>OX578274.1:47053932-48498932 GCA_951217065.1 Baccha elongata
AAATACTGGTTTGCCATAGGCCTCCGTTTTGTCTCCGACTCTCTTCTCGATTTTCATCAATGATCGTCTATCTGAAACTTCAAAACAACTTAAGTGTTTCGGACAGCAAACTAAGCTTTTAATATTTGTTTCCAGATTCACAACCCAGCTCTTCGGTTGTGGAACTGGAGCGATCTTGACAGCATTATCCAATGTTGAATCAACAACCGAAGAAGAAGAAAGAAGAAGAGAGAAGAAGAAGAAGAATAAGAAGAATAAGAAGAATAAGAAGAAGAAGAAGAATAAGAAGAAGAAGAAGAATAAGAAGAAGAAGAAGAATAAGAAGAATAAGAAGAAGAAGAAGAAGAAGAAGAAGAAGAAGAAGAAGAAGAAGGAAGAAGAAGAAGAAGAAGAAGAAGAAGAAGAAGAAGAAGAAGAAGAAGAAGAAGAAGAAGAAGAAGAAAAAGAAGAAGAAGAAGAAGAAGAAGAAGAAGAAGAAGAAGAAGAAGAAGAAGAAGAAGAAGAAGAGGAAGAAGAGTTCGTCACCAAAAAAAATCACATTTACAGAATTCAGAAGTTTCGACGTGCATTTTGAAGAGCAAATAACAAATATCAGGCAGATTCTACATTCAACTATTTTCAGGTTTCGTGGACTGCATTACATTTTTAAACTTTTTTATTTTTTTCCTAAATCTGTGTGTTTTCTACTTTCCTATAATGACCGTACCTCATGGCGCCAATGAACCGATTTCCGTATTTCCGTTTGATACGGAATCAATTGCTCCTGCTTAAAACTCCGTCTTTTAAACTATACTTCTCATTTAACCTAATCTCATCTGTTAGTTGTATATAGTTTCTAAGTTCAATTAAGATAAATTTGTCCTTCAAACAAATAAATGGTGGTTTTGCCCGATAAAATTTCCAACTTCGCCAAATTACATAAATTTTATTTTAAAAACTTAAAACGTCATTTTTTTTTGTATTTCGTATAATTAATTCTATTTATTTATTTTAAGCCTGAAATGTATCTTAAGATTTATAGTTCACGAGCAGCTCTTATTTCCCATCTAATGGTTACACAAAGTGATATGGTCGTGGTTGCTTGCTGATTAAACAATTCTTTAAAAGAAATTATTCCATTTCGGTAGTCTTAGATCTTCAATGGCAGTTGCTCTGATTTATGATAAGAGTTTGTGTTTTTGTCCTATGATATTTTAAATATCTTTATGCTTTTTAATAGTTTAATACCGCTTTAAATTATGCATAATATTTATTTTTTCATACAACACCAAAAAATTCATCTTTAAATTTTACACATCAACAAATACATCCAGCTCTACAATATAGTTGTTCTGCACCAAATAAATTTGCCACACTACAATCACAAATCATTGAAATCATCCCAAAAGCTTAGTTGGCTCCATCCAGACAATATTCTTCTTCATTGGTAAAATATATTATTATCCTTAAGGCGACAACAGATTGTGCACAATGTTCTAAGCGCCTTAGATTTTGTCGAAAGTCATTGCTTGCACATTGCCACTTTATTTGATATACTGCCACATTCCATTGCGGTAATAATTCAGCGAATAATGGCTATCGCCGTAATAAATATATGAAGCCAAGTGTCGACAAGGGAATTGTAAATTGCTAAAAATTTAAAATTGGATAATTGCCAAAAGAACACCACAATGGTTGCATAAATTTTATATATTATATTGTCGTCTTGGATTGAAAATATTCCTTAATTTACATATTTAATTTTTTTATTTTAGAGACATTTCTTAAAGAATCCTTCAATTTTTTACAAACAAACAAATAAACATAAATTTCATAAAACAAATATAATGTCAAATGTCATCAATTGTTGAATGTAAATTCAATCCCATTATTGTTGTTAATAGAATAGAAAAACACGCATATTTCTATAGATAGAAACGTAACGAACCCTTGAATGTTAATTATATTTTTTGTTTGAATTTTATGGCCGATTAGATTAGACTTGGGATGGAATATTATAATTTTTGTTGTTGTCATCATCAGGGTAGCAAAGCAACACCATATCTTTTGTGTCACGCAATTCAACAATCTATCTAATGAAGGCTAAGGGTAGTTATACTTACAACAAACTCATATCGTTTATTTATAAAGAAAAGGACTAGAATTCATGTGAGACTGTACCTAAACTATTCTTTCGTTGACGAAAAGACAATTTAAATGACTTCAGGTGTTCACATATACCGTAAACCACCCTATATTGTGTGTTATCTTTATGAGTTGGTGTAAAAAAGAAGAATTATGTGCAACTGTGAAATTCATCGTTTAATTGATAAAATACTCAACACACAAGAAACAAATATTAACAATCCTTACGTATATACATATATAATTTTTGTTGGATTTTTCTAAGGGCTGCATAATTAGAATTAATGATTGGTTTTCTTTTGTAATCGGATTTATACAGCGTAGATTAAGTTTATGTTAATTAAACAAAAAAACGCTAATGGGAAAGAAAATAAATAAGACACCTTGAATCAATGGGTTTTGTGAACTTAAATAAAGTAGGTTATTTAAAATCTTTCGTTCAAAGAAGTTAAAACTATAGCAAGTCATGCTTTTTACTATACCTACCAGCTATTGGCTTTGTTGTGATTAAAAAAGGCAAGAAAAATTAAACTAAATTCATATAATCTATCTAACTTTTGTTATTTTTTTCAAATATTTTTTATTTAAACAATATTAATTTACATATTTCGAAAGATTGCTTTAAAATTTCTGTGCTGTTGCCCTCGTTTGCATTTTAATATCCTTCAGCTACTAAATTCTTTATATTTTGGTTTATGTCTGATTTGAGCTCAACTCTCAAATATCAAGATATTTAAGAGTGAAAGACATACTGCTTCCTTTCATCTGCGATCTCGACCTATTTATTATTTAATACCCTCGGTACATCTGTTTCAGGTTCTTCGTAAGGTGTTTGAGGCCAAGGTGCAGTTCCATGTTGAGAATTATCAAGAATAATATAATTTTCATGCAAGTTCTTGTTCATTATTGAAAAAAATGAATTCATCTTTTTAAAGCACTATAATCAACAACTGAACCCGCCAACAAGTTATTAACACTTCTAAACTGAACAACTAGATAGCTTAAATATATTTGTGGAATGTAACTACACACAAACACTGTATAAATTCATCAACAACCCCTGCCACTGGAATAAATAACTAGAAGTAAAATAAGAGGCACGACTGGGTCGGACAAACTTGCTCTTGTGTCAGATTACTAACCTTTGGCTAAGGATATACTAAAATAGAAACTATAATAAATAATCTCAAGTATAATTAGAGTTTCTATAGCATTTATATGGCAAATACAGTTAAAAAGGTGATTTTGAAAATAGATTTCAGCTGAAAATTTTATTATTAGGCAAAAATCAGTCATACATAAAATGTTATCAAAATCGATCGTATTTTTTACGAGAAAAATTGGATTATATTTAAGGCTACCGTCAATATGCAAATTTATTAGGTATACCTTTGCATGGCTACATATAAATTACCTATACGAAATTTAATCAAAATCGATCGTTTTTTTCGAGAAAAATTAAATTATCTGTTATGCTTACATGGCAGGTACCGAATTGTACCTAGGTCCGAATTCAGATTTAGGATAAAATTAAAAAATAAACCTGGGCATTATTTCTCTAAAATTACAGAGTACCAAGTTTGAAGAAAATCACCCAACCGTTAAGGCTGTAGGTATGTCGATATATCCAGACTAACAGACGGACAGACAGACAAACAGACAGTAAGAATTGTCGGACCTACTTTTTTCGTGTTCTCTATCATTGTATAATGTCATGTTTGATTGTTTTTAAATGCAAAACTTGCCTTAGGTATGGTTTGTGTGCACTGAAACCAAATCATTGGATGATTTCGGGCCGCATACACTAGAACCGATATCGAACGAACAATGTATGTATACACACTAAACAGCAAATATACACAAATATGCAAAACAATTGCATACAATTGTCTACAAATATACAATTTACACAGAAAATTAATATTTTTAAATCCGGAATTGTTTTTTGAATGAAATAACTGGCAAACTGACATAGGTAATCCAAGGCCGTCAAGTGCAGACGCGGGTATAAGGCGGTATATGGCTTTCATTCGTTTACGTCTGTTTGATTCCGGCCGAGTTCGGTCGGTGATATCTTTTAAATTAAGGTTGTTGAAAAATGCATTATAAAACGAAAATCATTTTATTTGAATATAAATATACATACTTATTTGTCATTTTTCAAATATATAAGATGAATTTCATCTCAGTCATTTAAAATCCAATATATTTAAAAATAATTTTAATACCCACAAATCTCGAAAATTAGAACTCGTGCAATTAAGTTTCCTATATAAAACCTAATTTCGCAGAACTCTTAAATTTTATTTTACGACAAAATATTCGATTTTTTAAGCTGTAGTATTGCGGTCCGAAAAACTTTTCTATAGAAAAATCATTATTGAGCAAACGAAAGTTGTTTTGAGGAGTGTATAGGAAAAACGAATTCATAAAGCCATCAGGAAAACTAAGTCTGGAATTTCAAGTTATTTCTATTATTTCTAGAAACTAGTGAGGAGGTAAATATACTAAAAGTCCCCAATCCTAGGTTGGTGGCAAAGGGGTACGGGGGGAGTCTCAAAACGTCCCTCTTTTCAGTATTTCGCTTATAACTCAGAAACCCTCTATCCTGTAAAAAAAATATTTAGTGAAAAATTAAAGCTGACAAAATTTTAAGCAAAAAAAATTGCAAACAGTTTTATTGTATCTTCAATTTTCTCTGAGTTATATTCCTTAGAAGATCGCTAATATTTGCACAAGAACTTAGTTTTACCTAGTGTTTTTGATTATCTTCGCTCCTGCAGTACATTTGATCCACAGACCTTAAAAATTAAGTTGTATATCATTAAATTGCCTTAGTAAAAAATATTATGTTTTACTTCCATCTAATCAAAAATTAGAGCATTTATGTGATTTGCTACAAATTTCGACAAATAAGCCTTAAGGCTATAGTAGGCATTCTTTGTCATTTATGAAAACGCAGTGTATATTAACTTCTATGGTATTGGATGAAGGTAAAACATTAAGCAATAATATTTTTTTAAATGCAATTTATTGATTTACAACTTCATTTTCAATGTCTGTGGGTCAAATGCATTATAGAAGGGAATATAATAAAGAATAGATAAAACAAAGTTCTTGTGCAAATATTAGCGATTTTCTAAGGATTGTAACTCAGAAACTATTGACGATACAATAAACTGTCAACACATTTTTTGAAGAAAATTTTGTCAGCTGTAATTTTTTACTTAATATTTTTTTTTTTTTTTTTAAAGGATTTTAAGTTATAAGCGAAAAACTGAAAAAAGGGACGTTTAAGCCCCCCCCCCCCGCAACCCTTTGTGGCCAACCCATCACGGACTTTTAGTATGTATAGGTACCTCCTCACTAGTCTGAACAAAGATACATACTTAGTTTTTCTGCCCTCGATTTTTCCATCTAGAATCATTGGTCAACAAATAACTTAAATGTACGACTGGGTTGCAAGAATTTTCTCTTGTAGCAAATGTATCACCACCGTGTTTTCGTTTTTATGTTGTTTGACTAAAAACTTTAAACGCCATGTGTTAAATATTTAAAATTAATGCCGTACCAAATTTAATTAAAATCAGTTCAACCATTATGGCCAAATTTGAAAAAAAAAACGTTATTCCAAAATCTCCGTTACTTGATTTTTTAATTAAAATCCTGGAATGCTATATCAAAATGTTGTATGTTTTATTAAAATCTGTGCAAAATTTGTTTTTTAAATTTTCTCGAAAACGGCTACAGAAAATTGTATAAGCTAAAAATCTCTGGCGTTATGTAGAAAGGAAATAAGTAAAAAAAATACCATTTTTGAGTTTTTGATTCTTTAAGAATGAGTTCTTTATATATTCTTTCATTTGGTATAAATATGTCTTCTTCCTATAACTATAAAAATAAAATGTTCAATACAGAAAAAGCCATCTATTTATAAGCATATCTTACTGAAACTTCAATCTTATTTTGCAGATAACAACTATACTATTTCTGACCTAATCCATTTTTTTTCGGCACCAGAGAATTTTTACTAACGTTCGTTCTAATAAAGATAATTTCTAAAAATTTTGCAAATTATGTTTGTCAATTATTATCAATCGATGATTGATGAATTTTGAAATAGGATTTGCTCTTTTTTTTTTATTTTTGCTGTGAAAGAAAATTGATAATAATTATCATTCCTTAAAATTTTAACGGCTGTCAGTAGAGTTTCAAAGCACTTGACTAAACATCAAAATTTATCAACTATCAATCAGCAATATTGATATTCATGAATTTTGAAAAGACTTCTGACTGATATGTATATTATAACTATTTTCAAAAGTCTATTTCTACAAAGTAAAACTAAAAAGTAAATCACTTAACAACTCATGAAATTAGGTGAAACTTTTCGTTTTCCAAAATAAACTTCCTTAGGACTCATTTCGAAAAACAACGTAATGAGGATAATAAAAAAAAGAACCAAAGCAATAAGATTACGATCTCTAATAAACCGATAAACTTTCCTCTTTCCTGTATTTAATTTTTTAAACATAGAAATAAACGCAGGTGATGTATATTCTTGTTAACCCTCACATAAACAACAGGATATTACACTTATTCCTCGTTTATTAAATTAAAGTCCATTAGAATAGACAAGATTTTTGTTGTTGCGTGACTAAACACATCATATAGAAAAGTGTTTTATTCCTTGATGGACGACAAAAGTTCATAGGTAATACAAACAACATATCCTTATATATGATGGTAATTAAATATTGCATTCAAATTTCAATTTTAGACAGCTAGTAATCAAATCCTTGAATTGAAAAGATGCAAGAGGACAGCTCAACCCATCATCATTGAGTAAGTAAATGCACACCTTATAATATAGATTGCAATTACAATCTCAATTCACCGCATTGTCAATTATATTGTCAATTTCACATGTAAATTGATACATTTCTTGCAGGTGACTTACTGATTGCATTACTCAATAAAATAATTGTGAATATTCTATTGCCCAGGACACTTGTAATTATAAAGCCATCTCAATGCCTATGGGGGGTAAACCGTATAATATTACGTGCGTATCTATACCATGTATAGTCATGCAAATTGGACTTTTGTTTCGGATCATTAAGTTTCTGTATTTCAATTTGTTCATTTTTGTTCTTCGGACAGATGGTTTTTTGAAAGTTGTTTTAAAGTGTGACATATGATTTGAAAATAATGTCATTTACGAGTGCCTAATGACTGTCGTGTGATTGGCAAGGTAGTAAACTTTGATAGCTAATGAAGTTATGGTTTTTTTTTATTGGACCGGACTTTATGGGTATATGATAATGTTTTCAGGTGTCGACAATGAAAAGTCAACAGAGCAATAATTAAGGTCGTCAAGATAGGCATATGGTCAAATATATAACTCCATTTAAAAGTGGCTTGAATTTTGAGGTATTTCTAGAGTTGTTTCGATGCAAAGAACTTTATTCTTTAATTGAATTTATTTTTTCTGATATGAGGTGTGTCCAAGAATGAAGGATTTTTTAATACTTTTTTCTTTTTTTCTTTTATAAATGTTGATATGGAAAATGTTTATATACATATATATTCAGCTGCTTTATATTTTATAAACTAATGACCCCTGCAAGGTAATTTTGTTAACTGATTCTTTGCTAACCTTTACTAAAAACATCTTTATCAGTTAACTCGAAATCAAAAATAATGAATCCCGTCGATTTTTTGATTAAGGGACAAAACAGAACGCTACACCATAAAAAAGGACAATAATCATTACGATGATGACACCACATATAAACCACACACCGACACTTATTCTATGTCCATAAATTGAAAAATGATCAGTTCCGATATAATATTGACAACATTTTCGCCATCAATTTAAAGTATAATTGTGTGTCATTTGTGGAATTATTATATATGAAGGGTGTGTGTTGTATTGTATGTGCGGTATTTATATGAGGGAAATATAAGAAAGGGTAAAAAAAAAACATCATTATCGAAAGGGTCCTATCCTGTCTTGGTTTTATTATTTTTTTTTTATTATTGTATCCTCAATTGCATTCACTACATGTGTTCAACTATGAATGGATTGAATTTCGTTTGCACTTTGATGATGATGTATGATGTTTGCCAATTTCAATTTTTTTTTACTATTTATTTTGAACAAAAAACCATTTTTCATTCATTTTTAGTCACAGAAATTGTTACTTTTTATAACGACAATGTTATACGGAAAAGCTGTGTCATTGAGTGATATCTCATGTTACGACATGTCGTTGGCAATTGAGTGATGATTGGCGTTTTTTTTTTTTTCTTATAATACGCAATTTTGTCAATATTTACCAAAATATCGGTTGTTTAAGAAATAGGTAGCTATGTGAGAAAAAGCATAGAAGTATATTATATTGGGGTGGGGTCAAAAATCTGTGGTTTAAATTCTTTTGTCAAAATTCTGCTTTCCAAAATTCTGTTTTTTTAAAATTCTTCTTTTCAAAATTCTGCTTATTAAAACTCTCTTAAAGGTAACTTCAGTTTTTCTTCTGTTTCATCGTTTAAGTCTCAAGTTAACTTAGTGATGGTTCAATTTACTACCCAAATTTTGAGAAACTCATTTGCTGAACTGCGATACTTCAGAAAATGAAAAAAATAAAAAATAAAATAGTTTTGAAACAAATAATTTTCCAAACCAAAATTTTAGATATTCAAATCAATTTGTAATTGTGATGGTTTCAAACTCACCGAAGTAGATCCCGCTAAATAACGAAATTGCCTTTTCACTCAAGAATAATTGAAAAAAGAATAATAATAAAAAAAAACAAGTCGATAGTAACGACATCCTACGAGCAATATTTGAAACTTATACATGACTTCTCTATGTGTATAAACTCAATGGTATCATTTAATTCTTTAAATGCCTTCTTGTTTTGAAAGCTTATCTTAAAAATGCCTTACCAAATGTAAAAGAAATTGGTTCAGCCATTATCAAGTTTCGGTCAAATTTGTAAAAAACCATTAACACCTGAAATGCAATTATATTAAGAGCCTTGCAAGTATATAACGTCTACAAGGTTTTATCAATATCGTTGAAGCCGTTTTCGAGCAAATTTGGAAAAACTAACCTCTCATCATATAATGGTTTTTGTTTTTCCTAATTTTCTCGAAAACGTCTGCTTTTTTTTTGATAAAACTTAATGAACGTTATATCTCCAAAGATCTGAATAAAACTTCATTTTAGAACTTTAGCTAAAAATGCATATGGGGGATATTTTGTGCTCACGGATTTTAGCCATAACTTGTTAACAGGTTTTAACTCAATTTGGTGTGGAATTTAAATTTTAAATTTAACACAAGATGGCGGTCAAATGTATAAGCTTACATTAAAACTAAAATACAATGATACATAATTAATGAATACAAATTCAAAGTTACCGAGAAATTTGAAAAAAAAAGCATTTCGACCCCATCCTCCCTCAAAAAAAAAATCATCATGGGTACTTTTAGGAATTTGCTCAAGACATTAAAACAAAGGTTTGCAGCAAAATCCAGCTTTGTCGGAATTTATAAGAAATAAAACTCTAATTTAAGTCAAGAATTTTTTTAATTTTATTTTCTAAATTTCGAGTTCAAAAATCTGTTTTTCAAAAACTGTTCAATAGAATCAATTTATTTACAAGCGTTTTATGAATAAAAAGTCTTCTTTTGTTTGTTGTTTAGGTTTGCTGTCGTTATTGATGTTGTAAGAATGAACAAATAAAAACAATAAAAAGAATAAAAATAGTCGAATAAAATTTTATTAAGTGGAGTATTTATGAATGAAATTAAATTTTAAAGGTTTTGTGGCCTTTACTCCTAGTTATTGATGTTATCCAATTCTGTTAGAGTTATGTAACTCGTGCTGCACCAAAATGTTTGCATACATTGAAAGATTGCATGCTCAATGTAATTTTGTCACAGCGAGAGCAGAAGGAGGAGGTGAATTACTTAACATCGCTGCTGTCAAATGTCTTTAAAAATGACTGACACTATAATAAAAGTGCTGCATTCTTTTTGCAGAAAACCTATTCCTGTATTTCTTCTATAATGGTGTAACCGTTTTTTTTTTTTGTTTTCAGTAATTTTTCTACGAAAATGTCTCCTTCCGGCAAAACGAGACCATAAGACTTTTTCTTCTTTTGACTTAACCTACTAGCTATAGTTTTTTTTCGCCTTATGCTAATCACTCTGTATACACTATTTTATATGATTCTACTCATAATAGCCGTAATTGAAGTTTTTATATCACACTTCTAATAATTGAAGAATATTTATTACTGCGATAAAATAAAATATTCAGAAGACTCTTAAATGTTCTTATATCTCAATTTTGTTTTTTGGTGACCATTGTTTTCTGCCTCAAACTTTTTCCACTTAAAGAATTAAAATTGAGGTTAAACTTGTTAATAATTTAGGACACTATAACTTTAGAGATAAATGCACGTATGTATCTATTAAAAGCTGATGGATTTTTATCAATTTTATTATAAATTTCTCTGTCCAACATTAAAACCACCTTCAATATTTAATCAATTTATTCCAATTCCCATTTTTCTATCACAAATGGGAAACCGTCAACTCATTTTTAACAACCTCATTGTCAAGTGTCACAATAAAATATTAACACAGACCAAGATATACCACACTAACATATGACTCATTCATAGAGCTATAGTAATATAATAGCGAATAATGACAAACGTGACGAGCACCTTAAAATTAATTGCCATCCATCAAAAAATGGTCAAGCCCTTTAAAACCATCATATAAATTCAAAATGTATCTTCTTTTTTTCTATTGAAATTCCATAAACATCAAGTTCCCAGAAAGAAAATATAAGATACACTCTCCGTGAAATGGACATAAAATAAAAATTTGTGAAATTAATTTCCCCCAATCTAAGGAAAAAAAAAAATGAACAATACAACAATAAATGCCCTAATGAAAGATATGCGAGAGAAATGGGTTCGTAAAAGTGACCTTTCCACAGGAGGAGTAATAAAATGTATCCATCTTTATTTGGAGATCTTTAACTTTCGAAGAACACCCATAAAGGGTTCTATCTAAACGAAATCACTTAATTTAGATATTTTTTTTTTGATTCATCTGAGTAAAAAGTGATTTCTCACGTTACATAAATGATAGACTTGAGATAAATAGGAGCCATCTAAATGAACTACTTTTTCAATGGAATCAAAACTATAACATGACACCAAAACCAATTAACCTTATCGCAACCAAAGCATCAATCTTTAACTGAATTGCATGAAAATAGAAATTAATGGACTCTCTAGGTTGTTGGTCGTGGTCGTTGTGGTTGGTGGATCAAGCCTTGAATAACACATCATTATTCATCGAAGGAAAAAATAAATTAGTGGGCTGCACCCGAAAGGAAAGATGGCATCAGGCATCGAAGCATTTTCTTATCGCACGTACTTAGGAAAGCAATCAATATCCTTGATAATTAAATATAATTAACGATCTTTTGTGCTGACTGCTGGATATTGTACATCATGGACCCTTGAAAAACAAAAGTTCAAACCCACAAATTACCCAAACCAAATCCAAGTCCAAACATATATACAGATGTCCAAAACAATAAAGAAAGATAGGGAAACAGTGTTCAGTGAACACCCTTTGATGATAGTACTTTATGGATTGGTGTTATGTCGCCAGGACAATTTTTCAAAAATTATAAAATCACGCAACGGAATGAAAAAAACTCGCATACACATTTTATTTTTTTTTTCTATTCCGGGATCAATCAAATGTCTTGAAGTCATAGAAATGGCTCAAAACAATTTATTATTATACAAAACCGTGACAAATCGTTCCGTGAATGCAACCGAAAACTGACACATTTCACTCTTTTATAACAAGACAGAAAGGGGTTGGGGTTAGAATAGAATTGAAAATAAGAGGCCACAGTATAGGTATCAGGAAAGGATTGAGGAAGCGATGAAGAAATATCAGAGGTTTCCCTTGGGCTGTATATTCAACTGTGTCGTCGCTTATTTTAAAGTTTAGGGAGAGCAGATAGATCATCACCATATAAGAAAAAATAAATCGAATATTCCTATTCCCTTAGGACATGGGTAAGGAGAGGAATGAGAAGGGGCCCGTACGCCCATTGTGTTAAACAAACCATTAATTTTAATAATGTGATTGGTTTTTGGATTCTTCGACTAGATATTCAGGGACGCTCATATGATGTTTTGGATTCCATCTTATTAAAGGAAAAAAACTGCACGGTATTGATACGTGACTATGTGGGTTTTTTCTGACATATTCAGAATCACCCCTTTTGTTTGATGAAATGCCAATACCCCAAGTATAAGAATTTAGTACAGAGAAGACTTTTGCAAGTTAATCTGTTTTGTAATAGGAGGCTCCTCGATATTCTAACAAAATGTTAGAATCGACGAAAGTTAACAAATTTATAGTTAGCACCTATGAAGCGTTAGACATATGAAGAGTTAAAGACCCCGGTGACCCCGGTGACCCCGGTGAAATGTTTTATCGAACATAAGCCGATGATTATATAACAACTAAACATTTTTTTCTCGAAATTGATTGATGGTACGATGAAAAAGTGTTGAGATTTTTTTGCAAAAAGTTCATAGTTTCCGAGAAATTTGCAAAAAACTGAAAATCGAACCATTCCCCCCGCCACAAAAAAAAAATTTTTTTGCTCCGGTCCAAATTAGGTACCTTTGAGGATTTGCTCAAGAAATATATATCGGGTGTTTTTTTCGAGGTATAGAACTTTAAGTTGGCATTACTTTTCAAGACGGCGACCGTTTTAACAGCTGTCAAGTGATTTATTCTCAGTTTGGTTTGGCAATTCATCATGAATAGACTCACGTCTGAACAACGCTTTCAAATTGTGCAATTTTATTTCGAAAATAATGGTTCTGTGCGGAATACGTATCGTGCACTACGTCCATTAGCGTTATTTAGCAGTGAAACGCACTTCTGGTTGAATATGGCTACATCAACAAACAAACTGCCGCATTTGGAGTGAAGCTAATCCTGAAGTGTATGTCGAAACACCGTTACATCCAGAAGAACTGACTGTTTGGTGCGCTTTATGAGCTGGTGGAATCATTGGTCCGTACTTCAAAAACGATGATGGCCACAACGTTACAGTCAATGGTGATCGGTATATAGCTATGATTACTAACTATTTCATTCCTGAATTAAACAATCATGGTGTCCAGGAGCTGTGGTTCCAACAAGACGGCGCAACATGTCACACAGCTCGTGCCGCAATCGATTTATTGAAAGACACGTTTGGTGACCGCCTAATTTCACGTTTTGGACCTGTGAATTGGCCTCCAAGATCTTGTGATTTAACACCGCTAGACAATTTTCTGTGGGGTTATGTAAAGTCATTGGTCTATAAGCCACAAACGCTTCACCATTTGGAAGACAACATTCGCCGTGTTATTGCCGATATACGGTCACAAATGTTGGAAAAAGTCATCGAAAACTGGACGTCCAGATTGGAATACATCCGAGCCAGCCGTGGCAGTCATATGCCAGAAATCATATTAAAAATGTAATGCCACAAGATTATCTTTCGAATAAATAAAAAATCATGTCAATCGAATATTAAATCGTATACCTCTAAAAAAAACACCCTTTTCAAAGGTCTCCAGCAAACTCCAGCTTTGTCCGAATTATTTCGTAATTTTGCAATTTTTTAGTGTAATTTTCCTGTGACAGAAAAGGCTGTGTTTACTTTTCTTTTATTTTCGCTTGTCGAAAATATAGTGTGTGTGAGTAAAACACCACAATTGGTATAAAAAGTTGGGTCACTTGATTGAGACCATTGCGTCAAATACAGAGCTTTAAATATTTAAGAAAGAGTATGAAACCACATATTTTTCATTATTTTGAAAACAAATGATGTCTGTCTGGAAGGACATTGATATGTGGCAGAAAAAGTTGATTTAGGTGGTTTCAAGGACCTAGGACTTTAAGACAAAGAAAAAGTAGGGGAACTTTATAGAAGAAAAATCTTTGTAAGCATATACTTATATATCGTGGAATACGGAAAACTATGGAAAAATAAATTTACTCTAAAGCGCCAAAAATTAGATCAAGAAGTGCGGTAAAATACAGCGTTTCGGCGGTTAAAAAGTTTATACAAATATCAAGCACAAGAAAATAAAAATAAACCTGTTCTATGGCGAGTGCATAAAGAGCTTCCTAATGAACTTTGCCAGAGATCATATCACTTGGAGCATCGAATGGAAATGTGGTTGTCTTTTTGGATGAAAAAAATATTAATCTTGACATAGGGTCCATGTGGTTATAACTTCAAATATCACGATTTAAATTAAGGTGTAAATAATTTGTCAAGACATTAGTAGTGGAACTCATGTTTCCAAAGGTGAGAAGTGTTTCAGGAACTACGTACACCTTGGCATTGGCTACAGCCTAAACGGGTCGGCCCGATTTGCTTGAAATATGGTATATAGGTTTTTAGGGTAATACGCCCGGACGTATTTTTGTATGTCAATGTAGGTCTAAAAATAAAGGTACCTACCATATAAATGTTGACGAAAAGCTTATTTTTCTCGAGAACGACGCTAACGATTTTAAACAAATTTCTTCTATGTAATGAATCAAGAGGGGTCTGTCACCAAATTTTCAGAAAAGTAATTCTAACGGTACCCGCCATATAACATTTTTTCAAATTTTGATTTCCTCAATAACGGCTGAAGCGATGTTTAAAAAAAATATACTGAAATCAGGCATGGAAAATGAATCTTATGAAGTGTATTGAAAGTTAAAATAAAAGTGTATCGAATTGTATTTTTTCATTTTTCAAAAACAGTTTTTTCGTTGTTTTATTTTTAAATTTTGGTTTGTTTTTTTTAATTTTTAAAAGAAGTTTATAATTGTTTATAACAGTTTGAACTTTAAAAATGCTTCTACGTGAAATTTGAAAAATGTACTTATATATTTATACCATTTTGCCACCTGACCACACAATTAACAACTGTTTAGTTAATTAATATACAAAGAGCTAGTTCTAGTTCTACGAAAAACAGAACCAGAATTGACTCCAATAGTTCTTCTTGCTCAAGAGGAAAAGGATAATTTTGAACATTTTGAGCAAATCATGTGGAAACTATAACAACAGTTAGTTATTATTAATTCAATTTTGTATTAAATTAATGCTGAAAAGCCTCAGTTTTGTAGACGATTTGTACATTAAGGCCCAGTTTTTCAGTTCGAGATTATACCAGGGTTAGATAAACCCCGAGTTAACTGTGATGAAAACAGGGTTTTCAGATAGTTTTGAGGTCCGGAGTTAACTCAAAATCAATCCATCTGAATAGGTGAGTTAATTCTGAATGAATTCGGGATCTCAAACTGACTTAAAACCGTGTTTTCATCAGCGATAACTCCAGGTTAATCTAACTGTGATGGAATAATATCGAACTGAAAAACAGGGCCTAATTTTTTCATTTTTTAATAGTTGTATCTATAGATATGATAAACATTTATAAAACAAGAACAACCACCAGATTTTAGTTTTGATTTGCAATAACACAACTTTACACAGAGTCACAAAATTATGAACACAATTAAGGAATCAAGATAGAGACAGACGGATGACAATAAAGACAAAAATTGTTCAGTGTAATAAATGGTCCAAAAACTTGTGTTAAATGGGATTATCAATGAAAATACCACCTCAATTTATTTAATTCATTTGTTGAGGAAAATTGTACTGAATTTTATGAAAGTGTACTTTCGTACTTGAGCACATTCAATTGTATCGAAAAAAGTACAATTGTATCGACTTTTCCAACCGTGACTGAAATACAACTAGTTATTTTAAATAAGATCGCATACTAATTTCGCTACCGAATATCGCTAAGTTTTAAATAATTTTTTCTAAAACTAATTTTGTCAGTTCGATATTTTAAAAACCTGTTGACAGATCTTCATAAAACTTTGTGTAAAAATATATAAAATTTATTTTTCAAAACATGCATACTTACTTTTCTTTCAAAAATTATTTCAAAAAATTATTTAATTTTTTTTGCATAATATCATGTTTACAGAAGAATGTTTTTTTGCATGCTTTAATTTGAGTTTAAATCTTTATAAGATACAGATTTATCACTTTTAAAAAAATTTCATACGATTTTTTGTATTTTAATTTATTTTAAACTTTCAAGTTAAGCCTTCGGTAACTTGCCGCGAGAGCAAGTTTGTGCTACCCAGTTTTTCCCTTTATTTTATTAATTTTTGTTCTATTTTGTTCTTGAATGAGGTTAACTTTTTCTTTTAAAATTAATGAATGATTAATTTTCCCCATCCCATCAAATTAATTTATCCGCTTAAGAAAAAGTAATTTTATTGATGGGTATGAAAATTGGCGTCCGGTTGTAAGAGAGTCCGCTTAAGGGAGAGATAATTAAATGAAAAATCTGGTATTTATTTTCGTTTTTTAAAATCTATCCGGTTATTAGGAGGTGTCCGGCTATGAGTGGTGTCCGTAACGAGAGAGTAAACTGTATTAAATGTTTTTCCTTTTTTAAAAGATTTTTTCAAGTGACTATATCTAGTGATTATCAAGTGACCCAATTAATTATATCTACTCTTTTTCTACAGTTCCTTTACTGAAATTATAAAATTTCGATGGATTTTCCGAGTCACCCCTTAAATTTTATGGTTTTGTACGTACTCACAGTTAATAAATATATCCGGTTTAAAAATTTGCAACAAGTAGATAAAATTGCGAAAAACCGTTGCAAGAAAAGTGGCCTCAATCAAGTGACCGGCAGTGTCACTTGATTGAAATCAAAATCTCGATTAGAATATCTTGCAATCACAATTTCTTTGCATAATCTCGCAATTACAAATATCGCAATTAGGTACAAAAACCCGCAAACTAAAATCTCGAAATCTCAAATCTCGCACTGAAACAGGATCAGTTTGCGTCGCAAAAAAAGTGAGGTTGATATGGGGGGCATGCTGCACGCCTGTACCCCCCTGCTAAGGCTCATTATTGGATTTGCGGTTGGTGCGAATTTGGGTGTACCTATATCCATTTTTTTTTTGATTTAGTATTTATTTAGTGGAATTTTACTTTGCGGGATTTCGGTTGAAAATTGCGAAGTTTTCGAGATGCGAGATTTAAAAAAAAAACAGGATTTTGTGATTCCAAGTTTGGAAAAAGCGCACTTACAAAATGTCTCCATGATCATAACCGCAACCGATTAAATTGTACCTAAGCAATCCAAAATGAAAAGTCTGAAGTAAATATGCGTTATATGGCTCTTACAATATGAGGTTTAAGGAAATTCCTGGAAGCTGCGTATACAAACTATAACCACCATGGTACCTGTGCTGCGTTCACTTTAAACAAACAACATCTTCAAGATTCCTCTTAGTCATTGTTTGTAAAATCCTCTCAAATCTGGGACAACATTGTGCAACCAAATGACTCTAATGCATTTCAAGACCTAGGACAACATTTTCCTTATTGCTCTGGATTTATAAACTTAATACGCATAAAACGTCTCATTCCCGCATCACATCCCTTTTGCATTAATTTCAAAAACAAAAAAAAAATAAAAACTTCTTATGCGGATCTATTGTCCCGGTTTTCAAGCATCGCAGTGACTTACCCTTTACTGCATCCGCCTTGCAATTATATTTTGCATGTGCCAAGATGTAAGCGCGAATAAATGCCTAAGGGTATTTTTCGCGCACACAATTTCTATACTGGAGAATGTGAATGTGTTTGTGGGGATGTGCATTTTACATCCTTTAGTCCGTTTTTTTTTGTTTTGTTTGTATGCATTTTAAACTTAGAAGTAGCGGAACGGGACGCGATTGCAAAATGACTTTGAAAAACATTGCATTGGGGTAAGTTAGTATAGTCATTCGTTTCGTTACTCAACTCGTCAGATGCACAGTTTGAGGCATAAAGAAGTGTATTGCAGATACGAAACAGTTTTTCCGGTTCAATGACCGATCTATGCAAATGATGAGGCATTAAAATATACCTACATGCAATCTCACACCACTACTTAGAACAAATGCAACAGGAAAAACTACATATCGTCGTAATATACTGGACGACTTATTAAAAAGGTGGTGGGGTGTTATGATGATGCGATGCATCGTATGTGTGGGGGGGGGCTTTTGTTTAAAAAGAGGATATTAGTAGAAGGTCCTCATACCTTGGGTTAGTTTATTAATGCATCTCCTTGGCAGATTACAAGAACATCTCCCGTTGTTTTATATGTATGTTCATGTATAGGGGATTTTCAATTAAGTTTATTTACAGAAGGGGTTTGATTATTATTTATAAAAAGAAGAAGAAGAAGAAGAAAAAAAAAATATGTAAATAGGTATGCGCCACTCAACTATTTGTTTGCGGAAATAATTATGAGTTATGTTGGAGATTATTATTCTTCGGTTTTTTAAAATCAGAGAATGAGGTGTTTGAAGAAATACATCACTTTTTGTGTGGGGTTTTTTTTTCATCTCGGACTGAGTCTTGGAGTTACCTAAGGGCAAATAAAGGAGTGTACTTGTAAGTAAGCTATAGGATAAACTGATTTTCTCGTAAAGCCTTCATAAAATAAATAACCTCATTCAACTGCAGGCAGATACCAATCTAAGCAAGATATCTACAAACTTATTATCTTTATCGAATAGGTTGGTATTTTACATAGAAACAAGGAGTAATACCCTCATAATAGTTAGAAATGAACTTTTATAATAGAATTGTTTATTTTCTTACAGGACGTAGGTATATATCCATTCACCAGGTATAAAGGTGTGGTTAAAGCATCTTCCTAAAGCAGCAAGCCTTGAAAGAATTGCATTACAAGAACATGCCTTTTTTGTATAGGAAGTAAATTACAGGATGTAAAGAATGCACATGCAAGGCCATAATTTTGAATAATTGCCAACACCGGATTTAGGTTGTTTCTGTTTGTTTTCATATAAAATTGTACAACTATTATAAATCGCCTTAACCAGCCTCTAGGAAGTTAAAACAAACCTAAATCGACAGCATTACTCTATTAGACTTTAGGAAAGGGAAAAAACGGCAAACTTTGCAGCCGTTTTTTGATTGTAGAGAGCACCAATTCATAATAGTTTTTTTTTTGGTTGGTTACGTAATAACGACTGCCAAAACCCCGACTGAGAATCCCGACTGCCAAAATTCCGACTGACAAAATCCCAACTGACGAAATCCCGACTGACTAACTACTTTTTTTTTGGTAAAGGCAATTTTAAACTGAATTTTTCAATCAAAATTAATTGCAAAAATGTTTCATTATTTCACGTTTTTACCGGTTATTTTTCTTGTATTTAACTTGTTTTCTGAATCTGGGGGTAGCATATATGGCATTCAATATTTTTTTGTCAAAATCTTTTCTGTAGTCAGTCCCGCTCACGCAACTTCATTGCTCCGCTTAAGGTATGTCCAGTTGTCTGGCGGGCGCCTGAGTCCAAAGTTTCCAAATTCAACAGTAGCTGGGTGGCCTGTTTCGTATAGGAAAAAAGGAGTATTTAGGAAAAAGGTCGGAGGTCCATGAATCCATGAAATTTTCAAATGTTGTTCTTTGATGGTTAATTAAGATTTTCTCAAGTTTTGAACCTTGACGACCAAATTTTTCGGACTTTCCCCGGTTGTTCCTTTATAACTTTTTTTTTATGTCTTCCGGCAAAAAAGCGTTCAAGGGAAATTTTTCAAATGCCAATTTTTACGTTTTGTCTTCTCTTCTCGTCGTTACCGCGATGGCGCTCCGAAAAAAAGGATAACTTTACAAATTTTGCTATGAAAAAAAAAAATACCCTTTTTTTTGAGTGCCAAATCGCGGTAACGACGCGGCATACAAACATGCTCTAATAATCAGTACAATTTTAGAACTGGTATAACCTACGATAATAAAGGGATAAAAAAAGAAAAACGTGAAAATTTTTCTTAAATGTTTTAGCAAAATTTGAAAAGTTATCCCTTTTCTGATCGCCATAATATCTTGGTAATGATGTGACATGTTTGAATAATTAATGTTGTAGCAAATTCAACGTTCTACATACGCAAATAAAAGCAAAAAAAGCATTCAAGGATTTTTTCGTAAAAGGTAAAAAAAAAGTTATAGAAGAAAAACCGGAAGATGGCCGAAAATGTTCCCATTCGTCAAGGTCCAGAAAATATTAATCTGCACTTAAAAGGGCTTTCGCCCGAAAAAAAAAACTTCAATTGTGAAAAAGCATTCCATTCATTACGAACTGTTCATATTACAAGACAGTTCATGTTTTCAAGATTCTGCTGTAGCTCATCATTATTTTAAGTTGTAAACTATATTTTGATTATATAAAAATTAATGACATACAACGATTTTCTCAGAGAAGTCGGTGTTGTTAGAAAATGATTTTCAAATTAATTATATAAGGTTTTTATTTTTCATATTATTATTTAATAATAAAATTTTTTGAAAGTGTGTAAGAAACTTTTTTATTGTTTCTTCTTCTTCCTTCTTCTTCTTCTTCTTCTTCTTCTTCTTCTTCTTCTTCTTCTTCTTCTTCTTCTTCTTCTTCTTCTTCTTCTTCTTCTTCTTCGTCTTCTTCGTCTTCTTCTTCTTCTTCTTCTTCTTCTTCTTCTTCTTCTTCTTCTTCTTCTTCTTCTTCTTCTTATTATTTTTCTTCCTCGAATTCTCTTCGCGGTAAGTATTTTGACGTGAAGGCTTCTTCTGATATTCGTACTTGAAATTCTGCGCCCATCTTTATTTATTTTTGAGTATTCAATTATTGTGTCCGGAAGTGGACATCCATGATAAGGTTATTCCATGAGACATTGGTTAAAATACTAGCAAACTCTCTGCCAAGCTGGGTATGGGAAAGATAAAATTATATAGGAAGTTTGGATTGAAGTTTTGATTGAAAGTTCTGTATGAGCCTATAATGGTATATTTTTGTAACCCTTCAACAGGAATGAAAATTAACATTGTCTTAATGCTTTTAAGCTCTTAACTTTGTCAACTTAAATAAAAAAAAAAAAAAACGAAAAAACATTTTAAGCAAAACTTTGCTTAGTGAAGTGAAAAATTATGTTCACTTTTCTATTCAACACGTGACGTTACAAGAGATACGACACGTGTAACATTTTCATCGTTGTCATTATTGTCGACGCCATCGATAACACAAATATACACGCAGCACTTCATGATGACTCTTGAGTCCTTACATGCCCTGTCATTTGTCGATGAAGTATCTAACTCCTCTCAAAACAACATGCACCCACAAAACAAATTCAACAATTTTCCCACCCTTTGTATTTTTATTTTGTTTACTCGAGGGTAGGGAGTGTTAACTTAACATAACTTTTCTGATACATAAACTCTAAAGTCCTATATTCGATGCTCATTTTCAAGTCCTTATTATCTGAAACAACCCGCATTCTTTTTTTCTTTTTTTCAAGTACTAGAATATGTTCTTTAAATTCGCACGTTACCAAAAACACTTTTGGTATGTCATCAAATCTAGATATAAACAAATTAATGCATCGCTTGACAAATTGGCCATGCGTCGTCGTATCGTGTTGGTCCTTATCACCCACCAAACCAACTATAAGGGTGATTTCAAATTCAAAAATTCATTCTTCGGTGGGAACAAAATTTTTATATGTGAGCCTTTTTAGAAAATTACAAAGTCAATCCTCGTACAATTAAGAGCTTGATTGTACACTAAAATCCAACCCCTGGAGAAGGAGGAGGGTTTTAGTTGCTTTGATAATAGCCAATTTACAGCTTGAAGTGGACGCAAATAACGATTACAATTTTCAAATTTCCTCATATTGTAATTTTACAAGAAAACTTTAACCTTCTTCCTAGTCTTTAGGCGAAGACCCTTTCTTAGCAAGGATTTGCGATTTAATCAAGACAAACTTCTCACTTGAAAAGGAATTTTCTATCATTGACAAGGAGCGACATCTTAACGATGGGTGATTCTATTTTAGTGTTATTTCCTCGCCAATTGTTTTACATCCGGCCATTTGAGTGACAATATTCCAGGAGTTGCAGTTCATTTATTATTATGTGTGTTTGTAGAGAAAAAAAAAGAGAAATATACAAACATTCTGTCTGTCCTTATATTTTTTGTTATTATCCTTCAGACGGAAATTGTCAAGAAAACAGTAACAGAGTGCGGAATATTTTCTTCACACTTCCGGAATGTGTGTTTATTTATTGAACAAGAAGCTTACTTCTTCTAACTCCCTTTTCTCGTTCGTCAATTGTATCCAAAGACCGATTGGAATGTCCTCATAAGTTCACTCGACCGAAATACGCAGTTTATAATCCTGTATAAGAAATGAGTATTGAATGGAACATTGTCCTGTGGAGAGAATTCTATATATAAGAAAATGACGGAAAATCATAAAATTTTATTTCCATCTTAAGAACGACGAAGCAAAGTATCTTTTGTATCTTATTTGATGTGCTTATGTTCGTTTACTATTATTGTTAATCCGTCAGGAGAATCGAATAACGCGAAAATGTTCCATCAAGATGAACGTTAAATTTTAGAGCTTCCTTAGGCATTTAGATTTGATTTGAATGTTGGAAGTCAGCAAAAAGGGAGTTCTTAGAAGAAGTGAAATGTTTAACGATTGAATGATATTATATTATTCTCGATGGTGAGGTAATCTTTTACTAGACACTAGACAGCCGAAAAACTTACTTTGGAATACTTTATTGTAACCGGACTCGGACTTTTGTTATAAAGGGTGTTTTTTTTCGAGGTATAGAATTTTAAGTTGGCATTACTTTTCAAGACGGCGACCGATTTAACAGCTGTCAAGTGATTTATTCTCAGTTTGGTTTTTCAATTCATCATAAATAGACTCATGCCTGAACAACGCTTGCAAATTGTGTCGAATGGGCCCAAAACGAGATGGCCGTTGTTCCCGATTTTCATAAGCGAATTTTGTTTAGCTATGAAGCGCACTTCTGGTTGAATGGCTACGTCAACAAACAAAACTGCCGCATTTGGAGTGAAGCTAATCCTCAAATGCATGTCGAAACACCGTTACATCCAGAAAAACTGACTGTTAGGTGCGCTTTATGGGCTGGTCTATTCATTGGTCCGTACTTCTTCAAAAACGATGATGGCCACAACGTTACAGTCAATGGTGATCGGTATAGAGCCATGATTACTAACTTTTTCATTCCTGAATTGAACAATCATGATGTCCAAGAGCTGTGGTTCCAACAAGACGGCGCAACATGTCACACAGCTCGTGCCACAATCGATTTATTGAAAGACACGTTTGGTGACCGCCTAATTTCACGTTTTGGACCTGGTGAATAAAAAATCATGTCAATCGAATATTCCATCGTTGTTTTATTGCAATTTAAAGTTCTATACCTCTAAAAAAACACCCTTTAGGAAAAATTTGGCCTTGGTGTCACAGGAAATACTCTAAAAAGAAAATACAATAGAACCTAAAAAAAATGAATGACTGTTCATTGAAACACTAACATTGTTGAATAATTTGCCTTAAAATTGAAAAAGAAAATTCTTACTGATACGTTTTACTCATAGCAATAACTGGCCCCCTAAGACTAAAAACATATTTCAGGAATTGGAGAGTCAGGAGTTCTCCCAGTGAAAACATCCTTAGCTGTTCATCATTTTGGCAAGTTACTTTCGTGTTGACAACTGGAGAATTCATTTGACCAGTTTTTTTATAAAAAAAATTCAATATTTTATATTTTGATATATTTTTTTTTTTTTTCAAAAAATCTTTTGAAAACAATTGTATGGAATAAAAAAAATTTTATATGAAAGAAATCAACACCGGAAAACATTTAATTACATCAAATTTTATCAAAATTGATTGTGTATTTTTTTCGAGAATTGTAGAATTATCGATTTTTCAAAAAAATAAACTTTTTCAAAACTTATTTTTCTTTTTTTTTTAGTATCTATTACCTATTAATAGTTCTGTCAATGAAGGGGTTGTAGAGTGCGTGAGCCAAGGACCTAATCTTAAACGAAAATAGTCCGTCGCGTCGTAGGTAAAAATTTCCCGACATTATATTAAAGCCCATAAAATTTCCTACAATTTGTGTCATAATCAGTTTTTTTCCAATTTTCAGCCGTTTCCGACGAATTAGAAAAATATGTGTTTTTCCAATGCTTTTCATCAAACAATGCGTCATATCATCTAAACTGTTAATATGATAAAATCCATTTCTTAGAGGAAGTAATAGAAAATTTAATTTCCTTAAAGAATCTAAGTCTTGAAATTGGGTTGTTGAACGCATAAGACCGAAATCAAGGAATTTGAAAATTGGAAAGTCATAATTTTACATGTTAAAACCAAATTCACATAAGGGGTTTAAGAGTTCGTGAGAAGAAACCTGTGTAATTTCTTCAGAAACTATGTCAGTATGATTCAGGAGTTAACATACTAAAAGTCTTGACATCTAGGAGGTGAACCGGATGTTTCATTTTTTGTGATTTAGGCTAATATATCGGAAAGGGCAAGTTTTAGCAAAAACTCTCCATGGTTATATTAAAGGCCATAAAAATCCATAACTTTTTTTGTGTATACCTGTATTTAATTTTCGAACCGTTTCCGAGATACATTCATCGGAAAGAAGAAAATTTCAACAAAAAAGTTTTTACCTCAAATTTTTCAGTTTAAATCTGAACAAAAAAATTATTAGAAGGTGGTGTAGTGCAATAAATTCCCTTAAAGAAAAATAACTTTTGAAAAATCATCTTATATCAAAAAAATTGAAAAATTGTATGTGTATATTGTTATGGGAAAAACACATATTTTTGTAATTCGATTAGTTTAACTCGGAAACAGCTGGGAATTGGAAAAACTGATTAAAACACCAATTTTTGGAAATTTGTTAGAGAATTTTTCCCTAAAATGGGCCATTTCCTTAGTATAAGCGTAGACCTCAAAAAGGGGAACTTAGTACCCCTCTCCCCCCCGGCTCACATACAACAGCTGCATATCAGTGTCCCATCCCTCCAGCGCAGTAGGGTGTGCTGCCAAATATCCGGTAAGATGAAAGAAAAAACTAATAAAATATTTTGCTAATTAAACATTTTTTTTGTTGAACTATAAAAAAAATTGTTGAGCTAACAAAATACTTTTGAGAAATCAACAAAGTTTTAACTAGATTAACAAACGTTTTTGTTAGATCAACATATTTTTTTGTTCATTTTACAAATTAATTTTATAGAATACAACACAAAAGTTTTGTTAAAAAAAAAAAAAAATATTCTCTTGTAAAATTGTATTAATTCATTAGAAGGGTTATGTGGGACGTACATATATTAATAAAAGTTTTGTTGATTCAAATTGCATTTTTGTTAATAGTATCTAGATTTTATTTTCGGTGTAGACTTTATCTGGAAAAAGGTCAAAGTAGTCTTCATTCCTGAGGCCCAAGGTAAAGGATCGCATATTTGCAGACCGATAAGTCGATTCGTGTTCCTTATTAAGACTCTGGTGCTGGAAAGAATTATAGGTCATCAGCATGTGAGAGATATTCCAAATTCAGGGGCCCTACTCTGTATTCTCGTTCCGAAAGTCAATCCTATTCGAAAGTGCTACTCGTTCCGCTTTTGAATCCGTACTATGTAAAATTTTCGGAATGCAAACAAAAAGTACTTAATATTTCTCCCACTTACGGATTTGTTTTTTCGAGTCTCGAATTATTTCTATTAGATCTGTCAAGTCAAAAAATAAAAACACAACAAACAAGATTGATTGAATTGGAATAAATAATATTTTTGAAGAAAAAATTAAATATAAAAGACAAACAAATGGATTCGGTTGCACTTTATATGGATGCAGAAAATAATGAAGAACGAATTGAACGCAAAATTTTAAGGGACAAATCAAATATAATGGAAATGTCTGAATCCGTAAAGGAGCAGTGCTTTGAAGGTCCACCACCAGTCCCAGAAATGCTTATTTTGTTTTTTCTTAACTTGGCCTTTATGTATGCCTTATGATCTGCCCATACCTACAAATATTTTTGTTTTAATTATTATACATATTAACAACAGTTTTGGCACCTATATTTACTCTTTTCCAGCCGGCTACATCCCGCATCGGTGGTCTTTCTGCGTTCAATTCTGTCGAAAGTCGTTTCCATAAATGATTGGAAGTTTGTTTAGCGTCGTTGGTTTTCAACTGACCCTTGGCCAAATCAGGGTGCAAGCACATAAATTCAACTTAAATCTCGAATTGCTTTTGTTTTGTATGAACGTTTTTGCTTGAAGATTCCCTGTAATAAATTTAATTTGCTTTAAATATAATTAAAACCATTTTTTTCTTTAAAAAACTTACATTTTAATACAATCCTTGTTTTTTCCGTTATCACATTTGTTGTAGAAAGGAATTTTCCGTATTTATATGCTTTTGACATTAGAAAACGAGTTACGAGGTACGAAAATTTCATTTTCGAAATTGTCATTCCGAAAGTAGTAGATTTCTTTCCGCTTTAGAAATAGAGAGTATAAAATATTCGTTTTCGGAAAATTTTACCTACTATCGGAACGAAATACCCAGTAGGGCCCCAGGTAACTTTTGACTCCGAGCAATGACTAGCACGCATATATATACGGGAAACAGGTGGAAACGGAACAAGGAGTCTATATTAAAAACAGATTTGGAAGAAATTTGAGCTGATACTGATAAATATAGTATAGATTGGATCAATGCAAATGCTTTGCAGCAGAATCACATATTCACAATTGGAAGATACTTTCGCTGAGAAAACGGCAAAATGCACAAGGGTGAATAATCTCACCTCTTATGTGGCTACTCGATGTCAACGTAATTCTAAAGATACTAAGAGCAAAGGGAGTTATGGAATCTGCACATTAAAATCTATCTTCTTGGGCAGGGCTAAACGGCCTTGGGTTAACCCTGGAAATACTGAGCATGTGTTATTCAAGAGGAAAAGAAAAATGGAAGGATGCATTCCTCCTAAACTTAATGGAACTCCTCTGAAAATCTCCTATAAAGTTTCTTGGAGTTACCCTTAACTCCAAGCTTACACAAGACCGCATTTAACTGAAAGGCTTTTGGAAGCACATCTCCTTGGTCATGAATCAATCTTATTTACATGCGGTCCAATGTCAGAGCTCAACGAGACAACTAACTACTTTAGCAGCGCATGAATAGATTTTAACAAGAATTTTACCATTCAAGTTTCTGAAAAGAAATCAAAATCAAGGTTTACTCACGAGTCATACTGTGCGAT
Source organism: Baccha elongata (assembly GCA_951217065.1). NCBI lineage: Eukaryota > Metazoa > Arthropoda > Insecta > Diptera > Syrphidae > Baccha > Baccha elongata. The sequence continues at coordinate 47,081,382 of OX578274.1, forward strand.
CGGTACAATGAGTGATAGGTAAGGCGCTATACCACCGGGCTTCTACCAGGAGATATCAGGATCCAGAAGAATTAGAGGCCATAAGCATCTGCTTTGTGACTGTCCAAGTCTCCAAACAAGCCGGCTTTTCTTCCTGCGAACATATCTATTAGGGTAAGGACCCACATTTATTAAAGGGGATCACAATTGACTTTCAGGCCCCCTGTATGCTAACAACTGTCAGGTTGTGCACCCTTAACTAAATCTAACCTAACCTATAACATGATCAAAACATTGATTTATTGTCACAAAAGAGAATACAAAAATACATGCAATCATTTAAGTGTTTAAATTCGCACCCATTTATTTTGGAATTTAATTTTCTCTGTTATTTTATTAAAATACTTTGAACAAATTAAATCAATTAAGATAATTAATTCCAACACCAACTGATGCTCTGCCAGAATTGTATTACTTAATACCATCTCGCCAAATGTGCAGAATATCAATTATTTTGTGCACTGACCGAAGGACAATCCAAAAAAAAGAGTTCAGTTGCACATTTCAATGATATAAACTTCATATATACGCTGCAGCAAAGGACAAACATTCCACCAAATAAATTAAAATAAATCTATAGATGTTTATTTGCCATGAAAACATGCAGCAAGGACTCCTCAATACCAGTCACACTCATCCATCAATGCCATCCCGATAATCGTTGTCGGCTGAGTCTATCTGTTTCCCATTGAAGGCATTTTTTTTCTGTGAAAGACTGATAGATGCCGAGATACGAATAAATAAATGCATGCACGCATGTAATATCCTTCAGATACAAAAGGGGTGGTGATGGTCAAAACCACCCGCTACCGAAGCACTTATCCCCGAGCAGTGACATAAAAACCATTCCCTGCAACACATTATCGATGACCAGGCGATAGCCAGCAAGAACAATGTACCCATCCATTGGACAGGACACACTGGTCACTGTACAGATTCAGCCGGACCGACCATGTTTGTTGATTTCTATATTCCATTGTGGATCTGTGGTCATTAGATTTGCACACGTGCAAGGCTGACTGCCTTACACACGACAAATAATTGCGATAAATAGAGAAAGTGTCCTTTTATAATTCACATTGACAACCCTTATCACACAGAGTCCTTTTTCTGTGTTATACAGTTGTGCATCGCGGTAAATCGTCACAGTCACAGTTCATAGTATTTAATCGCAACTAACTAATATTTTACATATATATATATACACACACTTACTAATGAAAACAGGATTTTCATCCTGTGTGTCGTTAGAGGCAATTTTCAAATAAAAAGGCCAAAATGCCTTTCGATGTTATTAATTTGACCGCATTTCGATTTTCATTAATCAATGAGTCGTCATTGAGGCTGAAAGGATTTTGGTTAAATGAACTTTGGCTAACTATCCAAGCGTTCTAATCAAAAAATTAATGGAAGTTGTAGGTGGGACTGTATATAGGAGAAGGAGTGAGTCCTTTTTGATTGAAGTTGTGGCCTTTGTTGATTTTTTGAATTAACACAAGGAGCTTATTAAATACACTGTAATTTGATTTGAGAAGTGAAGAGCACGTGGCGTCTTATGGAAAAGGATACTTTGTAAATAAAAACAGTGATACAGTTAAAAGGAGTGGCGTGTGACCTAAATGAAGGATGATGGACAGACCACAATGCTAAATATAAACGAAGTAATTGTCATCGTGTCGTCAGTTGTGGATTTCTTGTTTGTCTTGACACGTTTTCTTTAGAAAGTTGATTCTTCTTTAATTTATGGTTCAATGTTGTAATTTGTTAAGGCGCAATTTTTGCTTTGGTGTGAGGAAAGTGAGGAAACAATGTTATCTTCAATGGTTTTCATAAAAATAAGTGTGTTAGTTAGGTACACCTAAGTGCTGACAATGCGTACATCAGAGAACACAAAAACACATATATACAGGGTGAGTCATGAGCAATGCGACAAAATGCTAGGGCGTGTAGGTTGCGTTGAGACAAGAAAAAAATCGTATGGGAGGGGGGGTCTATTCCCCTCCGTTTAGCCGGGAGGGGCAATTTTCGAAAAAACTGACTTAAAATGGGAAAAAAAAATTTTAAAATCAACGGCTTCATTCACAATGCTAGGCGATACGTTTTTGAAAAGCCAATAACTTTTTCTTTCATTCTGTGTTTAAATAAATCTATTCTAAGAAACAGTTTTTGAAATATTAATTTTCAAAGTCAAAATTTTGAAAAAAAAAAATTGAAAAAAGAATTTCAAATTCATTTTTTTCAAAATTTTACGTAATTAAGTGCTAATTTTAATTTCAAAATTCAATGCTGTTATTAATTTTAAGTCAAAAACAGAAAACCGGATGCCAAAATGTATCTTAGTTTTTGAGAAATTAAAAAAAAATTAAAAGTAAAACTTGTAAGTAAAGTAAAAAGTTAATTCGTTTTTTTTTATTATTTGATTAAAATCGGATGGTATGTAATAAAAAATAAAAAAGGGATAATTCCCTAATTAATAATTGACCTGAGCAGGTCAAATTTGGGAAAACCAAAAAAAAAAGTGTTTTTCTTGGAAAAAAATACTTCTAGTTTTTCTTAATTTCTCAAAAACTAAGACACATTTTGGCATCCGGTTTCCTGTTTTTGACTAAAAATTAATAAAAGCATTGAATTTTGAAATTAAAATTAGCACTTAATTACGTAAAATTTTGAAAAAAATGAATTTGAAATTTTTTTTTCAATTTTTTGACTTTGAAAATTAATATTTCAAAAACTATTTCTTAGAATAGATTTATTTAACCACAAAATGAAAGAAAAAGTTATTGGCTTTTCAAAAACGTATCGCACAGCATTGTGAATGAAGCCGTTGATTTTAAATAATTTTTTTCCCATTTTAAGTCAGTTTTTTCGAAAATTGCCCCTCCCGGCTAAACGGAGGGGAATAGCCCCCCCCTCCCATACGATTTTTTTTTTGTCTCAACGCAACCTACACGCCCTAGCATTTTGTCGCATTGCTCATGACTCACCCTGTATATGTATCTATATTTTAAATGTACATACCTATATAGGGTTGGGAACGAAATCCCGACTCGTTTACTTCTACAAATTTTTGCTACTGAAAATTAAGGAAATCCAAAAAAAATTGTTTACCCAGAAAATATCTTAACAAAAAAACGATGGTTTGTCACGAATGAAATCAACTAACCTCTTTTTTTTTGCATCATTTGAAATCACGTCGAAATCTCATAAAATTTGAAAAAATATTTTTTATTTATCGATGCAGAAAAATTTTCTTGCAATCATTAAAAATATTTAAAATAAATTTAAGTTTTTTGCAATCTTGCCATCAAAATTGCATGATGCATATATTTTTATATCAGATTCTAAAATTATTAATTTCACTAATGATTGCGATATTTCAAAATCACTCGAAATAATTTTTAATCATTTGAAAAAAGTTAATTTTTAGAAACTGAATGCAATTACAAAATATTTAAATCAATTAAAAAACTTCTTGAAATCACGTGAAATAATATTTAGACATTTGCAATAGTTATAATATCAAGCTATAGTAAGACCAACGCATAATAGATCTCAAACCTAATTAATTGGAGCTCAGAGTTTATCAAATATTTTGATATTTGACAATTATAATACCGGTGGATCAATTTCAACCATAGAATTGTTTTTGTCAAATAATTTAAGGAAATTCGCTTACGAGTTAATTCGTGTTTTGGTACCGTGACATAAACCTTATTTGAAGGATACGTTTTTTGATGGTTTGATCCTGTAGTGCGAATGGACAATAATCCATAACGATAACAATAGTCAGAGCTTCGAAGACATTTCATTGGAAGTTCGGAATTAAGAAAGTGGTTTCAAGACGTATTAGAACACTAAAGACGAAGTTTATAGTTATAATTCATAATTTAAGTCGAAAAAATGCTTAAGCTTTAATTTGAGCTTCAATTTCATTGAAGTGAAAACGAGACAGACATTCAAACCTATTGTGAGTTTCACGCGGAAAACCTTTCACGTGAAACATTTTTGCTCCCCCGGAATTTTAAAAGTTATTGGGAGTTTCACGGGAATGAAATTCCACTTCGAATCAGAACTTACAGTTCGAAAAAAAGGTGTGTTCAGAAAACTGAGTTCTTAGTAAATTTCTACACCCTTTTTTAATATTTAGTAAAAAATGCAAAAAAATCAATGTAGCGACGCAATTTAGCATTTATTATTGTAACCATTGAAGGCGACACTGCGACGACACACTTACAAAAAAAGACATAACAGAACATGATATTGCAAATAATTTCCCTCTCCTATTTCTATTTTACGTAGCGCTTTTATCCGTGCCGCCCACTGTGTACCTACATACATTATGCATAATTTTGTTTTGATTTGTATGTTCTGCTTTGTTCCTGAAACATTTAGATAAACTCTATTTTACTTTTGTTGGTAAAAAAAAATAAAATCTTACAATTCCCGCCTAGTCATCTCGTAAACCTCCAAAAATAAATGGAAATATTAGCTGTCAATGACAAGAAATTCCACACGGAATAAGTACTTGCAATAAGGGAGTTTTGTTCTAACATGAACAATTTTTCACACGAAACTCACAATAAGGGAACAGTGAAATGGGATTTTTTCCGTGTGGAATTTTGCTCCCGTGGAACTCACAATAGGTGTGATTCACTTTGATACAAATTTCGACTTGAGTGACGACTCTGAATGTTGCCCTAATTATTTACTCTTCGAAGTTTTTCGTTTTAAATTTCTATTCAGTTTGGTTAACTTTTGCTGTATTGATATACCTACCTAACTTTAATATAGTTATTAGTTATTTTAATCTCTTTTGTGATGACAATCATACCTATGTTACATCAAATACCCTTTAATCATTCGTTTGATGTTTTTTTTTTTTTTTTTTTGCACAAAAACACTACTAAATACTTATAAAAGCCTGTCTGGCTGTTAACATTCATTAAAGAACACTGTGCACCTTTTTCAAAGGATAAATCTTTTTTAGTTGTTCATGTTTACTCAAGCATTATAAATTAATTCCATTGGGGTTATGCTCCTATTCTATATATGCATGAGAGATGTATTTAGCTAGTTTTCATCAAAGTGCCTAAGGGTGCACTTAATTTAATTGACAATCATCATCGTCATCCATTTCATCGACTTTAGTTGACTCTACTTGTTTATATTTTATTGATGTTAAAAGGAATGTATGTCTGTGTCTATATCTTCAACATAAGCACATAGTTCATATTTGTTAACCAAAATGACAACCAACTACAAAAATAGATACCTTATCCGTTTGCGAATAAATTCTCGTATACATTTATATCCACACAGTATAATGTGACGCGCCAAAAAAGGAGCAAAAAGGACACGATATGATGGCGAGGATTATTTGCTTAGCTGAAAGAATGTGTGTTTCCGCTCGTTTATGCATTATTTCCTCGAATGTTTGTCAAGCCCCGAAACCGAATGCGCGAGTACTTTCGACTTTGTCCTTTCTTTGTGTCGCACAGGTTTATTACTTTACTATCCTCGTCCTTGGTATACATTATACTTGCTCGTGTAAAGTGGATTGGGATTTGCAATATTGTTTTGGAGTTATATTTTGTATTTAGGATTCAGGATTGTGGAAAAGCCCTTCGGGTGCGGACAATTCAATTTGATTTGTGGCAGTTGTTTTGGTATGGCATGTCGAAATGATGTATGAATTGAGTGGAATTTTAACTTTGTATTTACGATAAAAGCAAATCAAATTGAAAGAATGATAGCGGATGGAAAATAACGATTAGCGGAAGTGAAATTTCTGATATTGGAATGAGAGATGAATTTTGAGTTTAGGATTTAGGATATTGTGTTTGCAATTTAATTAAAATCAGCAACAGTGTTTAGGAGGCATTCATTGGAGTCATAACTTCATTGACTTATAATGACAAACGTAGACTCTGTTTTTCATTTCAATTGTTAAAGAATGGTAGGGTTGGACTGGTACAATATTAAATGTAAGGATAAGTAACAATCAAACATGTTATAACGACATCAGCCAAATCGAAAAAAATTACGAGAAATATTTTAAAAACTATATGTTGAATTGGATGATGTACTGATATAGCAAGTATAACACTGAATCAGTCGTGCATTTCAATTCCGGAAGATGCCACAAAGAAATTCAAGCTGCATATATGTCAGGCTCATCAGTATGGAGAGTATACGATTTAACTCTTTCCAGAAATGTCACGCTCAGTATTGCATTCGAAGTTATTGGAAAAAAAGAAAAGGAAAACAGCGTCTATTTCTATCTATGCGATTTCTAACTTGAAAATTTCGACACAATTTTTGTTTCTTTTGTTACCAAGACAATGGTAAATTTTTTAATTATAGAGTTCGTAATTTATTTTCTGACCGTAATTAAGTTGATGAAATTGGGCAAATTGCTTTAAAATTCTCATTTTCTGAGAAAACTATACAAAAAAAACATAGCAATACAAATTTGTGAGGTTTTTAGTTTACAAAGAAGTAATTTTGATAGGATTCTTCTGCTAAGTAGCCAACAAAAATGTTATGGACAAATTTGATAGAACTGAAGTTTATTCAAGCCGTCATTTCGCTATTCTAGCTGTCACTTAAAATAGGCCTTTTTTTATCTAATTACATAATATAAAAGATTTCATTCCGTACAAGGTATATTCTCAATTAAACACTCAAAAGTGCTATGTTAAAACCATACTTTGAATCAACAAATGTTTTCAACTAATTTTAAATGAAATTGCATCAATTTGAATAACCATATTAATCTGCCTAGTTCAAAGGGCTCTCGGAAATTACAACAGAATTAGTTTTGAAAAAGAGCTCGATTATTATTTTGCATATTGAAACAACATTTATCATACGTTGGGTGCCATTTCTTGAGCTTGGTTTCACATGGGAATTCTTTGGTACAGTAGGAGCAACAGCAGCATGCGTATTATTGCACGTCTAAGCTCGAAAGAAAACTGTTCTTTGGAAAGATCAAATATCAACACAATAAATAGATGACTATCCATGAAATCCTTTCTTAAAAATATTTTAAGACCAGCTATAGTTCCTTTCACACAAAGAAGAATATTATATTTCTTTATATTCCTTTTATCATATTGTGATATGTGCTTTTCTCGAAGAAACAAAAATATATATAAATCATTTAAGACTAAGGCCGTGTGCGAACAGCGTTAAAATTTTATCCATTGGCTAAATTATGAAACTAGTGTGGTGAATATAAACTTCAAAAATTAAGCCTGCTCTGGAGCAGGCTTAATTTATCGAATTTTTCGTTTGTGTTTTGGTGAAATGTGTTTTATATAACTCTAATATTTAATGAACTAATAATAATTAACCGATTTTTTACTTTTCTATTCTGTGAAACAGATTTTTTATTTTTCTTTTGGAAGTTCAGCTGCCAAAAACCACTGTGACGTGTGTTTTGTTGGATTCATTTCATTTGTATTTATTTTCGTTTGTTTTTATGTTGACGTCAAATATCCCCCTTGTATTTTTGTGAATTCGGCTCAATTAAACTGTGTTATGAACGAACAATTACTTAAATTAATCGATAATACTTTTTTTACATTTCTATTTATTGTGAAACAAAATTGTTGTTTTTTTTTTTTTTTTTTGAAGTTCAGCTGCCAAACCAGTGTTCTGTACCGTGTTAAAACTTCCCATAATTTTAATTATTTTACAGAGTAGTTCTATTATATTTATTTAACAAAACACAATTTAGAATAGCCACAATTATGAAATTGCAAATCTTAAATTGGTTTTTGAAATTTCAAATTTGCGTTTTGAATTTTTCCCCTCAGCCCGCCTTTGCTATCAGGAAAAAACTGCACAAAATCGGCTAATTCCGACTATAACTTCTTTCTGGTACATTTTATCGAAAAAAAAACTAATTACTTAACGGAAAACAAATAGAGCCACTTCATTTGGATTTTGGATGAATCATAGATCTTACAAATAAAATTTCTATATCACACTTGTACAAAATATTGTTTTCTACAAGTTTTGTTATTAATTTTTTTTTTTCGATAAAATGTAGGTAAAAGAAAGAAATTATAGTCGAAATATGCAAAAAAGTGACGAATTTTTGCAGGTTTTTCCTAATAGCGAAGGGGCGGAGAGGTTGTGGTTGTGGAAACTGTATTTTTACATCAGCCAAACATTATATAAAACATATAAAAAATTTAAACGCGCGCCGATTGTTTCAGTTGCAGACTTTTTTTATAAATTGACACAGTAATAAGAAAGGGAATTTTTTTAATTCTTGTGGGGAAATTTAAAAAGAACATGTGTTAAAAAATCCCATTTAATATAATTCGCACACCAAAAAGCTAAACATTTATTTACTTCAACTCAAACGTCAAAAATTAGCCAAAGGATAAAATTTTAACGCTGTTCGCACACGGCCTAAATTATTATAATTATAATTAAATTTATCTCAAAGAGATCAACCAAGTCCGTTCGGGCTAGTATTTTTTTATATACCTATATTAAATAATGGAGAAGTTTATGTTTCACTGCTCAAGTTATTAAAAGATGCATAAAAATTTTAAATATTGACAAGTGTAAAACAATGTGTTTTACACGCAAAAAAATGAACTTGTCTATAATTATGCGTTGAATTCGTCACCACTTTGTAATGTGTCTAGCTTCACTGACCTTTGGATAGTGTTGAACTGAAAACTAACTTTTACTGACCATTTTAACTATATTATTAAAAAAGCTAACATGACTCTTGGGTTTATTAAACGATTTTCTCGTGAATTCCGTGATCCCTATGTTCTTAAAACTCTTTATGTCTCGTTTGTAAGATCAATCTTGGAATATGGTTCTATGGTATGGGCGCCATATTATACGATACACATTAATAGATTGGAGTCCGTTCAAAGAAGATTTATGAGATTTTGTTTACGATTTTTTCCATGGTCGGATAGAATCATCCTGCTACCTTATGTTCACAGACTTCAATTAATAAATCTTCCATCTCTATCGAGTCACAGAGCGGATATACAGTTTTGTTTTATAGTCGGGATAATCAATGGGTCAAATTTAGCTCCGTCGATCCTTTGTCGATTGAATTTTAATGCAAGTCGATATAGTTTAAGAAGGCAGTTGCCAATTTGTAACATTTTTAGTAGATCAAACTATGGCGCTAGTAGCCCATTAAATCTTCTGATATAATTATAATCTTATTAGTTCCAGTAATGACAATTTCAAATCACTTAATATAAGAAAAATGTTTTTTAATCAAAATAATGTTCATTAGATGTAGGTTTTTAATTATAGTTTTTTTTATATAAATTCTGTATATATCGTTAGTATTTAACGAAACGAAATAAAGAAAATGCAAAATTCGAACAGATGTAGAACAAAATCCTTATAGCTGTAGCCCGCATATATCTTTCAATTAACCATGATTGCATTGTAACCAATTTATTAGTGTCAATGTAATAATTTCAAAACGAATAATAATATTAAATCCAATAACATCCATTTTAATCACTTTCGGACTCGTAAAATGACTTTCAAATAAATCAGAACGTTATTTATTGCCAAAAGCATCATCGTAACATTTCGTTAACAAAAACTTCAATTAAACACCCATAGTTATACAAATTTCGTATCCAAATTGTATACCATCAATGACATTTAACATTAAAATTAAATGGAACATTGTGTTTGGTCATAAATATTGCGGTCATAATAATAAACTCTTACATTGTGATTTTGTCAAAAAAAATCTGGAATTTAGTTCGTTCTGAGTTGCTGGTTTGCTGTTGCATCGATTGATTGGTTTTAATATTTCAAAAGATATGCTGCTACCGCGCCCTTAAGTGTTATGACGATCTAAAAGATACAAACATAAAAACTCACAAACTTCTTCTTCAAATCATTCGAATTCATAAAAATAAGGAAGGGTATCTGAATGAATACATCAATCGAAGAAGGGTGCTTTATTTCAATGTTCCCAAAGAATAAGAAGAAGTTGCACAAAATTTTTAAGTTGTCATAAAGAAAATAAATCTCTGAGTTGCTTTGCTTATCACGTTGAGATTAAAATCGAAAAGAATACTTCAGATGGTTTGAATTATGGATAAAAAAAATAACTGTTTTTATTGCAAATAAATGCTTGGAAATCGTTAATTCTCTTTATAGGCAAAATATAAAAAATAATATTATATGAAATGAAAAAAATTCCACCGCCATTGTAAAGTGGATAAAAAAGTGGTCGATCTGGGTAGTTAATAATTTTTAATAGGGAATCTCGTTTTGTGTTGTTTGTTGGAATATTGCAACATTGTAACAATTCTAACCCCAAATGGAAGGGTGACAATGTTGTTGTAGATACATATATAAAAAGGGCAGTAATAAACATTTATTTTTTTCTGAATTGGCAATTTAATACTTTTGAAATAAAAAAAAAAATAGAAGAAAAAGGTTTTATGCAGCTTGTTTTTATTTTCAGATTGATTGCTTTAATTAATGAAGGATAATAATTCAGTTATATATATGAATGTGGTTTATGAAGAGAATAATTTATTTGTCTGATGAATTAAGATAGATTTTAAATCATAAATATACTAACGTTATTATTTAATTGCACTGTTTATAAACGACATTGTTAACCACCTTCCTGGAGGAATCAGAAATTCAGGAATCCAAATCAATGCTGATTACTTGGTCATATTGTCAGAATCGAAAGAAAATTTACAATTGATGATTAACCGCCTGTCTATTTACTGTGAAAAATAGGGACTTGGAATCAACACTGAAAAGTCAAAAATTATGATTTTCTCGCGATCTAATCGGACTGAAGCTGGAAACAATTGAAAGTACAATGGAAGGAGTTTAGAAGTGACAAAGGAATATAAATATCTTGGAGTGAACCTTAACCCAACGCTGAATTTTAGTAAGCACCTCGTCGGAAAAGCCAAGGCGTCCATAAACTTAACATGGAGACAATTTTTTTCAAATAACCAAATACATTTGTCTGTCAAATACCAAATCTTCAATTCAGTTGTGAAGTCAACTCTGTGTTTTGCAGCTCAAGTTTGGGGAATGGAAGAGTATGAAGAAGTTGAGAAACTTCAGAGAAATTTCATCCAAAAAAATTTTTAATTTACCAATCAACAAACCGAATTATGCGATTTTCTTAGAAACCGGCCTACCCAAGATATTTACCAGCACTCTGAAACTACAAGCTGATTATCTCATTAAAGTGTTGGGTTTTCGAGATGAGCGATTAAGTAAAATGATGCTGTTGTTCGAAGTAAGAAACAAGGACTGGTTGATCCACACAACATTCTTGGTGTGAAAGAAAAACTTTATAGAATAATTCAACCTAATGAAAACTCGATTCGGAATCAAATTGTAGAAACTGCTATCGAATCAGAAAGCCCGAATAATATACAGCCAACTGAATTATAATCTGAGTAACAATAATTATTTCCATGACATTTCTTTAATCTTCAAAGCAAGAAGCGAAGTATTATGTCTCAACGGACGACCTTACAATGGGAGTTTTAACCATTTTTTTTTTTTTTTTTTTATTTCAATTTTCTTATAACTACTTACTTGCTAGACAAAAACCTTAACAACTAGCTTACATATTACCTTAACTAACTTACTGGCCCTATGCGAGTGCTCTAAATTATACCCATAACCAACTTAAAATTATTGCCTTTCGGCGTAAATCGCTTAAATATTATCAAAATTCATTTATTACTTAAAAATAAGAAAATTAGGAAAAAACTTATTATATCTATCATTTTTTTATTTTTTATAAAACTTAAAACTACACTTAAAACTACTTAAAATAACTTAAGACTAGAACAGCCACAGCAACGGTTTTTTTTTTCTTTTTAGTGCCACCATGATTGTTTTGTACTAACCTAGCCTACTTTTAAAGCCAAGGACACGCCTAAACCTGCGCAAGTCAAACCAAGGCAATAAACTCAATTAGTGAACTTTTATTATTATTTATTTTTTAAATTTTATTAGTTATTTTACATATGATTCAACCACCAGAACTGGCGATTTTGGTCCAATCTATCTATCTGGTCCCTTTCGGACACAGCCCTACTGAACCGAAGGCGCTCTGCTCCGCTTTCTGCGACGACCATAAAGGAGTTACCTATCCACAGTTTTTCGGCCGACGTGGTAGATCAGCGGTACCGCCGAACTATCCTGTATCAGCCCTCGACTGTCTAAAAAGAGGAAAGCGTCGGGTGGGATAAATCCGCTTAGACACACACTTTCGTAGTATTCATCTTTGGGGTAGTAAGCCCCGAAAACCAAGCCATTAGTTAAAGTCATTGCTCTTGCAATATGACCCCGAATCAGCTTGATTAAAAAATTATCTATTCTGTTTATGTTAGCCCTGTTGTATAGAACCTCGTTGGAATAATATTTTATGTACTCCGACTCTGGTGTTCTGTGCAATGCAAGGTAGCATCTAAGACACTGCCTCTCAAATACCCGAATCTTTTTCATTTGAGATGGTGCAACGTTGAACCACACAGGACATCTATAGGCAATCATCGGCCTGATTAGAGCCATGTAACAAATCACCTTTACCCTGCTATCAAGATGGCTGCTGTAAAACAGGCGTCTTGTCAGGGCAAAGGCTCCCCTAGCCTTGGTCAAAGCAGCATCTATATGTCTGTCGAAATACAGATATTGAGTTTTAACCATGTTCTGCACACTATGTAATACAAGATCCAAAGAAGACTGCTTTCACTTTATAAGCATATGTCCACTTTTTGGACATAAGAGGGTCGCGTATTTTGGAAAATTTACTCTCTCAATGCAGGAGACAATACAAATTTTGGATGGACCGGACTGGCAAAACCTTTCTAACTATCTGAAGGAAATTTGCAGATTTAGGAAACTGATCATGACAGAACATGATTCATCTACATTAGGTATAACTACATACATACATACATACATACATTAAAAATAAAAATCAAAAATATCAAATGAAAACTGAAAATTAAAATAACAGTATCTTTAAAATCAAGAAATTAAAGTTGTTAGTCGAGCTGACGGCAAAGCCAAATTAAAAAAAAAAAACAATGTAAATGTATCACAAATTGTAAATAAATGAATTACTTACTTACTTACTTACTTACTTACTTACGTTATTAGCTCAGTCAACAAATTCTGTAAATAGGGGTCTAGGTCGAAAAATCGAGGTCAGAAAAATTAAGTATACAGCTTTACTTGAATGAACCAGCTTTAATTTTTAACTTAATATTTTTTTTTGTTGGGTCAAGAGTTTTTGAGTTATAAGCGAAAAACTGAAAAAGAGGAGTTATACCCCCCCCCCATCCCGCACCCTTTTCCGATCAACCAACGATCGGGGAAATTTAGTATGCTTACCTCCTCGCTAGGCCAAACAAAGCTGCATACCTTATTTTTCTGCCCTCAATGTTTCCTCCTAGAACCATTCGTGGCCTATATCTGTGTTATCGCATCGCATCAGTGGCGAACGCAGAGGGGGATTCGGAAGTGGAAAACCCTCCCGAAATATTTAGAATACCGCATTCATTTTTTAAAAGAAAAAAAAAACTGAGAACAAAAAGTTCATTTGAAACTGAAATCTGGATACTGATCTGCTATTGCTGGACGAATGCACGGATTACAGTGCGGAATTGAACAATTTTCAATATGCGCTATCGTTAAATCGCATACTGCCTTAAATCAGGTAAATTTTAGTTGTACTTCTTTTTCTATAAATGATCTCGAACACGATGACAACTATATCTTAAAAATTCAGTTTCTGTTTATTTCTTGAAAACTCTGATTTTTTTCGAAGAAAATTTTAAGTAACAAATTGTTGCTTATATAATTCTTTACTAAAAAGGCCTATTCTTTGTATTTTATAAAATTACATTTTTGTAGATCAGCGAATAAAAATTTCGAACGAGTTTGAACTCAAATTTATTCTTTCCAACATTAATCAAAATTGTACAGTTTTGTGCATCATAAACCTGACAAGAATAATGAAAGTCAAATAAATCTAAAAATTAAAATTTCCATGACCAAATGATTAAGATTATCGAATTAGTTTACCAAATTCAATTCAAAAACTTTATCCAATTTTCAATTCACAATGATTGATTCGATAGCCCCAGGCACCAATTTCATACCAAACTAAGAAGAAGATAGATTGCCATTAAATTCAGCTTTGGTAATGTGTGAGAAAAGGTTTACTTGTATCCTTATATCGAAATAACCCTTTTCAATATATATAGACAACATCAAAGTACATCCATATGTAATCGCATACATTATATTCGATTTAAATGCAAAGCCATTTATGCCTCTTGGATAGCCAAAGTAATTTAACTTTTTGTGCATAGTGTGAAGATAAAGTGTCGAAAGGACACGACAATCCTTCCTTCCACATAAATTCAAATGGAAAACTTTTCTTATCTCTTTTGGCAAAAAGGTGACTTGGTTTCGCTTTGTCAATGTCCAGCTGAATTGTTTAGTTTTGCTTATATTCCATCCATTTGCCTTGTTTTGAACGACAAGGATGCTAAAGATGACGATGACTGTAGATGACGTGAATCCTGGACAACATCACAAGCAAACGACACGATGAAGGCGACATTTTGACTAAATTAAGTGAAACTCAAAATTTACTTCAAATGCAAATTAGCTAAAGCCCGTCTGTCCATCTTTTGTGCTGGCGATAGTATATGCGGTAGAGTGCCAAAGCGAAAAACGATGACGACGGTTTGTTATTATGGAAAGTCCTTCAAATAACGGGCAAGGACGACTCAAGTTTCTGATGCTTCAACACAAAAAGGTTTGACTTCTTCCACTTCGATTTGCGTTCGGTATACAAAACAAACCAACTCATATAATTTATTATATCAGCTAGGATATGATGGCGTCCGATGGAGTGCAAAAATTACGGCAGGAAGAGAACAAGTTACAATAGATGAAGGCAAAAGGATGAAAGGCTTATTGTTATTCATTAATTTCAGTGTTTACTTTATAAAATATACGACCAAGAGTTTGGTGTTATACAATAGATTAACCCTTTGGCTAACAAGGTGTTTCACAATTCGATTAACGAAATACAATTTGGGTTTTTGTGTTTGACTAAGTGATTAGGTACCTTGGAATGACACATTCAGTTGGAGCAAGTTTATTTTAGAAATAGATTTTTTGACCGCTGATTGGGTTTGTATATTAAATTCATGATTCTACAACAATGGAAAAAACTTTTAATAAGAAAATGTTTTTAAAATCTGATTACCTTACGTATAATTGGGTGATTGCTAACATCAAATAGAGTTAAACAATAAGGACTTTTATAGAATGTATATATGGTTTAATATAAACTATACGACGAAATCGTGTTTAAATCATACAAAAACCAAGCAAAGCTGGAAAAATGCGAAAAATTCAATGAGGATTTCTATAGTCCTCGGTTTTTCGATGAAATGACCAAAATCGTACCAATTTAATTTCAGGAATTTTATTAAAAAAGTAATTTCTAATGTCTTCAACATTTTAAAAGTATCTGATACCGGGAAGTGTTTAATATTAGGTCTTTTCTGAAAACAGTAAAAAAGTTTTCCACAATTTATTTGATAATTTGAACTCAATTTCAAATTAGGTATATTATATGTATTTATTTCAAAACAGTTTTTCCAACATTTAAGTATTGAAAACACATTACATTCTGTTCAAACAATAACTTGAAATTAAAATTTCTTGACTAAATCAAACTTTAGAAAAGCAAATTAAACCAAAGTTGTTTGAAAATTTTTCGATATTAATCTTTTTTTTTGCTATATGTTCGGTCAAAGTTAAGTACAATGAATTCTTTTCTAAAAACTGCCTTAGTACCTATCTGTATTCCTGATCTTATTAGTCAATCAGAATAGTGTTATTTTTTTTTTGTCTACTGCTAAGTAAAAGTAGTTGAAAATACCAAATTTTTCCAACAATTCAATTTCTTAGGAAATGCATGTGCTGTTGGACTCCATTACAAGATATTCATGCCTATTACTAAATCCGCAAAATTTCACTCCCCGGGAGTCGTTTGGATCCGCAGTGGATCCGCATTCGCATAAAATTCTATTATTGAATCCGATGAATGAGCTGCATAATCGATCCGCGAACTACTTTTCCATTTTTGAAACTGCATTATCGTGGATGTCAAAAGTTGGCATTTGGCGCGTTCAAGTGCACACGAGAAAAGCAATCTAAGATACTTTAGTATCGTAAAATATCTAATATCGCAAATTGAACCTTTTTTAATCATGCAAACGACCAATCTTAATCCGTCAGTGTTTCAGCAATCACTGGACCGATTTACAAGGTTAATATGCTGTTGAATAGAGGAAATGTCAAAATTGGTCATGGGGGCTATATTTTTGGGCAGATTTCCACGGTTTGGCAAAAAAAACAACACCAAAGTTGTACTTCCGGAACTCTAAATAATAGGACAAAAAATAATTTTTGTACCGCAAAATAAGCCATTTTTATTGATTTTAACGACCAATCTTAATCCGTCTGTGTTTCAGCAATCACTGAACCGATTTTCAAGGTTCATTTTCTGTTGGATAGAGGAAATGTCAAACTAGGTCGTACATCAAAGTTGCACTTCCTAAAAAAACGCAGATGACGTTTTCGAAAACGGCCATTGTCAATAAATTACTAGAAATAATGCAAAAAAAACTTTATGCGTTTCGGCGCTCCAAAAATTTTTATTTCTGTTTCAAAAAATTCAGATTTGTTAACTATCTGCTCCTTCTTGAATTTTTTTTCATAAAAATCACTTTCATCCGCACCAATTTTACTGCGGATTTGCTTTTCCAACATTTGTATGGAGTGCGGATGTGGTGCGGATGCCTTGCGTTTTCAGTAATACCCATTTTACGAACAACGTTACCGACATTTATTGAATCCGATGAATGAGCTGCATAATCGATCCGCGAACTACTTTTCCATTTTTGAAACTGCATTATCGTGGATGTCAAAAGTTGGCATTGGGCGCGTTCAAGTGCACACGAGAAAAGCAATCTAAGATACTTTAGTATCGTAAAATATCTAATATCGCAAATTGAACCTTTTTTAATCATTCAAACGACCAATCTTAATCCGTCAGTGTTTCAGCAATCACTGGACCGATTTACAAGGTTAATATGCTGTTGAATAGAGGAAATTTCAAAATTGGTCATGGGGGCTATATTTTTGGGCAGATTTCCACGGTTTGGCAAAAAAAACAACACCAAAGTTGTACTTCCGGAACTCTAAATAATAGGACAAAAAATAATTTTGACTAAAATAATTTTTGTACCGCAAAATAAGCCATTTTTATTGATTTTAACGACCAATCTTAATCCGTCTGTTTTTCAGCAATCACTGAACCGATTTTCAAGGTTCATTTTCTGTTGGATAGAGGAAATGTCAAACTAGGTCGTAGGGACTATATTTCTAGGAAGATGTTCACGGTTTGGATAAAAAACGACACCAAAGTTGCACTTCCTAAAAAAACGCAGATGACGTTTTCGAAAACGGCCATTGTCAATAAATTACTAGAAATAATGCAAAAAAAACTTTATGCGTTTCGGCGCTCCAAAAATTTTTATTTCTGTTTCAAAAAATTCAGATTTGTTAACTATCTGCTCCTTCTTGAATTTTTTTTCATAAAAATCACTTTCATCCGCACCAATTTTACTGCGGATTTGCTTTTCCAACATTTGTATGGAGTGCGGATGTGGTGCGGATGCCTTTCGTTTTCAGTAATACCAATTTTACGAACAACGTTACCGACATTTATTCCCGCGTATGGCTTGCGGATTCGCTAATAGCAAATCTACCGAAAGTGAGTAAGACTCCCTTCGCAACTCATTCGTCGGATTCCCTAATAGGGCTGATTGTTTTCATTATCTCACACTAAAATCTTTATTACAGAGGATTTTAATGTTCACAATTCTTCCTGGTTTCGATATTGTGTAGAGCCAATACCCGAACCTATAGGAGGCAGATCCAATTACTATTCTATATTAGCGAAGTTCTCATGTTCAACTCAGTCAAGAATAAATTCCAAAGAGAACCGTTTGCCAAAATGAAAAAGTCAATTGGGATCGGACGGTTTCAATAATTTATTTCGGAGCATTAACTGTTGTGTGGGCGCATCGAAATTCTGGCTTCGAAATCAAGTTTTTCAAATAATCAAATTCAGTACGCACATTCGTTCATACGCACATACGTACATCCGAACAGACAGACCGACGGATGGCATGACATAACCTACTTTTTTGGGCTTCTCGATAATTTATTACAAAACAAATTTCTTACTACGAATAAAAAGTAAACTACATCCTATTACATTAGAAGTACGAAGCGAGCGCTTTTTCTTTTTTTTTTTTTTCTTTATTATTTGCAGAATATTAAAAAGTAGAATTTTGACAAAAGAATTTTAACACCGCCAGAATTAAAAACCCAACCCGACTATGTTCCCTCAATAGTGACGAAAATTCCACTGCTGATATTATAATGGGCATAATTCTTAAAGGTTTCTTAGCCCAGTTTTCTGCAAATCTCAAGCTGCCATAGAGTGACTTGAATTCTCTTGTACTTGATTGAGAGCGCAAACGGTTTTATATGAAGAAATTGAAATACACAAATTCGCTGGTACAGGTACAGGTATAGTGAATCGCCTTTTTTCTTCGCTGAAAAAGAATGTTTTCCTATTCTTTTGGAATGGATAATACCATTTATCCAGCCAGTCCCTAAAAAAGTTCTCCTAGCCATGGAATTACCAACCAATTCCACCGACACGTCAGTTTCTTTCTAAGGTCATGGTAACGATTATTCATAATTAACATCTAAATAAATAGTTTTAGAATGAAAGCCTCTTAAGGACCGATGGTAGGGCTATCTTTTATGTGGTCTACTGATGGTGATCTGATATGACATATCTCACCAAAATAAGGAACCAATCATAACATTAGTTTGGAAAAAACAAAGATTACTGCATTTTATATTACAAAACCTTTGCTATAGAGTTTGAAATTAAGCTCTTTTAAAGAAAATGCACTGGTTTTGTATGGGATGATTCTCTTCTTCCATGAATAAGAAATTATCTTTTAGAATATGTATTATCTATTGTTGATTTGGACAGTAATACTGATATCCACAAAACAAATTCTGGTGGCTCCGTTTTGTGTCCCTCTTTCTGATTTTCATCAATGACCTCTTGTCTGAAAATTCTAATCCAGTTTATTTGATATTTATTCCAAAAATTCAAATACTAAACAGCATCGTTTATTCCGATCTTGACAGCATTATTGAAAGATCCGTGTATAAAAAAATGCTGTCA
The DNA here is from genome assembly GCA_951217065.1 of Baccha elongata. Taxonomy (NCBI): domain Eukaryota; kingdom Metazoa; phylum Arthropoda; class Insecta; order Diptera; family Syrphidae; genus Baccha; species Baccha elongata. The sequence goes on from OX578274.1 coordinate 47,100,793, forward strand.
TATGTCGACCAAGTGAAATATACCACCATTGCAGATTCCATGAATGGCACTTGCATTGAAGAAACCTATAAAGGTGAAATATTCAAATATTCAAAGTCACAAAAAACGAAGCAAAATGATTAAGATTGAACTAAAATCTAATACAAAATAACTTGAAGAAGGATTAAAGAATTCTTTAGCACTACTCGTATTCTTCTTTAAAATATCATTATACCTATTAAGTTTAAGATGCAAGTGGGCGGTCATATAGAAGGAATTAAGAAGTTAACATTAATATTCTTCTTAAATACTTTTTCAACTTTTTTTCTTTTTTCTGTAATTATAAATTATAATTAAAAAAAAGGATTAAAGAAGCCATAAATTGGCGTACCAATTAAAAAGATTGAATAAAGTATGAATAAAGAAATGCGATACCGAAATATTACTTTACGTTGTGGTTCTTGTACATTTTATAAGACATATACGTTCGCCCATCAAAGCTAGAATACAAAAACTCTCATACGGGCACAGTTGCTCCTTTTTAAGTCAATTGGATCTGTTGGATAGAATCCAATGTTTCCAGTCTAATATTATTTTGTCGTTTTTTTTCTACTGTAATCAATAATGTTTACAGTAGATTTTTTCTTTAGCCGAACAACAAGTTTGTGGAATGCCTTGCCTCACAGCATTTTTCTACCTCAATAAAATCAATTATTTTTTATGCATGTTTCATTTGTAGCATAAATATATTTGTGTGATATCATATTTAAAAATTCAATCAACACTTTAAAGTGCTGGATGTTTTGTGATGGTATGGATACTTATAAATAGTTATTTAAATTCAATGTTTCTTCTTTTCTTTAGAAACTATATTAAATCTAAGAAAAAACCATGTCTAATATTTTGCATCTTTTAAGTGTAATCATTCAATTTACTATCTTAAACAAAATTCTCATTTCATACGACATTCCCTTCATCCACAGAAACATAACATTTACCACTTAAGATATAACTACATGCACACTCATCAATCAGCAAACATCATTTTCATGAGAGTTCATTGTGTGTTATCTTGAATCCATATTCTTCATCCACCCTCTGAGTTCTTCACGATTGAAGGACCGATAAAATAGATTTTGATGACCACTGTCATAAATATCCCCAGCCCAGCCTCTGGGATAAAAGTTCGTGCCATAATGGTCGATTGTTGCTCGAAAAGGATATTCCTTTAGTCCACCAAAAACGATATGACCGCATGGCAAAAAAAAAATTATTCCGTTGATTCGAAAACTATTCAATTGTAAATAATAGCCAGTAATCAATTCAAGAACATAGTACAAGCAAGTTCAACCGGAATGGGATGTTTGCGTTTGCATTTCCCATCAAGAGGACGAACAAAAAAACTCTCGTCAATCCATGCACAGTGGCACACACCAACAAACTTAGTGGATTCATATCCCAGGATGGTACCGATAACATGACAAACATCGATTCTCACTTTCGCTGCCAAAAAATGTGATAGTGCCTTTAGAAGAAGTAGAATTTCGCAAGAAAGTTTCTAATTGTTATAGGGACAGTCAAATACTCAAGTAATATCAGCACTAGTAGTAGTAGTAGTTATAGTGATTTTATTGACATTTAAGGTTTAAATAATTCTTTGTATAAAAATATTCACAATAGGACATTGGCGTTTTGCCGTCAGCCGAAAAAAGAGTTATTTTTAAAAACAGTAAGGTTCTTTGATAATTTATAGTTCAAATAAAATAAAGAAAAAGCTGATAAAATACTTTTTAAAAAATAAGTCCAATGTATTATTACTGCACTAATTTTAAAATTTGTATCTGGTTCTCCACGTCCAATGTATCATTTTTGATACAAACTCACAAATTTTTGAAAACAATTTTTCAATTTGATCAAAATACTTTAAGGACAAAATCTTCATATGAATATGTAGCTTATAAGGTTAGAATTTAATAATAATATAAAATTACATGGAAAAAGTGTTTTGAAATAAAAAACAAAAAAGTTTTTTTTTTTATAAAAAACATTTATTTTTTTTACAGTCAAAAACAAAAAAAATTTAATTTTTTCGAAAAAAAATACAATTGTACGAAAAAATATAGGTATCTAATTATTCAAAAGCATGTATTAAAAATCTGCATTCTTATGATGAACATGGCAAACAGAATGCTCTGTTTGTTCTTGTTTTGATCTCCAGGCAGCTTCACCGCTTCTTTTTAGGTTTTTTTTAGCATAAACGACATCTCTTTCTTACTATTTTACCATTTGGAAGTGGTATATTCGTAAGAAAGTGTTGATTCTTATGTTGAATTAGCGGAGGAATTCTTGTAAAATTAGTTGTTGATGCACACGACCCAAGGATTTGCCTCAGAAGCATTTCTTGCACTTGCAACATTGATAATGGATTTTCATTTGATAATTTGTTGTAATTGCATCTTGCATTTATTACTGCAACGCGAAAAATCGACTCCTCTTAACTGAATCGAAAGTGTGACACTATTAAGCTTTCATCTTACTAATATTATTATGATTATTTTTTTGTTTGTTTTATTTTGTATTCCAACGAAAATTTTTCTGTAAAGCGTAGTGCAGATAAATGGAGTTGACTGTATTATACAAAATATATTACCAAAACACACATTTTAATGTCAAAGAGAAAGAGAGAAATAAAAACATGAAAGTTATTGCTGTAATTTCAATAATAATTCATATTATCAGCAATGGTTGAATTTGATAGATTGGACGTATGGGTAGTATAATACGACCTCATACGTCCATGTGTATCATATTTACACAAAAAAATAAACCCTTCTTTTATCAACAAAAACTAATTTTTATCTAAAATGACCTTCTGCTGCTTCTGTTCTGCAAATCAATCCTTATTGAACATTAATGATTTTTGTGATAAAAATGTATTGGACGTGGGGAGGTGTTTTTATCACTTTGTATGGGGACAGTGAAGCGTCTTGAATAGATGTATCAAAAATGATACATTGGACGTGAAGAACGAGGTACAAATTTTAAAATTTGTGCAGAAATGATACATTGGACAGTAAAGGGATAGTCAATTTTTATTGTGGACGTATGAGTGTAAAAAGTGAATCTTGTATGGGGACAGTGAACCTGTTAATACTAGCTAAGCGTAGCGTTTTGTAGTGTTTACAATTAGTTTATAGGTATTTGAATTTTATAGAGCTGCGATAATTTCCCAATAATCTTTCATGGTTGAGATATTTTTAAGGAAGATATTATATCATGATTATACATTTATTCTTCTGATATATTTTTTTATTTTGATATTATTTACATGTCGGTGAAATCCACCTTCCAGCTCAGTGGGCAATCGTTTAATGGCCCACCCATATCCTGGTGGCATCAATAATTTTTTACTATTATTACAATAACTATACTATCACCGATGATGTTGATGATGATGACTATGATGGCGATGCCGTTCTTGACATATTTATTTCATGTTATTATTTTTATTATTATGATTGTGTTTGTAACAGAGAGATGAAGTTGCGCCGCGACTTTATGGGGTGAGAGATTGGATACGTAAACTTCTTATAGGAAGATATAAGGGATATTCAGTCATATCGCCGTCGCAACGTATAAGGATTCTAATGTAGAAGGAAGTATCTTATTCGATGATGGGTTTTTGGAAGTGTTATCTTTGAATCTATGGCATAAACGTGGCGACTATATAGAGCCGATATATGTTTGGAATAGCGGATTTGAATTGGTCACAGACGTTACGAGTAAGTTTTTCTACAATTATTTTTATAAGGGAAAATATTATTTCAGCAATCATATTTTCCATACCTCGAAAATAATGGGGCACATACATAATAATAATAAAAATAATATAAGAGGAAGAGTTTTTTTTTTTCTTTTATGAGTTAGAAATAATTGCTTGACAATGGAGAACCAAAAAGTTGTTATTTTATTTTGATGGTTGTTTGAGAATGTTTTGATGGTGTTAATGTATATAAATAAAATATGAAACTGTTTGAGAAGAAAATGATAACGACTGAAGAAATTAAATTATTAAGAATAAATTACATTAAAAATCCTAAGAAGAGTTCGATATGGAGAACTACAAAATCTGATATGACTGGCCTTAAGGCAACGAAGAGTTTCGGAAGTTTATTTGGGAATAATCTAAGATATAGGAACACGAGTAAAAGCTGCAGGAGTCACCCAAAAAATAATCTCTTTGATCGCTTAAAACAGTATTAGACAGGTAAACGTCTTGATCTCTCAAATCAGGATTTGTTTTTGGTGGAAACGTACATGTAGCATGACACAATGAAAAAATAAAAGATTGAAACCTGATAATCTGATATATTTGAAGATACCTACTATTCAAGCATCAGCAGTTGGCGAACGGTAATAAATTTGTTTTAAACTCGAATGGCAGAGTCGGCAAAGTCGACATTTTGAAAATTTTAAAATATTTAAAAGTATTCGAGTCATTGAATTCGGGATTTTTGAACTAAGTTGTGCAAGTCGGCATTCTTAAAGGTTTTTAAACTTAAAAAAGCAAGGAAGTCGGTATTTGCGATGGTGTACAAGTCGGCATTTGCGTAGAATTTTAAACTTAAAGCGAGAATGTAGTTTATAGTTTCTAAATCTATTTATTCAAGAATTAGTTATTTTCAAAGCTTGTAATTTTAAGTGTAAGTCGGTATCTATGCTGATTTTTATACTTATAACAGCGAGGGATTCGGCATATGCGATGGTTTTTGAACCTAAGTGTGAAGTCAACATTTTTTGCAAGTTTTCAAACTTATACGACAATTTTTGAAGTTTTCAAATTAATTAAAGCATGAAAGTCGGCATTGTCAAGAGTTTTTAATTTTAATGTGAAAGTCGGTATTTTTGCACATGAAAAGTCTATCTCATCTTAGTCGTTCGGATTTGACAAACAAATTGTAGGTCCTCTTCAATCCTGTAGAACTAACAACGCACAAAAGGATTGGTTGAGAGTGTAAATCACTTCTTCAGAGCTGTCAGTGCCACTAAATTTATATTTTTTTTCTGTAATAACTAGGGTTCGGATTTTGAGGCATTTTAAACCCTAAAAAAGTCAAATCAAAACATCGAAAAAGGCAAATCAAAGCCTCGAAAAGTGCAAAAAAGGCATTTTAAAATTAATTATAAAAAATAAGATTTTTTTGTATGTGTGCATAATGTATATTTAAAAATTTTCAGCTACAATGTCTCAAAAAGGTTAAACTTTCTTTTCATATGTGCTTAAACCAGGAGCGCCCCAGTTAAAAGTTGCTATATTGATAAATTTTACTTTTCCAAGAACTTAAGCGTTCAAATCACCATTTATTACTCCGCTTATTTTTCTGAATCAGAAGGTACATGATTGGTGGTAATGCATCATAATTCGCGCTCAAATGTGAACAATAACAATTTGATAGAGTTAACGCATTGTTATGGTAAGATTATGTGTGCTTTTGATAAAAAAAGAGCTTCTTCATCTTTTGCTTCTTTTCTAACGATGTTTTGATATCGAATTGGGCCGGAATTATACCAGTTCACTGCTTCACCAAAGCCTCTGCTTGTGAGGCCTGCCTAATTGACTTCAAAAAACATCGGCGTCGACATTTGCGGATTGGTCCATGTTTTAAGACAACTCAATATATGTGTCATTTTGTTTATTTGATCCATTTAATACAAATAAAATAGAAAAAGTGAAAATAGGGAAAAAGGTAAAGAAAGGCATTTAAGATAAAAAAGGCAAAAAAAAAGGCAAAAGAAGGCATTTGCCACAGAATCCGAACCCTGGTAATAACTATTATTGAATCTCATTGTTAAAAATATTTTCATTTTCTATTTTTAGGCAAATAATTCCAACAAAGTTGGTGTTAATTTCCGATTATTATAGCCCGAAGTTTCGACAGGGTTACACTTGTCGTGGTCACAACCCGTAAAGTTTCTTTTCACGACAAGTGTAACCCTGTCGAAACGTCGGGCGGGCAAAAATAATCGAAAAATAGTTTTTGATTCAAATAAACAATCATGGTAAGTCCGTTAAATGTTTCTTTTTAAAAATTTACTAGGTTATTGCATTCAATTAAATTAAGAGAAATTCAACCGATATAGTAGTTTAATAAATTTTAGTACACTTTAACCAAGGCAGGGGGTAAAATTAAATATTCAAAATTAAAATTCCTTACCCGTGAAGCAAAGCGGGCCACTCGGGTACCTACTGTCTATTGAGTAAACTGTTGTTAAAGGCGCCTGCCAGTGCCAGACGACTTGTTATAACATATGCAAAAATGTAGGAGAGCTGTTTCGCGTCCACGGAATTATGTGCTTTTAGACAGACTTTAAAAAATATTTAAAACTATTAGTTAAAAACCTTTTCTTTAAACTCGATACATATGTGCATATTTACTATTAATGAATACATTGCTACTGAAAGAATTCACGTGTTATATTTTTTTCAATATTGCAGTAGTATATAGGTACATAGATATTCATTGATTATTCAAAACATCCAGTTATTTTGTTACTTTTTAGTACAGGGATGCATCCGTTACATTCAGAAAAGAAGTTGGCGATTTTCTAATAAAAAGTCAACATTTCAATAAAACTCGTCCCCCCACAGCTCGACCTTTCGGTACGCCCCTGACCGCACTGTATGAGTTACCGAATTGAAACTTTATTTACACCTCTGCTCTTTATTTTAGTTTCTATCATTATATCTACTTGAAGTTAAAGCCACAGACCCGAAAGTGAATCAGTTATGTTTTGCAGACAATATAGCAATCTTAAGATCCTTCATTTTTACTACAAGCGCATTTTTAATGATGAACGTTTCGGAGTGAAATGGTTATCGTATAAAAGACATAATACCACATAATGCTGCTGCCAATTTTTCGATGCACTCACGGCTACTCCCGATATTTATTGGAACGAAAGTAACATCATCAGGGGAAGCTTTCATGTCAAAAATACCATCGCTAGCAAAATACAAAACCAACAACTCAGCTGGATTTACCATTATAACGGGTGTTTTTTTTTTCGAGGTATTACTTTAAGTTGGCATTACTTTTCAAGACGGCGACCGATTTAACAGCTGTTAACTGATTTATTCTCAGTCTGGTTTGGCAATTCATTATGAATAGACTCACGCCTGAACAACGCTTGCAAATTGTGTCGAATGGGCCCAAAACGAGATGGCCGTTAATCCCGATTTTCATAAGTGAATTTTGTTTAGCGATGAAGCGCACTTCTGGTTCAATGGCTACGTCAACAAACAAAACTGCCGCATTTGGAGTGAAGCTAATCCTCAAGTGTATGTCGAAACACCGTTAAATCCAGAAAAACTGACTGTTTGGAGTGCTTTATGGGCTGGTGGAATCATTGGTCCGTACTTCTTCAAAAACGATGATGGCCACAACGTTACAGTCAATGGTGATCGGTATAGAGCCATGATTACTAACTTTTTCATTCCTGAATTGAACAATCATAATGTCCAGGAGCTGTGGTTCCAACAAGACGGGGCAACATGTCACACAGCTCGTGCCACAATCGAATTATTGATAGACACGTTTGGTGACCGCCTAATTTCACGTTTTGGACCTGTGAATTGGCGCCAAGATCTTGTGATTTAACACCGCTAGACTATTTTCTGTGGGTTTATGTAAAGTTATTGGTCTATGCGGATAAGCCACAAACGCTTGACCATTTGGAAGACAACATTCGCCATCTTATTGCCGATATACGGCCACAAATGTTGGAAAAAGTCATCGAAAATTGGACGGTCAGATTGGATTACATCCGAGCCAGCCGTGGCAGTCATATGCCAGAAATCATATTTAAAATATATTGAACAGAAGAGAAACAGAAATAAAATACCCTGTAGAAATAACAGAGTTAATATTGGAAAAAAGAAGGGCTCGAAGAAAATGGCAAACTTCGAGATTTCCGGGCGATAAGAGAGTATTTAATCGACTAAATAACGAATTGAAAAAAAGAATCTATGAATTCAAAAATGATTCACTTAGCAGTTTTCTTGAAAGTTTGACGACGGATGCTTCTACTGATTACTCACTGTGGAAAGCTACCAAACGTCTGAATAGACCGCAACAACAAAATCCGCCCATCAAAGCACAAGACGGAAAATGGACTGCAAATCCGAAACAAAAAGCTGACCTCTTCGCAGATCATCTCTCGAATGTCTTTAAGCCGTTTCCACAAAGTGCAGGGGCAAATAACTTACAATTTGTTAATAAAAATTATGACTTAGAAATTCCCTTAGTAAGGCTCAAAGAAGTAAAAAGCATGTGCCATCACAAGTTATCAAATAAAAAATCACCCGGGTATGATCTAATTACGGCTCAGGTCTTGAAAGAAATGCCAACAATAGCCTTCAAAAAATTCCAATACATAATAAATGCATGCCTTAAGCTCCGTTATGTTCCACATCATTGGAAAATTGCAGAAGTCATTGTTATACCAAAGCAAGGTAAGCCACCAACCGAAGTTACATCTTACAGACCAATATCGCTTATACCAATTATGGCAAAAGTTTTCGAAAAACTGCTTTTAAATAGACTAAGCAAAATAATAGAAGAACGAAAACTAATACCAAATCATCAGTTTGGATTTAGAAACAAACATTCCACGATAGACCAAGTACATCGAATTACGGATGTTGTTGAAAAAGCACTTGAAGAAAAACAAGTATGTTCCGCTCTATTTCTAGATGTTGCTCAAGCCTTTGACAAGGTTTGGCATTTGGGGCTCGAGTACAAACTGCACAGGGACCTTCCCAGGCAGTTCTATGAAATACTCAAATCATATATTACCGACCGACTTTTTAGAGTACGGTACGAGCAAGAGTATTCGGAACTTAAGAAAATCGAAGCCGGCGTACCACAAGGAAGTGTCTTAGGACCAACCCTGTATTTGTTGTATACAAGGGATATTCCAGTGGACAACAATGCGATTATGGCCACTTTTGCAGATGATACTGCGATATTAGTGTCAGATAAATGCGTTGTAAAGGCAACAGAAAAACTGCAATATGCAGTCGACAAGATAAGAGAATGGACGCAACAGTGGCGTATCAGACTCAATGAAACAAAATCAACGCATATAAACTTTACTAATAAAAAGATTAATAATGTTCCACTTTTTATTAATAGTAAAGTAGTACCTTACTCCAATACGGCCAAATACCTTGGGATGACTTTGGATGCAAAGCTAAAATGGAAAGAGCACATCAAGAAAAAAAGGGAAGAACTTAACTTAAAATATAGAAAAATGTACTGGTTACTGGGAAAAACCTCTGCCCTATCAATTGAAAACAAATTAATGTTGTATAAGCAGGTATTAAAACCTGTTTGGACGTATGGCATCCAACTTTGGGGTTGTACAAAGAAAACAAATGCGGAAACCATCCAAACATTCCAAAACAAAGTCCTTCGTGGAATAGTAAACGCCCCTTGGTATATAAGAAACAGCGATTTACATCGTGACCTTCAAGTAGAAATAGTTACAGAAGAAATTAGAAAACACGCTGTATCACACAATCAGCGACTGCTTAGTCACACTAACTCCGAAATGGAGACAGTCTTAAATGTACGTACCAATGTTCGGAGACTAAGAAGAACCAAGCCTCATGAGCTGATGGTCTAAAAGCGATGGGAAAGTATTAAATCATCAAACTTCCCAAAATGTGAACTAAAAATTGAGAAACTAAAATCATTTGTCGATCTTTTATAGATTGGTCATGATTCTAGGTGGTTTTAGTGCGGTAGAAGTCCCACACTACTTGATACCGAATATTATCAAGTGTCTTTTGAAGATTTCCACCTACCGAAAGAAAAAGAATAAATAAAAAATCATGCGTTAATTGAATATTCCATCGTTGTTTTATTGCAATTTAAAGTTCTATACCTCTAAAAAAAACATCCTTTACAAGGAGAGAAGCTGGAAAGGCGGACATCAGAATGACACCAGCATTTAGTTGGCTTCAGATAAGGATAAACCCGCATAACCCAGCCTATATGTTTTCTAAGGTCAAAATCGAAGATTCCACAATCAAATTTGTATAGTTGAAGGTGAAAAGTGAAAAATATATGATCGCATTCGATCATAACATCGTCAGAAAAGAAGAAGGAGAAGTAGTGGTATAGAACCTGCTTTCAGAAACTTCTCTAGAATGACATCCAGTCGACCTGATAATATAATTATAGAGGAAATTCATCAGAAAGAAATTTATAAAGTATGGCATATATATGCAACCTTGCGGAAGCAAAAATACCCTACCGCCGAAAAAGTATAAACGGTTTATCAAATGGAAAATCAATAAAAATAATGTAATCCATTTACGAAAAACTCAAAAGACTTAATTACACACTAACTTGTACGCATAATATTAAGCGATAGATCTTATTCCATTAGTTGGAATGTCTGAAGTGTGATTGCCATAACTAAGTGCTAACTTACACCTTACGCCTTCATTAGCATTTTTTCACAAAACGTTCCGCAACACTTAGCATATTTCAAAACCAACAAGTGTTGTAGGTTCGGTCAATTTTCAACGGCGCGATAAACTAACTCTCCCCATATCTTATCGCCAACAACTTAGTGGCCTAAACCGCATTATTTTGACTAATTGTCTAATTAACTGACATTTGGTACGCCTTGTGTAAATGTGATTGCCAAGCTCTATATTCGAAGGTACACCTGTATTATAGAAATGTCAGTTTACTTAGACGTATAGCTCCTCGCTGATAAGGATCTCCAACATTGGTTGGCATTTTCTTGGCGTTACGACGACCAACGTTAACATAGTCCCCGCATTGTGTTCGGTAAATGGACAGGAAATGTCTGTCGGACAATAGTTATCCAGCTCTATAGATCCAAGGCGAGCGTATAGCAACGCGTTCTGGCTCCCATTGCATTGTGCTCCGCAATAAATTTACCTTGATAAATGGTGTGCTAATGGAATGTCATGTCAAAATTTTTATTTGTTTTAAGATTTTCCAATCTGATTGTGGTTTCTAATGTAATGGCTGAATAGGAGTGTTAGTTTTGATGGAGGGACAAAGGACTCTATTGTTATAGAATGACCGAACTACGACGCCCTATTAATTCATTTGAATAAATTTGTAGAAAGGATTTGTATGCTATGATAAATATAGGATAATGCATTTATTAAGGTGTAAAACTGAGAAGTCGGAAAAATCCTTTTTTTCCTGTGGTTTTATGTTGGGTAATTTGTTCTGCACAACTTTTATTAGGAAGAGGTTTTTTTTATTTTCACACATTAGTCCCGGTTATGTTTTGTTGTGGGAAATAATTGACTACGGCTGAATGGTCGTAGTCGGACATGACATGCAGCAGGTGGACTTATCTATCTCAATTATTGTAACATTTGTTTTTTATTCAGGACCAGCAAAACATTTACTTAAGCTTGCAATTTATTATCATCATACCAGATATCCTAAATATATTATATTGAAAGAGTCCTTTCTTTATAGCAACCCTTATGTCGCCATCTGTTAAATATCAGTGTGTGTAGAAATTTCTTGACAACGAAGAAGGGCGAGTATAAAAAACGCACGTGCAATATTTGCATTTCATCGTCCTTAATCGTATTAACAATATCCATATTGCTCTCGCTTTATTCTAATTAAGGAGATCATTTTTTTTTTTTTTGAGAGTATACATTTCAGAATTCCATTAGCCATATGTGTATCTATACCATCCAAAATAAGTGTGAGGTACTTGTATCGTATAAAGATTAAATATTTTTCTATTGGGTCCTTATTTAAATCTTTCAGACAAATTAATAATATTTTTGCTAAGTAGTCAAAATAATCAGATGAATTGTGTATGATAATATTTTTTGTTTGGAAGATTTAGGACTTTGTGATCGGAATGTTGGACGAAATGTTAATGAATAAAATGTTGTGGGCATTTATTTAAGTCAATGTGGGTGAAATTAGGAAGGGGAATTAAGGTTTTTTTTTGTGTCGACACAACAACTGTTGTAAACTCAATTTGTTCCAGATGATTTATATTTAGGGTTTGGAATTATTTTGTAAGGAATTGCGTTTTATTCGGACAGGTGTAATTTATGCTTCGATAATAATAAGGGGCTTATGTTTTATTTTGTTTGAAAAAAATATACAGGAAAACAGAGAAAAATTTTGTTTTTTGTTTTTTTTTTGGTTAGTGCCCCATGGAGTAGTGCGTCGGACTATCACGCCGGAGGTAAGAAAATCGTTGGAGCCATATTCGAGAAGATTAAGCCTCTTTGAAATTTACAGAGAAAAGACGGCACTGCGGATTCGCGGCTAATGCAAATTTTGGAGTGAAGGATATCAAACATTTAAAATGGAATCCATTCATAGGGACATATACAGGTTGACAGGGCCGGACAAGCTATACGTGCAAGCGGTGCAATTGCGCAGGGCGCTTAACCCAATGGGCGCCTTGAGCAAGCATTGAAAAACCCACTACCTACCTAATCTAATACGACACAATATATTACTCACCTTCTTTTTTAATTTTTATTTTGGTTTACCTCTACCCACAGATATCTACTAATCCAAAAATAAATCACTACTTACCTTCCTATGCACACCCATAGTTACATATATAATTACATCTTAACAAAGTGCACGATTTTTGTTTGCCTCTAACCGCAGAGATACCTATTTTTTTTTATCAACCTGACGACTTTATTCTAACTCATCATCATCACATTCATTTCATCATGTGAAAGAGTGAAATTTTATTTAGTATAGCTATTGGAAAAATTAAAATGTTGAACATTTGGATATGGTAAGTGAAAGCCCTGTATGACGCGTGCAGAAAAATTAAATTGTTTTAAATCTGGTGGTGTATCATCGACTATGAATAGCAAAGAGGTATGCGAGTTAGCAAATTCAGAGGTTTTTTTGGGGATCTAAATCCAATTTGATAGTGAATAAATTTAAAGAATCATAAATTAATTCATAAAAAGTTCCTCTATATGTACCTATAACGAACGTTAAAAATAAACATAGAGTGAAGTTACAGACGCGCATTAGCTAATGGTATACAATTACATATCTTACGGTGTTGGTTATAAGATTTGTTTAAAGTTCCAATGATATTTGTTTAAGTTAAATTTCTGGCAGCATTCTATATGGATATTTTGTTCAATTGTATTAACTGAACAATGGAAACTTCTTGCATCTATGTAGTTGGAGAAGTGGCATTATGAGAAAACTTTAACGAAAATAAATAAGTATAAAATATTAAAAATTAAACATATAATAAATCTAAAGTATGTATTTAAATTTTGTATCATTTTATAGAGTTATCTATATATTATATATTTTATTTGTGTTTTTCAATTTAATTGGTTACTCAACAACTGATAGAAGTTTTGTCAAAAAAGTTTTCTGTAATTATGAGATGTGTTTATAATAACATTAACGAATTAACGAATGTTGAAAAACACTTCACGAAATCTTTGAAATGGTAATATACAACTGTGGAAAGATTGATTGCATTCCTTGCTCGAATTGCTTGAATTGATAATGATTCAACTGGATGGCCGTACTTTGAAAATTGGAAAGTTTTTTTTTACGTTGTTTTTTTTTAGGCAATTTTTTAAAACTTATAAAAATAAAAGCTTATTTCTGGTTTTACTCAAGAATTTTTTCAAAAACCAGATGGGTAACTAGATTGGACACTTTTAAACCATTACAAAATACAGTGTGATAAAAAAAATAATGCCAATGGGATGATGTGAGTTGGCTAATTGACGGATTTGTTATTCCTTAAAAAATAAAAAAACAACAACCGCGAACCAGGGGCGCTTATGGTGAAGCTTGCATAGGGCGCTTATTGTGATCGGGCCGGCCGTGCAGGTTGATTGTTTTAAGGTGCACCAAAAAGCTTGAGCGTATAGGTGGAGTTAAGACAAGAAAACAATCGTATGGGAGGGGGGTCTATTTTCCCCCGTTTAGGAGGGAGGGGCAATTTTTTTGACAAAAATTGACTTAAATCAGCAAAAAAATTATTAAAAAACAACGGTGAATGATACAAAGCCTTTGTTATATCTTTTTGGAAAGCCAGAAAACTTATTTTATTTTCAAATTAAGTTGTTTAAGTGAACAGTTTTAAAAAAATTAATTTTTAAACTCAAAATTTTGAAAAAAAAACATTAAAAAAAAAATGTTTAAACTAATTTTTTTCAAAATGTTATGTATTTAACTATTACTTTTATTTTCAAAATTCAATGCTCTTATTAATTTTTAGTCACAAACAGAAAACCGTATGCCAAAATGTATCTTAGTTTTTGAGAAATTGAGAAAATCCTAAAACACTTTTCTAAAAAAAGGTGAAATCTGGTCTGGTTAAAAACAATAAACTAGATTAACCAGATTTAACCAGTTTTTTTAAAAAGTGCTTTTTAAAAAGTGCTTTAAGGTACATTTTGGCATTCGGTTTTCTGTTTTTGACTAAAAATTAATAAGAGCATTGAATTTTGGAAATAATAATAATAGTTAATTACATAAAATTTTGAAAAAAAATAGATTAAAGTTTTTTTTTTTATTTTTTTTTTCAAAATTTGAAAATAATTTTTTTTAAAACTGTTCACTTAAACAACTGAATTTAGAAATAAAAGAGTTGTTTTCTGGCTTTCCAAAAAGATATAACAAGGCTTTGTATCAATCACCGTTGTTTTTAAATAATTTTTTTTCTTTTTTTTAAGTTAATTTTTTAGAAAAATGCACCTCCTTTTTAAACGGAGGGAAATAGACCCCCCCTTTTTTGGTGCACCTAATTATAATTCAAATGCTCTTTACATTTAATCATCTGTATAAACTAAATTAAAAATTGATTTATTCATCATCACTCAAAACTTTCGTCATCAAATGTTCAAAAAATAAAGAAACTTTTTCCCACAATAATTTCGTACAAGTACTTAAAAATTCTATTTTAACAAGAAACCGAAACAAGAGTTGTAATTTGCCATAACTTATGCAAGCTCATTCGTCTTCATCTTTATAATCTACCACACATTCACACACACAGACTGTATAGCTTTACCTTCATAAAATTGTTCTTCTTAAAATTCCTGTTTAACTTCTCACATATCCTGAAATTCATGACACAAACTTATTGCATTTACTCATTTTGCGGTCTTATCCGATGAGATCAAATTTAGAGAGAAGCATCCTTAACCGAAATTGCATTTTGTCAAAAGAGCTATGAAAATTCTTCCGAGACATCAACCGCCATATACCAATATAGCTTCCTATACTTATATGCTGGTTGCGGCTGCTGAAACAAAACAAACGTTTTAACGTTGCATACTCAACTCAAATGTCATTTAATATGTAAAGTTTGTGTTTCACTTGTGTATTCCAGCGAAAATTCAACGCCAAAAGTTATTTCTTAACTTAGGTTCCGCTCTTGTATAGGTATCCTTGCCTCGAGTTTACTGTTGTAAGTCCTTTGCTATACGAACAAAACCGGAAACTCAAGTATCATACAGCTCTACTATACCTATGATGCTGCAAAACGAGAAACTTGTAAGTGAACATCTCATCACCATGACTACCAAATTTTCGAAATTGGCTTACAAAAAGGACGAAATTTTACCTATACATACACTCTCCATAGAGATGCAAGTTGTGTCATATTTTTTGGTGCAGCTTAAGTTAAACGGCATATCGTAAACATTAATGGTTGTTTTGCAAAATGTTCATGTTTCTCTTTCGTTATTATAGATGAAATGTTTTGTGCCTCCTGTGATCGTCCTTGCATATCTAAACTTCAACCATCCCCTTACTGATGTTTTCATCAGAGATTAGTGCGAAAATTTTCAATAAAATTATTTATGTAACCTTTTGTTGCCGTTGGTTTTTGCACACGAAGAAATGAAGAAGGGTGCTTTGGGTTGCGGTTTCATTTAGTTAATACCAAAACGTGTACCACACTAATGGATGAAAGGACGAAAACAACATTTCGATGGAAAAGTAGCCTAAGCCAAGCACGCACAACCGTACTCATAAAATTTAATATTTCTGTACTTTTGAAGTTTAAAATTCCAATTTATTAGCACGCGGTTATAATATGCAGTCCCATCAAATTTGGAAGCTTGTCGAAGGAGTCAGGGAGTGTCCTTTGTGCGGTTCTAGGAAACAGTCAATAAATTTATTTAACGAGAAATTTGCTTTAAAACGTTTTTATTTCGTTAAAAGACGATTTCTAGTAAAATGTGAAAGAAAAGTTGGGGAAGAAGACAATTATTATGGCTCGAGTTAAGTGCCGTAGTTGTAGAATTTTCTTTTTAATGTGGAGAAGGGAAGTTTAGGATTGCTTAGCCGATCGCATCGTAAATATGAACAGAGTGTATTATGATATCGGAATAATAATGAGTGCGAGAATACTGTCAAGTGGGTTACATCAGAGAAGATATTTATAATTGACTTTTACCGATTTTATAGTATAAGATCTTGGAAGGTTATAGGTATATAATTCTAGGAAAATGAGTATTAAGGAAATAAGTGGTTCCCAATAATTTTACAACACGGACCACTTTTATTGTTTGGTTTTGACCCGGGTTCAGGAAAATAATAAAACATATTACATTACATTACATTACATATTATTCTACTCCGTAGATAAATCTACGAAGTAGAGACACATATAAGCACTAGCAGCTTAGGCCATCGGCTTGAACAACACAAGAGAAATAGACTGATACATGACAGAGACATACACAACAGAAGAAAGACAGAGAACAGAGAACAGATGCCAACAGCACATGGATAGCACATGAACGGTCACCCATCCAAGTACTAACCACGCGCAATGATGCTTGATTTCGCTGATCTTTTGGGAAGCGATGCTTTATCAGAGCCAAGGCCGTTGACAAAATAAAACATATAAATCTGATTGTTAAGTTAAATAGGGTATCTAAAAGTTTTTTTACAGTTTTTTTTTTTTGGTTTACGTTATGATTTTTAAGTTTCCATCCTGTTTGGAAGTTGGACAAAACTGAACACATGTCATTACTAATTCTCAATCAAATCCTTGATTTCTTTATAAGAACCTGCAAAACAGAAAACTCGGTTTTACAAAGGGGCCAATTCCTCGAATGAGAGAATTTTGAGTTACAAAATCTCGAATTTAAAATTTCAAATGTCAAAATTTCGAATGACAAAATCTTAAATGACAAAATCTTGAATTCAAAATGTCAAATGACGAAATTTGGAGTTCAAAATCTCGAATTCAAAATTTCCAGTCAAAATTTCGAATGACAAAATCTCGAATTCAAAATCATCAAAGGACGAAATCACGAACAACAAACACTCGAATGACAAAATCTCAAATTCAAAATCTCGAATGACAAGATCTGGAGTTACAAAATCAAGATGTCAAAATTTCCATTGACAAAATGTCGAATCAAAAAATCTCGAATGACAAAATCACAAATGACGAAATCACGAACGACAAAATCTCGAATGACAAAATTGGATTTACAAAATCAAAATGTCAAAATTTCGAATGACAAAATCTCGAATTCAAAACCACAAATGACGAAATCACGAACAAGAAACACTCGAATGACAAAATCTCAAATTCAAAATCTCTAATGACAAGATCTGGAGTTACAAAATCAAGATGTCAAAATTTCCGTTGACAAAATGTCGAATCAAAAAATCTCGAATGACAAAATCACAAATGATGAAATCACGAACGACAAAATCTCGAATGTAAAAATCGCGAATTCGAAATGTCGAATGACAAAATTGGAGTTACAAAATCAAAATTTCAAAATTTCGAATGACAAAATCTCGAATTCAAAATCACAAATGACGAAATCACGAACAACAAAATCTCGAATGACAAAATCGCAAATTCAAAATCTCAAATGACAAGATCTGGAGTTACAAAATCAAAATGTCAAAATTTCCATTGACAAAATGTCGAATCGAAAAATCTCGAATAAAAAAATCACAAATGACGAAATCACGAACGACAAAATCTCGAATGACAAAATCGCGAATTTGAAATGTCGAATGACAAGATTGGAGTTACAAAATCAAAATGTCAAATGACAAAATCGCGAATTCAAAATCACATATGACGAAATCACAAACGAAAAAATCTCGAATGACAACATCGTGAATTCGAAATCTCGAATGACAAACCTGGAGTTACAAAATTAAAATGTCAAAATTTCGAATGACAAAATCTCGAATTCAAAATCACAAATGACAAAATCATGAAGAACTAAATCTCGAATGACAAAATCGCAAATTCAAAATCTCGAATGACAAGACTTAGAATTACAAAATCAAGATGTCAAAATTTCCATTGACAAAATGTCGAATCCAAAAATCTCGAATGACGAAATCACAAATGACGAAATCACGAACGACAAAATCTCGAATGACAAAATCGCGAATTCGAAATGTCGAATGACAAAATTGGAGTTACAAAATCAAAATGTCAAAATTTCGAATGACACCATTTCAAATGAAAAAATCTCGAATTCAAAATCGCAAATGACAAAATCGAACAACAAATACTCGAATGTAGAAATTTGAATGTCAAAATCTCGAATTTACAATCTTGAATGACGAAATCTCGATATTGATAATAAGTAAGTAAATGTCATAAAAAGCATTTTATAATTTGGCCCTATCACACTTTCTGAAAGTGGCATGTAAGTTTTTTTTATAGAATTCTGCCTTATTAATTTAACAACAAAAGATGTATTTTTTTTACCGTAATTATAATAAGAAACCACAGATTGTAAATGGAAGTAGGTAAGAAGAAGTTCTTAATTTCTAATCGCAAAAGTGTTTTGTTGTAATGACTTCAAAATAATTAATACAAAGGAAGCATTTTGACAAAATAATAATTAATTGATGGTGTGAAATTTCAAAACTCGCTCGAATATATTATAATAAAACCAACCTAATGATGATGAATATAAATGCAAGTATCGTCCGTGAAAATAACCTTTTCACAATTTGCAAAAGTTGGAAAGTTACAATTGTAAATATTATAAAATACTTGCTGGTAACCGGCGCGTTGCTGCCACAGTAAAAATATTTGCGGCAAAAGGTTTTTGAAAGAGTTATCTTGTTCAATTATAGTTAATATAGAAATATTAATATTAGTTTTATATTTCGATCATGTCAAATTAAATAAGTTATTTAAAAAACCCAACAACGAACACGATTCAAACACTTTTTGAATTTATTGCGGATGACCAGAAACAGCGAAATTAATTTTTTTGATTGTTTCTGGTACGAGATTCAATGTTTAATCGATGGATGATAGTGTGTGTGACCCCGTATGACATTTTTTTAAAATTATTTTCAAGTTCGTCAAGAACTACGCAAATGTGCTCTTGTCGGAACAAAGTCATTTTGTAATGGCAGCAAAGGAAAACATGAAGATTGATGGAAGATGAGTTAAGAAGCACCTACTCGGAAAAATCGCAATGACCACAGAACCGGGAAATCGAAGAAATGCAGAAATCTTTTTACAAACAAAAAAAAAGTTGGGAAAATTTAATCAATAATTCATTACTCACCGTCCTGGAATTTTGAGATGCAGAATGCGAATGGTTTGTGATACCTGAATGTGAATCCTTTCAATTTTATTCTCCACTTCATTGCTGCGCAGTCATATTTGAAATCAAAAACAAAATAAAACCAATCAAGCAAAGATAAATTGAAAATTTAAAATATATGAAGTTTTAATTTGTTTGATTTTTATTTGATTCTCAATTAATTTTTGTTTTATAGAAACTGAGTTCGTAGATCAATAGGAAATGCAAACAAAATAAAATTTTTCACCGTAAGAATCTTTCTAAGAACTATTGCCAGCGTAAATAAAAAAAAAATGTCAAATCTCTCTTTTCGTCGATGATTGGAAATACATACAAATCGAATAATATTTTTTTTTGTACTTTAATGTACCTATATTTTTGCTTGTATAGGCGAGCAGCTGGCAAACTACCAACTTTTAGTGAATTATACTAATGCATATAACCGTTTATGAAGTGCAAAAAATAAGTTGGCAAAGTTTTATTGTAATCGGATGAACGGTATGGCAACGCGGACGGCACGACATGCGCGCCACCTACTCTAAAGAAATTTAAGTATGCGTGAACCATCGCTCTATTCCAAGCAATAGGATAGGCTTATATAGTTTAAAGAACGTACAAACAAATCTAATTTTTATATATTAGAAGACCAAGAAGGCACCCTTGAGGTATGCCAGCATTAACATAATTGTGTTTCAGAAAACCAGCTGTTAACAGAAACCTCTTAATTTTCTACCAGTCAAAACGGATTGTATAATTTAAATACAAAGGAATACAAAACTAAAAGCTAAATAATGCAAGTAAAGAATTTTGCTAAACTGTATCTTTCTCAACATCATGCACTACCATTTCTTTCCTCATAAAATTATTTTTTTATTTAACTTTTGAGAGCTGTTACAAACGTAGATATCATTATATCTATATATTATAAGTTACTTCAATCGACAAGTATCTCCCATCACAACCAGATTCATCACTCAAATTAAAGCAAATACCGAGAATTTATAATTAACATTTGTCCATGCTATATTAGGGGCATCATGCCCATCATCAACCAAAGCTCTTGTATTTGTTTAAGCATTTGGATATTCTCCTGAAAAGTAACTGATATAGGAGCAAAAAAAAATATCACTCGCCTGACCATTGCAGATATTTCATGGTCACTTAAAATTATCTAATTCCTTATAGTACAGTGCCAGGAGCAGAACTCAGCCATGTCATCCCTCATAGAGTGGAAAAAGGATACAAATTAAAAATCCATGCTCTGGGAGTTGGAGAAAGGGTTCTTCTATATCATTGCAAATGCTAAACACAACTTATTTATACAAAAGTAGTACAAGAGTAGAAGTAACACTGCTCGTCCATCCTTCCCCGTTTGGGAATGAGAGGATGCTCGGTGGTTTCAATTCAATGTCTCGCCCATTCATTGTTTGACTTTCGCATGATAACTTTGTTTATGATTAATGAGAATATTATGCGGAACGATTCGTAGAGCATCAACAACCATCGTAGGACGTCATCAGCCATGCAATCTATACCCCAGGTTCCCGAGTGAATCTAGATAGAGCAAGTAGCCAAAAAGAAGGAGTTCGTTTCTTTTTTTTTTGTCTGCGGGGTGTTTGCGAGGGCTTTGTTGATAGAAAATTGTAAGCAACAAAATGATTATGCAAAAAAATTCTACACTTTAGCAATTTTTTATTTTTTTGTTGCTTGTCTTCCCAGAGCTCATTTCAATTATGAGCTAAACTTATGAAAGTGTATACAGTTGGGGGATTTTGTGTTCAGGATGGCAAAGTGTAACCGGCAATGGTCCATATGGGCATGAAGGGTTATTTCGGATTCAGCTCATAAATCTTCCGTTTCACTGACAATCATAGTTTTTTTTATTTTTTTGTCTGTTGGAATCGTCTCGGCGAAATTTTGCAGTATTTATGTTTGAATTTCTTATGATTTTGGTACATAGAAATTGTCAATGTAGATTTATGAACTCGTAATATTTTTTTTTTATATTAAAGATTTTTTTCAATGAATTTATAGTACAGAGATAACCTACCCAGTTTAAAAGAAATTGATTGTAAAAGTTCCACAATTAAGGTAGACACACAATTACTTTGAAGAAGATGGATATATTCGAGTCTATTCTCAGTTTTTATCTGTTACAACTTACCTACACCTACCCCCCTACTAATTGGTATCCTCAAAACAAAACATAAAACGTTTTTTTTTAAATAAAGGGTACTATAACTGGGTTGCACAAACATGTTCTTGTAGCAAATTACTTTCCTTTTCACGACAGGAAAATTCATTTGACCAGTTAAAAAAAAAAAAAGATTTTCAGTAGGTATATTATATTTTGAAATATTTTTTTTTATCTTTTAACAAAATTATTATTCAAGTATTTCAAGTAGTTTTTTGAATTTAAATTTCGTCAAAATCGGTGAACCCGTTCAAAAGATAGTCGGCGTAATAAAAAACGGTTCTATGTCAGGTACCGTTAATAAGCTGATCCTGTAAAAAATTCTAATAAAGGCCCACCATTCACCATTGGCAAAAAATCTTTCATATATAAAATTTTAAAATTTACCGTAATTTTTTTGGGGAAAATGGAATTATTGGTTACGCTTATAAGATTATGGGTACCTACCGTTATTTTTATACCTAGGTCAAAAATAAAAAAAAAATCCGGTCACATTTCTCTAAAAATAATTTATATCAAGTTTGAAGAAAATCAGGTCCGTCAAGCTGGGTCCGCCATTTTGGATTTTGGAAAATATAATGATGCAACACTCATTTGATAGTTAGGTGCTAATTTAATGCCGCAATGCCGAATTAAGTGCTCCATGAATAAAAAATCTAAAAATACAAATTTGCCTAAAATTTAACGCAAGCTAATAAAATTAACATCAACGTGAAGATCTTGTTTAGTGCTTTCCAAAAAGGTAACAATGACTTCTCTACTCCAACTCTCTCCTTTTCAAAACCGCTTGTAAAATCTATAGAAGATATGTGGGCCGCCAAGCTGGGTCCGCCATTTTGGATTTTTGGAAATATAATGATGCAATAATAAGGTGCTAATTAAGTGCTTATTTAGTACAGCATTGGCGAATTTAGTGCTCCACCATCTGATCCTATAATTAAGTTGCAAGAGTTGCATTTGAGTGGAGACTTTTTGAAATTAAATCTTTTCTTGAAAAAAATATATGTAGAAACTAAGGATTAATTAAGTGCTCTGTAAATATCTCCATTTCATGCATACCTATAATTTTACTTTCTGAAATTGAATATTTTCTTGTAAAAAATATATAAATATATATAAAATATATATAAATATATATAAACTAAAGGATTAATTAAGTGCTGTGGTAAATATCTCCATTTCATGAATCTATATTTACTAATACAGTTCCTGCAATCCAAATGCATTTTACATGACTTCATCAATACATAAAGCGCGGTCTGCCAGTTCGGATTTTTGTAAAAATAAAGATGCAAAAATAAAGTGTTAATTACACTGAAAAAAAAAATGGTACATAATATCAATGTTTGCCCTACATTGAGTTGTTTTACATTGGGACAATGTAAAAAACATTGCGGCAATGTACCATACATTGGAACAATGTACCAAAATTATTCGGTTTCAATGTACAGTACATTGTTTCAATGTAATGGGGTACATTGAGCAATTCCTATACTAAAATTTGAGGAAATCGACGCAATTGGAATTTCAATGTACTTTTTCGTTAGTTGATGTACGATATACATAACGATTTCAAAAGATCGTACATTGACTCAATGTACTTACATTAAAATCAATGTAATAAGTACATTGTTCAAAAGAAATTTTTTTAACACTGTCTCAATGTAGAGACACATTGCGATAATGTACATTGTACAATGTGCCAATGTATTTAGTATATTGGATCAATGTACAAAGTACATTGGATAAATGTAAAAAGTACATTGGATCAATGTACCAAGTACATTGGATCAATGTAAAAAGTACATTGGATCAATGTACCAAGTACATTGGATAAATGTAAAAAGTACATTGGATCAATGTACCAAGTACATTGGATCAATGTACAAAGTACATTGGATCAATGTACAAAGTACATTGGATAAATGTGAAAAGTACATTGGATCAATGTACCAAGTACATTGGATCAATGTACCAAGTACATTGGATTAATGTACCTACTACACTGGTTCAATGTACCTAGTACATTACCTCAATGTACCTAGTACATTGGCTTAATGTATAGTACATAATTAAAACTTATTTTATTTTTATTTTTTTTGTGTTTTATGTACGAAATACATTGGATCAATCAACTTTACACATTGGCTCAATGTACTTTACATAAATTCATTGAAAAAACAATGAAGCTTTCAAAAGAAAGCTTTTCAAGGTTTAATGTACTTGGTACATAATTCCAATGTATCATACATTGACTCAATGTCTAAAATGCATTGAAATCCAAAAATAAGCATAATGTACTTTTTACTTTGTCCCAATGTATTGTACATTACTCAATGTAAGAGTACATCAAATAATGTACTGGAATACATTGGCCCAATGTACTCGAGCATCTGCTGAAAAATAATGTAAAAAACATTGAGA
Source organism: Baccha elongata (assembly GCA_951217065.1). Classification (NCBI taxonomy): domain Eukaryota; kingdom Metazoa; phylum Arthropoda; class Insecta; order Diptera; family Syrphidae; genus Baccha; species Baccha elongata. Next base: position 47,125,026 of record OX578274.1, read on the forward strand.
CAATGTAGTTTTACATCATTATTACGTACCTTTTATTTTCAGTGTAAGTGCTAAATTAATATTACAATCCTGAATTAAGTGCTCCACCATCTGACCCTAAAATTGAACTGCATTAAGTGCAGCCAAATGTAGACTTTCTGAAATTAAATATTTTGCTATACCAAAAATATGCAGAACCAATTGGCTATTTTAGTGTTCTCCAAAAAAAGGTACCTAATGTTTTATGTACGAAATACATTGGATCAATCAACTTTACACATTGGCTCAATGTACTTTACATAAATTCATTGAAAAAACAATGAAGCTTTCAAAAGAAAGCTTTTCAAGGTTTAATGTACTTGGTACATAATTCCAATGTATCATACATTGACTCAATGTCTAAAATGCATTGAAATCCAAAAATAAGCATAATGTACTTTTTACTTTGTCCCAATGTATTGTACATTACTCAATGTAAGAGTACATCAAATAATGTACTGGAATACATTGGCCCAATGTACTCGAGCATCTGCTGAAAAATAATGTAAAAAACATTGAGACAATGTAGTTTTACATCATTATTACGTACCTTTTATTTTCAGTGTAAGTGCTAAATTAATATTACAATCCTGAATTAAGTGCTCCACCATCTGACCCTAAAATTGAACTGCATTAAGTGCAGCCAAATGTAGACTTTCTGAAATTAAATATTTTGCTATACCAAAAATATGCAGAACCAATTGGCTATTTTAGTGTTCTCCAAAAAAAGGTACCTAACCCTTATATCTATGTATTTTTTTAACTTCTTTAATTTGGACACACTTTCCAAAACTTGCAACTGTGCCCGCTTACTATACGGATTCTTGAAAATTAAAGACGCAAAGTAGAATTTTTAGAATTTTTATTCATGGAACACTTAATTCACCTAATTCGGCATTGCGGCACTTACATTTTCTAATTTCCAGTAAGGCGAACCCAGCTTGACGTCAAGCTGGGTCCGCCATTGATATTCCTGTTAAGGACTAGAGCACTTAATTCGCCATTGCTGCACTAAATTAGCACCTAATTATTGCATCATTACTATTTCGAAAATCCAAAATGGCAGACCCAGCTTAAAAGACCTAAGAAAATCGGCCCAACCATTAAGTCTGCAGGCTGCACGACGGGCAGACTGACAGAATTTCCCGGACCCACTTTTTTCGTGTTCTCTATCATTGTAATGTCATGTTTGATCGTTATCTCCAAACTTTTTTTGTACATATACATAACTTTGCCTTATAGTACATATATACCCATAATCGCATAAGTACATATATGTACCCATAATCGCAAGCGAGATAATTTTTGTTTCCTAGTATGGGTATAAACTACCCTATCACCCCGGTATCCGCTTGGCGTTGAGTTTCGGGAAACCCTGTGTAGTATACCTATATTTAATCACATAAGTAAAAAATGATTCCAGCTGGGCTTGAAGATCATCATATAACTATATATTCACAATATGTCACCCTTTGGCTCTTAAGAAAAAAGTCACAACGGTTGAGTACTTGCGAAACGTGAAGGACATAAGGCATAGGTTATATACAAGTTTTCTAGTTTCCTATTACCAAACGAAATGTGATGAGGTACGGTTTGAGTTCAACCACTTGTCCCATTCCATATACATATGTATGCCGTTGTATATTGTTCCTGAATCTGGCATTCACATCTTCTTCCCAACTGCTTCGGTTTTACCTCATGTATGTAACTATATTTTTGAGTAACGTATTCTTAGATTTTTGCATTTTGACCGCAATTAATAAGTTTTAATTAAATTGTTCAACTCTTGAGCATGTTGTTGACACATTTAATCACGTAACATGTTATATTTTTCATAACACCTCAAAATTATTTGTATACTTAACACATTTATTATTTATTTTTATTTTTTTGCGAAAACATTTAAAAATATTTCCATAATGTATAACAAAACTGATTCTCACATTTTAGCCCTTAATATTATAAAATGAAGTTGCTGTTTTGGCACAAACTTTTGCAAAGTTTGTCTGTTTACCTAAAATGAACAAAATGGGAATAAGCTGCTGTTAATAGTACACCATTATTGTAGCTTATTTCATAAAATGTCCATTTCGTTATAGCACCCTTTGTTCACCTCCACCCACGCTCGTCCAGCTTTAGCCATACCTATTATAGAAAACTTCAGCTAACTCTGTAAAATGCTCACAACAAAGAAACTTAATTGAATTTTAAATTACTTTCGCACAAAATTTTCTTGATGCAATGTGTGAAGTAAAGGTCCTTCAGATATGCAAAATTGAATTCAACCAACCTCTCCAAAGGACTCAAACTTTTATGCAAAGTGTATGTGTTGTTTACTGTACAATACACAAAACACAAAACACTGTTAAATGCAAATGGTCAATACTAATACACAGTTGTTGATACTGTTTGCAAGTATATATTCGGAGTTAATCCTCGACTCTTGGGTGAATAATGCATTTATTATGCAAGATTTTCCAGCACACAAAATGACAAAAGGATTAAAGGACGAGACGACACCGTGTGTCGTGTATAGAGAGAGGACTTTGAACACTTTACTTTCGTAAGTTTATTTCGAGAGTATTGACAATCTGTTTTAAGTGTCGGTATACAGGGTGTTGAATATTAAAAAAAAAACAAAAAAATATTTATCAATTGATTTATTTTTTAAATTTAGCTTCTTCGAATAAAAAACATGGTCGAAAGATCTTTTTTTACAAATTCAAAAAGTTTTATACATTTTCTCATTCCGAATTTGACAGAGTAGTTTGTTTTTAGAAACTATAGAAATATGTAGAAATAATCTAGTCGCAGAACTCAGCAGCAATAACAGCATTAATAAGTAACGGGTGATTTTTTAAGAGGTTTAGAACTTTAAAAAAAAAAAAACACAAAAATTCGAAAAAATTAATGAAATATTTATTTGAATCGATAGTTTGAACCTTGCAATTTAATGTTTAAAGATAATTTTATGCAAATATTGACCGCGGCTGCGTCTCAGGTAGCCCATCCGCTGAGTCCAATTTTGGCATACTCTTTCACACATATCGGCCGGTATCTCACGAATGAATTCATGGATGTTGGCTTCCAGTGCGTCAATCGAAGCGGGCTTGTCCCTATAGACATTAGCCGGCCCGAAACGTGAAATTAACTCTTCACCAAACTCGCCTCGCAATTGCGCCAATGTTTCGCGTGCTGTGTGGCATGTGGCACCGTCTTGTTGAAACCACATATCATGCAAGTCAAGAACTTCCATTTCGGGCAAAAAAAAGTTTTTTATCATCGCTCGGTAGCGTTCACCATTGACAGTAAACACACTTCAGCTGTCAAAACCAGTGTTGCAAAAACCAAACCAGCTAAAAAATCACCCGTTACAAGTATATAGTAGTAGAAGTAGTAGAAGTAGCACTATTAATAAGTACAGTCCGGTTTGGGAGCTGTCCGGTTGAGAGAAAGAAACAAAAATGTGTTTTGAATTTATTTTCTAATGTTGACATTACACTATGAAATAAATAGCAGAACTAAGCCAAGAGAACCCCTTAAAAAATTCATAACATAACAACATTATGTCTTTTGAGGAATCCCCCACTAGCTCGGAACTTAATTTAGCTCTGTCCGCTTGTGGGAGCTTCGCGTCCGGTTATCGGAGATTTTCAATAGATTTTTCTCGTCTTATAAACAAAAATATAAACTGTATTGAAAACCGATTTTTTGTATCTTTCTGTTTCTTTTAAACAAAATTAACCTTTTATTATATTATTGTGTCCGTTTATGGGAGACTTTTATTAATTAAAATGCGTAAAAAAATGTGTCCGCGTCTGTCTATACGAGTGTACGTTTATAAGAATGCATTTTTTATTTGAAAACGGAGAAAATAGTTGGTTCCCGAAAAAAAAGTTCCGTTAATTGGAGTTGTCCACAAGTAGAGCTTCCACTGTAGTTGTATTAGTAGTATAAGTAAAAGTAGTAGTTAACAGTAGTGGTAGGCAGTCGACTGCCCTTAACCCTGCGAACTAAATAATTTAGTAGCATTAGTATTAATAGAAGTAGTAGTATAAGTAATAGTAGTAGAAGTAGTAGAAGTAGTAGTAGTAGTAGTAGTAGTAGTAGTAGTAGTAGTAGTAGTAGTAGTAGTAGTAGTAGTAGTAGTAGTAGTAGTAGTAGTGGTAGTAGTAATAATAGAAGTAGTTATAGAAATAAGTAGTAGTAATCGTTGTGGTAGTAAAAGTAGTTGTAGTACTTGTGGTACTAGTAGAAGTAGTAGTAGTATTTCTTGTTGTAGAAGAAGTAGTAGTAGTAGTAGTAATAGAAGTAGTAATAGAAATAAGTAGTAGTAATCGTTGTGGTAGTAGAAGTAGTAGTAGTAGTTCTTGTTGTAGAAGAAGTAGTAGTAGGTAGTAGTAGCAGTAATATAGTAGTATCTTCAGACTAATGAAATGAAGGTTATCACTGGTTTCAAACAACTGCTGAATTTTAACAAGGTTGTACAAATAAAGTGCACAGATTATTAAATTTCTATATTTCAAACGACTTTTAGTTCCTCCATTAAAAAAGTGTCTTACACAGATTACTTTGAATCACCCTGTTTTTCCAAAATAAAAACAGCCATATTTTTTCAGGGATGAGTGACAAAATCAAAATAGGTACATTGTTCGTTTGTATTGTCTTGCAAGGACCAAAGTATTTAAGACTTCCTTCTATGAAGATAACAATTGATTGCCGCTCATTACGTCCATTAGATTATATTATTTGGTTCACCCTCCTCATCAGAGGGTTACCATGTTATCTGCTTACCTCCCGTTTCTAGCCGTTTTCAAATAATGACGAATCATAAAAGATTTATCCAAATGTAAAAGGCATATTCCATGGACTTTTGGAAGTTGGCATGCAAACACACCTATGCACACTTACGTCCACACAGGAATCTCCTTCTCCTCGGGGAGCACTCGGAGAACAATGAAAAATAATTGGACACATGAGTGGTCATTTGGTCCATCGAAGTCATTATTTCCGCTCTTCAAATGAGATACGCCAATTGTTGTCCATCTATATTGAAATAAAGACCAAAAAAGGTATTGTATTCCTGTGTATATAGGCTTTCTGACATTTGGGGTTCATTTGTTTTGAATGCAGACAGACATTGACAGAGAAGTGATGGTTTTTGCTTTAGGAATTTTACTCGATATTAAAATCGCCTCTCGATATTGTCGCCCGGGGGGTTGAAGATTTTGAATGCACTTTGGATGCGCGTCGCTTCTGTTTGTTAGAGATGTCGATGTCAGAGTGCAATAATTTGTGGAAATGCATTGAAGTTGATTACTTTCGGGAGAAATGTAATTTTGAAAATGCCATTGGCTATAATGATGAGAGAGTGGGGGGACACTTAATGGATTTTAAGGTTATGAAACAATTTAAGTTGCAGGAACAAAATATAATTTTATATTTAAGTAGTCAATACAATTTTGATCAAGATTGAATAGGTTGCAGGTACACCGTCAATTCATTTTTAGGGTGTACTTCGGTGAGCAGTTTTCTGAGATTCAAGAATACTATCAGAATTCGCTTAACGACAAAACTTTAATGAAGATCAAATTAAGGAGTATTTTTGATTCAAGAGTTAGCAATAGATGGGCAAGCAATATCACATGACTTTCATCAATCTTTTCACGGGATATTGAGAGAAACATAAGTCTGTCTATACCTTGTTTCTAAAAATGATATAAAGTCTCAAAACTTGTGTGTTGAAAAATCCATATACCATTAAAAAGAAGTTAAAACTTTTTGTTCTCCCTGCACATATACTATCTTTCCTCAAAAAAAGGAAACATATTCAACAGTGAATTCCTTGAACATTAACGTCATTTGCCGTCAGTGGGTTCTTATTGGCAATTATTTTGTCATTCCGGTAATGATACGTGCTAACTAAATATAAATTAGCACATCGAAAAAAAAACCTATTCAGCATAAAGTCAGAGTCACCATGACATTCTCTTTCAAAGTTCTCGTCCTTACAAAAGGAAATGCAGCGATGTGTTGATAGTATGAGGAGGAGTGATTGTTCGTTGAATATTTTATTGTCCTTGGATTAAGCTTTGTGTATCGTATCGTAACACACCAGTATATATAAAGAAAACTTTATGTGTGTCCTTGCTCTTAGCTGGGATTCCAAGGTAACCAGGAGAAGCGCACTACCTTGGCATTGGCACTTAAATCCAGATCCTTGCATCTGACACTTTTGTCAACAACGTTTCAGTTGGGTTGCTTGGGATTTCTCAGGGTCTTGGGATGAGTGGAATAATATAGTACCGGGGATGCAGGATAGTGAACAAAGGATTTTTATTTTAAACCAAAAACAAAGACTCCCGCTATATCAGGTTTCGCGTAACCATGGATAAATGCCAAGGGCGTAATCAAAAAAAGCTTTTATTCAATTCGGTTTGGAATTGGGTTGGGAGATAGAGGGTTTGAACTGCAAGCAAGGTTACATAAGAAATAAGAAATATCGGTGCACGTTTTACAACTTTAGCTTCGGGTAACTTATTCTTGAGTCTGAGAAAAGTTTGTTTTCTTGTTGGATAGTTTTATTTTTTATTTGAGTTGTGGGAACTGTTGGAATATTTATTTTTATTTTTACAACTAAACTAACTTAGGTACCTACAACATTTATGGTAGAATTGACAAAAGTGATATATTTTCGTGTATTTTTTTTTTTTTGCTGGATGTGCAATTTTCTTTTGTAAAAAAGGAACATCGCGTGAGTTGTTTGAAGCTATTTTTTCTGTTCAGTTTTTTTTTATTGTTCATAATTTCATAGAACGATAACTGTTTTTTTGGGAAATGCTCGTAGATCATCAATTATTTTTCTTTGTTTAGTGTAAGTGAAAGTAAATTGACGTGTCATTAGCATATTTTGTAGGAAAACATTTTTATAGCAAACAAAGGTAACTGTTTTTTTTTTTTTTCAAGTGTTAGAGGTTCAATTGATTTTTTTTAAGTTGAATGTTATCACAATTTATCTGTCTGGTTTTGAGAAACAGTGTTTTTAACATAAAAACACTAATGCCCAGTTTCACCTAAAAGCATTTAAGTTAACGGAGTAATAAAAATTATTTGCATTTTAGCTGAAAATGGTTTGCACCAACATAAGATGGTGAATTTTTAAAAATGAGGAAACTTGATGCCAACCCCGGATTTTAATTCACCACTCATGGCTCTCTTTCATTAGAGCAAGCGAGAGGAGAGCATATCAATCGAAAAATTTTAACGTTCTTTTTGTCTTGCATTTTTAAGACGCATTTAAACTTTATTTGGAACAAAATGGGACTTTAGTTTATTGGCCCTTTTAAAAATGAAAACGGTTGGTGAAATTGAAAAATGTCATTTTAAGATTTAACAACCCAATAAATATTTAAAAGTGTTTGGAGAAACTGGCCATATGTTTTACATAATTTATTGTAAAGATTTTAAAGTGAGGAACGGTATTTATTATTATTTTAATAAATAAATGTGAGCACAAAATATTTCAGTACCAATAAAAGGTAAATGAAATATAAAAAAAAAACTCCGGCAACACTTATAACTTTTTCACTCACTGGAAACTTGGAAACTTTTTTAACCAGTTTAAAAAAAAAATATATTTCAAAATATTTTTTGCAATATTTATTGACATTGCAAATTTCACCAAAATCGGTAAAAAAAAAAATTATGAGACAGTCGGTACCTATATAAAAAAAACCGTTCTGTTTAAAAGCTTATTTCGATTTTTTTTTTGATGATGAAAGACTTAATCGTTGGCAACAAATCAATCATTTGAAATTTTATCAGAATCGATCATATTTTTTTTTCGACAAAAATTGGATTTTCACTAACGCTTAGTATGACAGGGACCGTTGTTTTTTTAAGCGAGAAACAAAAATTCGGTTTCTCTACTAAGAAATGTTCTAGAAACCTGAATTAACAAATTTGAAGCAAATCGGCTCAGCAGTTTAGGCAGACATACTGGCAGACAGACAGAATTGGCGGACCCACTTTTTTATAAGAATCAAATATGACATTATGATGAAAGAGAAGACGAAAACAGTAGATCTGGCTCTCTCTGTATGTATTTATCGACACTTATATACAGTCCTAACGGTTAGGCCGATTTTCTTAGAGAAATATCGACGGACAATTTTTGATTCTGACAACAACGAAAACAACGGTACATTCCATTTAAACGATACCAATAATTCTTTTTTTCTGGAAAACAAGTTCGAAAAACCTTGATAAAAATGTATATATTAGTGATTTGTTGTCAACGGTGAGGTCATTCTCCTTTTTTTCCGAAGAAGCTTATTAACGGTGTTACTGTCATTTAGGACTTAGTTTTTTACACCGGCTATCGTTTGAACGGCTGCACCGAATTTGACGAAATTTTACATTCTGAACGACCTGCTAAATGTAATTAATACTGCAAGCAATCTTTTGAAAAAAAGTGATTTAAAAGAAAAAATGAAAATTGTGAAACCGAAAATACTATATTTTGTTGTTTGTTTAAGAATAAAAAAGTTCGTAGAATTTAACATAACATTTAGGTCCTTCTAATAGCTCCTTTTTCGAAAGCATTATTAATTATGTTTCGAATTTACCAACTTGTTTATGGGATTACTGGCAAACATACATATACTTAATGTCTTCATGAGCATATCTATATCCATATAACACACATGCTCACATTTTATCGAATTTTGATTAGATACAGATTTAATTAATGTGACAAAAATACATCAACGTTATATACAATAATTCAAACTCCCCATCATTACAAGAAATTTATATTTCCTAAAGTCCTTTCGTTACGCAAAAAACCAAAATGTATTTCTTAACTTTTTCCACATTCGATCATTAATTATGTCCCTCTCAAATCAAATTAACAATATAACCTCAAATGGCATTTTATACTTTATGTGTGGATGGACATGTAAGTCTTTCCCGGTTGTAAATCCATTAGTAATGCGCACATTCCCCATCCCCTCATATACATGATGCCCGCCACCTAATTCCACATGTCGCTCAATCCTATAAAAAAAAATTATATAAAAGGGTAGTGCGGGTAATTTATATTGTCGCCTATAATTAATTGCATCGAAGATTTCACTTGTCCTTTCACATGTTAAGGATTTTTGAAAAATTGAAAATATTCTTCAAAAATATTCATTTCAACAGGGGGAAGCGTCCAAGTGGAAATTCGACACAAAAACTTCTAAAATGTCCTGAGTCATGTTTATGAAGACTCCTCATCATCATCATTTTCCACACATCCTTTTATAAGTCTTTTTGGTTGTCTTCCTTCCATTCGGAAACTATCTGGCAGTCAGTCTATCAAAGAAGCCCTTTAATTTGGGGATAAGATAACATCTCATAGATGAGCCAGGCTATAAATAATCGTTGGTTTGGTTATGGCACACTTGTCTCTACATTGCCTATGTGTCTGTGTTATACATATATTTTGGAATATGATCCTTTCACAGTAATAAAACCATTAACACTTTGTTTTAATATGCATGCATATGTAAATCAAATTAAATTGAACAAAGTGGATGTGGGTTATGTTATGTCTGGCTCGAAATGAAAGGGTTGGACTTTTAATTGTCAGAGCCGTTAATACACCACAAATTTTCAAAACCAATTTACCAACACTTTTCTGCTTTTGGTCGAGCTAACTGAACCCAGACGCTAAATCGGTTTTTATTATATTCAGGACTTGTATTGTGTTCGTAGAAATATTTCATTTAGGATGAAGATTGTGTTTAAGGCGCCTTTTGACAAAAACCGCCTCTGAACGCCATTCACACATGCCACCCTCGCATATATGTAAATATACGCAATAACTCTTAGACCTACTTAACATATCCTTTTAAACATACAGCGACAATAGCTCGTTACGGTTCTTTAAGGAAGTCGGTCTGGTTTGACTTTCTTTCTCTTTTAGAATGAGAACATTTTAACGCGACAAACCTGTCGCGATCTGATGCTATTTCTCTAAGTTTTTAACATTCCAGAAAAGCATGCTTGGCAGCGCGTTATATGCGAATGAGCGTGTGTATGTTAAGACGCAAAAGGAAAAGGATAATTTATTGATTTACATGCGATAAGAAGTACTTGGTGAAGGCGAGCCATTAAAATCGCGTTAAGTGCTGTTTTTAATTATACAACACTATTTACGGTTCGTTAGGTGTGAAGGCGGATTTTGCTTTTAAGCTATTTTTTTATACTTTTTTATTAAATGCTTTTGTTTATGTGTGTTGTTTGAAGTTTATGACGAAAGGATGATAGTAAATTTTTAAGAAAAAAGTAAACCCTTTCATATGGGAAAATTAAGTTGTAAGGAGAATTCTTACTTTTATTACGAATATTTAATTAAGACGGAATTAATTTCAATTTCCTTTATTTTTACTCATATAATGTATATGCATGCCATGTTGAAACCTTTTAGTCAGGTTGAACTACTAAGTGAACACCTTACGGGCTATTACGAAATATTCGGAGTTCAGATCGATAAGGAGCGGTTGATCCCGGCCCTCCGCGTCTGGAGTTATACTTAAGCTCGGGTCCTCCAAGTTGGGGGTTACGGACGGATTTACTGTTGACGACCCAAGCAAACGAAATAAGGACAACGAACATCGGATTTGCAAGTAGAATGTTCTATCAGTCTACAGACCACGTGCAGCCGAACTATTAGTGGAGGCCCTAGAGTTCTGCAAAGCATCGGACATCACCGCCATCCAAGAAGTGCGATGGGATGGGACGGAAAAGAAAAATAAATGCGATATCTATTACCGCGTCTGAGCAAAAGCTGCGTTTTTTAGGATGTGGATTCGCTGTTACAGGCAGATTTAGGCAAGAAGTCTTGAGTTTCAATCATGTGAACGAGCGCCTAACGACAATTCGCATTAAGGCTAAATTTGCAAACATTGGCCATATATGAGAGAGAAGTGGAGAATGATAAAGAAACCAAAGATGAATTCTACGAGCTCTTGGACAAAACATATAAGCAATGCCCTAATTATGACCTAGGTGATTTTAACCACCTCCAGCAATGGACTCAGACTAATCGACTTTGCTGCGGGGCGAAACATTGTGGTAGCTAGTACGCAGTTCCCCCATCTCGATATTCACAAGGGGACTTGGCGACATCCTGACCAATCGACCGTCAACCAGATTGACCACATTACGATCGACGCGAAGCATTCTTCGCTTGGCCACGAGCATAACATCCTATTTTCTAATGTCTAACTTTAAACAAAGTTCTTTAGAATAATATAATTCACAGGGAGTTTTCTCCGTAAATTTTATAAAGCAGTTGGCAATCATCGAAACACTGTGAGGAAATAACGTGTTTTTCAATAAGAGCGCTACAAAAAACAATTAATGAAAAACAATCAATGATATCAAGGAAATTCTTTATTCCTGTGAAAGTACGTTTGATGCCTTTATGTATGGAACTCGATTTCTTTTGCATGGTTACCACGGGCACGCGTGCAGAAGTCCAGTTCCTGAACCCAATTTTTGACGGTTTTCAAGCATAAATCGGCCGATACTGCGCTGCAATTTCACGTTCGATATTCGTACGAAGTTCATCAATCGTCGCTAGCTTGTTGGCATAGACCATAGACTTGACGTAGCCCCACAGGAAATAGTCTAACGGCGTCAAATCGCACGACCGAGGCGGCCAAGCGACTAGACCATTTCGTGAGATAACACGTTCTCCAAACTTGGTTTCCAATAAATTGAAATTGAATCCTGTTGGAACCACACGTTCTCCAACTCCATATCATCAAATTGGGGGGCCATAAAAATTCGGTTATCATTGAACGGTAGCGATCCCCATTCACAGTAACGTGCCGGTCTTGATCATCACGGAAGAAAAAAGGTCAAATGACGCAGCCTACCCATAAACCATACCAAACCGTATTTTTTTCGGAAGGCAATGATGACTCATGGAGTACGTGTGGATTGCTGCCTAACCAATACCGCATATTTTGTTTATTGACGAAGCCATTCAGCCAGAAATGAGCCTTATCGCTGAAGATGATTTTTCGATGAAAATCCTAATCATTTTCAAGTTGTTGCTCAGCCCAATTCACGAACATACGACCCTTCTGGTGTTCAAGCGGCTTCAGTTCTTGCATCAATTTAATCTTGTAAGGATGTTGGCCAAGATCTTTTCGCAAAATTCGCCACAACGACGTCACAGAGATGCCCAACGCTTGAGAACTACGTGTGAGAGACACATTTGTGCTTTCTGCAACTGAAGCCTCAGCGTCAACAATATTCTCGACACTACGGGCACTTCTTTGTCTCAAATTTGATTCAAATTTGTCCACTAGACGCTCAATTGTTGTTCTGATACGACGATTATGACGACCATCAATTGGACTTAGCGCTCTTAACGTTGAGGCCACTGACTCCGAATTTCGGTAATAAATTTTAACAATTTCGACTCGTTGTTGGCTCGTATATCTTTCCATCATGAAATGACAAACCTTACTGAAGAGAAATGCCAAAAGAGCGCCAAGAAATATGGCGTCGTTTCCTGTCGATGTCGCTCTACTTTTGTAGCGTCCCTGTTGAAAAACCAGTTACAATGTCAGCTGGCTACAATCGCAAGAGATCACTAAGTCCTTTTCCGATTGAATCACTCACAACCTCTTAACTAATTTTATATGCCGCAACCTTTAAGCATCAATTAAAAAGTTTATTTCCTTGATAAAAACTTTCGTTTGGATAACAAAACGAATACATCAGTAATGTTTATGAAATTAATAAACGGTTAATTATCTGAATGACAAAGTTTCTCAAATCAATTAACTTATTTAATTTTTTTTATTTATTTCATCATTTAAATTATCTATACTTTAAAATCAATAAAAAAAATTATTTTTCAAGTAAGAATTTCAGTAAACCTACATACATAAATTAATTGGCACATTAAAAAAATTCGTTTCATCAATTGATTCGTTTTATTACTTCAAGAAAAAAAGTTAATCAAACAAAACAATAGTTGCTAGGTACATTAAAATCAATGGAATTATCTATTAATTAAAATAATTATTTCTTTAGTTTAAGCAACAAGTTCATTAAAAAAATTAACGGGTCTTCAATTGTTCATTAAACTAATGAAATATTTAAATACTTCAATTAACGAGATTACAAAGTCATTGAAATTATTGTATTATATCTGAACATTGGTACATTGAAATCAACTAAATGATTTATTGATTTGATATATAAATTCGTTGTGATAGAAAACGAGTTTATAAAAACTATTCTCATTCGGCATTCTTAATTGAACTAGAGAATTTTTATGGTTAATCGTGCTTGGTTTCAAAATACAAAAACTTTAAAAAAATATAATATTTTACCAAGCGAAGAAAATATAGACTCTTTTCCCGTATTGCTTTGGCGAAGCTTCTGAAAAATCGCAGACATTATAAAAAGAAGTTCCCATCATTAATTGCCTGTCAGACAAAACAACTTGCAAAAACCTGGTTATAAATTCATCGAAACAAGTCCTTCGAATATAATATAAAAAAATTATATAAATTTAAATGTCTCTCCACTTAAAATACCGTTGAGTGTTATCAACGATCTAACGTTGGCATTTCATTAAAACGCATTTGATAAAATGATTGATTAAGGACAATATTCTTGTTTGCAACCCTTGCTGCGAGTCATCATTATTATCGCCCATCACCAACAGCACGAATCGTTTATTTCGCGACAAGCAAACATTTTTTTTTTTTTTTTTTATTTGCAAAAGTTTAAAATATTAAAATTGCTACCATCATTGCATAATGGCGGGGCTGTACAAAACAGCTATAGTACAACTACCTACATAAAGAGTTTAAGGATGGGTGTAACAGGAAAAGGCTCCATTACCTCGGTGATGTTGTGTAATACAGTATAGTTGTAGCATCGCAATGATATGCAGATTATTTGCCATTTTTCATTTCATCATCTATTTGAACGGCGCGATGCTTTAAGGACGAAAGAATCTTATAACGTTTGGTTTTTTGACGGCAGATTGCTGGGATTTTATGTTCGTTTGGTTGCACGAGATGAATATACTTTGTTCGGAAAGAATGAGAAGGGTTATTCCATCCGCAAATTTTATCTCATTAATCTTTCGCGGTATTGTGGAGCTGCCAACAAACGTGCAGAGCAGCATGACGCTACCACAAGTTAACGTTTTGTTGTCGCAGAAATAACTTTTACCAAATACTATATAACTCTATTAATTCAATTAAAATTATTTGTGTAAGAAATAAAGGTATACATTTTTATTAGCAGTGGATTGAGGATGTTTGGTAGGGTGTATGTGATGAAAACTTAGGTCTTCGGGTACACAATATGTTCCGCGAAATTTCATATTAATTATTTTCAAACAACATCCATAAGGTAGAGTTCGGTTTCAGGAAGTGTGTGTGGGTTGGGTGATGGTAAAAGAAGTTCGTTATGGCTACAAATTTAAATATTAAAGACTTTATTTGGTGTAAGAATATGGAGGTGAAAAACAAACAAGTCTCAACGGGAACAAAAATATTGCATGGCAAAGGTTCATGAAGAAGAAAAATAAAAGAAAAGAAAAGAAAAAAAACGCGAAATCAAAAACATAGAAAGAAAAAGTTTCACTTTCACCAGGAATTAAATGCCTTTATGTTACCAGAAAATGTATAAAAAAAGAATATCCCATCAGAAGTACAGAGTTCGAAAGGATCTCTGTAAGAACGAATATGGGAATGTGGTAGGGAAATTGAAATCGTTGCTAAACAACAGAATATGCCACCATAGACGTAATGACCTATTTTGAAAATATAATGACGACAATTATACTAATTCCGTTTCTCCTACCTTGAAGTATTGAGAACATCAATTCAAAAGCTCAGAAGCCAAATAGAAATGAACGAGACCTCAGCATACAATATTCGAAAAAAAGAATTTCTTTTCTATTTACACTTTAGAGGAAGAACAAAGCCCCGGGAGCTCATGGTATACCAGCCGAATTATTTCAACATGTTGCGCCAGCTTTACGCCAGGCAATTCATGATATTATAGTGCACGTGTGGGAGCATGAAGAAATGCCAGAAGACTGGCGAAAAGATATAATATGTCCCATTCATAAGAAAGGAGATGTCACAACGTGCAGAAACTATAGAGGTATCACGTTGTTGAGTACCGCCTATAAGATACTATCCTCTATCCTACAAGACCGGATAACCCCATACGCTAAAACCATCATCGGACAATATCAGTGTGGTTTCATTCCAGGCAAATCGACAACTGATCAGATCTTTACCCTTAGGCAGGCGATGGAAAAATTTCTAGAATTTAACATCCCAACATACCACCTGTTTATAGACTTTATGGCCACCTATGATAGCATAGCCAGGGTAGAACTTTACAAATCCATGAGAGAATTCGGCATCCCAAATAAATTGACACGACTATGTAGGTTGACCATGACCAACGTAACAAGCCAAGTAAAAAAGGCCGGATTGCTATCCAGACCAATCAACATCTTTAATGGACTCCGACAAGGGGATGGTTTGGCCTGCCTCCTCTTCAACCTGGCGTTGGAGAAAACAATCCGTGACTCTGGCACGGCAACAAGAGGGACCATCGTCAACAGGTCCAGCCAGATACTGGCTTACGCAGACGACATCGACATCATCGGAAGAACCAAGCAAGCTCTACACGATTCCTTCATCCAGATCGAGCAGGCGGCACAAAATCTGGAGCTGCACATTAGTGAAGGTAAAACAAAGTACATGGTGGCGTCGAATGCGAGAGGAGCAGTTGGTCAAACAATCAAGGTAGCGGAGCACGAATTTGAAGTGGTGCAATCCTTTAAATACCTTGGGTCAATAGTAGCAGCCGATAACAATATAGAAAAAGAAATACGCGGGCGGCTTCCCAAATCCAACAGAGCCTACTACAGTCTGTCAAAGCTCTTCAAATCCAGAAATCTCACCATAACTTCAAAACTGCTGCTGTACAGGACCTACCAGTGCTCACATATGGATACGAGACTTTGGTGCTAAGCAAAAGGCACTCCGACCTCTTATCCGCGTTCGAGAGAAAAGTTTTAAGGAGAATTTTTGGTCCCATATGTGAGGAAGGACGATTCCGGAGACGGTTTAATCATGAATTGTACGCAATCTACCTTGAAGCAGATATCGTCACAAAAATTAGGCTCTGTAGACTCCGGTGGGCAGGGCACCTAGCTCGCATGAGCGAAGAGGAACCTACTCGAAATTTTTTTTGTGGTACATTCTATGGCAGAGACAGCGTGGTAGACCATGCTTGCGCTGGAGAGATGGCGTAGACCAGGACGCCTGGAGCCTTGGGGTGCGCAACGCAAGACCGGACCCCGGTTGTCGAGCCGATGATGATGATAGAGGAAGAACACCAAGTCAATAGGTTTTTAGTGATAATCTTTATACTCGTTAATAGATATTCATAATATGATGTTAATATCACTACAGATTAGAATATTAAGGCAAAATATTAATGATGCGATCAATATTCGTTGATTTAGTGTCAAATGAGTGTAAACTAGAAGAAGGTTCGACCACGAACTAAGCTAGACATATATCCTGTATTCCCAACTCGTCATGTAGAATGAATGGAAATCAACGTTCCATCAGACTGCAGAATCTTGAAGGGCCTTTTAGTGGGAGTTCGTAGAATAAAGGCCATATCCGGTATAGTGTGATCAATCAGGAGAAGATCTCAGAGTTCACCCTGAAATTATAATGGCTGCAGACAGATTTTGGTCGAGGTACTTGTTCACTCTATGCTGTAGCCCAAAAAAAAAGAAGAAAATTGTATCAAAATATCTATCAGAGTGAAGATTTTCAATGTTTTAGATGGTATACACTGAAATAATAGGCGAGTTTATATTTCTGAGCGCTCACCTGAGCAAGCGAATCCAAAAATTTTCAGGCTCAGTTTTTTGCTCAGGCAGTAGTGTAAAATTTCACTGAGAAATTGTTTATGTTTATATTTCTGAGCATACGGAGATCTTGGAGATCTTAGAAATATAGACTCTATTGATTCTCTGATCTTGATCTTGGAGATCTTAGAAATATAGACTCTATTGATTCTCTGTACTAATCGAAGATTAGAAATTTGTAACTAATTATTTCTTTGAAAAAAATGTAATATTAAAACCTCCTCAATCCCATTCATGCACATCATCCTTTTATAATCCTTTAAGTAAATATAGCATCAAATTACATCATAAACATTATTTAGATTAAATTTATTTATTCTCAACCCAAATAGTTTGTCTGTGTATAGGTACTTTCATAAACTTTATTTGCATGTGTGTCTTCAGGTGAAAATGCCCAAGAGGCTGTAAAATGACGTGTTCATGCATATAACATGTAACCCATCATTGCTTATTTGGTATTAAAATAGCTCATTTGGAAATCCATTTTCAATGTAATGCAAGCTGACAATTTGATGATAAATAAACATTCTCCAAGAATATTCATGCATACTAAATTATTGAATGCATGTATATGTTTACATAAATTACAATTTCCAAGTTTATTTGACCAAACGCTTATAGACAATTTGATTATAGATATTATACCTATGTCTATAGCACAAGGCAAGTTATGCATTCGTACAAATAAAAATTTTTGAGATAAAAATCAAACTTGACATTACGATGATAGAGAAGACGAAAAAAGTAGGTCGGACAATTCTGTCTGTCTGTTTGTCTGTCTGGATGTATCGACCCCTAAAGCCTTAACGGTTGGGACGATTTTCTTCAAACTTTCTACAAACTATTCTTAGAGAAATATTTTCAGACGTTTTTTTTTTTTTTTATTTTTGACTTCAAAAATTCCATTTTTTTTTTCGAAAAATATACGATCAATTTCGATAAAATTGTATGTGAGTAATTTGTTTCTCGTGGTGATGTCCTTCATCTAAATTTTTTTTCAGAATCAGCTTATTATTATTATTATTATTATATTATTAAAGGTACCTGGCATATAACCTTTATTTATTATTCTTTTGAACGGCTGCACCGCTTTTGACCAAATTTATTTTTCTAACATAACTGGTGAATTTGAATAATATTGCAAGAAAAAAATTGAAAAAAAGTTATTTTCGAAAAAGTTTTTTTTTTGAAAAACAGATTTAATTCTATATAATTTTTTTCGGAAAAAAACAATAAATTTCGATAAAAGTTAACATGATTGATATTTTGCCAATGGTCTTTCATCTAAATTTTTTTTATTTCAGAATCAGCTTAATAACGATACCTGCCATATAACCTATAACCGTTTTTTATAATTCTGGTTATCTCTTGAACGGCTGCATTGATTTTGACCAAATTTAATTTTCTAACTTTAACTTAAATAATACTGAAAACAAAATTTGAAGAAAAATAATTTTTGAAAAAGTTTTGTTTTTTTTTTTGGGAAAAACCAATAATTCAAAATTTTTCGAAAAAATGCTATCAATTTTGATAAAATTTCATGTACCTAATTGAATTTTTTACCGACGGTGACGTCTTCATATAAATCTTTTTTTATTCCATACATTTGTTTTCAAAAGATTTTTGTGGAAAGAAAAATATTTCAAAATATAAAAATAAATGAATTTTCTAGTCGTGAACGCACGAAAGTAATTTTCTCTAAGAACAAGTTTGTGCGACCCAGTCGTGCTCTTTATTCTTAGTTGAAAACCATTCAATCACACAAGTTAAAAAATAGTTAAACTTTTTTGTGGAAAATAGCAAATTTTTTTTTATCAAATATAAAAATGGTTACACGCAGGTGAAATAAAATTACTTTGAATCAAAGTAAAAACGTTAGAGTTGTTTGAATGAATAACAAAAATGTTTTACTCGTAATTAAAGGATGCCCCATACCAACGCGACGCTGCGACTGCGACAGCATATGCCACAGGAACATTATTTTTCGTTTGAAATATTTTCAAATAATAAAAACCTTTTATTTAAATGCGTTTCATTTTGATTCAAAGTCATTTTCTTAAAGAAGCCCACAACGTAAATTTAAACGCGAGCGCAATAAAAATTAAGTTGCTTTTTTCTCTGAGTGTGCCTTACTTCTTACGTCATATTTTATCAAAATCATATTAAGGTCGTTTTCGAGAAAAACCAACTTTAGCTCAAAAATTGCCATAGTTTGAACAACTATATGATTCCCAATGCTAATAGTAGGTCATCGAAATTAGTCATCGCAAAGACATTCTAATATCGGAATAACGTAATTATTTTTTCTAAGGTCGTCATGTCAAGCAATCGCCATCGTAAAATGCTGTCATCACTGTTTTTTTTTTTTAATTTGTATAAAGAATTTTTTTGGCGTTAAAAATTTTTTTATTTCTGAAAGCCGAGGAATTTATATGACAAATACGCTGGCTTACTGTGTGGAACCATCTACATACATTTTACGAAATTTCGGTTCTGATAATATAATTATCACCTGATCTGGGATTTTCCTTTAATATGCTCATTTTCTCCGCAATCTATCAAACCCTCATTTTTCAAAATTCGTTTATCTTCTCTGTTTCTTTTTTAATTTTTAATAAAATGAATAAATAAGGTCCAATTTAAGATACTATGTTGAAAAGAGTTATCAACCCCAATTTGAGATCAAAAATGCAAAAACTAAATACCAAAGCTAGGAATCTACACAGTTTTAGATACTTTTGAATTTCCCATGAGAAATAATCGTTGGATGTTGATTAGAAAAGTTTTCTCTATTTCATTTGTAATTTACCCCGCACTGCAACATATTCAATAGATATATGTATATTTTAACAAAAAGTTTCTATTCCAGACAAAGAACTATACACGAATAGATTATTTTTCTCACAGAAAAGGATATCCACCATCATCCATGAATGAAAATGTAATTTCCCATAAAAAATTGAATTTAAATCGCTGCTTTCAAAGAACATTCAGTTTGGGTTGTCAAAACTCATCAAACCATTGTGACATGTCAAACAATGACATTTCGACTTTTCCATATTCGAACGATGCTATACGTTTTCTCGGGTTGTTATTATCCTTTTCGATTTTTGAGTACTTTTATTTGTAGGTACATCCACCACCAGTGAAAAACCAGTCAACTCTATGCGTTACGGTTACACAATTTAAAACGCACTCAACAGAAAGAGAACATACACCGGATAATTCGAAAAATCATTTTTCTTTTGATTTCCACCCGCGTGGATTTTTGATGTTGTGTCGCTCACGAATCACGAAATCAGCATCCTTTGCAATTCGTCTCGAATTTCATGGAATGTCACAATCACTACAACTCAAAAAGGATTTTTCAATTTTCGAACCAGATTTTATATTTTTTTAAAATTATTTTGATTGAAATTGAAAATCGCTTAAAAGAACAGCTAAATCTGGGCGCGTGTATGCGATTTGAATGGCTTATCACATAAGAACTATTGTTTGTTTGACAGGCGATGGGTTGTCCAGAATGATGAATCGGATTGTGACCAATGGTTCATGGAGTTATTGGCGAGTGTTTGCATATATTAATCATAGAAAAAAAGGCTTAGGTACTGTAAATTAGTTTAAATTGAATACATATATTTTAAAGGTAATGCGTTTAAGCTTCTGATAAGCGGATGTAATTACATATACTGATGTGAGTAGACAAAGAATGATATTTACGTATCCTCATATAGATAAAGGGTAAAAACATTCAGTAAAGAAGTATTGAAGAATATTATGTGCGCACGGTTTGTTTCCTGCTCTCTCGAAAAACTATGACGAATGTAGAGAAAAGAGCGTTTATTTTCAGGAAGCTATTTCTATCTAATTTTGAAGTTCTGCAGCAGAAATTTGGAGGATCGGAAGTTCATTTTAAGTTTCCTGTCATGTGCCTTTCTATAGCACATGCTGATGGAAAAGTTTTCATTAAATGCATTTTTGCTATGGTAATAATAAAGTTATACAGAATCCAGAATTACAAAATCCCGAATTACAACATCCCGAATAACAAAATCCCGAATGCGAATAATTCGGGATTCAATCAGGATTTTCTCCTTTTTTTGATTTTTTTAACTTGATTTATAGTAATAGAACGGTTCGTCTTTGATGATTTTCATTATTATAGGCACGTTTTTAACATTTATGGTGTTAGTTTAGATAAAGTTTTTACCAACATACGTCTTTTTAAACCAAAATATGGTGAACATGAGAAATTCTTCTAGATTTTCACAAGTTTTTGAATAAACAAAATTATATTTAGGCGCCTGCCAGACGACTTGACATACCATAAACGGAGCAACGAAGTTGCGTGAGTGGGACTGACTTAGGGATGTTCATCGGAAAAATACATCGATGTTTTTTTCGATGTGATGCATCGGAATGCTACGTCGATGTTTAATGATGTATCGACTAAAAACATCGATGTTTTCGATGCATCGACCCAAAAAGGCTTACTAAGTACATAAATCCGCTAAAAGAGGATATGAAATAAGCAATAAGACATTATTTAAGGTAGGTAATTAAATACCTACAATTTTTTTGACCTTCTTATAGCCTAAATTCTGTTACGTTACTGATTCAATACCTGATGCTTTTGAAAACAGTCTTTTCGATGGTTACTATAGTTAAGGACTTGAAAGTAACTTTGTATAGTTTTGAAAACTGCACCAGCACTTTGTAGTGCAGTAACACAACACTTCCAAAGGATTTTCTTAAACTCGGCTAAAAGGTGTCCTCAAATAGACTGAAAGCTCGTCGCAAACACTTTCTTCATATTTGCTGGGTTTTTGTGGCAAATCAAATTGGTGCGCTTGACGTGCGAAGCGTCACATTGTCTTGTTCGACAGACATGTCGATTTGTAACTTATATTTTTTAGTTTCAATGTAGTAATGTACTCAATTTATTGAAGTCAATACATACAGTCAAAGAAAAAATATGACGTGTTTTTATTCGATACATCGATGCAAAAAACATATCGATGCCTAACGATGCATCGAAATCCTTACCATGCATCGAAATCATTCGATACATCAGATTGATTAGAAACATCGTATTTTAAACATCGATTTTTTCGATGCATCCATGTAAAATTAGAAACCCTAGACTGACTCCAGAAAGGAAGTTATAATCTCTTGC
Organism: Baccha elongata; assembly: GCA_951217065.1. Taxonomy (NCBI): domain Eukaryota; kingdom Metazoa; phylum Arthropoda; class Insecta; order Diptera; family Syrphidae; genus Baccha; species Baccha elongata. Next base: position 47,147,216 of record OX578274.1, read on the forward strand.
AATATATAGTAAAATATAGTAAAAATATATCATAATATGGTATGCCAGAAAAATACGTATTTCCTTCCAAAAAACTAAAATACGTACAGGTTCTACCAACCTTTTTTATATGAAAATCGATCAATCGATTTTCTAAATCAAAATTAAAGTAATTCTGGATTTTGAAATTCTGGATTTTGTAATTCAGGTTTTCATACCCAATCCATATAATAATCATCTAGAAGTTTTGTTAATTTCCTTACGATAAAATTTGTAGTTTTTCGTAAAAGGGATTCGTTTTAAATATTTTAACTAGGTATACAAATGGTTTGAAATTTCTATTCTTAAAATTCTTTTTATGAGAATATGGTTCTAATTTCATCGTGAATTTAGCCAAAATGTTGTTCCAAACAAGAAGTGTATGTCAATTCCGTTCCTACACATAAACGAATCAGTTTCGTATACAATGCATATACCTCGATAAAAAAAACTTAACCACAGATACTTCGTAAGCACCACCGAAGAAGTTTCTTATTCTGTGGAAAATAAAATTTAATAATTAAATTTTTTTTTTCCTGTTGATTGAACAAAGCTAGGTACCTATACCAAGCGCTCGAGCAAGATTTCCATCCATAACCTGTGATTGATTGATCGAAAATCTGATTGCTTTTGACCAACGATGAGGCTAATATTCGGCAGAATTAAAGCATTCAAAAAGTCAATATTTGTCTTGTTTTGGGATATTAAGATGGTAAAAATATGAGAGAATTCTATACTGAGGTGAAAGTGTGAAAACTGAGCTCCGAATTCTCGGATAAAATAATTTCTAATCTTTATGGAAAATTACCTCCCGTAAAAAAATAATTGCTTTTCTTCGCACCACAGGTGAAGTTATTCCTCATGTGAAGTTATTTCTCTGCAATGTCTATAGTACCATGTTGTCATCAAGATTTATTTGCATGTGTTTTGACACATTTCGGTTCTATTTGTTTACAGTCGTCTTCAGCTATTGGATGCCATGTTTTTTAAATCAAAACTTTTAGTTTCTCAACGGTCAATAATTATTGTATCATATACATACATATGTACTTAAACTAAAGAATTATACTGTTCATTTCTGAATTATTGCCTTCACCTTTATATTTTAGTTTCTTAAGCCGAACAACCAATAAATCAAGATCCACTCTGTCAACTATTGTCACACTTAATCTTACACAACTATAAATTTTTTGCTTACATAACAGAAAACCCTACGCAATTCAATAATCACTTAGAATTGGAAATTGATCCAAATGAATTCTCAATGAATCAATACAACTCCCCTAAGGACTTAAAAAGATATCCAATATACAAAGAACATCTTCGGTGAGAAAATAACTCACTTAAATCCTGTCCATGACAGCCCGCAGGATAACTCTTGTTGTTGTTGTTCTTGTTGAAAACCACAAACAACTTCCAACCGCAATCTAATTACTTATTATTTATTTATTGTAATTGCAACCAAAACCACTGCCAGTTCACCAGTTTGCCATTTTTACTACGCCACAGGAGCACTTTTCCAAATTCCTTTATATTATTGAGAATGAGATTGAGACTGTGGAAAGAACAAAATCGCAAAGTGTGTTTTAGTAAAAATCTATAAATCTCTTCTGGGACATTTAATGTGCACCAGAAAAAGCAATTATATGCAATTTATTCTAAACTATTTTCTGTGTGTCCTTTATGATAAGGACTCACTTCGAAGAACCACCAGCAAAGTAAAGCAACATACCCGAGGCGAATTTCAATGTCCAGTCAACGATACAAGGACAAGGAATAGAAAATAAAATATTCCCAGAAGAGTTTATCTTTATCCTTGTAAAGGAGGAGAGAATATCAAACCAAAGGAACGTCGTCGTCGACAGGATAGCTAGCACAGGAGAAGCAGAAGTAATCTTCATCTTCTTGCGCAGAATAATTGTGTAATGAAAATGAATATAAAACCAATTCACTGTTCTTATTGTCCTGGATAAGACACACTAATACAATAACAAAACAAAGACAAAACATTAAAGTGCTGTAATCGTCCATAAAGGTGGTTGACAGCCCGTTTGGGCACTAAAAATGAACTCACTTCAGTTCCGGGATTCGAGAGTTTATTGTTTTTCGGTATACAACGTCGGTTAAGAAGATGTCCTTTCGGCATTTTCTGACAGAAGTCACCTATAGTTAATTTTGGCACAAACTCTTTTGTCAAGGCAAGGGGGTATGGAGTGCCTTGGGTAATAAATTCGTTTTTCGAAGGTGGGTGCTGAAACTTCGGATAATGTGTGTATGTTTGAATATGACCAACACAAAATCATTTAGATTTTTATTACCAAACCAAACATTCGTCGTAGTATAATATCAATGGTATTTCTCCATGAATACACGTGAATGTGATCATTAAATCTTTTGGTTTAGACGTGGTTCGGTTGAGACTATCCTCACAGTGGTATATATGCATTAAGTTGCGTTTAATTGGCGGAATTGCTATATAAACGCTTTACGGCGACTTAATCCGTCACTTATTATATGTGCAAGGGTCAGTTATAAAGGAGGCTTAATCTGTTATCTGAGTTTTTGTATTTGTGTGAGTAAATGAAACAATAAAAGTATATCGCCTATAAAGGTGATAATAAAAATAGAAGAATGACTTTAGCGATAAGGCAGGTACTTTTGACAAGAAAGCGAAATATACTTCATATAGCGTCATTAAAATGACTTTTTCGGAATAATTCTGGGAATATCGGATTGTAATATAACGATTTTCTGTCTAAATAAAAAAGCTCATTGACAAAAGATATCATCTTAAATCTTATTTAATGCCAAACTTTAGACACGGATGATTCTAAAATGTTTTTTTTTTTATGGACATGGATTTTCAAAAGTTTAAAGTTTTTGCGACTTTTTCTGTGCGATGATGATACCATTCAAATTTGGATATATATCATAGTTGTAAATTCTTTTATGCAATTTGTTTCGATTGGTGTGAAATTTTTTTTTAAATATTTGCAAAATCAATGTTCCAAACGGGTTTTTTCCAAAACACAAAATGTATTTGTGTAACTTCCTTTTACATACAAAAATAAATCAAAATTGTTTTGCCAAAATTTAGAAACCTGAATTTTGGGAGGTATTTTATTTATTAAATATTTTTTTAAACTTTTTCAATTATTTTCGAATATACATATTTTACAATTTCATGTTTTTGGCAATCTGACACTAAAGAAAACGCCCAAAAAAAGCTAATTTTGGATTTAAAATTTCGTTAATCACCCAAAATTTAAAAAAAAAATCACAAAAACCTACTTTTTGTGCGATTTTGCATTCTGAAAAAATCAAAAGTGAAAAGTGACTCATCGGTGGTTTAACATTCTGACAGATTGGCCAAAAATGAAAAATGCATGATGCACCCACGAAACCCAATAATTGGGCTCACTCTTGGATTTTGGGCTAGGTTCGAGTTAGGGTACATATACAATGCAAAGTTTTTTAATCAAAAAGTTTTTGGATAATAAACTTTTGGATATACAGAAAATATAAATTAAAACATTGTAAAATAAAATTCATCAAAATTGATCGAATTTTTTTTACAGAATAATAATACTCAAGATCTTTTTAGAAAATATTTTTTTTTTTTTTATTTTATTGCTTGCATCATTGATTGAAATTAGCAGAACTTTTAGTTGGTGGGTCATTCTACAAAAAGTGGAATAAAATGCTCATAATTTCTTCGAATTTAAAAAAAAAATTGGTCTGGGGATTGAGATTTTGCTACTAGAGGGTGTCAATTCTCGATCTGTGAAAATGTGAAATGATAAATTTTATCACACCTTGGCGTTAAATTCGATTCCCGATTTGTGATAAAAAAGGAAAACAAGAACTTCAAAAACTTTTTATAATCTTCTTAAATCAAAGTATTTTTTTCGTATTGAAAATTTTTTTTTCTCTGGGTGTATCATTTAGTAATTTTTAGTACTCTCATTGACAGCTGTTTATCATAATAAGTTCGAGAATCGCATTATTCGATTTCTTGAAGTGATAAAATGAAAAGTCTCTGTGAAAAGTGAAATGATAAATTTTTTATCTTTTAAATTATCACTTATTTCAATCTAAAATATGTCTTATTATTTAAATGGCAGAAACAACTAATCGATATCAGCAAGATTAATCGTGGTAAGAAAGCATTATCTTAGAACTTATTGACTCTGAAAGTGCTTCTAAAATAAGTTTTATAGCTTCAATATCGCCGCTAAAAAGTTATGTTGGATCTTCGATTTAAGATTGTATATCAAAGTCCTCAGCAAAACTCATACTGAAGATGAGCATCATATTTTGAAAATTTCTCAAACCTCTGGATAGAATTATAGTAAAAAACATAAAAATATTTAATTTGAAAGATTAAAAAACAGAAAATATAATATGGGATTACTACTTATACTTATACAAAAATTATGTAAGCACTACGGAACTGTTAAACAAAAACGGGCAATCGACGACCTCTCGCACATATGTATTCCTTCAAAGTGACATAACAAACAGACGCGAGATGAAAACCCAATTTTGTTTCAACGAGACTCGATAGGTACTTGATATTCCCTGAGATGGGACTTACAGAAGTTATCGATATTTTTGACGTTTCTTTCATTTGACAAAGTTTAGTAATTTTTTTTCGCAATAAAATGCCTTGCTAAATAAAATATTTATTTATTTCATAACAATTTTGTGTTATTTGAGATTACATGACAGTTTTTTTTTAGTGTGGGAACTGAAGTGGAACGGTAGCAATGCCAGGGGACTGAGAATTAGACCCTTTGAAGACTTTTTTGAGCAAGAAAAATAAACTGCGATCTGCACAATTTTTATTTCGCATATAGATTTCGATCAGTTTTATATTTATAAGAAAAAATCAGAATGAATGGAAGCAATAGTTCAAAATTATTATCATGGACATCGCAAATTCCATCGCTTGTAGAATCACCAAGGTATAGTTAGGTCAAAATCAGTACGGTACAAAAAACAATTCTTTATGGCAGGTACCACACCGTCAGTAATCTTCTTGACCAAAAAAAATTGTCGATGGCAACAAATTACTATATCTAGTATAAAATTTTATCAAAACTTATCGTATTTTTTTCGAAAAGCAGAACGATGTGTAAAGCTTATTGTAAGTATACCTACTTATTTACAAGTATTTTAAGACATACGATAAGTATCAACAATAATTCTGGGCTTATCGCTCTAGAAATACTAACTATGCCATGGTCAAGCTTTTAAGGCTAGTAGATGTCGATACCCCCAGAAAGACAGAATCGTCGGAGTAACTAGTTTTGCCTTCTCTATACATCTATATGTAATGTAAATTGTTTAAATTTGTAACATCATTTAACCCTTCTCATGGTCTGAAATCGACCATGATGAAGTACTTAACTTGATGGGATCATTGTTTATAGTAACTTATACTTATATAAACTCGAAAAACATTCTTTGCATATCCATGGCACAAGAAGCATGGCATTTTGAAATCAGCGAATATTATGCAGAAGAAGATTAAAACCTTAAAAGATGCTGCAAAAAATATTGAAAATATTACTGAAATAATTATCCACCTTAAAAATGTTTTTGTGTTAAAAATTCGCCTCATTCCAAAACTCTCAACAATTTAATTTCGAACCAAACATCCGATTAAACCTCGCACTTATGTACATTTCCTGTATCCAATGAGTTGTATGGTACATCTAATAAATTTGAAATACCTGCTGGAAATAAGCAATAACCGTACATAATTGAACATAACAATTTACAACTCATGTTGTTAGTCGGCCGCTATGGCTACTCGGCCGGAAATTACTTCTTCTTTATATCCTTATAGTCATCACACCATGTGACACACACAAACAACATACACCCACCCAACCCAACCGAATCCAAGCCTCATGCCATCTATTTTTGAGAATTAGTTTCGCTCGAATTATTAAGTGCACTTTATGATATTGAACATCGCAGATGACAACTTATTACGTACCTTCCTCCACCTGATGCTGGCTTTCCTTCTAACAATATTGGTTTATTTAAGTGCTCAATATTGAAATAACTTCTTGAAATGCCATAATTTATTTGATTACATGCATTTGAACACCTAGCTGTGCTATGAGTAGTTTCATGGGCTGCTTCACCCTCCGTGGATATAGCCGAGGTTAAATTATGTAGTTTACCCCCGAGCCAAGCAGGCGACACTCATTATTACTAACAACAGCCTAGTTTATTTATGGCCACTTGGCCGAAAAGATGGACATCAGGCGAAACGCAAAACATGAAACGGCTAAATTAGAGGTTGTGAAGTCATCAAAATAATGACAGCGATTTGATGCTACCTTTTCTATGGTGCTACTTGCGTGGGGTATAAAGAGTGAGGGTGACCAAACAAATTGTGTGGTATCCGCGATAATTTTTGCCCTCGTGTCCTGCTTTGCACTGGAACTATACTGATGCAACTTAAGATTAGAATTTTATCTCGTGCGGTTAGGTGACATATGTTGTGCTGTACCTGTATCCGAGAATGTGTTCCCGGTTGTTGTTGCGTATCTTTGGTTTTTAAGTGGCCATTGAGCATATGGTTAGCAACACAAACAACTCAGCCATGTAATTTACTTGTGACTGCAACCTGGAAATTAATTTTAAAAGCAGAAAATTAAAACTGTTCTTATTGCCTGTTATGCTAAACTAACAAAGAAAAAAAGGGAGAATGGTATCGGTCATGTTATGTTAGATAAAATGTCCAAAACAATTAGTATCGAAGCATAGAGAATGGATGGCTTCATTATAGATAGTCTGCTTCACTTATTCTATGATTTATTAGTTTCTTATTCAAACTGAGTGACGGAAAAATGAAAGCGTGTAACATTTTTGTTGCCAAGTGAGAGATACAATTCAGCCTACAATTTTTAAAATATAAAGTTCGTGACTCAAAATTAAAAATATTGAGGTAACTTTATAAATCATTATTTTTATTAATTGAGCAATAAAAATAGTCAACATTTCGTTGGTTTTGAAAATATAAAAATTTTGAGATAAAATAGTATATAGGTATTTTGTTTTTTTTTTTTTTTACTATAAATTTTTTTTTTATTTTTAATAACGACAGTATTGTTAATTTTAATACACTGAGAGAAAAACGTCAGTTAAATAATTAACAATACTACTTTTAATTTTACAGGATGGATTTTCGCATATAAAAAGACAGAAAGCTGTGAAGCTGACATGATTTTTGTAACATTATATGCATTATTAAATTAATATGAGTGCATTGACTGCAAGTTTGACATGATTTTTTGTTGATTTAAGTTGGTATCATGTCATTTTAAAAATTAAGTCTTTTAAATAGCTATAAGCTGTTCATGACCCCGTTTGTGTTATTTTAAAATGATACCTGTAAAAATTTAAGAAAGTATTTATTCAATTTCTTAACAAGTTACCATATTACCTATCCTGTTAAATTAAAAAAAAAAACAATGTTAGTTCAACAGTAAATCTGTATAATTAACCAAATAAGTGTTAGTTTAAGTAAGTATACTGATGAACAAATTCCTTTCTAAACTGAAATCAATGTTAATCTTACAGTATATTTGCCATGAGTATCTTGTTAATTGATTAGGTATCTTGTTAAATTTTAAGCAGGAAAACAGCGTTGAAAAATAACACACGGTTATTGGTATTTTTTTGGTTAATTTAACAGGAGAATATACAAATCTTCTTCCAATACCACTTTTTCGAGATTTATTTATTTTTCGGGTAACGCACTCCATACATTTTTACTTGCGATTATTGGAACTGTAAGGCAAGTCTTGGATTCGTGCAAAAAACAAAAATTGTGATATCAATCAAACATGGCATTACGATGGTAGAGAAGACGAAAAAAGTAGGCCCGACACTTCTGTCTGTCTGTCTGGATGTATCGACGCCTGCAGCCTTAACGGTTTGTCCGATTTTCTTCAAACTTGGTAAAAACTTTAAGAGAAATATCCCCGGAAGTTTTTTTTTATTTTTGATTAAAGTGTCAAAATCAACGTTACCTGCCATATAACCGTAACCGATAATTCCATTTTTCTCGAAAAAAAATACAATCAAATTCGATCAAAAATTATTTGAGTGATTTGTTGCCAATGGTGATGTCCAATATCTAAAAAAAAAAATCAGAATCAGCGTATTTACGGTACCTGCCATAATTCCAGTAAAAAATAAAGCGCATGACTGCGTCTCACAAACTTGGTCTTTTGGCAATGTAATACGTTAATAAATTTCTTCGGAAACAAATATTAAGGCAAGAAACATCATCGTTGGCCACAAATCACTCATATTAAAATTATTAAAATTTGATCGGATTTTTTTTCGAGCAAAATACGTAGATTGAAAATAAAAGTTGGCTTCAGACATGGAACAACCCATAACCGGAAAGCTGGCCGACATTTTCTGAAGTCAACCCGACGAACCTCACGAGCAGATCATCCTATGATGAAGTAAAGAATTAGGAAAGGTGTGACCCATTCGAGATCATAGCATCATCCGAAAAGACGAAGAAAATTGTTTTTCATAACTTCGTCGCCCTAGTATTGAAGTGCCGTAAACGCCATTTTTACATTTTTGGGAAATCGCATTTAAAGGTTTGGCAGTCTAGTGTGGAAAAACTGACCGAAGGATTTTTTTAATTTTTTTTACACAGTATCTGTTTGTAAATCCTCTTTTAATAGTTGTTATCAGAAACCTTCCGCATGTTTAAGTTTTAAAAATATTTACATTTTTGTTCAAAATGAGTTTGCCGTATACGCCACCACAATCAACAGTTTCTTTTTGGTCTATACACGTACGTCAAAAAATCGAAAACATACGGCATTTCAATACTAAAAACGTAATATATAATTTGACGTATGTGCCAACCATTTTTCGTTAACGTCAAATATCTCACCAATTAGAAGCGATAGGAATAAACAGATAACAGACTTGAAAAGAGCGCACCCGAAAACATAAGACTGCATACCCAGATCAAAAAACCCAATTTGGCGTTTACGGCTCTTCAATACTAGGGCGACGACTTATTTAAGAAAATAAAAAAATCACTGTTGAAATCACCCAATAGAAGTTGTTGGTGTACACCAAGGAAGCGCCTTGAGCCCTTTGCTTTTTATTACAGTTTTTGATTATGATGAAGAGCACTTTGGTGTATGGATGAACGTTTTAGAGAGAAAATTGTATCGAATAAACGCCAAATACACAGAATACTTATGTTGCCAAATTTTCTGATTCACTTCTGATCTACTTGAACGAAACAGTGCCTTTATTTTTTACCCGTCGCGTGTTGCTGCCGTTTGCACTCATAGAATATCTGTTCGGAATACACTCTACTCTCATTATTGATACTTTCTGTAATACTTTTTTAACTCTAATGCCGTGACCTACAAAAAGGCAACTTTTTTGAAATAGTGGGAAAGAAGAAATAAATATTTCTGTAACTAATAACTGTAAGTTCTAAAAAATATTAATAAAGTATATACAAAAAGTTAATGTCCGCGAAAATGATAATTGTTGAAAATTTCTTTACAACTTTTTATGCCTGCAAAGAAAAAACGGTAGGCTTTTCCCTCTTTTTTTTTTATTTATTTCAAGTAATTTTAAATTGTGACCAATCAAATTCTAAAGTGACTGGATTTTTTTGGCAAACTGCCTTTCACTTTTTAACAAAAATTTAAAGCGCAAGTTTGTACATCAAATCTTTTGTTTATCAAAAATCCGCTTAAAAAAAAAACATATATTTTATACTTATTTTCAATAACATAGGACTAAGCAAAATATGTTAAAATAATAACGCCTCCAGTATTTAAAAATACAAAAAAAAAAATAATAATAAATTCCATATTGTGACGCAAAAAAGTTTTCATCCTAATTTGCATATTTATCCAAAAATTCAAATGAATTATTTATGATACCAATGATACGTGATTTTATTTTATTTATGAATTAAATTTTTCTTCCGGCATATTATTGCTGAAACACACATGTGTAGTAATTGTGTATGTCTCTGGTAACATACTCGATGTACAAACAAGTGTAACGAAGCGCGAAACAAATGTAAGAATGTCAGAGACGACGACGACATCAACGACATCTGAATTTGATTTAGTGGTTCTTTTAGTTGAAAAATGTCGTACGCCACACATCTCCCAGCTCCAACAAGTTAGGTCACCCTAATATTCTAACGCTTTGGCAATTACTTTAAATTTACGTAAGAATAATGGATATGCAATAAGTACATGCATCCATTCATATTTGATTTTCTTCAATCCACATTGAACGCATTTAGGTTAGATATTTCTATTAGTTGTGTTTTTTTGTTTTTTATATTTTGGGGTCTATCCGACAAAGAAATTTATGCACACCCTTTGCTTTTAGGCACACAACACAAAACAAAACCCTACCTCTTCACATATACACAGTGTTTACGGTTGACTAGAAAGGGTTGAATCCATGTGTGTTCCTTTTTCGGAACTTTTTCACCCAAAATCAGATTTTTATCGCCGAAATTGAATTATTAACTTATTGAATTGTTCCGTAACAAATAAATTTTCATGCATCGTAAGTACGTTTGTTCGGAGTCTTCCAGGATGGTATTCGACTTTTTACCAATCCTTTGCCGGGTGATGAGTTGTGGGTCCTTGTGTTCTTTATTGCAAGGAAAGGGTATTGTTTATTGTGGAAAAAAAACAGTAAATGGAAGTGGCAAACCCGACAATTTACATCTAAATTCGAGAGTGACCAAATGAGTTTTTGGGTTGTTTTTTTTATAGCGTACTCCCGGTTGCGCAACCCTTTTTATCGTCCAGAGAAACGAAATTATAGAGTAACATGCGTCAAGCCCATTTGGAAAGTTTTTGTTTGTCCTTTTCTTTTAGGATAAATCATATATTTATACCAAATGGACGTTAATGATGCCAAAATTACGTTGTTACATTCAGTCAAAAGGACAATGGTGAGGCGAATGTAATGGGCAATTCTCTGCGGTTATGTGTACGTTTTTTTTTTGGGTTTTTTATGTGATTTTTGTCAGGAAATTGGAAGTATTATGTCAAAAAAAGGAAAGGATTAATGTTAGATACATGTATCTAATAGATGTAAGTATTATTTTTGTGTCGAAATGGGTTATAAATTATGATATTATACTGGACATGTGTGTCTAATGCGATTTTTGGTTTTGATGAGATCAATGAGGCGTACTTTTTTGGATTTTTGTTTAATATAGAAACATTAGGATAATGAAGGCAAATGGACATATTTGAGGACCAATAAAATAGTGAATGCTCTTTGGGAAAGTATTTCTTATTATTTATTATTTCAGCCATTTTTATTCATTCAGGAAAATAACTTAAGTCTTAAAAGAAAAAAAATATCCCAAAAGAGATACAGTCGACTCTGCAGACTGTATAGATAATCGGCAAACGACCCGAAATTTGTATATCACATAAGCGTTATTTTCACCGAAGCGGATTCGGGTAAATATGTAACAATGATAAAATTAAACCAGCAATGTTTTACAAACCAGAAATTGGAATAAATAATAACCAGAAATGAACTTTAAAATCATATTCTTTTTTGACTGATATAGATTTCCGAACCAATACTGACGATATATTAAAATTTATATCTAATATGGACGAAAGTTGGATACCAGGCCCAGATGGTATACCTGTTTCTATATTAAAAAAATGTGTAGGTCATCCTGTCTCTTCCATTGTCTATTCTCTTTAACTTTTCAGTGTTAACTTGAGAACTTCCAATCGTATAGAAAAAATCTTTTATAATTCCACTAGATAAAAAAGGACGAAAGGATCTTATTCAAAATTATAGACCTATTGCTAAATTGTCAGCGATTCCAAAACTTTTTAAGCTATTCTTTGTGAATCTCTATGTTTTTATGTCAAGTCCATCATTGTTCCTAACAAAAATGGTTTTTCTAAAGGTCGCTCTACTATAACATTTCTTTTGGAATTGTTTGGGTCTTGTATTGATTCTTTTAAAACCAAAAAACCAACTGATTGTGTCTTGACTGATTTTAGTAAAGCTTTCGACAAACTCTCTCCGATTTTGCTTTTGAAATTAAAAAAATTGGGATTCCACGATAAATTTGTAATGTGGCTTCAATATTATCTGTCTAATAGGTCTTACTCGGTTATGTTTAACAGATGTGTCTCAAATAATTTTTCTGTCAATTCCGGAATACCACAAGGCAGTCATTTGGGCTCTATTCTTTTTATTTTATGTGTTAATGATTTACCATCTGTCCTAAAGTATTCAAATTGTCTTATTTATGCAGATGATGTTAATATCTTTAAGTCTGTTCAAAATATGAAAGATTGTGAAGAGCTCCAATGTGATCTTGATTCTTTTTATAACTGGTGTAAACGTAATTTTTTGTTTCTTAATATTGACAAATGTAAAGCTATAAGCTTTACACGAAAATCTTCTATAGTGACGTTCAATTATAGTTTTAATAGTAATTTCCTATCAAATGTTAATTTTGTCTCTGTTCTTGGTATTTTATTTGATAAAAACTTTAATTTATTCAGCACATTAACAATATAGCAAATAAAGCCAATCCGTTCTTGGTTGGCTAAAACGAAAGTCAAAGCAATTTTCGGATCCCATTGTTATAAAACAACTTTTTACAACATTTATCCGGCCAATTTTGGAATATGGCTGCCAGGTTTGGTCACCTCATTAATCAAGGTTAAAACAGGTGCAGAAAAGTTTCTTCAGATTCGCTCTTAGAGGTTTAGGCTGGCAAAATCGTTATGAACTCCCCCCTTATAACAACAGACTCCAACTCATTGATTTACCATCTCTTGAGAGCAGGCGTTCATATCATTGTATATAAATTTCTATAGTACAATCATGGAGCAGCGCCATCTAAAGAAAGTTGTGAACTGCAAATTTGGAGGTTCTTACATTTACTAAGTGTCTATTCTGTTATCCTATAACAATAGTCGTCAACAAAACAAATTAACAATATTTAATGTATTTTATTGGCTCTAAAATCCATATTTCCTTGACAAGAGTCGTAAACAAAACAAAAATCATGTATGTTTACGACTGTTGTTAGGGTAACAGAATAGACACCTAGTAAATGCATGAACCTAAAAATGTGTTTATCACAAGTTTCTTAAGATGACCAGGCGGTGATTATTCAACATGAAAATACTATAGAAATGTATATACAATGTTCACATTTAAGTTTTGTGTTTATTTTAAGTTAATAAATGGAAAAATTGATTCTTTGCACCTTCTATCTCGTTCATTTTAACATTCCTCAAAGAAATTTGAGAAATATATCGGATACAGCACTAGCGTACCAATTATGAACGATTTTCTCCATTAAATAATATGTATAAATTGTTTAATATATTAAATTGTAATATGAGCTTGATACAACTATACATACTATACTATATGCATCAAACAATTTTAAATGTAATTTTTTTTAGAAATGCTTGTTAATTTTGTAAAATAATTATTTATCCTTATGAGCTAGACATTTAGCAAACGTTAAATAAATAAACTTATATTAGCAATTTTCATTGATTTATCCATGTTAATTAGTTTAAGGAAAATAAATTTTAAGTTTCTGAATTCTAGGGAACAATTTCCAAATTTATTTTTTAAATGTTATACTTAATAGGGTTTCCCATAGGTTAAATAAGCAGCCTATTATCCTAGTATTCATAACCTTAGTTGTCATATCTTAATTTGCAACGCTGTGGCTGTATCCTTTGATGTTGTGATTTAAGTGTTTCTATAATTTCTCTAAGAAAAAAAAGTGACCCTTTTAGTGTTGTCAAGATAGTTTTTAAGAGTTCCCAACAACTAACAAAGTTACCAAAATTTTAAAAACGAGGAAAACATCTCTTCTTTTGTTCTGTTTTTTAATGAAAACGCAGTAATGAGTATTGTCATTGTGATTGCCATTGTTATAAATATTGTGTTACGATAAATATTTTTGAACAAAAAATTTATAGTGCAATTTTTTATGGTTACGATACAGAAAAGCTATAAAAATAAACTCTATACTTTATTTTTCGTCCGGGCGAGTGCATATTTTTTAAAGTTCAAGAAGACCATTGGCATAGCATTTCCCATACCGAACATAGGTGACATCATGACATCTTTACACTCTATAGCTAGCTTATAACATGCAACCTCTATATAAGCTATGTGCAGCTGCAACTTGTGGCAAAAGCCATGCAGAAAGGATGCAATAGTGTTTGTATTTCATGCATTCCGTGACAAACGAGTATTTTATAGCTTCCGTTGACCTAGGGGAGGTCATATTGTTGTTATATGCCAAAATGCATCTATCCCAAGAAGCGATTGCCCTTTTTAGCTATAAAATTAACTGTAAATATTTAATAGTGCTATGAAACACCTTCCAATAGCTTCCACATGTGTGTCGTGCAAAGAACCATTGAAGTTTGCAGTATAAAACCAAAGAAAAGGCACACCCCAAGGACAAATATCACTATAAGGCTGCCTTCATGCACAAAGGACATGATTTCATGTCATTTGAAACTTGAAAGACAAACTATTTAGAAATCCTTTAACCATTTATGTACGTATATATGTACCTACATGAATGTGATCAGTTCTGGTTGTTTTAATCCATTTAAAAACGAACAAGATACAGTTGCGTGCAAATTGTGCTACAAGGAACACAATTTGCAAATTGTTAAATAAATTATATGAAAATTAGAGAAATGCATGATAGATAGTTATATTTGAGTGATGTGATGGCTTAGCTATATGTTATAACATGGCAATAATAACTATTGAAAGGGATTTACTAATCATACTTAAGAAAAATAAACTAAAAGTTAGAAGATGATCATAGTGGGAATTTTATCGAATGAAATTATTCAGAATAAAAATTAATCAATCAGAATACTCAGACATTCAAATGATTTTAATAACATGTACTTTTAACAGAGTTGAAATAACATGGACAATTGTTAGTTTATCAACATTTTATTAGTTTTTTCTATTAAAAATTCTTCTATACAGGGTGATTGGTATAAGATGCACCAAGAAGCTTGAGCGTGTAGGTGGAGTTAAGACAAGAAAAAAATTGTACTGGAGAGGGTGGTCTATTTCCCCCCGTTTAGGCGGGAGGGGCAATTTTCTAAAACATTGACTTAAATCAGAAAAAAAATTATTTAAAAACAACGGTGAATGATACAAAACCTTGTTCTATCTTTTTGGAAAGCCAGAAAACTACTCTTTTATTTAATTTTTTAATTAAGCTGTTTAAGTGAACAGTTTTAAAAAAATTAATTTTCAAACTCAAAATTTTGAAAAAATAATTAAAAAAAAATTTTAACTAATTTTTTTCAAAATTTTATGTAGTCAAAAACAGAAAACCGGATGCCAAGAAAAACACTTTTTTTTTGGTTTTCCCAAATTTGACCTGCTCGGGTCAATTAATAATTAGGGAATTATCCCTTTTTATTTTTTATTACATACCATCCGATTTTAACCAAATAATAAAAAAAACGCGTTAACTTTTTACTTATTTTACTAGTTTTACTTTAATTTTTTTTTTAATTTCTCAAAAGGGGGGGAAATAGACCCAGACAATAAAACAAACAACATTGATGCTTATATCAAAGCTAATGAAATACATTGTAACCAATTTCATTCCAAAGTATTTTAATTCTTTCAAAAAGCATGATTTTTTTTTTTGTGGCAACTTGCCGATTTGTGCTCTTTATTTTTATTACGAGTGGTTATTCTTAAAACAAAATAAATAGTTGTTTGGTAATATTTTTTTAATAAAAAGAAATTGAAAATAGTTTTCATTCCAAAAAGAACAAAAAAATACATAAAACAAACGACACCACATTTGCACTTCCGGAATTCGAAAAAATAAGGCATTAAATAATTATTTTAAATATTGGGTGACAGACACACTGCAAAGTACTTGAATTCATCTTCGAACACTGCCCACAGCAGTGCTACCAAGTGTTAAGAGAGACGAATATTTTTCTCCAACTCACTTGCAGCGCGATATATACACTTTAAAAGTTAAACCATTCATATCCACTTTATGTTCACTTCTGATTGCTGACTTATTTATATACACTTTTGGTTTTCGTCGGGATTAACATGTAAAATTTTACTGAGCTGGCTAATCACTTGACGCCGAAACACAGCTACTGTTTTCTGCTGACCGAAGCAGGTTTATTTCTTCAACCAAACAGATTCAATCCAGACGCATCGTCGGAAAACAAAACTTAGAAAAAAGCTAACGAATCTCAACCTATGAATCACTTTAAAAATTAATCAGATATTGTTAGGTTTAAAACTTGAATTCTTCGTTACAAAATTTCTTTAATTCAAAATTCAATATTTCGTTCTTTTTTTTTTGACAATATTACAGAAAATTTCTTTAGCATATGATTGTGTATCTCATAATAAATCATATTGTCATCTTTTCTGTAAAATAACTTTTGATTAATAGCTACAAACGGATAAATGAAATTTTCCACAAATTCCCGTCTTTCAACGAAATCAATTCGCATTACCATGGTTTGATTATTCCGGTTGACAAAAAGCTTATACAACTTTACTAGAGTTCGTTGATGTGGTGAGCAAAGTAAAAAAAAAAATCGCAACCAAATTGGATATGTTGTCATCGCACACGTCCTGTCGTCCTGTGTACTTGCTGATTTATTATTCTTCCTGTCTGGGAAGAAATTCATCTTTATCTGTGTATGGCGTCATTGTACACAATTATATTTTTTATATATGTACGTATGGGATACAAGAATGTGTAGAATGGAATGAGTATTCAGACATGTGTTATCTACGTATATGTATCTATTTTAAGAAGTAGATAAATTATTTTGTATGAAATAGATTATGCAAAACAACTTTATATTTTTAAATTGCTCTGCGTTTAACATTTAATGCAATTCTGGAAAAATAGAGGAATGTTGCTTACCAATTTACAAAAAATTAAACTGACAGTTTTTATTATCAGAAAAAATGCATTATAAATAATGAAATTTTCAAGGTTAGGTTTTGAACCCATCAACAACTTACCCCACAATATTAATCCCTATAGGTAGATATACCTATACAGGGTGATTGGTATAAGATGCACCAAAAAGCTAGAGCGTGTAGGTGGGGTTAAGACAAGAAAAAAATCGTATAGGAGGGGGGTCTATTTCCCCCGTTTAGGCGGGAGGGACAATTTTCTAAAAAATTGACTTAAATCAGAAAAAAATTATTTAAAAACAACGGTGAATGATACAAAGACTTTTTATATCTTTTTGAAAAGCCAGAAAACTATTCTTTTATTTTATTTTTAAATTAAGTTGTTTGAGTTTTAAAAAAATTAATTTTCAAACTCAAAATTTTGAAAAAAAAAATTTTAAACTAATTTTTTTCAAAATTTTATGTAATTAACTATTATTTTTATTTTCAAAATTCAATGCTTTTATTAATTTTTAGTCAAAAATAGAAAATCGGATGCCAAAATGTATCTTAGTTTTTGAGAAATTAAGAAAAACTAGAAGTATTTTTTTTCGAAGAAAAACACTTTTTTTTTGGTTTTCCCAAATTTGACCTGCTGAGGCCAATTATTAATAAGGGGATTGTCCCTTTTTTATTTTTTATTACATACCATCCGATTTGAATCAAATAATAAAAAAAAATTAACTTTTTACTTTATTTACTAGTTTTACTTTCAATTTTTTTTAATTTCTCAAAAACTAAGATACATTTTGGCATCCGGTTTTCTGTTTTTGACTAAAAATTAATAAGAGCATTGAATTTTGAAAATAAAAATAATAGTTAATTACATAAAATTTTGAAAAAAATGAGTTTAAAAATTTTTTTTTAAATTTTTTTTTCAAAATTTTGAGTTTGAAAATTAATTTTTTTAAAACTCAAACAACTTAATTTAAAAATAAAATAAAAGAATAGTTTTCTGGCTTTTCAAAAAGATATAAAAAGTCTTTGTATCATTCACCGTTGTTTTTAAATAATTTTTTTTCTGATTTAAGTCAATTTTTAAGAAAATTGCCCCTCCCGCCTAAATGGGGGGAAATAGACCCCCCTCCTGTACGATTTTTTTCTTGTCTTAACCCCACCTACACGCTAAAGCTTTTTGGTGCATCTTATACCAATCACCCTGTATACCAAGATAGGCATTTATATCGTAAGTAAAAAAAAAGATCGCAGACAAATCCTTCGCGTGATGACAACATTGTTGTGTTCTTAACGCCAATTAAATGTAAGCACAACAACTAATATTCCCTCCATTCTCTAAAAACACTTTCGCTTGTTACAAAAAAAAAAACATAACAAAACTCCCTAATTATTTTTCCCAAAATACGCATCTGCGTGTCCTTTTTTCAGTCGTAACAAACATCTTAACTTAATCCTTAAGGAATCGTAATAAAAATGCTACCCTTTTTTATGTCCTCTCGATTCGCAATGCCTAATAATACTCCAGGTAGGTAAATCTATTATCCTTATATGATCCTGTTTAATGTTTTCAATGCAAACAGGGATAATTTGAATCTGTTAAACACCCGACTGGCACATCTATTAAATGCAACAAAGTAGAACACACAACAATGCAAACAGAGGAATGAAAATATACATATCAATTGCGTCTGTGAGCCCAAATTTCTATGACAAAATATTATTCCCTCTTTGACAATATAAAAATAACACAACAATGTATCGTCCTTATGACGAAATGCGTCAAAGTCACCTCAAGGTAGGCTGAACAAAACGATAAATTAGTCAAAGTTATTGACAGTTTACCTATCATTGTATTGTCTTCGCAGGCGAGATCTAAATTTTCATAACAAAAGGATTCACTTTATCACATCATATATGTATAGGGATAAAAGAAACTCCTTAAATCTGGAACGAAACCAAGTCAACAAACGTCTTCCCCCTTTATTTTTTCTGTGGCATTGTTTTTCTTAAATATGAGAGTGACGTCTGACGTGTCAGCATGGAAAGGTAATAAAATCACTTAAAGATTTTATGTTGCGGCTAATAGTGGTTGAGAACTGGCGCAGTAGATCACATCACATACTATATGGCAGAAGCAAAAAAAGGGATTCGCAGAAGCTACAAAAGACGACAAACGAAACTTAAACACATTTCACATCACAACTGCAAATAAATTAACAACTTAAATATGATGATTTACAGTGCTGCTCTATAAAAATGACGTCCTCATTTGTTGGAGAGCGGCAAAAATGGTGCCATATCTCAGCTAATCTGAAGATTTATATGCAGAGAAGTTGATCAATAAAATCCGTGAACAAAGAAAAGGACCTTTTTTGGCGAATGGAAATGTTAACGTTTTTTTTTGGTGGTTTTTATTGCCAGATTAGATGAAGACAAAGTAGAATTATTTGAGTTGGAACTATATTGTATCTGTGATTGACCATTGTCCATATGGGTGAAGATGTGGACAAGGATACACATGTGTAGTTAATAACCAACCTCGTTGTATATGGCGCGGCAGACTATTTCGTCACATTTTATGGGAAAAGTTTTAAGGCAATGGATAATGAAGAAGATATCTCTTTTTTTGTATGTGGCGGCAAGATTGCGGTGGAAATTTTTATGATGTGCAATAAAATTAAAATTTTTGTTGCAATTTATGGCTAACTTAACGTATACTACGTTGTATACCTTTTATGTAGGTACCTACCTCATACATTTAGGTCATTCGAAATATCTGTGTGAAATTATTTGATTCTTAATGTATTACATAATTTGTAACATTTTTTCGTGATATAATTTTACAATATTTGCTGTATAGTCTTGACTTATCTTTCTAAATATTTTATTTTGCTGTAGTGTTCCTTTTTATTTTTTTTAATCAGCTATATCGGTGAAGCCCAGGGGTGGAATCGGCTAAGTTGATTTGTGATAAGTGACAGTCAAAATCTACAGTTTCTGTCTGCGTAAGGTGATCATCACAGTGATAGCTAAAAACCAATCACAAAAATATTGTGATAGTCATCTTCTCATGAAATTGACGTTGCATTTTTATTTTTGTGGCAATGTGACTAGAGTTACCACACGCATACAAAATATTTTAAAATTCTTAACTTTTGTCCAATTTTAGTCACCAAATCATCAAAAACAATATTTCTTTTACCATATGAGTATACAAAAATCGAAAATAAATGGTTAAATTTAGAATTATTGCTTTTATTCACTAAAAAATTAACAATTTCAATGAATTTACTTGATAAACATTGATATAACAGTTACACATACAACTTTTTCGCTATTCGAGAACGTTTTTTTTCAAAATTTTCTAAAAATTATTTAATTTAATAATTATTCAGTGTTGTTCATTTTTAAATATTTGAATTGAGCTCATCTGCAGGAGTCCCACGGGAAATCACTGGCAACGTTTGTCTGAAGTCTTCTGGCCAATAGAATAATTACACCGCCAAAGATTTTACTGTTGCGTTTTATATGTTGCAGTGAGATGTTTAGTGCTTCAATTGATTTCTTGGGTGCCATTGTACATTCTTTTCAAATAATCGCAGTTAATCTTAGTTCTTATAGTTGATACTCATTCGACGTTGCTACGGAATCAGCGATTGTTTGTCGTCATTGGTTAGCGTTCTCTAATAAACTCAAAAGCTGACATGCCTCTCGATATGTTTGACATAGATGATCATTTACCGTTCGTAAGTTTGAAAATACTTTCGGGCCATTTACGTTCATTAACACGCAAATAGAAACATTCAACATTCGATGGGTGAGCAGTGGAAATGCTTCCAAGCGCATCAGTTGAGAACACACCTGACCTGAACTCCTTGTTTGCGACACTGAATTGGGTCTGACCGCTCGTTGTTACCGCTGATATAGAGCAATACTTATAAAATAGAAATAGAATAATGTAAATCGGTCCAGCGGTTATCGAGCCTCATCGAGTTACACCCCAAAAAAATTATTTATATGTACATAGATAAGAATATATTTTTGATTCTAGTTTCCGAAATACAGGGTGATTGGTTTAAGATGCACCAAAAAGCTTGAGCGTGTAGGTGGGGTTGAGAAAAGAAAAAAATCGTATAGGAGAGGGTCCATTTTTCCCCGTTTAGGCGAGAGGGGCAATTTTTTAAAATTTGACTTAAATCAGAAAAAAAATATTTATAAACAACGGTGAATGATACAAAGCCTTGTTATATCTTTTTGGAAAGCCAGAAAACTACTCTTTTATTTTATTTTTAAAAAATTAATTTTCAAACTCAAAATTTTGAAAAAAAAAAATTTTTTTTAAATTTTAAACTAATTTTTTTCAAAATTTTATGTAATTAACTATTATTTTTTTTATTTTCAAAATTCAAAACAATAATTGTTTTTAACCAGATTAACCCTTTTTCACCTTTTTTTGAAAAAGTGCTTTTAATAATTTCTTAATTTCTCAAAAACTAAGATATATTTTGGCATCCGGTTTTCTGTTTTTGACTAAAAATCAATAAGAGCATTGAATTTTAAAAATAAAAATAGTAGTTAATTACATAAAATTTTGAGAAAAATTAGTTTAAAAATTTTTTTTTAGTTTTTTTTTAAATTTTGAGTTTGAAAATTTAATTTAAAAATAAAATGAAAGGGTAGTTTTCTGGCTTTTCAAAAAGATATAACAAGTCTTTGTATCATTCACCGTTGTTTTTAAATAATTTTTTTCTGATTTAAGTCATTTTTTTAGAAAACTGCCCCTCCCGCCTAAACGAGGGGAAATATACCCCCCCCTCCTTTACGATTTTTTTCTTGTCTTAACCCCACCTACACGCTCAAGCTTTTCGGTCCATCTTATACCAATCCCCCTGTAGATTCCCGCACTGTTTTCAGATGTCAGTTTTTCGTACAATGATGAATTCAATGATCAACTCTAACCTCAAAATGGCTTATGTATAGAGAATTCATTTTCAATGATGGATATTTTCAATGATTAGTAATAAACGAATCGTCAGAAACAATTGATTGCAATTCAATGATGAATTTCAAATATAACTATAACTGGCATCTTAATACAGTGTCTTCCTAATGGAATCAGTTAATAGTTGACTTCTATTACTGCTGTATATCTTCATTTCGGTTCTTCTAAACCATTCAATCGTAAGCAGGATCTGTCACTTTACATTCAAGAGCTTTGATAAAAAATACTAGATATCTAAGGATAATTTTTAAGTAATACATTTAAATTAAAAAAGAATATAAATAAAAAAATCCTATATTGTTGGAACTTCTTAAAAATTATTTTCTTTACAAATTGACCGGTCTAATCCATTAAGTCATTTCTCATCGTCATCACCCATCTTATTTTAAGGATCATAAAACCAAAGAAATTTCTTATCCTCATCCTACCACTCAATTCAGCTTTCAAATAAGTCAACAAAAATCATCACCATTACAACCCAAAATTAACAACAAAAAAAATCCTTATTTTTAATTCCCAATATTTACCACCATTCCCAGGATCAAAGGGTTTTTGGTGTCTTTTTTTTTGTATTGGGTGAAAAAATCCTTTCAAAAATATGTTCTTATCCTAAATAAACAATAAAGCAAGTGTCAAGCGCACAGCATCAGAGTACCACCGATTCGGCTGTAATATTTCCAGTACAGTGCTCTCTCTACCACAACATTATACCTACGCACTCTGGTGTTATAGTGTTTACAAAAGAAGCCACTCCACAAGGGATGGCAACGGTAATATAATAACGGAAACAAGAGAGTCCCGCTAATGCTATTTAACATTCTACTTCTGCCTTTTGGGTCAAATTGAATTCTGAATTTGACGAATAGATTTTGTGGTGCAAAATTATAATTAACAGCCTCGCAATAAACCGCCAAAAAATTCAGTTCAGCTCTGAACGCACTGTTTATCCTTGAAAACCTTTAAACCCTAAATAATTACATCACATCACCCAAAAGGACTATTATTCGATGGCTTTGTGGCTAAAGACAGAGCGGCTTTATAGCTTTCGATCAAACGAATCTAGAAATACCGACCTTTTAAAATATAGGTGGAGGAGGAGGTGAAGGTGTATTGGGATTTGTGTACATCAGTGAGCTGTAAATGTATCTAAAGCGTTAACCCCTCGTTGTTCTCGGTTATTTGGTTGCTCGGTTTTTGCGTTCACGTTCGCGGGTACATTCATCTTGAAAATAATGTTTAATCAAGGAGATTAAAATTTCCGCGACTCGCAGGATTATGTGGCAGGACTTTATGTGTGCAAATGCACAGGCAAATCCTTTGTTATTAATTATGTGCGCTTGAGTAATTTCTTCTGCTAGAGTTTTTTAATTTAGTATTGTGGCAAAGCAACGATGCGATGATTTCTAAGCACTTCGATGCTCAGAACTCTTTTTCTCTGTCAGAGAGAAGAACTTCAGTCTAAAGGAATCGCCGTGATGATGTGATAGAGGGTGGTGGTATGGATGATGATGATGATGATGGAAAAGAGTTACCACTTACTTACAATTTTATTTGGATTAACGAACAAAGCTTCGATACGACTCATTAGTCTACCTTTTGAAGGATTTTCTGTTTTGTTCCGCACTGTTGTGATCATCGAATGAACGGGTTACTACATCCAGTATATAAGGAGGATTAGACAAGGTGGGCTGAATTTGAATTGATGTGTGATTAAAACATCCCTATTGTATTATATTCTGAAGAGCGAAGGAGTTTTTTTTTTCAAGTTTATGAAGTTTATTGATTCAACCATCACAACAGCTCCCAAAACACAATGGAAAAATAAAAAAGAAAATTATTGTATTTTGTGGAGGCTTTTTGTTGTTTTTAAAATGCAGCTATTGTTGTCAGAGTTAGGTTTGTAATTAATTTGTATTGTTTCAAATGTTTTATATGAAACGTGCAGATTTGGGATCAACATCCTGATGAGCATATGGAAAATAAGGGTCTAAATGAACACATCCATCAAGGTACAACATTTATGAACTTACTTGTATAGAAGTCGCTGTAGAAGTCGCTGTTCTAATTTTATTTGTTTTTACTTATGCATCATCCCCACGTATTTTCCGGAATTCTTCGTTGCATACAAGATCTTGTTTTAAGTTTTAAAATAAAATAAAAATAAAAATAAATAAAAATAAAAATAAAAATAAAAATAAAAATAAAAATAAAAATAAAAATAAAAATAAAAATAAAAATAAAAAAATAAAAATAAAAAAAAAAAAATAATAATGTCATGGAAAACAAGTTTATAAAGAATTTTCTTGTTTAGGTTTAAGTTATATTGAGTTTTAAATTTAAACTAGTCTTTACGCCGAAAGGCTTTTTTTAAAAATGTTATAGGCCCTTATTGCGAGTGTCGTTTAACTTTCGATGCGATAAAAGTCGAAAGCATCGATAAACTTTCGTTTTGGTATTGTGTAACTAGATCGACAGAGATATCTATTACTGTGAATAACGAAAACGCCTATTGTGAATAAACCTTATATTTTGGCTTTTGGGGTAGTGCCAGTGATATTACATGTAGGAAAAAAATACTTTTGAGTCTTAAATTGAGTCAAGAAATATTTCCAATTAATAGATAAATTAAAACAGAAAACTTTAGAAATCTTGGAAATGTGACGAAAATCATCTAAAAACTGTGTAAAACTGGCTGAATTTTCTTATGATGCAATTATAACGCAGTCCTATTACATACAATGCTTGAAAATAAGCGTTGAGTATCTGTACTACACTAACTATCAGCTACAAGGCACCTTGTTTGCTGTGTGTCTGTGAAATGACACGAAGATTTTCCTTTGTTCTCTTGTAATATTTTATCGTTGGGAATTTTGTTGGGACATTTCTTACAAACGTATGGGCTTTTTTGTTTTGCAGTTTTATCACTGTCATATGTTTGAGTCATTCCTATATTTTGCATTTGACAGATAGCAAACAAATTTTCATCAGTCGAAGGAATAGTTTTTTCTTACAAAAAATTAATATTTTAATACTTGTTTTCTTTAAAAAAAATTATTTCATGTTATTTGTCATTAATTTACATCTTTTCTTTGTTTGAAATAGTTATAGGAGTTATACTAAATTGTTAGGTAAATAAAGATTTTCTTGGTGTGTTTCAGTGATTGTTAACCCAACCCAAATGTTGTGTTTTATTTTCCTTTATTTATTATTATATTGCTCTGTGTTAAAATAATTGTTATTTTAGAAACAATACAAACGTATTTAAAAGGAAATCAACATACATTTGGTGAGAAAATTAAACTCGTTGTAAGCAGTCGATCAGAAAAATGTGAACGACAAAGATCGATAGCTTATACGAAATTTTTCGTTCACAATTGATATTCGCAATGCCAAATTAAATTTTCGATGTTCGACTATCGACAAAAGTCGTTTATCGATACAAAAACGACACTCGCAATAAGGCCCATAGTATAATTTAGAGCACCCGTATGGGGCCAGTAAGTTAGTTAAGGTATTCTCTAAGCTAGTTTTTAAGGTTTTTGTCTAGCATTTAAGTAGTTATAAGTTGAATTAAAAATAAAAAATTGAATTACAAAAAAAAAAAAAAAAATACAAGATCTTGTGGTTGTCAATTAAATGGTTTTTCAAAATCAACAAAAACATCATGAAAATCATGATGGAATTATGATAATATTTCCATTCTGATTTTTGCACTCTGAATGATGGCGTCTAACGTTGATTTAGCCGGAAACAAACGCACACTAAGTTAACCAGACAACCATATTATTGTTCCCAAACGGCATGCAGTCCATACCCACTTAACGATCTTAATATGGTGTGTGACATCTTGATTGAATGGCAATTATCGCATATCACCCAAGACTGATTAGGCATTTGGTCGCTGCTAATAAGTTTGGAGATGGAAATCGTGGTCCATCTTAGCCCGATGTCTATAGCATCTTTTTACAAAACTCAAAGAGGATCCCCTTTGGCCCAAACGGGTTTCCCTTTTATGAATTTTTCACCGTCGTCGCACTAGCTTCTCCAACTAAGTGTTGTCGTGCACACGTGCACTTCTTCGAAGTTTGTTGCGGCTGTTATGGAAAGTATATGCTAGGATCCTGGTTCATTTATAGAAGTCCTTCACAATATGCACTCAAAAAAAAAACTACTCTTTGTACAAAAAATCGTGATTATTAATGTTTTTGGTTGTGAATTTAATTTTCTGTTAAATAGAACAAACAATTAAGGTTTTGATTTTCTGATTCTTCGATGTAATCCATGGGTTTTGGGAATTTTAACTGCACTGCAAATAGCCCAATTCAAACTTTTCGTACTATTTGCCCTAAGTAAAACACAATTCATCTTTGCTCCTTTTTTGAAACGCCTTTGAATCACTTAAATCCGAAATTTGTTTTCCATGTTATGAGAATTATGCATTGACCAAGCTTTGAAACGCGTTTTTTCCTACAGCAATCACTGCTTTGGCATTTTGGCTACAACGATTTACCACCATCTTTGGTCCCTCGATTTCACTTAGACAACGTGGTGTTTACTTTATTCGATGAATATAGTAGATAATCTAACATGATAGGACCTTATGGTTGACACATATTAAAGGTGTAGCTGCACTGTCATACCGTATCGACCACCATTGTATAGTCTTCATAGCTTCGGACATGTTCTTTCAAGTTTTCGCTCATATATAGTTTGTTCACAACCGATTTATGACCCTCAAAACTATATGGCTATAAGGTACTGATAAAATTCCACATCCTTCGTTAAATCACCACTTTCAGCTTTTAGGGAAAACAAACTGCTACTTGAATTTTAAATATGTGAAGTCGAGATGCTATAAAGTAATTCAATTCTATATTTTTACCTTCTTCATTTCCGTAGTATAACATCTGTAATATGCTTTCGTCTAATCAACTTCCAAGAAACGTCTTCTGTAATTTCGCAGAAATTCACCATTTTGTTTCTTGTATGAAACATGTCTTCTTCGCATATTATCATCTCTTCACAGTTCCATATGTCCAATTCCCCATACTCTCAGATTTTGACTGATCTTTTCAGTTCTATGCTCCCCAATCCGTATATACCTCTGATCCGATCACTTCTGCTTAGTTCAGGACCAATACCATGTATTGAAGTGGAATTTCTAAATGTAGTAGTGTCACTTTTTTTAGCAAGTATCTACTTCCATGACTTAATTGCTTCGTATGATACGCAGTATTCCCTGTAGGCTACAGGTGTATTCTGACCCGAAGGTGTACGCGTATAACACATCGTTTGCAAGTTTTATTAACAAAACTGAAAACAGTGAGTGACCCTCCCTTTAGAAACGCAAGGGAGATTTCTTTCAACCAAAACAATAATGTTCTGAAGGAAATGATTCTAAAACTTGAGAAGGATAGAACGAGCAGGAACAAAAATATTAAAATAATAAAAAAAAATGATTGGATACATAATCAAGCCTATTACTGAATTCGCAAAATTTCACTCCCCGGGAGTCGGTTGGATCCGCAGTGGATCCGCATTCGCATAGAATTCTATTACTGAAACCGATGAATGAGCTGCATTATTGATTCGCGAACTACTTTTCCATTTTTGAAACTGCATTATCGAGGATGACAAAAGTTGACATTGAGAAAAGCAATCTAAGATACTTTAGTATCGTAAAATATCTAATATCGCAAATTAAACCTTTGTTAATGATTTCAATGACCAATCTTAATCCGTCAGTGTTTCTGCAATCACTGGACCGATTTTCAAGGTTCATTTGCTGTTAGATAGAGGAAATGTCAAACGAGGTCGAGGGGACTATATTTCTGGACAGATGTCCAGACATATGTAAGAAAAAATTTATGCGTTTCAACGATCCAAACATTTTTTTTTTCTGTTTTTTCTTCAATTTTTTGCATAAAAATCACTCTCATCCGCACCAATTTTACTGCGGATTTGCTTTTCCAACATTTGTATGGAGCGCGGATGTGTTGCGGATGCCTTTCGTTTTCAGTAATACCAATTTAACGAACAAAGTTACCGACATTTATTCCCGCGTATGGCTTGCGGATTCGCTAATAGCAAATCTACCAAAAGTGAGTAAGACTCCCTCCGCAACTCATTCGTCGGATTCCCTAATAGGGCTGAATATTAGATAATGTACATTTCGAAAAAAAAAAATATGTATCGAGTTACTGTCAAAGTGAAATGACATATTCCTATAGACATGCAGTTTGCTATATCAAAGTAATGAGGACAACTTTTTTTCTTTTTACAGCTACCCCACAAAATCCAACCACATAATTAGAGGTGAATTTCTGTCAAAAAAGGTTGTGACACATTTTCTATCTGATATCTAAAAAAGAAGCAAGAGCAATTACGAAATAGCCAATGTTTTCATTGACTGAATTGTCATTTGACACCACTTAGTTCGGATTTGGAAACCTCATTGCTATACCACACCCTCCCCCGAAAGGGATGATTTGCTATACTTCTTCCTTTTTCCATTCACATATCTATCGAATTACCACTTTAATATCACATATGTCTATACCGCTATACCCAGTGTTGTATTAAAGTGAATTTAAGTAAAAAATTTATTGTGCATCCGATTTTAAAGGCCATATGTGATAAATTCGTAGTCAAATTCCAGTAAAGCAAGCTTAAAAACTCAAACAAACTAAATTAATTTTTATGTGCAAGTGCAACCCTTACAAAAAATGGAATCACTTTCCGCATTGTGAATGTGAGATGGTGACAGCTTAGTTCATGTGGAAAATTCGTTAAAAGGTTCTGATAGGAGATTCTTTCTTTTTTTTTTTTTTTGAAAAAAGTGCCCTCGTTTTTTAAATTGAAACGAAACTCTTGGAACTTGTTATTTTGTATACGATTTCAGATGATTGCATTTTTAATCGGATTTGATTTAAATTGATTTAAATTAGTGAGGTAATGACTGGTTTCACAAAGCACTTGTCATCGCTTATCATCAGTGGCATTTGGGTGACATTTTTTTGGTTCAAACAATTATAAAATCCTTTTGCAATGACTTGAGGGTCTTAATGTTGTTATGTTAAGTGATGTGTGTAACTTTTTAACTTAAATAACTTAAATGATGTCATTTTGTGTAATAATTTCTTCTTGGATTTCATTACCATAAGGATATTGAATATGCAATGTTGGTACTGAAATGCTTTATATAGCTCTTGTCTTAGGCTGTTAGTCGGTATATCCAGATTCCATACCGACAGACGGATAGATAGACAGACAGACGTCTAGTATTG
The DNA here is from genome assembly GCA_951217065.1 of Baccha elongata. NCBI lineage: Eukaryota > Metazoa > Arthropoda > Insecta > Diptera > Syrphidae > Baccha > Baccha elongata. The sequence continues at coordinate 47,176,535 of OX578274.1, forward strand.
CCAGACCTAATATTTTCGTCTTCTTTATATTTTCTTTATGTCATGTTTTGGTTTTTCATATAATTTTTTTTTTACGAATGCATAACTTGCCTTATAGTATACCTAAGTATTGAGTTAACAATCAAACATGAGATTTTTTGGTGCTCTCTATTCATCGATGAAGACTAAAAAAGTGTGTTTGGATGTTTTGACACCTACAATCTTAACGGTTGGTCCGATTTTCTTCAAACTTGGTGCATACTATTTTTAGAGAGATATCCTCGGACATTTTTTTTTTTTACTTTTGAGCTAGTTATAAATAAAAGAGCACGACTAGGTCGCACAAACTTGTTTTCGTGGCAAGTTACCTTCTTGCTAACGACTTGAAAATTACTATGACCAGTTTTTAACAAAATACAAAATTTGCATTTTCAAATTTTTGTTTTTTTTAAAACAATACTTTTTTGAAATTTTTTTGTGGAATATTTATCAGGCATTTCAGGAATATCTGAATATCAAATTTCAGCAAAAACGGTGAATAAGTTTACGAGACAGTCGGTACAGAAAATAAAAAGTTTTACGGGAGGTACCGTTTAAAATCATTTTTGAAAAAAGTTTCTTGATGAAAGGCTTTGTCTTCGGCAGCAAATAATTCATGGTAAATTTTATCAAAATCGATCGTATTTTTTTTGAGAAATATTGGATTTTCGTTAACGATTAAATTGCAGGTACTGTTGTTTTTTATGCTAAAATCAAAATTTTTATTTCTCTTCTAGGGAATGGTCTCTGAACCCTTCATACCAAATTTCAAACCAATTGGTTCTGCCGTTAAGGCTGTTGGTACTTATACAATCAGACAGACCGACAGAGAGACAGACAGACAGACAAACAGATAGACAGACAGAATTTCCGGATGCTTTTTTTTCGACTTCAATTTCAATTTTCAATTTTCAAATGATTTTATTTCAAATAATTTACAAATGTTTTGTTTTCCATTCATTACATGATATGGCATACGCCGTCTGCCAGTTGGCAATAATGTTTAATTTAATAATAGTACAGTGTTTTTCATTATACAATTTAATTTTTAATAATTTTTTTTTTTAAAAAGCTCATCAAAAATACGTTTTCGGTAACTAAGTGCTATTTTTATATATTGATACAAATTGTTCCAATCACTCCCACCGTTAAGAATATTAACCATTTCAGTATCACTCAGATAATTTTTCCCAAGGGTACTTCTTCTTGTTTCTACAAGGATCGGACATCTACCCAGAAAATGAAACATATCTTCCTTCTCTCCAAGGTTACAAAGCTCACATATTTCTCGTAGATCGCTTCTGTGTGGTATATAGTTCAGGGGAAGTAACTCTCCTCGTGCTTTTAAAATGAGTGTCGAGAGGTCGGTTGAGTACTCCACCCTGAAATAATTATTCGCTGCTAAGTTGTGGTCAATTTGGGCATATATGTTCCTATGAAATGAACTTCTGGCTTTCTCAACATAGTTTTCTCGTTTCATTTCGTCTACCAAACTAATTAAGCGATAAAGTTCGCTTTTCCACGTGTCCATTCTGTCATCTTGAAGTGAGAGTGAATGTCCACAGTACTCGGCTAAGTTACTCCAAGGCTCATACCATGATGTTTTCCTTCTGATAATCAGCATTGTTATTTGTTTTGGTATACGTCTGTCATCCATTTCGATAGTTCTGAATATGTAGTCTATCTGCATTTTGAAGGTTGAAATAAACAAGGGTGAAAGGCCCGTCTCCAGCATAAGAATGTGGTTAGCGGTACTATTCGGTAGCCTCAAAGTTCGTTTAAGAAAGTATCTTAAAAGCTGCTCTACTTCTTCAAACTCTTTATGTCCCCAGACTTGAGCTGCGTAACACATGACCGCTTTTGCTGTTGTTTTAAAAATACTATATTTTGCATCATATTCGACATCTTGGCATTGCATAACATTCTTCCAGGTTGCATTAAGAGCACATTTAGATTTTGCCAGTTTGTCCACCATATGGTTTTTCCAGTTTAAACTTCTAGAAATCCGTACCCCAAGATAGTTGTACTCGTTGACGACCTCAATATTTTGCTCTCCGAATTTCCAAGATTCGTTGTGACAGTTGCGGCCTCCAACGTTGCGAAAGATCATTATTTTTGACTTTGAGAGATTTGTTCCCAAAGATGATATCTTAAACCGGAAACTATTTTTTTCAGAATCAGCCTAAGGTACATGTCAACCGTATAACATATTTTTGTTACACCGACTATCTTTTCAACGGCTGCACCGATTTTGACGAAATTTAACATTCTGAAACAATTACTAAGCTAAATAATACTGAGACGAAAATTGAAAAAGAGTAATTTTTGAATGAGTTTTTTTTTTTTAACCGATAACTCATTTTTTTCGAAAAAAAATAAGATCAATTTTAATAAAATTTCGTGTAATTAAATTGTTGCCGATGGTGATGTGTTTAATGTACATAAATCTTTTTTTATTGCAAAGATATAGATTTTTTAAAATGAATTTTCTAAAAAAAAAAAAATTTAAATAAGTATTCAAAAATTATTTTTTATTTAAAAAAAAAAAAAACTGGGGGGTCATTCCGTAACTCGATTATCGCCAGACGATATCGTTTTGACGATAGCTTCGCTTCACGTAACTTTAAAAACGATGATCGTCTGGACGAACTCGTTTTGACGATTGTGAATTTGCTTCACGTAAGTCAATAATCGTCCAAACGATATTGACAAAATGACGATTTTTGAACGATAGCTTAATAGATATCGATTCTCAATAATTTGTGTGTTTTAAGGGCAATGAATGCTTTGTGGCTGAGTGATTTTTTGTATTTAATTCTTTTAAATGAAGTTCAAAGAATTGTGTCTCTCAAAGAACTAATCAAAATTGTGAATCATCGCTTTCAAATATAAATAACTTTTTATTATACACATGTAAAAGTCATTCTCTAATTACTTCATGATTTGATAAATAAAGTAATACAATATCAAAGCAAAAAAAAATCATAATAAACTACCAGAGTCTACACTCTTTAAAAAAAAGAGAAAGAAAGAAGAACAAAATAAGAATCTTTGTCTTAAATTTCATCTCTGTGGAAAAAAATGCATTTTTAAAAACAAGTTTTAACACATACTTTGACACCTAATTAAACATTTATACACATACTTTAACATCTTATCTTAGTTTATGACAGTTTAACACAGTTTGAGAGTTTCTGGAATAAGTGCAGAAAGCGCTTAAACTGTTTGTAAATTAAACGACCGACGAGACGATAGTGGTAGAGTTACGTGAAGCAAATTGAAGACGATATCGTTCACTACTATCGTCTGCACGATTATCGTTTTCAAAGTTACGGAATGTCGTTAACACGTAAATTAATTGCCCTTGACTTACACAAGATTTCTACCGTTTTTCTTATGGTGCTCTCAGTATATTGTTTAAATACAGTGTGGTGAATTTTAATGAAACAATGTAAGCTATTGAAAATGTATACTTCCTCACTCCATTATCTGTCCAAAAAAAAAAACTCATCAAGTGCAACCCATTTGCTCTTAAAACCATCCAAGCTTTACCAAACGAACACTTCCGATTAACTTAATTAGATTCAATGAACTATTTATATGACTCTTAAGGATGACAGGTACATGTCATCCCCGTTGACATCTAAACCGTGGATACAGATTGCCATTGAACAAGTGGATGACAGCAACACATTAGTTTCCATTAAATGTAGGCCACATCTGAGTTAATTCATTATATCGGAGATAGCGTCTTCTTCCTTCTAACCAGAGACGAAAAAAAGCCGCCAGGACTAGAACAGCATGGCACATTAACTTATTCACTCCGCTGGTAGAATGGAATAACTTTGGCAATTTTTCGCTAGTTTGATAGATGTCTCACATGTGACAGAGGCTAAAGAGGGTTTCGTCTTTTTGCTCATCCCTTGGAAATTGTTTTATTTCCACTCGAATGATTCGAATCGGTCCGTAATGTGCCTCCCACTCTCACTTTGACGCACCACACAAAAAATAAAACCGTATATATTCAATTGAATTGTTGTATTATGGAATAAGGACATCCCTGTGCGGCGTTTTGTTTGTTGATTTCCGTCGATTTACTTGATAAATGGCGGGACAATTCGTCAAGTTTTGGTCCTTCGAATGAATCGTGTTAACCGGAGGCCAAATGGCAAGGAAACAGAAAAATATATAAAGATAAGTCAGTAAAAAAAAGAAACTTGATAAATATTCGATATTTGATAAAAAATTGATGCCCATAAAAATATGGACTTGTAGACGTCGCGACGGGCGTTCGTTGTTGTCATCACAACTGTGGAGAAGTAAATCAATATGATGTGCGTATACGTTTGTGCATACAGAATATCATTTGATAAACACATAATCACATTAAGCGAGGATGATGTGTTGACATTCGTGAGGGTGGTTGAGTGTGGACTTTTTTTTTTAAAGAATAAAACATTTCGGTAAATAAATTGGAAAGGTACTTTGTTTAGCGGAAGAAAAGAATTGCTATCTTCCATCCAACCATACTTTCAAATTATGTTTTTGATTTATAAAAGTTGAGTATAAGACACTGCTTCTTTTATTTTGTATGGGTTCAGGATGGTACAAGAACATTAGGTATATATTCCAAATATTTGTATTAATAGGCCTGGGGAGCTCATAGAATGTAAACTGAATTTTATTCAATTTTGGTGTTCATATTTTTGAAGTTGAAAGATGCAGAATACACGTTAACGAGCCTTGGAACGCTATACTTCACAATATCGCAGAACATAATTCCTACTATTTTTACTTGCTTTATATTTTTATAGGTAGGTACTAAAGAAAATGCCATAACGGTTATCAAAAATTTATTTTTTATCGAAATCGGCTCTAACGATTTTAACTAAATTTCACATGTGTAATAAAATTTAGAAGACCTATCAAATCAAGAAAACCAAACTTTCAATAAAATTCATTTAACGGTACCTGCCATATAACGATATTCCTAAATTTCGACTATCTCGATAACGGCTGAACCGATTTGAATAAAATTCAACACTAAAATTGTTCTAGCTATTTAAAGAGCATATGGTCTAAAATTATTTTTCAAAAATGTTTTTGATAGGTTTTTGAAAATCTGTTTTTGTTAATTCAATATTTTAAAAACTAGTTAACGGATTTTAGTGAAATTTAGTTTTAATGTATAATTAATTAAGTTCATAAAACCTGCATACTCACTTTTTTTAGAAAGAAAAGTTTTCGAAATTTTTTTTTAAAAAAATCGATTTTTACGACGTTACTAACGTTTTTGAAATATTTTCGTAAGCTCATGTTTAGTAAAGAAAATTTTCTGCATAATTTGATTTTGGTTTGAATCTATGTAAGATATGGATTTAGATCTATAAAAATAATTTCATACGATATTTTGGTATATTCCGTTTTTACTTTCTTTAAACCGTCAGGTGACTTGCCACAAGAGCAAGTTTGTGCGACCCAGTCGTGCCCTTTATTTTGTATGATTCGTCAGTAATTTGTATATCCCTGATGCGAAACTAATAAGACTAGGTATTTTGATGACACAGTCAAAATTGGGGGAGATTATACTGTAACCTTCATAACTACCAGAGGTCTAAGTCAATGATGTAATTTCCACTTCAAAAAAGCTAATATTGAAAAGCAAAAAAAAGACATTAAGATGTAAGAGAAAAGATGTGAGTGCTCATTAAAGGTATTTTGAATCTGATCGGTCGGTTATGTGTCGTGCAGGACAAAAATGAGGATTAAAAAGAAGTTTTTGTAAAGGTGTTGACGCGTAGCTAATTTATTAAGATAAATATTTGGGCTCTCCAAAAATATTTAAGGTGTCTACTTCAAAAACATTAACACTTCTTTGCAGGATCGATACATCTGGAATAAGAACACAAAGTTCAGCTACTGGAGTGAGATATTACTGCGAACAACCAAACTAAAAAAAAATTTAGGTAGTTTTCCCATAGGAGTGATGCGGCTCCCGAAGTATGAAAAAACTTCTTCAGAACGATCTATGAGCAAAATTTATTTACTGCAAATAACACTCATCAGTTTAACCTTGAGCCCAACTTCAGACGTACTGTGGAGTATAGAAATTGTTTCAAACCCATTTTCATCATGCTTTTCTTCACTTTTACTTTTCATTCAATCACTACTTGTGCGTTAAAGGCTTCCACTTTAGCCCCATAATTAAGGGATACTGTGAACCTTTTTAGTTTGAAACATTGGTTTCATTACCCACACTACACGAATGTGGAATGCTTTACACAATGGAATAATTGATGAGCATTGTCATATAATTCAATGCATACTTAAAACAATTTTTCAAAAGTATAACTACTCGGAATCGCTAATATTTCCCTCTGTAATGCAATGGCTTCAAAAATGTGTGCAAAATCAAATCGCTTTCAGAAATGCAGAGAATAGAATAGTTAAATTCACTAACATATTTAAATATAAACACCAAATTTTTTAAACTTCTAAATTATAGTTCACTGGTTTACATCTTTAATTAAAACCGCAAAATAGAATCAAAAATAAACAATAAATTCGGTAACGAGATAAAATTTTTTTTTAATTAGCATGGAAGATTTTTAAAATGTTATATCAACTCATTAAGTGATAAGAATATAGCTAAATTTTTATACGAAAACATATGTGAATTAATCAAAAAAAGATATTCAAGTTTATTTCCTTATCAAAAATACACACTATGACCTGCATGTGGCTTTTATTAAATTCAACGCAACGTTGAGACCGCAATTTTGTGTCTGATAAGTTTTGAAAACAATTAAATACGCATTTTATTTGAAGAGTATAGAAGTTCTAAAGGGTGTATCAAAATTAATTAAAGAAATAATTTTGATAGCAATTAAAGGTTTTTATATTTAAAAATTGTAAATTTTGTTATTGATTCTTTAAAAAAGTATGATGAAAAAGAGTATATATGAAAAATAATATCGGGTGAACATTTTGGGCTTAAATGGTAAATATTCTTTTGTGGAAAGAAATTTTCTTTAACCATATCGAACAAATGTGGCATACTGAATTTAGTTAATATAACGGCCTATTGAATCCTCCACATTCCAGATTCCATGATGCCTGTTGACATTATACGTTATTAATAATGTAGATATGCATGAGATTATCGAATGGTCCGATAATACCTTCGGTTGCATTAGATGGCTTGATTCTAGGTAACCAATAAATCATTGATTTTTTCAACTGAATCATTGTATATATATTTTAATAAAGTTATGACTAAATTTCCCTGGCGGCCATCCCAACTAAAAATTTAACTTGTATTCAGTTCAAAACAAGCTATTTTTAGACTGCTATAGAAATAGTAAAAGGCTTTATACAAGTTATTTTGGCGCACATTGCGCAAGCTATATAACTCCTATAAGACTTTTGGTGGCAGGTGCTATATCATCAAATAGCTTTTCATGAAATGCAATTGGCTTGCCTCTGCCAGCCATTCTGTGACAGCTAATGCCAATAGCTTGCTTTGTACGTTACAAAACGGCTCTATACAAGCCATTTAATGACAGCTTATACCTAATAGCTTGTCTTTGATGTTGTAAAAAGGCATTACCCAAGCATTTTAATGACGCCTTTGCTAATAGCTTGCGTAAGACGTTTTAAAAAGGCCTTACCCAAGCCATTTTATTAATGACAGCTTGCCGTAAATGTGTATATTATAATGCCTTATAATATGGCCTATTAAGAAATTAAAAACATATTTACATTAAGCAATATTTTTATTTTTGTATTTGTATTTTTAGATACTTTGCAGTCAGGGCCCAAAAATATTTTTACTGTATTCTGTAAAGATTGAAATTATATTTTAAATAAAAAAGAAAAATGTTTAATTACCTGGATTTTGGACTCAGAATCGAGAACTTCCACGCACCACTCCAGCACTCTACCTCTACGCCACATTGTTGTTGTGAAAAATATGATACGAAGAAAATGATATGAAGAAAATGTTAACGGTGAAGGGAGAGAGATAATTATCTTTATTAGTTTTTAGAATTCATATTAACAAATTATTTTTGCGGTTTAAAGATTTTTAATACTTACCTTTCCTTTTCTTTAGAACTATAATGTTGTTACTAAGAACTTATTTGTAAAACTGACATTAGCAGAATAATTAAATTCATACAAAGCATTTATAGGCAAGCCTTTCACAAGTTGTTTGCATTGACTTGTCGTGGTGAGCCTTATAGCAGCTATTTTCTTTTAAATTATCAGATAACAACTTCGGAAGGCCTAATACAGGCCTTTATCTACAAGCCTTGTATAGAGCTTGTCAAACTTCCTTTTAAAGGCCTTATAGCTGCTTTTTTTAAATTCTCGAAGTTTGAAATGTATGGCTTTCGAAAATTTGGCTTATATGAGCTTTATACTAGCTATTGCTTGTCAAATTCTTAAGTTTGGACCTTAAAAAAGCTAAATTGTTAGTTCGGATCTAGTGTCGACATTAGTGAACTGGCTTTTGACTTTTTCAGACTTAAGAATGTCAAAACAAAACAGACCAAGCTATTGGTTTTTGCGAATGTATTGCTATATATTTCTTTTTTTATCGCATTATTTTGTTGTCAGAACTTCTACATAACCGTCTCTTTCCAAGCAATTATCTTCAATCCTTTCATTTTACATGAAAATACCCAAGTCAATCAAAGTCGATGCTAGCTCCGCATCGGCGACACGAAACCCTAGAATTTTCTAGTTTCAATCTTACTATAATTTCTATATACAAAGGCCAAATACGATTTTCTGCAAAAACCTAATTATATTAATTAATTAATTAACATAATATTGCATCGAGGCAAATTTGGAATCAAATTTAAATCTTGTGTTCAATTTAGAACACCCTTTTAGATACAAAAAATGTGTATATATAAAGTAAAATGTCACATTAAAATGTTCAACAGTTGTAGTTTGATACTGAAATTTCTAATTTAGTTAGTTAAACAATCGAGATGAGTGTGTGGGAAAATAACGATGAAATTAAAATATTTCAAGAATATCTTCAAATACCAAGTGCTCATCCAAACGTAGATTATGGTAAAGAGAGTGTAATATTAAAGTTGAAAGAAAAATAATTTCCTTATTGATTGTTTCGTTAAAGAACCTTGTGTAACTTTTATAACGAAACAAGCAGAAAACTTAGGACTTCCTTATAAAATATACAGACCAGGTGGAGATGATCAGCCTATCGTAGTTATAACATGGCTTGGAACAAATCCAGAATTACCATCGATAATGCTAAACTCTCATATGGATGTAGTAGCAGTGTATCCAGAAAATTGGACTCGCCCACCATTTGCAGCTGAAATCGATTCAGAAGGTCGTATATTCGCTCGTGGAGCTCAGGACATGAAATCTATTGGAATGCAATACTTGGCTGCAATTCGTGCTCTTAAGAAAGCTGGTGTAACTTTAAAAAGAACTATTCACGTCACTTTTGTTCCAGGTCAGTCAAATTATGTGAAGAAATGCTGAAGATACGTGTACAGAAGATACAATAACATCATATTATAAAATAACTGAACGATCTTAAATTGTTTCTTTATAAGACGAAGAATCAGGCGGAAAGCTGGGAATGGATAAATTTGTCCGAAAAGATGATTTTAAAAATCTCAATATTGGATTCTCTCTTGACGAAGCTCGAGCTTCACCTGGTGAAGTTTTTATGGTAAATTACTCTGAACGCAGCATGTGGCGTAAGTTCTTAATACTGAATCAATATTTAAAGATATCTTCAAATAATCTTTTTCATAGGTGTACACTTAAAAATATCCGGACAGACTGGTCATGGATCTTTGCTTCATGAAAATACAGCTGGAAGTAAACTCAAGTATCTTCTTGAGAAGTTTATGGAACAAAGACAACATGAAGTAGACCGTTTAAGAAATGACCGGAATCTAGTCCAGGGTGATGTTATGACGATAAATTTGACAAAAGTAAATGGAGGAGTACAAAGCAATGTTGTGCCACCTCTAATTGATGCCGTTTTCGATATAAGACTTCCATTCACCGTTGACCACGAAGAATTCGACAGAAAGGTAAGCATGTTCTCAAGTTTAGTAAATCCGAAGTTCTAATAAGAAAACTTTATAAAATTAGATCAAAACCTGGTGTAAAGAAGCTGGTGGAGGAGTTGAATTATTTTATGAATTGAGGGAACCTAGAGTAGAACCAACAAAGCTAGATGCTAGCAACATTTTTTGGACTGCATTTAAGAGTGCTTTTGACGAACTGTAAGAATATCTTTAACTATATATACTAATTATTAATTAAATTTTAAACTAAATATTGTTTTCATAAATAGTGGCTTGAAGACACATGAATTGATTTCCCCAGGTGGAAGTGATAGTCGTTACTTGAGAGAGGTAAACTATATTTCACTTGTGACTAAATATAAAATTTCTTATTGCTCTTCTTTTTAAAGCTTGGTATACCTGCTTTAGGATTCGGCCCGATGAACTTTACACCTACACTTCTACATGCTAATGATGAATTTCTTAAAGCTGAGACATACTTGAAGGGAATAGAGATTTATAAGACTATCATTCCAAAACTTGCTAATGCGTAAATAATTTGTTTTTGTTTCTGTTTTTGTTGGTAGGGCGAATTCTGTATACACAATGATTATTTTTACATATTGTTTGGTTAAAATAAGGGTCTATCTTGTTAACGTGTTTTTAAGATAAAATTAAAATAATTTTGCCTAGAAAAATACAAAAAATGTATACAATAAATAATAATTAAGATTAAAGCATGAATTTTGTTTTTATTTGATCAAGGGGCTATGAATTCCCTTAGTATAATTTAACACCAGTAAGACTGTTAAGGAACATTGAAAAAAAAATTAAAATAAACAATTTCATAGTTACTATCTGAACATAATAGTGGAGGAGGGGAAACATATAGCTGGGTATAATTTTTTAAGTTCGTGCAACACTTCAGCTGGTGAACTGATTAGGTTTTCCCGCAGTTCGAGTAGGTATGACGGTATAATTGCTTCTAAGACAAAATACACTTCGTTATTTTAAAAGAGCACTCTTTAAAAAATTGGGAATCGAATATAGAAGTTCATTATAATGATTAAGCAGGAAATAGTTCAATTTTCAATTTAAGAAATAGTTCATGTGATAAAAAAATTTAATAAGCCCCTCCCACTATCCTTTTTTATTTGATCACGCAACTGAAGAACAGTTCTCTGCCTCAGTTCCAACTATTTTGGTTGTCTGAAATATGGGACAGGGACAAAATCCCGACTGCCAAAATCCCGACTGGACAGATTGAAACATCCCGACTGCCAAAATCCCGACTTTCAAAATCCCGACTACAAAAATCATGACTGCCAAAATCCCGACTGACAAAATCCGAATGGTACGAATAAAAAATACCGACTTTCAGCACTTTAATCAGGTTTTCGTATCTTTTTTTTTTGCTTTTACACTTATTATTTGAAATAGGAATTGAAAAGGAAGAAAATAAGAAACGAAAGATGCCACCCATGTACTGTTGAATTTGGAAACATTGGACTCAAACGCCCGCCAGACGACTGAACATACCTTAAGCGGAACAACAAAGTTGCGTGAGCGGGACTGACTATAGAAAGAGAGTTAAAGTCCTTTGAAACCGCGAAGCGGCCCACCCAGGTGCTGTTGAATATGGAAACATTGGACTCAGGCGCCCGCCAGACGACTGGACATACCCTAAGCGGAGAAACGAAGTTGCGTGAGCGGGACTGACTACAGAAAGGATTTTGAAGAAAAAATATTGAATACAATAAATGCTACCCCAGATAACAAGTTAAATACATGAAAAAAAACCGATAAAAACGATACCTACATGAAATTATGAAACATTTTTGCAATTAATTTATATTGAACAATTCAGTTTTAAATTTCCTTTACAAAAAAAAAAGTATTTAGTCAGTCGGGATTTTGGCAGTCGGGATTCTCAGTCGGGATTTTATCCAGTCGAGATTTTGGCAGTCGGGATTTCGTACCCAACCCCTGAAATATTGGTGCCAACTGCAACATCAGAGGCGAATCATTTTTTATACTATTTTACTAGTTTCTTATGCCTGAAAGTCTGCAGACTTTTGTTTTAACAAGTATGTTCGTAAATACTAAAAAAGATAAGCACAAAAAGAGAAAAACATATTTGGAGAATCACTTAAGAATTGTTGGTATTCATTTTTAGTATTCATCTATTGCGATTATGCGTGATTAAAAAAAAAGACCCTATCAGCAAATAAATCTGTATAAACACACTTTACAAAATAAACACAAATACAAAACAACGTCAGTACAAAATCGAAATATTGTAATATATGTTTACTTGTTTTTTCCACTTGTTTTTTGTCTTCGTGTAGTATGGGGATTACATAGATAACTCGTCGGTAGAGACTTTTTACTTGCTCTAGGCAAGTCTTGGATCCGTGTTTTGAGATAACAATCAATTATGACATTACGTTGATAAAGAATACGAAAAAAGTGGGTCCGGTAATTCTGTGCGTCTGTCTGTCTCTCTGTCTCGGTACCTACAGCCTAAACGGGTCCATAAACGATTTACTTCAAATTTAGTAGGTATGGTTTTTAGGGTAATACGCCCAGATTTTTGTTTTGTATGTCACTGTTAGTCTCAAAAAAGCGGTACCTGTCATATAACGGTTATCGACAACCTAATTAGTCCCAAAAACGGTTTTAACGATTTCAACTCAATTTCACAAGTGTAATAAGGTGTTAAAGGTCTATTAGACAGTGAAAACCACATTTTCAGGTAAAATTCGTTATATAACGTTTTTTTTTAAATTTCGACTATCTCGATAGCGCCTAATGGAATTTGAACGAAATTCAATACTAAAAATGGTCATAGTTATTTTAAATGGCATACAAATTTTTGTCAAAAATGTGTTTTTTAAGTTTTAAATAATTTTTAATAAACTAATTTTGTGAATTAAATATTTCAAAAACCTATTGACGGATTTTTATGAAATTTAGTTTTAATTTACATAAAATTAAGTTTAAAAAACTACTTTTTTTTAGAAAAATATTTTCGAAAAATTATTTAAAAAAAACATCGATTTTTTCCAAAACCGCTCTAACGATTTCGACAATTTTTGTTTCGATAACTTATATTTAGAAAAAAAAAACAAATGTTTGCATACTTTGTTGAATCTTTATTAGACATAAATTTATAACTTTTAACAAAATTTCATACGATTTTTTCGTAAATTTTTCTTTGAACTTTGCCACGAGAGCAAATTTGTGCGACCCAGTCGTGCCCTTATTTTTTTTTTTTTTTTTATGGCCCTAGAATACTAACGAATCATATCCACTCATAGGATGCGTATTAAAAAAAAAAACATAATTTTTTTAGTACATACCTATACTAAGTTTTGTTTTATAAAATCATTATAGATACAATCCAAAGAACGTTCAGTTAAAAATATATTATATTTCTCACTCATTAAAATTTTACAAAACTCTTTGAAGTTTTATAATCATGTCAAACTTGTTTTCTTTTTAGGCGTTTGCTAATTTTGGAATAAGTTTCTTATAAATCTCTATTCCTTTCAAATATGTTTCCGCCTTAAGATATTCATCGTTACCATGAAGAAGTTTTGGAGTAAAGTTCATTGGTGAAAATCCCAAAGCTGGTATACCAAGCTGTAAGTGAAATTAATTGAATTTTATATTCTTTTTCATTTAAACACTTTTACCTCTCTGATATAACGACTATCAGTTCCTCCAGGACACACAATCTCTCTTGTCTTCAGTCCACTAAAAAAATCAAAAAAAAATATTCAATATGTGAATCATATCAGGAATAGTTCAAATTCATGTTGTCTTTCGAAAATATACTAACATTTCATCAAAAAGACTCTTGAATGCTGTCCAGAAAATATTAGTTGAGTCAAGCTTTGTAGCTTCTACTCTTGGTTCACTCAGTTCATACAAAACTTCAACATCACCACCAGATTCTTCACACCAAGCTCTTATCTAGTTTGGATAAACCTGCAGTTAAAACAAAATTTCATTTCATGAAAATGTATTTAAGTACCTACTTTTTTGTCAAATGTTTCATGATCCACAGACAAAGGAACACGAACATCGAAGACAGCAACAATTAATGGTGGCACAACATTACTTTGAATACCGCCATTTACTTTCGTAAGATTTATGCTCATAACATCGCCGAGATTAAGATTCTTATCATTTTTTAAACGATCAACTTCATGTTGCCTCAGATCCATGAACTTGTTGAGAATATAATTGAGTTTACTGCCAGCGGTATTTTCAAGGAGCAAGGAGCCATGACCAGTATGTCCAGATATTTTAAAGCAAATACCTTTTTTAAGAAAATTAAAATTCTAAGTTCTGTTATGAAATACATATCACATAACCCGGTCAGTAATCAAATCCAATTTTTTGGTTTAAACGAAAAAAAAAAACGTTTTAAATCACTTACGCCACAAACTGCGCTCTGCGTAAAATACTGGAAAAACTTCGTCAATTGAAGCCATGCCTTCTTCTAAGCAAAAACCAACGTTGAGTTCCTTAAAATCATCCGTGCGGACAAACTTATGCATTCCCAGCTTGCCACCAGCTTCTTCATCTAATACAATTCTACCATTTAATAACATCATCTCCAATCAAAGTGATTTTACTTTACCTGGAACATAAGTTATGTGAATAGTCCTTTTGAATGTCAAACCAGCTTTCTTTAAAGCTCGAATCGCTGCCAAATGTTGCATTCCAACGCACTTCATATCTTGTGCTCCACGAGCAAATATACGTCCTTCAGAATCCATTTCAGCTGCAAATGGGGGATGTGTCCAATTTTCTGGATACACTGCGACTACATCCATATGTGAGTTAAGCATTATGGATGGTAATTCTGGATTTGTTCCCAGCCATGTGATAACAACGATAGGTTGGTCAGCTCCACCAGGCCTATAGACTTTGAAAGGAAGTTCAAGGCTTTCAGCTTGTTTTTTAATGAAGTCGATACATGGTTCTTCAAAAATTATGGTGGAAGGAAACTAAAGGTGTGAATACTTTAACTTTTTATATCAAAATATCTTACCATAGCCATTTTCCGGTTGGACACTTGGTATTTGGAGATATTTTCGAAATATTTGTATTTCTTCGTTCTGTTCCCAATTACTCATGATAACCTTGGTAGTTTAAAATCAATAAATCAATTATTACTTGGAAAATATTGTATATTATTTAAATAACTTGTTAACTTCAAATGAGTTAGTGAAAGTTTAACATGCAACTGCAACCTTTTATACAAATTTTTCGTCAATTTTTTATTTATTAAACCGCAATATGTATATTGATAAGAATTTTTGTATGACTGATTTATCTATTTTTATGTTATACGAAACGAGGCGAAAATGCGGTTTGATTGCCAAATTTATGATACAAATGCGAAACTAAGGACGGTAATGTAATTTTAATTATGATAAAAAGGAAAAAGTTGCTGAACCCAACCTTGAACTGTAATCTTATTAAAAATATTATATATTAAACCACTATAATTAAGTTCAGTGTCAAATTTTTCACATCAGCAAAAGTAAGAAATCCACTTGGTAGTCTAGATTTTTGACGTGAAAGGAAACCAGAGTATGCTAATGATAAAAATGCAGATCGGTGATGATCATGATAATCTGGTAGCGTGTAGTCGTATTTTTATATAAAAATTTATGTGATAGAAGTTTTGGATGTGACCGAACTCCTGAAAGGCGTATCCAATGAAACCATTTAACTCACTTAGGCCGACTTGCACGAAACTTTTTTGACACTAGTAACTACTGATTTATCCATGCATAGGCACTAGTCATCGATAAAAATATAAACTTGTTGCAAAATCTTAAATATTTATCCACTCCTTTTTCTCTGGATGGATAACTTTTTACATCCGTCAAATAGAATTTGACAAGAAGTTGCTATCGGTGAGAGGTTCGCATTAGTGTGTGTAGCAAACGTTGTTGTTGTTTTGTGGAGGTTTTCTCTTTCGTTCCTATTTTTATTTTTTTTATCTTTGGTAAGCTGTGTTTTCATTCATGATAAACACACATTTATCTATTTAATCCTGGATAGCTAACTGCGATTTTATAAATTTATCCTTTTTTTTCGTGCAAGTGGCCCTTACTTGTCATCACTTGTTTTTGCGCAGTCATCTACATTAGACTTTGAACAAATGAGTTTCACGTGTTTCTGATGCCGAATATATGTATTTTTTTTTGCTTTATTTGCTTTTACTATCTTATTTGTTATTTGTTTGCTTTTTTTTGCCTTTTCTTTAACTTTTTTGTATCTAGTTTGCCTTTTCTACTCTTTTTTCCTGTTTTTTTTTTTACTTCGAGTTTTTTTAAAAAGAGGAATCAAATTAAACAAAAAAAATAATATTCATGCATTAACTTTCACATCCTTTTTTACATTCATTGTTGTCATACTACTCAAAATATTTTGCAAATAAAAAATATCTGAGAAAATTTAAAAGACTACCTATAGCGGTGTGGTTTTTACAAAAGATTTAAACAAAGACGGATCTGCAAGAAGGCAGCCTTTGGCTTTCAGTTGACCTAGAAGCAAATATTTTTTAAAACTTACAGAAAAGAGGTCATTTAAAACAAATGTTTTTTTTTTAACAGTAGATACTAAAAATAAATCCCACTTTGGATTTTAAGGATGCAAACTGGGATGCACAATAGAGGAAATTTAAAACAGCAGAAGGGAAAGAAGTTTTAGAAAAATATTAAAGTGTTTTTGCAGCCAATAAAGATCTCCAAAAGTCAATACACTGAAAAAAAAACTGTGTTTTTGAGATGTGGAGAGATCTCTTAGTACATTTGAAAGGCTAATTTTTTTCATTTCTGTTAAGTTAACTCTTTTCCCCTTATTTTAATAAATGCCTTTTTGGCTATTTTGATGTTTTGTTTTGCCTTTATTTAAATTTTTGGGTTCACAAAATACTATCCCTGTTATCATCAATCGATAGATCTTGATTTCCTTAAAATACAAGGTGAGGCTAAATTAATGTTCCTATCGGAAGATGATATAATTTTTACTAATGGCATATATACGTCAGTCATATATATGACACTTCTGAACTAGACAGCTGCAGCATAACTAAACATAGACACTACAGAAATTATCTTTATTTTCTTAAATATAAAATTAAGTAATTCAAAAACAAAATTGGATGATTAATTTTGCGCCACTTTGTAAATATGACAATTCTAAAGTGCGTCCAAGGCCAAGCCCCTCACCTCACATACGATATTGAACGATAATTTTGTTCAATGGGATTTTTGTGTGATTTTATGCATACATACAGAATCAGAATTGTGTAGTTATGGAACAATCAGAATTGTGTAGTTATGGAACAATTCCAAACTTATGATATGGTTGCCAAGTATTTTTAAGACTGCAAGAAACTAAAAAAAATCAATGAACATTTTTTTTCGAAAAACCAAGTTTAACATAAATATGTGTATTTATGAAACGTTAACTTGCTTAATAAAGTAAACCAAAATTGATTTAAACAGGTTTTTTAAAACTGAGTATTGCTAATTTAGATTTTCAAAAAAAATTGTTTTAATATATTTTTTTAACTTTTGTCTTTAACAGAGAGACACTTTGCAGAATTTCTTTTCCAACGAAATGAACGAGTCTATGTAAAAGTTGTATCCAGAATTTAAAAGAAATTATTTGAAATGTTTGCCCATTTTTTCATTCACAAGACATTTTAAGATTTACAAAAAAATAAAATTAACTTCTAAGTATCTTCCTGTGATATTTGCTAAACATTTGGCCACAACTTGATAACGGCTAAGAAAATTTCTTTTAAATTCGGTATATATTTTCAGTTTAACATCTAACACAAGATATGGCATTCACAGTTTTTTATGCTAAACTACCGGTTAATGATAGCTACCACACAACATGACCTCACTTTTAGGCCATTTTTTTTTTATATTTTTCGCAATTTCTTCAGAGTTTAATAAATTAAGATTTTTGTAGTCCAACATTGTTTGCTATTACATGAACAAGTTCGTGCGACCCAGTCGTGAATTTATTTTATGATTAAAATTGATTGTTGACACTGTAAAGATAAAATTTTGTCTGAAGGCCTTTTTTTGCGTTTGGCCGCCATTTTGAAAAATAGCCTCCAAATCGATAAATTTTTTTTGTAGATATCTCCGTACCCAGCGGATGGATTTTAATTTGATTAAGCTTTTTGTACTTTAGTTCTTAAAGGCAAACAATTTTACGTAAATCATTACGTCGCTAAATTACGTCGTTTCTGAGTTATTTATTTAAAAACGTATTTAATGAGCATAATGTTTATATTTTTACATAAAAAATGCGATGTATGTATGCCGTTAAATTTCTTGTGGGTTTTATTATGTGGCTTTGTTAAACATCTTTAGAAGTATAAAACAATACAGTCACATGTTCTAAATCTAACTCATGGTCATGTTGGCCGCCATTTAAAAAAATGGCAGCCAAATTAATCGAGTTTTTAAATGAAGAAACCCGAGTGGTCTGATACTAATTTTTGAACCCTCATTTTAACCAAACAAATTTTAGTATAGGTATACCTAAATTTGATGATGAATGCAAGCTAGCGACTGAACGTAAGAATGTTGCGTACCGAGCAATGCAGCAATCTCATAGAACGCGGGCACGCGAAGAAGAATATAAAGAGCTCAGAAGAATAGAAAAACGGCTTCACAGACAGAAAAAATCAGCCTGGGAGAAGAACTTAATCTGTGAAATAGAAAAAAGCCGAGAGCGAGGTCAGCACCAGGCGCGGAAGTTCTACCAATCCATCCGAAACATGACGCAGTACACACCACGCTGCACATACTGCAAGGACGGAGAGGGAAATCTGATCACCGATCCACAAAGCATACTGGAGCGATGGGAAGTGTACTTTAATGAATTGCTAAATGGTCAACTCACTGCAGAAGTGGAGGCTCCACTGCTTCAAGACGAATACCCTATGTTGCCGTCACCAAGCATAGAAGAGGTTGAGAAGGCTATAGACCGGCTAAAGAAAAACAAAGCCCCGGGAGCTGATGGTATACCAGCCGAATTATTTCAACACGGTGGGCCAGCTCTACGTCAGGCAATTCATGATATTATAGTGCACGTGTGGGAGCGTGAAGAAATGCCAGAAGACTGGCGAAAAGGTATAATATGCCCCATACATAAGAAAGGAGATGTCACAACGTGCAGCAACTATAGAGGTATCACGTTGTTGAGTACCGCCTATAAGATACTCTCCTCTATCCTACAAGACCGGATAACCCCATACGCTAAAACCATCATCGGACAATATCAGTGTGGTTTCATTCCAGGCAAATCAACAACTGATCAGATCTTTACCCTTAGGCAGGCGATGGAAAAATGTCTAGAATTTAACATCCCAACATACCACCTGTTTATAGACTTTAAGGCCGCCTATGATAGCATAGCCAGGGTAGAACTTTACAAAGCCATGAGAGAATTCGGCATCCCAAATAAATTGACACGACTATGTAGGTTGACCATGACCAACGTAACAAGCCAAGTAAAAATAGCCGGATTGCTATCCAGACCAATCAACATCTTTAATGGACTCCGACAAGGGGATGGTTTGGCCTGCCTCCTCTTCAACCTGGCGTTGGAGAAAGCAATCCGTGACTCTGGCACGGCAACAAGAGGGACCATCGTCAACAGGTCCAGCCAGATACTGGCTTACGCAGACGACATCGACATCATCGGAAGAACCGAGCAAGCTGTACACGATTCCTTCATCCAGATCGAGCAGGCGGCACAAAATCTGGGGCTGCACATTAGTGAAGGTAAAACAAAGTACATGGTGGCGTCGAATGCGAGAGGAACAGTTGGTCAAACAATCAAGGTAGCGGAGCACGAATTTGAAGTGGTGCAATCCTTTAAATACCTTGGGTCAATAGTAGCAGCCGATAACAATATAGAAGAAGAAATACGCGGGCGGCTTCTCAAATCCAACAGAGCCTACTACAGTCTGTCAAAGCTCTTCAAATCCAGAAATCTCACCATAACTTCAAAACTACTGCTGTACAGGACCATGGTTCTGCCAGTACTCACATATGGATCCGAGACTTGGGTGCTTAGCAAAAGGCACTCTGACCTCTTAGCCGCGTTCGAGAGAAAAGTCTTAAGGAGAATTGTTGGCCCCATATGTGAGGAAGGACGATTCCGGAGACGGTACAATCATGAATTGTACGCAATCTACCTTGAAGCAGATATAGTGACAAAAATTAGGCTCGGTAGACTTCGGTGGGCAGGGCACCTAGCTCGCATGAGCGAAGAGGAACCTGCTCGGAAAGTTCTTTGTGGTACATTCTATGGCAGACGACAGCGTGGTAGACCATGCTTGCGCTGGAGAGATGGCGTAGACCAGGACGCCCGGAGCCTTGGGGTGCGCAACTGGATGGCGTCGGCTCGAGACCGGGATAGGTGGAGAGACTTGTTGAAGGAGGCCAGGACCGGACCCCGGTTGTCGAGCCGATGATGATGATGATGATGATACCTAAATTTATTCTTAATCATCTTAATCACGTAATTTATAAGATTTTATCTATCCATATTCCGTCGTTGCTAGGTCGTGTTTTTGTTGATTCGATCGCTGCCAACATTCACAGGTTCACTCTGTAAGACAATTTAAAGATGAACATTTCATCGAAATCGTATTATCCATTTCGGAGTCAAATTCAAAATATGGATCTAAATTTCATTCTTTACAAATCAATCGTTGAAAAACAAAAATGTTCTTGAAATGTTTCATAGATGTTTTTTTAGTCTGGAAACGCTTTAACAAGTCCAATAATATCTCTAGTATTTTGAATGGGATATCAGAGTCAATTTGAAATCCAAGGTATGCGTTTGATCAATATACGAATTTCGCAAAAGTTTAACTCCAATCCTTTACTCAGCTGCCATCATGCTACCTTTTATTTATTGATCAATTTTCCAACATCAAATAATTAATAACTACAAATGAAAGGATTCTCTTTTCTGTCTAATCACCTTGCCATTAAAATCTATTTCTTCTTCGTTGTATTAAAACTTAACATCATCAGCGGAGCATTTTGTAGTGTTGCTTTCCCTCTGAAGACCGATAAAAGTTTGAAAACTTTTCTTATCTTAACATTTAATTAGCTTCATTCGAGCGCATTTTCGCGAACATGATTATAAAAGTCAAAAACTTTTCACTCCATTTGAAAACTTCTAGTATAAAAACTCTTCTGGATGATGTTGTTGCAAAGGGCGAGGAAAGCGATTCAATGGGAAAACTTAAATTGAATAGGTGCGAGAGAAAACTATGAATGGAATTAGCTTTGTGAATTTCTGTTCTTAAAATTAAATTGTTTTGTTATTGCTTTTTTGGAAAATCAAAAAAAAAAAAACAAACAGTTATTTTCGATGTTGTATAATACCATCAGAAATATGTTTTCTTCGTCGCCACCATTATTCCGTTCCCAAGTAAGTGTTTCTTTGCTCGAAATTCTTGATCCATGGACTGGACACCCCCTATAAATTAAGTTACAACCCACATTAACATTACTGAAGATGAAGTTATAGTGTTGTTCGAGCATCGAGCAATATAAATCTTACGTGCTTCACATTTCAGCAAATCCTATTATCTGGAAAAAAGATATAAAATCCCATCAAGATGCAAAGGTCAATAACTTGAAGACATCATACAAAAGCCCCTTCTGTTGTGAAGAAATCTCAAATACAAGAGCAAATAAAATCGATGTCCAGTCGGTGATTTCAGTGCGAAATGATGACGTTGATATAGGTTTGACATACGGTCACATTGATGGATCATAAATATCTTATGAACGAACGTACCCTCTATAAGGAAGACACACGGGTTAAGCTTTTGCGACCGACACCCAACTGGAAGTGCAATGTTCAGGATTTCATCACTGTTGATGATGTGTCGTAAAACTATGGACTTGGAAGTAATGTTCGGGCTCAATGAAGTGTCTATTAATCTTGGTACAGTCAAATTGAGTGCCTTGAACTAATTTATGCATTTTCATCAATTAGTAGTGCCCCGTTTTATATGAATACCTATATACCGAACAGTTATAATCTCAGGAAGTAATTAAAATTTCTCCCCCGCACTCACTTTGTCATAAAGTGAAAAGTTCTAATTTAAATTAATATTCCTTCGTCGTTATAATACAATGCTCCTTCTTGTTGTATTTGTTTTTGTGAAGAAATAAAATGAATGCATCCCTTTCTTCTTCTATATAAGGATATCGTAAATTCAAGGTAAAACGTCATCAACTAACAAAAGTAATGACATTTTTTACTGCCCTTCATCATAAAAGCTGATACAATGCTTAAGAAAAGCTATGAATGCTCCTTTTTTTTTGTAAAGGACGAATGGACTCATATAATATTCCATTTCATTGGTGGAATGAGGATGAAATCTCTTGGGATGCTGGTTTTAAGATTCGGTGTTAAAGGAATCACAAGAATTAAGGAACTTGGACCTTTAGAAATGGATGGTTGTACATATTTAATATTGGAATAATAATTATTATAATTACAAAAATGATTTTGTACAATTTCATTGTTATAATTTTTAAGGATGTCTACAATATAATCTGTTCTATGACGAAAACAAAAATTTATTGATTGTTTTTTTTTCAATAATTTTCATTTCAATGAAATTGTAGGGTTAAGGGGAGAAAAAGTATATTAAATTAATTAATAATCCAAAGAAGTAACACGATTAGGCAGCAATGGCTGCAGCATCTCCGACTGAGATCGTCAACATTGACCCATCTCTATTTGAAACTTCATGATTATGTTTTAGTCAAAATTTCTAATATCAAATTTAGCTTGCTTTAATTACAATAAATAGAGCACTTAGCAGTATATACCGTTTACGATAACATTTTACCCAGAAATGTTGTTCTTTTTACGGTCACACTTTCTCGTCTACGTTTGTTCTGGAACAAAAATGTATGATGTATGATGTATGATGTATGATGTATAATGTATAATGTATGATGTATGATGTATGATGTAGGATGTATGATGTATGATGTATGATGTATGATGTATGATGTATGATGTATGATGTATGATGTATGATGTATGATGTATGATGTATGATGTATGATGTATGATGTATGATGTATGATGTATGATGTATGATGTATGATGTATGATGTATGATGTATGATGAATGATGTATGATGTATGATGTACGATGTATGATGTATGATGTATGATGTATGATGTATGATGTATGATGTATTATGTATGATGTATGATGTATGATAAATGATGTATGATGTATGATGTATGATGTATGATGTATGATGTGTGATGTATGATGTATGATGTATGATGTATGATGTATGATGTATGATGTATGATGTATGATGTATGATGTATGATGTATGATGTATGATGTATGATGTATGATGTATGATGTATGATGTATGATGTATGATGTATGATGTATGATGTATGATGTATGATGTATGATGTATGATGTATGATGTATTATGTATGATGTATTATGTATGATTTATGATGTATGATGTATGATGTCCTCATCAATTACCTATTTGTTCCATTTTGCAGAAATATAATGTAATCAAAAGTATTAAACTCGTCAGATGCTCAAATTGGGTCAGTTGAGGCGGACAATGGCGGAGTCTTCTTAATAAAGTGAAAAATATCAGGTGTTTCATTCACTATTGTTAGTTTATATAAAATTTATCTTCGAAAAAATAAAATTTGAGTTTTAAAAATGTATTTCGGAAGCAAGGTCTTCCTTTATTCATCTCTTCTTAAAAACTAAAACTACAAGCATAAAACGAGACTCTTTTTGCGCGGCTTTCTGTTCGGTGCTCGTATCGTACTCTTTTGTTCGTGCCGTTTTATTGCTTCCATGCGTTTTATTGCTTCCATGCGTTAAAAAGATAATATCCCTGTTTATTACTCTTCTGGGAATTTTCAATCGTTTTATAGTTTTCGTTTCGTTATCTTTTGTCGGCACATCTGCAGTTTTCTCGTTCAAAAGAGTCGATCCCTGTTAAGGTGAGCTGTTGTTATAACTTATATATATATTATTTGGCGCAGTCGGTAGGATCGATAATTAATGTTTGTTCAAAATCAAAGACTGACTAATTCGGAACATAAATTGTGACGGAAAGCTATTCGCTGCAGAGTTTAACGGATTCGGAATACTTTGCACATCTCAAATCCGAATCTGAAATACTTATACCGCACGAGCGTTCAGACGTCTAATATTGAGATTTACCAACCTAATGTGAGCCATAAATATTTGACAAAAGCCTACGGAAAGAAGCCGGTAACACTAAAAAGCAACAACTCCCATCACATACATATTATGATGTATAATGTATGAATATGATGTATGTTAAGAATGGGTGTGCACTGTGCATGAATAATATGTCTTATGAAAACTTGCTTTGTATAATTTGAGGCGCCACCGCCAGCCGTCTTAAGGAAATTTTTACGTCCCGACACGTTTGTTGGGATTTTTTTTACCCATTACTACTTTTTTTTAAGATTTATCTTGGAAATGTGCTTTCAAATTATTGGTCCGTTACCAAAATAAAAACTTAAAAATAATTAATTTATTTTTACACAGCCAGATCCAGAACCAGAAATACGTTTAAACTTCCAAAGGCGAAAATTATGATGTATTTCAAAGGATAATTCTTCAAATCCCCACCACCAAATATTCACAAAAAAAATATTAAAAACCGCTTTCATTATACATTAAAAGAAATTCATAAAATTAACTCAAATCCAATATTTAAAATTCCGCAGGATTAAAAGTTAATTAAGAACGAAGCAAAAACCAAATGAGAGGACTTAAGAAAGAAAAAATAATAAAACAAACAACAATTCCCTAATTACTAGCTGCATTCTACTATATAGCTGCCTCCGTGCAGTTCAAATCTATTTTGTCGGAAGAGGAGTCCTGCATTATTTAAACGCGTACTTTTAATTAGAGCAGCGCATAAGAAATTGTATAAAAATAAGGAAAAAAAAAAACCCTGAACGCAACCATAATGAGAAAAAGGACAATAATTATAAACAGAGAGCTTATGCACTCTTACAAATTACATCTTCAACATCAAAGAAGGGCAAACGGAAATGGCATCAGCAAACACACAGAATACAAAAAAATTGCGGATAACAATAAATAGAAAGAAATGTGATGCTGTTTCTCTCATTTTGTATAATAGAATGCTTAATATCCTTTTTAACACACAAACAGAAAAAAAATAAAAGTGGATGACGACGACGAAGACGACCGACGACGACGGCTCATTTGCTTTTAATTCTTTGATTATTTTTTGTTTATTTCTTCTTTATTTATTTTTCTTTTATATCTGAACAAAAAAAATATTTGCTATCCCATTGCTCCTGTGGTCCTGAATTGGTGGTGATGGCTGACAAAGTGTGAGAGTGGGTGGATATCCGCAAAAACCATAATCAACCCTTTTTTCGTTTCAGAATTTTGGGCGGTTTTGTGTCTTGGTTCGGTGGGTAATTTTTGTTTGTATCTTATTTCAGAGAAGGGGTCTTATAATCAAAGATTAACCGTTTAAAGTAGACGAATAATTTGCGGGGTTAAAATGGGTGGAAATCTGAAGATAAATGAAAATGTTTATAATATGTCAAAAAATGAGGATTTTGGTTTTTTCATTAAAAAAATGTAAGGTTAATAAATTTGATATATTTTTCTTCTAAGTTTAAGTTTAAAGCAACAAATGCATTTCTTTTGTTTAAAGCTTTTAAACTTTCCTAGTAACAAGAACTTACAGCGAAGTAATTTATACAATCTTGAATTCTAGACCGTCTATGAGTTTGGTTCAATGACTTAGATAGGCTGGAGTCAATCAAAATTAGACAGAAACATACAAAGCAAAAGCGCTTTAATGGTTTTATTTTTACTTGATTTACTTGGTGTGTATTATAATTAGTCATCCTTTATTTGTTTCCTCCAACTGCAGAACAAACAATTAAAGTAAGCTTTCAGGGAAATTATTAACCCAATATAAAACCCTTCTTTTAATTTTAATTAATATATTGTTCCTATTGTTGCTCCCATACAGAAAATGTTGGAATGAAACATCAAATACCATTAGGCATCGCTCACATGTTCCAAACAATCTGTTTGACTCGTCTAATGTGACTGCTCTCATTTAACTGCATGTACTTTGCATTTTAACTATGCTTTATACAAATATGTTCAAAGACGTGTCATGTTTGATGTCAGGCGATTAAGCTAAATCGTTTTCGGTTGTTTGCTTGTTGTGCTTTATTTGGTGTGACTGCTCCCATTTAAACGTAAAAAAATGAAAAAAACAGTTTTGCCCAATTCTATCAGTTTTGTGTTATGCGGTGTGACTCCATCCTTAGTGTTGCTAAAACCGAAAATAATGGATCCCTTACCATTATTTTCGATTTTAGGCAATAGCACCCAAGGCAACTTTGGGGATTTTGGAAGTCGGGATTTTGTCAGTCGGGATTTTAGAGTTGAGATTCTGGCAGAAGGGATGTTGGCAGTAGGGATTTTGTACACAAATCTTATCTATCTGATATCTGATATCTGATATCTGATATCTGATATCTCATATCTCATATCTCATATCTCATATCTCATATCTCATATCTCATATCTGATATCTCATATCTCATATCTCATATCTCATATCTCATATCTCATATCTCATATCTCATATCTCATATCTCATATCTCATATCTCATATCTCATATCTCATATCTCATATCTCATATCTCATATCTCATATCTCATATCTCATATCTCATATCTCATATCTCATATCTCATATCTCATATCTCATATCTCATATCTCATATCTCATATCTCATATCTCATATCTCATATCTCATATCTCATATCTCATATCTCATATCTCATATCTCATATCTCATATCTCATATCTCATATCTCATATCTCATATCTCATATCTCATATCTCATATCTCATATCTCATATCTCATACCTTATACCTTATATCTCATATCTAATATTTCATTATGAATTTTGATTTGGATGGGAATGCAAATATTTTTTTTTTCAACTTACAACAATCAACCACCTGAACAAAATTCTCTGAATAATCAAAACTTATCTTCATTATTTCTTTTCCTAAATGGATCACATTGACATCTACTGGCACATCTATATAAATTCCTAAGTCAAACTCTTATCCAAGTATACAATCTAAATCACACGCATAATCGTAAACATTTATGGTGCAACCAGATTAAAATTTCTGTCAAATATTCCATTCAACGGGATTAAAGTGTAAAACACAGATGCGCACAATTTTACACATTTTCTCTGGTGTGGTGGTTTTTCCAAAAGAATTGAATCAAACAAAAAAAAATTGATTATGACTCGGCAAGTTTTGCATCGGTTTTTCGTATAGTGTAATTGAACATTCGGGTGACACCTCCTTAGTCGCGTTCATCAGTTCAACTAGTCTTTTTGTGAATCTCTATAAGGATTCTATGTGGCAAATTGAACCCTTTTAACCAAAAGATATGAAGATACCCCAAATTAATAGAATCAGAATTATCAGGCGATTAGAATATACCTCGGTGGCAAGTTTTTTTTGTAAAGTTACAACAACAATAACTGGTATTGTCAATTTCCCTATCAACAAAGTGACGCCGCGTTCTTTGCCACCCTTAATTTGTCTCTATCCACCCAAAAACCATTATCTATGCAACTTACCACTGTTACCAAGGCTTGGTAACCCTTCTCTAAAAATCACTTCAATTTGAATTTCACTTTTCGTCGTGTCATTGTTAAATCCCTATGTCAATCATTAGACTCTTGGCTCCCGGCCAACTTCTCTGTTCACCCTTTTGAAGAAGGGGTCCTGCAAGGCAAAGGGTTATTGCTATACACCCAGAAGAGTTTATCTCTCAGTATTCCAAGAGGTGGATTTGGTAATTTGACGCCCTTCGGTTGCCACCATAAAACCAAAACGATATATATATATAGCGTTCACACTAAGCTCCACATTTCAATTTTGAGCCATCGCAGCCTTACGACGAGAAGGGAAAATTGTTCACTTTTCTGTATAAGTTATTGTTATCGGTCTTAAGAGATGGAATTTGTTAACAAGGATTTACCAAGGAGGTATATGATATAGATTGTATAATGATACCGCAGCGTGAATCTATATTATACTTATACAATCTGTTGAGACATTTTTGTTATATGATGTTTACAGGGAATTTCAACACAAATGATGCCCAGGATTATTGGATCTGATGATGGGTTTGATTTTTTTTTTGTTCGCCTTTCATTCTTAGAAGTTGAATAAAAGGACATTGTGGAGAAATTTTAAAAAGGCATATTTCATCTCATCGGTAAGTCATAACAGATATGTCTGATGACAAAGCAAATTTTGATATCAAAGAATATCAAGGATTATAATGGAAAAAATAGGAACGAATGACTTTGATCAGTTTAAATAGAAGGTTTTCATTGAAAAGTTTTTAGATAATGAAATGGATATTACTGCTGATGTATTGAAATGATAAATTTGCATCACATTTCGGCTGTAGAAATCGTCCACATCTAAAGAAATATTTCCGAAACATTTGAAAATCTTTTTTCAAACAATGTTTCTTGATCTGGGCACACAATAAGAGAATTTACCACCATATTTTTAATGAAATCACCTACACCAAGACTCCGAAAACGGACATACTGGGTGATTTTTCAGTGAGCTGTAATATCTCAGTAACAAGACGCAAGTTTATAAGACACATGATACATATGGAGTTCACAGTTTCAATCAACCATCAAATAGTTAATGAGGAATGCAAGGAAGTGCCTATCAGAAACGTGAATAAAGACATCAACAATTGTTTCAGCAGATCGACATCTTTAAACTTTACTAGAACATACTAAAGCTTTAAAGCCCGTACGAAAGGACGAAAATACGAACGCGCTATTAAAATCATAGTTGGTGCTAAGGATAGGGAAAGAAAATGTCTGCAGACTTTTAAATGGAGATGAAAAATAAAATGGCAAGGTTAAACATAATATACTCGAATTAGAAATTGGCGATGACAGATACAAATTCCGTCCTCCTGGCCATGAAAAACTGAAAATATCAATTAATAGGCTTAAAATTAATAGAGCCGCTGGAACTGATAGCTTGCCAGCCGAGCTATTTAAATGACAAGAGATAAGATGGTAAAGTGCATGTCATCATGAAAGTATGGGTATGGTCGAATTGTAACGTGCCTTCAGGTTGTCGTGACTGATCATACTAAAAAAATGAATACCTCCTGTTTGGATTTGTCACTACCTTGCGAGGTAGTGACAAATCCTCCAAGAGTTTCATTGTCATAAAAAGTGAATCTCACCTTAGTCGTTCGGACTCGACGTAAAATTGTAGGTCCCTCCAATCCTGTGTTGTGGGTGCCTGTCGAGGCAAATGCTAGGTGCTCTGCCCAAAGCGGACCACAACACAAAACAGCCCAAGTATGGCGAGCCTTAGTTGGTTCAGCTTATGCGGTCATCTGCACATATCTTTGTGCACCGGCAAAGTGATTCAGTTGAACTGGGGAGGTGGGATTTGCTCGGCTGTGATGATCCATCATTTTGGAACGCCATCAAATTAGCCTCTAAATTGAAGAGGATACATAGTCGTACAGTTCTGTATTAAAAGTCATATCTGAAAAAAAAAAGTTAAAATAATTAAAATAAAAAGACTAAAATAAAAATTATATTTACCAATAGGTCGATCCACAGAAATGAATAAAAATTAATGTGATAGCAAGTGTCAAAAAGATACATGAAAACAAATAGGAGAATGAGAAATCTCCAAAAAATTTTAGAAGGGAATTTTCTTCTATTCGGGGATTTTCCAAAGTCAGGGATTTTTCTTACTCACCACAGATAGGCAACTTAAATTATCGGGGATTAGTCCATTTCATGGACGTATGCAGCCTTCAAATTCGGGTTAGGGGAAAAATGTATGATGTTTTTAATTATATTAATAATAAAACAAACTTTTATTGGAGTTTTGGGAAATTTCCCTTCCTGAAAAATGTAATTTCTCAACAGTGACCTTCGGATAGTTTTTGTCAACATTGGTAAATTCTAACAAGGCCACAAAATTTCAAGGTTGGGAGGGAAATGGCCGGCTGCAACGACACCAGAAGCTTTCATGGAGTGGTGAAGTCCGTCCGTTGTCTTTTTTTTTAATGTGTGTTCTTGGTGAAAATGTTCAAACCGGCCTGATAAATGTTTTGTCGCTGGTGAGGCCTAGTTTCGGGGACAAGATCCCCCCCATTCCGTCGAGTTCGAGCCGAGCATCGCAAGCAGGCCACGTTCCCCGTACTAGGCATTCCTACTTTCTTCTTACCCATCCGGTTCCTACCTCAACTTTGTCCAACTTCTTTTCTACCTTCTACCCTACTTATCTTCTCCCTCTACCCCCTTTCCTCCTATTGCCACGCGACACCTGTAGAACTAACAACGTAGACAAAAGGATTGGTTGAGAGTGTAAGTCACTAAGCCGTGGTTCTTCGGAGCTGTCAGTGCCAGATGAGCTCTGAAAAATCATATTTGACCCTGGGTCTTAAAGATAAGTAGATAATATGACGCTGGGTACGACCAGAAGACCTTTATGGGTGGCACGGTAACATGCATTAATCTAACAGAGCTCTACCCGGAATGATACATTTTGAAGAACATGACAGTAAATCGACAACAACACTTCAGGCCGTATAGAAATCGAGTGCTTGATGCTTTGATGACAAATCATTCCACCCACGATTTCATTGTTCGTATACCCGCTTCATTCCATCGTACTTTTAAGTCAGTCTAATATTCTTAAGGTTCTCTGTTAATTGCTCAGTTGCATCATGACTTCTTCTCAAAGTCAAAACATTCAATACGCAGATCTGAAAATCGTTGTTTTTGTTTCGTTTGCTGGAGTCGTCATAAAACTTACATAATCCATTATGGCTTGTTGATGGTGTTTCAGAAAATGGAACTAAGCTTTGTTTGGAGTTAAATAAAAACTGGAAGATCAGACTGTAGGAGTACAAAAGAAACAAGTATGCCAGCCCATAAAGTATTTTCACCAAGTAAACTGTCTTCAAAATTCATGCTTCTAAAGACTCTTTCCAGAGTTCTTTTCGGACTAAATTAATCAAAATTTTCCGTTGCCCATTTAAAATCAGGGACATTTAAGAAAACTCTTCAAAAGGTAAATGTACCAACAAAATTTTATTGAAAGTCAATCAAATGGAAAAATTGATTGACTCAAACATAAATAAACTCGGATTTACACAATCATTGACAAATAAAGCTCCATCACCAAATTCCTACATCCAAAAGATGAAAAGAAGTCTTCATTTAACCGCGAAATCACTCAAACCAAAATCGACAATAAGAAGTTCAAATGCCACCTTAAAGTCTCTTTCCCTCTTTTCTTTTTAAAAGAAATCAAAAAAAAAAAAAAAAACAGGAATAATGAAAATGTAAACAGGAAAATATCTGAATCCAGTGATGCTTAAGGACAAAAGCCGGAAACGTAACTAATATAAATAAAATTTCAATTACTCAACAATTAATTTTCTTGTGCAACCGACCAAGCGTTAAGACAACCGTGTAATTCGATGAATTTTGTTCTCAGTCCCAATTCCAACTCCACTTCCGGTTGGCGTTTATAAGTAAAGCTTTTTCTTTAAGGTTTTCTTGTGTCATTGTTGTAAGAAGTTTTTCTCTTGATAAAGCTTCAGGATAATGCGACAACGTCGTCGTCGGCGGCGTCGGCGACAGTGTCAGCAAAAGCAGCAATGCGGTGCGGGGTAAAACTCTTGAGCACACACATTCTAAAGATGCAAAGGCGATATAACTTGCTTCCACTTCGTTAAGCCTTGATGTCAGACTTTTGGGGTAAAATTCGATCCTCAATCCAAAATGATATCAAATTTAAGATTTGTAATTATAATGTTAAGACAGCAAACGGATGAGCCGACAATTCCTTAGAGAAACTTTGCATCTTCTTATGAATTGAAATCCTGAAATGAGAAAGGTGCTACAAAATTAGCTTTCTCTCTATAAAAGGAGAATATCTGCCTATAGAATGATTCTGTATATAATTTTGAAAATTAGTTGGTATTTATGTATGGCAAAGGATAAAATAGAAAGCAAATATTTGCAACCCAGGAAAGGGGTATAATATTCATGGTGTATCGCATCCTAATGATGTTAACACGTCTTCGGTCTTAAGCTTATATCTCTTGACCTGCCTTTGTCCGATAAACCGGATATTTCCAAACACTTCCGATATTATTGGCAATACAAAATGAATGCTGTTTATATTTGTTTGTATTTGTGTTTATTTGCACAGCATCATCGCATATCTACAACCATACCTATTATACCTACAATACAATTTGCAAGGATTTCAATACTAATTGCTATTGACATTGGTCAACAAGAGTGCGCGTCGTGTTTGTTTGCCAGGATGCAATTAGTGGTTCATCTCGAAAGCTTATATATTGTATTTGTTCTTTGAGCAGAAACTTAATTTTATTCTTAGACATTGTCGTATATATAAAGTAGATGTGTCTTCTCTTTGGGCTTTGATAGATAAAATGGTGGTTGGGGGTTGTTATATGATGGTGGGTTACAATAAAGCCTTTATTTGTGCAAGGTGGTCAATTTTCGTTATGTCAACAAAAAAAAGGATATGAAACACGTAGTTAGAGTTGAATGGAATTCAGTAGATAAATGGCTCTTTGTCAAAAATTGCTTTTGAAGTGACCATCAGTGACATTAAAGTGTCTTTTGCATATGTTAGCAGTCTTTGACACGTGTTTTATGGACAGGCGGCCATTGTTGGTTAGCAGATTTTTAATGAAAAACAAATAGTATTACACAATATTTGTCTTTGACATTTTATTGTTTTTTTTTTTTAATACTAAATTTGGTAACTTAACCAAAGATGTTATACGTGAACTCAAGAGGATTTTCTCAAAACCCACCTCGGACTACCGACTTCTACCACCTTCTCGTGGTGAAAATCGGTTGCCTATATAGTACCTCATCTCAAGATTTCGGTAACTAATCCTTTTTGCAGTTTTTTGGGGGTATCTAACAAGAGAGGGGGGGTGAGTGTTCCCACAAAGGTACTTCTGCTGTCATAAAGATGGCAACGGAGGAATTGCCCAAATAGAATCAACGGTGGCGTCTAATAAAGTTCCAGCCAGAATGAGCTGCTTCATGAACAACGTATACGAGCTATACAACAACATGTTCGGAGCTCAATCTCTTGGAGTTGAGGGTTTGAATCTTCGGATCTGCAAGTGAAATGCTCTGTAACTCTTCATACCACGTGTGGCAGAACTTTAAGCGGAGGCATAGTCAGCTACATGGCAGGAATCCCTTTCATGCAAGAAGTGCGATGCGATGGTTCGAAAGAAATAAGATGACCGACGGCCACTGTTAACACAAGCAAAAGTAGCGTCTTTTTAGATGTGGATTCGTCGTTAGAGGCTGACTTAGCCAGAAAATCTTGGATTTCAACCATGTGAACGAGCGCCTCATAAGATTTGGATCGGCGAAATTTGTCAACATTAGCCAGATGAGAAAACAAAGGACGAGTTCTATATACGAGTTCCTGGATAAGATATCTGACTAATGCTCTTACTATGACAATAAAATTGTCGTAGGTGATTTTAACGCTATAAGCTAGGAAGAGAAGACGTGTTTTACAGGCATAATTGGAAGATATGGCCTGCACGACACCACCTCTAGTTACGGACTTAGATTAAGTGACTTTGTTGTGGAGCTAAACGTTAGTGGTAGCTAGTGCACAGTTTCCATATCTCGATATTCTTTTTGGGACTTCTTGATCAACCAACCGTGAACCAGATTGACCACATTCCGATCGACACAAGACATTCTTCCATAATACCATGGATGTTCCCGGGAGCCAAAGTTGACTCGGACAAGGTAATACTACGGATATCCAGAACAAAGTCAGAAATACTGTGAGAATTTTCGATGTCGGCCGGCTACAATCGCAAGAGATTGCCAAGTCCTTTTCCGATCGAATCACTATAGCAACCTCTTATCATAATTACCTCCAAGCGCATCGAAATGGAAACATTATCACAACGAAAACTCCGGTTTGGCTAAGAATGCCGGTAAGTTCATGCATCAAAACAACAAGAATTATATTAAGAAGGAAGCCAATAAGAAGATCGGTTTAGTGCCAAATCAAAACAATATACAGGGTGATTGGTATAAGGTGCACCAAAAAGCTTAAGCGTGTAGGTGAAGTTAAGACAAGAAAAAAAAACTAAAAAAAAAATGTTTAAACTAATTTTTTCAAAATTTTATGTAATTAACTATTATTTTTATTTTCAAAATTCAATGCTCTTATTAATTTTTAGTCAAAAACAGAAAACCGGATGCCAAAATGTATCTTAGTTTTTGAGAAATTAAGAAAAACTAGAAGTATTTTTTCCTAGAAAAACACTTTTTTTTGGTTTTCCCAAATTTGACCTCCTCAGCTCAATTATTAATTAGGGAATTATCTCTTTTTTATTTTTTATTACATACCATAAGATTTTAATCAAATAATAAAAAAAAACGAATTAACTTTTTACTTTACTTACTAGTTTTACTTTTAATTTTTTTAATTTCTCAAAATGTATCTTATTTTGGCATCCAGTTTTCTGTTTTTGACTAAAAATTAATAAGAGCATTGAATTTTGAAAATAAAAATAATTGTTAATTACATAAAATTATGAAAAAAATTAGTTTAAACATATTTTTTTTAGTTTTTTTTCAAAATTTTGAGTTTGAAAATTAATTTTTTTAAAACTGTTCACTTAAACAACTTAATTTAAAAATTAAATAAAAGAGTATTTTTCTGGCTTTCCAAAAAAATATAACAAGGCTTTGTATCATTGACCGCTGTTTTTAAATAATTTTTTTTCTGATTTAAGTCAATGTTTTAGAAAATTGCCTCTCCCGCCTAAACGGGGGGAAATAGACCCCCCTCCCGTACGATTTTTTTCTGGTTTTAACTCCACCTACACGCCTAAGCTTTTTGGTGCATCTTATACCAATCACCCTGTACCTATATGATTTCAACAGGAGAGGACATCTAATACCGACGTCTTGGACTTGTTAACTCTTACTTTTTTACTAATTAATAGCTTAGATTGTATTATTATGTACCTAAAATCGCAATTAAAAAGAACCTGTGAGGCAAATTTTAGTTTTATAAATTTCAAGACAAACTGTAGGTACTCTTATGAGGGTTCTTAAAAACAAAAAAGAATCCATTTAATTAACAAAAAAAATAAAATTCCAGTAATATTCAAATGAATTGTAAAGCCAAAAGTACTTAGCCACCGGCACTTAACGACCTCAAGTTCTTGGCTCAGTATAGTAACTTGCCATGCATATTATAACACCACCACCGACAGCATAAAATTTCAATGTTTATCTGCCATAAACCCACCATGACGTTCTCGACAACACAACTTCCAATTCCGAATTCAACACCAAAACACTCTGATGTAACTCTCTGACCACTTCGTATGTCTATTAACACACAAACATCACCAAATGTGCCTGTATGTTCGGTGATTTGCATATAGCCATTGAAATGTCCTTGTCCTGATGCTGCTATATCCTCATGTTAAGAGGTACCTCCTGTCGAGTGGTCCAAGCCCATATCTTTTATACCGTTTCACAGTTTGCAACGAAAAACATCATCAATGACCGGCAATTATGTTTCGTTCCGTACATTAAAGTGCAGCCATTTCGGAACTCAAATAGCCCCGGAACGCAAATTAAATTAAAAAACATTAAACCAGGCTGAGGCCATTTGCTTCTTGTTTCGGGTTATTATCCTGAATGGCTTTTGAGCACTTTCCAAAAAATGATGCTTAACCAATATACAACAAAACCATGGGCACACAACAATGTGTGTGATTGGACACAACTTTATGAAGTGAACTGTAAGCAAATGTATCTGATGATGTCCTTTTGGTGTTGTTACATTTTATTTTATTTGCTATTTTCGGATGTGGATATGCTTTGCAACATTTATTCAATGCTGGGAAGAACACACCAGAAAATAAGTAGGTAGTTCCTTCAGGATGGGTGTATTGTTTAAAATAATTCAGACTATCTCATTAAGCGGTTGGTTAGCAGTACTTATTGAGCTTGTCAAGCACTTCATGCCAATCTGCTGGAGAAAATTGTGATGGTTCCGACAAATGGACGAAAAATAAATGGCAGGATACATCAAAACATGCCGGTGAATTGTTGTGTAAACATTTTAGTATAACAGTCTGACAAGGTCGTTAAAAGAATGGAATATGAATTTATTTTAATTTGGGGGTGTCAGTTTAATGTTATTACCTTTATTAAAAATATAAATACAAATTTTAAATTTCGATGGGGAATTCAACAATCATGGCAAAATTACCCCACATTCAAATGGTATAACAATGGAAAATCTTATGGGGGTATCAGCTATAATACTTGTATCTACACTACAACCTATATCATAAAAAAAATTGTAGACAGAGGACATCACGATCACCTTTTGACAACAAATTAATTTTATCAAATTTGGTCTGATTTTTTTTTAAACAAAATGGAATTCAAAAAACAAACTTTTAAGAAAATACATAATTGTTTCCAAAAATTTTGAATGCAGAAATAATTTAGCTTAGCAGAACCTTTGGAATATTAAATTTCATCAAAATCGGTGAAGCTGTTTAAAAGATAATCGGCGTTAAAAAAGTACCGTTCTATGGAATGTACCGTTAAAAAGCTTCTCCTCAAGAAAAATTTTAGATGAAAGACATAACCGTTGGCAACAATAATCACTCATATTAAATTTTATCAAAATCGATAGTATTTCCTGAGTGACAAAATACCGACTGATGCTCAATACCTTAAATCCCCATTGACAAAATCCCGACTGGCTCACTATTTTTTTGTGGTTTACAGAAAATTTAAAATTGAATCTTTTAACACAAAAAAATCAATTTGTAATTTCGCGGAGAAGAAAAGAATGTATCATTTTATAGAAATCGAAATTAAATCTCTTTAATTAAGAAGGACCGATTTTAATATTTTTTTTTTTTTGTATTCATCAGTCCTGGGTTCTGGTAGGGAAGCTGGGTGCTTCGCGCGTTAAAGGGATTTTAACTCCCTTTTGGTAGTCAGTCTCGCTTACGCAACTTTGTTGTTCCGCTAAGGGTACACTCAGAAAAAAAAAATTCAGCTCCATAAGTAATATACTGTTTGT
This sequence comes from Baccha elongata, assembly GCA_951217065.1. Classification (NCBI taxonomy): domain Eukaryota; kingdom Metazoa; phylum Arthropoda; class Insecta; order Diptera; family Syrphidae; genus Baccha; species Baccha elongata. Next base: position 47,214,008 of record OX578274.1, read on the forward strand.
CATAAACAATAAAGGCCCAAGCGTTAAAATAGTTTGTAGCAAATATAAAAATTCTAAGCAAAAATGATAATTGTTTGTAGCAAATATATAGATTCTAATCAAAAACGATAATCGTTTTTCTTAGCCGCTTTATATTTGCTACAAACTAATTTAATACTTGGGCCTTTATTTTTTATGACAAACAGTATATTATTTATGGAGCTGATTTTTTTTTTTTCTGAGTGTAGATATGTCAGCAGTCATCTGACAGGCGGCTGTTATTTTTGTCCTGAGCCGTTGTTTGTTTATCGTTCTGCAATTCTTTTCAAAGATGTAGTGTAAATGTAAAAAGTAATTATACAAGTGTCGAAAGTAGGGATTTTTAATTCTTAATATTTGGGTGTTTTCACAGTTGGGACTTTCGGTATTTTGTCAGTCGAATTTTGTTAATGTTTGTCCCTGAAAACAGTTTGTATTTTGTCCAGTCGGGGTTTTGGCAGTCTCCATTTTATCGCTATCCCCACATCCACACTATTATTGACAGTGTCGATTTTATTGCTGTGAACCTTATCCCTCGCTCGTCTTAAAGTCGTGACAGAAATTTTGATTATCTTGTCACTATACCCATTACACTTCTTCGACATCAAATAAAGACAAATACCATCGTGAAATCAATACAGTGTGACCAACTCAGTTGGAATGGTATTCAAAAATCACTATCAGGTGACATTCTGCTACAATCGTGAAAAAGAAGAAAGCGTTCTAAAAACTTCTAGAACAAATAAATACAACCATACCACCATTCGGTTGATAAGGGAAATCTTGACGCGAACGCTTGAGGCGGCGACGCCATTTGATATCCAAGCTGACACCCTCATCTTATCCTCTTACGAATGTGAAGATCTGCTTACTGATAGACTCAAATAAGCCCTTGTAAAACTTCGGAAAGACGCTGATATGAGGCGCTCAGAATGATAATGGTCTAAGTGTCTTCTCTAAAAAGTTGAGATTTAACCTTTAACCTTTAACCTTCTTTACCCTTGGGCAGGCGATGGAAAAATTTCTAGAATTTAACATCCCAACATACCACCTGTTTATAGAGAGAATTCGACATCCCAAATAAATTGACACGACTATGTAGGTTGACCATGACCAACGTAACAAGCCAAGTAAAAATAGCCGGATTGCTATCCAGACCAATCAACATCCTTAATGGACTCCGACAAGGGGATGGTTTGGCCTGCCTCCTCTCCACCTGGCGTTGGAGAAAGCTCCGTGACTCTGGCACGGCAACAAGATGGACCATCGTCAATAGGTAAAGCCAGATACTGGCTTACGCAGACGACATCGACATCATCGGAAGAACCGAGCAAGCTGTACACGATTCCTTCATCCAGATCGAGCAGGCGGCACAAAATCTGGGGCTGCACATTAGTGAAGGTAAAACAAAGTACATGGTGGCGTCGAATGCGAGAGGAACAGTTGGTCAAACAATCAAGGTAGCGGAGCACGAATTTGAAGTGGTGCAATCCTTTAAATACCTTGGGTCAATGCTGGAGAGATGGACGCCCGGAGCCTTGGGGTGCGCAACTGGATGGAGAGACTTGTTGAAGGAGGCCAAGACCGGACCCCGGTTGTCGAGCCGATGATGATGATGATTATGAAACACATAGTTCTGATGTGTACTTGTCAAAAAAAAAAGTTATTAGCGAAAAAAACATACTGTTACCAGTCGATGTGGCATCATTTCTTTTTGATATAGTTGATACTGTTACGTTTAATCTAAGTTCGTTTTATTAAATAAAACTTATTTCCGTTTTAATACCACTCACTTTACGTCTTTTCACTTTTAATTCCACTTAATATTTCAAAACACTCTTTATTTCCGTTTTACTTTCTTTATTTTAAATTCAAACTTTATCACTTTCAAATTACCGACTTGTACACGACTGATTTCAAATTCAAACTGATTTCTTGCCACATGGTGCACTCGCATTTATAGTGGCAGCACCATTCAGCACTCCGCTTTAGAATCTTCTCGTACAGTGCCAGTCAGAGCCTTCTGGAGCTTTCTAGTATATAGTCTTTCGTTAAGAAATGAGGTTTCGTTAATTTCGTTGTGGCTGTCACTTAAAGTTGGAATCACAATGGTGAGTTTACGCATCGTAAAACAAAAAAGTAGAACGGAGAACATTTTATAGAACACGTTACAATACATTTTCATTTAACTCCAGGTTTGTGCACCAAAGTCGAAGAGTACTTATTCCACTAATATTCTGAACGCCTCATATATTCTTCAAGCAGTGAACTCTTAGAACGACACTATTACCATAAAAACTTTATACGAAACCACAAAATTGTTAGGTTAAATTATTGTAAAACATATGTTTTAAAAATAATATAACGCGAAGACCTCTGACCCTCCTCTGACTGTTTACATATACAAATAACGAAAACCCCATCCATTTGGGTTAATCTTGTCTTATGGACAAAAAACACAATCTTCTTTTCAAAAATTGTATTTCATATTAAGTCAGACGAATTTTCCACTGGTAATTGGTAATCAATCAGAAGATATCACCACGATGTTTTCTTTTTGTAATTCATCCACGTACCAGAGCGACCGGTAAGTGGTTTCCATAGAGCCCATTCACATTAGTAGTTATAAAGGGCGATACACAGGATGAAAAAATAAAAAAAAAAAAAAAATAACAAAGTCCTAATGGCAATGTGGTTTTAAATTTCCTTCGTTACGGAAGAATGATCAAATTGTAAACTTTCCATGATTCAATAAATCCTTGGTAACCCGAAGGTATATTATTTTGTGTGCTTTATACACATCCTTATAATTGGTTATGGAATTTTATAGCAAATGGACTTGGGACATCGAATAAAAGTTTCTTCCTTATAAGACAAATAAGTCCAATAAGCTTAATATGTCTCTGACTTGGTAATTTGATTTGTTTTACAAGAATACCAAGAAAAGTGATATTGATATGTGTATGTATGTGCAGTAGAGTTATAAGAAAACCTATATGAGAAGTTTTTTGGATTAAACCAAGGAAATCCCCTTGGGGATAGTGCGGTCATTACGAGTTGGGAAGAATTTTAAAGGTTTCTTCAAATTGTCGTAAACAATAAAGTTAAAAATTGAATTTTTGAAAAGTTTTATCTTTGAAAGGAAAAAAGGAATTAGACAAACATGTGATTGAAATATGTCTTGACATATAAGTTAAGTTTAAGGATGCGGAGATAAACCTGATGAGTTTTAAGGACACTGACGCAACGGAAAGTAATATTTATGTTTAACCTTTCTTTCCGACTAAAGTAATACCAAGAGCAATTTTTTTTAGAAAATAAGACATAAAGATGAAATCAACTTACTTTGAATCAATTCGAAGTCAATTTCTTAATTCGACTTATATGATATCTATTATATATGAAACAAGTGTCACGTTGTTGCACTCGATGAACACCGCAACTATCTAACCGATTTTCACAATTTTTTTTTTATAATTTTTCTTTCCCTGGCGTTCCGAAGAGAGGATACTTTTTATTCCTTAATTTTTATTATTTAATTTATAATTCAACTTTTAATAAATTTGCATTACAGCAAAAAAAAAAGGAAACGTCAAAACAAAAGCTATGTGCAATTCTCTGCGTTCCTCAGGGTTACCACCTCATTTTTTTTACTACATATGTTACTAAAATTTTGTGTACTACATTATATGTTATTAAAAACAAAAATAAGAATGAAACCATCTTTTTGAGTATTAGCTTTAGGCCTCATAATGAGAATAACAAGAAATGTATCTTTGAAGGGAAATTCAGTTACCAAACATTTATTGCTAAATTTATGGGAAAATCCTGTATGTGTATCAAAAAGTTGGGCCTAGCGTTCGTTGAATTCTTCAGTAGTGTTAATAAAACATCGTTTGTTTGAATTTTTCATAGTATCGATTGTTCTTTTTTTTAACAATCGATATGTTATTAATAATAATAAACTAAAAGAGACTATATAGCAAGGGAAACTAAAGGTAAGACAGCACATAGCGACAATGCCCTTCAGCGGAACTTCGACATTGGGCACTTCTAATTCCATTTTCATTTGGCATGCGATACGTGTGTGGCTGCGCAGCAAAGCGCGGCCGGGTCAGCTAGTATATATATATATTTCACATTAAAGTCCATCACCTACTGCTCAAGCTAGATTCTTCATTAGACGAAACCCATTTCTACTTTAATGAATTCAAAAAAAAAAAAAAATTGCCCTTTCGCTGCATTGAAAACCCACGTATCATTTACAGAGAACACTGTTAACCATTTAACGTGATTCCATGTGCAGCATTTTTGTGCCTGAGAAATGTTCATTCACATTATTTTGTGGGACTTTCCATTGGAAAATACAGATTTCAATAAATAAATTGATATATTTCGTGGCAAATGGAACACGATTTCAAATGGATTTATTTTTGTCATTGTGTTAAACGTAATTTCTTGTCTGTGAATCTACAAACAACATGGCCGTCAAACTTGAATTTTTGAAAAGATCTTCAAGAATTGAAAAATCTATTTAAAATTGTTACATTTTTTGATAACAATTATTTCTTAAATATTTCGCACACAATTTAGCACAATTCAAATAAATAAAACATAAATAAAATCCATTCATCAAATCGACAGCTGATTATTGCATTGGTGGTAGTACAAGGAGGGGTAAATCTGCCGAAAAATCCAGATGTGCAAAATTGATCGGAAATCAAAAAATTAATCAGTTTATTAGCCAATTGTCTCGCAATGTTATTTAGAAAAGATTTTTTATATATGTAGGTACAAAACATAAGATACACATTTTGAGATTAAAAAAGCGAATTTAAATTTTTGTTAAAAAAACACATAGGGTAATGAAAACTTGCTAAATAAAATTGTAGAAATAGTCCAAAGCAAAATGATAAAATGCAATGCAATAAATTACGAAATTACCATCGCTAAAATTGCAAATTAATCTACGAGATAATCGCTCAAATTTGATAGAAAATGTATTTACAGCCACAATTTTAATATCTCTCAGAAATTACGTCAGAAGAAATTACGCCAATTTTTTTTTAACATTTGTGTAAAAATTTCCTAGCGTTTTTTACTAGGATTCACGATTATAACGGACAAATTTGTGTCACTTGAACACCGCCGAAATATTTCGTGCCTCTCTTTATTTTATCGCTTTTTTAAAGAGTGCTCCGCCGAAATAGCCAGTTGAGTTCCTCCCCTGAAAGAGTGCTCCGCCGAAATAGCCAGTTGAGTTCCTCCCCTGAAACAATTTAACCGCAATACTCGTACTGCAAGGAATGCCCATCAGTTCACCCTTTTAGCCGCACTACATGAATGTGGAATGCTTTACCCGGCTCTGTTTTTATTCTCCATTTTAATCTTCAAGTATTCAAAACCAATGTGCATCGGTATCTCCTCCTATCCAATTTTGCTTAACGCTCGTAATGTGTTATCATATAAAGGGTATTCATAATCCCTTGAGTGCGCGAAAAATATATAAAAAAAAAAAAAAAATCAATCTTTTCTGACAATCTTTCTGAAATTTCAGGTATTTAAAAAAAAATTGGTGTTTTTTTTCTATTTGTTGAATTGGAAAAAACATTAGAAAATCTTGTTGAAAAAAAAAATGCTAGAAATGCTAGGGCGTCTTTCCCTTTCTTGTTTTGGAAAATGAGCCGGAAAATTGCTTTTCTAATCAATATTGTTATGAAAACTCAACAGTTTGATTGGTTTTGTTTTGTTATACATTATTTTTTCAGCAATTTTTTGCAAAACAAAAATCTGATGTGATTTCCGGAAGCTAATATATTAATACCGCCTAATAAAATTGCAACAACGGTCTACTAAGCACCGATTATTATACATACTTGCGGTTTGAGCATAATTAATTCATTGCATTTCCCAAGAAGTGATTTAATCAATTTAAATTTTCATTATTAAAAATTAATGGTTACTTCAGATTTTTCCGGATAGCGATTCCTTTTTTCTTTTGACTGATATTGCCAGAAAAACATCAAAAAGATAATTAAATAATATGCACGACTCGGTCGGACGAACTTGCTCTTGTCACAAAAGATATCTTGTGTAAAAGATATCGAAAAATGGCTTAAACGAGAGATTAAGTTGTATGGTAGCTATCATAAAACCGTTGTTTAACCAAAAACTTATAATGCCATCTTATGTCAATTGTCTAATTTAAGTGCCATACCAAACTTAAATAAAATCGGGTAAGCCGTCATTAATTTATGGCCAAATTTGTAAAAACCGTTAACACCAATTCTCCGTTATGTGAATTTTTATCCAAAAACCTGAAATGCAGTTATTTTAACAACATTTCAAATATAACGTTCACAAAGTTTCATCAAAATTGTTGTAGCCGTTTTTGAGTAAATTTGGAAAAACTAAAACCGTTATATGGGAGGTACCCGTTATAGCCGGGCTAGAACAAAAATTCGAATTCCTCCTCTAGGGAATCATAAAAAAGTGCTAGACAGGAAGTTTCAAGAAAATCCGTACATACGCACACTCGCTCATACGCACATACGTAAATACGCACATACGCACATATGCACATCCGCACAGACAGACTGACGGACGGCATGACAAAACCTACTTTTTTGGGCTTCTCTATCATCGTAATGTCAGGTTTGATTAAAAATTCGAATTTATTTTCTTACACGAAACCAATACTTGCCCTAATGAGCAAGTAAAAATCATGAGTTAGGACTTTAACTTTCTAAACTTAACGTAAAATATTCTTTCTTGCAGTTAATCAAAATTGTCATACCTTTACTATAAAATTAACCAATTATGTTATAAACTCTCCCATGGTGCAATCCGATTTTAGTTATATGATTATAATAAAACCGGAAAGCACTACGTGACACACACCTCACTCTTTATACAAATTAGTGCAATAAAAGCAATTTGTTGAAAAATTTACCCTCGCACCCTATACACGACTGTTATCAGTAAAATAGTTGCGCAATTATTTATTGCAAGACTATGTTGTGTTGTGTGGCATAACAAAAGTACAACAACGGAAAATAATTACCATTTAAATTGTAATTTAGGTAACCAAAGTTAAAATCCGGAAAGTTGCATGTTGTCGCAATTCGAAGAACTTTTTTTCAGTCCCCAAACTCCCACTATATAACCATCCCCATGGCATAGGACACGACGAACGACTACGATTAACTATCAATGCATAAACTATAGAACTGTATACATTCTGGCAGCAGAATGCATGCAATACAAATTACGATACTTAGATAAGGACGTGGATTTATATCCTTGAATCGTTTGGCCATTGTTATAGTATATTAGGGTAAAGTATGTGGCTGATTGTGAAACCGCAAAAATATATACAATCAGAACGAAGAAAGGACGAAAAATTACAGCTATACTTTTCTTTAGAGAAAGATATAATCAGCTAGACACATAAAATCACTTTCTATAGCTTAACAATGGTCAAAATAGTCGCCAAACTTCTACTTACTAACTTAACTATATCATATGAACGAAACTGACCTTTCTTTATGAGATTTTGTATAGAAGCGAGTTGACACATTTGCTAAATTTTTCAATTGCTAATAATTTTACTTTCATATGGGAATATCTTTTGCGATAACTTTGGTTTTTTATATGTTATGGATTTATTTGTGATTCAATCCTAGCAAACCGTTTCCTTGTTTTAAGTAAATGTGGCTTTGAATTCAAAACAAATATATCTCTATTTAAAAACAAGTAAATTTTGATTAAAAAAAAGTAAAATATGTCTTTGTTTTAAAGAAATTCGTTGGATGTCATTGAAACAAGGAAATGTGTCATTGAAACAATAAACTTGGTATTAAAAAATAAATAAATAAGTATTTGATTAAAGTAAATTTGGCTTTATTTTAAAGAAAATGTATATAGCTGATGAGCAAACCATCAAACTAGGGCGAAACGCAATGCTTGGAGTAAAGGCCACAAAACCTTTAATATTGAATTTCATTCATAAATACTCCACTTAATAAAATCTAATTCGACTATTTTTAGTCTTTTTATTGTTTTTATTTTCTTGAAAATGTATATCTTTAAAACAAAGCAATGATTTCTTTATTTTGAGTATACCGATTTCTCTGAGTGTACCATTTTTATTTACCTAAAATTATTGTTGGCAACCCTGACTACAGGGAATGTTCAATACTAAGAGGTGGGGACTTTTGTTGCTTGCTCTGAAACCCTGCTAAACTTGGTTTCTATTAAAATTAAACTTTGCAAAATTTTTTTAAGCACAAATTTAACGATCCTTTAATTTATGACGAAAAACTATAGACGCTGTATAAGGACAAAGAGGCTTAAGGAATTTTCTGATAAGTGTTTAGTCACTTTAGCAAAATTTTGTATGGGATACGAACAGTGGCGATAAATTGGTCAGTAATTAAAGTGAACATAAAAGTGAAGATAAAATCTTGGAATGCCTGGAAATTTTTAGCGCGAAATATAATGTCAATGCATTTTTTGCTTAAGGGTTGGTGGCACCTGTGACAGCTTAAGACATGGACTCCATATACAATGATTATTAATTGTTGTGTTCATTGTGTTTTCCTTAAGGGACGCGTTTTGCGGAAGAAGTAAAAAGCTTTCAACCTACGAAAGTCGCAAAAAAAATTGATAATTTTGATTTTTTTCGCTTAAAAACAAATAAAAATTGGTTAAATCAGATCTTTAAATAAAATTATATAATTTGCAATTTAATTTGGTAATATTCAAGCTTAATAATGATTATTTATCCGGTTTTTATTTGTTTGTAGTGCAAGGTGGGTTACAAGTTGACCAACTTGGCATATACAAATAGCCATACTTTGCAGACACATCCATAAAATTATTTGAAACTTCGGCTTGGCATATAGTCAAGAATACCAACTTTGAAATAAAATAATATATAATAATATTGGTTCTTTCCAGTGCTGACTAACTAAAAATTACCAACAAAACACGACTACAATTAGTTTCTCATCAGTTTACCCATCAATTGTAAAAAAAAACAACAATAAGCGCATTGACAAGTTTGTAACCAAACCATTTCATTAATTTTATATGGTGATACATTAGGTACAGCTATTTTAAAATGTTTTTCGTCAATAATCTTTTCTTTATCAATTATGCTCGTTACTTTAAATAAACCACAATTAAGATCCATTCAAAATCTGTCCCTCTCTGCTTCCATTTTTCGCACATTCACAATTATTATTTTGAAATATACGTCAGCAAAACAATTTCATTTGTTCACTTAAGCTACAAAAGAACATCCCAATCCGTACTGGCCCATTAATTCCAACATTCATCGCTTCAATATTTTATTATTTTTATGAGCCTTTTCTCGAAAAGAATATCCAAATATCCCATCAACCTTCCATTTATCCATCCAGCTATACAGTCGACGATGATATCCTTCTCTTAGAGAGATTTTTGCCGCGACGCATTACGCAACGACTATTTCTGTCATCATAAATTCGTAATTTATGGGCAATCAATGTGAGCGTATGTCAAACGCATCAAACTCATCAGTTCTGGCACATCAGAGTGCGAGAAGAGTTTCCTAGATTGTGACGCGGATTGATGCACATCATCATCATCATCATCGTCCGTCGTCATCATGATATTTTGTGCGGAAAAGGAAGTCCCTCCTTAGAAAATAAAAAAAACTGTTATTTTTGTATGATTTGAATTCATATATAAAATTCGCAATCAGCGGGGTGTGCGTTTGTGGTCCTTCCCAGGGCCTGCACTGCAATAGAATTATAATTATATTCATATGTGAATGTCAAAAGGGATGACATATCCATACGATACATGCAATTCAAAAAAAACTCACCTAATGCCAGCAGTCATTCTTTCCATTGTTGTGTTGAGGCGATTATTTGACGACTGACAGTGTCAATGTGTTTTTCACCAAAGGTCGTTTGGTTTTATGACAATTTTATTTGTTTTGCAAACATTTTTGGAGGCGGCTGGAATTGAAATACATAAACATTTCATTTTTGTAACACCGTTCGTGAATCTAAGAATGGGGTTCGGAATTCATAAGCCGACTGCATGCAAATGTGATTTGCACATCTACATACGAGTAAGTATACATTTATGTGGTATTTCCGTTTTTGGTGTATATCAATGATTTTGGGCTTAAGTGTAATTTGTAGTTATGGAAAACTATAAAGAACAAAATTAATGCACAACATACGCAAGTATCATTATTGTTAATGGAATGGAATATGAGTATAGAGATTTTTCCTGATGGGATACTTTGAGATAAGTTTTGCTTTTTGATTATAGACATGTAAATTAATTAAAGGAATAAAGGCCAACATTATTATTAGCGAATCGAGCTACTTAGCGAATTCGAATGTTTAAGCGAACTTCACTTCCGACGGTATTAGATAAAATGAAGATACAAAATTGGGTTGCTAATATTAACATGAGAAGAATAAGAAGAATGAGAAGATGTATTAGAGATAGTTTTAAAACCTTTGGAAATACCAGGGGTGGAATCGCGTAAGATGATAGTTGATTGTCACATTTTTGATCATCACTTGTGATCAAATTGATTTTTCCTTCTGCGTAAGGTGATCACATCCACCAATTCAACTCAATTCAACTTTGTTCAATTTGTCAGTGACATTTGTGAAAAACATTGTTGCCGTAGTCATATTTTTAATTAAATTCTTTGAAATTGTTAATTTTTTTTGCGAATAAATGCAATAATTCTAAATTTAACCATTTATTTTCCATTGTTGTATACTCATATGGTAAAAGAAATATTGTTTTTGATGATTTGGTGTCTAAAATTGAAAAAAAGTTGAAAATTTTATAATGTTTTGTATGCGTGTGGTAACTTTAGTCACATTGCCACAAAAATGAAAATGAAACGTCAATTTCATGAGAAGATGACTATCACAATATTTTGGTGATTGGTTTTTAGCTATCACTGTGATGATCACCTTACGCAGACAGAAAGTGTAGATTTTGACTATCTCAAATCACCTTAGCCGATTCCACCCCAGAAGATTGGTAAGTGGTTCACCTTTGTTTCAATATTTGAAGGTATACATTCATATTTTCTTTTTTTATGTTTACTTTCGATTAAACTACGATGCATTTATGTTTATTCTTATCAAATAAGTAATTTTTTAAAATCAACATACAGCTCGCACAGTTCCACCTATCATAAAATTAGTTTGTACTCTGCGATTTTTGGGAAGTATGGTAGCTACGGAAATTGTGCAACCGCGAAAAAACAAGTGGTGGTTGAATTAACTACACTATATTTTCTAAATTATTAACTACGCGTAGTTAATTGAATAAACTACACCCCTAATTTACTACAATTTGTTACCTTTTTAAAATCATGTAGTTAATACAGAAAAACAATGATTATCATATAAATATTTATTATTTATTTAAACATAATTTTTATTGCATCGATATTACCAAACGTGTGCCGTTTTACGTACGCTCACTACTTTGATATCGATGCAATAGAATACTTAAATAAATAACTAAACGTTCAAATTCAAACATCCAACTTTAAAGTAACATACTAAAATTACAGCTCGACAGCTGACAGATAATTTGACAGTTGAAACTATGCCTGCTACAATTTGTTTCATATACTACATTAACTACATAAACTACGTAGCAAATGTAGTTTTTTCTAAAAAGTGACAGTTCGGCCATCACTGGTGAAGAGGGGTAACAAATTTTTTAAAAAGAAAAAAAGTGTAAAAGAAGTGAAACGAAAAACAACAAAATATTAACCTGTTTCAGAAAGTCGAGAGTTTTAAGAAAAAAAAAACAAAAAGAAAAGAAAGCAGAAAATATTTCATAACCGGAAATCAATAGGAAAGAAACATTTTTGCATCTTTCGTATCTTCTGGCGAAAAATACACAATTCATTTGCATTTAGGTATTTTCATCTTTGTATGGCAAGTCTATACTAAATTGTGGTCTAGGTATTCAAAACAATTATTTTATTTATGTTTTTTTTCTTCAGTACACAGTTTTTGCCTCACTAATTTTTTTTAAATCACTAGTTTTTTCAAATAAACATAAAAATATGGTTAAAAAATGTTTTAAATGTGAATTAATTTTAAGTTCGCTAAGTTATCACTGAACATTTTGATTCGCCTAGATCACATTTTGCGACTATATTAGCGAATCTTCGCTAATCTTAATCGCTCGCAAATCAGACTCGCAATATTTTTGACATTTGAAACGAACTTAAATTAAGCGAATCGCTAATCCTTATACCAAATCGTCGAATTCGCAAACCTTATAGTTCGATTTGTTAATCATAATGTGGTCCAAAAACGCAATGCAATGTTGTTCAATAAATTGTTAAATTTGTGAAGTTTTAAACATTTTTATAAGAGTAGCAAGATATAGGAAGATATTGTTTATGAGAAATAGATGAAAGTGAATTGGACAGAACACAATAAATAGATATTGAGTTTGATAAACTATAAGCAAACGATGAAGACGTTTTCCAATTATTATAAATTTTTTGTTCCTTCATTCTGGCTCCCTTGAATTACATTTAAACATGACATTACGATGATGGCAAAATCGAAATCTGTCTGTACACAACACCCTACACACCTATACAACCTAAACGGTTGAACCGATTTTCTTCAAACTTGCTAATAAGCATTAGTTTGAGTAATATAGCCAAATATTTTATTTTTATTTTTATTTTAGGTTTTAAAATAACGGTACCTACATGCAAGCATTACCGATAATTAAATTTTTCTCGAAAAAAATACAATCGATTTTAATAAAATTTTATGTGACTGATCCTTTGCTATAGTGGGTGATGTCTTTAATATAATAAAGACTGGGTCGCACTAACTTGCTCTTGAGGCAAGTTTTTTCGCGTTCACGACTGAAAAATTAATATGGCCAATTTTTTTTTTAATTAAAAAAATCAGGATTTTATAATTTGAAATATACATATAGAATAAAAACAAAAGGATTTACATGAAAGACATCACCGTCGGTAAAAATTTATTTACAAGTAATTTTATCTAAATAGTTTTCGAGAAAATACCAAAAAAAAAACTTTCAAAAATTACTTTTTTTCAAATTTGTTTTTGCAGTATTATTCAAATTTAGCAGTTGTTTTAGAAAACTTAATTTGGTCAATATAAGAGCAGCCGTTCAAAAGATAGTGGAATAATTAAAATCGTTTCAATTGAAGTTACTGTTAATAAGCTGGTATCAAATTTTATCGATTTTTTTTCGAGAAAAATGGAATTATCGGTTACGCTACGATACGGTTACGGTAGGTACAGTTATTTTTATATCTAAACCAAAAAATAAAAAAAAAAGTGCGGGGATATTTCTCTAAGAATAGTTTGTACTATGTTTGAAGAAAATCGGCCAAACCGTTAAGGCTGCATCCAGACAGAGAGCTGGACCTCATTTTTTCGTTTTCAATATCATCCTAATGCCATGTTTGATTGTTAATCGCAAGTAAATAATTGGTTTCGGAGAAGCTTATTAACGGTAACTGCCACCGAATGGTACTTTTTGAATACTGATTACCTCTTCAAGACCCCATAAACGAACACGATCGAATATGCTTGACTAACTAAGAGCCCAACCGTAAGTCGAATATGCTCTCGATTCTCTCCATATACCGTTTAAACCACATTGTCAACTACAGTTAACAAGCAAACGTTGCGGTTATCATTATCAAATGATAATAGAAATCATTTCTTAAATTTCATTACTCCCATTTTTGAAATTTTCGATATACTTGTCTCAGGTTGAAGAATATCGCCGAGCTAAAGCCACGAACTAAGCATGCCAACCACCAACTATGTTGGCAGCACCCACATACGTTCCAAAATGCTATCATAGCCAGTCGCCAACTACATTTTCGAAGACATATCCGATCGCGTGTGGGGCTTTTAAAATGGCTGCTCCGAACTTGATGAATTTTTATATTCTTAAAAATATGCTAAACTTGATTAATACTGCAATCAAACATTTTCGAAGAAAGTGTTTTCTAAAAAGTTAGTTTATGTAATTCCATTTTTCTCGAAAAAAAACGATAATTTTTAATAAAATTTTATTTGAATTATTTGTTGCCAACGGTGATGTCTTTCATTAATTTTTTTCGTTTTTCCCGAGAACGATACGATACCTGCCTTAGAACGGTATTTTTCAAATAACCCATTATCTTTCAAACAACTACACCAATTTCGACGAAAATTTACATTTTAAAAGTTCTGCTAAGCTTATCTATTTTTTTCATTCAAAAAAATTTGTTTAATTTTAATAAAATTTTATATGAGTGCTTTACTCTCGACGGTAAAAAGTCAACTAATTTCCCAATCGTTAACACGAAGGTAACTTTTCTTAAATGTCTTTCTTTTTCGATATGGTAAAAACACAAAAAGTTTATTTTCTGGCGTTTTTTTTCTTTCCGATTTGCAAAATAAGCCAAAAACTTATTATCCAGCGTTTTTTCCTAAAATAACATTTTGATATTTTTTTCATTATGTATTCGTAAACGAAAAAATGCCAAACTTATTTATAGAAAAGGAATACAAAATTTTCTGCATTTGCGCCAAGCATTTGGGCGTTTTTGACAGATAGTTGCATGGATATTTGTCGGTTTTTGTCAATTCTTGTTTATTTTTTTTTTTTTGCGAAACTTCCTTTTGCGTAATTTTAGGGAGCTTTCATTGCTTTTGGTTGTTTTGTTAAATGATTGTTTCGATATTGAGTTAAACAAATATTATCTACCTAGTAACTATAATATTCTTTAAATGATAAACATTTTATTTCATATACAAATCAATGTCAGAAGTGGGATAGTAAGAAAGTTTATTACAAATTTTCGTCATAAAAAAAAACATTTCTACTGAATCCCGTAAAATAAAAATAATAGTTGATCAACAGTTATGAAGTTCCTACACGATGGACCTCACACACACATCTTCTATAATCTAAAGGTCTTAATCTTAACAGATGAATTCGAAGACGATGTTGGCCGTTGACCCTGGAAAATGGATTTTTCAAGCTTTTTATTTATGCGCAAAGCTATTTTTTTTGTTCGACTTATAAATAGGCAAAATATAAACAATTTTCCTCAACTATTTCGTATAGATAAATTAATGTGAGAAATTAGCTCGGTTTTAAAATGAATGCTGTCTACACGTTGGTGATTGCAAGTTTAAATAAAAATCCCTTCAAACATATAAAACAGTAAATCCTCGTAACCAAAAAGCACTTAACGCACATACCAATCAGACTGTATCCTTCAGCTACATAAATCTCTACCGATTTGAAATGGATTGAATGCTTTTACTTAAAAAAGAAAGTCCGCGATTTTAGCGTTACAACATTTTAAAATTTCACTTAACGTTTATTCAAGGTGGTGGTGGTGGTGAATTCGCTATAACCATTCACGCTGCCTTTGACGCCACTGACTATGACTGTTTGCCTATACCATTCCATATCTAACCTGTGACCTGAAATTATACCGAGTTCTGTCTGTATTCAAAATACATATGTCATTTAATTTTTCCCTGGGGTGAGCTTTAGGAAAGGACTCGAGGAGCGTCGAGCATCCTTTCAGCGCTTCTATCCCCATTTAAAAAAGAGGACGTGCCAAACGGTGTGTTCATCGAAATGGAAATATTTATGGATTCAGCCGTAGTTTGAATGTTACAAGGTTTCACATTTCACCAAAAATAAAGAAAAGCCCTTTGAATTATGGCTCATCGCAGAAATTGACTCCATGGAAGGCATTTAATTTTTACAAACTTAAAGGTTTGCATCAATAAATTTAAAAGCTTCATTTATTTGTTCCGATATCAAATGATTATTTCGTAAAATTCCGTAAGTGAGATTTCAGATTTTGCTCTTTTGCACACGACATTAATTGATTTTTGCACCAAATTTAATTTGCTTTATTTTCAGAATCATTTTGTATACAAAAGGACCAAAATAAAAAAAAAATAAAATGACATTTGCAAATTAATGACGTGGAGACCCATGAAGCTTAATGTTGATTAAAATGCTTCCATGTGATGTCGTCCTGGAAAATTGTCAAACAATGCTTTTGTGCAAAAAATAAAAATTGAAACGATTCGCAACCTGAAAATAAAAGAGGAAGCCGCTCGCAATAAGGATGACGAAATGCAAAAAAAAAATTAAAATAAAACTTAAATGCGAATACGCGCTGACATTTTTGTCCTTTTGTTTGACAGGTTTCCTATGAATTGGACAGACACCCCGACGACGACCACCACGACAAAAAGAAGGACGATGTAGATTTGCTCCTCTAAAGTCATTTATCGACGAGCAAAACCGACGTGCATAGTCTAGCTAGATGGCCAACATGTACATGTCAACATTTTAATTAAAAAAGGATACGGATGTTTGTCGAATTCATATGTGTAAGTGATGGCAGTGGTCAGCAGCAGGAGCAGGAGCATTTCGCGAAAATTATAAGTGAGAAAGAGGGTGCCAAAGTAATGAACTCGTTTCGGTTGAATATTCCAATAGAATGGGCTCGTCAGTTATAGAGCCAAAGGGTGGCTTTTGGAACATACATATACATATAGATGGCTGACAAACAGTGGCAGGATCCATTGTTTGGATCATTTTAATTTTATTTATTGTTTGCCCTTAATAGATGGACGTGGCAAAGTGTTGTGACGCACAATAGAACCAAAGATGGGTGCCACAATGACCGTGGTATTCAAATTAGATGAATTGCTTTAGCTGTCTGCATCTCGACACACGAGAATGAAAAAAAAAAACAATTCGACATTTATTGTTTGAAAGCTATTACTCATTCCAATATTTGATTGTGTGTTCTATTACTCTCTGAAGTGGGGTTGTGCAGTTTTATTTTGAATGAATAAAGAGGGAAATAAAAATACTTATCGATGGAGTTACAATATTAATTGATATTTGTTGGTTTCTAGACAGTTTACATTGTTTAACCGTTTTATTTCTGGTTTTAATTAGGGTGACTGAACAAAGTTTTTAATATAATAAATAAGAAGACATTTAAAATACTTCTATCTAGAACTTCTAAACTTTTTTTGACACATTAAAATTCAGCTTAAGAGTCCCAAAAAGAAAGGAAACACTAATAAAAAATTTAAAAAATTTAACAACTTCGAAATCAGGATATTCTAAGCCAACTTACAGTTTTATTTCTGAATATAAGGACTAATTTTTTTCTAATTTAATAGTGTTAACACTTATCAAAGAAATATTTTTAGTCTGACAAAAAGGGCTTCTATAAAGCTTAATATTCGAAGTCAATTTAAAGGTTCTCTATTTCTTATGAACGGAAGCATTTAGTGCAAAATTCAATATATATTTTGTGGAAATTCAATGGCTTTCCATTGACAATTCTATCTTTAAGTGCCTTATAAACATCTATCATACTATTTGATGAAGTTTAATTATAACTAGGCTTCAGTTTTTCGCTTTTATTTTGGAAACTGTTAGGTATACTCAAATCAAAAAATTATCTTCTATATACAAGTTTATTTAATTTCCTTAAGAATCTTCTTTCATAAGTTCTTGCTTGCTCTAAGCTCCTTATGAAAAAGAATTTTTTTCGAGTTTTATGTTTATCTTTGAAAATGTTACTCGAATAAAAAACTTATCTTCATAAAATATAAAGCCATGCTAGTATTCTACAAAATCGATAAAATAATATATTTTTTGGTGTTTGGTAAAACCTATAAAAAAAAAACATCATGTTTCACCTCACTTCCGCAAGCGCTCCAGTCGGATTCTTAGGGACTTTTTTTTTTTTTGGGTTATCTCCAAACACTCCAGAGTAAGTGTGCCAAGTTTCAAAGGATTTCAACGCCAACATTTTCTGCACATGCAGAAATAATAGACTGTCCGACATTAATTTCTTAAACGAAACTGAATACGGCTAACTGATCCCTTGTAGCTTGAAAGAACATGGTGGCTCAGGTTTACTGCTTAGTAGCTAATGATCTAAGTGTTGCCAACTTAGAGCATTCAAGTTTTATTTCATATTTAACAGTAGCACAAAATGTCCTCATCTAAAATGTATCCACAAATCCGCTTGGAGGTCTCTTGTTGATCGAAATTGGAACCAAATATATCACATCGCAATCGACGGAATAGGTACTCTTCTGGCATTACTGAGTACCAAACAGCGTAAGGTCAAAGAGATGCAGAGTTCCTTTAACAAAACACTTATGAGAAACTTCTATACAGAAGAGTACAGAAAGCAGCAACCGAATTCACTGATTGCCCTTTAGCGATGTGGAGAAGCCAAAATCAACTGGTTATGTGGAGATGACAACCAAGACCCGCCATCGAGCAGCCTCAGGAAATAGATAATCTTGAGTTCTGCAACCACCTGATCAAAATTATATCAAAATACCCAATGCTGATGGGCTCCAATCACGCTGGAGGATCGTATGATAAGGAGTAGAAAATATGGCGGTAAATGGAACATCCTCC
Organism: Baccha elongata; assembly: GCA_951217065.1. Taxonomy (NCBI): domain Eukaryota; kingdom Metazoa; phylum Arthropoda; class Insecta; order Diptera; family Syrphidae; genus Baccha; species Baccha elongata. Next base: position 47,232,557 of record OX578274.1, read on the forward strand.
ATCTACCCGATCTATAAAAAAGAAGACCGCATTGTTTGCACCAATTATTTTAACATCGCCTTAAACTTTATCAAGCTTTTTATGTGAACTCCCCAAGCCGTATGCTTATGATCGAATTGGATCGTACCAGTGAAGTTTTAGACCAAGAAGGAGAGAATTCTACCATCAACCAAATCTTTCCTCATCTCCAATTAAGAATTCTATATTCATATACTTATGCAAACTACCTTTTCATCGATTTTAAACCGCGTAGAATAATGTGAACAGAGAAGAACTAGATCTCGCCATTTGATGTTTTGGTAACCCTGCCAAACTGATTATTACTTATTAGGATCTCATTGCATAGAAAATTCTAATTGGTCCGTTGAAGTTGGTAGATCATTGATATAGACAAGGCGCTGTTTTGACATAGAGAAATCATGTGTAAGTTTCAAACTTTGCTCGTAGGATGTCGTTACTATCGACTTGTTTTTTGTTTACTCTTGTAGCAATTATTCTTGAGTTACAAGGCAAGAGAAATAAAGAAAAACAAATACAAATGTATGCAGAAGAATTTAGTTCGGTTCGGTTTGAGTGTTATTGGTGACAGAGAATTAGGGCTATAATAAATACTCGATATTTTTATTCAGTGACATCTACTTCGGTGAGTTTGAAACCATCTTGATTCTTCTATGTGTATAAACTTAATGGTACTACGCAACGGTCAGGCCATTACATATCTGTTACAATATCTTAACCAAATCCACAGAAGATGAAATTGTGGCTCTCAGTCAACTCTACGACGGTAATTCAGCACGCGATTAAAAAGCATGCTTATCTCAGGAGCGCCGTCGCGCGAGGCAGTTACGTGAACTGGGAGTTGAGATTATGCCATACATTCCCCGTCAAAATTTGTTTCCGAAGAAGATTATTAATGGTACCGCCCAGTCAACGAATGCTCAAAAAGGGGTGTACCACATAAAGCGTAACCGGTAATTTCATTTTTTTCAAAAAAAATACGATCGATTTTGATAAAATTTAATATGAGTCAATTGTTGCCAAAGTTGATGTCTTTCATGATTTTTTTTTTTTTCAGAACCAGCTTATTAATGGTACCTGTCATAGAACCGTTTGTTCTTATACCGACTATCATTTGAACGGCTGCAACGATTTTGTCGAAATTAAATATTCTAAAACAACTGCTTGGCCCTAATAATACTGCGAACAAGGAATTTCATTTTTTTCGAAAAAAATACGATCAATTTCATAAATTTTAATTTGAAGAATTAAAAAAAAAATATTTAAAAATTTTATATACAGAAAATCTTTTTATTTTCAATAAAATTTCCCAGTCGTTAACACGAAAGTAACTTGCCACAAGAACAAGTTTGTGCAACCCAGTCGTGCCTTTTATTTAGTCCTCCTATGCAAACAAATTTGAAAAAGCATTGAACTGCGGAATTTTTCAGTAGTTAAAGATGCCGCTAAAAGTGTTTTAACTTAATTCTAGGAACCCGCTAAAATGGGTACAACGAAATTTATATTTGTTTTGCTTCTCCCTTGATATAAACTTATATAACTCAAATTAAAGCAGTCGGACCTAGACGGACCCTTTTAGCTTTTTTAATATAGAATTGTTAAATTTTTCTTGATTCCTCGTGATATAAAATAACGGAATCAATAATTGAATATAAAAACTTAATCCTAAAAAAATCAAATCCCAGCGGGTGAAATCATTGGTCAATAAAAATACACATTCCATTCATATATAGAAAATCAAACTGACCCCGTCCCAGGACATGATTTAAGTGAATGGGCAATAGAAAATCATTTTATTGTTGTTTCCTTTACACAATTCACAATTTATTAACAAAAGAAACACACATTCACTCATTTTTATTACAGTTAGTCACATTCAATTAATTTTCTCCTATATATAATAATCCTAAAATCCTTGGACTAGGAGGTGTATCGAAGGCGGATTATGTTAGTCCTTAGTTTCTATTCATATTTATTAGATAAAAACTTCGAAAGGAAAACGTGTCTAGTAATATAATTTCAATTCTGTTTTTTTTTTTTGACGTTGATGTTTTATAGATTTATACATAGTGTTTCCTTTTAATACGAAATTTACTTTGACGGTATAACGGAAATCTGCAAGGCAATATCTCATCCATAAAAATGTATGTTTATTGTCGTTAATATTAATAAAAATTTACTTTGTTGCCAATGTTATTTTGTTACTTTGGTATATGTGTGTGAGTGTATAACAAACCAACGAGGGAGCAGAATATGAATGATATGAACGGATGACAATGATGACTTTTTGTGATACTAAAAAAGTTGGATTCAATCCAACTTAAGATAGGAATGGGTGGTGAATAGTGCAACCTTATATTCCTTTTCGTTCTTTGAAAGGTGTAAACGTAAATAATTTTAATGGGCAACATTATGCAAGCTTTGGCTGAAGGGAAATGAAAAATCCAATTTGGTCGGGATGATTTACATTCAGAATTTCTTTTATCATCACAACAGTCCCCCGTGCAGTATTATAATAGATGGGATTACCATTACAGTATTATTGCAAGCTTTTATATCAATGGCATAAATAAATGAAAATTGCTTTTATCTCGGGATGCGATGGATACTGGTGAATTTCAACAGTATTGAAATGCAGGTAACTATATAAACTATAAAAAAGCGTCCATTTTTAAACTCCTCCAACTTTTCTGTTTTCATTTTATTTTTATAATAAATTTTACAAAAATGGTTTCGCGATGTTCACATTTAAAATAGTTTTGTAAGTATTTCAATACACAATACTATTACGACGAAAATAGTATTTTCGACAGTTCTGTCTGTTTGTTTGTCTGTCTGGATGTATCGACATCTGCATTCTTACCTGTTAGACCGATTTTCCATATTACAAACTATATTTTGAGGGAAATATCTTCGGACGTTTATTTTTTATTTTTGACCTAGGTTTATAAAAATAAGGATACCTATGATATGAACGTAAACAATAATTTAATTTTCTTCGAAAAAAAAATATAAATTTGGATAACATTTTATATGAGTGAGGTGCTGCAAATGGTGATGTCCTTCGTTTAAATTTTTTTTCAGAATCAGCTTATTAACGGTACCTGCCCTTAGAACAGTTTTCTATTGCTCCGGCTTTTGAACTGCTGCGCCGATTTTGAAAAAATTTAATATTCTAAAACTACTGCTAAACGTGAATAAAACACTGCAAATTAAATTTTGAAAAAAAGTAATTTTTGAAATTTTTTATTTGCAAAAACCGATAGTTCAATTTCTTCGAAAAAATACTATCAGTTTTGAAAAAAATTCCTAAAATTGAACTTTTACCGAAAGTGAAGCCTTTCATATACAGGGTGATTAGTATAAGGTGCACCAAAAAGCTTGAGCGTGTAGGTGGAGGTAAGCCAAGAAAAAATCGTATGGAGGGGGGGTCTATTTCAACCCGTTTAGGCGGGAGGGGCAATTTTCTAAAACATTGACTTAAATCAAAAAAAAAATTATTTAAAAACAACGGTGAATGATACAAAGCCAAATTTGACCTGCCTGAGCAGGTCAAATTTGGGAAAACCAAAAAAAAAATGTGTTTTTCTTGGAAAAAAATACTTCTAGTTTTTCTTCTAGTTTTCTGGCTTTCCAAAAAAATATAAAAGGCTTTGTATCATTCACCGTTGTTTTTAAATAATTTTTTTTCTGATTTAAGTCAATGTTTTAGAAAATTGCTCCTCCCGCCTAAACGGAGGGAAATAGACCCCCCCCCTCCATACGATTTTTTTCTTGGCTTAACTCCACCTACACGCTCAAGCTTTTTGGTGCATCTTATACCAATCACCCTGTATATATGTATGTATCTACATATTTTTTTATTCCTTACATTTTTTTAAAAAAAAAATCTGGTCAAATGAGTTTTCCAGTCGTGAACACGAAAGCTTAAAGATTAATTTCATAATATACGTTAAAAGGTTTTTTAAAGTGGATAATAACAGTTTTAAAAAAATCCGTTATTTAAATTATAACTTATAAAATTCAATATAAAATTTCTATATGAAATCGCTTATCAAGCCGTTATAGATAAAGTCGAATTTCCAAAACAAAAACAAAAAAACAACATGTTAAAAAAAAGCTTTTCGATTTTTAAACTACAGTTTAAAATTTATTGAATTCGGTTTTAAGACCTTCAGTGACTTATAAAAATTGCTCCATACATTTACTTATTCAAAAAGTGTATTGAAAAAAAACAATTTAAATACCTACAATTTTGTGTTTGACCAAATTTTGTCAGGCCAAATTTCAATTTTGCTCTTATTTCGTCTTCAAAAATGAAATTATGCCAAAAATGTTTTGTTTAATTTTGGAAATAGAGCCAAATCATTTTATAATAAAAAGAAAGGTAAGGGTGCATGCTGCCCTCTTGCAACCTTCCTGCAGGGGGCAGTATTTCGGTTTCTTAACTGAAATTAAGCCAAACTCCGAATTTGCAATTATTTTGTTTTTGAAAACGCAACAAGGCCAATTTGGCGTTATTTTGTTTGGCGCTATTTCACGTCACCATTTCAGACTTACTATGTATTTCCCATAGCCAGGGACTTTTATTGGTTTTGGGATGGGAGCGAGTTTGGGTATATGCAGAGGTATTTGTTCCAAAACTTTGCATATATACCCAAACTCGCACCCACTCCAAATCCTATAAAAGGCCCCGGCTAGATATTTGCAGGGGGGAAGCCCCACCATTATATAGTTTACTTTTTATTATAAAATTATTTGGCACTATTTCCAAAATTAAACAAAAAAAATTGGCATAATTTTGTTTACCACAACGAAATAAAGCCAAATTGGCGTTATTTCGATTTTTAAAGACGAAAGAAGATCAAAATTGAAATTTGGTCTTATTTCGTATGGCGTTATTTCACGTCACCCCTAATGACATGCTCAAACGAATTGTAAAAGAAAAGTGCACAATTAGTTTTTTTTTTTTCATTTAGAAATCTATCTCGACTGGAGCAAATAAAACTTAACTTAGGAAACTAAATTTTACATATAAATTTAAGGTCATCGATTATGTTTTCAACAACCTGTTCATTATGCTATGTCTGTAAAGTAAACAGAAACTGCACTATTTTACATTATAATGCCTTATGATTTTCCCGCTGTTCGAATATATGGTATCCTGTATTTTACTAAGGGCCAATTTTTCATTTGGCAGCTAAACAGTCAGTTAGCTTTGAGAAGGATAAAATTATCTGAATTTTTAACAGTCTGATAACATTGGTGGATTTTTCAAGCTATAAAAAAGAGTCAGTTATCTATTCCACAGAATAACAAAATAAACTACATCTAACTTCATAGTGTTAGAGTGAGAAAATTTCTTAGCTGTCTATAGGGCTATGTGATGAAGTGGGAATAGACACACATTTATTTGTTTACTTTCAGGTTTCAGAAACAAATCGTATATCCATTTTTTCATTCAGTTTGTTCCTATTTATTTATTCAAAAAAAAAAACTCTTGAGGCTGCCACAAGGCCACAACATTATAAATTTTGTTGACGAAACAAATAATATATTATATATTGATAAAATCAATTCTATAATACACTGTCTGTGATTTCGTGCAATCCACTCCAGTCATGTATCTAAATTGTTTTCTTTTGTTTCTGTGAGATTAACCAAATAAAATTCTGAAATTAAAAACAAAACTATAATTATAATACACAAATAATGAATATTTGCTCACTTCTACAATGCTTTTCCAAATCCTGACTTCCAGTCCAAATCAAAACAAATAATTCAATGACAACCATGTTTGATATTCTATGGGAGAGGCCAAACTTAAAGCGCCACAGGTGTCAGTTATTTAAAGCTGGTGCGGTACTTTTTTGACAGTCAAACAATTTATTCCTAGGAATAACTTTTTAACTGGCTATGAAACGAACAAATAACTTTATTCCACAGCTAAGCTATTTATTCCTAAGAATAAGAGCTAACTGACTGTTGAAAAACCACTTTTTTCACTAACTGAGGAATAAGTACTAACTGACTATAGTGCTATTTGTACTTTTTATGGAATTTTGCTGATTACAAACTATGCGGTTAAGTTTACTCATGAGTCGAAGATGAGTTAAACTCTTTTTACTATTAAATAATTTCACCAACTGATAATATTGTCCAACGTTGTTGATATAGTAAAATGAAGTCAAATAGCATGAGTTGGTTCGCATTTGGTATAACTCGAAAACTTTAAGAGTACAAAATGCTTTTATTAAAATTGAATGGTATAGTTTGTTTGACTTAAATTTCGTTTTAATTTTTTGTATTACTGATAGCATATAAAGTTTATTAAATTTTTAAATATAATATCACTAAAAGAAACATGATTTTACCACTTTCAAACTCTGCAAATTAATTATCTCATAATTCATGAGCATGAGCACTAATAGACTTAAAAACGTACATTTTCATTAAATATCCATAAATCCGCACCAGCATATCATAACAAGGACTTTTTTCTTGCTTTTTTCTTCTTTTTTACAAGTATATCTAAGCTGGCATGGTATGCCAACTTTTACAAACTTTTAAAAGTAATTTCAATAGTAACTTAATAGTCAATTAAATTCATGGTATAAGAAGTAGGTATGCGAATGCATTAAGCTCGGTAAAACTAACTCGAATTTCAGTGTTCTATTTTAATATTCAAAAAGTGTTCACCATCAACGTGCTTTCATATGAATACGCAAAAGGTAACTTCCTAAAAAATAAAAAAAGTCATCAAGAGTACAAACGACACGACGACGACGAACGAGGACAAAAATCCTCACTTTATTCTTCTCCATGTGGCACTAAAAGGAGGTTCTTTACCTTATACCGTCTTCAAAGTGATGGAAGTTTTTGAGAAGCTTTTAAGAAAACTTTACACCAAACAAAAAACCACACACAAAACCATATCCGAAAATGAGAAACGATAAAGTTGATGTGCCACCACTTCATCCGCATTGAAATCTGTTAATAAACAAAAACAGAAGTTTGCAATTAGATTAGTTCTGTTCTCTGAAGCCATGAAGTACTTATACAAGAAAATATCCTTCCCCACCTGAAAAACCCAACCGTTAACCTAAAATGCACACAAATTTAATTAAGTAATCAAATCCATTAAAAAGAGAATTCAACATCCTGAATATATATATAATGTACATTTGAGGATGTCAAGTATTTCGTTGCATTTCTCTTTTACCGTTTTATAGATTAAGAAAGTAGCATGTGTTGTGGTGGCAAAACTTTAGGTTCCGACAATTTAAATTTGAAAAGGGATCACAATTCGGTCTGACAGGCCCTCTTTCTCTTTCGATACGATATACCCATACAGAATTTCAATATTCTAAAGGATCTGCATACCTCATAGATTTTCGAACTCGCATTCACATTGCATTATTCTAATTGGAATCTGCAAATGGATTTGTTTTTGCTTGAACACAATAAATCTTTTGTTGTGTCAAAACACCTTTAAGACAGAAGGCAACATGTCAAAAGAGATTCATTATAGTTTGACACTTTCTAAGAATACATGAACCAATATTGTCTCTATTTGTGTGTGTGTAAGCTTTACGGATGACTTAAGGCAGAACCATGATAGAAGAATTAGTACGTACGGTGCTGTACGAAATTAGCGAGAACAAGGAATTTGTATAATGCGCACAAAATGTCGGATTGCTCAGTTTCGGCAAGTTTTCGTTCACTTTTGCCTCCGTACGTAAAGAGCGCTACAGAGCGAAGTTTACGTACGTAAATCTGACAGCCAGCCAAATACATGTGAAATTGGATGGCGTGTGCGTTCGACCATTATAGTTGACTGAAGGTAATGGCGGCACTTAAGGAAACTTGACGTAGAACTATGACATTAGCTTTCGTTTGCTTACGACTATTTCGAACACTTATAAACTGTGAGGACATGTTTTCTTGATGTGTATCCACCGCATTTTCAATTGTGAATGTTGATTTTTTATAAATAACTTAATTTTTAAAATTTATTCTAAAAATTTGTTTTAACAATAGTAGGAGAGCTAGCGACCGATTTTGGGACATTATTTTGGCGCGCCTGAATTTTTGTCCATAGTTATTTCTTTAGAGCCACTCATTAATGAATGACAATTATGTCTAACGAAAAATTATAAATGTCTTTTTTAAGTTTTTTATACAGTTTTATGTGTTGCTCTGGCAACCCTTTTCCGGCTTAATAATGTTATTATGGCTACCGAAAAAGGTCGGAAACCAAAGATACAGCTTTTCAAAGTGCAGAAAACTATATGGTAAGTAATCACGGAATTTGTTTTCACTAAAATGTAGTTTGAAGCGTTTAAAATAATAATGTGCAACTGCCAAAAGGGTTGCCAAAGAAACTCAAAAAATTATAAATGTCTTTTTTAAGTTTTTTATACAGTTTTATGTGTTGCTCTGGCAACCCTTTTCCGGCTTAATAATGTTATGGCAGTTATACTTAAAATATTTATAGTTTTAAACGTTTTAAACTACATTTTAGTGAGAAAAAAAATCGTGCCAAAATTACTTACCATACCATAGTTGGGTTATTTTTCCTGCAAGTTAAAGGGCTGTATTTTTGGGTTTCGGCCATTTTCGGCAGCGATAATTGCCATTTTTTAATGAGTATCCCTGAAGCAATAACTGGACAAAAACCGCCAAAATTACGTCCCAAAGTGGATCGCTAGCTCTCGGACTATAATAAAGCTTTTGTATTTTAAATTTATTTTATTAACTTTTGATAGCCCTTACTACGACCCTTACTATTGCCCATCCGCAAAGCTTGTGAATTTTTTTTGTTTTGCCAACTACTTTAAGTAAACTTTTAGTAGAAGATTTTTTGAAATAATAACGCTTACAACGACACCATAGCAATTAACTTACCAATTTTTTGTAAATTGTCCGAGGGAGGACAAAGTAGGTAGTTAGTTTGTGCAAAGATCACTTCTGATTGAGCTATATTAACAAGAGGTTGAATTGAGATTGGAGAAAAAGAAACAAGGAAATAAAAAATTTAGAGAAAAATAGAGGAAATTGAAGGAGAAAAGAAAATATAAATATAAGTAGAGTGTAGAGTATTCGAGTTTAGTTTAGTTGTACGGACGTTGATTGTTGTTATTATGGCGGTAGACCTTTTTATTTATGCGGTTAAGTGATTTGAAATTTAATTACTTTTAATTGTAGGTAACGTTCCATTTTTCGGCTTTACGGTTTCACGTAAACCCCGTAAAATGTTTTAGCTTTTAACTTCATAAAGGCAGATTGATTTACTGTTTGCTATTTACCCAATCAATGCATTGCTTCATTTACTTTTTAAATACTTTTAGTTGAAAAAATCTAAGGTTTTTATCTTGGGTTATGCAAGGTTTCCTTTATAAAATATTTTTAAATCACAATTCGAGAATATAAAACTTTTGTTATTATTTTTATTATGTTCGGTTGTTTCGCTTTGTTAAATTATTCTACTAAATACTTCGTATCCTAAGGATTGAAATTTTATACCTTATCATACAAAAAAATTGTGGCGGCCATACCCCATATTGGACACGTCCTTATGTAATTTTTGTTTCGGTAGATAATCAACGAACCTACGACCATAGCTGAGCTAGACGGGAGGTGGCATTTTCTTTTTATTTCTAATGCGAAAGATCGTATCATCATTTGATTGCTGGCATTTAACCTTTTTTATTGCAAAAGATTACTTGGCAAACACATTATATATTTTCGAATTAAAATTTTGCATGCACATAAGAAAGCATTTTCGTAGTTTACATTATTATTATTTTTACATATAAAATAATTTAAAATTTTTTTTTAATTTAATTTATTTTTTCTAAAGGTATAATAATAAATAATTCAATTTGTCAAAATATTGCTCCAGCAACTCTTTTCTTATTGTAATGCACCCTAATGCACTCTCAATTTAAAATAAAATTACCCAATTCCTCACGAATCCTTCAAGATTTATTTATTTTTCAAATTATCCACCAAAGCGCAACAATTCAAAAACCACTCAATCAAAAAATAACCCATTTAAAATAAATGGAATTTCTTTCACTGCCACAAACACTCAACTAGCATCCCAATTACCCATTAATCGCTTTTCGGTTTGTTTCGCTTCAGTCTGGTCCTCGCACAATTCAACAAAAATAAAATAAAATTGTATTCGAAATAAGACAAATAATTTGATTTGAATAAATTGCGAGAGATTGATTCGATTTAAGGGTTAATTTGCTTCTCAAGTACCCACTCCACTCAATCAATTGAGACAAAATTCACAATATTTTAAATCACAATTCAAATAGAACAAAAAACGAACAAACTGAACCCAAGAAGGAATAACATTCCAAATGATGTGAGGGTAAATTGAAGAATTTTCGTCCTTTCTCTCCTTCTTGTGAATTCGATATTCATGCTACTTCCAATTTGAATATTTGGTTCACATTCATTTTGTCATCCCGCATGTTTTACTCAACGTGCGTACACGCTCCAAATGATTAATCAAACCTGACTTCATCTTTAGATAGAAAAAAAGGATAAAATAAAAAAAAATGCTAAGGTAATGTGAACGCATTGAAATATTAAAAAAAAAAAAAAGACGGCAGTACAGTTTGCTCAAACGGGGTATTAGCCATATGATCCCATTTAATTGACAACACTTTTTTCAGAGAAAAACACCAAAGCCAGTGGTGGTGGTGGATGATGGCGGGTGGCGTGACAACATCGATGTCTTGCTACCCGCATAATTAGAAAACAAAATAAGGGTGCGTTAAACCGAGGACCACATAAAACCCTTGCATGTGAGTTATGCGTAAATAATGCGTATATATCAGCAACATCGCGATGAATTGAATAAGCCTTTGTCCACTACCGGAAATAGATATTCTCAAAGGATGCGAAGTGATCAATTCTTGCGTCAACTAAAACTGAATGTATTCTATAGCTTCTATAGCTTTGTAAGTCGAAGGACCAAAAAAGTCACCGCTAAATTAATAGCCTCTTAATCAGGACCTGCCGCCCGTGCCGCCAAAATATTAATCACTGCTTGAAGTCTTTTTGGGGAATTTTTTTTCCAGCCACAAAGTGAAGCACTTAAAATTCAAGGAGAGCATGCTTAATGCGTCATATGTCGGAAGCGTTACGGCAGTCACGCGCCCCAGATTTCATGACATCAATAATTAATGTATATGCAAGAAGAAGGACTCTCTGTATATCCTCTGTGATGTCAAAGGACAATCAATCAAAAAACTGACAACAGAATGCTATAATGTATGCCGCAGCTGAGTACCTTCAAGAATCTATAATAATTTAAATGAAAATCTGGAAAAAAAGTAAAACTAATTTTGTCGAGAAAGCTTTTTGGACCATCATTAATTTTCATCGTCATATTATCTCTCGAAATTAGACTTTTGAAAATGTTATTCAAGACTTCGATGCATTGAGTTCTCATCCTTCTTTCATATTTGGATACATGTTTCTTTATGACAAAAATTAAATGGAGATGACAATCTTCAGTTGAGTGATTAATGTGATTCACTTTTTTTTCGTATCAATGATTTTTTTACTTTACTTTTACAAAGGCTATAAAATAATTTGTTGAACTAGGTTTTTGAGTTGACACACATTCTCCATTAACTTATTTAATTTGTTTTCGATTTCAGATGCCCACAGGGTGAACTTTGAAATATGAAGGGGAATGTTAGCCCAGTCCACGAATGATGATTCTATAGGTGGAAAAATCGAGGGCAGAAAAACTAAGTATGCAGCTTTGTTTGGACTAGCGAGGAGGTAAACAAAGATGTGCGGGGGGCTTTAAATGTCCCTTTTTTCATTTTTTCGCTTATAATTCACAAACTCTTGATCCTGCAAAAAAAAATATAAAGCAGCAAATTAAAACTGACAAAATTTCCTACTAAATTTTCTACAAAAAAACTATCTTCAATAGTTTCTTAGTTATAAGCTTGAGAAAATCGCTAATATGTGAATAAAAATTAAAAAAAAATAAAATAATTAAAAAACGATTTTTTGTTAAATTTTTGTTTACATATTAGAATTCCTGATGTCCTAAATTATGTTTAATGCCATAGCAATGTTTATTCAATTCAGTAGCCATCAGCACAGATGAACAATCTAGGACCGGCAAGTTTATCTAAACATTTTCTGAGGTCAACCTGGCTAAGTCCATAAGCAGATTCAAAGGTAGATACAACGGTAAAGTGTGATCACATCCGAGATCATAACACATTGTCGTGGAATTTAATGTCGAATTCCTTGGATTTTTTCAGATTTCATCGGAAAAGTTTAAATTAAAAGGTTTGTCTGACAGAAGAAATCAAATCTGTTATGTATGTATGCAAATACGTGTTAATCTTGCTATCAAATCGAGATTCAATAAAATTTGATCTGAGGGGAAAAAAAGGAAATTTTTGCTGTCCATGAATCATAATTTTCGGAAAAAAAGCAACTTTAGTCCGAAAAAAGCGACTTTAGTCCGAAAAAATCCAACTCCAAGGAAATTGACATAAATTTTGTTTCTATAGTTCTTCGCATTCGAATTCATTTTAAAGGAATCTTTTGCATTATCTTGCAGGTATTTCAAAAATGCAACATAAATAATCAAAAACGATATTTTATTGAATTTTTGCTTACATATTAGCGATTTTCTCAAGCGTATATAACTCAGAAACTATTGAGAACAAAAGTTTACATACACTTTTTGTAGGAAATTTTGTCAGCTTTAATTTTTTATTTAATATTTTTTTTTTTTTTGTGGGATCAAGGGTTTGTGTGTTATAAGCGAAAAACTGAAAAAAAAAAAGAAATATTAGAGCTCCACCGCACCTCTTTATGTTACAATTTTTACTATAATGGAAATTCAATAAGTGTTCCATATTTCAATCCAAAAAGTTTGTTGGTATATGAAATATTTTATTTGAAAAAAACTATGCTAATATAACCAACATTTCTGATTTCTTAAACCAGAACCTTATACTAGGTTTATGGGTAGGAAGTTAAGGCTAGGTAAATGGTTTTAGATTTTCGCCATCTATAAAGAGTTAAGCGCTTTACGAAAAAAGTTTATAATTTAAAGTATATTGGTAATCGTTTGGTACGGTTTTTTGAAAAGTGTTTTTACAGACTTGAGAGAGTAGTGAAGTATTACAATTTAGCCCTGTTGCTATACCTATAAATATAATATATTTATAAACCGCCGACGAGGAAACAAAAACTACTTGCGCATTTTTATTATTGATCAGTAAACAAAAAAAAGAACTAATTTAAATACTTCAAAACATGGAGCGCAAGCAATTAAGCATCGCAAAAAAAAATTAAGCTGTTGACGCCATCGGTGACTGATTGATGAAATTGGTGCTTGGTGCAAGAAAATGAAAGTAAACAAATAAAAATGGTAATTTATAGAGTTTTATTATAATTTAAACTTTCAGGCAGTAATTTAGCTCTAATGAAGTTTATTATTTTTACTTGCGATTATTCGCTATGTGCGCATTGCTCCTCTAGTAATAGACACATCTAAGCCCAGTTTTTCAGTGCGAGATCATCCTATGGTTAGAGTTTACTTCAACTTAACTCGAAAACACATTTTTCAGTTAGTTTGACAGTCCGAGTTAACTCATAGTTAACTCATAAAATGGTCTGAGTTAAGATTGAATTAAATAAAATTAAAATGTTTGACATTATGTTGAAATATCTCCCTGAGAATATTATTTGTACATGTAACCATTGATTACATTTTTGTCTTTATTAAAATGTAAAGCTATATTTTCTTTACTGTATTTGTTGTTTGTTTTATTTTTTCATTGAAAATGACTTATTTCTATAAACATTCCAGCATTAACATGCCATTTTCCAACCAGAGTTTGCCCTTAACTGAAAAACTGCTTCGTGAGTTAACTCGAGATAAATTTATTCTGAGCCTAATTTCATGGTTAACTTAATACTGAAAAACTGTGGGGGTAACAGTGTTCAAAAATTAAATTTATTGTGAACAAATTTCCATGGGAACACATAGAAACTAACACTATCTAGTAAATAATAGAAGAATTTGTTGTGATTTGTTTGACATTTTTGGGTGTACTGACTTAGAAAATCTCCTTTCTCTGTCTCTTTGCACATAGCGAATATATGGTAAATAGTACTTAGTACTGTTTGTCTGTCTGTCAGTCTGGTTGTATCAGTAACTACAGCCTTAACGGCTTAACCGATTTCCTTCGAATTTTTAATGTAGGGTTTGTAGACCATTCCTCAGAGGAACATTTTATTTTTTTCTTAAGCTCAAAAAATAACGGTACCCGCCATATAACGGTTTTGGAAAATCTTAATTTACTCGATAAAAAATTAGAGACGTTTTTTGTTTGATTGTCTTTTGTTAAATTGCAAAACAAAAACCAATTAACGGTACCCCCCATTAAATCGATATTTTTTTCTTGAGATATCTCATTAACAGGTTAATCGATTATAGTTTAAAAAAAAAATTAGAAAGACCTAAATGACTTGATAAAACTTTTATAACAACATTTTGAAAAAGTGCTTCGTTTCAGTTTAAATTAATTTTTTAATTTATTTTTTATTTGGAAAACGACTTGACTATTTTTGTGCATAAAATGCAAACTCTTTTGCATTTAAGATTAGCGTTTTCAAAGTTGAAAAAAAAATTTTACAAAAATTATATTTATTTTAAAACCGGTCTAACGATTTTACAATAAAAATCAGACAACAAAATTTTCTGCATACTTGAATTTTCGTTTGAATCATTTCGTTTTCATTTTGTTTTCAATAATGTCAATTAAAGATTATTTAACTTCCTATACCATCAAAAACAAGTGTTTTGTTTGAACGCAAACAAATAACCGATTTACAGATTTACACAGTTGTTATCGAAGCGATGCTGACATTACAAAAAAGCTTTGATGCCGAATTACTGTAACAACAGTTGACGATTTTGAATTTACCCTAAATTTATTTTCTGGTTTGCAGATATTTTCATTGATTTAAGAGTATCGCAACGCAAGTTTCGTGTAACTGTCCTGTAAAATACATATGCCTATGTAATACATCAGTAAATGTTAATCGAGTTTTCAAAATTCAAAAAATATTCTCTCAGTGTTGTTTTGCCCCAAATATAAAAATCCATTATTCTTTAACATATAAATTCTTTTGAAGTGCAGACGTCAGTCCGATGATCAAATTACAGTTTGTTTGAAATTCCATTGTGCTACCTACGTACAAATTATACCTAATTGAAAGCTTTGAAATTTTCCAAGAAGAACTATTAAAATCGTTTTTTCTTGATAAGCCAGAATATACCAACATTTGATAAAAGAAGACCTTATTTAGGTCAGTTTTACTAACCTGTGTTCTCAAAAAGCTAACAAAAGATCAGAATTATCAATCATCAGTTTGCAGGAACCTGATGTAATTATTGACCTCATTTCCATCTTAAATTATCAATAAAAGTCAAGTTATATTGGTTTCTTTTGACACCGACTTTAAATTACAACGTCAAAGACAATATCATTTTTATATTTCTTCATTAAAACTCAATTGAATCTCATTCCGGTTTTTTTTATCTGTTTTGACTTTGTTTACAATAAAACCAGTTGATCAATTTAAATTTGGTATGTGCTAAAACTTTCGATTTTTTGCTTATACATACTTCTTTGACCAAAATATATCTTTTACCTACGGCATCTCTATAATACTTACCCACCTGAGCACGTGACGAAGGCGTATAAAATTTGCAAATAGTCTTACCTAAAATCTAGTCACACGACACAGTTTGTTTAGAAGATGTCAAAACAGAGAACGAAAAGATGACTACCAAAACAGGTTTTTTCAAAGAAACAGGTAAACGTATATAAATTAACAGGTGATGAGGTTCGTTTTGGTCAAATTGTTCAGTCTTTACCTCCAGCCAGATACAAAAAAAATTATTTAAATCAAAAATTTGGCGCCACAACGACAAGTCGTGCAAGTCATTAAAATATAATTTATGTCACTTAATACAAATGAGTAATCTTTATTAAAAAAATAAATGAAAGGAGTGTACCTACCGTTATAACAATAAAAATATCTAAACACGTCATTTATAAAAAGAAAAACCCAACTTGATGAAATTCCACACAAAGAAAGTACCTAAAGACCAGACTCTCAGAACGTCACACACAAAAGAAAAATAACGGAATAATCAACTACAGCAACTGCAAAAATTTCAAATGAATCACCATAATCCGTGTCATTGACCCAATTAATACAAATAAAAGAACAAAGATAGAATTAATTTTTTAACATTGATTTTTATTGTTTTTTTTTTTATAAAAATAATAAAATATATTATATTGTATTTTTTCTCACTTATAAATTAATTTTAATAAAATTTAAATAAAGTAAAAACAAAACTAACATTTTTTTCTTTATAAATAATAAATGAAACTAAAAATATTCAATCGAAGTAAAACAAAATATTACTTTGATTTTTTTCACAAATTTGTATTTTCAGCTCACATATTGGTACATTATGAGTGTCATTTTTCTGCCAACTTCCCGTCGGCTATATTTACCATCGTTATCGCAATGGTTTGTAATAGGATGTGAATTTAAATTCATTTTCCCTGATGTTCCTTTCTTGCCTGCAGAAGGATTCTCTTTCTTGATTTATCTCTGATAAATTTTCTGTTGATATTTTTTTTAATTCATTGTTATTGCTCCTAATTTGTTGATTTGTGAATTTTTGAATATTCCGGTGAAGTCTCGATGTATCTTTTAAGTGCCTCCAGAAGGACCATTGCTAACAGCTTCCATTGGAGTTCTCGCATTTTTAAAATCTGTTTTTCTTTTTCTTTTGATTTACGAAGTAACACTTCCTGATCGGGAATATAGAATGCCACCGCCATTTTTTAGGTTTTCTTTACAAAGTTCTTTTTTCAAAATATTTTCACTTATTCTTTACGTAATTATTTTTTTTCGAAATAAATTTCACTTTTATTTTCTTGTTGAATTTTTTACACACAACCTTCTCGTTTGATGATTCAAAATAAACTGAAGTCGAAGACCATGAAGCACTCAAATATTATTATTCATCGAGCCGAACTCACTTCTTCTGAGTCTTTCTGGCTTCGGTATCGGTGGCTCTTTTTGCCCAAAAAATCATCCCTGATTCGTTTTTATGTAATAAAGTGGTTGTCGGCATTCGACAATATATTTAATTTGGGGTGGTTTCGGTTTGGTCTTCCTGGTTAAAATTAAACTAACTATTGTTACGCGTAGGTAGGTAAGGTTGGTTTGAAAAAAAAGGTTGAAGATACGTTCAACAAATGTTTTACAACAAAGCATGGTGTTAGGCAACGTGGTATAAGCATTATGTTATATGAAGCTATAGCTGGTAGTGATAGGTAGAATACAAGAACTTGGTCATCCAGAAGCAAGCATAGATTGTATTTCCCCTTCCGGGTAGTAAAATTTTATAGTAGAACTCTCTCAATCGTTCTTTGAAGTATATAATATGCTATTATGTATTTCTAGACTGAAAGAGAATACAACAGTGCGTAAGGTTAAGATGTTTTCCATTATAAATTTAGGTAGGTATATTTTTTTTTTTTTTTTTGTTATGTACCTAAGGCATTTTTGGGTGTTGAGATTCTGAGGGTTGGGGGATTTTCATTCTATAGAGATTTTTGGATAGATTTTGAAGGGGAACGAACATTTGATTCATGAATTTTTTTTTGTACCTATGTTTTTCATATAACGAAGGCGTGTTTTGAGCATGTTCCAGCCTTGATCTTGGGAGGAGCTATTTGGGTTTATGATGGGATAATGGGAAAAGTGGATACTTTTGCCCTTAAGTTGGGATATAGTGAATCATCAATGGGCGGTAACAAGGAAATTCTATACTTGGTTACTGGTTGGTTAATAAGAAGAAAAAGACGGTGTGCAACTTGATTAAACGTGTAAATTGTTAAAAATTCAAAATGAAATCGAGGTGATTGATCGGAATCAGATAATGAGTCATAGTTTAATAATTATCAGGATTAGTAACGCAAATTGAAAGAGTTAACAACATTAAGGAATAACTGTTTCTGTTCAATGTTTTTAAAAGATAGATGAAGCATGCAAATAAAACAGTCAAATTAAAATAAATTATGCAATATTGTGCTTTTACGAAACTCTGTTTTAAATAAATAAATTATAAAAGTATTAAAAATGCTTGCAAAATTTGTATTAAGAACCCATGTATGCAATCAATATGTGGATTTATTCATATTTTTGACTTAAGGTACAAAACAAAAACGAAATTTCAAACGACGATGCATAGAGGATACACATACCATATTAATCGCAAAAATTAAGGTGTTACAGTTACTACTTATCAATTACATAGTTATTTTTATCTAAGTGGTGATCTAATAATTGATTATTTTACAAACCATTGCATACACAAAAAATGTGATCTTGGCATATTTTAATACCTTTAATATTTATTTTAACATGTAAATAATTAGGTTCATATATGTTCGATGAGCAATATGTTTTCCTGTTAAATGTTGTTACTACCTAAGTACCAAATAATTCACAGAATGAACAAAAGTGCAGTGGATTCTTAAACAAATAGGTTTTTTTTAAATACAATTTAACTTATCTGTAGCAATTAAGAAACGCCAAACATTACTTTTATTTCAAGAGTAATATGACAAAATAAAAATATAAAGACTTAAACAAAAGAGCTGAAGTTCACACTTTATGCGATAAATTTAAAAAAAGAAACTAATTTTGCAAAAATTGCATTAAATTGTGAAATCAAAAAATATTAAAAAAAATTAGGAATAGCTTGTCCGGTAGATGTGGCATCTCCGATAGATGGCACTATGAATTTAATTTTTTAATTACATTAAATCTGTTGTTAAAAAAGGAAAATGAGAATTAGACACTGCTCATTTATAAATTACTGAAGCAGGAGAACGGATTCTTTATAATGAGGATAAATATTGTTAAGTATTAAGGAGTATTTATATATGTTAGATAAATTATTATGAGATCAAGGCAATTTTAATACATTCTTTCGCATTATTTACGAATAATTTTTATATACAACCTTAAAAATTGTAAAACTAAGACCTTACACAAGTTTTATAAAGTTGCGTAACGGGATCATGACGAAATCTAGAATGCCAAAAATCTCGAATGCCGAAAATCTCGAAAATAAAAAAAAACTATCTAAAACGCAAAAATCTCGAAAAAAAATAAAAATTCGAAATTTTTTTTTTGTATTTTTAGCAGTAAAAACTCAATAAAACACAAATACAATAATATTTATTATTAACGCATTTGTTACAATGGTAAATAAATCCCTCGATTTCAATTTTAATATTTCCTTTATTTGTGACAATTTCATTTACTTTCATCTTTATAGAGGTAATTTCAAGCTCACGTTAGACTAATTTTAAAAATACTGAATTTCAATGTTTAAAATTCGCGCGAATTCAAACATACATTCTGGATTTTTGCATTCGAGATTTTTTTTCTAGATTTTAGCATTTCGAGATTTTATTTTCTAGATTTTTGTTTTCGAGATTTTTTCCATTCTAGATTTTTGTTTTCGAGATTTTCATATTCGAGATTTTTACTTTCTAGATAATTAATTTCTAGATATCGTGGTAGACCCTTGCGTAACTTACTGTTACGTTGTATTATTTTTTTTATTCATTGGATGTTTGGTATTTTTAATTTATTATAAACAAACAACTTCATTGAAATGGCTAATTTTTAACTTTATGCTGAAGTTCATTGAATCGAAGTTATTTCTAAAGCTCTTTTTACTTGCTCAATAGGGCAAGTTTAGGTTTCGTGTAAAAAAAAATCCTTCAAAATGGAAATGTTTTATTTCATTACTAGCTGTTACCCGGCGCGTTGCTGCCGAAATAAAAAATAATGGAGAAAGCATTGATTTCGAAAAAATAATTATAATCATATTGGTCCAACATTTTGCCAAAAGCTTTTTAGCTCATATATAAGAGTTTTCAAAAAAGCAAACCGAGAGCAATCTTTGGGATAATTTACTTAACAATAGTTCATTCCTACGACAACAGCTATTTGTCAGTGAAAGTCCCGCTAAAATCGGTCCAGTAGTTTCTGATCGGTTCATATATAAGAATATGCGAAAAAAGCAACCCCAGTGCCACCTAGGGAGCCCCAGCGCCATCTAAATGGTAATTAAAATAACCTAAGTCACTACCTACAACACAGGTATCTGTAAGTGGCAAGTCCCGTCAAAATCTGTCAAGCATAGTTTCGGACCGGGCATAAAAACGATTTTTCTAGAAAAAAAAGCGACCTGAGTGCCATCTAGGGAGTAAACGAAATAGCCTAAGTACCGCGCTACAGCATTATCTATCTGATAGTGAAAGTCCCTTAAAAATCGGTCCAGCCAGGCTCGAGATTAGCCAGGACAAAAAGACATACAGACAGACAGACAGACAGACAAAAAATTTAAAAATGTGTGTTTTGTTATAAGGGCTGTGTATGCGTGTAGTAAAATACTGTTATTTTGACATTACAAACAGAGACTCCATTTTTATTTATGTGTATAGATTTTTAAGCAGAAACCTAACCTACCTACTCACGATGATTATGCAAAGCACAATGTCACCCAAAAAGGATCAATCAAAGTTGTTCGAGTAAGTTAATAAGCATTTCTTTTTTAATAAAGTGTATTTCTGAAAAGTCCAGAATACAATAAATAAATTGAGATTAGCATGTCTCCAAATAATTTAAAATTGCGAGAGTTTTCGACGCGATATTTTTGTAATGAAATCTTTTTAAAACTAAAGGTATATTCCTTAACTGAGAAATAATAAATTCGAAGTGCTTTAATACAATATCATACAATTTTCCAAAAAAAGAAAATGATATTTTTCTTTTATAAAAAAAAAACAATATTCATCTCACTCAGTAGAAGGATGTTTTGTTTTAATCATTAGTGAAAACAATGAGAATATTTTTTTTTTACAAAATATATTGCTGCACAGGTAGTATTTATAAACGTGAGAAAACTTTGGATACAAATCATTATTCTTAAGAATAAATTTGGGACAACAGGCATACAAAAATATTTCTGATTCATTTGTATTCAGATACATATTATAGTACCTTCTGCAGATGTTTATCTTATAAATAGAATGTATTGTCTTTCTAATAATTACAAACATCCTTTCTGAGAATTCCTATACCTACAATTAATAGTTTTCATTAAATTAATTTTGTTAAAACCTTAAAACAATAGAATCTTCGTGAACGACGTAAATATATGTATGATCCTTTTCTTTTGTTTTAGTCTATAACATAGTTTCAGGTAAATTATCAAGATTATAAAAAATGTCTAAAGTCTTGTTGCAACATGAAAAAAAATTGATAATTAATCTGGGAAAATGTTGAATATTTTTCTTTTGTTTTAAGATCATTGTTGTAAAAATTTGTTTGATCTTTATACGATATTTTTGGATGATTTGTTTGAAGATAAGCAGGTACAAAGGATATACAAATGGCTCTTCTGTTATAGAAAGTTGGAGAAATCAAAGATTGGTAAAATTCTGTTTCAAATAGTAATCTTCTAATGTTTAACAAATACTATAAAGGTTCTTATAACTTGCCACTTGAGAGGTCTGTTGTGTCTTACAGGTAAATATAAATAATTTAACTTAAATCCAATATGAGAATATTATTTAAGTTTGCAGAGCAAATTATGCTATTTTGATAGATCGTGTGTTAATAATATTCGACGAAAGAACTTTTAAGGTTACATGAATAATAAAAAGAAAAAATTAAATAACAACAACAATTATTGCTAGTTGTTAATTTTTATTTTAGTTTAGTGGAGTAATTAAATGAAATTCAAAGAAAAAGGTTAAGTAGCCTATACTCCGATGTGTTTCGCCTGAGTGTGAATGGTAGGCATCATCAGTTAGGCCGTCCACACTCTCCTAAGACACATATTTTATTTTAGTCGATGTAAGTGACTATATAAAATGCAAGGCAAAAAAGCGTTGCGAATTTTATTATATTAAAGGAAAACTTTGATTAAAGTCCAACCTTTATGAAAATTATACCCGTGGCTAGGTTGTTTACAAAAAGAAAAAATTAAATAACAACAACAACATAAAGGTTGGACTTTAATCAAAGTTTTCCTTTAATATAATAAAATTCGCAACGCTTTTTTGCCTTGCATTTTATATAGTCACTTACATCGACTAAAACAAAATATGTGTCTTAGGAGAGTGTGGACGGCCTAACTAATGATGCCTACCGTTTACATGAATAATAGTTACTTAAATAATTCTCCTATATTGAATGTTTTGAACAACAACAACAACTTAAAGGCCCTACCACGAATTTTTAAGCGAATTTTATTTACTCGTTTTTACGAATTTTATTATTCGTTTTTCCATTTTTGGCTGGAGATATAGCTATTTCAAGGAGTGCCAATTCCTATCTATCATCAGTCTTCTTATTAGTGGTGCTGAGCTTTAATCCAATTTTATTATGAAAAACTTTTTCACATGCACATCATAAGATTCGAACCCACGCATTATCAGATTTGCTCAGTCTTCGAAGTCGTATGCACAACGCATTCCGCTTATGACCACTGACGACACAGGTCGAGATGTTATGTTTGTTTGTTTTTCAAACGCATTTGGAGCTTCAACATTTTTCTAAGCGCCTTTAAGTATGCTGTTTTGTTCCGCCTCCATTTTCTCCTAACCTTAATTTGATAGAATCCTACTGTTGAAAAGTCTTCAGAAACATTTTATGTAGATATTAAAACATATCTGAAAATGATTTATTTAAGTTTCTCAAATGTTTATTTTGAAAAATCATTTCTGAAATATTTCTCTGTTTTTCCAATATTTTGCAAATAACACAGGAAGAAAGTAAAGTGTTTATTGTTGTAAAGTTCTGAATATGTTACGTAAACGACAAAGAGGCACACTAAATATTTCACAAAACATTTAATTTTTTTTTCTTTTTGTCCGCACCAAAAGATTTTTTTTTGAAGTATTTTTAAAAGTTTTTCAAAACATTTGCTCAACATTTCAGAAATGTTTTTTTAACAATGTTTCTTTTGTCTGCACATACATTTTAGATAGAACTCGATAAGCAATAATGTCTATGTTAGTTTGGTACAGTAGAGCTTTAACTTTTATGTGGATCGGGCAAATGGTACTGAGGCTTTTATTCTCGGTCATGGCTTTCTCGAGCATGGCTTTCTTTCAACTATATTTTACAGGGGAAAAAATTGTTTGCATTTTTTTAGTAAACCAAGCATTTTGCTCCATTTTTCGCGACTTCGAATATATTATCATTCCACAAAAGGTTATCGTTAATGCACATACCGAGAACGCAGAGCTTTTCAGTTTCTTCGATGCAAGTGTAATTCATATGGAAAGTGGTTAAAGTTGTATATTTCGCTTGGCCGAGAGAAGATAGCATTATGTTTTAGAAGCATTGAATTCAACACGGTTGTTCATAACCCATTTATCTTTGAATGCTGCCAAAATCGGAATTTAATGTGATTTCATTGATATTTATTAGAAAGAGAACCGGAGACAAAACGGAGCCTTGGGTTGGGTTACACCAAAATTTATTTTTTTTTAAATTCAGATCTAAAACCGTCCGAAAAATCTCGAATTAATTTCAAATATATAGAAGAAGAGTCTCGACGATGCTGAATGCACACATTTTCGATAAGAGAGCTTCATGCCAAACTATATCAAATGCTTTTTGAAATTTCAAGTGCAAAAAATTTGTAACGATTGGTTCCACTTTTCGGTGAGTAATGCCATCAGATTGCTACGAATGCAGTACGGCTATCGTAGCAATATGATGACTGGTCATTAAAATGTTTTCGTTCTTAAAAATATTTTGTTTAGCTTTATTTTATAGCGTTTCCATGACCTTAAAAAAAAGGGACGTCATTTCAATTTTTCTGTAATTCGGAGGAGAGGAGGGCTCGC
Source organism: Baccha elongata (assembly GCA_951217065.1). Taxonomy (NCBI): domain Eukaryota; kingdom Metazoa; phylum Arthropoda; class Insecta; order Diptera; family Syrphidae; genus Baccha; species Baccha elongata. Next base: position 47,256,619 of record OX578274.1, read on the forward strand.
CATTTTTAGGGACTGGCTGGACAAATAGTGTTTTCTTTCCAATCGGAAAGTGTCCAGAAGAACAGGAAAGATAGAAAAGCTTATACGCAATAGTTTTTCTAGCGATGAAGAACACTTCTTCAGAATAATAGGGGATATACCATCTGGATCAGCGGATATGTGTATTCGAAGAAATTTTAGGACTCTTGATGCCACTGCACGAGGACAAAAGAAAATTTGTCGCATAAAACGGTTTATGTTCTCAAGTACAGCAAGTGTAATGCAACTTGGTGGCAGCGTATAGAATTTGCAGTAAACGGAGCTACAAACAGCTGAGTCAGGTTTTTACCTGTGAAAATAAAACAGGAGCTTTTGTATACGAATTTCAAGTACTAGCTTTACATTTTTACTTGCTCTATGTCTATAGATACTATAAGGCTAATCTTCGATTCGTGCAAAAAAAAAGTTTTGAGATAACAATCAAATATGACATTACGATGATAGAGAAGAAAAAAAAGTTGGTCCGGCAATTCTGTCTGTCTGTCTGTCTATCTATCTGTCTGTATAGGCAACTACAGCCTAAACGGGTGGGCCGATTTACTTCAAATTTGGTAGGTAAGGTATAGTTTCTAGGGTATTATGCCCAGAACTTTAATAAGTTGTAAAAAATAGTTAAAACCAATCTTTCAAGAAAATTCGTTTAACGGTACCTGCCATATAACGGTATTTTTAAATTTCGACTATCTCGATAACGGCTTAAGCAATTTTGATGAAACTCAATACTGAAACTGTCCTACCCATTTAAAATAACATGGCATAAAATGATTTTTCTAAAATGTTTTTGTTAAGTTTAAAAAATTTTTGTGTTTTTGTGAATTCAATATTTCAAAAACCCTTTGACGGATTTTTATGAAATTTAGTTTTAATTTTTAATAAATTAAGTTAAAAAACCTACATATACCTACTCACTTTTTTTAGAAAAAAAGTTTTCGAAAAAATCGATTTTTTCAAAAACCAGTACAACGATTTTGAAAAAAAAAAATTACCACCCAAGCGGGAGACTTGAACCGAAAATCTTTGTTTGTACATTTCGCTCTAGTTAAGTAACGTTTACATATTCTTAAAAGAAATAAGTATATTTTTGAAAAAGATAAATGTAGCTTAAAAAATATCTTACTTTTATTTGACTGAGATTAACAGAAAAGTTTTTATTTACTATTTTATAAAAAGTGGCTCAAATCTCCCGCTTTCCCCTACATTTATGTGTTATGAGAAAAATGTTGCTGACATTTTTCAAAATAAATCACAGTTTTTAATTCAATAATGATGTACTGTACAATTTTCAATCAATATCTTGTTTTTTTTTTTTTTGTTTTTATTTGTTTTTCCATAAAAATCCTTTTTACCACACCACCTAACAACATTAAATATTCAACCGGACAGTAATGGAATGGAATTGCATTTTATTCTTTTATTTTTTCTTGCACACAATCAAAACTATTTCTTCATGGGCGAATAAATTATACCGCATTGCTTTTTATGTTTTTTTTTTTTTCCTTTCTTTTATTTTATAGCCGCGTGTCTTGCAATCCTTTTTAACGGTTTTTATCGCAAAATATGACATCAGCTAGAGGAAACTATATAAGTTGCGAGAAAACATTTTATGGCTCATTTCATTGCACAGAATCTTTCCTTTTTTCTATTTTTATTTCCAAAAAAAAAATAAAAAGCCATATATTACGTATTCTTGAGAATTTTATTGCAACTGATAAGAAATTTGAATTGTGCCATCCGAAGAATTGAAATGCTATTTACATGTTTTAGTTTTGCATATCAGGGTTTTGTTTACGTTATATTTTTTTTATTAGCCCTAAACAAAACATACTTAAAGAGATAAGTGCAAGTGCCATTCATGTCACGACAGACCAGACCAAGACCAGTAAGTGGGTTGGGAGATATAAAAATGATGATCCATGACCGAAACCCATTTTGACAAGTTGACATGTATTGTGACATCGTTTTTGTATTCAAAGTTGATGGATGCATTTTGTTGATGACTCATAGATACTATGACCTAAATAATGGAAATCGTTGGAACCTACCTTCTGCTTTGGTGTATTTTTTTAATGATGTTGTTCTATTTGATTGTTTATTTTTCACACACCAGTTTGTTGCGTTGCTCGTCGTGTCGGTAGGTCGGTCGACCCTTATTGCATTAGTCATGCATCTATGTACCTCACACATTCATGGATGAGATGTAATAGTGCGATGTAGAGGTACATGTGTAAATAATTTTAAACTGCTTGAGGCGACGATCAGTCTGCTTAGTTTATTTGAATTACTGAACTGGTAATAATAAGAATCTGATAGAGTTGATTAGTCCATTGACGTCAAGTGGACAATGAGTCATCATGTAAAGAAAATGGGTTTGAGAACAGTTTCTTTGAGAAGAAGTGCAAGTTACACGACGAAAGAAGACAAATGGAAATCAGAATATATTAGAGACTTGTTTCTTTTGAATTAATAGAAATAAATGAATAAATATCATTTTTAATTAGAGTTTCATAAAATCTTATGTGATTTAATTAAAATATCGCATTTTATGTATGCATTCAGGTTCCTTTGCTTGTTTGAGAGCGAACAACATTGTGGTGAGTTTTAAATAGGTAGTTGAGATAAGCACGTCGGATCTATAGAGACAAAAATTATTGGCTCTGAACTTCTTATTGTATAGAGGAAGATGTCTTAAGCAACAGTAGTTCCCAGATAACTTCTTTGATACAGTAGTAGAGGAGAGGACCCACTCTTATATTCTGTCAAGCATAACGACAAGCATGCCGCCTGCCGTCGTTTCTACTGTCCCATAGCACACCCCTGTGAAACCAAGCTCGAAATGATGGCGCCCAACGTGGGGCCCGAGACTTTACGGCGTAGATAATAGGTTCAAAGCAACTACAAGGAGATTATTTTCTTTTGAATACCGTTGTCGTAAGCTTGCTTTTTTAAATGTTTTTTTTTTTTGTGTTGGTTTTTAATTTAAGAACTTTTTCTTACTTTCTGTCTCTTATTCACAAATCAAGGGACTTCAATTACATTTGGTAATGTAACGTAATGTAGCTTTAAATGTCACTTTATATAAACAAGCGTAAGCATTTTGAATGACTAGCAAAAAAATAGAAATGAACACGAACAATGATTTCGGTTACGAACTTCTTCCTCACAAAGAGCCGGACTGAACTTGCTTCCTCGGATAGCAAAAGTTGAAATCGTACGACCTTATTCCACTTTTAGCGTTCTCACAAATCGGAAACTACCTCACAAAATCTCTGACTGATAGCTGTCTCCGATTCGCTTTGCTAAGCCTCAAGGTCTCAGTTCCCACGTTGGGCGCCATTGTTGCGAGCTTGGGATAGTGGTGCGGAGCAGTTGAAATGGTAAACATTGAGCGGCAATGCTTAAATGAAAATAGCAGTGGTTCGCCCCCGCTATACTAACGTACGAAATAAGTCCCTTTTGAGAGGTAAACGCGCAACGCAACGATCACGTCAATGACAATCCGTCTGAATGATTCATCTGAATTAACACTCAATCCAAGAATATCAACTTGATTTGCGCAAGCGCACTCAAAGAAGAAAAAAATGACTCCAAAAAGAGCTGCCTAAAGAAAGTTTTCAAGTTGGAACGTAAAAATCGTACTAAGAGACTACTTTACCTCTAAACTGTTGGTAAGGCTTGTACTGTTGGAAAATATTCTCTTCACGACAACACCCCTGCATAAATAATAAACACCTTGCATGCCAACGCAACGTCCTCAAGCAGCTAAAAATAGGAAGACATTGATTTTTCCGGAATGGGCAAGCGCCTTCCAACTGAGTTAAAAGGCTCAAAATCAATTGAGCTGAAGCTGCATGCAGGGACACAGCGAAAAGGGGGTAAAGCTGAATTAAAAAGCTCAAAAGCAATTGAACTGGAGCTAAAACTGGATGCAGTGATGTAGCAAAAAGGGGGTGTATTAATACCCCCCCCCCTCCTTAGCTCAAGAAAATCTTCGTTTTCGGCATTTGCGAAGATTTAATATTATATTAGCTAGAAAATCGGCATTAAAGTGATTAAACTAAAGAAAGTCAGAGTTTCCTCCGGCAAATTCCCAAGGTCGGCAATTCCTAATTAAAGTCGGCATTTCAATAAAACTCACCACCCACAGATCGACCTCTCGGTACACCCCTTGCTGGATGGCTTGTCAGACTCTAACTCCGGCATCTTTGACAAACTCGGTCAGCTGTGCAGAATTACTCTTGATAATATCCGAAAACAAATAGGAAACTGAAATGATCTTTAAGGTCAGAAACAACTCTAATACCGAGACCTTTGGTGTGGTTTCATAAAGGATTCAGAAAAGGAAATATTCTCTCTTCGACCTCTTCTTTATGGTTTGAAACTTGGTGGCATCGAGGGACATGTTGCTTGGGGCACTGGTTGTGTGCGGGCTATATAGCCTGAAGGAAGAAGAAGCAATGTTTCCTCCATTTGCAAAAGTTATAGGATCTTCCGCTGCCGCTGGATACTTTCATTATAAAAAACTGACAGCATTAAATATTTATCAACAAAACTAGGTGACGCTAAAAGAAAAACAACCGCATTTTATACTGCTAACGATTCGGAAATACCTTTGTTTCCTGTATCCTGTCGATACAAGTCAGCATTGGCCTGCAAAAAAAAAAAACACTTAACTCGTATGCAATTCCAAATCAAATCGAATTAACGTCCAAGCGCATGGTTTCACCTCTTCAAATTTTTATTGCTTTTTGTTTGTTGAATTGCACTTAAAATTTCATTCTCAGAATTGAATTGAAATGCTCCCACGCAAATTCTCCGTAACCGAATCCAAAATAGATAGAATATAAATTTTCCTTTCAATTGAATAATTTCAATCAGTTTAAAAGCAAAACCGAATTTCAATCAATCCCGACGAACATCAGACAATGAATGAATTGTATATGTATATGGACGAGCTTTAAGCGGCTCCGATGGCATTAAACCAACACAAAAATGGTTGTGTGAATACACAAACCATCTTGTTGTTGTTATTGTTGTCCTGGCATCTGTGCTGAATGTACAAGCATTAAATTCTTTACTCAAACCAAATGAAAAATTGTAGTCACCCTTTTTTCACCCATCATGACCAGGTGAGGCTATACCACCATCAGCATGCAGAATAACAACGACAGAACATTGGAAAAGTTATTCAAAATGAACACAAGAGGAGCCGCATTCATGAAAAGTGCAACAGTTGTTGTATTCATGTGGCAAACCAAGTTAAAACCAAACTAGTGCAAGTCCTTCAATCCGTCGATGTGCAGATACCATCAAGGCCTAACAAAATGATTGGCATTGGATTCGAAAGCGAAAAGGATTCGAATGCATGAACAGCTCAGGCAGAACTCTCTGGCCCCTAACTTATGGCAATTGTTAATTTATTACTCCTTCCTGGAAGTATATATTATAATGCCAGCATATGCAATGGGCTGAGTAGGAAATTTCATTTTAAACAGAAGCTATTTAGTCGAATCCAAATGCCTAGCCTCATACTCTTATAGCAAAGCCATTCCACAACCACACACAGGAGGAATCCTTCAATCAGTTTCAGTATCGATTTTAATTAAAGAATTAACAGGAATATGTCAACCGTATGGTAAGTTTGATGACAGATATGTGGACAGTTCTACAACTGCTCGTCCTTCTATTCACATTCCAATGGACACTTCGATGCCTGCTCACACTACATCCAATATCAATATGCCCAGGATGCGATGATAAACCTATAGGAGTAGGGATGCCCAGCCCATCCGGCACATCCGAGATAGAATACGGTTGTGGTGTTCACGGATATTGGGCATTTTACTTGGACTTTGTTGCAAATGTAGCAGCGGTGGTGGCTTTAGCCAAAAGGGAGCCAAACTAATCCCAGATGAATGAGAACGGTCCCATTGAATTGGTTTTTGTTGCTTTGGACAGCATTTCGTGTCCTGTTCCTGTCAGGCTAATATGATATAGAGTTGTGCAACATTTTATGCGAAATGTTGTCGGATTGGGTTTCTATATATATACACTCCTCCTGACCGTTCTGTTCTTCTTCATGTCAGAGTTGGTTCAGCTGATGTGAAACTCTGAAATTATGGTTGGCTAAATTTGGATTAATTGAGTAAAAATTCACAGTAAATGCACCTGCTAAGCTGTTTGCTTAATTGATTTATGGGTTTTTTAGGTGGATGTGGATGTTTTTTGTATTTTAATTCCTTGTCAGGATTTTAGTAACAGGAAAATACACAATATATGTTTTGTGTTAGTATATACGGTGGTTGTTGTTTCGAATGAATGTTTTTGATTTGCATTTGGAATTAATCTAAATTTACAAAAATAAATCATTTATTCAAGCAATTTGGCAGGACATTTATAGGGTTGCATTATGGAAGGACAGTAAATAAAGCCTTTAATCTTGTGTTTGGAAACATGAAGCTGCAATGTAAGCCATATTAGGTATTTATCTGAAATAATTTGATAAAAATGATTTAATAATCTCATTGATTTATGGTTTGCTATAATTAGGTGTTGATTTTCTTTTTAATTTTATACATATTTTATAAATTTATGATGACAAAAATTCTTCAAATTTATTCGAAAAAAAAAAATTTTTTAGATCAGTGACTTAAGTTTTTAACTTTTCGTTTAATTTTTTATTTATTTATTTCGTAAGTATGATTAACATTATACAACAAGATTTAAATCTTTTATAATATTTAGAGGCTTGAATTACCATAAATTTTAATAAAAGAAAAATTATAATGAAAATCATTAATAAAGCAAAAAGTATAATTATTAAATTCGTAATATTAAAAGTAAAATGTCAATTATTTACAATTAAACAAAAAACAACAATTTAATTTTGATGTTTATAAGAAAAAAAGAAGCACAATATCTAAATTTGAGTTAAGTAGTACATAAAAAGTTTTCTCCTTAATACATAAAATGAACGTTCAGCAATATTGTGTGTAAATCGCGGCAGTATTAATTTCAATTACCGTTCGATTGGGCAAATTACAATTTTTAGCTTAGATAACTAGGACACCTGTTGTGAATGATATTATGGAGGTACAAAACCAGCCTGAATCTTAAATATTTATCGATTGTCATACCTAATAGTGTTTGGCTCAGATGAGATACACTTGTATACCAAGGAATAGAGTATATAAAACGTATTGTTTGGTTTTATCTATGTTCGTTTTATTAAATAAAACTTTTTTCCGTTTTAATACAACTCACTTTACGTCTTTTTACTTTTAATTCCACTTAATATTTCAAAACACTCTTTATTTCCTTTTTACTTTCTTTATTTTAAATTCAAACTTTATCACTTTCAAAAATTACCGACTTGTACACGACTGATTTCAAATTCAAAACTGACTTCTTGCCGCATGGTGCGCTCGTATTTATAGTGGCTGCACCATTCAGCACTCCGCTTTAGAATCTTCTAGTAAAGTGCCAGTCAGAGCCTTCTGGAGCTTTCTAGTCTATAGTCTGTCGTTAAGAAATGGGGTTTCGTTAACTTTGTTTTGGCTGTCACTTTAAGTTGGAATCAAAATGGCGAGCTTACGCATCGCAAAACAAAAAAATAATAGAACGGAGAACATCCCATTGAACACGTCACAGTATGCATTCGTTAAAGGCAACGTTAAGCTTACGCTTGCATTCACAGTCCAATACTGGATAGACAGAACTATTGAAAGTAAAATACGGTATTATTAAAGTCCTAATAAGGTGTTTTTTCATACTAGGTTAGAGCAGGTCTGCAGACGATCTTAAAGAACGAACTCCGTAATATATTTTACGAATTACATCATTGATGGCACTACAGCAGGTAAGTTTACTGTTAATGAAGTATCCTAGGTATTTAACATTACTCACGTGCACAATGACTTTGTTATCAAGTATAACAGTCGGAAAATCTAATGGATTAGGCTCTTGTCTAGAGCACAACATGGCAAGCGGTTACCAAACGTGTCTTTCAATGAATCGATTGTGGCACGAGCTGTGTGACATGTTGCGCCGTCTTGTTGGAACCACAGCTCCTGGACATCATGACTGTTCAATTCAGGAATGAAAAAGTTAATAATCATGGCTCTATACCGATCACCATGGCCATCATCGTTTTTGAAGAAGTACGGACCAATGATTCCACCAGATCCAAATGAGGCAGTTTTGTTTGTTGACGTAGCCATTCATCCAGAAGTGCGCTTCATCGCTAAACAAAATTCGCTTATGAAAATCGGGAACAACGGTCATTTCGTTTCGAAATAAATTTGAACAATTTGCAAGCGTTGTTCAGGAGTGAGTCTATTCATAATGAATTGCCAGACCAAACTGAGAATAAATCACTTGACAGCTGTTAAATTGGTCGCCGTCTTGAAAAGTAATGCCAACTTAAAGTTCTATACCTCGAAAAAAAACACCAGTTATAACAAATATCGACCAATGTGCATATTCCTATGAAGTTAAAAGGTATTCATAATTTCTTGAGTACGCGCAAAATATAAAAAAAAAATTAGAATTAAAGCAAAACACATTTCTTTTTATTTGCATCAACCATCAGAAACAATTTAAATAGCAAGTTCTTGCAACCCATTCATGCATTTTATTTTCACAAAACACAATATTTTTTGCAATCTTTAACAAAAATCGTATCGATTGTTTTCATTTTCTTTATAGAACACATTTGGCAACCATACCAAACAGAATGTTTAGGTTTCGTACAAAAGCCTCAAAGATTTCAGCCACAAGAAAAGGAACATGCAGCTCTATTCAGATATTTTGGCCTTGGTCAATTTTAATGTTCCTGCGAGGACGCTCAGAAACCGCCTGTTTTTTAGGATTCCATTACACAGAACAAATTATGGTGCCAATGAGCCATTGTCTAGGTGCTTAAGAGAAACAAACGCCGTTTGTGATGTAATCGATTTTAGTCTTGGCAGATTATTATTTAAAAATAACTTGTTATTAATTTTAAGTAGGTAAAGCTATTAATCCTAATGGTATAAATGTTTAAATGTTTAATTTTTTTTGTTTTACCAATGATTTATTAATTATCAATTATTTTTATATTTAATTATTATCAAGTAATCACTTAAGTCCTGTAACTTTGTTTGATGAAATAAACTAAACTAAACTTAACTAAAAAAATAAACTATTATGTCCTTTATTAACCAATTTTTGTGTTAAACTGTTATTTATAATTTTAATTATTTAGTTGAAGAAGTACAAAAATAAAATAGAATAAAGCCAAACCTGAAACGAATTCGCATTATTGACTTCTGCAAACAACTTCAAATGTAAATATTTAATATTTTGCTGTAAATGCACTTTGCATACCAAAGTCACAAAACCACAAATTAAATGTTTCAGTTCAGTTGATGAATTACCAGACTCAAAGGGTTTTGTGTGTTGCATGATTTTGTGCAAATAAAACTTTATTGAACGATTTATTTGTTTATAGAGAAATGAAAATCTATTCGGAATATTAATTTCGTTATTTACTGTTTAGATCAAAACATCGAAATAGATAGTATGTATTACATTCATTAGATACTATAGTCGTATAACCTAAGAAGATGATGGCAATTTATATTTGCTTTGATTGGTATTTTATGATCAGAACGTGAGGGTAATTTTTTTCTAATTTAAATTTTTTTGTATTTACATTAATAGAACCATATAGCAAACTAACACCTCACTATCTCAAATGTCTGTTTCCCCATTTGCAAATGATTGCATAAAATCTGCACTCATGAATTGAACATCATATCAATGAGATTAAGGATTAAGACATAAATTATTATGATCTCAACACTGTATTTATCGCTTTAGGTCCTTCTTGCATTTTAATCTTAAACATTGATATTTACTGGAAATTAATCGCTGTGTCCTATCAATGATTGTGTGCGTTGCAACAACACGGCAATATGCAGCCCCATGCAGCAAAGAACATATTTCATTCGAGTAATCTGTATTACATGTTGAAAACATAAATTCTATCGCCTAATAACTCATATCAGGACAAGTGCAGAAAGGATACAATATTCCTTTGCATATTATGATAGGTGAAATTAAGCCAAATTAAATGCAATTAAACACAACGATACCGTTTGGGCAGAAAACATACATGACGACATCCTATGCAATGTTTTTAGGGAAGGATGCGCGATTATAAAACATCCAAATGTTTAATTGCATTTGGTTGAAATTAATTGGTGGTCGGGGACTTACTTACCAACACGCGGATGGACACAAGCTATACAAAGGTGAATGCCAATTCCATTGTAAAACTGTCGCCACTGGTCACCGCATCCATGCTTTGCTAATCGCTTTAGGGGGAGTTCAGAATGAGAATCCAAAAGCGGCAGTCATCTGGAAGACTCAAAGATGACAGAAGTCGCTAGCAGCAATCATTTTGTAAGCTTTTGTCATGGCATGGTTTTATCTGTGATGTGGAATAAAAATCCATAAAAAAGGACATTCGCAGAAATCTTTTCAATTAATTGCGATTTAGCCAACTGATGCTTATCTGAGTAGTATGTGTGTGAGGACAACCGAAACCTAAGGTTTTGCCAACAAAAAGAGGAAGCATAATTATAGGAAGCAGCGAAGCGTTAACATATGTCGCCGCTAAATATGTTTAAAAGTCCAAAATATATACATATTAGTAGGATCAGGAAATTACCTTTCATCTTTTGCATTCTTTTTCTAACTGTTTTATTTTTGTTCTTTATAGCTTATGGTCATTCATATAAAATGGAGAACAATAAAAAGACTGATTGCAGGGCTGTGGATATAGATGCTAAAGGTGTTCTGGTAAGTTGTCCTTGTTGGTTGGATAATGCGAGTAATATTATTATAATTTCCACAACGGGTTATCGTCATCTTTTGTAGATTATGCGAAATTTTTGCTCTGTGAAGCATGAGTTTTGTTGCATGATGAATTGATGTCGAATGAATGATGTTTCCAACTGCGTTTGATCTTTTTTTGTTGCGAAAAATATAAACAGAAGGAAAGTAGAATTAAATTGAAGTATTTTTGAGTAAAATGGCAAAAAGAACTATGTATGTATATAAAAATTTAGAAATATTTATAAAAATATGTGCCAAAATTGTAATTACATTTTACTTAATTGCTAGTATTAAATAATAATATATAAGTACACAAGTTGATATGGAAACCAATAGAATTTTAATAGCCAACCTCGGTGTAGTTTATTATAAGGTCTATGATGAGACGCCCCTTTTTCCAGTGATAGATTAAATGGAAACCTTAAAGAGCAACTTTGAAATACTCGGAGTTAAAGTTTTTATAATTTACAGAAATTATTTAATTTAGAATAAAAGCCAGTATATTCTTTATACTAAATTCTGATCTTTTATCTCGGAAAAAAACAGACATTTCTGGCAATATTTCTAAGACTGGCTTGAAAAAATTGCTAGCTCACATGAAGAACTACACCACCAGCCAACAGCACTGCTATGCATGATGATGGTCCTATGACTGAGCAGTATAATGATTCCATAGGCTAGCAAAGTAATTCAACACATAGCTATAGGTCAAAATCTAAGAGTTAGATAGTAGGAACTCAGAACTCAGAAGTATAAGCACGTATGAAGCTTCAAAATTTCCAAATAGATTACGGTAAAAATGAAATGGCTTGATCCTGGCGGAAATACTTGGTAGCGTCCTATGGTTATTTCGAATTTGTCAAAAGAAGTGAAGTGATGTCTCTGAAAATTGTGATTCATGGAAAGGTATGGAATATTGTTAGAATCGGGTAAGAAGCAAGGAGAAAGTTAAACGCTTTCTCAAAAAATTTTCAGAGTGTTAAAAACGAGGTACCGATGTTAAATAAATGAAATTGATCATAATCTATCTCCATCAGAGTTATTTTGGAAGTCTCGTCCGGCTGCTGTGTTGGTGTCCATACGATCCGAATATCACAGCCATTTCTGGAGCTTTATTTTCAGATTTTTGACTTAATCTACGTCGTTTCTTCTTCTGCTTCTTCTTCTTCTTCTTCTTCTTCTTCTTCTTCTTCTTCTTCTTCTTCTTCTTCTTCTTCTTCTTCTTCTTCTTCTTCTTCTTCTTCTTCTTCTTCTTTTTCTTCTTCTTCTTCTTCTTCTTCTTCTTCTTCTTCTTCTTCTTTTTCATTTAAGAATGCTTTAAGAAGAAGTGGAAAAACGAATTTAAGTTTTTAAGTTTTTGAAGAACATAACTAGTTAAGAAGAAATGAAGAAGTCATTAGTTGGTATAACAATTTAAGAATCAAAATCGCTGATTTTGTTAAATTGAATGCAAATTCACAGTTAATATCTTGACAAATGATGTTAAGATCTTGGCCATTATACATTAATCTTAATCAAGTTTTCTTAGAATAGTTCCGATATTCATTTTCTTATTGAACTTAAAAATACCTTCAAGAATAATCATGAAAACAGAACGTGGGTACTGCAGTTTATTTCTTAAGGACACTCCAAAGGATATAAAAACCAAGTAGTATAACATTGTACTTCATGATGCTCCTTATGATAATGTCGCTAGTTTCAAAAAAGTAAGAACCCAATAAAGCGAATTCACTGAACGTTATATCTAAATGTGTAATTACACGTGTCCTCCAAGGAATATAAGCAATTCAGATCATACTGTAGCTTTCAGTTCTTTCTAAAGCTATTGTTCTTATGATTGCAAGAAGAAAACACATTCATTTTTTCATCTCATTTCTATTGCCCTCCTATATATGCACCTGTATATCTGTTAAAAGTCAGCATCTTTTACTAGAACCTTCAACTGTCATTATCGTTTTGCACCACCAATAAACCTGTATTGTATATTTTTGGTCTTGATAACCCCCCGCTTGATTCAATGTGTATAAGGTGCACAACATGTAACCAAACCAACATTTCCCTACACACTGAGTGCATTCCCATAATAACCCTTTTGTTCATTTTACTGGCTAAGACAAAAGTATAATATATACACAATAGGAACCGTTTCATTTTTAAGCTGCATGTGTACCCAATATTACAAGAGAAATCGTTTTTGCCGAATTGCATATCAAAAGATCTTCTCTGTTCCTTCATTTCATCCTTGCAAACACACAAACGCCATATTGTGATGCTGATGTCTCGAATAATGGAATTTTCCTCCTGAATTCGTTCCAGACAATGGAAGTGCATTTAGACGAAGCGAATCGAAATGTGACTTTTTGAAGCAACAGACGGTGGATTGTGGTGGCGGATGCTGTGATGGTATGATGGAGACCACCCGAAGACCCGGTTGAAATTTAATTAAGCTTATTTAAGCGTTAAAAGCCAATGATTCAATAACGCCCAACAATGCTGCTGGGGCGAACCTTTACCAACAAAATATTGAAGGTATAGTCAGCAGTTATCCTTATATTTCTTTTTTTCTTTGGGTGGATGGTAAGACTCTATACTGCATCCTGAACGATGTTGCAAATGCACCATCTGTATATACCAACACATATAGTATAAGACCACATCCTATATGAACGATTTTCTTGTTCTCGCCGTCACAATTATGTATGAGAAGTGACTTTGCTTGGAGCAACAGGATTAAGAACTTATTTTCTAGAGGCTCTCTCTATATGTGCATTTGTAATTGCATTTTCATTTAAAGCGATTACGCTACGAATATATCCTACGGCAGCGAACAAGGATTGCCTGGATTTGCGTGCAAAATACAAATGCGACTATAGTATAAAGAGAAAAAGAGTGTGTGTTGCTGCATAGTAATTAGAATGCATTAAACTGCATGGTGTTTCGATGAGTAGGCAGTTGGCAATTTGTTTGTTCTTAATCCTATAAAATGCATTCACGTTGAAGAAATGCATTCAATCCGCTGTGACTTATATACACTTTAAACTGATTGAATGAATTGGATAGGGAAATCTGTCTTTATTTCAAATATGCGGGATGATGTTGGAACTTGGAAGTCAATGAACGGTAATTGAATTATACAATTATGGAGTTAAGTGCAAAAGAAAATGGAGAGAGTTACTAATGAATAATGCCAGTCAGTTTTTTTTTATTTATTTTTCATTCAAAGTCAATTTGAGTTTAAACTTTTGAAGAAAATTTTGTTTGCCGACGCTACATGGATTAAATTTAAATTTTCATTGAAAATTCTCAGGGACAACGTGTTTCACTTTCTGCACGAAGCTTCTATTTTTGTTTTATTAATAATAATAATATTTTAATTACATATGTGTCTGTAAGGCACAATGCCTTTTAAATGCAACAGTTGTTGCACGACGCTAGTTAAAAGGAGTAGAAAGATAGGAAATAATTGTTTTTGGTACAATGGATAGAGAGCTAGATGAATTTTATTTTTCATTGCATATCCTCATGGCCGACGTCCAGCATAAGCTTGGAGGTATGCTGAAAAGAAAAAAACTGCTTTGTACCCAAGTGAGATTGAACCTGTGGGTTAACAAGCAAACACTCCATCCATTGTACCATTGCCGTCACAGATGCTTTGCACAGATGAACCAGGACAGTCGATTTAAATTGAAGGGGAACTCAGTTTATTTGGATAAGAACCAATTTTCTTTCTTTCCCATAAACTTTTGACATTTAAATTAACATAGTTTTGGGAGACGGACATAATAATGAAATCCAAAAGACCGAAAAACCAAAAGACCGAAAACCCAAAATACCGAAAACCCAAAACACCGAAAACTCAAAAGACCAAAATTAAGATTGATTTTTTTTTTCAAAATTTTAATTTTTTTTTAAATACTAATTTTATTGAACTAAAAAAAAAAATAATTTAATTTTTAAATCATTAACAAAATTCTCTCTCATCTCAATTCAGAAAAAAATGTTGTTATAAATACCAAAATAATAGCCCTACTTTAATTCCCGGAAGGACTCAGTAGGACTAAGGCGCCCGCCAGACGACTGGACATACCCTAAGCGGAACAACGAAGTTGCGTGAGCGGGACTGACTACAGAAAGGGAGTTAAAATCCCTTGAACCCGCGCAGCGGTCCACCCAGGTGTTGTTAAAGTAAGAGACCTAATATATCCTCAAAAGTTGTATATAAGAAAAGGCAAGTAAAGAAAACACAAAAGCTTGACAAATTATTTAAAATGAAAAATTTGCTAGGCTAGCCTTGGTTTTATTTACAGAAATGAGATTCATCCTTTAATCGAACCTTAAGACAAACAGGATTCAATGCAAATATACGAGTATTCTGACCCGTTGCCGCCGTAGATAAAAAGTCCTTAATTCCTTAAAAATCAAACATCAATTTCTTTTCGAAATGCATATTTCCAAGAGTCCTCAATCTGTGATTTCCTCACTTGACTTGGCACGAATAATATTCAAACTGAAATAACTCTAGCCCAGATCGATTAGCAAGATGGTTTACCAAAACAACGCTTACCACCTCAACTCCCCTTCTCAACTCGATTCGGACAAGAGATGTATAAGTTTTGTTAATCCTGTTGAGTTCATTGAAACGGACATTGGACAATGCCACTGCAACACTACTTTTCCGTTCATCGTGTGCCACCAATCCATCTCTCCAGATGAGTACATGACAATCAAATTTTTGAGCTAAAAGACGATAAAAAAAACAAGAATAAATAAAATAATTCCAAGTTACATGTGATTGATCGTATGCAAACATGATGGTGGTCACGTGTCCTTTTACATCGGACACGTGTAAAGTTGAGTAAAGTTTGTTTCTACAATTTCCAAAATGCGTCCTTTTGTTTGTCATTGCACAGGCATATTCCATCAACACTATACCTACATGCTTCTGTATACTGTGCCACTAAATCAACACACTCTACAATGATTTTTTAAGCATCCTTGATAAGTCCTTTTTTTGACTGGCTTTTGTTTGACTTTTGTTTATGAAACAACATACAATACGCACCACGACAGTGGTAAAAATTTACTGCTAATACCTGGGTGAATAAATAATACAAAATAAATGAATTGTTCCATTTCTCCACCATCAATCCTAAAGATACAAAGATATCCTGAACGCATTTAAGAATTGAATTTTGTGTGAGAGTATGGGTTTTTTTGAATTCCATATGGAAGATCTGTTTTGAGAAGCAATTTGTTGAGAAAACCCTTACAGACGCGCTTTAGCTGACTTTCACACCCGGGGGGTATTAGCCAAGAATATTGCGGAGTGTGTCCTGATTTATTTTAACAACTAAACAATATTGTCAGTGTGTATTCACTTGGATTGAAATTAACTTGAATAAATGTTGTTTATTGGGCGGGCGGGCGTTGATATTATTGTTCATGATGGAAATACATATACATATAGATTTAAAAGTTAGCGAAAGAACGTCCTTCTTGGCAGCCGCCCGCATTAACGTATTACTGGCAAATCTATAGTAATTATTTCGTTTTCGAATAGATGATTGAAACGAACTTGGCAATTAGGAACCTGATGCGAACAAATAATCGCATGAATGGCTACGAAAAAAAGGATTGTGTATTTGGTGATTTGGAAAATTTGTTTTTGTATACACATGACTTTTAATGAACTGATATATGTTTCAATTAAATTTATCCTGAATAACGATCTGTTATGAAGTTAGATTTTGAATGCATATATGCAACGACATGTTCTTTTGCAAGATGCCTATGAGTGGCAATTTATTTGATAATGACTTTCATTTAAATTTTTTTTTTATTTTAAGATATGCAGGTTTTAAAAAATTGTTTGGCAAAGGGACATTTCATTTTAGTATCAGAAGACTTAGTTGGCAAAATTGACATATTGAGTTGGCAAATTAAAAATTAGAGAAACAAAAATGATGAAGTAAAGTGCTTCATTGAAATTTGATGAACTTCGAAATTTTTGGGTTTAGAAAAACAGCAAATGAGTTACGGAATTCATTGCAGGATGTATTACTGGACTATAGGCACTGAGTAGACAATAGTTTCTGCTACGAACGTTATCATTTTAACGTTTATAATATTTGAAGGATTGGTATGCAGATTTCAAAAGAATCGACGGGATTTTTTCTTATGTTTTTCAAATGGCGCCCAACGTGGGGCCATAAAGATGTGCATCCATATCAATCTACACATGGAACAGGCTGAAGGCTTTCAACAAGGTTTCAATGTATCATCAAGATATAGATATATTAAGCATTCGCTCCAAGCCAATTTAACCGTGATAGATTAAGTTTTTTGAGATGTGGGTATACTTTGACCATATTTTACATTTGAGGTGCCAAATGGTGCATTTCCAACTAACCACATCGTCCCCGATTTTAACCAGATGAAATCTATTATTTCATCTCATTTTGGCCCAAGTGATTGGAACCCAACAGATTATCCACCTTCAGTCGATTGCAATATGATCGACCAGGAATATAAATAACACTCGTTGGAGGTTCGAAGCGCTAATTTGGTTTCTTCGGAACAGTTGTTCTTCGAAACCGCCGTCTTACCTACCTACCTACCGGAGGTTCGAATTTGGTCAATAAAGGTGAACAAATATAGGTTTGTGTTGAGTCTTCAACCGTGTCGACGATTATCCACGAATACATTTCGGTTTCTCGATAAATGAATTAAACGACAACGTTTGAGTCTTGTTAATGAAGTGCAAAGTGTCGAGAGATTAATGAATTATTGTAAGTGTTTAACACTTGGCGCAATCGGTAGGATTCCTACAGATTGCATCATTTCTGTTATATGCTTCGATATGAATTCAACGACAACGTTTGAGTCTTGTTAACGAAGTGCAAAGTGTCGAGAGTTTAATGAATTAATGTAAGTGTTTAATACTTGGCGCATTCGGTAGGATTGCAACAGATTGCACCATTTCTGTTATATGCTTCGATATGTTTCGAAGCTCCAGTTCTCCGGGTACCCATTTACGATGTGATATAAACTCCACTGACTGAGGAGTTCGTAATAATCATTCATCTTTTCACTTGCGCTCTACCAATATTCAAATAGATATGTTCTTATCCGGGAATTCCTGAAGATGGAGAATTTTTGTGCTGCTCACCTTAATGTTTTTCCAGTTGTTGAATGTATTGCCAATAGTTGCTTCAAAACTTGACTATGCTCTCTACCATGTCACTTGATTCAAAAACATTCGAAGTATTTGAACTATCGCGATTCCAATGTATTATGTCATTTTATTTGGATGACTAAACTATAATTCAAAAATCCGTATGACCTAAAAGTATTTGGTATTGAACAGTAAATAAAGCCCCCTTATCCCTAGATGACTAATTCTCAAAAGTTTAATTTCACACATTTCTATTTAATCAGAAAAATAAACTTCTTGTTTATGTGAATTTCGATTAAAAAAACAAAAATGAATAATTTTCTGTTTTTCTTTAGTGCATCAATAAAAACTCGTATCTTGCAGTAGTGATTCTCTATACATATAGAAATAGGGTCGGTTTGTATATACGAAAAGAAAACAAAATCTTCCCCGAGAAGAGAAAAATTGAAAAGAAAATTCCCACTCCTAATTTCATTCATTCGCAAAGTAAAGTAAAAGTTTAAAGTACGCATAAATGAATTACAACTTCATAAACGATAAAACTTAATTCCATTATTTTATTATCCCCGCTACCGTCTTAGTAATAATATTCCTTTGTGCACTTTGCGCGCCCTCCCCATAATGCTGTCCTCATTTCTTTGCTTTTCCGCTTTGCAAAATTTAAATTAAAGGATTATAATTTTTATATGCTGCACAAGCAAATACACACTCTGCCTGCGAGAATATTGTTTTCTCTTTCTTCTTCTTTTATTTTTTTTTATATCCGATCCATCCATTAAAATTGTTTATTCTTTGAGATAATGTCACTCTAGCAATCCTGAAATCCATTAGAAAATAAAAATAAAAAAAATATATATAAATATATATTTTATCCAAAGAACAGATCCCTTCTAATCGGGAAAAGGTCGTCGTTTTCTGTTCTATGCTGTCGTCGACTACTTAGACTTACCTTAGCTATGATGGTGTATTTGACTACTTTATTGCCAAATGGATTGTGCAAACAAGAAATTCACCCCTAAGTATGTTTGCCGTTGTTTCATGTTGCTATATTGGCGGTGGTAGTAGCGGGTGATATCGACATAGAGTTTTCACCTTCAGGCTATAAGAAGTCCTTTCTCACATCATATATATACCCACACAATGTGCAACCTGGAACCCATGACCAACCCATAGCCTAGAAGAGCTTTGCCCGTTTTGGTCTTGATGAACCTATTATTTTTCCAATTGTAAACAGTTTCAATCTGTGTTCTTGTTTACAAATCCCTTGGAATGTATTAAATTAATGCGAAAAGTCCTTACAAGTTGTTAGGTTTTTTTTTTTTTTGTCTATGTTCTCTCTATAAATTATTGGCATGATGTTTAAGGCGGTATTATCTTTCGTCCTTTTTTTTTATTTTTTTAGCCGATGTAATAAATCGTACAATGAGAAATTATGCTATCAACATTTTAAATACATCCATTTGGTAAATTAAATTGCTTTTCGTGTGGAAAGGTAATGGAAGAAGCATAATTTTCTCATCACCTTAATCGCACT
Source organism: Baccha elongata (assembly GCA_951217065.1). Classification (NCBI taxonomy): domain Eukaryota; kingdom Metazoa; phylum Arthropoda; class Insecta; order Diptera; family Syrphidae; genus Baccha; species Baccha elongata. The sequence goes on from OX578274.1 coordinate 47,276,244, forward strand.
TTGTAAGGATTATGGATGACTGGGATCACAATATCATAAACGGGACAGGCAACCATGGATATTAAATATTACTCAAACTACTTTGGTTGTTTTGGATTTGAAATTTTGTTACTTTATCAGCGAACAGTTGTTGTATCAGAATTTGAGGACTTGTGGGTGCATGTATCTTAGGAAACTAATCAAACTTCAATCAAACTTTTTTTTTTGGCATAATAAATAAAATAATAAAACTTTGATTGGTGGCATCACAATTTAATTTGGAAGTCTTAACGATGTTCATAGGAACAAACTTATCTCTCGCAGTTTTGCTCTACGGAAGGTTTAAATATTCAATTTCGTTCCAACCGCAGGGATTCTTTGTAGTAGTTGTAGTGGAGTATCAGTTCGGCGGAATAACAAATCTTTCCCCAATTGTGACAAGAGTTCGGAACTAATTTACGGGTATTGTTACTCTAAACGTAAGAACAAGTTGTATGGTAGATATCATGAAACGCGTGTTAAGCCAAAAAAATTAAATGCCAACTTGCTTAACTATACCATGCCAAATTTTAGCAAATTGAGCCGTTATAAATTTTTCCACAAAAAAACTAAGACACTTTTTTTTGACAAAAATTTGACAAGCACTCTTTCTGATGCAAATAAAACGTTCACATCAAATTCGTATGAGCCGTTTTCAAGCAAAAAATTGAAAAACTAATACTGTAGCGAGTTTTTCCTAAATTTCTCGAAAACGACTTATTTCGATTTCGATAAAACTTCGGAATTTTGGCTTAAAATGCATATAACGAAGATTTGGTGGTAAAGATTTTCTAAATTTTCTAAAGTTTTTAGCTAAATAACATAAAAAGTAAAATGCGATTTTACATAATTTAATGAAATACAATATTTTTAGTCCCATACTTTGCAACAAGAGCAAGTTCGTGCGACCTAGTCCTGCATTTAATTTGTTTTGTTTTTTTGTTTTTGTTAGGCCTTATATGGCGTAAAAATTATAATTTCCAATAAATAAACAAAAAACTGAAAACTCGACCCTTCCCCCTCCCCCTCCCTTAAAAAAATTAGCTCAGGGCCAAATCATTTGTACGTTTTAGGATTTTTACAAGACATCAAAAAAAGATCTCCAGCAAAATCAAGCCTGGAACTTAAGGGAACAGTTTAAAAAAAAAATATTTTTTTAACTCAAAACTCTGAAAACAAAATTTAAACAACATTATGGTTTTTTTTCGACTTTTTTACTATTTTTGAAATTTAATGCTCTTATTAATTTTCAGTCAAAATTAGAAAACCGTATATGCTCTGCTGAAGTTCTCTTGTAGTTTGTAAAGTATGAAGAATGAACTTTAATTTTATGTACAGAATTTCATTACCATGCAATAAAGTGTCAAAAAAGACACTGGATTTATGCTATTAAATCATTTTTTCATTAATAGCAACTAAAAATTGACCTGCCAATTTGACCCGTTAGCGGGTGAACTTTCTTTTCTTTTAGATATAGGTACTATAAAAGCACTGTTCGATTTTGAGACGGTGCATTTTATTGAATTTTACGATTGTAACACCCTAACAACTTCTCTGGAATATTTTTCAGCGTAAAGACTTTGCATATTTTCGTTTTCGCCGATGATGTGACTTTCTGCCAACCAAAGCAGAGGCAATGCTGTACTGCTTCACACTTTTTCGAAAGGCTCCAAAAATCTTTGACATAGAAATTATTTGATGCCATGTAGGTATACATATGTAAAATAAATGTTTTTAAAAGTTTTTCTAACACTGCGCTATTTTTTAGCTTAAGTTTGAAGTACATATATAGGTATGTTAATTTTAAAATCTTAACATATAAAACCGAATTGAGACAGATGTTCCCCTCTAACATCTCCCAAAACCATTTGAATTCTACAATAAAAATTGTTTTCAAGTCGTAAATGTCAAACAATAAACTTTTTCCAAAATAAAATAAAAAAGATTGCGCATTTCAGCAAAGGAAACATGGCAATCAGATCACAGCACACACGCCCATCAGTAGCGCCTCTTCAACACGTCAACGTAACTCATTAATTAGACACGCATCACGAGGTTTCGTCAATAAAAATAAAATTGCACTATAAAAATGTCGCTTCTATAGGAATCAGTGTGTTGGGTGCGATAGAATGCGCAAATTATATGCACAAATCGTAAAACTTCACTTTCATTTAAATGACAGACACGGGCCCTTAAGCCACACGCCCTTTCAAGCACCCGTATTATTATCATCATCATCATCATCATCATCGTCATCACCATCACGTCAATATTATAAGCAATTGCATTTTATGCAAAGTCTCCGATTAAAAGCCGTATCGATGAAAATTTAATTTGGTTTATGTAGTCAAATTCAATAAGTAACCCTTGTCGATATCAACAACAACAACAATTTGACAACATCGTCCTTAATTGTGTTTCTGCATCACAAATTCTCAACACGCATATATTTAGCATCGTCATAATCGAAAAAATGGGGGATGATAATGCACCACAATGCATGTTATTTTTTTTTTTTTTTTAAGGATGAAAAAAGGATCATTGACACCGGCTTACCCCCATCGCTAATATTAAAAGCATCTAAATTCTAAATGTTCAATGACGTGTGATGATATAAATTTTAATTCACAGCCATAGGAACATGGTACTTATACTTACTTACTTGTCCCCGATGGTATGCATATAAAGGGTGGTCCTTGAAATGAAGTGCACAAGAACAACTCAATAAAAATGAAATTTAGATATGACTATAAATTCAACACTTAATGGTCCAAAGGAAGAAAAAACACGGAAACACCGTGTCCTCTCACTATCGCACACCGCACATTAGCATATGTTGTCGGTATGTGAATAACAATTGTTTTGCTGGCGTTGGCACTTTCATTGCAACTTACATCCATAAGTATTGTGCTCGTGAATAAATTAAAATTCAAAATATTGAAAAGGTTTTAAAAATTCTAGATTGGTCCATTGGTTTTGAAAATGCGAGTTAAGGTTATATAATGCTTAAAGGATTATATTTCTTAAAAAAAAAAATCAATTGCGAACGAATTGCGGGTAAAATGCGAATTGAATGAAAATTAAAAGCTAATCAAATGCGAACGGATTGCGAATGAAATGCGAATATAATATATATAAAATGCGAAGGAAAGGACTATGAAATGTGAATGAAATGTGAATGGCGCAGTGCCAATGACAATACAAATGAAATGCTAATGAAGTGCAAAAGATATGAGAATGATCTGCGAATAAAAGAACTGAAATTCGAATGAAATACAAACGAAATGCTAATAAAGTGCAAAAGATATGAGAAGTACAATTCGAATGAAATGAAAATAAAGTTCCCATGAAATGCAAATGAAGTGCGAATGAAATGCGAATGAAATAGGAATGAAATGCGAATTGAACTGGAATATACATAAAATCCGAATGAAATGCAAATGCATATTTATAGCGCACGAAATGCGAATGATATTAGAATTTAGTGCGAATGAAAGTAGAGTGTATTGTGAATGCAAGGCGAATGAGTATGAAGAGCGAATGAAAGGATGGTGATATACGACTGAAAGGCAAATACAAGGCAACTGGCAACTCAAATAAAATCCAAACGAAATATATTTTATATGAGAATGATGTGAGAATGAAAGGAAAGTAAAATACAAATGAAATGCAAATAGAATTCCAATGAGATGCGAACAAAAATGCGAATAGAATGGGCTTGAAATGGGAATGAAAATGCGAATAAATTCTGAATGAAACGTGAATATAATGATCATGAAATGCGAACGAAATGGAAGTGATATGAGAACTAAAGAGAGAGAATAAAAGGATAGTTTAATGTGAATGAAAGGCGAGTGAAATAAATAAAACGCGAATGAAATGCGAATGATATTAAAATGGAGTGCCAATAAAAATTGAGTGCAAAGAAAATACGAATGGAATTCGAATGAAGAGCAAAATAAAAACCAAATTTCAAGCCAGAGAAATGCGATTAAAGTGAGAATGAAGTGCGAAGTTAAACAAATTAAATGCAAATAAAAGAAAATAGAATTTGAATGAAATGCGAACAAGATGAGAGCAAATAAAAAAGCAAATAAATTACAAAACAAATAAAAATGGAAAGTAATTAAAATTAAGAAAAACTGTCCAAAATTTTAAAGAAGTCCGACATTTTGAACATCCTGTATAGCTTTAGTTCTTTCTTGATTTTTAAATAAATGTCGATTTCTTCTAGTCTTCTACGCGTGAGGAAATTAAGTGTTAATATAGTGGTTAGTAATAAAACTGATAAATTTGTAACTCATTGTGATGCAGAATATTTTCCTATTTCGGAAAATCGCTTTTTGCGAGTGTCATTTTATTATTTTAAAATTATATACTCTACAAACTTATATCTACGACCATGCAAGCTGCTTTAATTTATCCTCGAAGAACAAAGTCCCAACAAATACATGAGTTTTTAAACCCTTGCGATTACAAATGCGTTAGATACAGTTTTGTCTTTCAAAAAAACTGAATAGTCAACATGAAAATACAACTCTTTTTCCAATGCCATGTTAAATACACTTTGGTGTTTGTTTCTTTTTTTTCAAACTAACTTACTCACTGAATGTATTTCACATTTTGAATTCCTATTTGAATGAAAATTCTATTACTACTTCCTGTGTGGCTATATGCAGATAGTCCTTTGGAATTTGTATATTTTATTGCCAGAACGTGCTTTTGTTTCTTTTAAGCTGACATTAATATTGACAATGTGCTGTTATTGGCATCATACAAAAATTTGCATATGAAAACCATAGTTTAAAAGACCAAACATACAAAAATTGCATGACATTTTAATTACATGCGTATAGTGTTAATTGATGATGATATGTATGCGTTTACCATTTGTAATTTTACTGCAAAATATTAGTATTCGAAGTAGATAAAGGATTAAAGTGGCTTTTTATGTCGTTTTAATGTTTTTATGATCGTAATATCAAAAATTAATGAGTTATAGACAAAGTTGAAAATATTTTGATGTGTTAGTCATTTTTTGAAATGTGTAATAAAAATTCCATGCATGCATGTTGAATCTATTTACATACATACACATATCTACATATTCGTTTGTAAATTGTCCTGCTTTTTTATTGATATATAGGGTGATTCACATAAGCGGATAAGAAACAAATCTAATAGAGTGGGGGTCTATCTCCATTCTCCACCCATTTAGGGGAGAAGGGTAATTTTCTAACAAATTTACTTAAAACAAGCTTTATCTTTTTGGAAAGCCACCTTGAAATCTAGTCTTATATATTCTTTTTAAATAAATTGTTTTTGTGAATAGTTTTTGAAAAAATTAATTATCAAACTTAAAATTTCAACAAGACGGCGCAACATGTCACACAGCTCGTGCCACAATCGATTCAATAGAAAGACACGTTTGGTGACCGCCTAATTTCACGTTTTGGACCTGTAAATTGGCCTCCAAGATCTTGTGATTCAACACCGCTAGACTATTTTCTGTGGGGTTATGTAAAGTCATTGGTCTATGCGGATAAGCCACAAACGCTTGACCATTTGGAAGACAACATTCGCCGTGTTATTGCCGATATACGGCCACAAATGTTGGAAAAGTCATCGAAAATTGGACCAGATTGGACTACATCCGAGCCAGCCGTGTCAGTCATATGCCAGAAATCATATTAAAAATGTAATGCCACAAGATTATATTTCGAATAAATAAAAAATCATGTCAATGGAATATTTCATCGTTGTTTTATTGCAATTTAAAGTTCTATACCTCTAAATAACACCCTTTATAACAGAGTTAAATGTAGTCTTTTTTGAATTTTTGTATCAATAACATTTAACAATTTTTTTTTTACTTAATTAAGTGTTAAAATAATTTATCATTTTGATACGTTTTTTTAACGGCTTAGAAATAAGTAAGGCATACCCAGAGAATTAATATTAGTTTTTATTTCATATTTTTATCACTTAAAAAAAACGAAAATTAATGATGCTAGTGAATTTAATTTTTTATATTATATTTGTTTTTGTTTAGTGCACAAATGTTTTATATCCCATGGAAAATTGAAATTTTTTTAAATTTTTTTCAAACTTTTTTTAACCGTAACGATTTTCGACACAAGGATTTCAAATGAAAAGAAAGAATTGTTCAATTAATATGTTTAAACATTCAAAAGTCATGTTAATTAAGTAGAAAGTAACGAAATTATTTTTCAAATTTTAAAATTCGTTTTCTGAGGAATAAAATCGATGGACATGAGGCACTTAAGCACTCAGGAGGCGATTTTTTTTGTATTTTTATTTAAATTTTGAGTTTAACAATTAATTTTTCAAAAACAAAAACAACTTTGTTTAGAAAGAATATAAAATAATAGACTTCTGAATGTTCAAGAAGGTATAGCATAGCATTGTAGGTTGTACCGTTGGTTTTTAATAATTTTGTTTCTGTCTTAAGTCAATTTTATATAAACTTGCCCCTCTCGCCTAAACGGGGGAGATATACCAAACCTCTAATACAATTTTTTTCTTCTCTTGACCCAATAAATATGCAATAATTTGGTGCCTTATTCATGGTACGAAGTTTCATGTTCAAATAAAAGTGTTTTTTGGATTAAAATCAAATTCAATTATGTAGACCAGCTAAACTAAGACAGCCTGATTCTTGGCTTGGCCGCCATAAATTAACTATTATAAAAATAGTTTTAATGCACACAAGTTGTCTGTTTTAAACACTTCACAAAGTAAGTAAATTACTCTTTTAATTTTTTTCATACAAAATTTTTGTTTTCAATCATATAAATTAATTTGTTTGAACGTGATTTCTTTTGGGTCATCCAACAAGAAACAGCACTATTTTTTTCAAAATGTTCCCATTGTCATGCATTCAACTGGCACTCAAAATGTAGGGTGTTATTTATTATTAGAAGAATTTTTCGTATGATTAGGAACATACTGCACTGCATTAAGAAGTTGTTGAATTAAAATAATTAAATTATAGTTAATTTAAATCGAAACTAAAATGAACTTAATGTGAATTGTCTGTTATTGTTTTTTCATAAGACGGCATAAAAAAAAGTGAAAAAGTGCATTTTATAGCAAATAGCTAAAGAATTTCTGAACAAAATTCTGCTGTATTTTGGAGTTGTAAAACCTCGTCTTAAGTTAATCACTTTATAAATCGATTTGACCGGTTGAAACGCCAAATCTTCTTCTCTAAAAACAGGGTTTTATTTTAATTTTTTTATAAAATAAGAAGATTTAAATCGTGTTGATTATTTTTGATTGTGCAAAAGAACGCACTTATTATCTGTTATTGTGAAATCATATTGGATTCACAAGATACTCTTGTAAATATCCAAGTTCTATTATATGACACATAAATCCTTTCAGAGTCAACAGCATGTCACTGTATTCCAAAACAAAATAAAATACGTTTCCATTCAAATTAAACAAAAGCCAGAGTTTTATCCCCCAAACAACACACAAATTATCAAATAACCCTCTTGCCCCCTACTTTTATACAAAATGAACTCTAAATTTAGCTTTACCAAATTTTTCGTAAACTACTTCAAATTGATCTTGAGTACCTTTTCCACCCCTTTGATGATGATTTTCAAAATGCACCAAAAAAAAAAGGGTTTCATGTTCCACACATTATTTTGAATCTCTGTCTATATTTCTTCCTTTGAAGAATATGTTTTCAGTTTTTTTGTTTCCAATGTTTTTTATTGTTTCGCACGGTTGTTGTTGGAATGGGAAGTCCGGAAGTTTCACTCGAGAATACGATGAGTTTATGCGGGTACTGGACACGTGACCAACAACCTTAGTTAAATAATCAACAAAAATGTTAATGACGAACCGGGCCACTTCTTCTGTGGATGTGGAACCATCCAAACGAAACGTCTGTCCAAAGTGTAATTACGTGTATCTGATTGCAACAGTTTTGACAGCAATTCAGAGCAAAAAGGATTCCCATAATGAATGCAATGCGCCAACACACACACACCGCACCGATGAGAAGGAGGAGGCCGAGCCGCTTAAGCGAAAGAGTTACAAAAAGTGAAAAAGTACAGTTAGTGCCTTATTGTTTTCACAAAATATTATGGTTTCCCACTGAGGCAAGGACGAACTTTACAAACTATTTTATGAGTAAAAGGGTTAAACCGATTGTGACGATGATAATAATAAAAGGCCTTTTTATAAGGGTTGGGTGTTTAAGAGTGGAGGAAGGACAAATTGTGTTGCCTTTATAGAGTGTAACTTCCATTAACCGCATTTTTCACCTTCTTTTCGTCAGCTTATACACCGAAGGGAATTGACTTCTTTTTTATTCAATCAAGATTAAAGGTGCACACGAATTTTATTACATTCTTTGTACTCCACTGAGGTTTACTCGCGCTCACGGCTATTAATTACCATCTTATCGAACCGTGATGGCTTTGAAAATATGCTTTGATATATTTCTTTCATGAATTTTTAATAATGTATAATTTCAGCCACAAGTTTATATCGATATCAGTTTTTTTCCTGAACAAAAACAAAGTCAAATGAATCACTTACTATATGCTGGTGAATAAATTGATACAACGACCAAAAAGAAAGACTTTTCTTCATGGACTCCTCAACCCCTCAATTAATTCATCCCGAGATGAACATTAATTTATCCCTGCCAAAGATGTTGGGGTAGTTTATCTTCTTCAATGGCATCAACTCTGTGGATATATCGGGATGTGGTGACATTGAGAAGAAAAAAAATGAAGACGTGTTATATCTCAGAATGATCGGACGGAAGAAGCTTCCATTAATCTATTACTGACTGACTGGGACTATTTGTAAGTTTGACAATGAGAAAAAAAAACATCGTCCTTTCTTTGAGGATTTTAAATATTTATGAGCAATTTGGTTGGTAATAGTGTAGTCACAACTTAAATGAGGCGATTTCAAAGTAAATGTGTATTTAGGGATTATGATATAAATCAAACTAATATGTGTAATTAATAAAAACATTTGGACACGATTTACAATAAAATAAAAATAAATAGTCAAATTATGTGGCAATATTCATCAGTAGTAGTAAAATGGAAATATTAAGGAAGGATTTTGAAGGTTTAAAGGTTTACCGATTCAGCCATAACCACGACAACTGTTTTTCGATTGCCCAAAAACATACCCAAATCTCGAAACAAATTATTAAATTTTTTTAGGAAAATCAAAGGTTTTTGGAAAATGTATAGGAGACATTACATCTGCCAGTTCAATCCAAAAATGTGCTCTTGCTGCATTTTTCATGTTTCCTCGAGTAAAAAAAAAATTGAAAGTAAACAGTATTTTGTCAATCCTGAAATATAAGTTCTTTTTATTTAAAGGTTTTGCTCAGTTGAGCTTTGTTACTTTTTAGTTGAACCGATTCGCTTTTGCGGAATATTCAGTGCAAACTAGCCGTCATCAGAAAGCAATAAATTTTTGACACTTACTCCTTTGACAGATTTTTAGGGCCAAATATGCAAATATTATAACTAAGGCTTAACGCACGATTGTTCAACAAGCCTTTACAAATCCAATTTGAACATTTGCTGAGTTTATAGTGCTAACTGTCATCAGACGCAATATATTTGACATTTTGTAGTTTGAAAGATCTAAAATCCTGACATTTCCAAATTATTTATTTAATGCGAACCGTCATCGCAAAGCTATATATAAATTGTTAATACGTTTTGGTTTAAAGTATATGCTTAATTTTTGGTTTCACTAAATATGAAACAGACAATAAAAAACTGTGTTCTGGAAACTCCAATGGAATTTAAAAAGAGTGTACCCTCGAGTGAGTTCATAACATATGTGCAGAAACCATTGACGTACTAGATATGGACCGCCAGTCGGTTGAAATTTTGATACAATCAGCCAAGAAAAGTTGTTCCAGCTAAAAACAGCCTAAAAACGCCATCATCTTTTAGTGTTAAATACGTGTACTAATTTCGCCATTAGAATTTAAATGAAAACGATAATAAACGATCTGTAAGTAACTCATGGCATAAGGAGTGGATGTGTTTTGTAAAATCAAATTGGTTTGATAATAATTTCCACCAAAATATTTCAATAGTAAATAATTAATTAAAAAAATCATATCACTGCTACGCAGATTCCCTGCTAGTAGTTGATGGCGCCCCTAGTTATGTTGGAACACGCGTGAAGTTGAAACATATCTATTCTACGAACAAACCCCATTTGATCTTGTGTTCATTTTGAAACATGAATTATGTCAGAAAATTCATATATTTCGATTTGTTATTACTACATTTTGTTGAACATTTTCCGTTTTAATTGTATGTGTGTTTTTCTCTTTGAAAATACTTCTTTAAGGAATTTTTTGTTTTATTTCATTCTGTCTGACACTCAGTAGAACCATATTTTAAATACAAAAAACGCGGGTACCGATGCGGCTGCGGATGAGTTTTTTTTTTTGGAATTTCCCACTTTTTGTTCTATACCTACTTTTATTAAATCAGCGATCTTCCATATGAAACTTCTTTTTTGTTAAATTCTATCGCTGATTGGTTTTTATACACAACCCTGTTCTTCGGATATAGAACTGCAGTGAAGGTAAAAAAACCAGTATAAAAACTGTGGTTTGCCAGTAGTACTGTGGTTTGCGGTAGTCATTAGAAATACTTTTGTGTGTCCGATAAAGCCGTTTTGTCGATAAGCCATAGAATGAGAATAAACCCGCCACGTAAATTTTACAAAATTGGGATCCCGAAGGAAAAACAGAAACTACAACCGTATCTTTTTTTCTGTTTCAATAATCGTTTCTTGTGATCATAAAAAAAAAATTTGATTTTCTTTTTGATACCAGAAAAATGTTCTTGAACTCAATGTTAACAAGTGCTAACGTAACTTTTTTTTCCCAAAAACGCCAACAAGGACAAGGACCTTCCAAACACTATCATATTCATGATGAAGCAATTTCGTTATGTCTTTATGCGATATTAGGTTGCTCAACTTTAATTTTAACTTGAAACTCTTGACAGTATCATCAATATAAAGCAATTTAATGTTTGGCACTAGGACTGGGCCAAAAAGTTTTCTGATCGATATGTCTCAAAATCAATCTACATTTTCTTTGGTGTACCATTATTGAATGCTTATGTATATTGTAACGTGTTCTATAAAATGTTCTGCGTTCTTTTTTTTTTTGTTTTACAATGCGTTAACTCACCATTGTGATTCCAACTTAAAGTGACAGCCACAACGAAGTTAAGTTCTGCGTTCTATTTTTTTTTTTGTTTTACGACGCGTAAACTCACCATTGTGATTCCAACTTAAAGTGACAGCCACAACGAAGTTAACGAAACCCCATTTCTTAACGAAAGACTATAGACTAGAAAGCTCAAGAAGGCTCTGACTGGCACTGTACTAGAAGATTCTAAAGCGGAGTGCTGAATGGTGCAGCCACTATAAATACGAACGCACCATGCGGCAAGAAACAGTTTGAATTTGAAATCAGTCGTGTACAAGTCGGTAATTTAAAAATGATAAAGTTTGAATTTAAAATAAAGAAAGTAAAAAGGAAATAAAGAGTGTTTTGAAATATTAAGTGGAATGAAAAGTGAAAAGACGTAAAGTGAGTTGTATTAAAACGGAAATAAGTTTTGTTTAATAAAACGAACCTAGATAAAACCTAACAATATATTTGTCTGAAGATCGGTGAACTTCTTGTGTTGCCCGAATTGAGGCTGCACACTGCAAAGGGCATACAAATTAGACTTTATTAAAGTCTTGGATTATGTGATATTTAGAACCCAATTGCTCATTTTTCATTGGTTATCTACGCATCCATCTTGCAAAATACGATGGTCCTATAGATTGAAAAGGAATTAATTTGGGTCCGCTTCTTGTAATGAAAGCTTGATTGTGTGTTAATATTTGTTGGTTGTAACATTTCTTGTAAATAAGTAAACTTTCTCCCCCAAAATATATAAAACCAGTCTGTTATATCGAATTCTTATCTTTCTAACAATAAAAATCTATACAAACGCAAACATTTCCATCAAGGTTTATTGTTCTGTTCTGGTACAATCACAATCATCACAAATTGCTATGATAAATGAAGCTTGTAAAATACAAGAAGAAACAAAAAGTAAATCCAACAAATCATATCATCACCTTTTTTGTGCTGCTGCATGGTAATAAAGTTCTCTGCAATACTTTCAACAAAATATGCAATTTGCATATTTCCATTGCTTCCAGCTTAATAGTCACACACTACCTTAACCACACTACCGACTTAATATCTACATTCATTGTCACTGAGCTTATACTATACAACAAACACATACAGGTCCTAAAAATCCAAAACCAAATTATCTGATACGGCTCGGCGAAGCGATGGTGTGGCAAAATGTAATCCGTCAGAGGAAGTGAGTATTAGCATCCGGTAACATTTTTTCCACAAACAATAACCAAAAGTCGACTGATTCTGCCATTGAGTTTAGTCAGGGTGGGGTCGTGGTGGATCGTTGGATATCGTAAAAACTTGAAAATGACATATTGGATTCATTTAACACTGCCAAACTCCGATACGAGGCGACTGACAGACACACAAGAATATATAACCAACAAAGGAAATACCCCCACGACCGCCCACTGTGAAATGAGAACCCTCTATTTATGCCATTTGCCATTTCCAAAGAAGCGATATTATAGAAAGGCAAGTATAGCAGGCAACAGCATCAAGGATATAATAGCGGGAAGGAACCACCAGTCTGGTTTTACAGAAAATACTAAAATGTCCTCTCTTCGCTGTCTTCTCCACCACCACTCGTATATCAAAATAGAAAATCTCGCACAAATGAGTTGTGGCTGTTTTATGCAAATTAGGCATTCGAAATTCGGATGCCGAAATAATCGTAATCGTAAAGTACTAATCCCTAAAAACATATCTGCCGAATGCACATCTCCAATTAGTGGCTGTTGTGTTTGTGGGTCTAAAAGGAGATTGAGATTTTTTTCCTCCTATGGGAGATGGTGTTAGTCTGATGGCTGTATCTGTTGCTGTTTTGGAAAGTTTGTTTTTTGTCAAGAATATCTTTGGATTATTTCATTTACGTTAGGAGGGATTAAGTCTTATTAATGAACAAAACCAGTGGAAAAGTTTTTTGTATACATAATGGTGTCGGGGTTAAACAATATTTGACTCTATGCTAACTGAGTTAAAAATATACTATAATATTCTTAGGAACTATAGGTGGTTTTGAAAGTTCATACGCTAATAGTTATTATAGAATTTGAACGTTGAAGTTTTGTAGTTCAAAAATTATTTAAAAGATATTAACAAAAAAATTAAAGACTTATGAAAAATACAAATTTGAAAAAAACTTTTGAAAATTAAGGGATGAAGATCAGCATTTTACCATACTACGCAGATTATCCCACTTCTGAACTGATGGTAAAATGATAATATAAATTTGCAATGGAAAGCTTGGTATATATTAATTTTTCAATGATTGATATATTAGATATTTTCTTAAATGAATAGTTAAAATCTCAATGATTTATAATATAAATAAGCACAGTAGTTAGGTTGTGTTGAATTGCGTTCAATCAAAAAATGTAAAATGACCCTAAAATTATCTGTGCGATTTGACATTTTCTACTTTTTAGGCGATTTGCCATTGCGTCGAAATGCCGAAAAAAGGAATTTTGGGTGATTTTACATTAAGTCAACTCAGGTTAAATTCGCCTGAAACTAAATAGTCCAAAACTATAAATAAATCACAACGCCCAACTTTTTGGCAATATGACATAATGCGTCTTTTCGCTCAAAAGCAAAAAAAAATATATCACCAAATGTGAAAATGGGGTGTTTCCTCTTTTATTTTTTCTTAAAAAATAATGTTATTTTTACCGATTTTATGTAATGTCAAATTGCCCAAAAATTAAATAAAAATAAAAATCGCCCAAAGTACATTTTGGTTGATTTAATATTTTTTAAAAATCTAATTTTTAGGGGCTGTTTTGGTATTGGCGATCTTACACAGTTATTTATTAATTCTGAGAAAACACTCATGTAGTTTAGCAATTTGATAGTTTATAATTTTTGGCGATTTGACATGGTATGCCATTAAATTTAACTTGTTTGAATATATTACATAATTCGATTTCAATTTGCAAGGAATGTTTTAAATTGTTACAAAACACAATTTGTTTATCAAAGTAATAACAAGCATCAAATTGTAATAATACACTGAGTTACAAAAAAAGTGGCGCACCTTGAAATTTTGCATTATTTACAATAAAAAAAAAATAATTTGTTCTTATAGTTTTAATAATTAAAATACATTTAAGTGATTTATTTAAAAAAAAAACAGAAAAAGTTAGGAACAACAATTTAGAAATTAAACATAAATAAATAGCCCAGGAAAATTATATATAAAAACAATGCAAAATTACGAAATAATTCCGACAAAGCTGGATTTTGCTGGAAACCTTTGTTTTGATGTCGTGACCAAATCTTAAAAAGTAGGTTACCCATAATTTAGTCGAGAGCTAACTTTTATTTGGGTAAGAAGGGGTCCAAATTCAGATTTTTGCAAGTTTCTCGGAAATTATGAACTTTTTAAGGTAAAAATTGTAGCTAAATGATTTTCCACAAAAAAGATCTTGACACTTTTCGTCGTACCTTCAACCGATTTCACTTTTGTATAGGAAATCATATAGACTACAATTTTTACCATAACTTTTTTTTTTGAAAGTAGTCTGTAAAGCACACAGCTAACGTGTGATCGATGTCGAAAATTATTTTACTGATCCTATTGCAATGATCTGTATTTTTACCCACTATAGATCGAGCCTGACTGGAGTACATTTCTTTTGACTGGATAAGTCCAACTTCTGCGCTCACAAAGTAAAATTATCTGAGTGCGAAGATATGATAAGGAGAAAGATACTGAACATTTCTGGGGAGGTTCCGTCATGGTGTGGGCGGGAATTTTTATGCGCTGAAAATTCGAGCTATACATTGTGGAAGGATAGATAAACTCTTGTTCAACATCGACATTATTCTGAAGGAATAAATGGTTCAATTCGAACCATTTATTTCAGGAAGATTAAAGCAAAAGGGCGTTCTTTTTTGTTTAAAGTGACGGCCTAAATTTGAAGAATTTATCGTGTAAAGTCTCACAAACTTATCATTACATACTAAATTAAAAAAATATCAAATAATATAAATATAAATCACAATAGCTATATACATGTCATGTTCTAATAAGCGAAAGCCTGTCCAGAATTCGAGATAAGACTTCCAATAACTTGTAGTGGAAAGGGTAAAGATAATAAATACCAACAAAAATAAAAAAAATTAGTGGCACCGACAGCTCCTATAAGAACCACGGCCTAGTCTAGTCGATTCTTACACTCTCAACTAATCGTTTTGTGTGCGATGATAGTTCTGCCAGCATTGGAGGGGATCTACAATTTTTGTTCGAATCCATACAAGTGAACTAAGATGCACTTTTCATGACACTGATACTCTTGGAGGATTCGATATTTTATGTACTCGAAATGTAATACCAACAATGTTTTGAACTTCATTTTGCTTTTAAATTGTGATGCTATTTTTAGTAATTATAAAAAAAGTTCAATATAAAAAAAAACAGCCATATCTTGTGCTGTGAAGAAATACGAAACTTATGTTTTGAAATCAATAGTTTTTTATATAATTTTTTTTTATTTTAAGTAATTAAAAAAAAACTTCAATCTAAAATATAAATATGACTTCTTGAGTAGTGGAAAGGTAAGGGCATATTAGTCTAAAAATATGCTATAGCAAATTCAATTTAATAGTTTTTATTTCTTATTGTTCATTTTTAAATTTTAATTTGATTATTTTAAAAAAATCGAAAAAAAATTAAACTAGTATTTTAAAAACCAAAAGTTTGATTTTTATGAAATAATTTTTTTTTAGTTTGACTCAAATAGTTTTCAGTTTGTATGACACGGTTATTTCTTATGAAATTTGCTTTAATTTGAACACCCCTATTTAATAATATAAACTGCCCCTAAACATTCCCATCCAAATCGAGCTATATTATGTACTAAGTAATATATCCTCATATTTAATTTGTCTTAAGAAAATCCACAAATGCGATTTTACAAATCCTCCACATCAAAAAGCCCCAAATACAATAGAAACAAAATATTCGCAAAAACATCAAAGAATTTATTATTCATTCATTACTCTCTAAAATGTCAAAGGTAATATATTCTCATTCTTTTCAATTTTTGCATACGCGATTGTATTGCCAGTCGCGGAAATCCATTTAATGAACCATAAAAAGGAACAGGTATCCTTTCATAAGTATAACCATTCCCACCATAAAGTCTCCCACTTTGAAAATAAATAAAAAAAAAATCCTTAATACCTATCACATCCACGAAAGCAAAACGCTTTGTTCGTCCAAAGAAAGTGTTTGCGATATGATGACTGTGAATGTGCCACATCACCACCATCAGAATACAAAGCTTTTACGTTTATTAATTTTCATGTTTGATTTCGCTTATCCTTGCGCGAAAAAAAAAATAAAATGCCAAGGAAAAATATAATAACAATAATAGTAAAAAATTCCTTCCATTCGTACCTATATATCCTTGCATTGCACGAAAGAAAATATTTTCATTCGCGTTTTTCTGCTTTGATAGAAAAATGTCACCGCAAGTAAAATGTGGTTCCACTTTGAAGCTTTGCATTCTTTTTTCTTAATGTCGCCGCGTCGCTCATGCATGAAACGCAAATAAACAATCATTCTCTTGTCTGATTACCTTTTACAAGGATAATGATAAAAAAAAAATCCGTCTATCCATTGGAAAATTAAAGGAAAAACAAATTTCAATAATCCACCCTCGTTGCAAAAATAAAAAAAAACATCCTTCTAAATATTTAATATCATAAAATGATACTAATTTAAAAAAAAAAAGTCCTTCTTATGTGAACACTTATACGGCTTGAAGAATATACCTTTGGAATGTTCTGCTATATTGGCCTAATAAATTATGGCAGGAGTTTTAATGAAATGAAAGATAAACCATTCATTGTATCGATAAAAGAGCTTCCTTTTCCAGGATAACAACTCCATGCGTCTTAGCATTTCGTTTTTATTTCGCATTTGGATCATAAAAATGTAATGAATAAAAGAGGAGAGGGAACAACGATCCAATCTTTCATTTGAATATTAAAAAAAAAAACATCCTGATGAAATCAAAAGGACAAATTATTTCTTATTCATGCATTAAATTGACTAAGAAGCTCTCAGGCGGATTTATGTATCCATCCATTGATATCCAACGGATGGAAGCCATATCAGCCTTGAAATTATATTATTTCCTAAGGATGTAGATAATTTTTTTTTGTCCAGCAGATGGAAGAGTTCCCACATATTGGTTTGGGATTAGAATCAAGTTATTGACATTGAATGGAGTTGATGTATAAGTGACTCCTTAACCACACTGCAAATTGAATAAAAATCACGAACTAGCTTAAGTGCGGGCTCTTTTGCAAGAATATATATACTAGGACGAAAAAATGAAAATCCAGGTTAATTGCAATTTTGTTCCCCATCTGCAAACTACAAGGTTAAACACTTAAGTATATTTGTGCAAATATTTTATTTTATTTAGAGCACATCCTTTTTCCGCTCCTGTGACCATTATATCAAAGTTACTTTTATCCCTACTTAAGCACGATTCACAACAACCGCGTACTCTCTGGTTTTGTGTAAACATATCTTTTCCTTAAAAATACGAATTATATAATATATTTTTAATGGCTATATACAAAAAAAAGGATATCAAATCTTTTTTTATAAGTTCAAGAGTGGTTTTTGTTCATGCGATTGATCAAACATTGACACAGAATATCCTTTTGAAACGCATTTTTCAAGTACGTATATTGAAAAATCTTTGCAAATATTGCAAAGAAAAAGGATGTTTCATCACACACATCAATAATAATGATATGTGTGCTTTCAATTATTATGTCAATTTTGGATTTGATGAAAGGATTTTTTTTCTCAGTGAAGTCATGAGTTAAAATATTTATTTATAAACCGTTTTAAGTAAACACTGATGATATGGTAAAATAACTTTTAAGGATTACTAGGATATGAATCAAAAGATTTTGCAAGGGGATGTTTTTGTGGCATTTTAGGTCACTTTTTTTTTTTTTTTTTTGTTGTGGACTTAGTGAAAGTAAATTTGGTTGAAAGGGTTCATATGTGGAAAAAGTCTTTTGGGAATAAAGATTGATTGCATTAGAAAATGGATGTTCAATGTTTGAACCAATAATTTTTGGCATTGATGATGAACATAAGCGGCTCTATCGAAAATATACGTTCGGAACGGAAAATTCTCCGATTTATACGAAATTCAAGATTTTTGCAGAAAATATTTTTCCCAGCGCACATTTTTATGAAATTCACAATAGCATTTTGTTTGGCACTGGGTTTAAGTGGGTTTTCAGCAAAATTTTTGAAAATTTCACAAAAGAATTTATATGAAATCGGAGAGGGCTTAATATCTTATTTTACATATAAACGATAGGAATAGATATAGCCTCAACTGAACTCTGAGCACCCCACTGGGATATGCTCGTTAACACGAAGGTAATTCGCCACATGATTAAATGTGTGCGACCCAGTCTAGCCCTTTATTTTCTCTATATTGCGCCCAAATAATTCTATAATATTCATCATTCAGACAAGCGTATAGGTAAAGGGTGCGACTGGTTTGCATGAACTTGCTATTGTATCAAGTATCCTTCGGCTTAACGCCTGGGAAATTCATCAACTTTTCATCGTGAAAATGGAATTTTTAGAAAAACTTTTTCCCAATTTTTTTAATTTCAGTATATTAATGAGAAGTTTAAGAATACATTTCATCAAAATCGGTGCCCCCTTATAAAAAATTATCGTTATCAAAAAAGTACCGTTCTATGGCAAAAAATTACTCATATAAAATGTTATCAAAATTGATCGTATTTTTTTGAGAATGTTGGAATTACCGTTAACGTTTATATGGCAGGTACCGTTATTTTAAAACCTAGAACAAAAAAATTTAAAAAAATGCCCGGGCACATTATATTGCCGGACCATCATAATAATAATGTCATGTTTGATTGATATGTCAAATTTTAATTTTCCTTACCAATACATAACTTGCCTTCACACTGCATAAAACAAAACTTATAGAAACAGGCAAAACTGTTTTTTTCAGTTTCAAATACCTACACACGTTTAAATGGGAGCAATCTCACCCAAAAAAAACACAATACCTATAAACAAACAACCGAAAGGGTTTTCGTTTAATCGCCTGAAGTCAAATAGTGAACGTCCTTAAATGGGAGCAGTCACACCAAATTAAACAACTAAATCATTTTACACAATAGATCAAAATAAGTGCAAATAAACATGTTTGTATAAAGCATAGTTAGGCGCAAAAAACATGTAGTTAAATGATAGCTGAAGTCACACCAGACTAGTTGATATTCCATTCAAACATTTTGATTTGCTTCATTCGGTGTGAACTATAGACAATGTTCACATTGGACGTCCTCACCCAACGTACGCATTTTGACGTCTTTATGTTTTGTCCCCTTCACACTCCGTTGTAAGAAAGAGACTTGGTTTTGCATCCAGATTTTTAGATTTCTTTAAATTTTCATGGATAAATTTTGACAATCGCTTTTTGCACCAATGTTTTGAAAGTTTTCACAAAATTAGGTCACTTTTGATCATAAATTTCAATTAAGCATGAGCCTATAAAGAAAATTGTAAACATCTAGGCTCATTTCACATGGAAACTAACGCTATCTAGTAAAAAATAGAAGAATAATGGGAGAGACTTCTGATGCCACTGTGATATCTGAAACTTCTTCGAAGTTAGGTTTAGGACTACCGAATTATAATTCTTCACATTGATTTCGCTACGTTTAAAGAAATGTTTCGTTCCACAAAAAGTTGTCCATAAATATTTTGTATGAATTTCGGTAAGCGAATTCCAAATTCTTCATCTTTTCTTTGATAGTTTCGTAAATTCTGTCTGTCTGTCTGTCAGTCTGTTTGTATCAGTAACTACACCCTAAACGGCGAACCGATTTGCTTCAAATTCAGTATGTAAAACCATTCCTTCTTAGAGGAGAAATTGAATTTTTTTTAGTTAGCTTAAAAAATAGCGGTACCTGTCATAATATAACCGTCATTAAGAACCTTAATTTTCTCGAAAACGGTTCCAACGATTTTCTTCAAAAAAATAAGAGAATGTTTTTGATAAATTGCAAAAGAAAATTTAACCACGCCCATTAATGGTAGCTCTCATAGAACTGTTTTTTTTTTTCTTGAGCTATCTCATATACGGGTTACTCGATTTTAACTCAAAAAATGTTTTTAAAAAGATCTAGATAATAAGATCAATATTTTAGTACCAAAACTTTGTATGCTTAGTTTTAATTTTACTTAATTTTTCAAAAAAAATTGTTTGTTAATTCAATATTTGGAAAACGACTTGACAAAAAAATTTTATTTTTTGTACAATAAATGTAAATTATTAACCACTTTAAATTTTCATACGTTAAAATTGCAAAAAATCGATTTATTTAAAAACCGCTCTAGCGATTTTGGAATTATTTTTTTGGTAAACTTATAATTGGGCAACAAATTTTTTTTTATACTTTGATTTTAGTTTGAATTAGCACTTTTGTGAACAATAAGTTTTAGCACTTTTGTGAAGAATTCATATGATACCTTTTTATATTAAAAATATTAAATTTATTTTTATTAAATTTAATTTAATTATGTTATTTTCGTGGCAACTTGCCTCAAGAACAAGTTCGTGAGACCCAGTCGTGTACTTTATTTTTCTTAGGCACATAAGATCGTTTGCTCTTTATCAATTTAACTTGGCACTTCCGATTTCAAATAATTTCAATTAATATGTGAGTTACTTTGTTTACCCCCTGAATCCGTATATAGCTCTGACCCACTTAGATCTTGTATTGTATTAGTAAGTATACTTTCATTAGATGTGCTCGAAATTTCGCAACGTTTGCGCATTTTTTTCGACACTGATGGTATGCTGCTGTATTCGTTATTTAATCTACTATTAAAACTGGATGGCGTCGGCTCAAGACCGGGATAGGTGGAGAGACTTGTTGAAGGAGACCAGAACCGGACCCCGGTTGTCGAGCCGATGATGATGAATCTACTATTAATTTGCTGTGCCATTGATTTCCTGGCACGTAAGTGCGTAACCCAAGTGCTCGCATGCAAGTTTTTGGTGAAACTGGGATTCACTTCAGGGATATGTCTTCGAACGAACGAAAAATTCAGTTTACTGTTTAAATTTTAAGTTTTGTTGAATATGTTTGAATTTTTTTTATCTAACAAACGATTAGTAGATCTATTTATTTTTTCCTGTAACAATCTAATCAAATCATAAATTTCAATATGTAACCCCAAATAAGTATAACTTTTTTTTGGAAAAGGGTAAAATTGGATTAGTAAAAAACCTTTATAACAACATTGAAAAACTTTGCAAATAAGGGACGGTACGAAAAAAAAACATGAAATCTGGACACAGACATGTTGTAATCAAAATAAATTTACATTTCTTTGTGATTTCTAAAATAAAAAGGTCTGCGGCTTTTCCCCATCACATTACTTATCACTGTTTTATTTTTTTAGAAAAATAAAGGATTATGTGCAAACGAGCTATTTGAGTAACATCAGGAGAGAACGAGGATGACACTTTTACTTTGAAGGACCGAAAAAGAAACCAAAGTAATAAAATCCGTGTGTGAAAAAGAAAGGGGGAAATTGAATTTCACGCATATGTGATCATATTCAATTTTGCCAATTTGGAAGACCGTTTTTATATTTCAATATTTTTATTTTTTTTTTGTGACATCAAATTTATTTTTTTTTTATTTAGCCACAAGCTATACAAACTCCAAAAAAACAAAAAGAAAACCTTTATTTCAAATTATATTCGAAGATGCATTGAAATCCTTTGAAGTTGGTTTTCATATTTTTATCCTGCAAAATAAATGGGTGTCCTGATAAACTCAATAATCTACCATAGTCAAGTGTCACTCGTTATAAAATTTTGAACAAAAACCAGCACACGCGACTTTAGAATTAAAAATATGGTCCATTTGATATTGACGTGTGTCAATAAAATGAAGAAAAAAAAATAATAATGAAGAATTTTTCAACACAAACATTGTCCTTTGCCCATACATACTCACTCTGGTTTAATTTTTCTCTACAAAAGGATCTAAAGATAACAAAAAGCTAAAGGAGATTATGTGGGCAGGCAAATAGAAAACCAATAAAAAGGGACGTGATTCCCGTTGTGATTAGATTGATTGCTGGGGAATGTGTTTTGTTTATTTTTTTTTGTCATCCTCTTTTTGAAATCCTTTGTGGTGATGTAAGACTTGAAAATGAAACCCTTTTCACATACATATATACAACATCTTCTATTTATACTTTCAAGCAAATATAGGAAGGATCAAAATTCAATTCGATAAAAAAAGGGTGAGTTCTTTACGATAAGGTATCAGGCGGAAAAATGTCCTTGTTACTATTTTGACAGTTCTTCGCACACTAATCATAGAAGGTATTTTTCGTTTATATTTTATGTCCTGTTGCTTAGCAGTGTGTTGCTTTATCTTGACCGGAAAAGAAGAAATATTGGATATTCTTTGGCATAAAGGATTATTACCGACATACGTGAGCTTTTTATGATTTCATATTTGAGATTATTAATGCGAGGTCATGCATCATTGTATCCCATGGTAATCTGTCATGTGATTTATTTTTTGATTTAAGGATATAAAAACGGAAAATAACAGGAAAACTTGGTTTATTATTGTGGAGAGATTTAGATCAAACGTCAGTTGATAAAAATGTCTTTGAATTGGTTTTTCCTTGATAAATATAATAATGGACTTGGAATGAGACAGAGAATGTTTTTGGTCCTCAGAATAAAGATTGATGGGAGAGAATTGATTTACGTTAGTGTATAAGGTTCAAAAACTCACAATTTTGAAAAGTATTAAAAATGATAAATAAAATGACAGCAGCAACTGCATTAAGTTATAGCTATAGATCTTGACAATTTGAACAAAAGTGTCAATAAGCCCAACAAAATTCTATGACATGTTTTTTTAATTATTGGTTACAAATAATATTGGCGCAAAATTATAGTCAGCCTAAGTTTAAGGAATTAACGCCACACTCCTAAACTTCATTTTAACTTTGAAACAGTTCTCTAACTTTAAAGTAATTATAGACTCGTTCTGAAGTACTGACAACTAGTGTGGGGCTTAAAACATTTCTCTAACTTATTTCTGCGGAACACGCCTTAAACAATGACAGTTCGCTAAGAAATCAAAGCAAACACACCTTTCTATCTGTCGTCAAATGTCATCAGCCCGCAATGTGTCAATAAAATGATAATTTTCTGTTTAATTTCAATTTTCTCTCTCTCTGAAATTAAAATTAATTTAATATTTTTAAGAACTTAGAAATATATATCGTTAAAAAGTTGATCTTTGCAAAGAATGCTGTAATGCCGCTTTACGAAATTAAGGGTATACAATTTCAGTTTCATGCCATCAAACAATTCAAAATCTTCGTCCACCGAAAACATTTTGCAAATTTTTTTTTTTGTTTATAGAAAATAACAAATTGACAGGAGTCAAAGAGAAGCAAGTGTGACACTATCAAAATTAAAATAGGGTTTTCATGATTTTAATTTTGATGCAAGTCTTTAAGGATAAATTGTAGTTCAACTTGTCTATAATTGCCAAAAATTTAATTTTAGACTAGTGTGAAACTAAATGTGATTTAGCTTTAAATTAAATGGACTATAATTTTGCGCCATTGTGTTTAAGCAGGCTCTAGGTCAATAAAACTAGGTCTTAAATGGTTTGCAACGTTTCGAGCATGAATACGCTCTTCATCAGGCTTTTATTGTAAAATAATATACATCGTCAATAATGTCATCTGTACAAATCATACATGAAAATTTATCTTACAATTTAATTTAAGAAACTTAATTTCCACAATCAAAAATATGTTCAAGAGAACCGCACATAGCACACTAAAAATAATTAAGTTAATTAAGAAAAACAATTTAAAAATCATAAATACAATTAAATAATTACATTTACTTTAAAATACATTTAATTATGAAAAAATCTCCTTATTGGATTACACCTCCCAACACTGACAAAGACTATTTAATTTTGCCTTCTTTTATTGTTTTTTATTAGTTGGCTGTAAATGTTAGTGAGATTCTCACAATCAGATCGTCTGATGTTGATCAAACTCTCTTCGTTGTTGATATGCAGCATTTCCAACAACATTCTCTTGTTAGGGTGTTTTTTTTTTATACACTATCAGATCTATTTTCAAATGAAGCTTAAAGCAAGCATCAACATATGAAAGAAAGATTTGCCAACACATATAATGTGTCCCACTGGCTCATCACTTAGTGCAGGTTATAGTTGTTAGTAAGCACAATGGTACAAAAAAAAAACCATAATTAGTTCTGTGGAGTTCAACATTCAAAAGTTCAGATCTTCGCAGGTGGTAAGACCCTCCGCGGTAGTTTAAGCCAATAGAAGCTAACAGGTCCGAAGCATCCATTTGTCCGGTGGCACATTATAAGTATCGGCCCAAGGAAGGCCTTTAAGAGCAAAGCGAATAAACTTATGCTGCACTGATTCAATACGTTTCTTATGGATTTCATAAAAAGGAGTATTATACTTGTGAGGCATAATCAAGATGAGGCCTAACGTAGCAGTTGTACAATGAGAGAGTGACGTACGGATCGTTAAATTCTTTTGCCCACCGTTTTATGAATCCAAGCATAGAGTTCGCTTTATTTACCATAAAATTAATATGTTCAGAAAATTCTAGATAAGCACTAAAATTTACACCTAAATCTTTGAAACTAAACACGCGAATAATTTTATTTTGAGATATACAATAATCAAAGAAACTTGGGGATCTTTTCTTTGAGAAGGTCATTGTTTGGCATTTTTTAGGGTTAAGATTTAACCCGTTTTTATAACACCATACACTGAAACTATTGACATCAGCCTGCAGAAGATTGTGGTCATTAGGAGATTTTATTGTTTTAAAAATGTTCATATCATCTGCAAATATGAGAATCTCACTAAAGCGTATACAAGATTAAACGTCATTTATAGCAAAAATGAATAAGAATGGGCCCAAATGACTTCCCTGGGGTACGCCTGAATGGGCAAATAAAGTATTTAAAAGGGAGTTTCTAAATTTGACCTGGTAAGATCTATTTTCAAGGTACGATTTGATCCACAAAACAAAAAGAGTAGGGAAACCTTACGCTTGGAGTTTAAAAACAATAATATCATGGCTGAGTTGGTCAAATGCTTTAGAAAAATCTGTGTATATGCAATCAACTTCATTAAAACGTACTCTTATCAGCGAAATATAAAATATTCGAATGTGTTGTAAGGACGTCGCTCTTTTATGCTGCACAGGTTTGCGGCATTGATAAATTCGAAGAAGTGAACAAATTTCAAAATTTTTAACTTACCCAGGAGAACTTTATTTACTGGGAAACGGGTCTGTCAAAACTGTTTACGGAAACTCTCAAGCTTCAAGCAGATTATCTTGTTAAAGTTGGTTCCCACCCGGATACTCGTTTTAATAAAAAGATGATTCTTTATGAAATAAGGAATAAGGACTGGTGGGCTATGAAATGGCAGAACATAGGCTCTACATATGGAGAAGTTATACAGTGGGATTTTAACAACTTAATCCAAATAAAAGAACAACTGTATAAAATAATTGAGAAACATTAAGACTCTGTTCGGGAGACATTAATAGCAGAAGCGCGTCAATCTGAGAGCAGAATCATATACTCACAGCTTAATTATAATCTTCTCAATGAAAACTACTTTCAAGACATTTTTAATTATAAAGAAATATCCTTAATATTTAGATCGAGGTGTGAACTCCTGTTTTTAAATGGCAGCCCATATAATGGAAAATTTAATCAATTTTGTACGCTGTGTAATCTTCAAGCAAAAGAAGACTGCTTCCATTTTATTAGTATATGTCCAGTTTTGAGGAATGAAAGAGTAATTTATTTGGGGGAAAACAAGTTTAACAATGGAAGAAGCAGTACAACTATTAAATGGTTTAGATTGGAAAATGCTTTATAACTTTTTAAATTCAATTTATAAATATAGAAATTTATTGATGACTGAATACTATTAATTTAAAATATTGTTCAATGAAATCACTTTGTTTATTTTTGCCATTCGAGCTGACGGCTTAAGCCAAAGCTTTAAAATTCATTATTTATTTTTATATATGTATATTCTCTGCAATCAAACTTGAAATAAAATGAAAAAAAAATTATTTTACTTATTCAAAATTTAAACAATATTTAAAATTGAATATTATGTAAGTTTCACTTCGCTTAAAAATAAAATACAACACTGGGTGGCACGAATCCGCTTTTGTAACCAACAGTTAGGTTACAAAATTATAAATTAATTAAATTCTCTTAACAATAATTATTATATTTATATCAGAGTTAATGTCTAGAAATTAAATTTTCAATATTTAAATAATTACCTTTTCAGCGGGAGTTTATGCAATAGAATAGAATTTCTCGGCCATGTATCTCATATGTTGGCACACCTTTTCTCTCAATAAGTTATCAACAAAAAATAATTGGATTTCTCAACTATACAATTCTTATTTAGTTCACTGCCAAATGTATAAAGTAGTAAATCAAACGGACATCAAAATAATACCAAAAAAATAAAAATAACCACAAGTAGAGTTAGATATAACTTAAATAATATATCTTTTTATGGTAAAAATTAAAAGTAAAATACTCATAGATTTTGATGACCTTAAAATTTTCATAAGAACGTTTTATTAAAAGTTAATTTTAAAACAATAAGCTATAAGAACTTCCAAGAGACAATTTTTAAAGCAAGACTACAACTAGATTTACCGCCGGTAAAACACAAATTTGCTATTCCATTATTGACAAAAAAGCAAGAAGAGAAAAATATCACCAATACAAACCATTTTTCTTCTGAAATTGTTTCCATTAAATATAAATAAAAAAATTATTTTATGTTTATTAAAAAATGAAATATTTTTATTTTATTTTTAAACACTTAATATAAAAATGTTTTAAATATAAAAATTTCTTACAGTGCTATTTCTAATACATTTATATAGTGTGAGTTTCTTAAAAAATATTTTTAGAATTAAACATTTGTTTGGTTAAAAATTTACTGGGCACAAATTATAAATCGAAATATTTAAACAAAATTTAAAAAAGCTATTATAAGTGTGTTTGGACATTACGGTAACACTATAGACACTTAGAAAGTTCAAAATTATTTTATGTTTTTTTTTTACAAAATGCTTACTTTAATACTT
Source organism: Baccha elongata (assembly GCA_951217065.1). NCBI lineage: Eukaryota > Metazoa > Arthropoda > Insecta > Diptera > Syrphidae > Baccha > Baccha elongata. Next base: position 47,303,789 of record OX578274.1, read on the forward strand.
AAAATCTATCAAAAGTGGATTTTATTTTAAAACTTTTGTCGTTGTACCATCACATTAACTATTTTTAGAAACAACTTTTATGAAATATTTTGTATTCACAATAATTTTGTTAATTTCATTATGCCGACGGATTTTCACTAAAATCATGTCTCACAAGTAAAAAAAAAATTGTTCCAAAAAAATCACAATATGCTTTCTAGAGCTTCTCATCTTAACATCAATTTATTTGAAATTATTTCCGAATTGGTTTTAATTTTCCATTTGGTAAAATTTCCACAGGTCCACTTATAAATCCATCCTTAGTATGAAGTGATTGCAGGTAATATTCGCGTAAAGCTTGACACATTGCTTGAGCTATGAATTTCCATTGCAACATTTGAGCCATTTCAGCGTCGGCATTTGTTGAATTATTTCCAATATTTTTTGGTGGTTGAACTTTAGAGTCTTTAGGAATACAAAATGGAACTGCCATATTTGCCGCCAAAAAATAACTTTTTCAAATATTTCGTAAATTTATAAAATTGAACTCGAGTGTACTCGGTATTATCGGATGTCTGAACAGTTGTATTATTTCTGTTGAACTGAACTGGAAAACACTAATCACTTCATATTATAAGGGCAAACGATATCAGACCAAAGGATAAATCCACCCTTAGAAGCAACATGCAGAAATTTACCACCAAATCAAGCAAACCACCCCATGGTTAGGTATATACACATTCACAAATTGTCAAATACCAACCATAGTGGTTTTGTTTGAGAGGGGATGGTTTTGAATTGGCTTGGGAAATTGTTGCTTCTATTTACTTTTTTATTAACTTAACATGCAACACGTCAAGAGAATAAAATTGTAGAGTCTTTATGTAACAGAAGAAGGAAAAGGAAGTCGAAAATTCACGTGGTCAAGTAAAGGATATGTATATGTAGTCAATATTGAATGGGATTTCTCTTAAAAGAGATGTCCTTTATGGTAAAAGAGAACTCATTGAATTCAGAATGAAATTTGGTATTTTGTGAGAGTGAAAGGGATTTTTAGGGGAAGTTATTATTTATTTACTGAATTTACTAAAAAGTATATAATTTTTATTTCATGGTAAACAGCAGAAGGAGAAAATATACTCTTTTTAGAAATTCTATTAATTCATATACTCTGTTGGAGTTGGAGAAGGATAAATAAAGTACTATTTTTCGATTGTATCAATATCAGTTTTTTTTAAATGCTATTTTGTTATAAGAAGAATATAATTAAAATTATATTGCTATCCAAACAAAATATTTTTTAAATTGTCAAATTAAAAAAAAAAAAAAAATACAACAAACTTCCTTAAAATGAAACACTGAAACACAACATTTTTCAACACGATTTTAACTTTTTATTATTATTTATACATAATATATACAATTCGTTTTCTGAAACAATCACTAGTTCAAATCAATTTGTCTGTAAGGTTTATTTTTTTAATTTTTGTTTACGATGCTCTAAAACAAAAGAGCTGACATCCGAACTTGGTTCCAAATCGCATCACAAATTAGAAGAAATAATAGATTCTGTGGTAAATACTTTTACCTATTAAGTGTCGTTTACAAAATATGGAAAGGGGTAAATGGATAAAATGTTAGATTATTTTTGATTTTCAGAGCAATCCATCGAACACAAATGATAGTAACCAACAAACCCCTATATTATGGCAATGAGGCAAGTTATGATTATTATTAATTTAGGTGATTATACGAGTAGTAAGCCACTCGGTCGCTTTTTAAATTTAAATTTAGCACCACGAATGAATCCAAGTTCTATATAAAAAAAAATTATTTTAAAATGTTGCTTAGAGCTAAACAACGATTTATATGAAAGTTTGAAAGCTACAAAAATGGTAAGCTTGAGCTGCTCTAAAACAATATAGACGAAAAACGCAAAGCTTGAAATTCTTAAGGGGTCTTATCACTGAACCAAACTGATAATATGATATTTTAACTGCAGAATTTAATATTTTCATTTCATTTCATTTTATTTTTCTTTAGCTTCAGATTTACTAATTGATTTTTCCTTCATGGCCCTGTCTTTTTGAATAATGTTTTGCTCATATTATCCACTTAAAGCGTTGTCTTTCTTCAAGATGCAACAAATATTGCATTGGTCTTTTCTAAATCACTGCAACTTCTAAATCACTGCAATTAGCAGCGGGTGGCACGCTTGAACCGGCTCTTGCTCGATGGATTAAAATCAACATTAACAACAGATTAAAATCTTGCCAAAATTTACACTTTTTCAACTTTAACCCAAAATTATACTTGTTTATTAACAAAATTACATAAAATTAAATTATATTTGTAACTAATTTAATTTAATTCTATATAATTAATTTAAAATACTTTTCTATTGTGTCAAATGAACCGTTAAAAAAAAATATAAAAAATAAATGAAGATTAAATGAAGGGCACGCCTGGGTCACACAAACTTGCTCTTGTGGCAGGCAGCCACAAAAATAAAATTAAATTTACTAAAAATAAATTTAATTGTTTTTTTTTTTTTCATTTTTATATTTTTTTATACCATATTATTATTTTATATTTATGTATTTCAATATAAGTAAGAAATATTCCAAAAATCATATGAATTTTTATTAATAGTGCTAAAACAACTTTTTACAAAGATTCAAATTAAAAACAAAGTATACAGAAAATTTTGTTGGCCGAATATAAGTTTACCAAAGCAATAATTCCAAAATCGTTAGAGCGGTTTTTAAATAAATCGATGTTAACTGATTTTTTTTTTTGCAAATTTGAAGTACCTACACCAATTTTAAAAGTGGTTAATAATTTGCTTAAAAAATAAAAAAAAAATGTCAAGTCGTTTTCTGAATTTTCAAAAAAAAAAATTATGATTTTTTGCAAAATGTTGGTATTAAAACTTGATAAAGCTATTTAGATCTTTCCTAAAAAATATCATTGCGTTTAAATCAAATAATAATCACGAGATAGCTGAAAAAATTGTGGTTCTATGAGAGTAACCGACATTTTTTTTTTTATAAAGGCAATCTGAACAAAATATCCCTAATTTTTGTGAAAAAAATCGATGGAGCCGTTTCGCGATAAAATCAAATTTCTTTACAACTGAAGAACCAAAAAAAAAAATAATTTTTTTTGTAATAGGGTCTAAAGGGTTTGTGTACCAAATTTGAAGAAAATCAGATTAGCTGTCTAGGCTGTAGTTGCTGATAGAAGCACACTAACAAACAGAATTTCCGGACCTTTTTCCGACTTTGCATAACATCGTAATGTTATGTTTGATTATTATCTGAAAACTTTTTTAATTAATGAATTTCAATAATAATAATTGTTTTCTACATATATTTTTTTTATTTTAATTTAACTTTTTTTATTTAGATCTAAATCTTTTTTTTTTAAGAAAAAATACTAGTAAAAGAACCATTGATAAGACTTACAATGCCATGTTTTACATTTTTGAAAATTCTGAAATCTATTCTTTCTAAATTAGGTTGTAAACAATTTTTGAAAAATTTATTTTCAAACTCATAGTTCTGAAAATAAAATTTAAAAAAAAATTATGTTTTTTCAATGTTCTGGTTAAATTTCAGTCAGAAACAAAAAAATCGGATATATACTTAAATGTCCTGTACTTTTTAAGAAAATTAAAAATAACGAAAAACACCGCTTCTAAGCCCAACTACTTCTACAAACCTGCAAAATTTGGTTCCTGCTCAAATTATTAATTTAAAGCTATCAACAATTAAGTATTAATTAAAAAATTTGTTTTCCGTAGTTTCTGTTCCAAATAACGTTTTTTAACACTTCTATGATGGTATCTTCTAATAATCAAACAGAATTTATGGTGGTCACGGGTAAACTCAGTTTTGCGATGCGAGATGAAAATGTTTCCAGAAGAATGCTTGCGGCCTTTACCCGCTGTTCAAAACAAAAGAGGAGCCCCTTTAAACCTGCTCAATGAATTTGCCATCATTTTCAAAGCTGTTAAAATAGAGTTTCTTAGAATTTAAACCGAGAACATTTTAAGGAAGACATTTAGCTAGGTCCACTTCTTTTATTTCTTGCACCAAAATGATTGTTATGACGGTAGCAATTAAATCTTTGTGATGGTGTATCAAGTTTATTGTTCTTCAAATGCAAACACTTCAAGAAAATAACTAAAATTTATTGACTGATCCTTAACTCGTCTATGGCGATATAAATCTATCCAATCAAACACAGACAACCTCATACCGCAAATCATAATACAAAATTCACTCTCCAAAAAGCAAATCATGGAAACTTTTATGGTTGCTCAACATTTTCACAAAACACATTTGATTAGCACTCAAACTTAGTTAAATTGTAAATGAAACCGACCAAATTGCCCCAATGCACTTTGCATATATCCAACGGATACAATAGCTATCCGGCTCATTAGAAATACGTATAAGATACATACATATATCTCCATTCTCCAATGCATGGTATGCATATTATGTTTTACTATACCTTTTGTTAGAGAGTGCATCAAACGATAATGGAAAATAATTTAATATCAATTCTATTTGAAAACCTTATTACTACCGTGCTGGGCAACCTTGAAGTTTAAAAGGGTAAAGCTTTCAATCCTTTGGCTTTTGTGTTCGAATGTATAGGTAGAAAGGTAATAGAAAAGGGTTGAACTTTAAAATGGTAAAATGGTATTTTGAACGCGAACAAAACAACTTCTTTGTTCGGATAATGTACTCGCTGTATCTGTGGGATGCATCTGCAATCATAAACAGGGGTTATAGCTAAACACTTTTGAAAATCATATGCAAACGGGGTTAGTTTGGATACATCAGTTTTTTTTTATGGATATCATCTTCCTTTTTTCAGTGTTCCGATGATGGGGTTTTACCCTATATGCAAAATCTACAAAAAAATGCATCCTTGCGTGATATAGAATTTCCGCTTCAGGATACCATTATCCTTACAATAACTGAACAAATAATTAAATTTTATTTTATTTATTTTTAATTTCCTATTCATCATAGTCAGAGAGCTATGTGTAATTTAATAACCGTTGCATGCGCATTTCACACAAACAATTCGTAATGCTGCAGCTCTTCACTCGCATCAGTAAAATGATAGCTTGGGGCAATAATTACACTTAGATTTTGACCACATGCCGGGATTATGGACAGAATATTGTTGAGATGGTTTGGTCGGTAGATAAACATACAAACTGAGCTGAAGAATCATCAAAAAGGCACAATGACTCCTTGCATTTATTTGCGTGCACCCTTTCAACAGCTATATCTTTCGATGCAACCAAGCGAAGCAATGTCAACTCGATGGATGGTTATATGGCCAAAAATTCACCCCCTGATGCATACATATTTGCATGTGCAAGGGATGAACATTGAAATTTTAAAAAAATAACACGAAATCAAAAACCCCCAAAGCTGAAAAGTATAATAAAATATAAACTTGTTATAGAAGTCATCATTGGAACGCGCTAAATTGCGTCCAGATGCACACTCCAGTGATTATCCCTTGAGGAATGCAACAGACAAATGATGGGGTTATCCCACAATGATGACAGAAACATTGCATGCGACAGTCATGCACACGTATACAATGAGTAAACATGATAGTCATAGAGATGCCTGCTGCGCTAGGGGCATAAAAAGCTTTTTAGCTCGCTCGGCTTAATCATTAAATTTACCACAGTTTGAAGGACTCCCATTGAGAGAGAGATTATGACCACCAGGATACTTGAAGGAAATTTGGCGCCAAATATGATTTCCACGTGAAATACTTTGGGGCATTTTTTAATTAAGGGCGTTGTCGCCTTTGTGAGATGAAATCCTTTTGCTTAACGGAACGTGTATAGAGGTAATATCTTGTGCGATGTCATGCATGCATGGCATCATTTCTTTTTATGTTTTTTTTTTCTATTCATGTTGCAATGTGCAAAGTCCGATTAGACAGTGTGCCCGGAAGACACATTTAAATGGGAGCTGTGGACAATAACAAGCTTAACCACTTTGATATATTTTCTATGGGGTTGGTTGGTGCATACTGGTTTCTCAGATGCACTTAAAGTTTTGTTATTTTTCAAAAAATGGTTATGTCTTTGGCAAGAAATGATGGGGTTTGAGAGTTTTGTTTTGCAATATTCCTGCATTTCAGGCCAACTACTTCCTTTTATTGGTTTGCCCCTAGGGTGCCTTAAACTTGCTTGTATATATGTTATAATAAGAAATTCGCAAAAAAAACATAATTTTATTTTGTAAATACAGCTTGTACCAAAGCGTGACCAAGAGATAAAACAATTATTGTCAAATAATCATTTTTTTTTTAAGGGTGTGTTTTTTTAGGTCTGTTCAACACGCTGTAAAAAACTACGAAAATTATAGAATTTTGACAATTTTTTGTCCATAGAAGAAAGAGCTCATTGGATCCAGTTTTGAATTTCAGTCCAAAAATTTTTTTTGCTGAGAAATATTCAAACACAGTTCTGTTAAAGGTGTCAAGTAAATTTTTTCTTTGAATTTCTCTGTGATTTTAACTAGTAGAGCGACAGGGACAGCAAACGACGCCATATTTCTTGCCGCTCTTTTGACATTTCTCTTCAATAGAGTTTGCCATTTCATTATGGAAAGATATACGAGCCAACAACGAGTCGAAATTATTAAAATTTACTACCGAAATTCGGAGTCAGTGGCCTCAACGTTAAGAGCGCTACGTCCAATTTATGGTCGTCTCATTTCTGGCTGAATGGCTTCGTCAATAAACAAAATATGCGGTATTGGTCAGGCAGCGATCCACACGTACTTCATGAGTCATCATTACATCCCGAAAAAATTACGGTTTGGTGTGGTTTATGGGCCGGCGGCTTCATTGGGCCGTACTTCTTCCGTGATGATCAAGACCGGCACGTTATACTGTGAATGGGGATCGCTACCGTTCAATGATAACCAAATATTTTTGGCCCCAATTGGATGATATGGACTTGGAGAACATATGGTTCCAACAGGACCGCGCTACAAGCCACACAGCGAATGTCACAATCAATTTATTAGAAACCAAGTTTGGAGAACGTGTTATCTCACGAAATGGTCCAGTCGCTTGGCCGCCTCGGTTGTGCGATTTGACGCCGTTAGACTATTTCCTGTGGGTGAAATGATGAACTTCGTACGAATATCGAACGTGAAATTTAAGCAGTATCGGCCGATTTATGCTTGAAAACCGTCGAAAATTGGGTTCAGCGTCTGGACTTCTGCAAGCGTGTCCGTGGTGGCCATGCAAAAGAAATCGAGTTTCATACATAATGGCATCGAACGTACTTTCACAGGAATAAAGAATTTCATTGATATCCAAAACCGTTTTTTGTAGCACTCTTATTGAAATACCCGGTATAACTTTTTCGTTGTTACATTGGTTTGTCATAATTTTAAGTATTTTCAGATCGAAACATATGCGATGCAATTTCATTTCAATCATTTCAATGTTTGACGTTTAAACAATTGATCAACTTTGTTGTTCAACGCGTTCCCGAAAATATTCGTAGTTTCACTTTTATGTGAGATTTTTGCTCATTTTACTCGAAGATTTTTGGGAACAGATCTAAATACAGATTGCACCAACTTGAAATTGCGAAGCAACATAGTTGCATGAGCTGGACTAACTGCAGAGAGAAAGTTACAAAGCCCTATTCTGCTATTCACGTTAGTCGGTAATGTAATTCCTTTTGCTTCTATTTTACATCCATCGACCATCAGATGAACTACATTATCCCAAAACAAATACCCGTAAACAATTGTTTCCTATGTTCATGTGAACACTTGTTGTTTTGGAATAGTTTCCAGCATTTAAAAATTCTTTTCAACTCATGATCTCCGTATAAATTATAGCCTGTAACACCATTTTGTAAATAAGGAATCACGGCATTAAGCAAATATTTATACGAATGGAGATATGAATTTCCCTGGAATCTTATCTCTATAGTAAAAGCGTTTTCTGATTCATTATATTTTGAGAAACAAATTATGTCTCCAGACTAATTTCTACCCCATCTTTAAATTCTATATACGGATTCGGATCTAGAATCTACAAATATGTGTGAGAAACTAAATTTTCTAGCTAAACAAAAAAAAATATCTAATATCAGTGTTAATCAGTACAATTAAAGTCCCATCAAGCATATTATTTCTACAACCTAAAGACAAATAGCCGTTGGTTAGTCTGGCAAGCCATCAGCGATTTATTTATCCTTTTTTTTTTTGTTCTGCCACATATTCATGATCGTATCCCATCAATTCATTTACACAGAAAAACGTCCTACCTTATCAATGGAAATCAATTCTCTTCTGCAATTCGGATGGCATATATTTGTTTATACTCAATGGTCATTAAAATGACACGTGTCATAAGCACGTGACATCACAAATAACATATATACAAAATAAACGAACAATGATTTTCAAATAAAATATAAGTAAAAATATTATTATATCCATCGAAAGAAATTCAATATCTACTTGGGAAATTTGTAAATTCTATGTGTTAGGATTTTACGTCCATTCCGCCGGAATAAACAAAATAATTGAATGGAAGGACACGCAAACAAAAATCACCAAATTGTCGGTTTCCAAGTGAAAACAAATTGGTTTGAGATTTCTTTTTTTCTTCCTTTTAGGGGAGAGGGTATATAGAACAATTTAGTTGTAATTGTCCTCAAGTGCTTATTGTTTTTTTCGAACTACTTTTATTTATATATCCTTGCGGCAATAAATCTGGTATACATATTTTGTAAGAAAAAAAAATTATTCATTACAAAAGAAATTGTTGCAAAAATTTGCATAGAATTCTTTCACCTCGAGGAGGTATTCGAACAATTATCCTTTTATTGCCAATCGAACAGTTTTATTTTATTCAACATCATCCTCATCTGATCATTTCAAGGATATTAAGAGTTACAATTTCAAATTTTGGCATAAAATATCACCGCACGTCCTGTTGGTATTATTATTAATTTAAACGGATAGGTTTTCAATTTGTAAGAAATCTCTGCCTAGGGTTGTAGAGAAGGAAGCTCATATTTGCATATAAGCCTGCACTCATTCCACTATATTTCACGCAGAGGGGTTGTTCATGAACACACACCAAACAAATTAGGGGGATGTAAACATTTGTTCAAAAAATCAAGAATCGATTTTCAATTTGCTTATACAATGTTGCAACGAAATTAGATTGCTCCTCAACTTATTTTTTTTTTTTGCATACACGAATAAGTATAACAAGGATACAACAATTTTAATCTCGAGAAAAAGTCATTGGTATGTTTTTTTTTTTTTTTTTTGTCGAAAATATGTTTGGTACTTTTCTAGTATCATTTCGTCCCTTTGTGTCATCGTGATGGCCATCATTGAGAATTAATTTATCGCATACCCGGGACTGGAAAATTGAAAACAAAACACAAACGAGACATCGTTGTCGTGAGTTGGTGTTTCTCCTTTAGATTCTGGATGGATACGCGCATCAGCTATAGAAAAGAATTCCTGGAGTGGAAAACGAATTTCATCTGCAGACGAGACCCGAGGCAGGAATCGTAATTGCCAAGCAATTAAATAACCTTCGTAGACGATTAAATGAGCTCAGGTGTAAAATTCTGTACACTCTTTTATATAATATTGAAATCCTTAATTGAAGCATCTAAACAAAAATGTTAGCTGATGAGTGTTAAAGGGATAATCAAGGAACAACAACGACGATCAACAATAACATCAGAAAATAATGTTTTTGCATGTGTCGACGAAGGATGATGTTACATTAAATGAGAAAGAACTGTTTTGTGGATAAATTGATTGTTATACAGAACAAGTCAAATAGAAACTTATGTTTTATACAATGTACATAGTTTATAAAATATAAAAGACTTATACTCATCGCCATCTTACTTTACATCGTCCGTAAAGTAAAATTTGGTATGATCACTCGTATGATGAGTGATGCTATTGCAGTGATAAGTGATAAGTGATAAGTAAGAAATTATGAGCGATAAGTATGATGAACGATAATTACAGTATTTATACCGTTATTCATTAAAGGCACTGTTACAATCGAGAAAGAGAGGAAGGCCTAAGAACAGAACTGTATCAAGAAACAAATGCAACGACACCAGCAGTCAGTTGGGATCAAACATGCAACAATCCATAACCGAAAGGCTTGTCGAAGTCTTCTGAAGTCAACCCAGCCAAACCCACAAGCAGATCTGCAGTGAAAAGGGATAGTTGTGATCCCGTTCAGCATTAAAATGTCGTCGGAACAAAATTTTAAACTGAGTGGCACCGACAGCTCCGAGGAACTACTGCCTAGTGACTTACACTCTCAACCTAAATCCTTTTGTGTGCGTTAGAGAATTGTAGGGGACCTACATAATTTTTCGTCACTTCCGAACAACTAAGGTGAGATGCACTTTTTATGAAATTATACTTTTGGAGGATTTGTCACCTCCTCGCCAGAGGCAGTGCCCTTGTAAAACATAAGGTGTACTCAGGGCTCGAAGCCAGATCTCGGGCGTTATAGTCCGATACACTAACCACTAAGCCACGGGGAACTACCTTCTGAACAAAAGAAAAGGAAACGGTATCATCTTCAGGGTTACCTGCACTACGCAATTCTATTACTGATCTTACAAAAATTTTGTTTGCAGCTCATTTCAATTGTGTTTATCAATCCACTGTAATTTTTTTGTTTTGGGCAGTTTGTGTTTATCAGTTTTATAGCAGTTGCCTTATAAATAAACTCAGTTTAATTAGGCAGATAATACATGTTTCTCAGTGCTATAGGATTGCATAGTGCGAGTAACCCTCGAGATGGTGCCTACGCGGTACATATACAATACATTCATGAGTTTAAGCCTTCATCATGGGCGAAATCAAACAAAGTGTTTTCGAATAAACATGTGATTTAAATCGGCCAGTATCACTGAAGGAGTTTGATAATCGTCTTTGCAGCCGAGGAATAGCTATAATTCTTGCCAAAAATAGTGTTCGTTCACACAGGTTGTTGTTGGTCCATTTATACTTCTTAATGTCAACTGAATTATGGAGCGCAAGCTATGCCATACCTATCTGAAGTACGTAATCATACAAAAATCTCTTCAAAACATGTTAAAATATATATCATGCTTGTTAATAATAACTTGGCTGTATTTCTGTTAACTTAACACTCCTGATTTAGGTACAAAAACGCCCGGAATAACTGCGAAACGCCACACCACGTTTCAGTAACCTTCGCTCGGTATTATGTTTCGCTATTTTCCTTTATTTTTTACCCCATGGCGGTGAATTAAAATTTTAAAAAGTTCGCAATCCTAATTAACATCTAATTGAATATCGGATTTCCCGCCATCATATGCTATTGCCAGCCAAAGGCGATTTCGCAAAAGTTAATTTTTTTTTTCTTTAAATTTTAAATGTAAATTTGTTTGCAAATATCGCATTTCACTTATAATTCAAACTTTAACAAAACAGATAAAAAACAAAAAAAAAATACCTTACAATTTTTCCGCGAACCCATTTCAAAGCCCTAAAGGGATTATCATCTAAAATGTCCAAAAATCATATTGCAAACATAATAAAAAACGATAAACATAACTCCTTATCAACCCCCTTTCCATGTTGAAAAGTTTTTCTGTTCCTTATGCTTCTATGATGTTCAAACATAAAAAAAGACATTTTCCAAGCAAAGAAAAAATGCAAACACCTTAACGCCTATAAGTCCCTTGGTCTTATTCAATTTTATTCGTCACTCATTCCGTTATTTATCTCCTTGAAAAGTATCCATTTTCCAACTTAGTTAACCTTTTATGCAGCTTAACAAGGACATCAGTGAGCGCGTTCCAACGACCGCAATAAAATTGTTGCGGGCACCTGCGACCTCAATTAGGGGGCGATTTTCTAAGTTGCTTTGCATGGTGAAAGTTAAATTGACTTTTCCGCGAAGCAAAAATAAAAAAACTTATTATCACTACAGCAATATCGTCATAGAATACAGTTAAATTTAATGCGATTCATTAATTAAAATATTTCCAGTCTACGCGATCATAATGTAAGATTCGCAAGGAGTCTGCTTGTGCACTGACGCGGAAGCGAAAGGGTTAAATTTAAGAGATTTTCTTGCTTCCCTTTAGATTTTGATGGTTTTTTTTTTGTCAAGGACTTTGAGCTGCTTAAAATTCAGAATGACTTGCAAACACATAAAATCTTTAGACCTTTTTGAAGAACACAAATTCAATTTAGTTATAATTGACGATGTCCAAAACACGGAAGATTTCTTTTTTTTTCAGGACACGTCTTTGAAGACATCTATTTTTTTTACTCAAATCATATGCAGTTTTATAAGGGTTGACAAATTCGCACCCACCCTTTGATTCATTGGAAAAAAATTAAGGATTTAATTTTTTAAGACAGATTTTTTTTAATTGATGACTGTTTCTCTTTCTTTAAATTGTATCTGTTGGTAAAATCCTCATGGGGATTTAAAGACTGCGGTAGTATAATTGCAATTTTCTCCCCATCGTTTAATCATAGAGGATTAAAATTTCAACCAGGTTAAATTTATGAGGGCAAATGTTTCGTTATTAATTAACCACCCTACCACTATCGATGCAAACACCTCCAGTGCTAGTTGTGAATATTTGGAAAATTATAGGGTTGTTCTATGACAACATCGACTTTAGAAAATATTATACGAGCTTTACTTATATCATTCAATCAAAAATTGTGCGAATTCATTTTGAAAGGATTAATTTGTAATTTTCTAAAAAGCATTGGTATTGGGTGAAGTTTTAGGTAATCAACATTATTCATTAATACTCGCAGATTTTGAATACAAATGGTAAGATTAAATAACTTTTGACTTATTGTAACAATTTTCTGACTATTGGTCTTGTTCCTTTATCTCATTTAAATTAAGAGATGATGCTAAGGTAACATTAAAATTATTAATGTTACTTTACGTTAAAAATAAAACTTTGACTCAGACACTCCTGTAGAAGGTTATGTATACGTGTAAGAAGAAAATAATACTAAAAAGGGCTAGCGACTAATTTTGGCGCGCCTGAATTTTTGTCCAGTTATTGCTTCGATATCCCTCATCAATGAACGACAATAATGGCTACTGGAAATTGCCGGAAACCAAAGACATAGCCCTCCGAATTGCAGAAAAATTACCCAATTCTGGTAAGTTTTTTTGGCCTGAACATTTTTTTCTCTAAAGTGTAATTTGCAACGTTTAAAATAATAAATTTATACCTGCCATAACATTGTCGAGCCAGAAAAGGGTTGCCCAAGAAACTTTAAAAACAACACTTAAAAAAAGAAATTTGTTGATTTTTTTGAGCAACTGCTTTGCAGCTAGATAATTTTATGACAGCTATATACATTTTTTTTATTTTTTTTTAACGTATCAAACTACACTTTAGTGAAAAAAATTTTCGTGCCAAAATTTACCAAAGTTGGGACATTTTTTCTACATTTTGGAAAACTTTATCTTTGTTTTCCGGTCATATCGCAATAATATCTCAAACACAACAATACCGTTTGTTTCAAGAATGTTTCCATTTGCCGAATTTTGATGTTGATAATATATATGTATGTGCTAGACTCAACGTTTTGCTATTCAGTATCGAAGCAGAGAAAAATCTCAGGATAAGAAAATCATCGAACCCTTTTTGTAGAATTTCCCGGAATTGATCAGACCGCCACTCTTATGTTATTTCTGGTTGGTAATTGTAAAGAATTTCACCGACTTGGGATCCCGATCCAGGATGCCAATGCAGGATGCTTTTTCAAATCCACTTTTTAAATATATATTTATAAACATATGAAAAAGCAGAACTTGCACCACATTGTCTGTGAAGGTCACGAAGTAAGAAATCGAATTTAGAACAATATGTGTACTTAACTAAAAAATAAAAAGTACTGGCCTATTGCGGGTAGGTTTTTCTTGTAAGCCATAAAATTATATTTTCCTTAAAACGAGTCCTCAGAAGCTTAAGTCGATCAAAATTCGATCAATTTGGCGGCTATTTTTTTAAAATGGTGCCCAAACAACATTAATTTAGATAATGTGTAGTAACTGAAGGACCCCGCTTTGTAAAGACTCCGCATCCGCGTGCCATTGTAGCTGTAAAATATCGAACCATGCAAAAAGCACTTAAAAAAGTGCACGACTGTGACGCACGAACTTGTTCTTGTGGTGCACGACTGGGTTGACCGTACTTGTTCTTGTGGAGAGTTGCCACGAAAATAAAATCAAATTGAATAATTTTTTTACATAAAGGAAAAAAAATCATATAAATTTTCCACATAAGTGCTAAGACTTATTTTTACAAATACTCAAGCCGAAATCAAAGTATGCAGAAAATTTTGTTGTCTAAATATAAGTTTACAAAAAAAAATATTTCAAAATCGTTAGAGCGGTTTTTGAATAAATCGAATGTTTACTTAATATTTTTTATAAAAAAGTTTTTTACAAATTTGGAGAACTCCAATTTCAAGTGCTTAATAGTTTGCATTTTATGTGCAAAAAATATTTCCAAATATTGAATTTACAAAAAAAAAACATTAAAAAATTAATTAAAACTAAAATTAAGCTTTTTTTCAAATTAGATTAGTTAATTGAAATTTGTTCAAGTCATCTAGATCTTTCTAAAAAAAATGTTTGATTTGAAATTGATCAACCCGTTCATATAACGGTTCTATGGGAGGTACCGTTAGGCTTGCCAAATATAATTTTTGCAATAAGAAAGCTTGTCAGACAAAAACCATCAGTATTTTTTCCAAGAAAATCATTGGAGCCGTCTTCGAGAAAAATAAACTTTTCCAAAACCGTTATAAGGCAGATACCGTTATTTTTTTAGCTAAAAAAAAAATTCAATTTCTCCTTTGATCAGGGGAAATGGAAATTTTTCAAAAATGTATGTCTTCCATCAAATTAGAAGATTTGAGACTCAGAACATACAGAAAACACATATCGACTGGACACCAAACTTAGGTAATTTTTCGTACTTTAAAAAACCTTAAACACGAAAACAGAATAACACATCAAGCGACAACACTTCTCCTTTAACTTTAAAGTAAGAAGAGAGCAAGCTGTAAAAGCATTAGGTAATCCCCAAAGCTCATTAGCAACTACCAAAGACAAAATTATTAATATTTTCTATAACTGCAGAATGGCAGCTCTGATCAAACTTGGATCTGACATACTCAGATGAGGATTGGTTTTGATCAAAGATGGGAAACCTTCTTACGTTTTACCCCCCAACAACCATTATTGCTGACATTGTGGTTTTTGTAATTTCGACTCGTATGTTTGTGAATCAATGTGAAGTGGAACAATATAATATAGTTTGATAAGATTGCACTAGTGTGTGTTTTTAACGCAATATTTGTGCAATCTCGTCAATTTAACGTCAGTTCAGCTTTGTGGGGAAACAAAGATGAAAGCCATAGTGTCCCATCTTTGTATTCATAATCTTTGGTTTGGGTTGTTGATGGCAAGATGGCTAAATGGCGATCGATCAGTGTACCTGCAGCTGGGTCGGTCAAGGTGACGTGTACGTGGTTCAATGGCAATTACACTGCAGTGAGTCTGATTTCATTTTCAGTGGCAATATCTTGAGTTGATTGCCGTGCGAACTGCGACAGGCGTCACTGTTTTTTAAAAAGCTCTTCAATAAGGGCTGGGATGCAAATATCAAATGAACAAAGTATTGAACTAGGTAAATGCGTTTTTCTCAAATTGCTTCGAACATTGATTATGGACATTTAATATTCCATTTAGTTTGTTTCTATCAATTGATAACAATATCATTGAAAACTTAAATATTTGCAGGTTGAAAGCACCGAAGTTACTATCCACAAGAGCCAGCTGTCGAATTACTGACCAAAAACTTCGTGCTCTTAATATTATCTCTATATACGTACCTATACCTGCGTTTTTCTGCATTCTGCCAGTGAGGTTCACCTGCTAAACTTCAGTAAACGCTGGCAACCCTACTGGATTGTTGAAGCCAATACTAAATGCTGGTATCGTTGTACTTGTTTGTTGTAAGATTTTCTATAGCCTTGCCTTCATCTCCTTTTCCGCGTTTATCTTCTAACATTGTATGATATAACCTCAAGCCATAATATTTGTATATGACAGTACGTCAGTTGTTCTGTTTTTTTTTCCACAATCCTAAAAGACAAAAAAGATAAATAACTTCAATGTGTTACCACTTCACTTCAATATTCATTTCATCAACATCAGCTGAAGTCATAACCTCTCATATCTTATCATGAAATAATATTTCATATATCAAATCCAACACATGCATTTTATTAGGTATCAATCCTTAAATTTCGTCACAACATATCAAAATAAATTCAGTTCAATCACATCATCAACTCGAAGAATATATAATGCAATATCTCAGCTAAACATTCATTCAGATAAACGACATCAATTTACTCTTCCAGTTCATAGAACTAAAAGACGAACACCCAATATTATTTGAAACACTTAAACTGAATGAAACATTCAAGGGTTCAGATTATTTTATGATTTCCAAATGTCGACTTAACAACACCTCTGGGAACATAATAAAAGTCACGAACAGGAATGAGAATTTGAAAAAAAAAAATCGCCGACACTTTCCAAATATTTATTTTAACCCTTACACATAATTTAACTTGAAAAACTTACTACCGCTTATAATTTTATGGTTTAATTTAACTTTTATCATTAAAAAAAATGTCATAAAAAAATCCAAAGCAAGAAGATGCACACGATCTCCCAAGGAAGCATTTATATGTATTTGTAGATTTTTATAGGAAAAAATAATTAAAAATTTCCAGCATAATAAAAAACAGGATCTCAATAAAATTGTTTAATTTGTCTGCTCTTGATGAATATAAACAAAACATCATACTCTCATTTGCATACTAAATGAATCGTTTTCTGGTAATTCGAAAGGAGTTTTCAAATATTCAAGGATATATGGTTCTTGATTTCGAAAGAAACATTTCCCCTTTGATGGTGGTAGTGGTGGTTGATATAAAGGTATAAAAGTTAAAAGTCTCAGTCTCAGAAACTAGAATTAAGTTGTTACGCCCAAGTGAGATAATTACATACGACAAAAACACGTACATATACGTATACGTTAACGTAACTTCAAAGACTTCAAGATTGCTAGTTTTCAAATAGTTTTCCTGTCGTTGAAATGAAAATTTCATCAAATTTGCGGTTTGCCACTTGCGATTATAGAGTCATTACTGCAAAAGACATGCAAGCTTGGGAATTACGCTAACGAAAGCAATCGATTTGGTAGCTTAGACTATTAAAGGATACGAAACTATGGGTGGTCGCATTTTTTGAATTAAATGGGCGGTTATAGCTGAATTGTCACAACGGAACTATCAAGGGTTCGAAGTTTTTTCTTGTCAGGAACAAGAGGGTGCGTGTTTTTTTATTTTAAATTCTACATTTAATCGGTTTCACTATTTTAAAATTTAAAACAATAGCCACTTGATAAATTTCGTTTAAAATGATTTTCAGAGTACTTTTCAATAAATTAACCTCCAGGGCTGAGTGTCCTTGTGTGTGTTGAACAAAACCAATCAATTTCCAATAAAAGCCATCAATTAAGTCAATTTGGTATATGAAACAGATTTTAACTAACCAATCCTTCAGATCAAATTACCAACATGTCCTTGTCACAGTCAGTGATGGCACTCACATATTGGTACATTCGCGCTAAGGATAACAAAACAATATCCCGTATGCGGAGTCACCGAATGACAATCTATATTTTTTTTTTGTTGTGTATTCCCTTTTAGCCAAAGTAATAACATTGTTACGATTTTAATTGAAGGTGCAAATACGTGCCCATGACAGAGTTTCAAATTTCAATTTTCCATATACATCCTTTCGTTTTGGTTGGCCGATCGAAATAGCTACACTCTGCCATAGACTATACCTACTTCAGATAGAACGTATTAATGGTCTGGTGGAGTAATCACTTTACAATGAACTCTCTATATCCTATGTCCTTCCCTGGCAGAATTATGAAAACCTCTTCTTTATACCTATATTTTCGCACATGTTGAACATTTATGCATACAGTATTATGCCAGTAATGGACTATATGGGTGAGGAATATCCTCTTTTTCCCGCACCGGATCTGTATTCAACACCTAAAGCAATGGGTGCGAACACATTATTCCGTTTGAAAAGGACAAAGTTGCATATAAATTAAACATCCATTAATGCAAAACCATCACAGTAAATGAAGTTAGCATACCCAAGTTTGTTTTAATTATACCTATCAAATGCACTTTGGTGCATCGTTGTAATATTTTTGATAATGTTGCCAACTTTGATCTAATAATGCAATTTAATTTTTTTTTCCGGAGAAGCTTATTAACGGTAATCCTTGAAGAAATTTAATATTCGAAGAGTATTCTTAAATTTAATAAATACTGCTAAGATTTTGGAAAAAAGTTTTTTATAAAAAGTTTTTTGAATTCCATTTTTTTCGAAAAAAATCCGATAATTTTTTTTTAAATATGAGAATTTGTTACCAATCATGATGTCTTTCATCTAAATTTTTTTCCGGGAGAAGCTTATTAACGATATCTGCCATAGAACGATACTTTTCCGATAGCGATTTACTTTTAAACGGCTGAACCGATTTTGATAACATTTTATATTCTAAAAGAACCTACTCTCAAACTTGATTAACACCGCATGTAATTTTTTTGGAAAAAAAATTTTTCTAGAAAGTTAGTTTTTTGAATTTCATTTTTCCCGAAAATAATCCGATCAATTTTAATAAAATTTTATATTAAAGCTTTATTGTCAACGGTAAAAAGTCGACCAATTCCCCAATCGTTAACACAAACACACTCGAACTTTTTAAACAGTACGTCATAGTTGCAGTGTACAAGCCTTCCTTTAAGTTTAGGGATATTTTTTTCGTCAAAGTTTTCGCCATATCCAGAAAATTATCAGGACTAAACTTAATAAGTCCCGATAAAAATTGTATTACCAACACTATACGACGGTATAGGTTTTTGCTGAGTAAAAATCTATTGTGGTAAAAAGCTATTTTCTACAGTACGCATTCGGGGATTCATGGAAGCATTTCAAAAAAGCCAGTTTTTTAGAAAGTCGTCTCATGGTCGCATGAAGGGAAAAATTGGTCAAATGCGACTAAAGTCGCTTAACAGCAACCGTGCATGCTATCCGTTCTCTACTTTACGGTAGACACTTCTCATTTTCTTCTTACTATGTTGAGTATAGCCTTCTCTTCAATACCTTTTTCAGTTAGTAGTTTCTTCCGTACATAATTCCAACATGCCAACTCGCAACTCTCAGTTTTATTCAAATGTAATTTTTTGAATTACTTTGATAGCTCCCGGAGTCTAGCTATGACCCTAAATTTCTCTCTGGGTCAAGATCGGTGCTTTGCATTCTTCAATAGCATAGTGGTAATAGCTCTTAGTTTTCACAATTACTTTTCCATTAGGCTCTGAAATTTTGGAAATTTCGGGAAACGTTTTCGTATGTTTTCGGCTTGTTTCCGTTCATATTCAAAACTTTACAGGTTTTATGGAAATTAATTCGAAGCTTATTTGAAAATTAATTGTAGCTAATAATTTTTGTGCATAATTTTTTAAAAACAATCATTTTTTCAAGCAGATTTTTAAGAAATTATCGTTCTTCAATATTTGAGTAGTATTTTTGAGTCACCCTGTATGAAGAAATTAAGTTCGATATTTGTAAGAAATTTGTTAGGAGAACCTTACATAAAATGGTTTTTCATTTAGGTCTTTTGTTTCGTTTTAAAAAAATATAAATAAACCTCAGTTGGCAACAATCATAATAGGTTTCTCCCTACCGCCACCCACTAGTATGATGAACCTATCTTTTGTAACACATAATATGCATAAATATATACAAAGCTTGTCAGGTATCATGTAACGTGTGCAAAACGAGCATATTAACCGTTATTGGGTTAAACAACATTGTAAGTGCTCATCTTATATCCTGGGCAATAATGGACTTTACCAGTTTCATGCGATGCGGTTGATGAAGAAGCAAAGGATTTGGGTTGTGGTTCAATCTGCCCGGAAAGGTAATTGGGAGGGATACTCATTGACAATCCTGTCAATATTCATATTTTGCGGACGATGGTTATTTCCAATGTGTTCAATTTGGTGTGTCGATACGTATATAATTGGATTTGTATATCCAACATATTATAATATGGTGTGTATGATGGTTTTGGTGTTTTGTTTGATTTTGCGATGCATTTTTTAACATATTGTATTGCTACTTAAATATTTAAATGAAAACCTACGATGTGGTTTTGTAATAAATTAATGCACTTTCAATCATTGGCCGCTTTTTTATTAATGCACTTATGTCACTTTGGTTAAAAAAAACTCAGATAAATGTTGCTTTTTCGAAAGGATAATGGATGAAAAGGTGCTTCAATTTTAATGAAATGCAAACAATTGTCGGGTTTGGAAATCAAAAGGGCCGATAATTAAAGGATAAATTAGGGCACATATATTTATAGAAAGAGTCCTTGATGTTAAAGTCAAGCATTTTCTGTAGGATATCTGAGAAAACATTACCATTTCGTAATTTTTAAGGAAAAGTTTTAACAAAAGCCGAAATCTAAAACACATATTTTCTTTAATCAAAAGTTTTATATGTATACAATTTGTCCGTTATATTGATGATTTAAGTTCGACACTTCAATTTATAGCCTCAGTAAATCCCACCAGCAATACATCAGCATTGTAATCAAGACACCTATAAACAAGGAAGGACAACAATTCAACTTCCTTCCTTTTCTATTTTGCTCTGCAGGTGAATATAATTTATGGGTGGTTAGTTCACATCAAGCACAAAATTACTTGTCCTTTAGTTACAACACAAAGCGTCTTCTTCAGTTGCTATACATATATATCTACTATTAAAGGATATACACTTTTGAAAGACCCATTTAGAGACCATCAATGCATTCACAATGAAGAAAGTATTCCACAAGGAAAGTTTGCACAAAAGATGCCAAACACTTTCATTCAAATCCATCTTACTCAAAGGACTTTTCTTTATGGATGTATAAATATTTTTTTTTACGGCGCATACTGGGGTTGGTTTTTGAAAGTGTTTGTTCCCTCGTCTTTAAGACGAAATTACATTTGAACTTTTGCTGTTCTTATCCCAATGTGGGTGGCTGTAATGCGGTCACTATATTCTTTGTATAATTTCTTTTTGATCGAGGGTCAAACGAATAAATGGACATTTATAACAAGACTTTCAAAATGACTTAGATACACAACTATAACTTATAAAGTAGCATGAATTTTGGAAATCCTTTGAGGAAGGGTGGACCTTATACAGACGACGACAGACGTTTTGGTCAATTTAATTTGCCACCTTTTCTGGACAAAATGGTAATAGTATATTTTATAGAAATTGAAAGGACTATGTTTTTTTTTTTTTTGTTATTGGCACTTAGGGATCTGTTTGAATTTTAATAAATTATATATCTTTGATGGATTGAGGATTACTTTTAAAAGTTCTTAAGATTTGCTGGGAAGTTATTTTAAAGGATTACGGAGCATGTTTTTGACATTGAGAAATGTGGTATTAATGATCATTTGATTGTTAGTGTAGATAATCTTTAAGTAATGCTAGACTAAATTGGGTTTGTAATTAAGAATTGTCATTGAATTTGTATTGGAAAAGAAATGACAAGCATTTGTTGGATCCATTTTCGTATAAGACGTCTCTGAAATAAAATAGAGTGCACTACTAACTTGTTTAACTTTTTGAGTACCCCTGGCAACCCTTTTTTGGCTAGATAACGTTATGGCAGTTATGGATTATTATTACAGTGGATTATTAATACAGTTTAGTGAAAAAAAAATCGTGCCAAAATAACATAAGTTTGGTCATTTCTTCGCACTTTAGATGGCTAGTTTCCTGCAATTTTCTGAAGCCATCATTAATTGAAAAATGACATTCATGCAATCACTGGTCAAAAATTCAGCCACGCGAAAATAATGCCTAAGATCAGTCGCTATAGCTTTCGGACTATTACATACATAATTTTAATTTATTACAAACTCAAAGATTTCTAAAGTTATTCAAAAACATTTATTTAGCTCAGGAAAATTGGACAAAAAAAAGACCAACATTTCCGACAAAGCTTTGCTGGAAACTATTGTTTTGATGTCTTGAGGGCCACACGCAATGCTTGAAGTAAAGGCCACAAAACCTTTAAAATTGAAATTCATTCATAAATACTTCACTTAATAAAATCTAATTCGACTATTTTTAGTCTTTTTATTGTATTTATTTGTTCATTCTTATAACTTCGATTGGCCACGAGCATAACATCATAATTTCTAATTTCTAACTTTAATCAAAGTTAAGGTTTCGTGTAAAAAAAAAATTCGAGGTTTTAATCAAACCTGTCATTACGATGAGAGAGAAGCCTTAAATAGTAGGTTTCGTCATGCCGTCCGTCGGTCTGTATGTGCGTATGTGCGTATATGCGGTTGTCTGTTCACCAAGCTATAGCCTAAACGGTTTGACGGATTTTCTTCAAACTTCGTGTGTAGCACTTTTCGATGATTCCCTAGAGGAGGAATTCAAATTTTTGTTTTAGCCCGGCTATAACGTTTTATTTTTTCCAAATTTTCTCGAAAACGGATTCAACGATTTTGATGAAACTGTGCGAACGTTATATTTGGAGTGCTGTTAAAACAACTGCATTTCAGATTTTTGGCTAAAAATTCACATAACGAAGAAGTGGTGATAACGGTTTTTACAAATGTGGCCATAAATTAATAACTGCTCACCTGATTTCCTTTAAATTTAGTATGGCACTTAAGTTAGACAATTAGCATAAGATGGCATTTTAAATTTTTGGCTTAACAACGGTTTTATGATAGCTACCATATACAACTTGATCTCTCGTTTAGACCATTTTCGATATCTTTTGCCTTACTACATAATTAAATATATTGAGTTTTTCGTAATCCCATAGATTGCTACAAGAGCAAGTTATAGTGCGACACTGCGACCAAGTCGTGCATTTTATTTTTTAACCGAAACGATTTTATTTTTAACAATTTGCTGTCTGATTTACAGGAAAAATGCCGCAAATATGAACAAATCTTCTATGTATCTAATCCACAAAAAAAAACACGAACTTGCAAGAACGAACTTGCTCTTGTTGCAAACTTTTATGCGTATCATAGTATTTTTTGTCTTTTATGTTGTTTATTTTAACGGTTATTTACAAATTACAAGAAGTTCATAGCTTCCAAGAAATTTGCAAAGAAATTTGCAAAACTGAATTTCAAAAACTTTCAAATGCACTGTTATTTTTCAAACCCTGTAATATCATTTCGACCATATATCCTATGTAAATAGAATTTAACTATCAATTAAAAGTCAATTTCCATGCAAAATCAACGTGGCATATTGATTGCAACTCGAACCCTCAAATTACACACATTACACAGTCAAACATACCAAAACCCATGTCATGTCAGCCTAAAATTAACTTCCAAGTGGTGAAAAAAAATCCTAACCACAGACATTTATCATCACACGGTGGTATTACATATATTTATCTACTGTATAATTTAAAATCTGTCACCAAAGTCCACCGCAATTGAAAATTTTGCACAACTCTCTTCCATTATCAATGCAACCAATTGCAAATACATATGCAATTTAAAATTTTAATTTTCTCATTTTGAACAAAACATGGGAAAATAATTTACATGCAGTAAGTGGACGGACATATAGATATCGACAGAGTGCGGGTGCTTGTGGGCAAAACATTCATACATTCTTTATTATTTGATTGACAGAAGGCGTGTATTACCATCCGATGTGCAATATGTCCGCCATACGTGCAATTTACAACATCGAAACTCATACTGGCGTTACAAATGCAATATTCACTTCTGCCGATATTAAATTGCCAACGAATGCATCAATAAATTATGCAGCACCCTTACATTCAAAATTTTACATCACCCATCATCGCTGTTCCACCGTCCGTTCACGACACCACCGGAAAAGGGTTGATCTTGAATGTTTTGCATAAATATTTTTCACTCTAAAATCTTCCGGTTAATGTGTAATTTGAATGTCAAATTAAAATGGATGTGTGTTGCTTTGAGAATATTGTTATCTTGTATGCGGGTGCATAGTCACGTGACCTTAAAGACCGCATCAATAATAAAAGAAAAAAAGATGCTACATTTAAGAAATGTCACCCTGCGAATATCCATATCCTAAAATGATATTTAAATCAAAGTGACAGTTCATGGCGCTGTTAGAAGCGAGAGAATGACTATGCTGACACCTGATAAACATCCATATAAATGAATTTGGGTAAACTTTTCCACTTTCGTTCGCGAACGCTAACTAATCCTCAGTAATTTGACATAATCACAACAATAATCGTAAAAATTTAGAGTGGATTTAGTTTCGTCGTCGTCGTTGTCAGTGGTGTGTTTTCTTACAATTCACGAGAAGTCTCTATGTGATGCGCCGTGCAAACAGGGATGAGTTGTGGCAACCACATTGACGTTGTAAAAGTTTACGACAAAGGGCTCAGATGTGTACTTGAATTCAAAAATTTAATTAAACAGTGGACTCTTTCAATCAAAGTTGCCAGACTTATCTTCGAGTAAAATGTCGAGCTATATGTAATAGAGGATGCAATCATCAACGTAAAACACCTACAACTCTCTTATTGAAACGATTCAAAGCATGATTCAAAGCATGATGGGGGGCTGTTCGAATTTAACCCTTTACAGCTGAGTCTTTTCTGCAGTCATTCACATTTAGACTCCTTCAACCCTTACGCAATGACGCGCATTTTGTTTAGTCGTCCTTGTTGGCAAATTGTTTTTGTGTGGCATGAATGTGACCATAAACGAAATTATTGAATATTGACAGTAGTCAGAGAAAAGCCTTGATGGCTTGGTGTTTCGTTGTTTCATGCTTTCTATTTCGTGTGGGTTAGGGTTGCTAGATGAGATTTTGTAATCAATTTGATTTTTTTCGTTTGCATTCAAAATTTTCTGTCTGAACTTTATATTGCAAATTATTTCCATGGTAAATCCTAATGTCAATCATTAAAGTCAGAAAATTGTTTCGGAAGGTTATACGAGAATACACCGCCGCCGCCACACAACACCATATGCAATATTGTACGCTATCATTGAAGGGCTTAACTTTTGTAATCCCGTTTAGATTTGCAATGGCAAAGCGGATGTAAAATGTAGATTTGACTGTATGGTGTCACCCTGGTAATAACTTCTATGAAATATGATCGTTGAATTTGAAATTTGGGGTTACAAAGTGACATTTTATGTTTATAATGGTTGGATTGAAATTTTTCGTCATGCTAAAGAAGTTTGTTGGACTATACTACGTGAGTTTGAAGCTTAAGAATTTATTGAGGCGGTATCCATAAACGACCAATATTACTTTTAACGGAACAAATAAACTCATGGGCAAGAATGTGGTTAGAACAAAAATCGGTGGTGCTTTAGGCCAGTATACCGGTATTATTATGTATAACGTGGAATCACTTTACATCTTTTTTAATTTGAACTTTCTAACACAGTTTTAATTTGATTGCTAAGCAATGTATAATAGTAGAAGTGGGAAGAACCATTCTCATTTCCGTCAAACATAGGAGTACCAAAGAAAAGAGCCACGCTCGCAACAATGGCGACCCCAAATGAGAAATCTAATTCGGTGTTATATCTATTCTGGAGGCAGTAAATAAACCTTTCAATGAGACAGTTGCTGCACGGATTTTTTTTTTTTTTTTTGCACTATCAGATTCTTATGATAAAAGATACTGTATGTGTTCTATACTGGCTCCTCACTTATTGCTCAGAATCAAGTTTAGGTATATTAAAAAGCCTAAACATCACAGTTAAAGGCTCATCGCTCATTCATCACTAATTAAGTACTATTCACATGAGCACGAACAACGACCAACGAATGAACGAATATTCGTCGATTTTGACATTTCTTTCACATGAGAGTTTTTAATTCGTCGCGAATGACGTTTCACTTTGACAATTTTTTTTTCTGTTTATCATTATTTTGTTTTGTTTTGAAAACAAACTATTAAGAAAATGCGGTCGAAGCTATATTTGTTAAAAAAAAGGTTATTGGTGTCCTTGTTAATAAACAAAACAAGAAAAAGATTTCATGTGCATCCACTTAATGCAAAGAATGATTTTTTTAGGTTAAATCCGCGCGATTATTTTATTCGTTGCGAGTGTGGATCGAAGTGGAACGCGAATAAAGTTTGACAGTTCGTTTCAACTAGAATTTTTTTCGCGACGAATAAATTTGTTTAATTTATTAATATGTGATATTAAAAAGTAAAAGTATGCATCATAAATCCAATAGAAACTATATTGCTATCGTTTTGTTAAGAATTTGTGTGGAAATATGTCTTCAAACGTATATAAACTCACATTTTCTAATTCATTCGTCGTTCGTTGGTCGCGCTCATGTGAATAGTACTTTAGTGTTTGTTCTTTTACGAATATTAAGTCCTTAAATTCTTCATCTTCATGTCATCAGCAAAACTAGACTTTTACAATGCGAATTATAAATATAGCAAGGATAGGAGCTAATTAACTTAATTGCGGTACTCGAGAATTGGCAGTAAAGTATTTTGAAAATGTATATCTTTAGCTTTGCTGGGTAGGATTGGAAATAAAAATAAATCCAATTAATAAACCCAGCCGGGGATCCAAAAGCCATAAGATTGAGAATTATTATGTTTTTTGAGAGTTGGTCGAACGCTTTTGTCAGTACAAATACAAGATTTGTGTTAATATCGAACACTTTACTTGTAATTAGCATTTGTCACAGTCACAGGTAATTCACTTTGCTTTGGGCTCACATTGGGCGCCATTGCAGCAAAGCTCCACAGGGTAGGTATTATTAGTTGGAGCGGCAAGATCTTTCCCTATTAACGTCAAGTATTGCAGCTTAACAACAAAAAAAACTCCCCTGCAGAATGTAGCCCGCAAAACATTTTCTTCTTATTTTGACAATCCGGGTTGAAGCAGTTGGCTAATCATTGTTGTTCATTCGCTCTACATAACCCAAGTATCGGAATCGGTGAATTAATATCCTTCTGATACCTTAAAATAATATATCACAATACAAGCCATAAAGCTCGATGTTGCACACTCTTCGCCAACATATTAATAAGTAAATTCACGTTGATGTAAAAAAGTATCTTTCCCTCATACGTTTTCATGAATGACCCATGAAAGCTATTGACGTAAATTGGCATAAATAGTATTATGACGTCACTATCATCTTCAAACTGGGCAAAATGTCGATTAGGCTCTATAGTAAGCTACTATCTAATTTTTGTTTATCATTTTTTTTATATAACTTTTGTTTATCCTCACTCGCTTCATTTTTTGAAAATTTGTAAAACTAAATTTTTCCTACTGCAAAACGCTCTTAAAGGGTAAGATTTGCAATTTAATTTTTCCGCCTTCGAGAAATGTCAACAAAACTGACGACTATACTTCTTTACATGTTTACATCGTCGCTTTCCGCATCAAATTCATGTTCCGGGGGAAAATTTCCCCATACAAATTTTTCACAGATCGTTTACGTAAAAAGCGATAAGTTAAGAATCGTTCACGATAGAGATTAAGCTTTAATAGTATCTCTCTTGTTTAGAAAAAAACTATTTAAAGTGGGTATTGATGACGCTACCCTGCCCGATGCATTTACCCTGTCCTTCTAAAAAGTAACTAAATGTACATTGACTAGCCCTTTTACGAGTATATATGTACATAAGAGGGACTAGACCCATAATTATGAATTTAGTCAAGAAACTCCAACTTTTGCCCTTGGCCGCATCTTCAAAGGAATCAAAACCTCTTAAAATAGAATGAATCACCTACAGGTTGGGTTTAGACAAGAAAAAAATCTTCCTATCTTCCCTGTAGGCTTTATCCTAAAAATTGACTTAAAACTGAATATATTTTTTAATAAAGTTGTTTGAGTGAATGGTTTTTGAAAAATTAATTTTGAAACTCAAAATATTGAAAAAAAAATTAAAACTTTGTAAACTATAATTTTTCTTAAAATTTTTGCATTTCCAAAATTCAATGCTCTTATTAATTTTAAGTAAAAAACAGACAACCGGATGTTAAAATAACAAATAATATCTAACAAAAATTACTTTTCATATAAAAATTGCTTTTTCATCTCCTTAATTTTTTAAAAAGCTCCCGATTTTCTGTTTTTGAACTAAAATGTTGAGTTTGAAAAATAATTTTTCAAAAACCCTTCACTAAAACAACTTTATTTAAAAATGAAATAAAAGAAGAAATTTCTCTTTTTGAATTTTTGAATTTTTAGAAAATATATACCCTTTCCGGAGGAAGATAGATAGATGGACCTACAGTAGGTATTATCCCCAATTATTATCACAAAATTAATCCCAATTGTACCTTTATGGTTTCTGTTTATATGAAGAAATTAAAAGCATTATATTACAAAGGCACTAATTTAAAATTAACTAGCATACATCCCCCTTTGAGTCATGAATGACCCTCGACAATATCCTTTTAAGTAATCCTCATTACTTTTAACTTTTACTCAAAACTAAGAATGCACCGACATTAGCCCATTGAAAGGCCATCTCATTTGAATTTTATTGCTTCAAAGGAACAACTTCAAGGAGTTTACTTTTTTAAAAAAAAAACTTTGCTGCAGCTCCCAACTTACTTTGTCTTGTCTCCCAGAGAAAGATACAAAATTGTTGCATATTTTCCAAATAACACTCTGTGTGGGTGGATGTTTCTTAAAATTATCCAAAAGGAAAATAAAGTTTTTTGTTAAATACTTCAGTAAATTGCCATTTAATTGGTATTTTCCAACTTTACTAATATATTCATATTTAAATTTACAAAATTCATAAAACATGCAAAATTAGTCTATATCTAGGATTATCACAAAATATATATGTACATAAGCTAAGAGAAAAGTTCAACAGATTCAAGCTCGAGTTGCTTTTCGAAGTTATCCACGAGATTACCATTGTGTTTAATTTTTTTCATCCAATTGAGATAATTTTCTGGAACTCCTGTTTCGATGGCTCCTTTTACAAGAGTTTTCAAATAAGTTTTTGATGGTTGTCTATTGAAGGGAACTTCCTCGCCTTCGCCTAAAATGGTTGTTGGTTGGCTGGTCAAATAGTAAGCTCGACACATAATGATTCCGTCGGCAGTTTCAACAGGGACACTCATTGGGAAGTATGTATTACTGTGAACTCCTTCTTGTCTAATGGTTTTATGAAATCAGTAAATTTGTCGTTTATTGAGATAAAAGCGCTTACCTATCAAGATCTGGAAGATCTTTCAAGTTTATTGTCCAAATGGCACCATAAACAACAGAATTGTTTGTTGGAACTATTGTTGCTGGAGCTCCATTCCATCTTTTGGTGTAGTTAAAGAAATCAAGTCTGTAGTCCTTAAGTGTACCTACGGCTTTGCGAACGGCAGACTCATTCTCAATATGTATTCTTGCAGCCAATAGATTGCTGCCGTATCCAAAGTAGTTAAAGTGATCACCATCAACTTCGGGAAGTTTCATTATCTGATCAAAATAAAATCAAAATAAATGAAAAGTTAAAAAAAATAAATTTGAAGTTCACTTCCGATTTTGCATTTTATTGATACAAGAATGTTTTTGAAACAAGAATTCGTTGCATTGATACCGAAATCATATACAAATTAATATTTTTTTTTAAATAGTAAGGCTAAAGGCCAAACATTGAAATGTAGTTACATTAAGGTCTAATTAGCCTGAGTTAAGTTCCTGTAAATATGAGTGCATATCAAAAAAGGTGATTGATAGAAATATAAAAGACATTTTGATATTGGTTACTGTATTTTCCAAGCCATTATTTTATATGAAATAATTTCTTATTCTTTCAATTATAAAATAATAATATAAATACAAATATTTTATTTGAAAATTTATTTCTATTTTCTTGTACATTATTTGCAAATTAGTTGACGTATGTACTTAAAATTTAAAAAAAAAAAATATTTATTTTTAGTCATTAAATAAAAATGTCGAACTTGTTAGAAAAATAAATTTAAAAACTATTTTTTATATTATTAAATAAGGCACTTTTGTGTTAAAAAAAAAAACTTACTTAAACCGAAAATGAATGGGGTACAACTAACACCACTTTCCAACCCCGCATGGCTACGGATCTTGTTCAACGCGCGCAAAAGTTGAAATATTTCAACTTCTGCGTCGCCCTCGCTTACGTAAAGTTGGTTTGTGTACCTGCTAGTGGATGCCAAATAGTAACGCTAACGCTCAACGCGGCATTGTGAACACAATACATGAATTCCTATAGCTGAACTTTTGCGTTGACATACAATTATTACTTATAGTTTGTCCTCTATAAATTGGCAGTACATGCCTTATGGGGAAGCTTTTTCAAAATCAGTAGCACGCCTTATTTGTGCACCATACTGAATTGAAAGAAACCCCATTTAAAAAATGTTTACCCGCCAATGATTTTTCGATCGCATCCGACATAGATCCCACAACGACCTGCCTAGCGTACAGTTGAATACGCACTGATTGGCTAATGCATTTCAACCCTCTTTTAACATCCATTCGAACAGAGATACCTTTGTCAATTTGGTAACTCAGTTCGTATTTTTTTATATTGAGTTTCTGTTGAGGAACTTTTGATTTTAGAGCTTAAAAAATACCTTTTATTGATGAAATGATAATGAGATATTGAGATGAGCATATTACTAGTACAAAAGTGTTATCGTGCAGTGTTTTTGTTGATCATGTTTGTGTTTTTTATGTGGGGAAAATCTTAAAATGCAGTTACAAAAATGTAGGTAAGCTGTTGTCTTTAAAGAATTTATTTGCGTAGATTCTCGTGCCGGTCGGTCGGTTGATATTTCGTGTATTGATGTTTCGTGTACCTATTTTTGTGATTAGTGAGAAATGGCACCGGTGTGACCAACACGTCGAGCAGGTAATTGAGCCGAAAATGTGGGAAATGGACGTTTTTTCGGAAAACGCTGTAGAAAGCCTTATAATAAATCTAGATGAAGAGAGCAGCAACAGCAGCAGTAACTTCTCGAGTGATAAAAATACCTTTACTTATATATAAATGTACATATTTTTATTTAATAGATGAATTTATATTTATTTTTGTTGTGCTTGTTTATTTATTTTGCTTGTTATATTAATCTTTATGAATAAATTCTTTATTTTTTGTTTGTTTTTTATTTAAAAGAGATTAGCCTACTGGGGATACCCTTCAAAAACGCGCCTACTATCTTACCTCTTGGTGGTGTCGAAAAAGATAAATTTCATTTCATTTTTATAAATAAAAATTAAGAAAATAATTTTAATTAAAAAAGAAGAAAGGTAACCCTACATCATATTTTTTCAGTTTTTTCCAATTCAAAATGCTTACTACGGCAACCCTGCGAATGAGAGACAAACATCCCTATCTTTTCTGTACTGCCAATTTTTAGTGGACAGACTATAGTTTATATGCAGGGTCGAAAGATCGAGTTTGATTTGAAACGAAATTCCAACCCAGGTATTTCAGCCAACTAGTTGAATGCTTGAGGAGTTGAGTTAAGTGCGAAAAAGTTGAAATGACAGGAGAATACCTGCGTTGCTTTGTAGACTTTAAGACCAAAATATTGAATTTTCGAAAAAAAAATATTTGTATTGCTTTTAAAAGTTATGCTCATACTTTTCAACAACAAAAATTCATTTGTTAATATGCAATTGATCACATGCAGAAATAATTTTATATTCACCATTTCAACCCAGGTATTTCATTTAATTTTCGACTCAACACCAATGCTCGAGTGCGATCGAGTCGAATTCCATTTCGTTCCAACTCATCCCCGTTTACAAATGGGTGAACCTAAGTTCAAGCTCGCTTCAACCATGCATATAAACTAGGTATATTTCAACGCGACGCCCAACGCGGCTTTCGAAATCAGCCTTAATGCTCCTCTCACAGAATAAAAAAGTAAATTTAGAACATCGTTTGCAAACAAACCGCCTTTTGCCATTTAGCTTTTTTTATCGCCCTAACGTGTTTCTTCAAACGTCACAAATAGAAAAATATTTTTTTCTTGTGACGCGGATGAAGGCGTACGAGATGACCTCTTTGTTTTGTCAATCGTTTTTCCTACAAGCTCCATAAATTTATTAATCAAACATACTTAAAACGCAAGTTCAAAACAAACAGAGCCAAGTTGAATTTCATTTCGTTCGTTTGTGAAAAAAGCTTTAACCCAAATGACAGAAAAGTTCACCCTTCATGTGTTCCTGGCAATCTTAATTTATTTACCAATTAAATTGTTCAATTAAGAATTATACTCTTGCTTTATCACTTACAACGACGTTTATCTTTATTGCTTTATATGTAATTAATGATTAAAAACACAACACTATTGCTTGGTCACTCACATTCGCTGGGTTATTTTATTCGTGGAACAAAAATATTTTGCAAGATTACAACAATTGAAAAGTTTATTAACACGTTACAAGAAGATTTAAATCTAACTTTGAATATACAATTGTATAACACCCAAATTGTAATAAACTGAACACTTGCAATTAATTAATAATTTTCCAAAACTGCAAACGAAAATTAAATAAACAAAAGCAAATTTTGTATCAATTTTTCCCTTCACCTTGTGATTTTGATTTGTCTTGTCACTGTAGCGATAACGATAACACGGAAGCTTTACGAAACTGTTAAGCTTTCGTAAGTTAACTCTAAACATTTTCAGTTTTTAACGAAATTTGTTAATTTACTATAACTAACTAATGATGACCTTTTTAAAATGTTTGAACAATTGTTCAAATATGAAGATTTTTTTATTTTTATTTTGAACGTCGAAGAACAAAACTATCGACCTCCATATTTTTTATCGATAACTAAACATCGTTAGTCGTACTATTACAATCCTATAATTAATGTAGCAGACTAAAAACAAATTTGCTCATGTAGTTGCTGTGTAACGATAAATATTTGACAGCTGTCAAGCATCAGTTTTTCTTCAGAAAAATTTATTTTGTTTGTTTCTTTATAAAAAATATTTAACAATTTTGTTTATTTAAACAAATATCAATGACTCGCCACGCTAGAAATTGCACAGCAGGAGCTGTCTACACTTACAATGAAAAGAAAAAAGATGCCCAAGAATCTGGCTACGGCACAAATCACCAACGCATTGGCAAAGATTCAGTCAAAAGTTTCGATTGTTGTTCGTTGACTTTACAGCCTTGTCGGAATCCTGTGATCACGAAAGATGGATATTTATTTGATAAAGAAGCTATTCTTACATATATCATAACCAGAAAGAATGAATATAGTCGTAAGCTAAAAGAATACGAGAAACTAAAGAAATCCGAAGAACTCGAAGTGTCACAAGAAATCTCCAAGAAACAACAATCGTGTATTGATAATTTCATCAATTCCGGAAAACCTGTCTCAACTCCAGCACGTGAAGATGTTCAAAGTGTTGTAGTGGCAAGTACTTCATCATCATCATCTTCCATATCGAATATGTCAAATGGCCATGAAAGTAAACTCCCAAGTTTCTGGATTCCATCACAATGTCCAAATGCTGGTCTGGCCAAAGCCAAGAAACCAGATTCCACAATTTACTGTCCCGTCTCGATGCAACCATTAAAAACAAAAGACTTGATTAATGTAAAGTTCACATTAATCGATGAAAAGGATAAACAGGCACTTGTTGCCAAGGAAAATCGTTATATGTGTCCAGTTACAAGAGATGTACTTAGTAATGCTGTTCCTTGTGCTGTTCTTCGACCAACGTAAGAGTGGTTCTTATATTTTAATTTAAAATTAGTTAAAATTTATCTTTTACAGAGGCGATGTTGTCACAATGGAATGTGTAGAGAAATTGATCAAAAAGGACATGATTCACCCGCTGACGAGTATGAAGCTAAAGGAGAAGGATATCATTCCAATGCAAAGAGTAATACTGACAAAGAAGTGTAGAAAAAGATTAATGTTTGTTTTATTTTTTACAGGGAGGCACTGGATATGCAATCACTAATGACAATTTGCAAGCAAAGGAAAAACGACCAGCATTACAAGTTTAACATTTTTTTTATTTCATGTATTCATTGTGAAAATAAAATCACAAAAATATATATAAATATATATCATAAATCACTCGCATACTTTGTGCGTAATCTAATATAAATATCTCATGAGTCATGACCAAGGTTGATAGGTCCAGGTAATCTTGCCTACACGGCAATTCTGTCAAGGATCATGTTAATAAAAAAGATTCTGGCATTGAATGCTTCAAGTCGTACACACGGTTCTTGCACTTGTTAAGTCTAAGGACCTGAGGACTCCTTAAGGGGTGAAGCACGTAGATATGTATAATGTTATCTCAGATTTTTTTTGCATTCGAAATATAACCAGCTAGTAAAAGAAAGTAAATATTCTTGTCCTAAATTTAAGTCAATTCAATTAAGTGGGATTTCTTTAACAATTCGTCCATTAGTTAGGGGCTCCCATGTAAACATTTATTTTATAGGTCATGGAATCACTAAGCGATAGTTTCTCAATACTTATAGGATGGTTTTCGCATAGTTAAGACGACTTGGCTATTTGATGGGACATCGCAATGAAAAGCGAAATCAAATGACTATTTCGGCGAAACCAAGGTTATTGAATTTTAAAAGCAGTTGATGAAGTATAACACGAACCGTCGTCACAGATAAAGCGTTCATTTACTCTTCCTTTTCAGCAGTTTCACTAAGTTCCTAGTCCTTGTGCTTCCTTGTTTTCAGGCAGAATAAAGTTTATCTGGGTAACATAATTCTGAAGAGCAAAATTTGAGTCAAAACATTTTTCTTATATGGCTGTAGCTACTTCAACATCTTCTACGATTTAATTTGCGACTGTTAATTCATTCATCTTCAAGTAAATGACAAGAAAAATTAATATTCATCTTGACTCGAATGTAATTTCAGTCAAAACATAGATACACATTTATGCATGTAACACTTTCATTGTTATATCTGCAGCATAATATGCAATTCACAAGCACACCTTCAAGTTTTTATGCGTTTTTAAATACTTGATCCAAGACGTGAAATGCCATCCGTTCTCTATTTACGATCCAAGTATCAAATTAGAACAACAAACAAAAAAAAAAATACAAGAAGAAAACAAAATTCTTACGATCTTTAGGCGGTGGCGAGGGACTCCTCCATATTACTCAGAGTATAGTCACCGTCTCCGTACCACAACCTATGTTTGTATGCCATCATCCCCGCTCGTTCAATCCGTTACAAGTCACGCCAAATATCCAACGTCCATATGTATGTAGTGTAGTTCATTATTTAGTGTTCATGAAAACTGATGCATGAAGAGGAGAAAAGTCGCAACTATTCTTATACTCAAAGCCGAATTCTGAAATTCCACCAGTGAAGATCTTTTTTTGTCTTTTTAGATTTTACAATTACAACACGCCACGTCCCGACCCACCGCAGCCGCCACCGCCGACGAGTATAGAATCATAGAAAAGTCAGCAGTTGCATTCAGCGAGCGTTATGCGATTTGCAATTGCGAAATGATCTTGTTTTTCGCGCTAGAATTAGGATCAGGGCGGGGGGTTGAGAAATGGATAAGAGTGTATTTTTATTTTGGATTTGGGAGGGTTGTACTTTGTTTCTACTATTTGGATGGCAGGTGCATCTATGGCAGGGTAAGTCTTTTGAGTGTGAATCGCAATTTGTCTTCCGACAATGATTCTTCATGATAAATTGATAGCAAGTCGTAGTCGATACATAATACTCACACACATATAAAGGTACAGGAGTGTCCTACTTTATGTAGTATTTCTTGTTTGCCCTCTCATTTGGCTTTCATTCCAATGGTTGATTAGTTTTTATATAAATATACTGAACTGAAAGGGTGCATAAAGTGTTTGCAATAAGTTATAGCATAAAGCATACGGTACTAGAAAATCATCTTAACGGAAAATATCTACCAAAATAGATTATGTTTAGAATCCTTTCATACTATCTATTAATGAGGGCGAATCTGAATCAATTCTTTAAAAAAAACGATTCTTAAAGATACGATTGGTAATGCATGAAATGGATTGATTACAATGCACCTATCTACATTACCTACTTTACCTTTTGTCTACTATGTTTCAAAGAGTTTTGATGAACCGTTAGATATTTCGAATGTTTACGTTTTTCATCAGGCAAATTTTATTCTACTATTTCATTTCGGTCATTATTTTGGCAGTTATATTGCTTTGTGTCCAGTTATTGCTTCATTATCACTCATTAATGAATAGAAATTATGGCTACCGGAAATGGCCAGAAACCAAAGATACAGCCCTCCAAAGTGCAGAAAAAATTACCAAACTTTAGTTAAGTCATTTTGACACGAAACATTTTTCCTTTAAATTATAGTTTGAAATATTTAAAATAATGTAACTGCCATAACTATTAATGCAAATGAGACGCTACTAGCCAATTGCGTATTATGAATGGTTGCGGATTTTGACATTTTGTTCACATGGGAGGTTGCTGGCAGCTGCAAATAGTTAATACATAAACAGGTAAATTTGAGGTTCCACTCGTTCGAATTTTTTCATTCGCCGATGTGTGGAATGCAAACTATTGTTCTGAATGGATGTGGTTTGGTCGCATTAGCACTCATCTAAAGGAGTGCTCATTTTATTAGGGCATTGACGTTTCATTCACATGCCCATTTATTTTTGTTTGTGATTTCACGTTACACAGATCGCTGAATGATGTCTTTTGTAGCGTAGAAAATATTATGCGAAAACAATCAATTTTCCAATAACTAATTTATGTGGTGTTTTCTGTTTGTATTGGATCATTTATTTTCTTCATCGATAAGTTGAAATATTTATTTTTAAAAATATGATATTGCTCCTGAAAATGATTTAAAACAATTACTCGCATTTGCTGGTCACAGCACAGCTCATGATGGTTTGCCTCCGGAGTATCTTGTTAAAAGTGTTACAAGACACAAAACGAAGGTAAGCAGAATTCTACAGCAATATAGGTACCAAGAAACAAGTACTGTCGTGACTGCTTTTAAATGGACGAAAATCATTGCTATTTTTAAGCCAGAGGTAAACCCATAAGAATGCTACCACCGGAATGCTACCATCTTATAATGCTTCTAAACACTAGCTACACATTTTTTGAATGCCTAAACTACATACAATCGGATTAACCCTGGCCATTAATGAAATAAAACATATCGATAAAGCTGTGTGGTCTAAAATCGGGTAAAAACTGCACCGAACAAGTGTTATTCTTGACGACACACATATTGAGGCAGGCTTTGGAAGGAAGATCAAAACATCTCTTTCTTTTATCGACTTAATGACAGCATATTCAAACCACTGAAGAGTAACATTAAAAAATACTCCTTATGTAGTAGTAGTACCTACATATGTTTATTTTTATTCTGGTTTTAAAGTTCTACTTTTCAAAATTCTATTTTGGAAAATTCCAATTAACCATTTTTAAAATATCTTATATCCTACAAAAAAAACTTTTCAAAAATCAAAATACTAAATAAGAGTGTGTATTTCAATATACCATTCCAATCAATCATTTCATCAATCATAATCAGTTTCAATTAATCAGTTTAAAAAATCATAAAAAAATACGTATACGCCATAGTGTACTTAACAACCCCATAATATCCAGAAATTAAGTAACTTGTCTACATTTTTATGATAACTCAAGCTATATATGCTACTAAATTTGACACATATTCTTTGCCACCTTTCGTGTCTCACCCAATCATCACAAAACATTTCCAACATACCAAAATAAATAGCCTCCTGTCGTTTTAAAACAAACATGAGTGAATTTAATTAATTTTATTTTTTTTTATTTTCTGTCTTATATTTAATTGCGTGATGGTTTCTCGTAGTTCATCATTATTTCTTTTTACCAATGTGGTACTTAAAAAATCATAAATAAAGAACACACATTATCTAAACATATAATTTTGCCTACGATTAGGATACTTTCAGTTTTTTTTTTTCTAATTTTTTAAACACGAAAATCTCAACCATCAAGTGGCGCGTCTCACACCGGACCATAAGATAGTCTACTTTTACAAAATATGCACTTTATGTTACTTATAAGATGTCCCTGTGTCTCGTCGCTCTTCGATGCTATTTGGTATAGGATTGGGATATGTATGACTTGTGTAGTTTTGTCTTTCTGTGTTGTAATGTGTTTTATTTATATCAAAAATCGTCAGCTCCAGGTCAGAAATAGAGAGGTACAAAAGTGTACAAGACACAATCCAACGAAAATAAAATTTAGACAAAAAAAATCACTGAAAATGCCATTAGTATTAATACCGCATATACTTAAACAACACAACAACAACAAACCTCAGACTTACAACAACAACAACTTATTCAAAAAACTTAACAAGAAAATTTAACCAGCAAAAGACAAACAAAATAAAATTAAAAAAAAATTCACTATAGAGAGAGCTTGAAAGAAAGCAAAATAAAAAAAAAAAATAAACTTAAATAGAATCTCATTAGATGTTTAAATCTTTTTCGAAATAAAATTAAGATAAGTACATTGGGACAAGACTCTTTTTTGAGTACATCGCCAAGTTACGACCGCGATGGACATTCAATTTTCCACAGAAAAAATTCCTCTTCGGTTCGGCGAGTGAGTGTCATCTGCGAAATGACTTTCGGAATCACTAATTCGCCGTGGTCAGTGCAATAAATTTTATTGAGAGGCTTTTCAAGAAAATATTTTTATTTTTTGAAAATTTATTCAAATGTTGACAAAATGTTTGACTAGTGTGAATCAACGTGAAAAGTGTGACAACGTCTCTTAGTCATCCTCCAGCTCAATACTTACACCTATTAATAGTACCAGCCGGGCTGGATTTGAATTTAAGAAAAAAAAAATATATTTTTATATATTTTACCTACAAAAATATTATTTTTGTCACAACAGTTTGACCAGAAAAAAAGAAATATTTGGAACTAATCCTTTCGCTCGTTTAGCAGTTCGGACTGCATTTGGAAAAAAGTTAATTTTAAATACAAATTTCTAAATTTTTATATAAAAAAAAGGAAAACCGGTATAAATAGCCCTTGTGCCTGCACATACAATTGTAAATTTAAATAGAAATTTATTTATATGTATATATATATGTATAGTGAAGTACAATTTAAATTTATTCGTAAATTAAAATAATAATATAAATACATTTTTAAGTGTCTCACTCTATTCTAAATTACAAATACATTTAATTGCATCCATGATGATGGCATTCTGGTAATACAAATGAATTTTATCACTCAGTATCGAAGTTTTGTTGTTCGGATTTTTGTTTTCTTTTTTAATTTAATTCATTCTCTTCTGCAAATAAATAGTGTGTGCGTTATAAAGTAAATTCGAGTGGGTGTCAAACAAGTGTCCTAGAAATTGTAAAACAAAAAAATACAAAAACCGATCGTTTATCTGTTAAAAAAATTCGAGCGCGATTTTCAAAATCAAATTTTAAAAAAACTTACAACACAACAGAAATTACAAAATAAATCATTCCCTTAGAAGGCTAACATGGAGCACCTTAATGCTGGATCTCCATCAAGACAGGAGCATCATCATCAGCAATTTTGTCTGAGATGGCACAATCATCAGGTAGTTTCCCTCGGTCTTCATGCTGCATGTTTTTCTTTTGTTTGTTTGTTTTTGTGTGACCTTTTATGGGATAAATAATCTACAGAAAGTGTCCGCTATAATAAAATATGAAAAACACTTGTTGCTGAGAGTAAATCTGATCATCATCAACGAGACATTCTACAACAATAAACGATCGCGAGTTGTTTTAGTACTAATTCCAGAATTCAAGCATGTTGCAAAGTGTTCGTAAGAAACTTTTATAAATAAAGATGTGATGTTCGAAAGAAGAGTACCGACATTCGAATACAAAATAAGTTAGTTTTTTTGTTTGTTTTTTAAGTTTGCACATGCCCGGAAGCACAAGACAAGGCGGTTCTATCTTTTGACAAAATTGAGAATTCAGTCTAAAAATACTTATCGTCTATGCAAGGGTTCACAGGAGAGGAATATTCTGCTTTGTTATATTCGTATATTGTATAGTCCAGGATTTTCGATCAAGAATTTAGTATTTGAATTTAGGATGGTTATTTTATTTTTGTTTGGAAACAATGGGTAAAAAATATAATCTATTTAGAATTAAGAACTAGAAATAGTAGGGAATGTATTTATTGTGTTGTTATTTTTAGGTGGAAAATAATGGAGGAAATGTTGAACTAAGTCACTTATGCAATTGTAAGAGTTTATTGACTTTTTATCAAAATATGTGTTTCTAAGAATATCATGTTGTTTTATGGTTTGAATAAATGGCAAGAAATTTAGTTTAATGAAAGCACAAAATTAATTTCTTAATTATTTACTTATACTGAGTGACCCAATTGTTTTTAATATTTACTTAAACCTTTTTGTTGCTTCTTATACGTTTTGAAGATGAAATCGTTCAAGAAGGTACTACCATTTCGCACATCCGTATGAAATCCTGAAGAGCTTTCAAAATTCGTCAATTCGAATTTTGTTGGGTTTTTTTGTTTGTTGTTTATAATTGTTTAAGAAGGATTCCTTTTCTTTTTATTACTTGCTCTATGTAGGTACTATAAGTCAAGTTATGCATTAGTACAAAAAAAAGTTTTGATAACATTACGATGATAGAGAAGACGTCCGTCTGTCTGTGTGTATCGACACCTACAGCCTTAACAGTTGGTCTGATTTTCTTCAAACTTGGTGCAATATGTTCTTATAATAAAATGCTCAGCCTTTTTTTATTTTATCTTAGGTCTTGAAATAACGGTACCTATACTTACGTATTTTCGAATAAAATACGATCGATTTTGATAAAATTTTATATGGTGATTTTTTGCCAAAGAAGATGTCTTTCATGAATTTTTTTTCAGAATCAGCTTATTAACGGTACCCGCCATAGAATTGTTTGTTTTTACACCAACTATCTTTTGAACAGCTGCAACGATTTTGTTGAAAATTAATATTATGAAACAACTGCTCTTAATAATACGGTGAAAACAAAATTGAAAAAAATTTGTAAATCATTTTTTATTGCATATACTTTGTTGTATTTTGTTTTGAAGGATATCAAAACAAACATTTTAAAATATGAGACACAGAATATCTTTTCATTTTTAAACTGATCATTAAATTTCCCAGTCGTTAACACGAAAGTAACTTGCTCTAAGAGCAAGTTTGTGCGACCCAGTCGTGATTTTATTTTGTATTCTTTTTGTTGTTTTGCAGATGTTAAAACTGTTTCTTATAATAGACGAATAATAGCGAATTGCTCGGTTTCGTTAAATTTCTAAAATATTTGTCCGCTTCATGGCGCAATTTATCGTATTCTTAAATTTATCAGTCGGCCAAATATATTTGATATTATGGTATGGTAGTATGTAAATATTTTAACAAATTTATAAAATCGCCAATTTTTGGTTAAATGAGCGATAAATTTCCAAAATTGGCGTTTTTCCGGGTATATATCATTTTAGAACAAAAGTGCGATAAAGATACAAAGTTTCCTCTTATTTCCGAAAATCTGTGTATTTTTGTCTTTCTGATTGTGTGCCTCGAAGTTGTTGCCATGTTGACTAAAAGAGTACACAAGCTCTTTTTTGAAAACAAATTGACTTTTTGGCTGAAGTGCGATTCATTTCAAAATTTCATGTAATAAAATATAATATTTTATTTTTTAAATTTAATTTTGAGTTGAAAACAGAAAAGTTCGGCATCCGCATACGTAGTATGTACCCACAACTTAAATAGTACTTTTTGAGAAAATTAAAAATAACGAAAACAACATCTTGTAATTATTTTATTTTTTTTCAAAATATTTAGTTTGAAAATTAATTTTTTAAAAACGGTTTGATAACAAACTTTTATAAAAAAACGATGAAGAGATTTTTGGCTTTACAAAAAAGTATAACATGTCAGTGTATAGACGTTATATTATGTTGTTTTGAATCCTTTTTTTCTTTTTTAAGTTTTTGTTTTTTAAATGCCCCTCCCTGTTAAGCGGGGGGAATAAATCCACGTCCACTATTTTTGTTTTAATTATGTTAATAACTTTGTATAAAGAATTACACTACAAAATACACACCTACTATCATTGTATGGCTCCAGTCTGCGGAGCCCTATAATAAACCGGCTATATCTCCGTTAATATTGGACCTACAGAACTGGTTCATCAACCAATTTTTAGGAAATATATTTTCTTTAAGTTTGTTGCAATATGGTACACAAAATGTGCTTAGTTTAAGAAACATAAGCGAAAAACTAAATAAAGTCAGGAAAAGTGGGGTTTATCACCCCTCCCCAAGATGAGTCTTCGAGGTCTAACATTGGAGAGGTCTTTCTTGTATACTACCAAACAATCTGTGAAAGTGTCATTAAGTTCCGAATATTTTCCAGGTAAAAGTAGGTACATATATCGTCTGGACTAATAAAGTGATTTGTATGATCTTTTTTTTATTATATCAATATGTTGTTGTGTTTTTTGGGCTTTTTGTCGAGTAAAGTTGACATTTACTTTTTACTTGCACTTAATACTTTCTGATGGTCATTCCCCACAAAAGAAAGTGGAGTTTTAGAAGAACTTTAATTTAAAAAAATATATTATATTAGATATAATGAAATATTGTACAGTAACTCAATTCAATCAATCTGCCTGCCCTAAATGCTCAGCATAAGGGCTGATGGTCTAAACTGATTTGCGTTTAAATGATACAATAACCTATTACATATTCTGCCCTATGGAAAACTCTATATGGGTAACATTTTTCCATCGGAATTTTTTCCTACATACATAACTGCATAAAGTTCTCATTACCGAATATGGGAAAATTTCCGTGGGAAAAA
Organism: Baccha elongata; assembly: GCA_951217065.1. NCBI lineage: Eukaryota > Metazoa > Arthropoda > Insecta > Diptera > Syrphidae > Baccha > Baccha elongata. The sequence goes on from OX578274.1 coordinate 47,346,956, forward strand.
AGATTCACGATAACCTTAATTAATTCACTTCACAAAAAACTTACTTCGTTTTGAACATCATTTGAAAATTCATTTATTTTAATAGCTGATGGTTGCACCGAATCACACACAAAACTAACAATACAAATAAGACTTAATTGAATCCACATTTTATAAATTTATTCTAAGCTTTTAACCAAGAAAATTTTAACGCACTTTGTAAATTTTAGCAAACTAGTATTTTAAGTGAAATCTGCTTTGCATTTGAGTCCCAAGCTAACAATACCCACAACTTAAATAGTTTCACGCCACACACGTTATCTTAAAATGATGATCCGTTATGATCTGAATCAGATTTATTTTTTCAATGGTTTTAATATAACAATCGAATATAAATGTACATAGTATAGTAATAATCATAATATAAAGATGTTTGTAGGTATATGTATTTGTTTATACAAAATCTCAACTCAAAAGGCTATTGTTTTGATTGAGCGTGTGCGCGTGGCTGGCTAGAAAGCTTCTTTTTATTTTGATTTATAGGGAGGGCATATATTGGATTAATCTATAAAAGTAAGAGATTTTAATCAAACCTGACGTTAAGATTACCGTCCGACGACGCACGGTCACGTCCGGCACTCTGTCTGACTGTTCGAATTTGAATTTATACATAAGCTTTTAGGGTTTTTTTGTTTTAATATATACCTATCATACAATGAATGATATGACAATTCTCTCGAACTCAGTAAAACACGGTTAGAAAATACTGGTTAAAAAGTAAAAATGGAATTAAATTTGCCTACATTCGGGTTTTTAATCAAGGCAAGAAAAAAATCATATGTGAGTTTTCTATTCCCACCGTTTATGTTGGAGGGACAATTTTCTAAAAAATTGACTTGGAAACCACATGCGATAGATAATTTGATATAGTTTCTCAAAAGCTGAAATCTATTCATTAATTGAATGTTTCGTCCTAGTTGTTTGTCAATAAGCATGGAGAAAAAAAATCAAAACAAAATTTCAAAAAAAATAAATGTTTTGTCTTGAAAGTGTATTTTTACAATAAATTGCAGGTTTTCCAATCAAAATTGTAAAACTTAGTTAATCCAGTTTATTTTGTAATTATATTATGTATACACTATACACATTTGCTATTAAGACTTATTGTACAAGAAAAAATAAAAAGGGATAATATCCCCTCATTTATACCTCATTTAAAAGTCCAAGCAAATAAAGTTTCCAAAAAACGGGGCATCTTATTTCTCTTTTTTTAAACACCTGGTTCGTTAAATACCTATTGATAATATAAAATTTTGTAAAATTTTTACTACTTACAACTTTTAGGTATATAAAATTTGGTTTAGATCCTTTGAGTCGTTAACTAGAAAATCAAAAAAATCGTTATATGTCAGGTACCATTTAAACAATTTTCTTGGAAATACGACATTTAACTGTTTGAAATGTCTTCAATATGCGCCTTATCACTCATGTCAAATTTAATCAAAATCTTTAGAGCCGTTTCGAGAAAAACAAGCTTTTTTATAACCGTTATATGACAGGTACCTTATTTTTATAAAACGGATTTCTTGGTTCGTAGATTCACCAAAAAAGAATTTTAAAATTTAACTTTACAAACCCAATACCTATACTCGTATATACTAAATTAAAGTAAATATATGTTCAGCTGTTAAATTGAAATTAAATGTAGTTAGACATCAATTTCAGTAACTAAAAAACAAAATCAAATATAAAAATTATTCGGGATACCCTGTTCATTAATTCCTTTCCAATTCATTAAAAATCATGACAAACAGAAGAGTGTCAACCAAGCTAAAGATCCCCAACAAGTGTGTGTATATAAGAGTGCTTTATACATTCCTCACCTCTCCAACCGCATTATGGCAGCCCCACTAAAAGAAACACAAAGGCAAAAATAGCCTTCAAGTCCTCTTTTTCCCTGAGAAACAAACTTTTCACCAATATCAAAGGAAGAATGGAGACTTTGGAGAAAGCAGATGTGGTCTATAAGATTAATTGCTTAGGAGGGAAGGAGACGACATGTTCGTCTGTTTACATAGGAATAACCTCGAAAAAAAAATTAAAAAATCGTATCTCTGGACATAGGTCTGATTTAAATATCGGAGCTTCTCATAAAACGGCGTTAACTCAGCATTGCATTGAAGAGAAACATACACCCGAGAATGTTGAAATTCTTCAAACGGAACAACATTATTCTAAACGAATGTTGCTAGAAATGTTGCATATCTTAGACAACACTAATGCCGTCAGATTGTGACAATCGAGCCAAATTATAAAAAGGCCAGCAACAAAAAGTAGGATCAAAAGTAGGTGATTGTGTAGTGCAATGTAATGGGAAATTTTAACTGACGTCATTTCTTTTAAATAATTAGTTTAAAAATTTCTCATTTCTAGATTGACCCCTTGTTTTTCTTAAAATGACTGTACTATACTTGCTTATTTTTATCTTAAATATCTCAGATAGTCTTGATCAAGCACAAACTTTGTCTGATAAAATTTGTTTGGTTTTAAAACGTAAATAAAATGAGTCTTCAAAAATGAAAATCCGACCACTGGATGCGGAAATATCTTTTAACTAAAAAACGATAAATTTGGCGGCAGTTTTTAAAAATGGCGATCAAACAACCATAATTTGGACCACGTGACCCAAGTTGATTTATACCCCTATAGGTGCTTAACAAAGACCCATGACTTAACTGAGGGGACATATAACGGCACACGTGACATGGGCTAGAACGTAGACTACTATTTATTGCTGAGTGTGCAGAACTCTACGCCCCCTATCTCAAAAACGGTTGATCGTATGAAAAAATGTTTGTTACAAAATTTATTTGTTTGAATTTGTATGTTCTATAATTTTGTAAAAGATGCTAACATTATTGGAGCCATATGAACCAAGATATTCCGGAAAAACTGTTTTTCGTGACCTTTAACCTTGAATAACTTATGTTGCTGACACGAGATTTTGTTGACTTTCTAGACAACTTTTAGAACGCCAATATGAAGGTGTATACGAGTTTCCAGCTTATTATCTCATTTCTAGGTGGATCCCTTATTTTGCCTAAAATTACTGTACTATTACTAATATTATTATACTGTCGACAATTTTTTAAAACTGCTTTTTACAATTTGTAAAAAACTATGAATGTTATAACGTAATTTTAAGAAGTTCTACTATAAGTTACTATATTCATACGTATTTTCAAACAGTGCTTTTATTTTTTTAGACTAGTCTATTAAGTTCTCTGCCTATTCTTCTGGACCAATCACATCTAACGGATGTCACACTATCGGCTGAAGGACGAACATTACGTGCACATCGAGTTGTTCTCAGCGCATGCAGTACGTTCTTTTTGGAACTATTTCGAGCTTTAGACTCATCAAATCATCCAGTGATCATTATACCGGGAGCATCGTTTGCTGCTATTGTTGCCCTTCTCACATTTATGTATTCAGGTGAAGTAAATGTGTTTGAGGAACAAATACCCACTTTATTAAATTTGGCAGAGACTCTAGGAATCAAAGGATTAGCAGATGTTCAAAATAACGTGAGTTCTTCGATAAATATTTTGCTCAAAACTGTTTCCAATTAAACGTTATTTTTCTTGCAGATGAACAATTCAAACACAGCCAAAAAACGAAACGAATTTACTCCGCAAGTACCTCCAGCACAAACTCAAATACCACAAGCACTGAAAGACGATGATATATTACCATTACCAACACCACCAATGTTACCGCCACCATCATCACCACTGATATCGAACAAGCTTCCGACACCCTTGGAAAATTTCTTTTTCAAATCACTGCAGTTTTACCCGAATCTCATCCCACAGCCTTTGAATTTTTCCCAATCTGCCCTCAATAAGACATCAGAGTTCTTGGCGAAATATCAACAACAATGTGGCATGTACCAGTCAGCAGTTAAAGAGACTGATCATTTTGTGCCACCAAGTCATCAGTCTCTTAACGATGAAAGTGGCTACAACAAACGAACGAATAGTGGCGATAAAAAGACAAAAGACATTAAACGAATCGACAAGATTGTGGAGAACTTACGCTGCACTTCGCAATCGTTAAAACTTCCTGATACTGCAGCAGCTCAAGTGATTAGAAACTATCCAGATATTGCAACACGATCTCCTTCATCACCTTTAACTCAAGCAGCACCTTTGTTTTCAACGAAAACGATGTCTAACTTTGCTGCAACTCATGGTGGATCTAATATTTCAAATAGTGGAGCGATAGCATCATCAAAAGATGATCAAGAAAAACCATCTATGATGACAGATCATACAGGGAATTTAACTTCAAACAGTAACCCAACAGCAAATGCCTTATGCACATCTGCAAGTGGCTCCCAACAAGAAGGAATGATGGATAAGCCTGCTTCAAGTCCTCAATCGAAAATTTCTAGCTCAAAGCTTTACGCAACGTGCTTTATATGCCATAAGCAACTAAGCAATCAATACAACTTGCGGGTGCATTTAGAAACCCATCAGAATGTCAGGTGTGTATTAAATAAACATAACAACTTTTAGCTAAAGACCCTTTGCTATTGTATCTGAACCTCTGGCGTTGGTTTCTGACTACGTTACAAAAAACTTTTGTCCTCCATGATCTGGGTATTATTTTTATAAACATCCGTCCAAAGCTTGAGTTCAATTCTGATTTCTGATGTACAGGTGCTTTTATATAACTTAATAAAGGGTGTTTTTTTTTAGAGGTATACAATTTCGAATTGAAATAAAACACAAGAAAATCGTTTAAGTGTCCATCAAACTGGCTTTATTGGAAGGATAATTTTATACCATTAATGTTTATGATTTCGGGCATGTGGCTGTCGTGGCTGGCTCGAATAAAGCCAAGTCTAGAGGTCCAATTTTCAACCACTTTTTCGATCATTTGGGGAATGTTGGCTTCCAAGTCCTCTTACGTTTCTGGTTTGTTGACGTAGACGAGCAACTTCACACATCCCCAAAGAACTTATGCGCTTTCTTCACTTCACTCCTAATGCGGCAATTTTGCTTGTTGACGTATCCCTTCAACCAAAAATGAGGCTCATCACTGAACAAAATTTTGCGATAAAAATCACCATCGATATCAATCTAATTTTCGGCCCATACACCAAAATCAGGACGCATTGCATGGTCTCGCGCCTTACATTCTTGCACAAGCTGGATCTTGTTAGGTCGTTAGCCAAGATCTTTGCGCAAAATCTTCCATAAAGTTAATGGAATTGCTGTGCACAGTGGCGAATCGATTCATTCGTTCGCTAGAATAAAATTCAGAAAAAAAATTAAAATTATAAAAGTACTTTATAATAGTACTTTAACGGACGCGTTTACATCGCTACAACGTCTTTCTAGCTTTTCTTTATTTTATCGATTATTTTTTAAAAATTGTTTTGAAGAAATACGCCAGTTGCATTATCCCACATTATCGCACTTCAAAGAATTCTTATAATTTTACCCTAGATCCTAATTTCGAAGATCGCATTCGGACATAGAGATAAGTAAAGTTATTTTTTCTTTAGCCGCACTTCACGAATGTGGAATGCTTTACCCAACTCAATAGTGCCAAACCAATATGCATCTGTCCTGTAATCTAATTTTAAGTTTCCATAATCGGTCTTAAGTCATTAAAAGTGTATTCATAACCTAAAAAGCGCGCATATTAACCAAAGAATTAATAAGAATAAATGTATACGCACATAACTAATGTATATTATTTATTTTTTTTTTTTTTTTTTTTCTCAACAGGTACGCTTGTAATGTTTGTTCGCACGTGTCTCGAAGTAAAGATGCCCTTCGAAAACATGTTTCCTATAGGCATCCTGGTGCTCCAAGTCCTTGTGAAACAGAAGCCCGACGAAAACGAGCAAAAGGTATGAGTGCCTTCCCGCTAACGACGACTTCAGAACAAGATCATATGGCAGCCCAAATTAATCCTGCATTCATGTTTATGCCGAACCAGTTTCATCTGACTCCAGCACCTTCTGCACAGATTGCTACTTCAGTCCCAACAGCTGCAACATCAACAGGAAATGATTCTCCGATGATCAAACGAGAAAACACTCCCACTTCACCGTCCAACGATCATCAACAGAACTCAAACACCCACTTCCCCACTGACAGTGCTGCTAAGCCATAAATTCATGTTTGTGTCCTGTTCACACTACCCACACCCCGTCCATTGATTTTGTGGTCATAAACTCCTATTGATTAGTATTTCGTCCCCGGCTGTGATAGTACAGAAGATCTGATTTATTTCATTAAAAATAAAGAAAAACAAATTATTCATACACCCACCAATACCGATAGATTTTATTAAAAAAAAAAAAAGTTTTCCTATCGTAGTCCTTAGAAACTTAACAAACAAAAAAAAACTATTTTTACGAAATGTTTCAATTATTATAATCATCTGTAAACTAAAGCCGTTTTGTGAGGCTATGGTTGAATTTTAAATATACGACCGTTATTTATATTTTGTTATTATTATTTTTTTGTTAATATTTTTATGTTGTTTTCATTGATCCTTTTGGGTCCTTAATACCTTTTACACCAAAAAAAAACACTATACACTAAAAATTGACTTTGCATAATAAAGTTTACACTTTTACCGAATGTTGTAACTTTTTATGAGTCGAGAGCACACAAAAAAGACAATTGTTTACCTGTTTAATTTATTTTGTTATGTTAAAAGTTTAAGTATTGCGTATTTATGTTACATTTATATATTTTAACAATAATAATAATTAAATAAAAGATTATATACAAAATTATAAGTGAAAAAATAAATAAATAAATTAGAAGAAAGAAATTATATTAAAGTTTATGTTTTAAAATAAAATACACTATAGAGCCACAAGAACTTGCTTTTGAAGCGACCTCTAGAGGCTTGGAATAAAAACTTTTTTATCAATAAAGATAAAAAAAAAACTTTTGTAGTTTTATTTAAATCAAAGTCAAAGAATAAAATACAATTTTCAAACAAAAAGTAAGTTAGAAAAAATTGTGCAATTAAATTCTTCGGAAGGCCCTCCGAGTGAAAAAAAAACCTTCCTAAACCGGTATATTGGCTGTTCGGAGTGATATTTGGGAGTGCTAATTTGCCTTCCTGAATTGAATTGAGAGTGTTGGGAACTGCCACCCTGCACCCCCTTGCAACACTTCTTCTTGATCTCGCTATAGGATTTTGAGGGTGTGCAAATTTGGCTATATGTAAAGATTTTGTAAATTCGAGATTTCGGTCCTGCGAGGATTAAAAAAAAACGAGATTAGGTCAAAGATTTTGATAATGCGAGATTTTCAACAGAAAAAATTCTAGAAAGTAAAATTTTGTGATGCGTAGTTTTCTGAAAGAAAACTAGATTTCGTTATAAGTAATTTAAGTCTACGGTGAGTCGCAATGCATTTTCGATGTCTTGACATTGGTAGTCAGTCGGGATTTTGGTAGTTCAGGATTTTGACACTTGAGATTTTGTCAGCCGTGATTTTGTCAGTCGGTATTGACAGAGTCTGGATTTCTTCAGTCTTGATTTTGGTAGTCGAGATTCTGTCAGTCGATATTTTCGAAGCCGTGATTTTGATTTAGGAATTTGAAAATCTGGATTTCGATAGTCGCAGTTTGGCTTTGTCAGTTGATTTTGGTAGACGGGATTTTGTTAGTAGGTATTTCGTTAGCCGGGATTTTGTCAGTCGCTATTTTCGTAGATGGGATTTTGCTAGTCAGGAATTTTTCAGTCGGGATTTCGTCAGTTGGGATTTTGTCAGTCGGTGTTTTACCAGTCACTATATTTTCAAAAAAAAAATCGGGTTTTGGTAGTCTTGAGTTTGTGATTCGGAATTCTGTGAGCCGGGATTTTGGTAGTCGGTATTTTCGTAGTCGAAATTTTTCAAATCAGAATTTTGAGGTCGCGATTTTGGTTCAAGAATTTGTAAATCGGGATTTCGATATTCACGATTTTGTTAGTCGGTTTTTTGTTAGTAGGAATTTTGTCAGTCTTTATTGATTAACCTATGAAACTGTTTTTATATTGGTTTTCTTCCTTCAGTTGATAGTTAACACTATTGCATTTTGTATTCTTCTACGATGAAAATAACTTTTTCATAGAAAAACCTCTAAAAGCTCCTCCGGGACTAGTAATGAAAAATCCCTAACAAAAATAACCCAGCGAAATCAAAATAGGTATGTATTTATATTTTGATCATTTTTGTTTATATTTTATGAAATCATTACAAAATTTATTTAAAATAAAAATACAAATATAGGAAGGTATATATATTAATTAATGGATTTCAGCACAAGACGATAAATTTGGTACAAATAAAATAAATAAATTTTAAACTTAAAAAATGCAATTATTTAATAACAGTTACTTTCAATTGTTCAAATGAAATACTTTGTTCTCTTAGAAAATATATAAAATGTTTTTTTTTAAGTTCAACTAAACTATAAGATGTTTGATATATTTTAGAAAAAATTAATTTAATTAATTAAAGCAATACTCGAAACAAAATGCGCTAGAAAAATAAATATGTATGTATTATTAACGTGTTATTTGGTTTTGAAAGTATAAATTTGTTTTGTAAATAATGTCAATCAAAAACACGATGCGTATTTTACTGATAATAATAATAATTTTAATTTATACGTGTACAACTCTGTTTTAAGAACTTCGTTGGTAGCGATGTTACATTTAGATCGTTTCAACTTCCCAGATCTTTGTGTTGCAATCCTGTCCTGTTGAGATCACAGTATTGTTGTCCAACCACACTAAACGAGTTATTTGTGACTGTGGGTGGGCATCTAAAAAATTAAATATAAAATTAAAGATTTATTATTTTAAATATTTGGTTTTAGAATCGACTGGAATTTGATCAGCTGAGGTGATAATTGACAGTTTCCTTTTTGATTTTATAATCAACTTTTGTTTTGTCCGTGTAACACAATCAACTAAATGAATCTTCGAATGAGTTATTGAATATCAACTATCACTTAAGTCTTAATTAAAATAAAGATATTTCTAAAATAGAAACTACGATACAACTTTTACTCACTTTTAATAATAGTATGTTTCGATGGGTTTGCAACAGACCAAATAATAATAGTCGTATCCAACGATCCACTAGCGACTAGAAGTGAATTTGGTGAAAACGCCACAGTATTAACACGAGCATTATGGAAGCCCCATTCTTTGTTGTGAGCAGGCTAAAAAAACAAACCAATATCGTTATAATAGTATGATCACACAATGTGTTTTTATTATAATTAAATTTAGTTAGCTCACCGTCTACTCATAAATATATCCAATGAAAAGCAATTCAATAAATTATATAGCGATAAAATACAGGCATTTACTTTTCAAACTATATAAAGATACAAAGTTAGAAACTAAAATAACTCACCTTATATTCAGGAACAGAATATAACACAACCTTTCGATGGGAATCACATGCGACAAGTAATTTATTGTCAGGAGAATATGTGCAGTCAGTTACAGCTCCCAAATGTTCCAATTCGGTTTTTAATTCCAATGAACTGCCATTTAGTGAGTATATTCTCAATTTTTGGTCATCTCCTCCAACAGCCAGTTCCATTGTCTCTGAATTTGCGCAAATCGAACTTGCTTCATACTTTATTGGCAGCGACAGAAGCTTCTTGTTATCTTGTACCAAAGTAATTTCTTTCACGCATGCGATTGCAATTATGTTTTCTTTACGGAAAATGGTAAGAGCTCGCGGCTGGCAGTTTAGTTTTACTACATAGTCCGTATATGTGTTGCCTTCGACACTGATCTTTCGTAGAGAATCATCGATACCGCAGGTATAAACAAAATCTTCCCAAGCAGCAATGCCATTGATCTTAAGAATTCAAACATAAAACAAACTTTTTTCCATTCGTAAATAAAGAATTTTACCTGATTGCCGTGTCCAGCACCACTAATGCGATCGTTGACGCCACTTCCTGAGTTCCAATTTGAAACTACACCATCGTGACTACCAGTATAGATAGTGCTACGATCATCACTCAATCCTAAAACAGTAATTGGCTTATTGTGTCCCTTAATAACACGCAGTGGTTTCGTTGGATCGTTAACATCCAAATAGCTGATATTTCCCGATAAAGAAACAGTAAGCAAGTGTTCTCCTTGCCACAGACATGAAACTTGTTGGTCATCAACGGTTGTTCCCATAACAAACTCAGTAATGAGTTCACGTGTTTCCACATTCCACAGACGGCAAGTTTTATCGCCTGAGCAAGTAAGCAACTGAGTGCCATCGGGTTTCCATGCAACAGCATACACACCGCCTTTGTGAGCAGGACTGCCTACCTCTCCTACTAACTCGGAGGTTGAACCGTCATAGATGAATACTTTTCCGTCGAATCCGGCAGAAGCAAACAAATGACCACTTGGCGAATAACGAACTGCTTGCACAAATCTCGAGTGATCTGTCTTAGTCATCTTAAACTTAAAAGGTGGTCCTTCGAAAATACCAATTGTATTATCTTCACTTCCAGTTACAATTCTAAACGGTCTGGCAGGTCGGAAATCACACGAGTTGATCGGTTTCGATTGTCCACTGATTTCACCAACTGATGTTCCGGTTTCTGTCATAAAAACATGACCAAAACGTTCACGACCCTCTCCAACGATAACAATCCTCTGATTATCGGGTGACCATGCAATGTCCTTGATTGGACCACCAATTGGTTGGAACTCATTCTTTAAAATATGTTCCTTATTAACAGTATCCCAAATACGGATTTTTCCAGATTGATCTGAAAATGAAAATTTTACATTTTGTTTGCATCATTTTGCAAAAGTTTTAAATGAAGATTTTAAATACATATTTAATCTGTTCAAAGGTTTAAATGCATTGGTATCAATACAGAGGATTTGAAAATATTTCAAAGAATGTCAGTTTACCCTAGTCATTCATCGAACGTACTGTTAAGTACAGAGATTCTTTTTTTAGCCGCACTACACGATTACTTTGCGCGGCTCTCTTTCCCCCCTATTAAAATGTTCAGAAATTCAAAACCAACTTTATCGAAATGTTCAATAAGATCGTACTGTGTTAATTAATATAACAGGAAACAGGTGCGAAGCATCTGCAGGAAAGTGAAAAAAAGCATCAACAAGATTCACTCATCACCCTGGTGCCTGTAAATATAGAAAAAGCAAGTAGTAGAAACGCAGTCGATGTTAAACATATGGAGATATTTTGTAAACCAACTGCTAAAATCTCATATTCTGCCATCGTGCGAACTCGGGAACTAAACTTGGTTGATAATATAGAGTTCCAAACTCATGACCAAAATGAGATCAAGGTTGCCATCACCCTTTTAAAATCTTTTAAATCACTCGGTGTTGATGGGTGAGCCAATTCAGTTTTTATGTCGGTCTTTACAGGATGTCTTCGAATAGAAGGCAATCTTAAGGGTATGAATTATTCCTGGGTATATTAAATTTTTCTACTGTTAGTATCTTCAGTCTTGCCTTAATTTTGTTATCGATTTGAAAAAAAAGCTTTTTCGTGTATAGCCTCCATGTTAACAAAAATTTCTATGGGAATACGAATTCGCTTAGGATTTAATTTTTAGATGAAATACCAGCCTTTGTCAAGACTTTTAAATAAAATGTATACCTTCTTAATATCTTCAGATATTGTTTTTAAGCCACAATACATTTTTTGGAACATGCTATTTTTTTACTTTCGAGTCAATTATATATTTTTAGGAAGTGTGTAGTAAACAAACGTCTAACTATTTTTTCCTAACGAACGCAACAAAAAAAAAACTTAATTAAAAGTCCGAAACAAGTTGCCGAAAACCTAGATTTTATGATATTTTGGAAAACCTGCAGCAGGAAATATAAGAAAGGATTTTTGCCTAAATCTTTAATTTGTAGAAAAAAAACTCTTTTAATAACCTGAAAGAACCGTAGGTAAAACGTCATAAATTAAATTAAATTGACGGGTTTCCCAAAAAACAAAGTTACATGTCGTAAATAACCAAAAACTTGCTACAGTTTGTCCTCTTTGAATGTTCAGTACAGGCCCTTTGCCAAAGTTTTTTCATCATAATGGACTTAAAGAAACCCTGTGTAAAAAGTGTTTATCCGTTTATGTTTACAACCCTAATTAAATACCAAAATACATGCGGAGCTACCTTTGTCAATTTGGTAACTCGTTGTTGTTTTTTTTTTTTTTCTTGGGTTTCCTTTGAGGAACTATTGATTTTAGAGCTTATAAAAAAGTTATCAATGATGAGAGTTTGTTTTGATCTTTTACATTTCCTTGAAAGTATCGAAAATGCAGTTACACAAATGTGAGCTGTTTCTTTAAAGAAGTTATTCGCGTATATTCTCATAGCGATCGGTCGGTTTATTTATGCGTACGGTTTTTTGATATTTCAAGCAGTTATATTTCTTATTTTTTTTTTGTGAATTTAATGTAAAGTGAAGTTTATGTGAACCAAAGTTATTTTATATGTTGTGAATTTAACTGTTTACACTTCGTATATTATTCGTTTAAAGGAAGGTATTTCGTTTGCCCATATTTATGTATCTATATTCGTGTAAAGTCGAAGTAAAGTGTTATTAAGTGACGTATTGTGTATTTTTAAGTGTTGTGTATTTTTGTTTTAACAGTGTTTTTTTTTAGACGAACTTGCATAAAGAAACAGAAGCTGTGATGCAAGTAGCAGATATTTTGTTGGTGTGCAAACCAACAGTCTATAAACTTTTCAACAGAAATAACACCAAAAAAGATAAATCGTATTTAATTTTTGTTATATAAAAATAGATACAAATTTAGTCTAAGAAAAGTAGATAGGTAACTACATATTATTCTTTCAGTTTTTTCCACTTCAAAATGCTCACTGTGGCAACCCTTAGAGAGCTTTTTAGAAGAGTAGTAACTTATGGAAAACAAAATAGTGCGAACGAGAGACAAACGCCCTGTACTGCACATTCAAAAAGGACAAAGTATAGTAAAATCACGAACTTTGAAAGTTTGATAAGTTTAGTTTTTTATCATTTTTTTATCATCTATAGTTTGTCCAAAAAAGATTGTCAGTACAGGAAAGACAGAACGTTTACATCTCTGTTTGGGTGCAGCACATTACATAAGTCCATCGCAAACGAAAGCTCTAGAGCGATGCCATAGTATGAATAATACTGTGTTCAGATTGCAAAATGTTAAAAGTCACTTTTTGAACTTTTAAGTGAGAGTATTCAAAATGAAATAAAAAAAGAAAAAGTTGTTTTCCGAAATTAATTTTATATTTTTCTTTGATTTTTAAACATTGAAGATTCTAATTTGAGAAAACAAAACAAAATTCTAATTTGAGAAAAAAAAATTATCCAATGTAAAATATGACCACAGAATAAAACGTTTCAAGTTACAAAAAAAACCGTTCCAGCTTTATCGTCTGGTAGATAAAAATCTAACACTAATTTTTATTTGTCTTTTGGATTTGCGGAACAAACACCATTCTTAACACCCCGATGAACGAATTTTTTTTTGTTTGAAAGCGAATTTTTTCGACCTACAAAACCACAAAATAACAATCACAACCAGGACCACACTCACTCTTGGTTTGGTGTTTACTGACAACCTTTCATGGGCAAACTTATAGTAGAATTCTTTAATCTCTCGAGTATGTGTGCAAATTAAACAAAATGGAGAACTCGGGGATTACGAAAATTTTTATTTAATAAATTATGTGGAGGCAAAAAAAAATTGAAAAATTGCCTTAACGAGGATCAAGTTGTATGGTAGATATCATAAAACCGTTGTTTAGCCAAAAACTTTAAACCCCATCTTCTATTAATTATCTAATTTAAGTGCCATGTTAAATTTAAATTAATTTATGGTCAAATTTGTAAAAACCGTTAACACCAAATCTCCGTTATGTGCATTTTGAGCCAAAAAACTGAAATGCTGTTATTTTAGCAGCTCTTCAAATATAACGTTCACAAAGTTTTTTTTAAAAAAGTTTTTTTTTAAAAAGAAAATCATTCAAACCGTTTAGGATGTAGGTCGGCATGACGAAAACCGTTTAGGATGTAGGTCGGCATGACGAAACCTCCATTTTTATATACATCTCTAGTGTCGGTCAGGTTTGATTAAAACCTCGATTGTTTTTTTACACGAAACCAAAACTTGCCCTCTTGAGCAAGTAAAAAATAAAAAATAATTTAAAGTAATTGTGGTAAATTAAAGTATTTATTGTTTTTTTTTTTTGGGCAAGAAAATATCTAAATGCTTATTGTATTCTTTTAATTTTTGTATTCTCGTAAAGTAAATAATTAAGATAAACGGCAGATGGCTTATATGCCACGCTTTAAAATGCTTTATAAAAAAAAATGTTTTGAAGTGAAACTTCTTTAGAGGGACTATAATATAAAATAACGCAACTATTTGTCGGTCGCCCTTTTCGTATGTTGTCGGTAGACTTCGTTATCGTTCGGGTTCTCCAGTTGAAGCACAAGGCGAAGGTACAAGTATAACACAAGCAATGAAGTAATAAGCAGAAACAAAAACAAAAAAATTAAATTTTTTTGCTGCAGATATGGCAGAAATACTATTCTCCATTTGAAGTGCAAAAGCAAAACACAAACACAAAGAATGAAGGGATAAGAAAAACAAAAAAAATAGAGAATGAAAGCGAATGAAATGGTTTGGCTGCAGAAGTGCAGAGATGGCAGTAATCGGTGCGGTGCACAAGCACAACAAAACACAAGCAATGAAACAGAGAATGAAAGAGAATGAAAAGTGTTTGGCGCAGAGATGGCAAAAAACTAATTTTCTTCATAAGCTACATTTGTTATTTATGCTTCCAAACAGAGGTAGTCAGATAGTTAAGCTTACGTAATACACATAGCGCAAAATGTTGAAATGTACATAGATTGGGTTTTCAGTTCTTCTGTCGAATTAAAAAGCCTGAAAAAAACTTCTTTGAGGACAAATGCGGTGAAGCAAACACATCATTGCATTAATGCATTATTAGCTTGGAATAAGGGATGCTGATTATGCCTTTTCTGACTGACAAAATCAGAGCAACAAAAATCCCGAGTCGAAATCTCGAGTACGAAATACCGACTACCGAAATCCCGACAGACATAATTTCGACTACCAAATTCAATTCCTGAACGATACCCAACTGACAAAATCCCGAATAGTTTAATACAAAAAAAGTAATATTTCGAGAGGAAAGAAAGAATTCGGAATTTTCATTTCGTGGATAGGTACCTACTGTTTGGAATTTTCAAGGTTGTGATTTTGTCATTTGGGATTGGAATGGACTTGTCTTCGAAATGCTTCCGTTATAAGGTTATACCTACTTCTTTTAAAGGGTCCAGAAACTGTTTGTTCAAAAGAATTTTTTTAGAAGAAAATAATAATAAAGTTTCAGTTCTGTCGAGGGTCCCATGACCCACAACTTTTTTTGTGTGTATTATGTTAATAGAAAATAAAGTTATCTAAATCTAATCTAAATCTTAATAGATCTAGAAATTTGACTTAAAATACTAGAATTCTGGTAGCTAGGAACAAAGATACATATTTAAGGGCCATTTGCTCAATCGATACTTAAGCATCTATGTTCTACATAAATCCTTAAATAGTACTTTTTCCTTGCATAAACTGTGTTGAACATAAATCCTTAAATATCTTTTCATCAAACGGGTCTAACCCTAACAAATAAATCAGATAGTAACGTTCGTAGGTATACCTAATAAAACATTTGTTTCAACAGATTTTTTTAGATTGGCTGTCATTTTTTTTTGCGTTTAGGAAAGTTAATTTTTGAAATCTGGAACTGTTGAAATATTGTATTGTGTACTTGTTATAAGTTTAATTGATTAATTTAGATCAAAGATACCTTTGACTTTGTAGGTATATTAACTTAAACTGATTTTATTTTCATTCGTCGTTAAACTTTCAAATACATTATAACGTTTTTCTAAAACTGTTTTTTTATTGCATATATATTATTTCAATAAGAACGTCAGAAAAACATCACTCTTGAATGTACAAACAGATTTAAATAAATCACTGAGTCATATCCATTGTTTTAGAAATCAGTAGGTACATTGGTATAAGTCTCAAACTGTTTGTTCATTTTTTTCTATAGAAATATTTTTTTTAAATGCAGCTGTTGTGCTTTATGTTTCAATAAAGCACTCAATGAGTATATGTATTTTTCTATACAAAGAAGGTCAATTCCACAAAATGTATGTAGGTATGTTCTCTGTTATCTTAACGGATACTTTTATCAACCCAAAATTATAAATTAAAGGTTTATTTTATAATACCAACTTTCTACTATCTTAAACATTTCTATGACTCATTTTGTTGAATCTCTTTAATCTTCTTTCAAACAAAAAAACAGACTTAAGTTAATATGGTTTTAATGATTTGGTAGATACTTACCGCCAGAAGCAATGTAAAATCCACTTGGTGAATACTTGGCAACATTTACGGCACACGAATGTTCAGTATAAACATCGGCAATCGCTGGATTCTAATTGGGGAGACAAAAAATATAGAAAAACAAACACCAAAAATAGATTATTGCGTGGGACTTTAAATTAAAATCATAAGTAAAATAATCTTCTTTTCAAAATAGGAAGATCATGTCAAATATTAAATCAATTTTAAGTGCAACACAAGATTAAGTTTTATAAATTTATTGCAATACTTACTTCTATGTTACGGATGATCACAGAATTTCCATTTGTGTAGAGGAAATTTTTTCCCTTTGGATCGGCGCCCAAGACAATCGGTTGTCCCCTCTGGGTTCTTGGCAGTGATGCATAAATAAATTCTACGAAAAAGGGTTCAATAATATAATTTTTATCATAATTATGGACATGGGAGTGGTTAGATGTATTTTGGAATGGGATACGAAGTAGGTTTTTTGTTGCAGTTAGCCGGCACACGGTGGCAATTAAATTAATGCACATTTTACACTTGACTGCACTTACTATTCGAATAGGCCATGTTTCAACTTAGCTGGTTTAATTTTAACAAATTTCTGTAGAATAGAAATTTTTTATTAAGGTTTAATATAAAAAAAATTGTTTTCTTTTTTGTGTATCGGGAATATTTTAGAAATATAAAATTGAAATTTTACGGCCAAAAACTTCAGTCAAACGAGAAGATACAGTTTTTGTCTAGCAGCTGTCTACTTGCCGTTCGTGAATTTCCATATATGGCAATTATTGAATTTCAGACGAAACATTTTTGACGAACGTTGAATTTTTTTTTAGAAATGTCATTTTTGAAGTTTGTGGAACACAGCCGCAAAATGATATGTGAATGCATTAAGCATACAACACATTTTAAATAAAAAGCACAGGTCATCAACTTGTAATCTTGTCTCTTCCCGTAGAAAAAAAATTTTACACGCGCTTTTCTATACATGAATATGGTCTAGCCAAATTTGACAGTTCCATTTGAAATGCGCGGTCACGCATACAGAGTTAAATCTCTGTTTGAAAGTTTGTAGGCAAAAGTGGGTGGAGCCTCCTGATTTGATGTTCTATTTAATTATTGTTCTATGATAAAGGACCAACCATAATAAGGCGTGTTTTATTGTTTGTATGGGATACGAGAAGTGGCGATAAATTGGTCAGTAATTAAAGTGAACATAAAAGTGAAGATAAAATATTGGAATGCCTGCAAATGTTTGGCACGAAATATAATGTCAATACATTTTTTGCTTAAAGGTTGGTGGCACTTATGACAGCTTAAGTCATCGACTCCATATACAATGAATATTAATGGTTGTGTTCATTGCGTTTCCTTAAGGGCCGCGTTTTGCGGAAGAAGTAAGAAGCTTTCAACCTACGAAAGTTGCAAAAAATTTTTGATGATTTTGAACTTTTAACTTAAAAACAAATAAAAATTGGTCAAAACAGATCTTTAAATAAAGTGATATAATTTGGAATTTAACTTGGTAATATTTAAGCTAAATAATGATTATTTATCCGGTTTTTATTTGTTTGTAGTGGAAGGTTGGGTACAAGTTCTTACAATTTTGCATTTTGCTGTTCACACGATTCATGTATAGAAAAGCGCGTGTAAACATTTTTTTCTACGGGAGGAGACGGAGGATTACAAGCAGATGACCTGTGGCCGGCTCATTAATGAAAGAATACAAGATTACGACACTTTGGCATTTTCACTTTGTTGTTGTTTTACTTGTGACGTAATTTTCACTTGTGACGTAAGCACCTTGCACTCTTTTTCCTCTTTGTTGGGGTAAATTCATAACAAGATTCCACCATTTAATTGTTTTTCTGTTTGTGATTGAAAAAAACACAACAACAAAAAGCTGAAAAAAAGTGTCGTAATCTTGTTTTCTTTTCATTCATGTGGCCGGCTGTTAAAAAGCCCTTATCTGAAAACCAATCGAACACCCCGATTTTTTTTAGTGCCTGTGTTCCAATTTAAAGTTACTACTCGTTGAACACATCCGACACTTGGTACGACGTTTTTGCTGAACGTTCTTTTTCCACAGCTGTTTTTGACAGTTCGAGAAACTACAGCGATTAAATTTTTTCCTGATCTACAATTTTAATATTTTGTCTATTTTTTTATTTAAAAAAATCTACAATGCTAGACAAAGTGAAACACGTTATTCTTGTTCTTTCTGGAAAAGGTGGTGTAGGCAAATCAACAGTCAGTACACAGCTTGCTTTGGCTCTCAAAGAACATGGATTAAAGGTATCACCCGGTTTCACCTCTTTTATTACTTGTTTTATGTTTAACATTTTATATTCAGGTAGGCTTATTGGATATTGATCTATGCGGTCCCAGTGTACCCTACCTTCTTGGACTCGAAGGAAAAGAAATCTACCAATGTGACGAAGGATGGGTTCCCATATATTCCAGCGAAGATAAAATGCTTTCGGTAATGTCTATTGGTTTCCTTTTAAAGAATCGCAATGATGCCGTCATATGGCGAGGTCCAAAAAAGACAATGATGATAAGACAGTTCTTGACCGATGTCAAATGGGATGAATTGGATTATTTGATTATTGATACACCACCAGGTTGGGAATTGTGTTAATTTTGTGCAAAATTAACAAATCTTTTTTTTTATATTAAGGAACATCCGATGAACACATAACAGTGATGGAATGCATGAAAGAAGTTAGATGTGATGGAGCAATTATTGTTACCACACCACAGCAAGTTGCCTTGGACGATGTCCGAAAAGAAATTACATTCTGCAAGAAAACAAACATAAACATTCTGGGAATAATCGAAAACATGAGCGGGTAAGTTAAAGTAGTCAAAGATATCAGCTGAAAGTTAATCATTTGTTTTTAGATTCATGTGTCCACATTGCACCACCTGCACCAATATATTTTCTTCCAATGGTGGGGTAGAACTGGCGAAGTTCGCCAATGTGCCTCATTTGGGAACTTTACCAATTGACCCAAGAGTAGGACTCTTGAGTGGCACAACTTTGTCAGTACTAACAGAATTGCCTGATTCACCAACGGCAGCAACTTTCAAAAGCATTGTTACTTCACTAACGGAGGCAGTTGTTGTGCAGTAAAAGTCATTTATTTGTTATTTTTTTAAAAGTTTATTAAAACAAAACTATTGTTTTTTCTTAAATAAGGCAATTTTCATGATTTAGGAACTTTAGTAGAAATGGGTTCAAGAATTATCTTACGACGTTCCGTTGCAAGAGCCTAAATGCTCCTGGAACAACATAAATGCGTGTTGTGTTCCTAAACTAAATCAAGAAGAGTTCAAAGAAAAAAACTAAGTACATATACATATTTATTATAAATATTCACACATTTTTTTAAATCTATAATCTTATCTTTATATATATGGATTAATGTCCTGAGAGCTTCTGTAGCTTTCAGATTCCGCTCCAACGGCGCACGCCATCAGTGTATTGATAGACTTCTCTTCACCGGCTTTGTAAACATAACCATTCGCTTTATCAATTACATTTTTGAGTCGCAATAAACTTTTAGTATTCTTAACGTCTAGAGGTTGAAATGACACAAGGCTGTAATCTTCCACCATACCCACAATTGCTGCATTTAGTTTAGCATATTTCTGCGTAGTGGGCGATGCGTCAAGTGCTTCAAGAAGATACTTCATATCCAGCACGTCTGTATAAAAATCTAAATTAAAGTGTAACTTCGATTCGTTCTTCTTCAACAAATCTGCTTTACTAAGTACATTAACATGAGGCAAACCCATTTGGAGCATTGTGTTCAAAGCCATCAATAGAGTCGATACGAACTTACTTGGTTCGGAACAGTAATGTGAATCAATTAGGTTGACAACACACAAATGATAACCCAATCGTTCTAACTTACTAAATATATTTGTCATTGATTTGTGATGTGTATACAATTCTATTTGCCCCGGACAATCGAAAAGAAAATAATTGTGGTTTGATTTTTTCAATTCACCAAGGAACCAATCAAAATTTTCTTCTAGATATTCCATGCAATACATTAGAGCTCCATTTGGGCCAAGTTTTAAATTGTCCATTACATCTTCCACTGTTATTAGTTTCATTACATCGATTTCTGGTGAGTAGTTCATATTTTCATTGGCTGGATCAAGATTTACCACACAAACGTTGCGATCCAGTTCTTTGTAGAAATTGTATATATGGTGGCAGTATGTGGTTTTGCCTGATCCTGGTGGTCCAATTATGAGTTGACCGTAGAGAGGATTCAAAAATTTTACATTTGTTGCCG
Organism: Baccha elongata; assembly: GCA_951217065.1. NCBI lineage: Eukaryota > Metazoa > Arthropoda > Insecta > Diptera > Syrphidae > Baccha > Baccha elongata. The sequence continues at coordinate 47,367,732 of OX578274.1, forward strand.
GGGAAAACATTTTTATATTTTTTCAAGGCAAATAAAAACAAAAAATTAAAAAAAAAACACGGAGAATTTCACTAATCTGTCAAAGCAAAATGACGATAACATTCAGAAAAAAAATTACTCCCACAGTTTGCGAGTACAGTAGAAAAAAAAAGTTTCATAGGGCCCATTTTTTTCGATTTTATTTGGCGCTTAGGTTTACGCCATAGAATAATAAATAAATAGAACATCAACTCAGGAGGCTCCACCCACTTTTGCCTACAAACTTTCAAAACTGCAGAGATTTAACTCTGTATGCGTGCCCGTGCATTTCAAATAAGACTGTCAAATTTGGTGTTCACACGTATTGATGTACAGTTCCATTTGAAATGCACGGGCACGCATACAGATTTAAATCTCTGCAGTTTTGATAGTTTGTAGGCAAAAGTGGTTGGAGCCTCCTGAGTGGATGCTCTATTTATTTTTTATTCTATGGTTTACGCACAGGTCATCAACTTGCAATCCTCCGTCTCCTCCCGAAAAAAAATTTTAAACGCACTTTTCTATACATGAATACGTGTGAACAGCAAAATGCAAAATTGTAAGAATGTATGGTCTAGCCAAATTTGGCAGTCCAATTTAAAATGCACGGGCACGCACACAGAGTTAAATCTCTGCAGATTTGAAAGTTTGTAGGCAAAAGTGGGTGGAGCCTCCTGAGTTGATGATGTATTTATTTATTATTCTATGGCTTACGGTCATATTATTCAGTAGTTTAAAAGTTAAATCCAGATGTAAATTGCTCTTTGTTTTCGTTTATTTTCATATAAAATCCATTATTTTTAATTGTTGCTTCCTTTAGAAATCTTTGTTTCTTCTATATGTATTATTTTCTGCTAGCAAACATATTAAACTTAGCTAAGAAATGAGTAAAGTTAATAATCAATTTTTGGATTTAATTTTACATTTGGATTCAACAAGTGAATAATATAGCCATTAGAGGCTTTTTTCAAGATGCCCCTATTTCGGTTCTGTGAAAGATCTGTGAAAAAGATTATCCATAATAAATGACATTTTGCAATTCTGGTTCAGTGTAACCGTGAAATCTTTCGTCAAAACTTTATCGTTTTAAAAAGTGGCTTATCATCATAAAATTGTTCATGATACAAAATAAAAGCGGGGAAAGTTAAAAAGTAAAAATAAAAATTAAATAAAAAAAAATTCAAACAAAATGCAATCAAATTTAGTAACAGATTAAATAAAAATCTCCACACTTTACGAAAATTTTGGTGCAAATTTTTAATTTTGTCTAAGGTGTGGAGATTTTATTTAAGCTTTTACTAAATTTGATTATTAGCAAGGCCCAATGACTAATCCGAGGAAAACGAACAACCGATGTGAAAAAAACATATTTAGTTGATTTTTTTTTAGAAATCAAACAGATATTTTTAGAATTCAGCACAAAATCCGCTGATTTTATCATAGCTACAACGAGAATCGAATCGCTTGATAAAATGAAAAAGTAGTGTGAAAACTGTCGTGATAAAAAACTTATCACTTGTGTTTTTTTCGGTTAGAGATTACTCGGAGCGTGATATATGAGCTCAGGATAAAATGATGAAGTTGACGGAACACGAAGTAGAGCCCAGCCAACACCATAATCGTCAACAGAATATAAAAATATTTTTAAAACCTTCATGCCGCTTGACCATCCGCATGATGAAGCGTTCACAATTTTAAAACTGAGCTCATCATACTGCGTTTGTCATACCTGCAGTAAAAATAAGTCTGTATGCGTCCATTTGTTTAACGAAAAATCAAAACATTTCTGATTTAATACAAACCATCTTTTGCCTGATGACTGATTATGTGTAGATGCCTGGCGTCTTCTGACTGACCGTGTAAAGGTCACTAAGGCTTACTGCGCTACCGACACAATTACATGTGGTTATATGGGGACGTCAGTAATGTTGTGGGCGAATTACCAATGTCGTTTTCTTCACAGAAGTCTATATGGACTGGAAGAAAACACGGCTAATGCGTAGATGATTGACGTCCTCTGACTGACTGTGTAAAGGTCGCTTTACATAAAAAAAATATATTGACCTTTTTTTTGCAAAATATAGAATTGTGTGAAAAAAACGACAACAGTCGTAACACAACAACACGTAAATACAACATATAGACTACAATCCATATAGACTTAGCTAACTCTCGATAATTATCGGGACTTAGCTAAGTCCATATAGACTTTTGCGTTACCGACACAATTACATGTGGTTATATGGGAACGTCGGTAAAGTTTTGGGTTAAATCCTAATGTCGTTTTTTTCACACAAGTTGCAAAAAAACGCATGTATTGTTCATTCCGTACCACGCTTCATGATTTGAAAAATTTCTTTCAAACTGTACATCCGCACTACTTTATCTCCTTCCTCAATTAATATTTTATACCAATAATTTCACAAATTAAAAATTTCGAATGAAACTTCGAATTTTCGAAAGAAAAGCAATCAACCCAATTTTCTTATCCAAAAACTAATGTATTTTTTTTGGTTCCTAAAAGAAAATGTGAAAAAAATATAAATAAACAGATTAAATTGTATAAAAATACTTTAAAAATACTTATCAATTATCAATATATATCAAAAAATTAAAATTCAAGTAAAATAATGTAAAATACTAATCAAATTTTGTAAAGAAAATATTTTTTCCAAAGGAATGTAGTTGTGTATAGGGGTCGCCATGTTTGTTCTCCCAAAATTGTGAATGAAAAAAAAGTAGATTGCCGCTATTAATAAAATAATTGCATGAATACAGTAAGACATTTTTAATTAATTAATAACGAAAGAATGTGAATAGAAAAACTTAATAAAAAATAAAAACTTAATTAACATTTGAATGTGAAAAGAAAAAAAAATTCTGTACACAGTGGACCAGAAGTGAAAAAAAAAGTGTTTCTCGATTTTATTTGAATATGCGCATGATAAACTGGAAGCTTGCGGCGGTGCTCGTGGAACAAATATTGCATTTCTTTTCTAGATACTGAAATATTTGAACGTAGAGGTAAGTCGGTTGTTTTTTTTTGTTGATTATCATTTTATCTATCCGGTTGGTCCTAAAATTTCCATATTCCGTATGAAAAAGTTCCTTTCCTTTTTTTTTTTTTTTGAGGTTCTACTGCTACGGGGGTGGACGCTCATTGCTTCAATGGACATGTCATGTCGGTCAATTTTTTTCTTTCTCTGAATATATTGCTTCTTCATGCAACAAGAGCAACCACATACTATGTTGTGCGTCTATCATTTCCTTAGGCATGAATTTAGGTATGAATTTTTGTGCTCCTGCCAGAGTGGGAGCCCCCGAATTAAGTTATGATTTAACTTTTGCTTGCAAATGGAGTTCAGTTAGAGAGTGTTGGTCAAAGTAAAAGGACGTTAGTAGCTCTACAATTTAATTTCTAGTTGTGTAACTGTAAAGTTATTAATAGTATACAGACTTTTTCAAATTGTTTAAATTATTTTTTGTATCACTTTTTGTCTCGTGTTGGAATTAGAAAAAAACATAAAAACAAAACTTTCTCAACTAACGTAGAGCCGCCTACAATTCGTAGGCGCGTTTTTTTTTCTTTTAATTTGCCGATTTTAACTTCTTATCTTTGGTTGTTTGCTTAATAGGTGGTGAAAACCACAATTGCATCTCAAATTTTCATAATTTTACCGGGAAAGTGTTATGCTGAGGCATGCGCCTCACCATATTAACCAAACCCCATTCTGAATAATTGCAGTAAGCAGCAGGAGAGGAGCTAGCAACTTGGAATGCAATGCTTTTTTAACGCAGTTGCAATGTCTTGACGATGTTTTGCAGGAGGATTGTGGTGATTGTGTGTGTGTAAAGTCTTCAAAGTCTAAATTCTTTAAAGTGATGTTTCGAATTGTTTGCTATTCTTGTAAAATCAATTAATTAAAGGTGAACCAGAATATAGCCAGCTTAAAAATTAATGTCTAAAAAATGGATTTTTATTTTTTTTTTATGTAAATAAAATTTACCTAATTAATTTGGTTTGGTCATTAATTTATTTACTATACTACAAAATTGTTATTTGCGTAGGTAGAATAGTTGTACTGTGGATGTGCTGTTACTTATTTATAAAAACGCGTTCTCTAAAGGGCTTTTTGATTGGTCGTTCAGAAGCGTCAGGAAGCTTTTAAAACGGTTTTATATTGTCACTAGAATTATTGTTGTACTTCTGTGCTTCTTAATTTAAAATCTGAATGAAAACTTGAACCACTCACTGATAATTTACAAGCGTTCCAATTTAACCTTATTTTTTTAGATTCAATGATATTTGCTCTGTTTATTGAATAAAAATAGTAAGATCAGATCAGATGAGAACAACGCAGAGCACAGCAAACAACTGTGAAATGTCAGATCAAGTTAGAGCTAACAAATTGTTCTAAAAGCAAGTGTTGAAAGTCCTGCTAAATGATCAGCTCTAAAAAAACCGAATGAATAACAAAAGTGAAATTTTGCTATTTTCTTTTCAGAACAGTTTAAAGCAGGGGTAGATTTTCTATATGTAAAACTGAGAAGAGATTATTTTCCTCACAGCTTCACACTTGATTTGAAAAATCTTTAATTTGAACACTTGTAGATAAATTATTGAATGATATAATAGAAAAAGGGGATTGCGCTTAATCCTTAACCTAAAACAAGCTTTTAAATTTCAATAACTATTGTTTAATTGGATTGGTAACGAAATCTCGCAAATCAAAATATCGCTTTCGAAATCTCGCAATCACTTAAACCAACTTTTCATAATCTCGCAATTACAAAATCTTAGGGGTCTACCTACTATGTTAATGTACCTTGTTCCGAAAGTGAGATCGTTGGAAAATTTACTTTTGTTTTGTTTTTGTAATATAAAAACAAATTACAAACAAATTAAAATTATTCGTTGTCTAATGATTTCACTTTCGGAACGAAATACAACCCCCTGTTGCTTATGGAACTTTTCATTGGTAAAATAAATCAATTTATTTTTGATCGCCGATCATTTTTTGACAGTTAACGCGTTCCAATGGGCAAATAAATTGATTTATTTTTTCAATTTTGCAGATCTGGATTTTTTGGCCACCAATGCAATACACAGCTTTCGATTTGGTGAATTGGTTTTATTTGTTTAAACTTCTCAAGTAAATATAAATATTATTATTGAAATAACTATTAAGGCACAAGTAAAAGAAAATAATTTTTCTTTTTATTCTTAATTTATAGTAAGCAATTTCGTGACTGACTCAGTTCGCGTTTGGCGCTAGAATGATCTACACAATTCTTTGAATAATGTTACATGGTGTTTATATACTCTTCGCCTATGTTGGTCTTCTTCTCTCTTTTCGGATCGCTACATTTGTGTTTAACTTATTTCAATTGTGATCAATTGTGTGCGAAATATTTAAGAAATAATTGTTATCAAAACATTTAACAGTTTTAAATAGATTTTTTTAATTCTTGAAGATCTTTTGAAAAATTCAAGTTTGACGGCCATGTTGCTTATAGATTCACAGACAACAAATTACTTTTAACACAATGACAAAAATAAATCAATTTGAAATCGCGTTCCATTTGCCACGAAATAAAATCAATTTACTTATTGAAATCTGGGGTGGAATCGCGTAAGATAATAGTTGATTGTCACATTTTTGATCATCACTTGTGATAAAATTGATTTTTCCTTCTGTGTAAGGTGATCACATCCACCAATTCAACTCAATTCGACTTTGTTCAATTTGTCAGTGACATTTGTGAAAAACATTGTTGCCGTAGTCATATTTTCAAGTAAATTCATTGAAATTGTTAATTTTTTAGTGAATAAATGCAATAATTCTAAATTTAATCATTTATTTTCGATTGTTGTATACTCATATGGTAAAAGAAATATTGTTTTTGATGATTTGGTGACTAAAATTGAAAAAACGTTGAAAATTTTATAATGTTTTGTATGTGTGTGGTAACTCTAGTCACATTGCCACAAAAATAAAAATAAAACGTCAATTTCATGAGAAGATGACTATCACAATATTTTGGTGATTGGTTTTTAGCTATCACTGTGATGATCACCATACGCAGACAGAAAGTGTAGATTTTGACTGTCACTTATCACAAATCACCTTAGCCGATTCCACCCCTGTATTTACCAAAGGTAAGTCCCATTAGAATCTCGTAGCTACAAAAACTCGCAAATTAAAATCTCGCCTTAAAAAAAAAATAATGTCAGTTTACGACGTAAAAATAGTAAGGTTGATATAGGCACTATACCATAGGAACATTATGATGCCCTCTGCAATCCCCCTGCTTAACCTCAAAGGATTTCTTTTGGATTTAGTTCTTATTTATATAGTGGGATTTTAGTTTGCGAGAATTTTGTGTTCGAGATAAAAATGCGAGATTTAAAAAAAAAAAATAAAGGGCACGACTGTCGCACAAAATTGCTCTTTTGGCAAGTTACCTGAGGGTTTTTAGTACAAACGGAATATACTAAAAAATCGTATGAAATTTCATTAAAAATTCTAAATTCATGTCTTACAAAGATTCAAACCATAATCGTCATGTTTGATTGTTATCTCAAAACTTTTTTTTTTGCACGAGTCCAAGACTTGCCTTATAGTACCTACCTATAGAGCAAGTAAAAACAGGATTTTTTGATTGCGAGTTTATGAAAAGCGGGATTTGAAATTTCGTTATTCGAAATTTTAAATTGCAAGATATGGTAACGCTCTCTGTTTAATTGTTTTGTACTTGTAAAAATCGAATATGCCCATTAAGGCTCGTTTGCTGAAATGATAATTAAGAATTAATATTCGACATAAATTCTTAAATAGTACTTTTTCCTTTGCATAAATATTAATGCTTAAGTATCGTTTCAGAAAACAGGTTTTAATCTTCTGATTAATATTTTTAATAATATGTAATTCTAATATTATTAAATCCACTAATGACAATGTTATATCAATTAATTTAAGAAAAATGTTTTAATCAAAATAAGCAATTTTGTTCATCAGATGTAAATTTTTTCTTTTAGGTTTTTATTAAAATATGTATGTATGTATCTACCGTTATTATTAAACAAAATTTAATAAACAAACTTAAATATATTTTTGACGTTTAAAGAATTGGCGAACTATGTTAGTCAACGCGTTCCCACACATTTTAGGAGTTTCACTTCTCTCTGAGAGATTTTTATTCCCATTTCTTTATAACGTTTTGTATGGAACTTTATTTTAAAACATAACAGATATGCCTAGAATATGAATGAAATATTTCAATATTTCAAATTGACTATTGAGGGAAGTAACTCAATAAATTTGTTGTTTAAAAAAATAGTAGATTTTAACGACAATAAAGAATAATGAAGAACAAAGTATTTATACAAATAATTGGGAATTTGTATTTAATTGTTAGTTATTCTCAATCGCAACCCATATTGCATTGAATAAATTAATGATTGTCCTCTGCTTTTATTTTTGTCCAGGCATCCTTGACCACATTTTAAAGTTCGAAATTATTCGATTTCTTGGTTTTACTTAGGTCTCTCTTGATATTACCCATAGATTTTCTATGGCATTGATTAGCACGTACCGCATTTTTCATGTCTACGCTGGACAGAGCGTTAGGCCTATGTTTTATGTTTATCTTGATTCTAAGACAAAGTAAATTTATGAGGTCAACTATGTAACTAGGTTCTACAAAAACAATGTTCAAACAAGCCAAACTGGTGCTCTGTAATTTTAATTTTGGAACACTGTAAAATAACCGAAAGTTGAATAGCATTTTCGTTAAAAAAATTGGCACTACCTTACTATAAAGTAAAATGTTAAAGTTATTTTAACTCGCAAAATATTGTAATTATTTACATGTTCTATTTGCGAGCAAAAGCCCTCTGATTAAAAAAAAACATACTTTTATGTAATTGTTAACATTTATTCCACTGTTTTTAACTATTCAAGATGTATTTTCTTTCTCGGGAGTCTTATAATAGGATAAACATGGAACTTATCAGTTAGATATTCTTGCCAAATACGTGACGAAGAAGCTCAAATTATACATAGGATATTGAAAATTCCGCATCCCAGAAAAAACTTAGTACATAAATGCATATTATGGTACCTCTTGTAAATCAAATGCTACATTGTCCATGATGCCAAATTTAAATTTTTATTATAAATATTTCTTAAGAACTACAGGGTCATATTCATAAACACTTTTTAAATTGTTTTTAAGGAAAAAAGTGTGGTTAATCCAATTTAAATCCATTTATTAAACAATTAAATTACAATTTTTAAATTCAGGCTAAGCAAACCCGTAGTTTAAAAGCAATTGTCACAAATTGATTAAACAATAATCACATTCATTAGCCGTGTTTTTTTGGCAAATTATACATAGTGAAGTGGAAAATTCCCAAAAAAAAAACCCATCCGCAGCAGCATCGGCAGAAGCGTTTTTGTATTTGAAATATGTTATTACTGAACTGTCTGTCAGAATGAAATGAAAAAAAAAAAAATTAAAAGAAGTATTTTCAAAGAGAAAAACACATATAAAACTAAAACGGAAAATGTAGAAGAAAATGTGGTAATAACAAATCGAAAAACTTGAATTTCAAAACATATTTCATGTTATAATTCATGGCAAATTGGCATTCTTACAGATGTAATTAGGTTAGGTTAGGTTAGGTTAGTAGGCTGGCGGTTAATCGTGTGTCTGCCACACTTAGATCAATGTAGATCCGTTGTGATACCCTGAGGTGTATAACTACCATACTATGTACCTGAAATGAAACGTAAATTAATTATTCAGCCATCCAGAGGCAATTATGAATTTCAGTAAATCTGATATTGAAATGCTTAGACTAGTTCTAGTTCCTGGAAAAAGTATCTTCCCAGGTATTCTTTTCTAGGGCGACAGAGAGCTGGGCAGTGACAGAGGAAGTGTAGGGTGTCTTCATGTACCTCTTCATCACCACATCCTGGGCACAGGTCATCTGTACTTAGCTTCATTTTTAATTTATGGTATCCAAGTAAGTTATGCCCGGTAATAATATCAATGAGAGAAGACAGACACCCTTATTACGGTTGTCAAAGATCATTTGTTTGATAGACGATAACATTTATCAATCAAACAAAATTTCGGTATTATGATTGTCGTTTGATAAATTTTTGATCTATTGTGAATGATTCTCTTGTGAACGGGCATTTTGTTTGACGTTTCAGTTTTCTATTCTTTTCATTTGTGATTGTATTGCGTTTTTTTTATTGTTTTAATTTATTTTCGAGTAAATGAAGTAAATATCGTTGGTCTTTTTTTATTATTATAGGTATTTGTGTTTTAAAAAAGTGAAATAAAAAAGTAATAAAACATTTTGTGGAAATAATGGAACAGGCAAAGGAAATGTGCATTATGTAGGTACAATGTACGTACGTACATGTACCTCCTATTTGGACACCAAACAACAAAAAGAAAAAGTCTGTGCAAGTGAATTTTAATAAAAATAAGTTAACCAAAAAGTATTAATTATTGTATTTTGTATAAATAAATATAAAAGTGAACAATACACTGCGTTTTCTTACAAAAAATAAAACGAATTAGTTCTATCAAAATTATCAACAGCGAATTTGCGTTTGACTGAAAATTTGATAAACACCAATATTTTTGACAACGATAATACCAATAAAACTATTCACAATAGATCTGAAATCTGAGTGGCACTCACAGTTTATCAAAAATTTTGATAATTGACAACGATTATACCGATGGATCAATTTTGTTGAATAACATCAATTATCGTTTTGATATTTGACAACCGTAATAGGGGTAAGAGATTTCTTGTTTTAGTTGTGTGATTCTATCTGTCCTTTGTTCGTTAAAAACCGGCCAAATTTTCCTGGTTATGACACAGGATGTTATGACACCATAATGGTCTGTTTCAGATAACAGGGTACAGATGTAATTGCAATTTTGTTATTTTGCAGCAACAAAAATGAACACAAGATCAATTGGGGTTTGTTCGAAGAACAGATATTATGTTTTTGCACACTCTTTTTATATTCCATTTGAGTTTCCGGAACACAGTTTTTTATTGTCTGTTTCATATTTAGTGGAACCAAAAATTAAGCATATACTTTAAACCAAAGCGTATTAACGAATTATATATAGCTTTGCGATGAATGACGGTTCGCAATAAATAGGTAATTTGCAAATGTCAAGATTTCAGATTTTTCAAACTACAAAATGTCTAATATATTGCTTCTGATGACAGTTAGCACTATTAACTCTGCAAATGTCCAAATTAGAATTGTAAAGGCTTGTTGAACAATCGTGGTTAAGCCTTAGTTATAATATTTGCATTTTTGGCCCTAAAAATCTGTTAAAAGAGTAATAGCCTTATTAATAAAAAATAAACTGTAATTTTAAGTCTAATTTCCGAGTTAACTTATCCATGGATTACAAAATTTTGACACTCAACGTAAAGGCAATTATTTACTGTTCCACTTGGTTCCAGAACATTAGTAATACATTTATTAGTTTTCTTGAAAACTGGACTTAAAATCACAGTTTATTTTTATTAGTAAGGCAGTAAGTGTCAAACATTTATTGTTTGCTGATGACAGTGATGATCACACTTTAAAAGCCACTACAACTTTACGAACATACCCCTATAGAGATACATGAATTGATCATTCGTACAAACAATAACAAAAATTTTGAAGATTGTGATATTTTGGCTCTTTTGGTCTTTTTGAAGTTTATTACGAATAAAAAAAAACTCTATTCCATTATTCTCCCAACGTAAGAATTCCTTAGGTAGGTACATTTTTCAAAAACAAATTATCGTACTTATTACTAAATCGTATTATATCTGCTCCTTTACTCCCACTATTGCATCAATCCGATGGCTACGACACAACATTGAAAATAAATTAACATACAGGGTGAGTCATGAGCAATGCGACAAAATGCTAGGGCGTGTAGGTTGCGTTGAGACAAGAAAAAAATCGTATGGGAGGGGGGGTCTATTCTCCTCCGTTTAGCCGGGAGGGGCAATTTTCGAAAAAACTGACTTAAAATGGGAAAAAAATTATTTAAAATCAACGGCTTCATTCACAATGCTGTGCGATACGTTTTTGAAAAGCCAATAACTTTTTCTTTCATTCTGTGTTTAAATAAATCTATTCTAAGAAATAGTTTTTGAAATATTAATTTTCAAAGTCAAAATTTTGAAAAAAAAATTGAAAAAAAATTTCAAATTCATTTTTTTCAAAATTTTACGTAATTTAGTGCTAATTTTAATTTCAAAATTCAATGCTTTTATTAATTTTAAGTCTAAATAAGAAAACCGGATGCAAAAATTTTATGTCGTTCTCAAGAAATTAAAAAAAAACCAAAACCACCTATTTCTAAGAAAAACATTTATTTTTATTGTAACGAAGCAATTTATTTATTTATTTAGCATTAATCTTAGTTTTTTTACTTTTTTTTTAATTGGAGTTTTATGAGAACGTAATAAAATTAAATAGTATTGGAATAACCCTGGATTAATATTATTTTCATTGATAACTTCTGAAAACTGACCTGTCAATATTTTTGCCTTGGCCTGCCCGCAGCCCATGGGTTCTACATGTTATGGGGACAATAGGGACAATAAAGCCGCATTTTTTTTAATGAAAAAAAAAAAGAAAATTGCAACGCAAGATAATAAAGCCGTTGATTTTAAATAATTTTTTTCCCATTTTAAGTCAGTTTTTTCGAAAATTGCCCCTCCCGGCTAAACGGAGGGGAATAGACCCCCCCCTCCCATACGATTTTTTTCTTGTCTCAACGCAACCTACACGCCCTAGCATTTTGTCGCATTGCTCATGACTCACCCTGTATATTAAACGATGTATGATGACAAAAAGAAAAAGACAATCAAAATAATTAATTAAACAATTAAGTTATCACAGAATAAGGCAGGTACTTAAGTTACAATGCTAACGCATAGCTTTGTTTAATGTTATCGGTGTCTTCTTTTGTGTTCATGGTCCGTTTTATTTTTTGTTGTATACGTAGGCTTTTGATCGATACTCGAATGAAAGTCGAAAATTTATCGGCAGTGAGATTTGACTTCTTCTTTTATCTGTAGTGATACCCAGTGAGATTTTGTATGGAAAATCCAACTTCACTACGGATAGCTTTTCCAAAAACATGGCTTTTGTTTATTTTTTCAATTTATTTGCAAAACAGAAAGCGATACATATATTTTGGGGAAATGTTTGGTCCTTACTCCATTCGATTCTAATTTCATACATAGTGCCAGTTGAAAGAAGAATTGCAAATAATTTTCAAATAGAATAGCAAGTAGAATCGTGTTACATAGTTGGACCCCAGAAAACATTTCAAAATAGAAAACTTGCAGTACAACCTACATAATTTATCAGTTTCCATTCTTTTGTTTTTGTAATAAATAACTTTATTTTTAAATACATTATTTTTTACTTTGTCAGTTATGCTATTAAAGTAATAAAATCCCATGTAGGTAAATCAATATAATCTGAGTGCTGCTTTTAATGCATGTAATTGGCGTTAAATTTTGCATTGTTTTTTTTTTTTAATTATATGGTTGTAGATACGCTACCAACGTTTACGATATCAATTAGTTTGAAAATATTAAGAAATTACATACATATATATTGCACTATATTTTAGTTTCGTATTCATTTACACTTATCCAATTTATCACCTTTAATATCACTTTTACTGGCTAAACACAATAGAGATGCTGCTGCAACTGAAACTGGAGCTGCAATTGCTGTCAAAATATTGAATAAACACAGATTCAATGATACGAGCACAACGCAATGCAAATATTGTCGGTGCTGGACAAGTTCACGAACTTTTAACGTGCCTACAGAATTTTTGACGTGTCAAAATAATGAAAAAAATATCAACTGTGTCGTGTCCGTTTGCTTTTTTTTTTGGTGAAAAAATATTTTTTTTTCAAAAATAATCAGCTGAAAAGAATAACATAAAATGGTGGCACGCGAAATGAGACGTACTACCTTGATAGCTATTACAGCTCTAGTAAGTTGCAGTTGTAGCATCCTATTGTGTTCATCAAGTTATCGGGGTATCGATACTCAATCTCAAAATACATAATTCGCATAGCCTTGGAACTGGAACCGATCCATTATCTCTTTTTTCTAAGCATAAAATAACTGAACAATAGTTAAATTAAGGTAAGACAAACATTATAAAACAGGAAAGAATTCTCAAAGGCAAAATAAAGCCTAATTATTTTTAGAAATCCCACTCTTTTCAGTCATTTTTGCACACACATTTTTGTGGAAGTTCTTAAAATTTTACTAAGAATACAAAAACCATGGAGATATTGAATATTGACTCCATCCATACATTTTGTTATTTTGTCTTTTTCAATTTCTTTTTTTTTTATTTGATGTTATTCAAAAGTTTGTTTTACTCAACGTATGCTAGATTTTTGTGAGTGTTTAATCTTACTTTAGCTTTTTTTTAGGGGTGCGGATCATTTGAACAAAACTCGTTTCTCAAATCTTACTCATCAAATCAATATCCAAACAAATTCTAATTGTTGCGTAATATTTATCTAACAATTTTTCTTGGCTGCAAATGGATTATTTCGCAAAAACCTTACCGCAATTTTGTATCGCTTATAATTTATTTAGTTATTAAATTTATTCATTGAAATAAGAAACAAATCAAACTTGGTGTCAACTATTCTTCTATAACCTGCAATTCCCGATATTATAATGCCGTTTATTTGAATGACTAATCGTCGCTATCATTATAAAGTGAAGCCCTTCACCTTTTTTCTGTTTGTTTTTATTTTTTTATTAACCAATAAAGTTTTTAAACTTTCCAAACTAGTAATTTTATAATACCGACTACTTTTTTTCAGTATTGCACAATCCTTGCTTATTCATGTCCTTTAAATAACAACAAAAAAATTGTCAATATTTATAATAATAATACTTTCTGTTTTTGTTTTTAGTTAATTTAAAAAGAGAGAAATATATTTGTTAACATGGAGGTCGAAATTGTTACGATCAGTGATAGTGAGGATGAGGCTGGGCCTTTGACGTCAACATCACCATCACGTAACATTGTATCAAACCAACAATCAGGACGATCCCCGAATTCGACATTATCATCAATACAGTCATCGCCGCCATCTACATCAATGATCTTGTACAAACCGTTACAGGCTGACTTGGTGAATTCTCAACAATCACAATCTAAAAAGAAAAAACTCTCCATAATGGAACCGTTTCCTCTGGTAAAAGATGCTGTTACCAAAATGAGATCAGTTTTGGGTACCAATGATTCGCAAAACAAAATAATGGGAATAGCACAGGATTACATAAAGTAAGTGCAATGTTTTCAATGTTTTTTTTTTAAGAAAATGATTTACTAAAATTTTATTACTAATTATACATTGAGGTTTTTAGTTTCGTTGTCCGTGGTCCCTGTAGGTTTCTAATTCATAAAATGTTATACATCGTGTGTGACACGTGTGTTGCATTAGTGCATAACTCGTAAAGCAGTTTTTTTTTTGTTATGAATTGTTTTTGGCAAAATCACACTTACATGTGTGGAAAAATATATCGTTTAAATTACTTAGTTTATTGTTTCATCTACTCTTTTTTTTTGTTTTGTGTCTATGAGAATAATTCAATGGCTAAAAATGAGATGCATATAAAAACACCTGGAGCAAATAAATGCAAAGACACGATCATTCTGTTGGCCTCAGACATGAAACAATCCAAAAGCCGGGAGGGTTGTCGAAGTTTTCTGATGTCAACTCGACGAAATGGACACATAGATCTTCATGTGAAGCAGTGAAATAGAGATCATTAACATCGAAATCATTAATATCGTCGGAAAAGAGAAAAATCAGAAGAAGCAATAAAAAATATTTTGAACGTCTACAGCCGAAATATGTTTGAACAACGTATTTACATTAGAGATTTTAATACTTAGAAACATTAACACTTAATTCCCTTAACTCATACAAAATTAATGAATAGGAACATTTTGTAGGCTTGACAAATTAAAAAAAAATCTTCTGCGTTTAGTTTGCTTCTCCGCTTGCGAAGCAAAATAAAATGCATGACTGGGTCGCACGAACTTGCTCTTGTAGCAAAATATGGGACTACAAAAAAAATTATTTATAAAGTAATGTAAAAAGGCGAAAACTATCAAAAAATGGCCTAAACGTGAAATCAAGTTCTATGGTAGCTATTATAAAACAGTCGTTTAGTCAAAAACTTTAAATGCCATCTTGTATTAAATTTTAAAATTAAGTGGTAGACCAAATTTTAATTAAATTTAATTAAACACCGAATCTCCGTTTGCATTTTTAGCCACAAACCTGAAATGCAGTTATATTAACAGTGCTCCAAATATAACGTTCACAAAATTTTATCAAAATCGTTAGAGCCTTACATAGAAAATTTACATAAACTAAAACCGTTATATGGCAGGTAGCCGTTATAGCCGGGCTAAACCAAAAATTAAAATTTGTCTTCTAGGGAATTACAAAAAAGTGCTATAGACCAAAATTGAAGAAAATCCATCAAACCGTTAAGGCTGTAAAGAGAGTCAATTCTTGGGTGTTTTCATAAACGTCAGACTAAGTTCTGCAATAACAAAAATTAATATAAACACACTTCTTTAACAAAAAAAGTGGTTTGTTTTTTATTTGTAAGTATTTTGGACATAGCTACTAAAATAATAAGAAACAAAATGTTAACCTTCAAAAAATATGTTTTTTTATCAAGTTTTTTATTGCGATGTTAGTTAGCCTGTTTATGTTTGTGAACACACTTCCTGTTTTTGTATTTTCATTACTAATACAGGAATATATGCGGAACAATTTGTTGAGAAAGTAAAAAATACATATCCAAAATGATAAATTCACCTACATGTACACCAATTCACTGACGAAATGTTAGGCGAGTAATCTGACGTTTCATTTCACTCACTGGAAAACTCGCATTTGTTAGCTGAATCGCTTTTCAATTAAATCCGACTCATCTCACTCACTCCCTGGAAGTTTGAATTAGCTAGCTAAATCTCGGCACAGAACACGGAAAAGCAAATCAATGCTTCGTAGAAATTGTATTATCTCTCAAAAATTGTGGCCCAGAAGAAAAGAAAACCCAATATATTTTATCGTTGGGTAAAAAGGGGATTCACATCCTGAAAAGTGTTCTAACGAGTCATTTTGATTTGTGACTTCTGCAGGAGTTGTAAGTATCCATCCACCATCCGGAATTTGCTTTGATTTGTTTGAGAACTGGACGATCAAATGAAGGTTCACCTGGCAGGCATGCAAATTTCATAAAAAGGCACATGCTAGTCTTTTGCAAAGATCCAATCCATTCCAGAATTCGAATCCAAGAGGTTAAGGAACATACCTGTCCTATTATTCAAATGGACCTTCAAGCCCCTTTTACACTACAACCGTGAAATAGTGCACAACCCATTTAACATAACCTAATCTCATCTTATATGAAAGCGAAACTATACCAACATGCATTGAAATTCAATGAAATAGCTATTAGAAAAAATAAATTCTTTAAGTTGTCAACCGAGCAAAATTCATTTGATTTCTAATATTTTTTTTTTATTCAAGCAAAAGCACAACGTAGTACATGCAATAATATAAAACTAAACTCAAACTGGTCAATATTTTGTTATATAAATTCTTCTGAAAAAAATAATTGTGTTACCCTATTTGCACACGAGTATGGTAACCAATAGCAACTGTTGCTGCCACACGTTTTCAGAAATAAAATGCAAAAAATAAAGAGATAATTTTGAAGGATGATATGCTTTTCTCTCATACCCCGGAGGAGTTTGAGCCTTTTCCATGAATTTGAAAATATTTCCTGTGCGAACAACAACTTCGCCTGGTCAATAAGTTGTATGATATGTAGGTGGGATGCTACTGTTTATGTAAATGTGCTTGGTAATATTGTTTTTCACCAAAATGGAGAGGCAAATTAATTATTTGTAGATATGCAAGGTTGCTTTTAATTAAATTTTAAGTTTGCTAGAGGATACAGTATTCACACAAACATTCGATGTCAACAATAAATTGAGCGAATGAGATGCTATAAAATAATACTATTTTCGATGACAGATATATTGTTATTTTGTTGATTCTTCATTGAGACGATATTTTTTTTTTTAATAAATGAATTTTTTATTTGATACAATGAGTTTGCGGATAACCAATATAATGGGGCATATTCATAGATGTTTGATAAGTTTTTATTACGTTGTTTTTGAGCTAAACTCGGATTAATCTATTTATAAAAAATAAACCTAAAATAAATCTAAACGAAAAACTCGAGTCTAATTGTGTTTTTCATTTACGAAAAGATTTGATCTTTTTCAATTTTGGTGTTTCATTTAAATGAAAAGAGGGGAGAAAGAGCAAATCTCAACAAGAAAGAAGCTATCTCCCGAATTTGGGAGATTTGATCTAAACTCTGACGGCTTATTATTGTTTCAAGCGCAATAAAAACAAAGCTATCCTAGGGTTGTATGATGATCGTTTGGAACGCAGCCATATTATTCACACAACCTATGCGTGTTTAATCTCTGTCTTCACAATACGAAAAAAGCAGCCCAACATGTTTCATTTAAAAGAGCACTTATTGATTTTGAGGGCAAATCGTTGAGATTTAAATGAAAAACGCTATAACTTTAAACAGAACTGAACCCATGTTTAAGTTGTATTTAGCTCTGATAAACGTCAGAAATAGGTAAATAATTTTTCAAAGATCGTTAGAGATTTCCCTTTACTTGCTATAACCTGAGTGTATTTTCTGCGAACAAGCACCGTAAACCACAAACCAAATCAAACAAAACAAAAATGAGGTTATTTACGGTGTAAGTCGCGCGCTAACAATTGATTCGTTCGGATGTCTATGGAATGTGAAAGGCAAATGAGCTTGAAAGTTCGTTGTAATCACCTTGTATTCGCACCGAAAAATTTGTTTTACCAAAATAAACTTATTTAAAGATTAAAAGTGCATATTTTAAAAACATATAATATGACTCGAGAACTCGAGCTTACAATATGACTATTATTATGGGCCAATATGTTTATAGTGTATCCTAAAATGTTGACATAATATATTTAGAATAGAAACTCTGCCATTTTTGGTTGACCATTTCTTTTTAATCTATTTTCATTCGAGAACTACGGCTAATAAGTACTTACTCGCCGGTATTCGCACTCTTTGGATTTTCTTTTTCAGAACCTCCAGTGGTCTGTGGTCCCTCTTTGGCTCGCTCTATAACCGTCACTTAAAAAAAAAAAACAAAAACAAATTTCTCCGGCTTAATCGGTTCAGCTTGGAAAACAAAATTGTTAAAACGTGACTTTATTATTATTATTTATTCATCAATTTGGAACAGTAAAACGTCGACCAGCTGCGTGGCACATCATTTGATTGACGACTCATCCGCGAGAGCTTCAGTACAGCGTCTCCTCTATCACACGTTGTCGGCTTGCACTAGAATTCCTAAACGCAACATTTTGTTGTGATGCAATGCATAAAGGATCTTAAAGCAGTCCTAACTCATGCGATGCATTGTTGTAGAAAGGTAATATTTTGTGTAAAAATGATTTTTTTGTTTCAAACACTTTTTTAATGGCGGTAGAAAATAGTTAAGATTAATCCAAGTACTTAAATATTAGAAAAAAAAACTTAAGAAATAAAAGTAAAATACGATCGAACTTCGTTTGTAATTGAGGCATCCATTTCCCAATGCAGCAGTCGAAGCTTGTGAAGGTTTTTACTTGAGGCGAATGATAAATATCTTTTATTTTTTTTAATCCAATTATACATATTTTATGCAAATAAACAAAACAGTATAAGTATAATGACGGTTCTAGGAAAACCTAATTGTAAGTTACTTACTTGAAGTGAACCGGCGTCAATTTTTTTTTTCTCAATTTTTTTTTCTTTAAACTTTAATTTTAAAACTTTCATATTCGAAGTTAAATCGTTCTCGTTCTTAAATCTGAATCAAACCAAAGTGTTTTTTTAAATGTTGACCCATGAACCACACCTACAAGTTTCATCCAGCCGAGTCGGTGCGGTTTCTAGCTGTCTACCTCCAGTTTCGTACGCTAAGCTGGTTGAGGTCGCATCCTTCATGAGACGGTATTTTGCATTTGTAAAGTTACCCAAAGTAAAAGTTGAATCATAGAAATGATGTTGTTCATGTATCCAAAAATATAAAAATGCTTTGTTTTTGGTCGTTAAATTCTGCACATAAACTCTGAACGTGTTCATCCCTAAATAATAAAAAAAATAAGTAAATAATAAAAAAAAATTAATTTAATATTTTATAATTCAATGTACAGTTTTTGTTTGTCTTCGAAAAACAATTCAAATTATCTGTGAAAAGTTAATCAGTATTTATAAAATTTTCAAGCATCAACATTTCAATATTTATCAATTCTCAATTTAATTTATTTGCAACATTGAAATTAGCTATACCTTGAATTTTATTCATCGTAACAGTAATTGTTTCATTTTGCTTTAACTTTATTATTAACTTTTCGAAATAATGTAATCATAAAACTCCGCTCTCCAAATTAAAATAAAAAATATTTTTCATTTCGACATATTGTTCATTATGTCTAAACGAACAAAATTATATATATTAAAAAAAAAAAAAAGGAATTCCTCTAATTATATCAACTGTGACTCGATTTTATTACTATAAATCATAGGATGAGTTTTCAATTTCCTACTCTGCATATCCTTTTGAAGTCAGACGAGAACAAAAATATTTTATCATATTGTGTTCGTCTTTTTTTAAAACAACTAAAGTACAGAAAAAAATATCGAATACAAACAAATGCAGCGCAAAGTTTCAGAACATTTTTTTTATTGGGATTCCAAAGAGAACAAATGAATTTTTCAAGGTATTCTTTTGATAGTATGTATTTTGTTCGTTATTTTATTTTATTTAATTTTTAATTAGTTTTTTATTATATCCCCTGACATTTAAATGAACAGATACAATTAGCTGAATAAATTGACGTACTTCAAGGGACAAAAATGATATCAGTTTTATCAAATAAGTACGTAGTGAAACCGAATAATCGATTAAGCAACTACTTCAAAAATAATTTTGATAAGTTTCTGATTTAAATTTGAGCACTTTTTAATCTGCAAAAAGAACTTTCGATCCAGAAAACAAATAAACGCATTAGATAAAAATTGCACTAATCTAAAATGTTTGTTTGTTTTCTTAAAATAGTTTTTTATAGTAATAGTGTCAGCAGCGCATCTTGTTTGTCACGTTTGAGTAGTGCAAATTGTATATATAAATAATGTATAGTGCTTAAATACTCGAGAAAAAAATTAAATACATTTCAAGATTTATTTACTTTCATGGTCTTGTTATTTTATTTGTTAATGAAAACAAGAGAGAGAGCGAGTATATCATAAGAACACTTGACACGGATTTCAAATAAGTATAATTTTGTTATGATAGGAAAATCCTTTTAAAATTATTACAAGAAGTTAAGTTGTTGACTGAAACAAAAGCAGAAATTATATAAATCCTAAGCCATAATGTACTCAGGAAGCTTTAAAACTATGAAGAGCTAATTAGACATAAACAGCTAATGCTTATGTATGAAGATACGGATTATTTCTTTTATATATTGTTGCCATGCATGAATATAAAATTAAATCGCATTTCGTTGTTTAAAGTATTGATTGGTTTGAAAGATCACATCGTAGCGGCAAAGTGCTACAATATAGGTAATGTACCATCAAAGTTAGCGCTCCCGTATAAAGGTTAAAATTCCAAATGAATGAAACCTTAGCTTCGTTTGTAACCTAATCGGTCCTTATCAGAGTGAACTAATTAAATTCTTGCATTGACCTGCCGCATAACGACATACTTTGAAGAAGACTTCAATGCTCCTTCTGGTAGGATTTTAAGAAATGAGATTAGAACCTTTTACTTGAATGAGATTAGAACTTTTTACTTGACATCCCCAACTAACTCGTCCTGTTGTGCATGATAGCAACCACAGCAGCGTTTGAACGGTAACAAAGTCAAATTGCTTTAGTGGTGCTGGTTTATTCTGCCGCTTACTTTGTAAAGGCCCTATGTACAAAATTTTCTTTTTTAAGTTTACGACATATTTATTGTCGAGAGTATTGTATACAAATAATAAATCACAACTTAAGTTTATTTTCTTGGTATTTTTCACGTCATTTATTGCCGTACGCGAAACAGTTTTTTCTTCGAAGTTAGCGGCAGTATTATAACCCTATGTTTATTCGAAAAACACTTTTTTATTAATGCCGATCGGGATCTCGAACGCATGATGAGAAAACGTGACACATAACATTTTGTCTAGGAAAACCTTGTTTACCACTTAAAGAAACTCTTTCTTTAAAAAAGAAGACCACCTGTAGTTATTAAAATCTACTTAACCTTCTTGTTATAAATAAAATAAAATGAAAATAAGGTTAAAGTTTATTTTTCTGACTACTCAAGAAAATAAATTTCATTAATCATCATGTTGTATTCGATTTTCAAGACAAAATAAATTTTAAAAAATAAACTTTGGCAACGAACAAGTTCTTATTAATTTCCTTAATCTTATTCCTAATTTTTATTTAATTTTAAGTTTAAATTATAAACAGGTTGTGGGCTCAACACCAGTTCCATTGAAATTCATACGTGATAGACAATCATGCCTATTACCGTTGTCGTTTGTCGTAAAAAACGACACGACAACGAAAACGGCAGCTGTCGTAAGCGACAAACGATAACGGTAATAGGTATTATAATTCATACTTTCGTAAGCGACAGACGAAAAGAATAATAGGTATTGTAATTCATACCTCTTACCGTTATCGTTTGTCTCCTACGACAGACGTCGTTTTCGTTGTCGTGTAGTTTTTTACGACACACGACAACTGTAATAGGCATGATTGGTATTCAAATTTGTTTAAAAATATAGTTTTAATATTGAAATTCCATATTGTAATTACATATTGTAAAAGAAACTTACATTTACATATACACTTTTCTAGGTACGTATGCACAATATGCATTATACATACTCATAAATACAAAATATTAAAAGGAGATGTGCACCCAAGGAATCTTTCCGAAGTAATAACAACATCATGTATTTTTTCATTCGATTCTGTGAGCAGGCATAAATTGTTAAGTTCTAAAAATTGACAATCTTAAATAGAAAAACAAAAACATTATGTTACAAACAATAAAAAGTTACGATTTTGCGACTGTATGTCGTCCAATTCTTAGAATGTAATAAATCCAAGTGTGACTAATCGAAGCGACGTATGTGTCGGTGTTATTTGTATTCATTCGCTTTTAAGTGTATATTTCTATTCGCCACATATGATTAAGTTCTTGATGTTTTTTCTTGTATGATCGCTGGGCAATTTTTAGGGGTTTGAAAATTTCAATTGTTTTTGACTTTATTGAATTCGTGATTTATGGCGATTCTTTTGACATGTGGATGCTTTGTGAGCTGAAAAACCTTACGCATAAGGTACTCACATACAACCTGGGTTTTGTTCGACTGGAAGCTGCTGCGCCGCCGCGGCTGCCTGGCCAATTCATAGAATGTATTCAAGTATGTAAAGGTGTGACTGATCGACTTAATTGTTCGTGTTAGTGTTATTTCTTTCTTTTGGCGCAAATGATTTTAATATTAATGTTTTTACTTACAAGATCGCTGGACAATTTTAAAAGGTTTCCAATTTGATGCCGACTAAAAGGAACACTAAAAGGTGACGAACTCGAGATTTATGGGTGATCATATATGTACATGTGAACTCCTTGTAAACTCTAAAACCTTACGCATACATTTAATTTTCTTATGTAACAATAATTAAGTCAGGTCTTTGCCTTTTTTTTTATTATATGAGATGTACATTGTTCAGTACGCACACGATAAAAAAAAAAAACTATTCGAACCTCCTATCTATTGTTGCATTATATTTGAATATGAATACTTTCGACTAAACAATTGTTCTCTGAGTTTTGTCGGATGCAATTCAATTCAATTCATACTCTTTGTAAGACGAATATTAAAAACCGTAACAAGTAACATTTCATGCAATAACTGCTTAAACAATTATATTTTATTGTGCGTGACTAAAGATTAAGTCGATTATTTAAAGGAAACTCGCCAACCATTTCGTTGTGACAAATTTAGAGTGCTTACAACGCAGATAATATCACATGACCGAATAGATGCAACAGAACGGCATTCTTTGTGCAAATAATAAAACCTTATCTAGAAGAAAAAAAAATAAATACATTCTGCAAATTTTCTAATTGAAGCTTTTCAAGTTGGAATAAAGATTTGAGAACTCCGTGTTAAAATTAAAACTTAAAAATCTTCTTATAGCAGTGGCCTAGAAATAGTTGGAGTGCCGATGAAAAGAATGCAATGATCAAAATGCAGCCAATCTTTCACAAAACTCATGTTGAATTAATTATAACATTGCTTTATCATTGATTTATAAAGAGAGTGCGTATTAAAGAAAAAAAGAAACGTTACAAATCGGTCTACATATAAATATATAATCTGTGTAAGATTCTCTGATCTTTCAAATAAGAAACACATTATGAATAAAAAGACAAAAATCGAAAATAATCTAAACTCAGGCCTGTTACAAAATCAAACTGTTGAAAGTTCAAACTCAACGGACTAATCTCCCATCAAGGAAGTGTTTAAATTTAAGTGTAAAAATTCTATTTGTACAATAAAAAAATTCTTTAATATTTTTATTCTGTTTTTGTTATATATCGAACTCGATGTAAGTTATATTTGTCCACCTATTATGTAATTATATATGTTAAAATAATTTTTTTTTTGATTTTGTAAATAAAGCTCCCCTGAAGAAGACGGCAACCACCGTCGAAACGTTGGGAAAAATACAAATGAAAATTGTTTTCATTTAAAACATTAATACGACCAACACAGCCGAAGAGAATCAATGTAAATATTCTCAAATATTCATATAATTATCAACTTGGTCAAAGCTACATATATATAAATTGCTTTTTGCTCTTGCTTTAAGGGGTTTGATTATTCAACGAAATATAACAGATAGAAAAATAAAAACTTTTGTTTTTTAGTGTTCTCCTTTGTTAATTTATACAATTTGAATATATAAGATTACTTTGCAACAAAGAATTGTTCAAACATTCACAGATGAAATTTGAAAAGTGAAACAAATAGAAGCATCGCGTTTGTTAACTTTGTAGCAATTTTATCACTCTCTGAGAGAATTTTGTTATTTTTACAAAACTTTGACATGTTTTAAACAACGTGCTACGAAAGTAACCAAACACAGCTAATAGTTTCACTTCTATCGAGGATACCATCACCCACAACTTTTTGTTTGATATAATTTGTGGCCAGCGAATCTTAAGGATGTGGCATAAACAGCGATTCATAAAAGCCTGCTATTTCCTCAAAATGGTAGACATGACTACGCAAGCATATAACAGAATGGATTTGACATTTGATTCTTAGGGTGTAAGGATATTTAATGGTTATTGGGAATTAATTACCAATTTTTTTGTTTATTTGCCAATCTTAACTACGGGCATACATTGTTCATTGATTATAAAAGAAATATTAATTGTATTGCATTCCAGGTATAAGTTATTAAATTTGATTATATCTGAAGTCTTTCTTATTTTCATAACAATAGAATTAGTCATGCTATACCGTAAAAGCTTTGATTTTTGAAAATAGGATATGTGTCATCATCATCATCACCACCATCATCTACAATACAGTTTTTGTGTTAATGTCTTAAGTTTCGGAATACCAATATGTAGAAAATAATATCCATTATTTTCGACCACACAACACATTGTTTATTATTAGCAAACAAAAAAAAAAAAACTCCTATAAGCTTGATCATGTCAGGATACTGTAAATGTAAATTCTTTTTCCTAGAGAGGTAATACACAATTTATTGCTTTATATGTCACGAACAACAGCAATAGGTAAATATGATGAGACTTTATGTTTTCGGTTCTCCAAGAACAAAGAACAGGAGTAAACAAAAGGTTTAGTTAAGAGAAGAATTAAGAAATTTCTCAAGAACAAGGAAAAGGAGTAAACAAATGAATTTGGTGAGAGAAGAAGTAAGACATTTAATAATTCAACCTCAAGTTGTTCAACTAGTTAACATTTTTCAAAAATGTTTTACTTGGTTTATATATTTTCAGCATTTAATTTTTGTAACTAAAAAATATAATTTCGATTGCGAGTACATTATAATTAGAACATGTTTGCAAATAATAAAAAAATAACTAATTTGATCAAAAAACTCCGGTACATCACTAACAATCGTTTTCTTTTAAAAATCGTTATTGTTGTGCACATCCAAGACACATTTTATGATCTTTTATCTGACTACAGTGATCTGCTTTTTGGGTTCACCGGGTTGATATCAGAAAAATGTTGAATGCTGTAGTTGCATTTGTTTGTTCCAGGAGTTTCCAGGCCTGTACCTATCTCCTTCTGCCATAGTTTCGCTAAACATTTTTACATATTTTCGACATTGTTTTATTGTTTGATTCTTTTTTCTTGCAAAGAATTAAACTTACGAATTTAAGTTAACTTTCATAGGTATAAACTTTATTCACAATGTATCTTAAATTTTATTTCGTTTTTTTTTTATATCAGGTCCCTGAAATATTACCAAGGGTTAATTGGTACTAGTTGTCCGAACAGAAGCCGCTTGTTGGCAAGACACATACAACAAACTATGTGTTTAATTAGAGACCTAAGTAGGCACTTCTTGGACGTAAGTATAGAAATTTTATTAAATTTACAATACACAAAATTAACATTAAATTTTTATACTCCACAGAGTCCTCATTATTCACAAAAAATATGTGAACTTCTCGCAATGTACATATACTTTGAACTCCTTAGTGCTGATAACGTCAAAGAATCGAAAATAAGGATTGCAGAAAGAATTATTCACAATATACATTTACATCTAGAGGTAACTTATTATTTTATTATACTTAATGAATGGATTAATGAAAGATTTATAGACGATTTTGTATGTTTGTATGAAATAGGAGTTAGAAAAATGTTCAAAAGTAGCAAAAAATAGTATGATGTTTTCAAATGTTAACTAGTATCATGCACCTACATAATGTGAGGTTTGTAAAATTTCGCTATTGATTTGAATGAATGATATACAATTGTATAAATTAATCTGGAATATTTAATGACTTGGTTTGACGAAATTGTTAACATATTTTGTATTTTTATTTAGAACGCTAAATCAAATTTTGTTTTGCGAATCTTTGCCTTTCTTGCCAATATGAATAAGGAAAATGAAATAGCGTCCAAAGTATTTCAGTAAGTTTTTCTTTCTAAAATTATTACTACTCTCTGATTGTGTTAAAACATTTTTTTTTCCTCAACATTAGACGAATTGTTCCTGAACCAATAGTATTGGTAAAGAACGAACTTCCTGATCGTTTATTTGTGCAATATTTGATTGTTTTTTACCATTGGAAAGAAGCTTGGCACGACTTTGAAGATCAACAGAAAGTAGTGGCTTTCGCCAATAAATTCATGAAACCTATGAGTACAATAAAAAGGAATAAATTGTACGCAAGGCACTTACCGTGCTATGTAAGACGTGATGACGCGACTGGGTATTTTCTCACCAACATGGTATATTTCGACGATTTAAAAAATGTGAGTATAGTTTTATTTTTTTATACAAAACATTATATATTACTGAAAAAAAAAACTGTTAGTTTTCGGGGCCCATTAAACTTAAATTTTAGATACAATTATTTTATACATTACATATATTATTTTGTTTTCATCAAATTGGAAGAACTGTCTTACATATCAATTGGTTTGCACCGTATATACAATCTGCCCCTACCTAGCTCATATAGCACTTTCCAATTTTCTAGTTTCATTTTTAGTGTTTCTTTCCATAAAAACCCTATTCGGAATATTACGAACATTAAATAAATGGACCACATTCAGCCGTTTTTAACTCATCGGCTTACCAATGAACATTATATAATTTATTTTAACTTATAATTGGCCCAGTGAACTTCGTATCAGCTAAAGTTGATTTGAGTATTGCTCCTCATAAACGATTATGAATCCCAATCAACTTGTGTACGGATTGAATTAAATCGTTTGATTAAATGAAACTCGTTAGTTCAAATAAAGATGAACAAAGTTTTTTTTATATATAAAATAAATTAAATGTCATTCAGTGAATGCAAAGTTTTGTGGTAAACTAGGTTTTTTGTTGCGTAAAGGTTTGCCGACAAACAGATACAGTTGCCAATTCGCAAAACATGAAACGCCAAGTCAATCGCACTAATGTATAACCACTTAGATTGTGGTTTGTTGATGGTCATCACGAAGGGGAAATTGCAGCCATTTGAACTTATCAATCCTCATGGAACAATCGAGGTGCGCTGAATCAAAACGATCCACTCATTTCTAAATTCACTTGATAATCTTCAATGACAAATCTTTTTCACAAATAGTCTCGTTCCACTATACAGTCGAGGTTAATTGATGTTATGCAAGATAATAGTTTCAACTGCAAATTTTGAGGTGGTATTGCGGGCAATCCTAGCGTAATCAAGAATTCTATGTAATGGTTAACAACTTAATCCTGATTGATAACAGATGCAAACTATTTCATTGAAAACAACATTCCCGCAATGACATTTTGAATGGTCGTGTTGAGTTATCAACGGTGACGTGAAATAGCGCAAAGATTTGCCTTTATTTCCAGATTTAAACAAAACAACGAAATAAAGCCAAATTTTCGTTATTTCGTTTTTGAAGACGAAATAAGACCAACATTGATATTTGGTCTTATTTCCTTTGGCGATAATTCACGTCACCGATATCAATATCTTTGGTATTACCCGCCAATATGAATTTTGAATTCTATGTTCAGAAGAACACGATGAATGAGTTATTCCCTCGACAAGATCAACTGGCAGAAATCAATTGCAATGTAATGATTAGGGTCAAGATATCTTCTCATTACTAATTTTTACAGTGTTGTTTCGAAATCGAATCTTCAAATCATTCTTGTTGCTAAAACAGACGCTTTTAATCGTCAATCGAATGTTTCTCACATGCCGCCATTAATTTTATAATTTATCGAAAGCGTTTAATTTGTCAGCTGTTAAAGTGCAAACGTAAACTTATAAACGTATTCGGTGTAAGTTATAGATCCTCTCCAGTCTTATACAACTAACAACAAAGGATTGGTTGAGAATGTAAGTCACTCTGTTTGTTGAATACACTCGCATACTCGCATGCGGAAAGAAAATACACCAACAATTTGCGAGATAAATATGTAAATTTAGCAAAAGATTGGACACGGGTCAAGAATGATTTCGCATGTTAGGGTATTTTGTGCCATAAATATATATACACGCAATTAGGTGGTAGATAGTAGGGGCGTTTTATGCTATTATCGTGACGAATTAAAATAATTAATTTTATATTTTTAAAAATATAAACTTTCTTTTCTTTTTCTTAGGCTTCAATATTAGATGGAATTCAAGAAAATGGACCAGCACTAGTTGTAAGTATTTACATAGTTTCAAACTGAAAAACACGATCACAATGATGATTAAGTAAAAGGTTTGATTTGAAAGTTGAGCCAGTACTTGATTGTTTATTTTATCGGGCATTGGTACTAGAGTTCCTTTTTAAAATTGAAAACAAAATTTATCTGAGATTTTACAGGAAAACTTTGATGTCATTAAAAATATAATAATCTATAATTACTAATCAAATAATTTATATTCAAATTACAGGACCTAAGCGATGAAGATAAAGTATATCCAGTTATAGATTTATCTAGAGTCACTATGGAAAGAGTTTTGCCGCTATTGAGCAATATAAAACTAGAACCAAGTGAAGATATGTCTGAGACTGTAGATTTGACTGGCGATGAAGATGAAACATGGATTAACAAACTAATCCGCCGAGCAGTAGCACTAGAAGTAACGCTTACGCCATTTTTGACAACTAGAAGAGACGACCAAGCCTCTGTTGTTATTGATTTAAATGTCAGTCAAAGTGAGAATGTCACTTCAAACATAGACAATGAAGAAAATGAGAATGAGGCTGAAAATGACGATGATGCTTGGGCATGCTTGGAAAACGTAAATCCACAGGCTGATGATACAAATTCAATGGATGATATATACGATGAATTGAATTCATCAATTGATTTCGGAGATGATTCTACAACAGAATCAGAAAATAACAGGAAGCAAGAAGAAAAGCAACGTTATGACGCTGCTTCTAAATTAACAGACGCTCAGGTTCGAACTACTTTTGAGGGTGTTGTTGAGCAACAGCTCAAGTCATTGTCTATCCAAACTGCAACTACATCGAAGGTAGCTAGTGATAAACAAATTTCGGTAGAGACAGCTGCGCCTAATAAACCTGCTTCTTCGATTGTAGTTGCAGATGAAAGTGAAAATCCAAGTTCGTTAAAAGTTGCATCAGGCGAAAAACAAAATCCGCCAAAGGAATGTATAACTAGTGCAGTGAAAAATATATCCACGATTGAAAGTGCAAACGTGGAACCAACTAAATCGCAATCACTTTTCCAGGAAGTGGAAAAGAATCCTGTTGAGAAGGAAGTATCCGTTCAATCAACTGCAGTCCTTGCATTGAATGAAACGCAGGCACCCAAAGAAGCGGTAACACTAAGCATAGATCCATCGCTTTCTTCGTTTGATTCCAGCGACGAAAGCGATGAAGATTTGATAGGTCGCTATCAGCAACCACCGCTAAAGACTTACTTGCGACGAGCAAATCGAAAAAGTGCAAAACTCACAAGCCCTGCGAAGAACTATTCGGGTTGGTCAGATAGGGAAGTAGAAACTGATGTTGATAATCTTCCACAAACCGATAAAAATGGCATCAACAACAAACGGGCTACATCGCCGACATTGCCACCCAACCATGGAACAAAAGAGATTCCAAATATTTTGTTTAGTGGCAAAGTCATATCTTTAAGGGAAGATGAGTGCTCGAATGGAGTAGGTGGAAATACTCCAACTTACCTCAAAGTACCAGAATCTGTGGAAGTTTCAGAACACGGCTCGAATGTGGTCTTTAGTATGCAAGGACGAAGACTGTCATCGTTTCCATCTCTAACACAAAACGAACCGACCATGCCGGATTTCGATGGAGACGATAGCAGAGAAGATAAATTTGCTAAGAAATCGAATATTTCTTTAAAAACTAACAGACGAAAGTCACATGGAACAGCTGTGAGTATTTTATTACATGTTTTATTCTATTTTTTGTCATTGAAAAAATATAACAATCATAATTTATTTGTTATATTTATTTAGGAAAGTTAAAGTACAGTCAAGGTTAACAAATTTATTTACTTATATAAAAATAGATTTAGGTCAAGTGTATAATTTCTTGATGACAAGGACAACAAATTCTTTGTTTCAGGCCTCTTTTATAATTAGCGAACGTTTTTGAAATCATTTATTTCGCTACTTAAATTGTTATTTTATGTTAAAAGAAAAAAGTTTGACGAAAGGATTTCTTTATTGGAACGTCTTAACTCGCTTTTGTAATATTAATAAATCTTGAATTTCTTCATCGTTCGCTTCTAGGCGAACGTTCGATTCGCTAATCATAATGGGGGCCTTAACTTTATTTATCAATAGACCCACATACACTTACACCGCATATGCCAGCCTTGTTACGAGTTTTGAAAGCCATTGCCTTGCCATTTAGGTTAACACTGCCTGAATACTTATCGATATCAAAGATCTCGGTGAGATTGTTTTGGAGGTTAGCGCAACAGCGGTTGTTATCCGTTGAATTTCTACACAGCTGAGTTTGAAGAAAACTACAATTTATTGGTACCTCAAATTCGGTTGGCGAGAAGAAAATAATCACTCACGTACGTGGTATAACAATAAACTAATTAATAATAAACTAAGTGGGTCATTCCGCTGACAACTTAACGTTATCATTCCGCTCCATTTCTTCAGTTGGACGACGACATTTTTTGTTTGGCTATTTATAATAATACTCGTTGAATTAACAGGGCCTTTGGTTATTTACATTTTCGAACACATTTCAACAAATCCAAGTAAATCTTTATTAACATTATGCTGTCAGGCAAATGAGTGCTTCTGTTGTTTATTTTTTGTTTGACTTTAAACATAAAAAAAAACAATTTCTTTGCACTTATCTAATATGTCAATTAAAATTATATTTTATTGCAATTATTTTCTGCTTCTTTTCATATTTTCACAGAAACTCCCTTCTAAAGCTAAAAGTGTCTGGTTTGCGGAGAAACCACAAGTTCGAGAAATCGAACGTCGTAATTCGACACCATCTCCACAAAAAATTTCTTCAATCAACGCAATAAGTTCAACAATCAACAAAATCTCTGAAAGCAAACAACTTTTTGGATTGAAAATCTCATCTTCAACAAAACGAACAACAAAATCAAAACTTCAATCAACAAAAAAATCAAATAAACCTTCAAAATCAAATCATAAAACTTCAAATTCAATAACAACTGAACCTTCGGCCACGACAGCAGCATTAAAACAAGCACAAGAAAAAGGTATGCAAAATTTTGATTCCTTATCTAAGAATAATAGTAATTCTTCTATAACAAATAATAATTTGTCAGTTTTTAATGATAATAATATAAAAATCAATGAAAAACAATTACCAAATAGCAGTAGTAGGGAAAATATTTCATTGCCCCACCCAAATTTAAATAATACAAAAACAATTACAAACAATAACGTTAATATGAATAAAAAAGAGTGTACATCCCATTTAATTAGTAATATCATATCGGATAAAGAAAAAGACAATCTTGTTAATAATATAAGTAGTTGTGAGGAAACAAATCTTCTCTCCCTTCACACTAGTCCTTTTTCTATATCAGATTTCGAACCATTACTTGCTGCGACTATTGATGACAACCGTACAGAAGATGTATTAGAAGCTGCTGAAATATTGGCTCATGGTATAAGATTCCTAAGTACCTCCAATAACGCTAAGATTTCCGATGCTTGTGAAACATCCGACACACCTACAACACCCGAATCACATCAAATACCCGAACCCTCAAAAGATTGTGTTGGGTCTAAAACTACTGAATTACCCACAGTCCCCGAAACTGCAACATCACTAGCTCCATTAGCACCAGTGTCAATGGAAGAAAATTTTGAACTTAATGAAATATTAGCAGAATCTGGTGTTCCAAATGAATTTCCATCAAATGATATTTCTCAAATGTTGTTGGCTGCAGCAACAATAGAAAGCGAATCACCAAATAATTTTACAACAAAAAAATCTCCCAAAATGACTCCAACCAAAAATAATAGAAGTGAAGCGTCAAAAGAAACTGAAATAAAAAATATCGAAAGAAGATTATCAATGTTGAGTGCGAACGAAGACGCTCTAAACGAAATTGAACATTCAAATGAATTTACAAAGGAGAAACCTCTAGAAAATTCAGATGCGACCAATGTGGCGGATGAGTTTTTTAATAAAATATGTGCTCTTACTGCGGGAGATAAAAGTGTTATAAGCCAAATAGAAATTGAAAGTACCATTCCCTCTCCAAAAAGGAAGCATGTCCTTGGAGAAAAAATAATGCTTGAAACTTCAATAGAAAATGAACCTTCTATTGGGTTTCCGAAAAGGGGAAAAACTCTTAACGTTCGCCCAGGCACAAAGAGAGTTGAAACTTCAATAGGTTTTGAAGTTGCTAATGAATTCCCAAAAACTAAAAATCCTATGCTAAGCCATGGCGAAAATATAAATGAAATTCCTATAGAAATTGATGTTCAAAGTGATTTTAAGAGACGAGCATCTATGCTGAGTCCCGGCGACTCAGATTGCTCCCTGTCTTTGCTTGAACAAATTGACAAGCTTTTAACACCTCTACAACGTTCCGATTCCGTTGATGAATTTGAACTGTTTCGAGCGTTTTCACCCAGCAATGCTAAAAAACTACTTGGTGAAGCCGCACACATTCCCCTGCCATTGAAAAAACGTCGCAAACTTTCTGAATATAGCGAAGAAAACATTCAATGTAAAGAAGACGATGATTATGCAGATTCTACTGATATTGATGGAGTTCTCAATTTGAAAATTGCATCTAAACCAAAGCAACCGGAAATAAATGATTCGGTTGGTATGGCAGTCAAAACAAACACTATGTCTAATAACGAAAAAGAAATTTCATATCCATCTGAACCAATGCTGAGCATTGCACATTTCGAAGAAGATGAATACAAAGAAAAAGCCAAAGAGCTCACCTCGAATAAGAAGACGACATACCCTTCTGTCGCACCACCAAGGTATTCAGATGTTATTCGTGAATTTAAACCGATTGAAGCTCATCAACAGACACAGTTCCGCCAACCAGAGCAGAAACAGCTACTTGTAAAAATTCCAAAAGTACAACCACCATCACTGCAGCAACAATCATCATTGCAACCGCCACAATCATTGCAACAACCATCTGCATTGCAACCTACACCACAAATACCAACGGTGCAAACTATCAATATCGGTTACCCAATGCAGAATCCTTATATTGGTGGACCCATATCGAGCAAGCCGTCTCCTTATCCAAGTACAATGATTCGAATTGATTCTGTTCCAAGTAACAGTACCAATAACATGTATTCGAGCACCCAACCAGTGAATTTGACGAATGTCAACATGGACTACCCAGGCCACCCGCATCCAATTCAGATAACTCAGACACTGTGCAATCCTCAAAATTGTTTATATAGCCAAAGACCTCCGCCGACCCCTACACCAGAGCATGTGACCAAAGATTTTGACATACACAGCTTACTGAATTTACAAAACTACGATTTGAACCAAACCTATTTAAGTAATTTTTTACACAACCGTCAATTTAACTATCAAGCCGGCAAATCCCTAATGAATAGTTCCATCTGCAACCAATCTGGATGTTTGCAACAAAATGGATCCATGCAAATGCTTAAAAATCATGTTGCCGGGTCAAACCAGTGCAGTGCACATACATCCAGCCGGTCGATTATTCCAAAATGTGGACTCTGTCCAGCATGTAAAGATCTCGTTGCTGAAATGATAGTAACATATAATATGGAATTACCTCATATGCGTTCTAATACTGCTCGAGAGCAACTGCAGCATAATACAAATGAAACAGAAATTCTGCAGCAATTGCATCAGCCATCAACAGCTCCACCAAAAAAACGAGGGCGTCCGCGAAAAAACCCAATTATTACGCCGCCTTCAAATCGAGTAACCCGAAGTTGTCAGAAAAAGAAGGAAGAACTCTTAAATGAATTTAACACCCCTTTCAGCGTAAGTGAAACTACCAAAATAAGTTCATCGCCCGGGAAAAAGCGTAAATACACTTCCAAAGCAAAGTAAATTTTAAATGTCATTTACTATTTAACATTTTATTAAACAGTCTTAAAAAAAGACTCTAAATACATTTATTAATGTTTCTTTAAAAATACATATTAATCTTGAATTGCGTAAATTAAAATATTTTTATTTTTTTTTTGTATTTTTTTTATTGTTTGTTTAATTTACAAAATGGATTTAAAAGTTAAACGCTTATCTCAAAATTGCATCACATTATTATTATTTTTTAATATTTTATTATAAATTAAAAAAAAAAATAACATATAAAAATATATCATCAATCAACAATCAACTAGAAATGGCATCAATCAACATACTTCTTCAAGCAACACTATGACTTCAATGCAACATTCTACATTTATCAACATTCAACAGATTATTTAAAAATGAAATTAATTAAGAAAACTAAACCTACTTAATTTCCTATTAATCTTAAAAATGGTATACAAATAATAATTTACCATCGTATAATTTTACACTAAAAAGGTGGATTTCCTATTTTGGTGCAATAAGAAAAAAAAAATCAACTAATTTAAAATTTAAAAGCTGACAAAGTAATTTTTTATTATCATTATTAGTATTATTCAGTTAAATTATTTTAAACACAAAATTTATTAACTCTTCAACCTTCAACGGATATTTTAAAATTGAATACGTTTTTTTTTTGTTTACAAAAACAAAATGTAAGATATTTATAACTTTGTATGTATCTCGTTTGGTTAAGGAAAATCGCGTTAGCACAAAATTAGAGACAACAACAACAATTAATATAAAACTATAATTTACTATTGGGCCGGGTAATGAAATATCTCTACTCTGGTTTGGTTTTGTTTGATTCGTTTATTATAAGGTTTTTTTTTTTGTTTCTAAAGCAACAAATAATATTTTTCAGCAACAAATAGAAGTTATTTCAGACATAAAACGACTGACAGTTGACAGTCAAGCACTTCTACCTTTGCAAAACTATATATTTTGTTTTATTTGTATGGTTGCAAGGATACGCTACTGCCTCAACATGGAAGCTTACATAAGCAAAGTTTCCTTAGTCTTTTATCGGGACATTTCACTTATCCCTTAAATCGATAGGAATTAATGAGACACTTGTTTTTGCACTTTTGTTTAACCATTTTTAGCGAAATTATGAAACGCTTTCAAATGTAGGGGTAAATATGTGATGTCCCAGTGTTTCGATCAAAATCTGCCAATGTTTTTTAGTTACCTAAATTGGTTTTGATTTAACAGTCAAATGTTGATAACTCCAATCAAACTTGACCAAGTCCATATAATTTTGTCTTTGAAAAACTTGCATAACTTTTACAAACAACAATTGTAGTGATTTTCATTTATCATTATGTAACAGAAGTTTTTGTAGAATGTAGATATTCCAGAGATCAGAATATATCTCAACCTTTTGTTGGGTTCCTTAATAACCCTCATTTGTTATTACTTTTAACAAAAGTCACTCAATAACCTTTATTCTAACATATTAAATTTTTCGGTAAAGGTCTGTGAGAAACATTTTTTTTTTTTTTTTATGTTTCGTTCAGCTAGTGCGATTTATCGCTGAGAAAAAAAAATAAATCTCATCTGCAAATGTATCATTCAGTATATCCGCTAGTATAACCTTTAGTATTTTGTAAGCACTGCATTGTTAGTTTTTTTTTTTGTACATTGTTCAATACTTGTGAGAAAAATTTGAGTGATTTTGTGTGATAATCTGAAAACAGTCCATTAAAAATCTATCATTTATTTCCAGCGAAAAAGGTTAAAGGTTGACCTTTCCCTTTATTATTTTCGATAAAACTCAACCATTGAGAGATATTTTCAAAAATAAAAAATAAATCTCAACCGATAACCTAAATTTTTGCTTCTTAAAAATAAATATCAAACCGTAACCGAAATCTTTTTAAAAGAATGGGGTTACTTTCAGAAAGAAACCAATTGAAAATAAATGTTGACAGTTATTTCTGATCTCTGAGATATTTAATGTAATTTTGAATCTCAACAACATTTTGCAAGCCAATTTTACCATCTGCTCGTTTTGATGTTTGCCTTTCATGCTGTCTAACTTGTGCTTTTGCGGACCTCGTGAGCTTTGTAAATAGTGAAATGTGTGTTAAGGTCCAACTATAATGCGCATGAGAAAGATGAGTTACTGTCAAAATCGCATGTGTAAATGAGCCAATACACACAGTCATATGGAATTGGCTATAATGGACATATGCGCATTTCGTTGAGTTTCTTTACACAGTGTCTCCGCGATCTAGATATCATAGAATGCAAGATAGCATTCTATTAAAATTGCCTATGGAGACCGCAAATAGTATTCTATGAATACATTTCATTTTCATATTGATTTTTCAGTTTTCTTTGTAATTAGACTGAAATAGTATGAAACAGTAAGCTATCAAATGCCACCATGCATTTTATAGCATTCTAGCAATCTTTCTTTCTATTGAAAGTGACAGGTGGTAATCTATGAAATCTTGCTCGTGGAGACACCGTGTTAAGCATGAGATATGCGATATGTAAACTTGACAGCTGTGGCATTTAACAATCAAAACAAATTTTTATTGCATTTTACTTGAATTTTCATTAAATTATCCATTTTATCAAGAAATTAATAAATCTATCAATAAATTATGCATTTTTAACACTAATAATAAGTGATTTTCACATGTTTCACATGTTAGTTATGTATTCATCATGTTTGTATAAACATGACGGAACAGTTCATTTAACTTTGACAGTAGGTCATCCTAGCTCATGCGAATTATAGTTCTACCTTTAGTTTGTTAAGACTCCTCAAAGATTCTTACAGAAATAATTAATAGCAAGTATCAGTTCGATTGAGTCTCTTCTTTGAATCGTTGTTGCTCAGAAAAATATTAACTTTGTTTAGGTTTTATTCGTCCTGTACTTAATTTTTGAATAAACTTTATTTCATCCATTATTTTAACGAAAATCTTTAAATTATAATATCTTATATTATATTCTTTAAACATAATGTGAGTCATTTAAACTGTGAATTGCATAGTTACAGAATTGAAAGTCGGTAAAAATAATTGTTGCATAAAACGAGAAAATATTTCAAAGTGTTCATAATCTGAAATCAAAAAAAACTAATAACAGAACAAGCTAGATAAGCTATTTATTGTTATACCGGTGGTTGTGAAAATGGAATCAAACGAATAAAAAAAACCATAAAATAAATGTAATCGATTTGAAAATATTGCAGCTTAAATTAAACTTGACAAAAAAAAAAAAACAGTATGGATTCGTCGCTGAACAATTATGCTCAATTTTCTAAACTGCAACCATCGTTAGATGAATCTCACACATGATTTCTTTTCAAATAAAAATACTACTGCCTTACTTATACTATTTTTTGATGAGTAATTGCAATATATCGGTTTTATGTTTAATGAATGATTCAAAGTTTAAAATATTAAAGAATATTCACTAAAATTTGTTGAACCAATGAACGTCATAATCGTTATTATATAATAATTTTTTTTATATTATAATTTTAATATAATTTTATTGTTGTTGTCTTATTTGTTTGTCTCTAGAATATTATATGTATAAAATATTTACCTGGCTACGTGCAATTATTTATCTTAAATTAAATTTTAAAGCACTATTTTGTATATGTAGATAGACTATAGGTATAGATATAATTTAGTTGTCAAATCCACATTTATTTTAAATTTTTTTTATATATACATATTTACAAATTAAAAGCACATTCAATGTGTTTTAGATTATTTATTTTAAGTAACGATTACAAATTTATTGTAAGTTAATTATAATTTTGTTTAAACAAAAAAAAATTAAGGTAAGAATTTTAATTTTCATTTCGTAAAATAGTTTTTTATTTTTTTGTATATTTTTACACCACATTTTCAAAAATGATATTTCTACTCTTATGCCTCCTCTCTCTTTACACTTACTTATAAGTTATAAATCTGTTCCCAAACTGAAATTTTGTGATAATTTACACGAATATCTGTGAAAAAGCGTTCTCGTAATAAAAATGTCAAGCTTAATTGAGAGCAAATAATTTCCCCAACCTGCGAATTTCCGTCTCTCATAAACAGCAAAATTAAAGTGTGTACCAAAAATGTTGTTTGAAGCGTTGCTGTAATTTTTCGCAGTTGTTTGTTCTCTCAAAGAGAGATATCGGTGAAGTGAAATAGCGCCAAAAGAAATAACCCCAAATTGGCCTTGTTGCGTTTTCAAAAACGAAATAACAACAAATTTGGAGTTTGGCTTAATTTCAATTTATAAATTGAAATAAGGCCAATTTGGCTTTATTTCGTTTCCAATCAACAAGAAAAAGGTATTTCAGGTTTGCAGCGTATAGACAGTGAAGTTGCAACCCCCCTGCGTGGGCCTACGATAGGATTTTGGGTGGGTGGAGGTTTGGGTATATGCAGAGTTCTTTATTCAAAATCTTTGCATTTACCCAAACTCGCACCCATCCCAAATCATCCTATTGTAGACCCAGGCAGAAGGGTTGCAGGGGTGCAGCATGGCGTTATTTTATTTTGGAAGACGAAATAAGACCAACATTGAAATTGGGTCTTATTTCGTTTGGCGTAATTTCACGTAATTTCATCCCACTATTAAAAAATTTGACAGCGAAACTTTTGCTGCGAAAAAAGTAAGGTATCAGACCTTATTATTGATTCTGCATGATAATTTAATCAAACATTGCATCACAATGATAGAAGCAGACGAAAAATGTCAAGGGGTCTGCACTTATCGGCATGGTTTTTTTTTATTCAAATTGGGGTCTATATGAATTTTGTTTGGTAGTTGCCGATGTACAAAATTTTCTTTGCCAAATAAACTAAATGAGCGCCATTTATATTTTATTTGATTGTAATGTGTTCACATTTGCACAATCATGACAACAAAATAGTGACTTCAAAATTACTAACTCAAAACCAAACTACTTATTTATTTCGGGGATGTATTTTATAAACAAAAAATACTCCCCGGTAAATATGTAGAGTAAATGTTAAATAATATAATCCGCACAGTAGTTCTATTTTCTAAAATAAAATACCACACTGCACCGTGAGTGCATATATACATAAATAAAAATGCACAACTGGGTCGCACGCACTTGCTCTTAGATGTTTTAGCTTTCCAAACAATTATTTTATAATATTTTTTTTTTATAGCTATAGAAAATTATTTTACTTGAAATGTAAGAACAACAAAATAATGTAACATCATAAAAGTTGTTATATCTGTTATACATACATAATGTTCAACTTTATTTATTAGAATTCCCTATTCTCCATCTGTAAGGGTTAATAGTTACGCAGTGAATAAGCTATTACACGTCCCCTATTCGACCATGGAAAATCCTTGTTTATAAACAGTTCCCCAAGCCATTTTACTTACAATGCGCTTGCAGCAAAAGGGTACCAAGAAAAGGGAAATGTATTATCATTTAAAAGGTCCAGGGGAAAAACGGCACAAGTCCACTCAAAATGATTTCGTTAATTTACATAATGCCGGTTATATTTAAAGGAAAATAAAAAAAAATTAAAGAAACAGTTTTGTTGCACATGACCCAAAACATAAATTAATTTTTATTTCATGACTTAATGCATTTTATAAAATTTTGTCTATTGAATAAAGTACGTGAACATTCATCGACTCTTTTTTTGTATTTATCGGTGATCGTATGAGTTTTCCCGTACATGGTATGTTTTAATTTTATTTTTTTGCTAGAATCATCCTTTTTTTCAAAAAAAAAAAAAAAAAATATAAGATCATATAGTACACATAATGGGCTACAAGATGTCATCATTAGTTTGATTTTAGAAAAAAGTTTTCTTGTGCTGTTTTTCCTGGGCCCTTTATTTATACACCAATAAAAAAAAAACGTAGTTTACTTCTTAATAATGATAGGTGCCATTTTTGTAAGGTTTATTTAGTAATATTATTATAAACTCATTTAAAAAAGCATACGAATCATTAAAAGTAGTAAAATATGTAAAATATGTTTAATATTAATCCTCGTTCAATTTTGATGTCATGAGTTCATGACTCAGTGTATGGAACCGTATTTTTTTTTCAAATTGAGTTGCATGTGTCAGTTGCTAAGTTGCATACTTATGCTTTAGTTTTGCGTGCTAAAAAGAATTGTTCAATGAAAACTAAAAAAAAAAAAGATATTTAATGATTTTGTTTCGAAAATTATTGTATTCGTCACTGTGACATTTCGATACCAAATCATCCCCATTTTGGGATGAATCTCCCAATATGTAATAGCTTATTATTCTTCTATTACACGTTCAAAAGTTTTATAAATAGGTTTTAGTGTACAGAGGATTAATAAGAAATATGCATCCGATATTATGCATTTATTAATAAGCCTGATAATGTGTAACAAATGTGAACGTATTTACCGTTAAAAAAAAGTAATGAATTATAATTTAGAACAGGTAACTAGTTACAAAGTCTGTTTCTCGTGTAGCATTAACTTAAAAAAATGTGAGTGGGTCTGGTCTGTACGAACAAATTATGTTAGTTCCAACTCAAAAATCTTATTTTATGAATCTCAAGACGACGACATTTATTATGATTAAAGAAAAGCATAAAGCGAACCTTACACGGTCAGTCAAACGACGCCGACGTTAGTCATCGTACACATATAATCTGTCATCAGGCAAAATCTAGTGTTTTGAATTTTTGTCAAACAAATGCACGCATACAACCTTGTTTTCACAAATACTCTTTTGAAGATG
Source organism: Baccha elongata (assembly GCA_951217065.1). Taxonomy (NCBI): domain Eukaryota; kingdom Metazoa; phylum Arthropoda; class Insecta; order Diptera; family Syrphidae; genus Baccha; species Baccha elongata. Next base: position 47,409,072 of record OX578274.1, read on the forward strand.
GATGTCCAATGACTGACTGTGTAAGGTTCGCTTAACATACTAGCAAAATATTACTCTACTCGAGACTTTTCTTGCTGACTACAACTTCTACGTATTATGTGACTGATTTTATATCTCTAACCCTAATGCTTATATTAGACGACCGACTGACGACGCACGTGCAAAACTCACATAAATATTATTTACCTCTGACGTCACACTCTTTATTAAATTATCCAATGCGCCATATACACAACACAGTCAATCCGCTTCATCATAGATGGGTAGGGTTGCAATTTCAGAAAATGAGAAAAGGGCGATTTCAGGTTCTATTAAGAGGGGCAATTTCGTTTCAGGGGGGATAGGAAATTAAACTTGCTGGCCAATATTCATAGTCATACTGTAAACTCGAGTTCTTCTGAAATGGAGTCTAACGTTATCACTCAGGTGAGGCACAGTTGTTGTTCTTAGCTGTTTTGGGAGCTCAGTTTAACAAAACACAAGTGGAACTTGTATTCTCCTAAAACTATACTACAATTAACTTCGCAATAAAGCGAAACATATATGTAAGTGCGATAGGTTGATTTTGTAATAAGTAAGAAAGTGAAGGGTTGAAAATAATGCATGACTGAGATGTTTACGATGTTTTACTTGCTTTATAAGGCAAGTTTTGGGTTCGTGAAAAAAAAGTTTTGAGATAAACGGGTGGGCCAATTTACTTCAAATTTGGTAGGCATGGTTTTTAAGGTAATACGTTTTTTTTTTGTAAGTCACTGTAAGACTTAAAATAATGGTACCTGCCATATAACGGTTATCAAAAACCTTATTTTTCTCAAAAACCGACGATTTTTTTTATTTCGTGAACTTATATTAAAGAATTTTTTTTACTTCGATTTTGGTTTGAATTTTTGTAAGACATGGATTTAGAACTAGTATATTCCGTTGCTACTTAAAACCCTGAGGTAACTTGCGAGCAGAGCAAGTTCGTGCGACCCAGTCGTGCCCTTTTTTGTTTTTGTATTTATAATTTATTTTCTATGAAAATTATTTATAATTTTTTTCCATGAACAGAAAATTATAAAATTTAGGATAAGCACACTCTGCGATGGAAATATCAAACGAAATTCTCCATCTCGATTTTTCTAATTCACAATGATATCCTGATTTTCGTGAATAATATACATATTCCGCTGAAATTTGTCTTATTGTAGGTAGGTAGGTAGTTTTGTTGGTTTATTACTATCTATTGATGTATTTGGCGTTTTCGTTCGGAAAATGTTTATCAACATTTTATTTTATACCAAAAAGTGTGGTAGGTTCTTATTCTTCTTGTCACCTCTGTATAGAAAGACTGGAGTTTTGTTTTTGTCAATATGTATGCTAATATTCTACTATGCTGATAGGAGATCTGTTAAACGTCGAATATTTGTCCATCTGTTAAGTATATTGAAATGGTTTAACAATACCGAATCGATAAATTTAGTTTACGCATTCAGTTGATTCAATTAATAATAAAATCAATAATAAAAAGAAAACTACACTTAAAGCGGTGGTGTTGTTATTTGCATGTTTTTGATTTTTGTTTGAATAAAACTAATAAATATTATAATTTTTTTGTTTGCAAGCTCAAAAGAAAAGAAGTATTTCAAAACTTTTTAAGGTCTTAAGCAATTGACAAATACAAAAATACATGAAATACATTATGTAAAAAAAAAAAATTTAAGAAACAATTGTTATTTTAAATCATTTTTTTAAAAGTTTATTTTGTAAATCATTTCGTATACAATATGTATGTAAATATGTATTTAACTTATTATTGCTTTTTTGTAAATTTGTTTTTATATTTGTTTTATTAATGTAAGTATCGCTGAAGAAAAGCAGTTATCAAACATGTTTTTAAACAAAGTTAACTAAATCAACTTAATTATTGTAATACAAATTTCTTATTCTGCTAAAGAGAATTTAACTATTGTTGGAATATAGTTGACACTATTGTGCCAAATTATTTTGGTATAAATATCCAGAGCTTTTTCTAGAGTAAAACTATGTCTATTTTGCTTTTCAAGGTCAATGATTTAAAGTGGATGTCAGCCTATGTTTAACAGATTTGATGAGTTATAGGAACCTCGCTCAGTTAAATTTTATAGGGTATGTATACCTATGGTTTTCGAAGGTTTCAAGGCTCGTATAGTACTTATATTTTGTAAGGGAAGTAAAGCTTTGTTTGGTTGATTTCTTCGGGTCATACCTAAAACTTTGTTATGCATTCATTTAGGGTATATACAAATATGTTCGGTCCTTTTTACACACCGGTTAACTGCAGGAGTATACGTATTTTCGTGTAACACCCCGGTACCAAAATATCAGGTAATCGTAAGGTTTATAGAACCCACGATATTTAAAATAAAATCTATGCAAACATGATTTTCGATCAACTGCTAAAGTCGATAGCGCATATTATGTCTATGATGAGGAGCGGGCGAAACTACACATCGCTTAGTAGCTCAAAATAGTTTTAAGAATTTCGAACGTTTGTAAACTAAGCCATCGATATATTGAAAAAGAAGACAAAATTAATCCGAACCCTTGCCCAGCTTCAGATTAACAATAAATTTATTGTTGTCAATGCAAACAAAGTTAAAAAAAAAAAAAAAAATAATAATCACCCCTTTTACCGTTGTCGTAAACGAAAATCTACCACAAATCTGTCGTATCGTAAAAGTTTTGGAATGCCGATTTAAATACGACACGACAAAGAAAACGTCACGACAACAAAACTAAGAACGACAACGGTAATAGGGGTGAATGTTCTGAGTTCACTATGGGATCCCCCTGGTTCCTGGTCTTCTGCTTCTTTTTGTGTGTTTCTTTATTTCAACAGAGCATATATAGGGACCGCTTACGAAAGCTTTCACTGTACCTATGTACGTTTTATTTGGAATGTAGCGAGGTGAAACTCTTTTTCTTAAATGTTTATAATGTAGGATCGCGGGGTATAAAAAAACTTTTCGTTTATTCGTTTCAAGTTTGATCACTTATTGTTTTCAAAACTCTTCGCCAGTTTTACGTTACTATGTGATGTTTGTTTTTTTTTCTTTTATTAGTTTTCAGAAAATTATGTTTCTGTTTATTTAGTTTTCTTTTTTTTTTTTTAATAGATTTTTGGAAATCGATGGTAAAATTTGTGATTAGGATAATGATCTTGTTATTAATTTGTATTAAATTAAATATTTAACGTTAAGATTTATAAAATGAGAAATCTAATTGTAAAATTTATATACATATGTATGTTTGTACATAACATGAATACAAAACTCGAAATGAATCATGCGAACGTTTAAACTTTGATGGTAAAATTTGTAATTTATAGGGCTTTTGCTCATTTAAGTTTATTATTTTTACAAATCAAATTTACTACATTTTTGTATGCATGAATTCAAACTTGAAAATGTAATTTCGATATCAAATATTTGGTTCGCCTGAAAGCTTAAAAGAGTTTTAAATATTTTTTTTTAACCAAGTTAGGGAATTCTTTCTTCCGTGATTTTTAATTTTACTTAGTTTAGTTAATTAGTTTATTTGTTTTATTTTTATTGTTTCCTTATATTCAGTATTCAGTTAATTTGAAATTTAATTCAAAAAAAAAAAAAAAACAGTAGAAAGGATCAATTAAGAAAACATATATTCAATAATAAAAAAAAAATTGTTGTTATTAGTTTTATATATGTGTATAATTGTATGTATGTGTATAAAATATATTAATAACTTTGTTATTGAAGAACAAACAAAAATGATTCCTTGAAACAACACAACATTTCTAAATATTATATTACATCTTTTATATAGGAACATATAAAGTATTTGTTTACAGATTTTTGTTTTGAAATAGACTTAAGATAAAAATAAAGTCGTATCCTTTGTATTTTTCTTTGTGACAAATATTTTTAATTGTTCATCAATAAAATTCTAGTTGTGCTTCTTTTTATTAGTTGGTGTTATTTCGTAAACCTATACGTACAAAATTCAACTTGAAATTGAAAAGTTTATAAACGATTGCATTTTACAAGCAGCAACTTAAATATTTCAAACAATGAATAATTAAATTGTGTATGCAATTATGCATTGTTTTACAAATTTTTGATATTTGATAGAAAGTAAAGGTTTCACTTATTTATGTGAAGAAAAAAAATTATTAAATGTTACATTGCAATAGCACATGTAACATCTTCAAACTAAATCTAAAAAAAAATTATTTATATAAAAACAAAATTAAAATAAATTTATATTTTTGTCAATGTACAATGAATGTATACAATACAAATTTTGATGTCCATAAGGAATAGTAGAAACGTTTATTAAACTACATTTTTATGACTCAAAATTAAATGAAACAGAATCTGTGAAAAAAGACTATATTCTTTAAATTTTAGAAAATAATTTAAAAAAGAAAGAAAATCAAGGATTGTTTTTATTGACGGTGAATGCACAAGGATTGCGATAAAATACTTACTGATTTTGTACTTCTTTTTAAATCCTTCTGATATTTATAGTACAGATACATTTGTATTTTTGTTTATGTAATCTAAGTTTTAAATATTAATTAAACCTTAAATAATGAAATTATATCACATTACAGTGTCAAGCAATCGAGTGTCGTTTCCTTTTTTTTAATCATTTTCCTTTCTTTAAGTAAATCTTAGGCTAGCGCTAGGCGCGCACTTGCGATTGCAATCGCACGATTATACAGTCGCAAAATAATAGAACTCTTTGATTTAAATGAAAAATTGCAAATTTATCCAAGTAAAAATATTTTCCGATTTTTTAACTGCACTTAAAAATAATCGCAAGTGCGCGCTTGGCCTTACTTTTCTAGTAAATTTAACAATCTTTAGTCAAGCACGCAAACAAAAATAGAAATCAAGAACCTGTTTGCTTACAATTCAAAAAAGTTCAAAATCAAAATTCTAACAACTTATCTACAAAGCTTTGGTGTAAAACTCTGAGTCAATTAAATTTAAAGTTTTTTGTTTTTATATTGAATTGAAAAACACTTTGAAAAACGGGGTAAATAGTATTGAGGGCTTCGAATTCATAAAAATTTAACGTAAGCTTTCAACATGATTTTTTCCAGATCCAGAGATGTAAAAGAGTACATTCATTTTAGTATGCAGTCGTTTGAGTAAAAAGTATTTTGACTTAGACTCAGTAGTTTGTCTAGTAGAAAATTCCAACTTGCAGCGTTAAATATTGCAATCATCTCAAGCAACCCAATACCAAAATGGATTAAAATAATTAATTCCTTGCATTCTTGGAAGTCTTTCCAAAGTTTTCTTTGTGATTTGCTTTTTGAACGTATTGAATATTTTGAAGTCTTTTGACTGATTTAAAGTCGTTAAAAAAGAGAATGCATTTCAAGTCTTTTTACTGCTTTTGATGATTGCATTATTCAAAACTGCAAAATAAAATGAGAATTTGTTTTTGAAGTTTAAAGACTGAATAAAGAACTCTCAAAGAATCCGTGGCATAAGTAAGACTTTTCGTAATTAAATACCAAAAAATTGAATTCTTTACAACTCGGTGCAGTTCCAATGCTTAAAATCTTTTTTTTTTAATGTAGAAGGGACAACGAAAATGTAAAAGTAAATTAAAATTAAAATTGGTATCGTAAATTTTAAGTAGATGTTATAAATTTAGTATAATATAAGCTATAAAAGTACATGTACCTTGGAGCAAGTTCCTTTTACAAACAAACTTCATTTTTTTTTCTTTCGCATTAATAAATAAAAACTATGTTTTTTTTTTTAACATAAAAAGTTGTGGAAACCATAAAATGTATCTTTAAGTAAATGATGTATTCACTATTTGAATGAATGTATGTTATATTTGTATACATGTTACTTTAAACAAATATATGGAGGTGATTCATGTTGTTGCAACTGATCAGTGATTTTAGAGATGTAGAAACCATCTAGAGGGAAATATATATATATATATATATATATAATAATAATTTATCGGACCAACTGTATCCATTAAAGTTTCAATAACTGATCCATATAAAGCATTTTAAATGTAGTGGTAATAATGTATTTCTCAATTAAAATAAAAAAAGTTCTCTTTATACTAATCTCATCATGTTTTGTTATGAAATAATCAAGTGGATTAGTCCAGTCAAATTAGGCATTCACCTCGTAATTTGAGATACCCAGCTATAAACTCGTATAAACTTGTAGTAAGACATCCTAAATGTTGTCTTATTAAAGTATACATACATAATATGGTAGGGTGTCCGCGTCTATCAAAATCTGAGTTCAAAGGTCACAAAAATCGACTTTTGTACATTTTTTTGCAAATATCTCATTTCCTATGGGTTTTTCGTTATTTGTACTTATTACAATATTGTAGAGGGTTAAATTCACTACAATGTTTGCCTTAAACATTTTTTATGCTTTGAGTCGTTTTCGAGATAGTGGGCGGATATCGCGCGGTCCCTGTCAAAAACACGCCTTATAATGTTTATTATTTTTTTATAAATACATAATTATTGATAATTTTCATTTCTTATCAACTATTAGGGAAAAAGGGGGCAATAGGGACCAAGGGGCAAGTAGGACTTTGAACTAGTTTTTGCCACTATCTTCTTTTGAGCAATATAAGTATTTAGTGAAAGACGTGTTATGGTCGAACGCATGCACACGAATCATATAAAAAGTAAAGTTGGTCCCAGTTTAAACCATGATTTGAAATTTTGAAATTGTACATTTATATTCATGCCTATTACCGTTGTCGTTTGTCATAAAAAACGACACGACAGAAAAAACGACAGCTGTCGTAGGCGACAAACGAGAACGGTAAGGGATATGAATAATCATGCATGTTATTCTTGTCAACTGTCCCTTACGAAAGCATAAATAGTCATGTCTATTACCGTTGTCGTTTGTCACTTACGACAGCTGTCGTTTTCTCTGGCGTGTCGTATTTTACGACAAACGACAACGGTATGATAGGCATGATTGTTTAAAATGTACCCTAAGCAGAAATGAAAGCTTTACACAGCAGTAGTTCTTTAAGCGCTTACATATGGTTCACAATGTACAAGAAGTCAAATTGACGGCAACTGAGATGAAGATGCTTCGCATGACAGCAGAAGTAACAAAGCTAGATCGAATCAGAAGTAAACAAAATCCGAAGAAGCCTCCATCACGTAAAAAATACCATCGTTGATAAAATACAGCACGACAAACTTTGCTGATAATGTCATTTCAGGGAGCAATTTATTCAAAAAATTACACAAAAGTATCTCAAAGACTTGACGAAAAAATAAATATGGATGTGTATACATGCTCTGAAAATTTTGAAAGTAATTCAAAAAAGTTTTAGCCTTGATGGATTTAAAAAAACCTAGTCTGTAGACTTATTTTCTTACAGATTTATTTTATAATTACAAATAGCTTCGCAATATAAAATAAAATGCACGACTGGGTCGCACGAACTTGCTCTTGTAGCAAACTATGGGACTACAAAAATTTAAATTTATTAATAGATAGGTAAAGGAAAATAGACGTTTTTACTAACAAAAGGTTGGTTGTTGTTATTTTAAAGTCTGCAAGTTAATGTTGTTAAATAATTTCATTGTTATTTATGTGGTGTGAATGAAAAATAAACGAATAACACCTATTAAAATCATAAGGACAGTGTTTTCGTTAAAATAAACATTTGATTTACTGTGAATAAAGATTTCCCTTAACAATCTTTGTGCAAATATTTTTTGTTTTATTAATTTAAATAATTAAATATTACTTTTATTGAGCAGTTTTTTTTACATACATATAACAACACGAAAAAGTTTATTTTTTACAGATAAATTGTTAATTTTTTAATTTTGTAAATATACTTTGTTCTTCAAAGAAATGTTTACCATTTATCTTTTAAATAAAAACTTACCTGTTTTTGAGGATGTTTTTGTGTTTTTTGTATGTTGCTCTATAAAATTTCAATTTCACATTCATCCTTTCTCTACACACTCCACATGCAAACTGTGCAGTATTCATTCTTGTTGTATATTTGATTGAATAATGTCAATCAGAGTCATTTCCGAAATAATTCCACTTGACTGATCAATTTTAAACACACACCACATAATTTTGCATGCACAAACAAAAAATTAAAATTTTCATTTGAATCCACTCGCATGCACAATCAATCAGTCAACACTTTTAAGGGTTAACCATAATAGTCGTGTCGTTTTTTACGACAAACGACAACGGTAATAGGCATGATTATTGGACAATAACCGATATTGCGGAATGATATTGACCGTGTAAGGACAGTTTTGGGCAATAATTCCGGTTTGCACAATATATTGAGGAATATGAGAAATTTGTAATATTTATTGATTTGTATGCAATATATTGCGGGCAGTATATTGTGACTTCCTCAATACTAATTTGTTTATACACGTATCAGCATAGAATTCAGATGGTAAACAACTATTTACTAAAATTAACCATGCAAAACGAAAGAAGGGAGAGAATTTTTACTCAAAATGTCTAAAAAAAAAAATTATATTGAACACAGTCAGAAAGCAGTAAACAAATAATAATAATATTGAGCACAATATAATACTGGGCAATAATATTGCATCGTGTGATGCCGAACCATTTTCACGCAATGTTTTTGGGCAATATTTTGCACAATTATATTGCCTGGTGTAAGGCTGGCATTAGAGACATAAAAGTGTATTAGAGAGAGAGAGAGAGAGAGAGAGAAATTTTTGGCAGTATCAAATTTTTCGACAGATATTCAATGCTCATCCCTAGAAGCTCATATATAACTGAGCGGAACAAAAAAAATATTAATGTTTCGTCAAGTTTTGAATACATAAGCAATATTCTACTTTGTATAACTTCGTAGTATATTAAATACAGATTGCATTGAATGAAGCACTGAATTACCTTGTTGAATTGTTAAATAAATATCTAAAGAGTAAAAAACCTTGCAATATTTGTGCTACCTTTGTCTTGATTTATAACAGTTCTTCTATAGTGACATGTTTCGATAATTATAGTTTGGTGTTGTTCCTTATGTTCAAACTTACGCGCATGCGCACTAAATATCTGTCATTACCATATTTTTAAAAGTCTTCTAGAATATGAACATAAATCAGGACAAAGATCGGATCGCAAAGATTTCTAGAATAAATATATTTTACTGTCAAGAAAATTTTGAAAATCAATTATTGAATTAAAAAAAAATTCAAGTAAAGAAAATAAAGATATTTTTCTTGTATCGAATGTGTTTGTTTTTATAAAAGATTATGTTATTACTAGTATATATGCCAAATGATTTTTTAAGTTAAATATAATATGTAAATCCATTTGTACCACCCACATTTTGTTTAAAAGTTGGTGAAATGAGGATAAGATCTAATTTTGCTACAAAAATTATCTGTACCAACCACCTTCTTTGCTTCATTTGATGTACATATTGTTTTTTTAATGTCAGTTTGTTTAATTTAAGGTTGTGATTTTTTTCTAAGAAAATTATTTATAGGTTCTATTTGAAAAAAGAAATACACATCAGATTTATCAACTTTGGACTGATTAAAGTTGTTTGTTTTAAGTTGGAGTGCAGTGTGTCCTGGGTTTTCAATAGATTGATTTGAGTCGCTCTTTTTCAGGAATGAGTAACTGCTTACAATCATTAAGCATCAATTTGGTCCTTTGCAGATAAAGCGAACAACAACCGTACTGATGTTTCGTACAAAATTAAATATGATATCGTTTTTATTTTTTTTTTATTTATTTGCACACGTTTTGTTTGAGTATTAAGTTAGTTTATTTTATTATTTTTTTTTATTACAATACAATAACTAACGGATTTGACAACAATAATTATATAAATATAAAAATAGCTACAAATTTGTTTATGTGCTTAATTTTTTTTAAAAAGTTATAAAAATCATATAAGTTGTATAAAAATACAAATATTATATCAAAAACAAATTACTAATAAATTTGTGTTTTCCATCTTTTCAGATTTGCTTGAAAAGCTTTTTCCTGAGGTGTTTGTGGATTCGGCAAAAAATAAAAATTCAAATAAAAGTCAAAAAGCTCTGGCAACGATTAATTTGGCCAAGCAGCAGCAAAGTGACTTCGACAAATATCTAGAACGGAAAAAATTGTTAAAAACAACAGTTCCGAAAACTGATATTAAGCCTAAACATAAAACTACCCGCAAGTCTAAGAAAGCTTCAACTTTAATAGCTAATGACTCAAAATTAAGCGGTCAGATGAAGCCAGTTGTGGTCGTTGATCATGTGGATGGACCTATTTTCGTTTTGAAATCGGGACAGGCAGATGAAACGTTTACTGAAATTAGTCCGGGTGTTTTCAAACTGGAACAAAAAGAAACAGAACAGCAATTACAAACAACAACGGCAATACCAACATCAACGGCAATACCAACATCAACGGCAATACCAACATCAACGGCAATACCAACATCAACACCAACACCTACACCAACACCTACACCAACACCTACACCAACACCTACACCAACACTTACACCAACACCTACACCAACATCTACACCAACACCTACACCAACACCTACACCAACACCTACACCAACACCTACACCAACGACGGAAAAGATAATTCCGGTAAGAGCGAAATCGTTGAGTGATATCTTATCGGATGTCGTTGTGCAAGAGATTACGGGTGTTACAACAGTTGCAATGTTGGCGGAGACAAACGTTGAAAAAGAAGTTGAAAATCTTCCTGCACCTGCCTTAGTTCCAGTTCCAGTATGTCTTAAAGAAAAAGAAAAAGAAGAAGATGAAGACAAAATCGAAGAAATTGTACCACCAGAAATTGTGCCATCAAATAATGCCGAAGTAAAATCTCACGATGAACTTGAACTAAAGCAAATCAAAAAAGAAGAAATGGAAGCTAAACCATCATCTCCCGAAGTAGCGGCAGCGTCCAAGGCAGTTTCAGATTGTTTTAAAAAACCGATGAAATCGATAAATTCAAAACGTTTAGGGTCTTCGTCATTTATTCGTGGAAGTGCTAGGCATGTTAAAGCTTTAAAAGCTACAGCTGCATGTCCTAGAAGACAAGAATTAGCTGGATCTTCTTCTGATGCTGTGGTCAATCGACTAGAAGTCGAAGACTCAGTAACATCCACAAATGATCATTGCCTCCCGCCAGAAATATCTGAATCTGAGTCTGATTGCAGTAGCCAAGTGTCTAATTCTCCTAGTCGAAATTTGAAAGTTAGACTAAGGCGGCACACTATGATCCAACTTCATTCGGAATACAGCATAGTATCCAATAGTGCTGTAGACGAAATTAAATCCAAGGGTTCTGATGGCACTAAGAAACGTCGAGGAAGAAAAAGTTTGGCGAAAAAAAGCGAAAATGTTAAGAAAACATACGATAAAGCTGATTCGTCGACGTCATCGGCAGCACCTAAGGACTTAACTCAACAACCACCGCAATCGGGTTTGATAAATGGTGTTTTGGTACCAAGTATTGAAGCTATGAATACACCACCTCCTACTCCGCCCACAGCGAATGACGATAAAAATTCAGTTGCTGACGATACCTCACAAGAGGCAAAATCTCATACAGCTGCCGAATCGAGTACTAGTCAATCCCATCCGCCCATTAGCTATGAAAACGTTGAAAATATGCATATTGAAGAAGACAGTATTCATGATCTACCACCAGTGATACCGCGCTTAAAAATTCGTAGAAGCTATGAAAATCTTAGTGTCGATACAAATTCTAATCAATTTTTCTGTCAAAATGATGAAAATCGTGTGTTCAGTTCAAAATCGCCTGCTCGTCGGCGCCGAAGGCTGGAATCTGATAACTTGCCATTGGCGAATTTAAAACGTTCTCGAAAGCAGTCAATAACAGAGGACTGTAATGATATTCCCGCCAAAAATAATTGCATAGGCAAGTTGAAAAAACGGCGAAAAACTATCTGCACGGACATTTTTAATACGCCAGATTTTTCATTTGATGAACAAATATACTCAGAAAACCCAACTGTGGACTCAACCACGTTAGCAGATATACAAATGCGCAGTTCTAATCGTCCCATAAAATCATCAAAGCTTTCAGCGGTCACATTGACGAAAACCGGTCAAAAGGATGAAGGACGGAACAAAGAAGAGATTCCTGTGTTACCAAAAATATCCTCCGACACTTCTTTATTGTCGTCTACGTTCATTTCGAATAAACCCAGCGCTATCTCTACACCAATCGTCGAATCTCAGAAACTGGGAAACAACATAAATCCATGCACGAGCACAACCAACTGTGATAGCCCTGTGGTGACATCCCGGAAATCGACCGTAAGTCGTACGTATTCCAAGAAAAACATGGTGCAGCAAGTCTTTGTGCCTCCAGAGATCGAAATGTGCATTGCAGAACCCACAAAAATTGTCGCCAAAAAATCAAAACCTGCAAAATTGCCTTCAAAAGTGCCATCTCGCATTTCACAACGTCGAGCCAGTCGTGCGGTTAAAATGAATTACAATCTTTCAAACAGTGACGAAGAGGATGATCCTGACTACAAAGAAATTCCGAAGAAGACGACAAAAAAAAGTACAAGAGGAAGAAAAAGAGGGAAAAAAGTGACATAGGCAATAGAATAAAATAAATTCAAATTTAATAATAATAGACATAAAGAAAAATAGGAAAAAAAAACTACGAAATTAAAAATGGAAACACTTCACACTTAAATATTAATATTTAGATATATTAATAGATAATAATGTATTTGTATAATAAATATGTATAACTATATTGAATTGATGTAATGTGATAAGTTATTGAAACAAACAATAAAATTAATCAAACAAATTACACATTTTATTGGATTATTCTTGGGCATGTGGACATGAAGAATCATCAAATAACAACAACAACAATTCATTGAATAATTGCAGATAAACATTTTTCTGTTTTAATTTAAAAAAAAATGATGACCACATACTTATGTTTAATTAATCCAAACTTATTTTATTCTAAATTTAAAAGTTAATTTACTTGACTTCGTTATTATAATTGTTTTTTTATTAGTAAAATAATGGTTATGGTTATGTTTTTTAATTTGTTAATCAAAAATTCTAATAGTAATCGGTTCTTTGACCGAAGCAATATAAGCATGTGCAGCAATTATATTTAAACTGTTATAAATGTTTTTATTTAACATTAATATAATATTTTTAATTTAATTGAATAAACAAAGCAAATATAATGCAGTAATAGATATTTAGAGCTTATTAAATTTGTCTCTCTCACGGAAAGAAGACCATGGACATCGTTTTAGTTTGTTAAATATTTATTTTTTGAGCTTGCGTTTTAAATTTAATGGATTCAAGAAAAAAAAAAACGGAGAAAACAAGCATTTTTAATTATGGATTTGAAAATATAATAAAAACCAACGAAGTACTGCTGAAATTGCTGGGACCAGCAAAACAAAACGTATTTATATTATACGTCATATTATATCACAATTCTGGCGTTAATGGTCAATTAAGGATAATGTAATTGGATTTTAAAATATTGATTACATACACTTAAATACAACAAAATAGGCATGTATGGTTTTTTTATAATTTCTTTCTCTTAAACTAAATGATTAAATAATTGTATAACCTATTTATCACTATAGATTAGAAATGATGAAACAACCACGGCAAATGGAAGAGGGACTTCTTCAAACGGAACAGGGGATATAAATGAGGTTCGTACATTTTATTCAATACTTAATTTTTGACTTTCGTTCATCTTTGAATTTGGAATATATGTATGACAATATCAAAGGCTAAATGGTTTATACTCGTTTTAGATCAAATACCTCGTAACGCAGATAAGTGACATTTTTGTTAATGTTGTACTTATATCTATATAATAATACGTAAACACTTTTTATTGGCACCCTTTTTAACTTCCTTAACGACAACATATTTTTATGATTTTTGGTTTGTTTGAACGGTATTAGCGTTCTTCAAACCGATGTAATATTTTTAACTTTATATGTTGTCGTTAAGGCAAGTTAAAATATTTTGAAATTTTTAATTTTTTACAATAATAAAACACCAAGTAAAATGTCAAAACAAAAGACGTGATGGCAAGCTTTCAACGGATACAATGAATTCGTTGCGTTCCGTCGGTGTTCAGTGCCGCTTCCACAGTTTTGACAAAAAAATTATACTATTTGTTAGTTTTTTGTTTATTTTTTTTTTCGACCTATTAAGGGTAGGTAATTAAGTTAAAAGTTCATTTGAGAGGTATTCACGATAGCTTTGAAAGGGGTAAATTTGTGGTTTTCTTTGCTTTATTAAGATGTGATTGTTTTTACTTGCTCTAATAGGTACTTACTTTCTATAAGTCAAGTCTTGGATGCTAGCAAAAAAAAATTATGAGATAACAATCAAACATGGCATTACGATGTTGCAGAAGATGTTAGAGAAAAAAGGAGGCTTGAAAATTCCGTCCGTCTGTCTGTCTGTATCTACAGCCTAACCGCTGGCGCTGGCGTCGATTTGCTTTAAAGTTGGTAGGTGCTAGTACTTTTAAGGTGATGTACCCGAACGAATTTAATTAGAGGTCTAGGCCTAAAAATAACGTTATCTGCCATATAACCGTTATTGAAAAGCTTCTCGAGAACGGTCCAACGATTTCAACCAAATTTCACATGTGTAATACAGTATCAGAATTTTTATCAGATAACGGAAACGAAACTTTCGAGAAACAGTACCTACCATATTCGCTATGTGCAAAGAGACAGAGAAAAAAGATTTTCTTAGTCAGTACACACAAAAATGTCAAAAAATCACAACAAATTCTTCTATTATTTACAAGATAGCGTTATAGTTTCTATGTGTTTCTATGGAATTTTATTCACTGTAAATTTTATAAATTTTTGAACACTGATAGCGCTGGATGTAAGTGTGTCTAAACTAGAGGAGCAATAGCACATAGCGAATAACGGTATTTTTAAATTTCGCATTTCTCGTTAACGGCTGAAGCGATCTTAACCAATTTTCTAACCTGACCTAGTAAATTCTACAAAAATCATACGAATTGTTTTCTTAAATATTTTAAAGTTTTAAATCAATATTTTGGAAACTTGCTAACAGAATTTTAGATGTAACAAATTTAGGTCTAGGTTTTTTTTCAACAAATATTTTAAAAAAAAATATTTAAAAACAATCGTTTTTTTTTTTTTGAAAACAGATCCGACGATTTTTAAAGTTTTTTTTTAATAATTTCATATTTACCTAAGAATTTTTTTGCATACTTTGATTTCGAATTGAAACTTTGTAAGATATAGATTTAACGATTTTAGTAAAATTTCATATGATTTGTTTGTTTAATTTTTTTTTAATTTAATAGTTTCTTTTTTGTGATAAGCCATCAGGCAACTTGCCAAAAGAGTAAGTCGTGTGTTTTAGACTTAATTTAAACAAATACTGCATCCAAATCATTTCGATTTACAACGCAGCATAACTGATCGAGTTATTTAATTTATACACACACCCAATCATTATTAAGCATGTGAAGGAACTATGTTTCGTTGCTTCAGTGGTTAGTAACGCCATGTTAGCTTTATTATCTTGTAAGGGGCCGGTTATAGCGACCAGGAAAACGAAACAGGAAAAATGTTCAGATCGATAATTTATTATATAACTGAAAGAATTTTTTTTTATGTTAAAATTTTCAGTCGAACAAATACTCATTGTAAAAAATGCATTTATGTATTTATTTTCCGTACGGAAATTCCATCAGGAATTGTGCGTTATTGAAAATTTTATTATCACAAATAATTCAGTGAGTCATTTGTCATCGATAAATGTAGCATTTGTGTTTCAAATAAAATCAGAACATATTTAATTATCGATTTGAAAAGTTTTTCCTGTTTCGTTTTCCTGATCGCTATAACCGGCCCCTTAGATGAAAGAATCATCTATTCTATGGGGTCCAAGAAAGTATCAAAACATTGTCATTATGCAACTAGAAAATATTTTTCTTTTGTATAGTTAAGGTCAGCCAGCACCAAATAATTCCCTTAGCTATTCCAGTATGTTAATCAGTAAACAAGAATTCAACTCTTGCTCTCTTAATTTATTAATAATAATTCTTTGTCACGGTTTTCATATATAACTTAAATTGTAAATATATTTCTTTATATTAACTTTTGTACTATTTCGAAGATATTTGATTTCGTCAGAGCGAAAATGCCCCACACATTAACTCAATTTTCGGCTTGAAAAGTATCATAGGTCTTTACTACACAACAAAAAGATGAACGGATTGAAACAAAACCTCCAAACTTTAACCTCGTCGGTAAGTATATACAAAATTAACACTTTGGCTGAGGTGTTATTGTTTCAAAACATGTATTTGGTCTTGCTTTAAGTAAAAAATTTAAGTACCTATCAAAACGAAAAAAATAAGTAGAAGCTCCCATTATTAGTATCTTCATACATATTTGTTTCATTTTCTATTCACAAACAAACTTTTTACCTTATAACAAAGAAATTTATTAATGATATAAATTCTATATTATACTAAAGTGAAAATTCATTTATTATTATTAGATTTATATTAAAAAGTTTATAAACAAAACATAAAGCATGGCTTTACTGCCTAAATTATCATTCAAAATAAAGCGTTTAGTCCAAGAAAAATAGCATTTCGCCCGCGGCTAGCTTGTGGAAACAGTAAAACCTTTTCAAACCTATAATTAAATATTTTCTGATTTTATTTGAAACAAAAATGCTACATTTATTTGTGTGTTTTAATTCGATTCAAAACACAGATGTTGCACCTATCGATGGCAAATGACTCACTCACAGAACTGTTTGCGATGATAAAATTTTCAATAACGCACATATTTTTTTTGTAAAATAAATACATTTAATTATTTTAAATATATAATTGCATTTTTCACAATAAGTATTTGTCCAACTGAAAATTTTATCATCACAAAAAAAATCTTTGAGTTATTTGCCATCGATAGGTGTATGTTTTGAATCGTATGAAAACATAATAAATTATCAATTTGAAAATTTTTCCTGATTCGTTTTCCTGATCACTATAACCGACCACAAGCTGAGCTAGAAAAATCCTAAAATTTGCTTTTTGCTTTGTTGCAAAACGTTCACGTTAACTTTATAATTTTAAAAGAAAATTTTGGATTTACGAATCCCCAATAAAATAAACAAAACGAATTAATTTAAACCATAATATGTTCAACCATGCACCTCCAAAAAAAATATATCGTTGAAAGAACGATAGTATGTATGTTAAAATAGAATTCAACGAATTGGCGCCCAACGTTGTTGCAAAAAGTTCGCGTTCAGTTAATTAGCTTTACGATGATTATCGAGATACTTGGATATAACAAGTCCACAATTAATTAAAAAAAGAAAAACGAGTGTGCTTTAAAACCACACGACTGAAGTAAAACAGAATCGCAAATTATTTTACAGCTACAACAAGCTTTCTTCTGAAAGAAAACATATTTCCCTGTCTACTTCCGTTCGCCTCATTGAAATTCTAGCACTTCATACACAAATCCCTCAGTCAATGCCAAAACCATTTTGAATTTAGCTTAATGTGGTTGTCAAATATTCCCCTCAACTTTCGTTTAGCGTAACGCATTCACAAACTTACCCTCCGTAAAGAAGTTTTACTTCAAAAACAAAACGAATCAAATAGGGCTTTTTAGGTAACAACGATATATCTCTTTCTCGTTCTCACAGAATTGTCAAAAACAGCAGTATGATGAACAGCTGATTTTTTTTTATCATTGTTGAAAAATTGATTGAAAACAAAAGCGGGAATTTTAAAGATGCGCGAAAATTGTGAAAATTTTTGGTTTTGCTAATTAAAATAAATTTTTAAGCCACGGAAATCACAAATTTCACACAAAAAAGAATACCGCATTTAAAAATTATTTCCAAATTGTTTTCTTCAAGATCTTGAGTTTGACAGTTTGAAAAAAGCGCGATACATATTTCAATCTGTCTTCATCATAGTGTGAGCTTTGACAAGATGGTAAAACTCCCTATTAATAAAATGCGCACTGGCATGCATACAAATATCGTTTCTGCAGACAAAAGTCAAAACGAAACCGAGATAAGAGATCAGTGGGCCGATTAGGGAATACGAAGCGAGTCGTATTTGGTGGCGAAAATGTAGTTTGGTATTGTTGTTTTAGCTTTCGTCTCTTTCATTTTATATTTTCGATTGCTTTTTTTTGGCGGATTAGTGTATTGACGGCGAATGTTTTTTGGTTAATGTTTTGTTGCATTAAAACAAATAAAAATGTTAGTTTGATTAGTTAAATATTTTTTTTTGATCTAAAACTAGAGTTAAACAATAAATTATTTCATAAACAATGTGTAGGTAACAAAAACAGCAACACATGACAGCATCAACAATGAGAATATGAAAGAGCCAATAAAACTAATACTGAAGCTACTTTCATACAACAGCAGCAACAGGTAGATATGCTGCTTCGCCCAACTATAGTTCATCCAGGAAAGATTGTCGGTACATATAGGCTGCAGCGAACTGCATAAATGGAAATGAAAGCTCGTATCAGCGATGCTGTAATATGCATAATAAATCGTTTCAAGTTACATGAAACAGTACTAGCGTTACTATATGTGATACAAAAAAGACATAACCGGGAGAAAAGTAAAATTAAATTTTTGAAATGAATGACAATAATAAAAATCAAATTTTTTTTGATTATTCTGGCAACACGAAAATCAATGGATGGTTGCCTCGTGGTCATGTGTTTCTAAAATCAACGAACAAAATAGCGAATGATCCTGATTGGATGATTATTCCGATTCCGCTATTCCGCAATCGGCATTGTGGCAACTGGCAACTAGGTTATGGGATATGAACGACTTTTAAATAAGACTTAAGTAAGAAATTACAAAAACAATGTAGTGGTGTTTTGTTATGCATTTCAGAGGCATTTTTATTTGTGCAGTCTCCTGAAAAAGAGGAAGGTTGTATTGATTTCAGAATAAGCTATACCATAAGGCATGTACTGACAACCTTTCCTGAACGAACTTTATAGTTATTCTCGCAAATGAAAAGTCTTTCTCCAACTATTTCACATATGTATGTACACAGCCCTATTCTGTTAAAAAAAATCACGTGAATATATGTATTGTGCTATCCGACGGATAAACGGATAGTTCCAAGGATATAAATTTCGATTAAAAATAAATTTTAACAATTAGATTCCCTTAAGAATCTTAAAAACAAATACATATTGGTAATATTGGTATAGCTTTGAACCCAAAAGATAGAAGACTTTTCAAATTACATGGTCAACAATTGAGTAAAATATTAACGTGAATACCTGGTAGGTATAAATTACCTTTGAACGGGCCTAGCCTCATATAGATCTAGTTTAAAGTTATTTTTACCAAAAACTGATCCCCTTAGCTTAACAGTCATCACAAAAAATTAGGTCAAACGAGTTATGGTATCAAAACGGCGCTTTTCCGCGCTAATTGGGTTTCTTCGGAACAGTTGTTCTGCGAAACCGCCATCTTACCTACCTACCTATTAACGTGAATCGAAAGATTCGATCGGATCGGATAGCAGAATAGGGTTAACAGCCCTCGATCTGCCAAAATTTACCACTTAATAATTTTTCCTGGAACTGCCGAAAAAACGATAGTTAAAATCGCAATATATTTGTTTTTAAATACTAGGTCATCATTAAATTAAAGATTATCACCTGCGTTAAAAATTGATTCGCGATTCGAGTTTTCAAAATAAATTTGTCCTTGAAAAGTAGATATGTACTTGAAAATATACTTGTACTTAAAAATGACTTAAAAATTACGGGCCAATATTACAGTAGGTAATATAGTTACCCAATACAAGTACTTAGAAGGAAGAACCTATACTTGATGATGCAGGTAAAACGGTTGTGCCCTTTTCCGACCAACTTTGTATTTGGGGTTTTTAAGGTATTTGGGGTTTACCTTAGATACAAACCTGCCTTTTTTTTTTAATTTGACTCTTGTTAACGACTAAACGGATCTTCACCAAATTTTTGTTTTAAAAATAGAAGCCGAATGATGATTACTGCGTACTTTATTAAAAACAAAATAAATTTAAACTATCTTTTTGTAAATTAATTAAATTCTGAAATTCGGTTGATAATTTTGTTATATAATAATTATAACATAACTTTCATTATTTGCAAGTACCAAGCAAGATTTAAATGTAATACATATTATTATAATGCTATATTTTAGAATTATTTTATACCTGGGTGTTTGCATGGAAACTTTTTTCAGCCAATTTTGACATTTTTAAATCTTATATTGTTTACAAAAATGTTCTATATTTTCAAATTAATTTTTTTTTTAATTTTCTTCACAGTTGCGAACAGGATAATAGTTGCATGGAAATACTATTCGTTGAATAACGAAAACGCTAACTTCTTTTATGGAATTAAATCAATTATATAATAAATTTAACATTAATGGATGTTTTTAAATGAATTTAAATAATTGTATTATTAGTTTATTACAAATATAATTTACTGAACTTGAATTATGTATTTAATGTTATAAAAATAAAAATAAAATAGCTGGAGCTATTGATGTGTCAAAAAATATTTTTTTTTATTTTAAAATTTAATTTATGGACTTTTCAGTATCACAACTTTGTAAAATGAAAACAAATGGAAACCAAAAATACTGGCATCATTTCCAGTTATTTTATAATGTTCTGTACGTTAAGACAGGATTTCGCATAAATATTTCGACTTTTTAAAAGGACGAACAAGCTTACATTGCACATATAAATTTATATAATATATGTATGTATTAAGAAAAAACGACATTTATCCCTCAGAATTAATCAGCACCGTGCATTATAAAACTGTAGGTCTGTTTTAGAAAACTTGGGCTTGGAAAATGGTCAGCTTGTAAAATTTTAGGGAGTAAAGATGAGCATCTCTCAGAGAAAAGAGAAACTACGAAAATTTTCGGGAACGCGTTTGTTTTAATAATTTACACGCATTCAAGGTGCTATGACTACCCTTATAATGTTTTACTTTAAGCCTAGTATGCAGCTGAAGTTAAGCGTAAAATCCCATACAAAAATGACACAGTGAAATCATAAACGAAATTTTCCGTTCTTTTTTTCGTTTTGTGGTACACAAGCTCCATGGTGAAATGGTTGGTTACCCATGCCAGTCTCCACATGGTCTCCACTCACTTTTCGCACACAATTAACTGACCCGGACATTAATTGCTCGCGAAATTTTTACGTTTCTATTTTGTTCAAGTTTTTTGTGGTTATTATTATTATAAAATGGATTTCTGTTCTTTTTATTTTTTTGTGCTTTGAGAAATAATTTTTTTTACAAAGATTGAAACTACACAGAAAAAATTCCGGTACCGTTTCATTAACATTTCGTCTGTGGTTTTGAAGACGACGAAAAATTTCGTTTCACTTCAGCTGCATACTAGGCTTAACACAGCAAAGGGACGGATTGGATATGCATCGCGAAAAAATGCATACAACAACAACACAATATGCAGCTTTGCTTCAAGTTCTTGGAAAATTCCATTCCGTTCCGGATCAGAAGGGATAATAAAATACAGCTAATAGCAAACTTCGTTTCGTAAACGACTTACTTCGTATTCCTTAATTATGTCAGCGAAGAATCAGCATCGCAAAAAAGAATGAAATCATTGCACAAACAGCTGACGTTTTCTTCGTTTAGAGGTAGATTTCACTGAATTGTGAAATTCCTTCACAACAAATACTTTGTTTTACCTTCATTTATAACTAGACCCACTGAAGCTGCTTCTGCTCGAATGCTGACTTCATGAAAAGCTTCTCTTGTTATTCCAATGTCATCGTCATATGACAGTACTGATATCAAGTTGATATCATATCTGTTTTGTATTGTACCTTTATAATGAAATGACTAATAAAATGATAGGTAAATCAAGTCGAATATAGGAATAAGGTGGTATTAACAAAATAAATTAAATACTTACGTTTTTATTTCATTTTTGGAGCTTCTTTCCAGTTTTTCGAAATACAAAAACAAATTCTTGATTTTTGAAAATACATATGTAAGTACGTAATACGTAATTTATTTTATAGTTTCGTTTAAATCTAATTTCTACTTGAAATTCCCTACACAATGTTAATCTTCTTGTTTCTTGTCATTGTTTTCATTTTTGTAATTTGGTTTCTCGATTATGTTTAATTAAAGTCTATAAGGTTGTGTGTTGCCATATATTCCATAAATAAAATTTAAATCTTTTTTGTTTTAAGAATTTTGTTTTAAGTAACAAATTTATAAATTTTGTATATTTTTTTTTTTCCTTTTTGTTTTAGATTATCTCTTAAAATTAAATAGAGGAAGGAAGAATTTTCAATTTATCTCATGTTGATTCGTAAAGTTTTTTTTTTTTTTTATTGATTTTCAAAATCAAATTAATCTTAAATCCTATTTTATAATGTATCATGATTATTACGCATCACTTACTGGCCTCGATTCGAATATTCTTGAGAAAATAGTGCAACCCAACCACACATCGTCCCACTATCTTCGTATCAATCTTTTTGATCGCTTGACAATTCAAATCCACAGAAGGTCCACTTATGTTCCATTTCTGTGTCACTTATAACGCGCTTAAATATATTTGAATATTTCTGCAATATTTCATTGAGTCGCTCTGGTAGAAGATTTGGATCTTTTGTTATGTTTTGTAGATAGGAACAGATATTATGAGATTCAGCTCCTTTTGGATGAACAACCAGGAAAGTTGATACCAGACTTATGATTCGAGCTTCATCAATGCCAAATTGAACAGATTTAATCTTAAACAAAGAGAAGTTATAGATTATTTCTAAAATCAAATTTTCTCTACAATAATCTTACCTCTTTAAGCTCTTCATTTTTGAGCTTCTTTTGCTCGTAGGGGACCTCGATTTCGATAACTTCATTAAGTTTTACCTCACACTTTTGATCGTCTTCGTCTTCAAGTTCTATAATATCATCTTTAATAAGGACTGGTGGAGATTTGTCTATAACTTCGTCACACTCAGAACTCTTGGATGAATTATTACTTTGTCTTGCACTAACTTCAACAATTTTTGTTTTTAACAGAAGTTGCTTTACATTGGCTACTTTGAGTTTTTGCTCGAGATCATCGATTTTGAGTGTGTCTTTCTTTTCTCTAGATTTATTTTCCAACAACTGTGTTTGCATATTGCGTATTGTTTCTTGGAGAACTTTGATTTGCTTATCACGAAAATCAGTATCCGATTTGTTATCTGATTTCACGAGAGTCATCTCGTTTTTAAATGCTTCAAGCTGACAACGAAGGCTGTCGTTTTCTTCCTAAAAGATAACATAACAAAAATGGTTATACAAGTTTAAAGCTTAATTTATAAATTATGGAATTAAAAGATATTAGCGTTTAATGTAAACGTCTGAAGCCACTTACGAATGATCTAATAAATTGGACCATGTCAATGAGGCTTTAGAATTTAGGCACAAAAATTTAGAATGAGGCACAAGAATTTAATATGTATATTTCATTGTACCATTTCTAATTTTTATATCCATGACATCAACGTGATAGGCAGAAGCAAGCGAGGAGTTACTGGTACCTTCATAAGTTTTGAGTCAGAACCGAGCAGAATGTTTTAGCCAGTCAATATATTTATCGAATTGCCAATTCCCTCAGACAAGGACGGTAATAACGATAACCATATAATTTCCGAAATTTGTTAGCTATTAAACAAGAAAGAAGGCCCAACAACTCCCGTTTTCTCCAACTTCAGAGAGAAGTTATACGTTACGACCTAGAAATCTTGGGATTTGCGTTGGGATTGGGACTGAGAGAAATGAGGACCTGGAATGCGACAAACGTTGCAAAGGACGAATTTTAAAGTGAACTCAACGCTGTTTCCAGAGGTTAGCCGAATGGAGAGTTCACTATCGTAAGGGCGATCGAAAAGCTAAGTCAAGACAGTTGAACACTGTAATTCAGCTTATTTTGAGGCACCATGGCATAGCAGAATTGAATTATAATGTAGAACGGTTCGTTGACAAAAGATAACTATGGTTATCTAGTGTCATATTCGAGTTGACTTTCGGAGGGCCCTCCGAGTGAAAAAAAAACCGTCCTGAACAGTTCGATTGGTTGTTCGGAGTGATGTTTGGGAATGCGAATTTGCTTTCCTGAATTGAATTGGGAGTATCGGGAGTGCTGTCACAATTTACTACCCCATATATATTATTTACATCGGCCACATGGTCAAAGCCATTATGGAACGATACGCGCAGTGTTTTTATTTCTTTTTTAACAATTGAGGAACTAAATAATAAGTGGAAATAACAACAAGTACTGAAAAAATACTTATTAATTCGTTTTTGCTTCGTTTGAGGTTGCAAAAATCGAATGTAAACAATCTTTGGTCAACTATTACATGCACAATGGAAAAAGGGAGTGATCCATTGGATTCATAATTCCTTCCTCTTAGGAGTGAAACCACTCGAATATGACTAAATATCCATGGCTCGATATAGCACAGCAAACCTAGGTAACTTTGCGATTGGAAATTACCTTCTCGACGTCCGCAGTAGCGGACGAGTTAGATCGTGATTACCAACTTATGCTCGCTTATCTAAAACTTCCAACTGCATCAATGCCGACAGAGTAAGGGACACAAGCAATCAGCAGTGCAAGGCCAGAAAACGTGGACCGACAGTTGAACACTATAAAATATGCCTTTGAAAACGCTGCGCTTTAGTGTGTAAGTACAAGGCAGAGATGGCGCAGCACATGAATCTCCATGAATCTAAATAAAATTTACATCGTGCCTTAAGGGTGGGTCTTCCTCGTAAATGTAGGGTACTACGTGCACAAAACTTAATATATCTCCTACATTTGAAAAGATATTTTGATGAAATAAAATTTATTATTTAGTCCATGAACATATCTTAAAACATATGTCCTCAATTTTATGTTTTACAAAAGTTTTTGCTTTTTAGGGAAGGAATTACACATTTTTTCCCCTTTATTTTGGCTGATTTATGCATCCCTTCAAGGGGCTCTCGTGTGATTTGTTTTTTTATTTTGTTGTTAATGTTTTTCAACTGTCAATGAATGTATGCTTTTCATAGGATAAAAAAAAAAAAAAAAAAAAAATTATTTGAGCTACAAAATGGACGTAAGTTCACACTAATTTAAAGCTCGTTTATTGGCGCAGTTTCTTAAATTTTCAACGGAGCCAAACAATATTTTTTTTTTATAACAGAAAGTAGATACTTTATTTGAAACAAAACAAAAAATTATTTTTTTCCACTTTATACGTCTGAAAAACTTATATATACACAAACAATACTACTTTTTTCTTTTCCCCGTTGGGGCTGGCATGTTTTATTCTTAATATTTTTTGTTTTTAATTTATTCGAATCTCTTATTATTTTTGTAAATCCTGCTGTAAATTTTTTTGCAATTTTATATTGTTTAGACGTAAAAATTTACAATTCAAAGTATCTATACACATGGTAGTTTTCCCAGGTTGAAATGCCATGTACAACTTTATTATTATTTTTGTATTTTATTTCAATATTTTTTGCTAAAGTTCCAAGTGAAGAAAACAATATCACACGCATAAACAATTTTATATTTAATTTTGAAAAAGCATCTTTTTAACGATTTTGTTAATCAAAATACGCACACAACGATATTTAGTTCACGAAACTTCCGTCGAAAGAGAATATTATATTTTCGCTGTTCGCACTCTCTTTAGAATCAACTTTTTTTTTGTGGTGATACACAAAACACAAATGGTATGGTGAATGGTGTACATCAGCGTTGCCGCCGAGAAAAGAAAATGCCGTGTCACATTTTAAAAACTGCTTGCCATGGAAAAAACTATAAATCTTCTGTTAAAAAAATAAAACTTTATTTCTGTTATTTATTATATAATTTTCCATCAATATTAAAGTAAGATATAGGCAATGATAAAGTGAGCGATATTGAAATGTTTCGTGCCACTGTGCCACAAGAAAAAATTGTCGTGTCAAAAAAGCACGATTGGTTAACTTCGGCAACGCTGGTGTACGTACGATTCGTAGGTATCGTCGTCGTCGCTGTCGTCCAAGTAGGTATATGATATTTTTGTTTTTTTTTCTACTTGGTTTTGGAAGGAAACTTATGGATGTGAATAATGCTGAAAAAGATTTTATTCGTTAATTATATAGAAATAGAGTCTCAGGGAATCGTCTATAAAATGAGTTAATCTTATCGAATCTTCAAGGTTGAGGTGTCAAAAGGAAGAAGAAATTGAGATCTATGTTTCTGTATCAGAATAATTGACGTAGGCACTTGGGCTTGGGCACTTCAATTTTTGTTTGCGATTAAACCTAAATTGGAGATACCTCCTCTTCTGTTATCCTACAACGGAAAGAAACAAAAATATTGAAGATGACCTCATTTTTGGTGGTGTGGTTGGACACGATTAGTAAATTGTGAGATAGTGGGAAGAGGGAATGTGTATATTGCAATTGTATATCTATGTTCCTATTTTTATTTAGAAGCGATTTTTTTTTTCATTTCGCGTGTTGACGGACATGGAGTGGTAGGTAATTGCAAATAAGAATGTGTGTGACTGAAATGTCTTTGCGTGGCCTTTGGCATGTGCCGAGGGAAAGGGTATCATGATGACGATCTACGTAGGTACCTAGCCTGCAATGAAAATACTCATTTTTCTTCACTGGCACCTAAATAAAAGCATTAGGTAAAAATAAATCAGAAATGAAAATTATCAGATTTTACCCATTATTTTCCAAATTATTTGGGGTTGATTTTGTTGAAAAAATAAATGGAAAATAATTAAAAAAAATGCAATTTGAATGATTGAATTGTTGTTTGCCAAATAACTAATATACTTCAATCAAAATCTGTGAATGTTAAAAAGTAACTTGTTCACAAAGAGCCTCAGAAAAAAAATTTACAGGAAAATAACTGTGACCGCCGGCGGGTCAGATGCCATGTAACGGTTTTGTCAGGTGCTATGTGACCCATATGACATATTTTTTTTCGAAACAAAACTTTGGAACAATTTAGAAGAGTCCTAGCACAATCTAGCACTGGTTTTTAAATTTGAAAATTCGAAAAAGGGAGCTCCCAGGAAGGCAAAATTGCTAAATTAGTGCAAAAGTTTTCGCTGTCTAAAACCTACAATTTTTAAGTAAAAAAAAAAAAAAGATCAACACAAACCAGCAAAAATGTAGCACAACCTGGTTCATTTGTCAAAAATTCAAATTTGAAAAAAGGGAGGCTAACTTCACACTTTCGGGAACATGTTTTTTGAGCTTTTTATCCACAGTTTCGATTTTTTTTTCAAAATAAAAAGAGAAAAAACTTCGTATTAGGGTACCACAACCTTGTAGAGTTTTTAAAAAATTTAAATTTGGAAAAATGGGGGGAAGCACCTAATTTCTGAAAATCACATTTTTGGATCTAGTTTTCGCAATTTTAAAAGTTTTCAAAATTCACCCCTTTGCAATAAACCGTAAAGTAATTTTCAAACAGGTCAAATAGTTATATTGACCTACTTTACACTTATCTTACATAAAGCTTCCTAAAAAAAACTATTTCAATGTACCTACCTACCTACATGTGTAACGTAAAAATAAAAATAAATGTTTTTCTTAGAAAAAGGTGGTTTTGGTTTTTTTTTTAATTTCTTGAGAACGACATAAAATGTTTGCATCCGGTTTTCTTATTTAGACTTAAAATTAATAACAGCATTGAATTTTGAAATTAAAATTAGCACTTAATTACGTAAAATTTTGAAAAAAATGAATTTGAAATTTTTTTTTCAATTTTTTTTTTCAAAATTTTGACTTTGAAAATTAATATTTCAAAAACTATTTCTTAGAATAGATTTATTTAAACACAGAATGAAAGAAAAAGTTATTGGCTTTTCAAAAACGTATCGCACAGCATTGTGAATGAAGCCGTTGATTTTAAATAATTTTTTTCCCATTTTAAGTCAGTTTTTTCGAAAATTGCCCCTCCCGGCTAAACGGAGGGGAATAGACCCCCCCTCCCATACGATTTTTTTCTTGTCTCAACGCAACCTACACGCCCTAGCATTTTGTCGCATTGCTCATGACTCACCCTGTATAAAACTAGCTGTTTTGGTGAACTTCTTTTCGCAATTTTGGGTTTTTAAGATTTTTTCAATTTTCCAAAATTTAAAACTTTCGGCTCCATTGTGTGAACCTGGTTCAATAAAAATCCAACAAAGAACTCCCAAGCAAGTCGGATAATTACTCAGCCGAGTTATCCGCGTACAAACAGACACCAATTAATTTGTATTTATATAGGTACCTATCTACATAGGTATATAGATTAGGTTATATTACACCTAGAGGTAGGTACCTACATCCAAGATGATACAAGTTCTAAAAACTCAGAGTTGGGCGATTTCGCATGTTTATTAACATACCTATGCCTACCTGATTCCAAACATCAAAAAATGATCATAGGGCATACCTATATACATAGCTAGGAATGTAAATGCTGCACGACTTTTCTGTTTGGTCATTTTTATTTTTATTCTGAAAACAAAATGTACATAGGTAGGTAGGTTTTCCCACGTGACAATGAAGTGACAATGTTTCAATTGCAAAACAAAAATATACAGTGTTGTGCTGTTGTTTGAAATCTGACAACAACAAAAATCGAAAGGAAATCTCAAATTTCGCACATTACAAATGAACAAGTTACCTTATTCTTCCAACATCCTTACTTGTAAACTCCAAAATTCACCCCTTTGCAATAAACCCTAAAGTAATTTTCAAACAGGTCAAATAGTTATATTGACCTACCTCACACTTATCTTACATAAAGCTTCCTAAAAAAAAACTATTTCAATGTACCTACCTACCTACATGTGTAACGTATATTTATGCATGTTCATTTGATGTGTCCTGACCTTCATCAAGATCTCGATCGAGTCACAAACGAGTTCACATTTTTTTGTTACTGTTTTTCCAGTTCCAGCAACAGCAAGTGAAATTGAAGAAAAAACAACTAAACGAAAAGAGAAAAAAAATGACTCACATTTTAGCTATACCTACTCATGTGTTTTGAAAACAAAATTGAAAAATATCCCTTCACCCTTCCATAAACAGAAAGCATAGAACTCATCATTCCCATTCAAATCGAAAGGATGACAAAACAACAAACCCATTTTGAAAAGAGAACAAGAGTAGTTGAGCGTATCAAAAACAATAATGAAGAGAAAAGAATATCGCACTACCACATTGAAATACGTTTACATGAATTTTAAATTCTATTGTCATGGAGACCCACCCTTAAGAAAGCATGACTTTAAAAAAAAATAATTATCGATTAACAAATTTATAGTACTTTTATTTTTTATAATGATTATATTCAAGGATACTTACTTTCAAGTTGTCATTATCGAAGCGACACCGTTTGCTACTCGAACTCCGAAAATCTCGATCTTCGTCAGACATTTCCATTTCGTCATCTTCAATCTGCACCGATCGCATTTCCTAAACAAAAATGATTAAAGAAACAATTAATAAACAATCAAAAATATGTATTCATCCAATTCAGGAGTTCATATCATAGATAGTTGATAATTTTGTTTAAACTTTATTTTCCTGCCACTGTGTAAAAAAAAAATAACCTTGTCTAAAAAAATATTGTTTCATAGTTGAAGTGTATCCTTCTGCGTTGAGTATTTTTCGAAGCAGATATTTTTTTTTTGTATTTTCCTAAAAAAAAAATATTGAGTGATTGCATGTAAGAGTACTTACCTCGAACTACAAGTCAAATTCTTTCTTAAGTATGATGTTATCAATTTACCCATTTTTAGCTTAAAAACTATGGAATACATTAGTTTGTTGTTTTTAAGTTAATTTCTTTGTTTGCCAGCGTTAATAATAATGAATGATTGCTATTTTTTGTTTGTTTAATATTTAATTACACGTGTTAATACTCTTTTTGGCTCCTTCTTTGATTAACAGCTGAGTTATTATTTAAAGATGAAGTTTATTGGTTCGAAAATGTCTTGAGCAATGTGATCAGTTTTTATTGTTATTTAATTACAAAAACACAATTAAAATTAAGCAGCAGTTTTTTTTTATTTAAAATTAAGTTCCTTCTATTTAATCGAAATAAAATATTTTATTGTTTAAATTTAAGTGTGTAAAAATATAATTAAAATTTTTTTAATAAAAAATTAAAATAAATCAAAAATTTAAATATTTTTATTTATGAAAAATTTCAATCTATTTTTACGTGCGAAATTTTTTAATGCAATTTCAAGTCAGGCAACGTGCATTGTGGCATAGTGCACATAAGAAATGGATTTACTGGAATTTAGGGTTAGCAATACTAAAGCATGTGATAAATGAAGTTTCAAGGAATATCATACAAAAGCTGATAGATACACCTTTTTCACGGGAAAAAAAAAATTGTTTGAGGAAGGCTATCCTACTCTTCGCAAAAACGAATTTAGTTATTATTGGCATCAATACTAAAAAGTTTTTTGTTTTTGTCCACATTCTGTCACACAGAAATCGGAACACACGCACAACATTTGTTGTAACCAACTCAAGAATGGGCTTTTTAACATTGGGGTCAGCGCAGATGCGTGCCAAGTATCAGAACAAGTTAAAAGGACAAGTAATAGAATCCATGATTACGTGGCGCCAACAAAAAATATCAAAGTTCAAAAGTTCAGCTTCTTTTTGTGCTGCCTCCGAAAATCGTTGTATGTATCATAGTATATAGCTGCGTAGTAGATATAACTACGTACAATAGAAAACGAAACAACGTCGCAATGTTATGGGTACCAGGTCATAATGTTATACAGGGCAATGAAGAGGCAGACACTCTGGCAAAAGAAGGAGCCAAAACACCGCTGATGGTTCCAGACACCTACTGCGGTTTTGGTGAAAACGTTGTATCTTATTCCAATGACTTGGGAGAGAATACTTAAGCGAAAACAGGCTTAACTCTTACTTGAGAATTACAACCAAGGGAGATTACGAGACTGTATTAGCTTAAGCGGAAATAACCTCAGAACCGTTTGCTGAAACGATAATTAATCATCTATGTTCTACACAAATACTTAAGTGACAGTTTATGCAAAGGAAAAAGTATTACTTAAGGATTTATGTAGAACAAAGATGCTTAGTATCGTTTGAGCAAATGGCCCTTAATCACTTACTTTTAATCCGAAATTAGCTTTTAAGCGAAATTTCGATTCACTATTCATAATGAGGGCCATAAAATTACAATTCATTCATTCATAAAATGCAGAATAAAACAACATTTAGCAAAATGTTAATCAGTGTGAAGAAAGTTTTTAGTTAATGGAACGGAATATTCAGAACTCTTATGATGTAGCATTCATATAAACCCGACTGAATTCCTAAATACATTACTGCTGTACTTCAACGCAGTACTGTAACGTGAAAAGCATACTAAAAGATATTTATGGTGATCATTTTTATGACAGCCAAATCAATTGTTGTTTCGTTGTGCCCTGAAGTCGTTCTGGAGTTGCCCTGAAGTCACCCCAAAGCAATTTTGGGGGTCAATTCTGCATATGTGAAACTGTGAAGTGATCAAATATTTATCATTTCAGTTTTTATACAGACTTTTCATTTTATCACTTCAGGAACTGGGATAATGCGATTCTCTAGTTATGATAAACGGCTGCCAAAGTGTGTACTAAAAAGTACTAAATGATACACCCACAGAAAAAACAACGTACAATTATAAAAAAAAACACTTTCGTATAAGTAAATTTCAATATTATTTAACTTCAAATACGAAAGTTTGAAAATAAAAGTATGAGAAACAAAAAGTTGAGAACGAAGCATCGTTAAATCAAATAATCCCGAGATAAGATACCATTATAAAACGAAAATCAAATACCATCAATTAAATTTTAAGTTGCCTTATTTTTCTCTCAGTCTGTTACCGCGTTTTCACAACTCTTCACAGAACCATTTGACTGTGATAAGATATTTATCATTTTGACGTTTGTTTTAATTTGTTCATATATCGAAAATCGAATTTAACGCTAAGGCGTGATAAAATGTATCATTTAACATTTTCATAAATCGAGAATTGACCCCCTGGGGTCGTTCCGAATTTTCTTTGAAGTTGATCTAGGTTTCTTGATAGGACAAGTTGAGGTAACAAATAAAACATCAAAGTGACATGGGTTGTCAAACATAATAATATGTTTTCAAATGGCGCGCTGGATTGAATATTTTATTTTTCTTTAGCAATTTTTGAAAACAGTAAAACCCAGTTTTTGTTGACAACTCTTGGGACTATTAAATAACTTGGATCGACCCTGCGTAAATTTCAACAAACTAAAACCAACAGAAACTATTCCAGGGCATAATTGCGATGAGACATGACCAAGCAGAAGAATATCTTAAACAAGCAGAGCAAGAAACCCCAAACACGTTTTAGTTACAGATACAGTGGTTTTTATTTTATAACGTCGTTTTGCGTGTAACATATACCTTTTAACTTTGTTGATAGTTTCTCATTAATAGCTAGGTATCAACTTGTTTTTGAAGAAGTTTAAACAACCGAGTGAAAACGAAATACTTAATTTAAATTTAATTCAAGTATTAGCCTGAAATGATAGGTTTGCCTAGCAAATGTTTATTTTTAAAGTTGCTTGTTGATAACATATCTTTAAAAAAAAAGAAACTTTTGATTCCTTAATGATACCTCAATATTTTTTGTTTGTTGATGCAGATCAGATAATTTGGTTTATTTGACATATACACCAAACAAAGGATGATTCTAAATATTTTAGAAATCTACTTTATCTTGCTACATAGATTGAAACCAGACAAAACAAAAGCTTTTAACATGCAAACCAAAATGTTTTTTACAATGAAATTTAAATACCTAAAGCATAGCTAAACAAAAATTAAATCAATACAAAAGCAAAACAAATAAAAAATTGAAATGAAACCATTTACCCATTCACAATAAAATAAAAATACAAAAATAAAAATAAATAATTTCGATACAACAACATTAATTAATGTGTAAATGTATTTCCTTAAATACGTACCATTGATAGTTTCTTCCATTGGTCGATGTTTTTTCTTTGGGCCTTGGTGAAATGGTCCCAAACCTTCTTGTGACTAGCTGCACTGAACACTTTTTCAATCTGAGTGACTGATGGGAGAGGAGGGTAAATATAGATAGAGATAATAGTAACAACAACATCAACAACAACAAAATAAAACAGAGAAACTTTTTTCTAGTTTTTGTTTTAAGTTTTTTTTTTATCTATTCGAAGGGATTTATGTTTAGTTTGTTATTAAATGGTGTCTTTCTAATAAAATTAAACTTTCTTTTTCAATCAAGATGCTGCTATTTGATTAAGGACACTTTAACAACCTAATTCAGTGTCATTTAAACTGAAGAATAATGCTTTTTACCTATTATCTTAATTCGAATTATTTGTGTTAACTTTGCAAAGCTTTAAATTTTATAAGGGAAAATATTTAGTGCGTTGAAAAAATTTCTTACCTATTTATTTTGTATGTAATAAAAATTTAAACAACCACTTGTACTTGTTTGAAGGTTTTAAAATAAAATAAAATAAAATAAACAAATTTTGAGATTCTTCGATACTCCAAGACGCCTGAGAGAAAATTACACATCGAAAAATACACTGAATTTAAGAATATATGCTCAAAGTGATGCTCGTCGAAAAAAAGACTTAAGAAAATGAGCAACTAAAAAGACAGTGCAACGCTATGTGTTACGTGATAAAAGGCGAAATGATGGATTAACTTTCAGAAAATGCGGCACAAGCTGCAGAAAAAGGTGCTTGTTGGACTTCATGGTATAATTGCCGAGTTCATTAAAGCAGATTTTGAAGCACCTATTATGAAAATGAAACCTGTGCCAGAGACCGGAAGAATCGGGCTGAAGGCCAGTTACTAAAGAAAACGTATTCTTAAGTTAATAGCAACTATCATTAGCAGTGGGTCGACCAATGCGCTGATCACATAAATACCTTGTGAGTAGTTCTTAAACAATCGTCGAAGTTCCGATATTTAGTACAAAATTATTGCTTGTGATCTCATTTTAAAAATTAAAAATTACAGAAAACATTTTTAAAATTTTTAAAATTTTTAAAACCTTCAAACTTATGGAAGAATGTTTAAATATATTAATTGACAATGCAACAAAATACACTTACATTATGTACACATACTGAAAAAGACAATCTAGACAATCTCAAAGTAAAAAAAAAGCAAAACCCTAAACTGATTTTCCCATTGTTCGTTGATTTACTCTAAATTTAAAAAAAAAATATATTTTACCGGTTTTTTCATAACAATTCAGCATTAATGCTTTTAAAATTCCGCCAAAAATTGTTTGCTGGTGTCTGGACTGAGCAATAATTATTGTTTAAATAACTTTCAATATAAATTAACTTTTTTTTTTCAAGTCAACAACTTGGTTACAATATTTTTGTTGTTTTATTTTTACATACCTTGTACTTTGTGGATTTTTCTAATATTTTATTTTGTTAACGAAATAATAAAATTTAATTTAAGAAAATAAAAAAGAAATAACGTGTTTCAGTGTCGAGTTTAAATATTGTTCTCTTAAATAATTATATGAATTTTTAAGAGAACCTAACTAAACCATATATTGTGTGAGTTATTTATAATCATATATACGTATATCCATAAAAAATATGTCTACTAGATATCGGTGTTTGAAATGAAATTTTAATAATTTTTCAAAGAACGTCATAATATTTAATTTACTTATGAGTGCTCACCTTTTATTTTTATTTTTTAAGTCGGATTGTTTATAAAAAACAAGTGTATTCACATTTTGCCTTAAATTGTGATCGAATTCAGACAAACAAATAAAAAATAGTTTCGAAGAAGAAAAACACATTTTGTTCATAAGAGTTTAAAGCGATGAAGGGCAAGTTGTGAAATTTTTATCAATTAGTAACAGATTATATTTTATGTGTAGTTAAAATAAAAAAAGTTTTTAGACACTTGACTGCTGTGGGAACATCAGGCTTACAAAAAGATGAAAGTAAACGTCTAAAATGAAAATAAATGTAATTTTTCTTTTACTATTGGATATACTATAGTTTGTCCAGAAAAGATTGTCAGTACAGGAAAGATAGGACGTTTGCATCTCAGTTTGGATGCAGCTTATTGTATAAGTCTATCGCAAATGAAAGCACTAACAGCGATGCCGCAATATAACGCATAAAAAATAGTTTCAAGTTGCATTGAAATAGTACCAGCGTTACCATCTGGTGGATAAAATCTTACAAAACTTTTTATTTACCATTTATAGTGGCGCTTTTAATACCATTTTTCAAGGAACATTAAACATTTTACATATCACTTATAATTTCACACCTTTGTTATTACTTTTGCATTTCATTCCTTCTGAGCACACCCCTATGAACAATTTTTTTTATTTTAAACCAACTGTTCTACCAACAAGAGCATAAAATACCAACCAGTTTGAAACCACGACCTCACTCACTCCTGTTTTGGTATTGATAAAGCATTTATTCTGAAAACTCTTGCACACAAACTATAGGAAAAGGAGTAGTTGATGTTGGTTAGCTTAGAAAAGGTAACTCTTTCATTATCAACGAACAAAACAAGGAATGATCCTGATCATTCCACATTCGGCAGTGTGGCAACTCGCAATTAGGTTATGGGGGATGAACGACTTTTATTTAAGCATTAAGTAAGGAATTACAAAAACAATGGTGGTTGTATGTTTTGTTATTGATTTCAGAGGTTTTTTTTTATTTTTGCTGTCCCCTGGAAAATTGGAAGGTAGTACTGATTTAAAAAAAAGCTTTCCCATAAGACAATCTTTCATGAACGAACTATAGCTCTGATATTAAAAAAAAATAATTTTACATAGCAGTCTTAGGAAGATATCTTGTTTTTTGAATTCGTTGTTTTGACCCCTCCGCCGCCTATTTCTACACACTCAAATAAAAAAAACGCGTTGTTTCTTCTTAGACTATAAAACTTTTTTAATTAAATTAATTAACATACAAAATATTCGTGAGGATAAGACGATGGTATTATGCTCTCATCAACAAAAGTTTGCACATAGCGTAGACTTGGTAAAATGTGATAGTCGATACGTATAACTTTTAATTTATAATTTAACAAACAACAATAGCGCAGATAAGATATTAAACGTAGATTAACTTTTGCTAATCGGTGTTTTTTTTTTTGGCTTACTAAGGAATTAAGGAATAAAGTCCTATCGAGAAAAACCAATGAGGTGCTGTCATCCCGGTCCTGCTATTTCGTTCAGAAATATGGATATCGAAAAAAAACTTCTTTAACGTTAGATTAGATGTATCTAAATGCGACAGACTATAGATCGAACCGGCTGGAGGAGCTTATTACTTAACGCCAAAGATCACCCGCATCTGTTGAGCCAGCTAAAGTAAAGTAGTCAAGTAGACTCGCAACGTATATGGATAGTGATCTCCTGATACTTTGTCCAAATAGTCATCGTCATCAGTCTTCAAATACTAAAACTGTTTAGGTTCATTTGGATTGTTGAAAAGTCCGTTGAGTATTCGATAACCGCTACGATTGTCTACATTTTTTGTATGACAAATCTAGGTTCCATGTACAATCAATGTGCTACTGGTTATTTGGTAAGTTTTTTTTCTGCACAAAAAAGTGTTGTGTAATGCAGTGTCAACTTAACCTTAGTTTGTCGCTTTGATAGCAGAGAAGATACTATAATATTATTGCCTCAGTGTAGATTAAATAAGTGTTTGTATGTCGATTTTTTTCATACAAGGTAAGATACTAGCAAACATTCCAGTCTTTATTAAACTAATTCGATAAAAAAAATCTCACAAAATGCCCTTTTTTCTTGTAATAAAACTTACAATAACAACATGTGAACCTTTTTTTTTTATTGAAAGAAGAACAATTATTAACAGAGAAGATAGAGCCAGACAGATTAAAAAAAAGAGAATATTTTAAGCAACACGCATAAAATAAGAAGAAACATGTATGTATAGTATATATATAAATAAATTGTAATAAAATGTATACCGACAAATAAACATTGTTTTTACTAGATGTTTACTTACATTGCTGAGTCATTCCAAGCATTTGCTTTCGGTATTGTTCCCTTGCTATGCGGAGATCTTCTTCAAATTGTGTTTTATCAGTATTTAATCGACGCACATGGGCATTTGTGCTCTGTATCATCGAATAGAAAACATTGGCGTTCTTTTTCGAACAATCACCACGTTCCAACCAAACAATAAGCGTTTGAACGGCTTTCATAAAAGTCTCATCCGTTTTGAGTTTATCCGATAATGTGCTTGCTTCGTGCTCTGTGTAATGAACGACAGGAGGAGGAGACACCGAACGTAGCCTATCTCGTTCCATGCGCTCTTTGTGTCGTTGCTCCCGTTGCAATTGACGTTGTCTACACTCCCATTCATATTGATCATCTCTCGCTTGGGCGAAGTCAACATGAAGACGCCCACAGTTGGTTAACTCAGTATTGTTGACTAAACGAATTCTGTAACCAGAAAGATAAATGGCCGAATCAACAGAAGCTTCATAGACAAAACGAATGTGACAAAAATTCTTTTTGGACAGTCGGAGAGTGGTTATTTCGCCACAGCTCTCGAAAATTTCACGAATTATTGGCTCGGTAATGGTTTCAGGAAGACCTCCGACAAAAACAGTACGACAACCTGGTGGTCGTTCTCTGATTGTCGGTGCTGGTGCAGTCGGACTTGGAGGAAAAAGAGTACATGACTTGCAGTGAATAATTTCTTTTGCTGGTGCCCCAGTTGTTGGCATCATTCCACCAATTTGTGTGGCTGAATTTGGATCAGTTGGATTGGTGATATCTGGCATCATCTGGTACTGCTGCATTTGTAAAGCCATATTTGGATCCATCATCATAGTTGGCTGCATCATCATAAAGCCCTGTTGCAGCATACTATTGAGAAACATTTGAGCTCCATTTTCTGCCATATTATTAGCTGATGTATTAACTGGTGTTGATGATTGATCTGAATTTGGAGGCTTTGTGGCATCTCGATTTAATGGACCACCACTCAAAAAACGACGAAGATCTGTTAAATTTGTTGTCTCACTGTCATTTTCCAAATCCATTGGACCAGCTCCCATTTGATTGTGTTTAGTGGTACTGATTGCTTCGGATGATTGGAAGGAACATGTAGGCTTTGAGGAACCTACGCCACTAAACCTGCTACTACTACTGCGGCGTGTAAATTCTAAAGGAGTGTCATTGAATGTGGGCGGAGGAGGAGCTACACGACCAACTGGTGGTGCTGTGGCCGTATTAGCCGATGTAATAGGTGTAGTCGGTTGTGGTCCCATATTTGAAGAAAAATTGTTTGCATTTGCTGCTGCAGACATTGCAGCTGCAATTTGGGAAAGAATGTTGTTACTATTGCCACCACTGGTAGCGCTGTTTGCGAGGTTATTCATTAAAGGCACTGCAATAAAAAGAAAAGAAACATTTAACTCAGATGGAAATATACCAATATATTTATTATCAAATTGTAATTTATTTATTGTATTCAAGGGCGGAATTCATGGTCATCACTCATGTGAAGAAAATGCTTAAGGTAGCTCCTGACTACACTTGAGTTTCACTTAAACGAAAGCAAG
The DNA here is from genome assembly GCA_951217065.1 of Baccha elongata. Lineage (NCBI taxonomy): Eukaryota > Metazoa > Arthropoda > Insecta > Diptera > Syrphidae > Baccha > Baccha elongata. Next base: position 47,447,898 of record OX578274.1, read on the forward strand.
AGAGACGTTCACTTGGGAAAAATTTGTACTTTAGTAACGATGACGACTATAAATCTGGATTAATGACCAAAGAACAACAAAAAACAAACAAGTCAACAAAGTCAACATGATTAGGCTGGGCAACATAAGATTTTTGAAATACATATTTTTAAACGCTTGTTCTAACGAAAGCAAAATATTTATTTATCGAGCTATTTACACTGATTCGTTAAGAAAATAATAAGTTTTTGTTTATTCATTGAGGCTGTAGCTGGGCTAAAAAATGTGGTCTATTCGATCAACTTAACCAAACCTTAGAGTCGTTGAACTTTTAACATTCTGAAGGATCTAAGTATTTATGTAAGTTTTACCAACAAGACCCATGTATGATTAAATATACACAACCTGGGATTTAGAGTAGTACCTATTGGAAAAACCAATTTAAAAAAAAGAAACCAAATTTGTAGGCTACTTGAACTTGAATAGTCGAACCAGAGACTACTCGGAATTGGTCATGAGAACAACAAAAACTGTGATATCCGGTTGAAATTGCCACCAGTGTTCCTCAAGGTTTATACTAACAGTTGCGGGGCTTATCGCAAGCTCTAGCGATGCTCGGTTGGTTATGGTAGACTCTTGGCGCCGTATAATTCACTATCAATTAGTATTAGATTAAAATGAATTTTATATCTAACCATAAAATCTGGAAATTAAATCCAAAAGTTTCAAGTTGTATGTTTTTTCGTCGCAGTGGATGTTTATTTATTTATTTATTAGCACCCGAAGATGGAAGGGGCAGGACCCCCTCCTTTCCCGGAGAGATTGTTTAACTTTATTAACTTAATACAAGCAACAAAAACTTACGTCTAAGGTATCTAAATAAATTAAGAACTACGGTTTCGTGGTAGAGGTAAAGATGTTGAGAGCGGGCCAGCTGTATAGGAATGGAAATTGATAAGGTTAAGAATTGGTATAGAGAGATATTTTAAGAGAGTGTTTGCTGGAATGAAAGTCAAAGAAATTTTGCATACTGTTAGAAGTACGAAGCATGCGGGTCATTGGTTCATTAATTCAATAGTTTGTGCGGTGGAAGTTAATGTCAAAGAGTGACACCGATCTCAGATTTCTAGGATTAGTGTGCAAAGAAATTTTTTTAAGAAGCGCAAGGCAATCAATGTTACCTGCTATTTGTTGATGAATAAATACAATGTCAGCTTCTTTGCGACGTATATCAAGTTGTTGCAAATTAATGAGTTGAAGACGATCTTCATATGGTGGGAGGTAAAACATATCGGGCCAGGGTAATCCGCGAAGTGCAAAACGAAGGGAGTGAGAAACATAAAAGGGTGACCATACCTGGCTGGCATATTCAAGAATGGGCCTGACAAATGTAAGGTATAGAGATTTAGTTACATAGGGGTCTGGGAATTCTTTTGACCACCGCTTGACAAAACCAAGTGCAGAGTTGGCTCTATTATTTGATATGGTGATGTGAGATCTAAAATTAAGTTCCTTATCACACACAACTCCTAAATCACACAGAGAATCAACAACTTTAACTGTCTCATTAAAAATTAAGTAAATGCGAGAGGGGAGTGGAGAGCGTTTCTGGGTGTACGTTATAGCTTGACATTTGCTAACGTTAAGCTCCAGGAAATTCTTTTGGCACCAGGTGGAAAATCTGTTAAGATCTTGTTGAAGAAGATATGAATCGTTAGGAGAGGAAATGTATCTGTAATTTTTTTTGTCGTCAGCTGTTGTTCTTTTGAAAGCTTCATTGGATTACCGTACGTAAACCTTTGCACCAATCAGATAATGTCATCGAGTCACACAGAGAGGATGATGTCTTCAGGCAACTGAACACATCTATCACAATTAAATTAATAAAAACTATCCCTGTCCCTTTTTTTTAGAAAGAGCACGCGCGAGTAGATAAAAGTCATTTTTGCTAATCATTGTCATTTGATAAATGTGTCAAGTAAATTTTCATTTCTTTCCAATTAAGTTGTTGCTTGCTATAGTTTAATACCAAATTGTAAGTACAAAATTAAAAATGTAATTTCATACCTTACATATATATTTTTTTTTATATAGAAATAAAATTATAATCTACACCAATTTGTGTGTTACAAATTTTTATATTTGGGAAATTACCATTCTTCTTTAGTGCAGCAACAGATAATGTTCAGTCGATGTTGGCTCCTCTGAAAAAAGAGTGCCTTCCGTCAATTGCTACGCGTTCGATTTGGTTACTGATTCGGCAATCTAGTGATCGCCAATGTGTCTTAAGAGATTGCGAGATCTCTGAATCTCGTGGTAGGTACTCAATGCCATGATTTTCTATCACTACTACAAGATCTAGTCTGTTTCCGGATATGCTATGTTTTCCGATTGTTGTATGGAAAATGGTTTCTTTTTCAATTTTATCTTTCTATGAGGATTTTATGCCTTATTGTGACTTGAGTGAAGGCATAGAGTTTATACACAGTTTTACATGTATACACTCAATGGTGAAGGTGATTTGTTGTTTGGAAAATAAGAAGTCGAAATGTTTTCTTTTGAATGTCGTAATAAATCTAGGGGATGTATGCCTACCTACCTTCATAACCGATTGAAATGGGTCTCTTCACTTTCGATTATTTACAATGTGAAATATATGAAATAAAATATCTAATACAACCAAAATTAATAATTAAGAAGACAAACTTGTGGATTATGATTTATGAAAACCATGACCGACCCCAATAAACTAAATAATGATGTTAACAGCACCTCCCCTCCCTGCTAGACAACCAATTTACCGGCATTTTTAACCATGGCAATATTTACGAATAACAGAAGCAAAGCAAATTTGCAAAAGAAAAAAAAAAGATATGATTGTCAATTTGGCAACAAAAGAAAACGAAGAAAAAGGAAAAGATAATCCATACAAAATGGCGACGAAAATGAAAAATTTTCATCGAATTTTTTTCAATACAAATTAATTTACAAATAACTCTATAAATTTTAGAAATTTGTTCTTTTTTGTTGTTAATAATTATTTTCATCAATAACTTACTCATATTTTGCATTTGGTTGCGACCCATGTTGTTTGAATAATTGAAAGACATCTTCACAAATTTTGTATGCAATCGAAATTACAAAAAAAGAACAATCACCAAATTAAAGCATTAATATTTATATAAACTTTTTATCACAATGTTTAATGGCATATTTGTAATGCAATTTATTAATAAATATTATTTATTTATAAAGTGTAATTTGTATTTATTATATTTGTTTGCTGGCGAATCGAACACTTTTCTTCACTAGAAAAAATTCTGATTGAAAATTTTTCATCTTCTGACGTTTTGTTTTGGTGTGATTTTTGCAGTAAGAGACAAAGAAAATAATGTGTGTAAGAAAATTATAGGAAGTTCTTTAGTTCTGAAATCAGAGATGACGCTAACATCACTAAGAGTATTTAATTTGAGAAATAGGTTTGTGTCTGAGATAGTTTTATAGGCAATTGATTTAATTTATAAACCAACAACGGCGCTTAAATAGATGAAGGGGTAATATATTAATATAAAATGCGATTGCGTTGCGATTATTGCTGATTAGACTACTTTTCAACTAAGAAACTCCTGAAACCTTGCAACTAGCGTCGATTCTCTTTTGTGTTTATGAATTCATAATGTTTGAATGCAACTCCCAACCAACTACCAACCAAAGTTTCTCTTCTACAAGCTCAAATGTACGAGTGAAAAACATACGAGCTGCACGCAGGCAGGAGTGGCTTCGATTAAAAGCAGTCATTATTGGTCTGTCTTCGTGTTTTTCTTTAGACTGCTTTTAATGTTTTAAGCTACATATGTACATTTTTTTTAAATTCAAATCAATTTCAATTATATGTTTAATTTGTCAGTGACATTTTGTGAATTGTTGCCAGTCGGTTGAAATTTTCATACAAACGGAGAAAAAAATGATCATCCAACTAAAAGCATACTTAAACCGATTTCATCTAGTGTTGAATACGTGAACTAATTTCGTCATAACATTTCAATTAAAACGTTGACATATTCATAATGTACATAAGTCAATAAAATGTGAAGTGGATTTAAAAAAATAAAAGTTAGTTTTATAACAATTTTCACCAAAGTATATAAAAATTAATTAATTAAAACAAACATATAACACTGCTTCGCAGATTCCCCGCTAGTAGTTGATGGTTTCCCTAGTTATGTTGGAACACGCGTGAAGTTGGCTACTGGCGGTTCTTATCTAATATATGCAATAATTGAACCGTTTTTTTTTTTAAATAGTAAATTAACGGTATTTATTCTTTTCGAGATAAAATTGCTCTCAATAGAAACATCGACATTGAAACATTGAAACGCTTATAATACATATAATTTATATTATCGTTATTTTCAATTTTTGGAAAAAAATCAAAATGGACTTATTCCACTTTCAAATAAAACGGCTCAATTCTTAATTTAACCATTTATTTTCGATTGTAGTAAACGAATTTGATAAAATTATTATTATTATTATTTATTAAATATGTAATTACAAAAATAATTACTAGCACTAGCTGCAGGGACTAGCGAACTCTGATGTTTAAAATATTTATGCCTGTTATACCGTTGCCGTAAAAAGCGACACGACAAAGAAAACGAAAGCTGTCCTAAGCGACATAATTATCATTATGATAATTTATGCTGGCGTAGGCGACAGACGACAAAAATAAAATGCATGACAATTCATGCCTCTTACCGTTGTCGTTTGTCGGTTTTGACAGCTGTCGTTTTTATTTGCCGTGTCGTTTTTCACGACAAACAACAACGGTAATAGGTATGATTTATATAAAACTAGCTGTTAGCCGGCGCTTTGCTGCCGCAGAAAAAATAAGTTAGAAAGCTTTGATTTTGAAAAAGTTATTATAATCCTATTGGTGAAACATTTTTCCAAAAGCTTTTAAGCTCATATATAAGAGTTATCGTAAAAGCGACCCAAGTGCCATATATTCGGTAATTGAAATATCGTTGTTTCCATCATACGTTACTTCTTACAACATCAGCTATCTGGCAGTGAAAGTTCCGTTAAAACCCGAGTGCCCCTAGGGAGTTATTAAAATATAGCCTACTTGAACCGCTGCAACATAAGCTATCGGTCAGTGAAAGTCCCGTAAAAATCGGTTAAGCCGTTTTCGAGATTAGCCGGGACAAACAGAGAGACAGACAAACTTTTTAAAAATGTTTTGTTATAAGTTCCGTATATTTTTACATTACAAATAGATAATTCATTTTTATTTATGTGAATGTTAAATAGGAATCAAACACGACAACGAAGAAAGACGATAAAGTGGGTCCGGCAGGTCGTCTGTACTGACACCTACGTTCTAAACGGTTGAACCAATTTGCACCTAATTTGGTAGGTCGTTTTTTTAATTTCATATTATGCCCGAAGCAATTTTTGTAGGTATAAGAAGGCCAGTCTTTTCAGCTCTGGTTAAATTTAACAATTTGCAGGTAACCATAGAAACACATACCAAATCTATGGTTAAAAACTGAAATAACCAATAGTTACAAATAACCAGAGCTGAAAAGACTGGCCCTAAAAATAGCTTTTTTAAAAAAACGTATCTAACTATTTCAAGCAGACCAAAAGTGGAACCAAACTTTCTTAATATATAACGGTAATTACCGTATTCCGGTATTTTTAAATTTACATAAACTACCTATTATGATATTGATAACAGCTGATATTAATTTTTTTTTTTAATATTTTTGTTGTTTTAATTATTTTGAAATTAGTTCTTAAAACTTGCTAATCCAACTTTTTTTTTAATATATTAAGGAAAAAAAATAATTTATTTAAAAACCGCTCCAACGATTTTGAAATTTTGTTTTTTTTTTTTTCATAAACTCATGTTTTCCAATGAAAATTTTCTTCGCAATTTCATCTTGGTTTAAATGTTTAAAAGATAAAGATTTATTTATTTCGTTTTTGTTATTTTGTGCTGAGCCCTCAGAGTCTTATAGGCAACTTACCTGAGTTTGTGCGACCCTGACCCAGTGGTATTATTTACTTTGATTGGCATGTATGTATATACTCTATTATATTTTAGTCAGGAGTTCGTTAAAATAAAACTTATTTCCTTGTATTTTAAACTCACTTTATGTTTTATCACCTGACGAATCATTTAATCCATTTGGGCCCTCTGTGGGACGATGACGAATCGAATCGTCATAAAGGATATCAGTTGGCCTAAGACAAGGATCAATTCGAACACGGAACGCTTTCCGACGTTTTCTGAGCTTAACGCGGTGAACCCCACAAGCAGATCTTTAGATGAAGCGGTGAAGTGTGAAGATTGTGGTGTGATTGCATTTTTAATGTATTATGCGAACAAAAACCGCAGTTTAAAGTGTATTTAGCACTAGGCAGCTTTTCACAAAACATATTCGTTCGTTGTATGTATTACCAAAAAATATAATTGTTATAAATGCTCATACCAAAAAAGAAATTAAAATAATAATAACTAATCTTATTTTTTAGTGGAGCAATTGAATGAAATTGAAAAACGAAGGTTTAAGAAACTGTTATGTATTAACACATCGGAGTATAGGTTACTAAAACCTTTTTTTTTTTAATGCTGGTACCTTCATTTTTAGTAGCTAACAATCCAATCGGGTATAGACGTATTGTATGCGTGGCTAAAAATCCGAAGGTGAGTCTTCCTGGTTTAATTAATTGGAAACAAGTTCCAAATATATTAACAAACTTTAGAATCGAATTCACCCTTGAAGTCTTATCTTTTTAAAAGACTATTTTAACAATTTTTTTTTGTCGTATGAAAAGAATCAAATTATCAAATCAAAATCTGCCATATACAAACGCCTACGATGAGATTCACTTTATCAAGAAAAATGATACTCTTTCACCTTGGAGGTTTATTCGCTTCCTTGTTAGACTGGATAAGAACTCAGACCAGACACACACTTCAAATAAAAATACGAAAAAACAGTTTTGGCTCACAAACGATGTGTATATTGTATCATTTTATTTCTCTTTTTTTTTCAAATAGTAAGTATGATTTATAATTAAATGACCGACTTATATAACATTTTGTTTCTTCTCTGAAATTATTTACATTTGCACATAAAATAACACTCAATTGGATTAAAAGTACAACAAATCGAGATAAAATGGATTATTACATTATAAGTATATAGATACGTTATCACTCATTCTTGTTTCATTTTTTCAATTAAAATGTATTGCTAGAATATTTATTATCATGAAACTTTAATGCGAACAGCGAAAACACAAAAACTTATTAAATCTTATTTATGGTTTATTGTTTTTTTGTTTGTTAATATTTTATTGAAGACATTTATTTTTTTAAATTCAAATTACATCAAGAGTTTATTGAAGAATTTGTATATTTTTTGCTGCTGATAAATTTAAAATTTTAATATGTAATATATAATTTTTTTTTCAATTCTTAAATAGAATTATAGTTTTAATTTTTAAATTTGTTCATATTTACAGTGAAACGTGAATTGTTAATCTATTTTGTAATTTTATTTTAATAGTTTTTTGGAGCAATAAAAAAATAAATGTGTAAACGTTTATTTATTTCACTTTTATCTAGATTTTTATTTTGTCTTAATTATTTTTTTTAAGTCTTAGGTATTTGTTATGTTTAAGAGTGTTTAGGTTTTTGTTTTTCCCATTAAAATAAAATCAAAACAACTTAAAAGTAATTTAAGTTTAACTATGACTTTAGGTATTATCATTAACTATGACTTTAGGTATTATCAAGATGGTTTCAAACTCACCGAAGTAGATTTCACTAAATGAGCATATCGATTCCCTGTAAAGAAAAACACTCAAACCGAACCGAAAAAAATTCTTCTGCATACAATTGTATTTGTTTTTCTTTATTTCTCTTGCCTTTTAACTCAAGAACAATTGCTACAAGAGTAAACAAAAAATAAGTCGATGTAACGACATCCTACGAACAGTATTTGAAACTAAAACATGATTTCTCTATGTGTATAAACTCAATGGTATTATATAAAATCTTATTTACCTTCGTTACAGCTAAAACTGAACAGCATGCTTCAAAATAAGGGGCAGTTGTAATTTCAGTTTTTCAACCTTCAATCATAATTGTTTTGATGTTTGGATGAACATCAAAGTTAGGCTCAGTATTATTACTCTCCAATTTTCTCGGTCAACTCAAATTTAGTCCAGGATTTTAGTATTTGGGACGAGTCAGACCTATGTAACTATTTAAAAAAAAACTATTGTACACCGTCCCCTTAAAAAAGTTAATATATTACCTATTAATCAGTTTATTTTGAGCTTTAAAAAATTACCGAAATTCTGAATTGGTTTGCTTGAAAAGGAGTTTAGTAAATGACACATGGGTGTTTTAACACCAGAAAAACAAATTGTATAGTCTTCTGAGTTAACTATAAAATCTTTATTTTTGATTATTCATCTACTAGGCTTATGGACCACTAACTTTAATTAGTTCGAACAACTGTAACTGCCTTTCTAATATCCCTCAGACTCTCATATTTGCATATGACGCTAATTAAATTCTTAAAGATCTAAAATTCATTCCAAGTGTCTTTTTTTTTAAATATCCAAGTTCAATTCTTCCTTTCGGATTAAGAAACCAACAATACCCTATCCACCTACACGCAAACGTAAAATGAAAAACGAAAACGATTTGATATCTTGTGCGTTCAAGTAGTAAAAAGATCCGAAGAAGCTTCAACATCAAAAATACTATCGTAAATAAAATACAGCACGACAAACTCAGCTGGTACTGTCATGTATATTAAGGGGAGACGCTGAGAACCGCGTTCAAAGGGCACTTCCATACAATGCTCCGGTACAATCGCGAAAGATATTGGAACATGGAACAATCCATAACCGGGATTGGCTTTTCGACATTTTCTGAGCTCCACCCGACGAACCCCATTCGAGATCATAGAAGAAGAAGAAGAAGATCAAATTAGACATAAGATGTGGTCGCGTTCGCCCTATTGAGTTACATACGAATACTACTAAAACAGCACTTCACCAATTCAAACATCTTTTTATTGTAAACAAATCAAAAATACCCTCCTACCTCTGTAACTTGTATGCCCAGTTTCACAGTGAGAGTTTAAACTGTAGTTTAATTTCGTTCGGTTTTACATCGAAAACTTAAACTCCAGTTAGCTAAAAACAGTTGGCGAAGCTCTGTGTTATGAAATTTGTTTTGAAATGTCAAATTATTTTTGTAAAAATGAAATAGATCGTGAATTATTGTGAAATAGTTATGCTATTGTGTATTTTACATCAAAAAAATCTCTCTCAAATCAAATTTTTGAACTCGTTCAGTCACAATCGTTTACTTGCACCACAATTGCTAGCCAATTTCGAACATTCATTAAATACGATAACGTTCGTACAACTGTCATCAGATTGTATTACGAATTGAAACTTTTGTTTTTGTTAACCAAATATATTATTTGTTTTGTTCTTGTTTTTTTTTTAAATATATGTAGATAATAAGTGAGCATTCGTTTTGTATGTTTTTAGATAAAATTAACTGACAATACATTCCACCAGAAAAAAGTTGTTGAGTTTGTCATGTCGTATGGTAGTTCCAAGTTTCAAGTAAATATTTTCCAGAACTGAGTATTTTTTTTTCTGAACAAGAACAAGCAATTGTTCACACAACAGCATTTTGTGCCATATGTTTTTTTTTTACTGTATCAACAATCAAAAATAAAAAATAAAAATATAAAAACCAAGTGTTCACTGTTACAGGAATTTTATTTTGTATGTATTTTTGATTTAATGTTTTTTTTTTTTTTGAATTTTTGTTATATTTAGGTATAATCAATCAATCAATATTATATTATGACTTAAATTATCGTCTCCATTATAATAATAATTATTGTTTATTATTATTACAATTTAGTGTGTTTGTTTATTTTATTTTTAATCGTATTGTTATAATTACTTAGCGGATAAGTCCGAATGGCTAAAGTCAAATATATATATATATATATTTATATATAGAATTTTTTATTTTTATATAATATATTCATATTTATATATATTTATATTCATCAATGTGTACAATGTTAACAAAACAAATAATAATTAATTAAATTTAAGACGAAACAAAAAAAACAACAAAATAAATTTACAAAAGGAAACTTATAAAATGTGTTTATATAATTTTTTTTTCATTTACACACAAACAAAAACACACAAAAGGTAGTGTGTATGTCCTTTTTAACCATATTCTAGAAACTTTTCGGTTTTATTCTCTCTGTATGATGTTGTTTTTTTTTTTTAATTATTTGCTTCTTAAATTAAATAATAATAATAAAAAAAAATGATCAACAAAAAAATTATAAACAAAAAATGTACAATTTATACTATCAGATAAAAAAAAATTTCCTGACATTTTAAATTACTTAAACCTCTGTGGAGCGACCACTTTCTTCGGACCGGGACATCTTTCGCTCCCTACCCGGAATGCGTCCAGTTAGTGGAGCTTGTTGCTGCTGTTGCTGTTGCTGCGGATGCGGTTGAGGCTGCAATTGATGTGGATGAATCATTCCTGGGTGTGGCATCATCATAGCCGGATGATGATGATATGCCTGCATCATATGATGACCGGGATACTGTTGCGGGTGCTGATGTACCATAACTGGTGTACCACCTTGTTGTGGGAAGCGCATTTTAAGTGCAGCGGCATTAGCAGCAGCAGCCACAACAGCCGCATTCTCACGCGAGGCACTGCTCGCTGTGGTCGATTGGAAGGATATGGACATGCCGCTGTCAAGGGAGCCCACACTGCCACGTCTTTGGGGCTTTTCGTTACCAACTAAAGGAGGAAGCAAATTCATCATCAATAAGCCATAAAAGACATGTGCATCTCGCTTAACTTACATTGCTCGTGCATATCCAGCAGACTGTTGCTCAAGGCGCTGCGTTTGAGTTGTGCCGCTGTGTCGTGGTTGCCATTTGTTGAATCACTTCCCTGGGGCGATTGGAATGGGCAGGGACACACCTCAACGTCGGCCACTCCGCTATCGCGATTCTCCGAGTTACCATTTGGGCGAGTTCTCGATGATTTTTGTCGTTCCATTTCGGCTTCTATGCGTAATGACTCCATTTCGTCCATTTCACTTATGGATTCTTTCAGATCTTCGGCGAATTTGCAACGATCATGTTCGTTGCGGGCATTGAAAGTGACCAGAATCTTAGCGTCGACTTTTTGCGACAGCTGAATGCAATACGGATAATTGGGCACATCCAGAAGTGTGACTATCATTCCGCATAGTGGGAAGCTATTCCGGAATGTGTAGGTGACTGAAGATTTCTTTTTGCTGAAAATCTTCGTAATTACAAGCAGGTCATTGAATAGGAACACCTCGCGCTGATGGACGCCGGGTCGTTCTTTTTTGTTTACATCGGGAATTTCATAGAGTCTGCAATAACAAACCAACCGACGATGGGGCAGAGCTAGATTTGGTTTCTTGCCGACAATAGTGGCTTGCACTTTCATCACTTGGGTGACATGATCACTGCCAGGCTTGAATTCGTTGGCTTTGACGCGCTCATAGACGCCACCCAACATATCACGGTCAATATCGTGGCAGTCATCGATGCCACGAAGGTTCTTTATAAAGTCTTCGACACGCATTCGCCGTTCGGGCTTGAGGTTCGGTGTGTGCAGATCCGTATTGAGCATGATGATGGCGAACGCTAGAACGAAGATCTGAAAAGAAAGAAAATATTGAAGAATCTTTTTGACGCAATAAGTGCTTCCAAACTTACCGTATCAGATGACCTTAAACGTCCCACAATATCCTGATTACACTGACAGTAGCGCTGTGAGAAGATCTCCATGAGTCGTTCGATTTTCTGTGCTTCGCCGGGCATACGGAAGTATGCCTGGAATTTCCTCAGCGCTACATCGACTTGCATGCCGGAGAGGTCCAGTTCGCCAGCGAAACACTCCAGAACAGCCATATTGAAGGGGTTCTGCAAGTTGCCTAAATATTCTCCGATCATTTGCCGTGACAGACCCTTTCGCGAGATAAGGAATCTCGCTACTCCTTGTGGAGTATTTTCCAAGAAGCCTCTTCGAATCAAGTATGTGATGCCTTTTTCGGGTTTCTTATTGAATAGGTTTAATCCGACGCGGTATTGTCGCTTACGGATAGTCTCTGACACTTTGTAGTTCTGCGTTGTTGTGGCAGCTACATTTAATTGATCAGCTTCGTTGTGCTGCTCATATTGTGCGGCGCTGGTGTGTGAGCTCATGTGATCATCAGAGACAAGAACCATACCAGTAGCTGCTGCTGGTGGATGGGAAGCCATCATAAGGATATGATCAGGAGAATGGGTGCTGAACTGGTTGGAGCTGTTGAGGGCAGTACCGCGTTTCCATGTTTGCGGCGAATTTGAACGATCTGAACCCAAATCACAGTTGGCTATCCGATCAACTGATGTGGCACTGGAGTCACTTCCTGAACTTTGTACGGAGGTCAGACTTCCGTTCTCTGCTGTTTTGCATAGACCATTAGTGCGGATCATCGATGGCGGAGGAGGAGTTTGTCGCATCTGTGCCATCATTTGCTGCTGGGCAGCAGCTTGCTGAGCTGTTATAGAAGATGTACGCTTTGGGACCTCTGGGGGAACTTTTTTACGCTCCGAAGTCGTTACTAGAGCTTTGGGTCGCATGTAAATCTGAGCTGCAGAATAGTATGGCGTGTGTGGAGAAGTTCCAGGAACCAAAGTTCCGCTTGCACTGACCCATGAAACGTTCAGTGAGGAATCCAGATGACTCGAATTCGAACTGTAACTGACATCGTGCGGTACCGCATGATATGTTGACTGGGAGGACACATAATGTGGTCCACTGATCTGAGCCTGTATCTGTGCGGCGGAACTGTAGTAATGCTGTTCGGTTGCGTGAAGAAGATTCACATGTGGATGGGACGAACTGGAGGAAGCTGTCGACGCTGACGAAGCTGTAGAAGCTGCACCTGAAATAACTGGAGACTGTGACCAACACGTACTATGTGCTGCTGGCATTGGCGATGTATTACCCGATTGACTCCTTGGAATTGGACTCGAATCAAGATGACGTCTTTCCCGCAGCGACATCGACCGTGATGGTGGAGTTCGGGCTGTGCCGGGTGGACCAGCCATAATGGTTACTCGCGCCTGATGTGAATGCTGCTGTTGTTGTGATGGATGTTCCAACTGAGATTCAGTAGCACTACCATATGCCGACGATGAAGATGTATTAGATGGTGGGCCATCTTCTGTGGTGACTGCTGCAGCAGCTGCCATCATCATACGTCGGCTTAGGCGCTTCTCTGCTTTGGCCATAGCTGTGATCGAAGCGAACTTCTTAACCATCATATAGTGCCGGAAGGCACGCTGAATTGTAATTGCTGCGTTACGGGCACACACTCCTCCGTATTTACGTTCGAGCAATTCGATTTTTTTCTCCAGCAAATCCTGGGAGAGTTCGTACCTGGAAATAAAAAAATATTAAAAAAACATGAGTGGTTTAAAGTTTGTACAAAAATTGAAGAAAGATCAAAAGAAATAAAAAATTGTTTATTTACGTTCGATGAAGCATCGGTGAAAAGTTAATTACTTTAGAGGGTTTCTTCTTTAAAAGTTCTTTGTTTGTTTCTTTGAAATAGATCAAAGATTGTTTAGAATTTTTATTAAGTTCTTTAAGAACGATCAAGAAAAAGTTTCAACAAATCCATACAGCCATTGTGAAGAGAAATAAATTATTTAAGGAACTGCAGCAGTACATCTGCACTAAAAATGCATCTGAGTGAAATATGTTTGAAATGGAACTGACTAGAGAATGCAGTCGATAGAATCTAACAACCCTCGACTTATACTGCCGCGCCGCCGGCTGCTACACAAAATATTGAATGCTCAGCTGTGAGAAGTTTTTTTTTTGTTTCATTGGATTCTCCTGGAATGAGAGGGGAATTCATGAAGCACCCCTGGATTTCAATGAAATTTTTTTGTGTTCTTGTATTTTTGGAAAATTGCGTGCACAAGGGTCTAATTTTAATCGGAAATTCACAAGCCAAATGGGATCTTCATCGTCGTGTTATTATCATCACACAACCACTACAAAAGGGAAGTGGAGGAGGATCCTTTTGTTAAAGGGATGTGTACAATGTAGTTGCTACAATAATTTTTGTGCGTCCTTTTTATGCTGCTCTGTGAATTTTAAGAAGGAAATGCAGACAGAAATGGGATATGGATTCGTGTTCAATCGACAATATACTTCTACTCATCACCCGAAGGGTGATTTATATAAAGGTTGTTCCATGAGGAAGTTTTGATTAAAATGCATTGAGGGGAGTTTATAATAAAATTTCTGTGAAGGGAATAACTTGGTCAGTTATTTTTGAGATAGGTACTCTTAAAGGATATGAAAATGTTTGAGTGAGTTTTTCAGTGCTGGAAGATCTTAACAGATGATGGAGTGATTTTAAAGAATATGATTTAGGACAGAAGGATTGGAAGGGACATGCGGTTGCTTATTTCGAACGGCGCTAATGATATGCTACTTCATGACAATGACAAAAGATACTCCTGGACGATTCAACACCACTTCCTGGCAGGGGAAAGTTCCCCGGAAAAATTAACTGATCAAGTGCCACCGGGTTGGATCTGACACCATGGGGAAGTTCAATAGTTTGCTTTGCTAAGACCAAAATTCTTTGAATTTTCGGATTTTACGTCTTACGAAGAATTATTGAATTTATAGTTATTTTACATTAAATAAAATTAATGGATATTCAAGCCATGCAGATGTATTTAAAAATTTCAGTGGGATATTACCTGAAAGGTTAAGTTCGGGATGAAATTTCTTCCCAGTAATTTGTTTTGTAAGGGACAGAGTGGTGGAAAGTGACTGACAAAGTGTGGAGTGTCTTCATGTCAATCAGTTTAGTAGCTGCCATCACTGGCGGGACCTTTGCTTTACTTCTAAAGGTCTTTCTTGCTGGGAAAATAAGTTTTAAATGTTTTTTTTTTATAGAAATCTTAACAGAGTAGTCGTGCAGACATTATAGCTCCTATTATTTCTGTAGTATCTATTTTTTAAAGGTCTGTTTTCAGCTACCAGCTTGGCTCAGCCGAACAGCAGCAAATGAGTATAACTGTTGTCCGTTGGTTGTTGTGCAGGTCTTTCTTGCTGGGAAAATAAGTTTTAAATGTTTTTTTTTTGTATAGAAATCTTAACAGAGTAGTCGTGCAGACATTGTAGCTCCTAATATTTCTGTAGTATCTATTTTTTAAAGGTCTGTTTTCGGCTACCAGCTTGGCTCAGCCGAACAGCAGCAAATGAGTATAACTTCCGTTCCCGCTGTATGGTCGTTGCTGTTGGTTCTAAGGTTTGCAGTTTTGTCTGTTTCATTCTAGTAAATTAAGTTAAAGTAATAGGGCATATTCATTGTTGTTTTTTAACAATGTAATTTAAATAGGAAAAACTCGAGTTTATCTTAAAAACAGCTTAAACAGTGTCTATGATTATACCCCAATATGTCAATATCGATCTAACTATCCAATAATTAATTCTTAGTAGATAAAGTTTCTTTAAACCGCTGCCGCTGTTTGCCTAAAAAAACCCTACCCTTTTAATTTTTATCATCAAACCCTTTGATACATCTGCTATCATATTACAAGTTTCTAGCTCATGGTTTTGCTTTACTGTTTTTTTTTTTTTACCAAAATGACATTATATGATGAAGTGACCATCTGTCTTATGTTTTTAAATTTCTTCTGTGCATCATACCTATTCAATTTACATACATAAATTTAAATTCGACACAGTAAGTTGTTTCCCTTTTATCTTTATTTGCATCATTACATCCTGTCAAATCAGTGTCATATCTCAATAAAAAAAAATATAGATTCCAATGAATCAATCCATTTTGGTTTCCATTTGTTTTAACCCTTTAACCCCCAAACAATAAACTGAACCATTAAATTCATGCAGAAAATTTAGCCTGAATGTCAATATATTCAGTTCCCTAATAAAAAGAAGGGACAAACGTGCAAATTATATCTTTTGTTTGGCATTTTGACACCCTGGAGAGACAGTTTATTTTATATTGACTTGGCATTTTTCTTTCTTTAATCACATTCGATAGGGAAAGAATATTAAAGAATATATTTACGGTCAAATGGAAGTGAATAAAATTTGATTCTTTTATCAGAAATTAATGTAAGGCAGAAAATTCATCTCATCTCTGTGGTAGGTAAGATAGACATTTAAAAGATTTTATTGATTTCTTTTTGTGTTTTCGGATAAAATGCATCTTTGACCTTTGAGTTTGTGTAAGTCCTGACAAGATGCTTTCAAAATATTCAAAAAATTAAAGATAAATATGATAATTGTTTGACTAAGTCTTATGTGCTTCGTTGGTGGTCTCCAATGAGTCCATTTTTCAGGTAGAACACAAATTGTGCTACTAATAGGTTTACATGAGTAAAGGTGTACCATTGTGAAGAAGTAAGACGAATAAGATACCCAGATTATTTTCGTGTACGAACTCTTTAATGACCAATGATTCACAATTTGTATTATACATTAATATTAAGGACGATTATGAATATGATAATAAGTGATCGTTATCGTTGATATAAAACAGATGGAATATTTGAAATTATCGGAAAGTTTGACAATATTGAATTGAATTTAAAAAAGGGCGGGATTTAATTTACAAAAAGTTATTAAAATAGTTGGTCAGACTAAGAATGATACTGCCTAATGACTCGTTGCTCTAAACCTTAAAACGGCATTTTTCTATTGAACATTTTACCAATAAACTAAAGTCCCATTTTGTTTAAAATAAATTTTAAAAGCGTCTTTTGAATGAAAGGACAGTTGGCATTTAAAATAAAAGACAGAGAAAACGTTGAAAGTGTGCGCTTAACGTTGAACTTTCAATTATTGTAAAGAAAGATCCCACGAAAGGTGAATATAAATCCAGGGTTGGGATATTTTTTAATTGTTTTATTAAAAAATTACCAACAACAGAATAAAGTTAAATTGCCGATACAAATTATTACTCCGATAAGCAAAATGATTTTAAATGTTTTTTGGTGGAACTGGACATAATGTAATAAAATTTAAAAACGGTTGTTGTAAATGTTAAAATGTTTGTTTAATGTTGTGCGTCATCAAAATTACATTTTATTGCGAGGGCATAATATTGTTTTTTTCAAATAAAGTGAAAAGGTTAATTAATTGACCATGCACCAACATTTATTGTTATTAAATTGTATGTCTTTGCAAACATAACCACCCTGTTCTAGAAATGTAAAAATAAGACATCGTTATAGGGACATATATAAAGTTGACAACAATTTCTTCAAATAAACATGTTAAAAATTGAAGTTCAAGGTAAAGTTTTTATCAGTAAAATTAGATTTCCATAACGATAAGGTAAATTATCTAGATTACCCTACCCACATTCCATTTGAATTTTTATTTTATCTGTTCTAAAATAGTCAATCAAAGAATTTAATCTCGTTATAAAAATTTTAATTCAAAATAAAACGGAAATTACCAACTCATACAAAACTTTAGGGGAACACTCAATTTACCACATAAACTTAATCCGTATGGTGTAGAATCTCCTATACGAATTTGCCTCATCACCGCGGAAATCCTTCTGCACTCTTCTTGACGTTGTCGTCTCTTCATTATTATTCTTCCTATCATCATAGATCGGAACTTCGATAATATTCGTCACTGCAGTGGGTGGTGGTGAACTTGTAGTTTTTAAACTTCGCCTACGTTCTACACTCGCCCACCTGCGTATGCAATGTAAACTTTGACGTCTCCTGCTTTGCCTCGACAATGACGTTTGTTCATTTCCCTCTGTCGTTGGTAGTGATGGTTCCGACCACAATGATGATGACGATGATGAAGTTCTTCCTGATGATAATGATGACGATGATGATGGTTTTGATGATGAAAATGACGTAACCGCAATACGAGACAAAATTGTTGCTGACTCCCACTGAATGAATTTTCCTTTAACGTTGACGCCTACGGAATTAGTTTTTAAATTCATTGTAAGCACATTATTTTTGGCACATCACTAGACGGCATAAATGGCGATAGCTTTGACACTATAGATATGGAACAGGGATGGTCGTGAGATTTTTTTTTTTTTGTGTTTTAATGGTTTTTTGGCAAACGTTTTTGTACACACAGGGTTAAACGAGTGATTAGACTGAATTGTTATTTGCTTAGTGCCAACAAAATTAAATTGTAGGCTGCAGTTTTGAATGGAAACTCAATGAGAATAGCAGTTTTATGACAATAAGGGTGGCGGGAAAACTTTCAATTTGCTTGTCAGCTATCAGAACTTGATTGTGTTAAACTTTGTTAGTATAGAAGATGAGGCGACTATCATTACTTGCAAAAAAAAAAAAACACTTTGAAATATATAGAGGCAGACTATAATTATTTTTCGCGTAATCTTGAGCTTTTTTGATAAGAATATTTAGCTATTTATTGTCAGGGAATACAGAAATTCTTTTGCGTTTTATTTAAAGAAAACTCTAACTAAACATAAACTTTTGAATCGCAAAGAAATACATTTGTAAGACATAAAAAATGATTGACAGAAGAAAACATAATCATATTTTATTTGAAATGTGTATACACTCCAAAAAAACTTTGGCATCACTTAATAATTCTAGACACATATAAAGAATTTATATGTTTTTTGAGCCTCGAATTGGGTCAAACACTTAAACATGACAGGCGTGATGAAATGTTGATGTTTCGTTGCTGTTTTGTTTACATTTTCTTTAAGAGATTGGCTGCGTGTGTTAATCAAATGCATTTGTGACGTCGAACAGATTATGGTATTTTTATCTTTTTATGTTGATATTTATATAAACATTTGTTAGTTTGTTTATGTTTACTTTATTTTTGGTCAGGTGTTTTGAGAGAATAAATTTTGTTGAGATAGCAGATTTATTACGTCAGCTCAGGTTGTGTTTTATTGTCATAAGTGTTATTTTATTTGTATAATATGATTCGTGTGCTACGATGATAATGCAAATAAAAAACTAGCAGTTGATAAGATAAGAGGTCTGATACCGCATTATATGATGTAATTTTGACATAACTGACTTCTTAGGACTTAGAACTGTCGTAATGATATTCGAAAGGTATATTTTCTTACATTTGACAGCCACGGTCTTTACAAAATTGTTGCTTACTTAAAGATTATTAAAATGTCTGCTTTATTAAATTGAAGGAAATTCTGATTGGGACGAAGAATGGATGCATCACTTGAAATTAATTTTGCTTACAAACTAAATTCAAACAAAGTAAAAGATAAAATCAAATAGCACCATTATTTTAACCAGTTATGCCATATTCCATTACTTATTACTTTTTTGAATTTATTCTTAGCATAAAGTTTTTTTTTTAATTTTCAATTATAAGTTTTAACAAACTAGCAACTAAAATGTAGAGCTCCAAAAAATTTACTGACAGTAACTTAAAACGGTCATGGCACCCACTAACACTACTTTTAATTTGAAAAAATGTCTGCCATTTTTTTAACGTCAGTCGTTAGTTTATCAGTAATGGTCAATGGATGTCATAAATGCGTTAGGTCTTCCACAGACAAGTCGACTGATTTGCAGCTCGAATTTCAAATCATTAGATACCTCATTTCCATTCTGAAACTTCGGCAGAGGTGTATTTATTTTAGTGGAGAAACCCACATTACTAATGGATATATAATTTGTTTGCACCTAATAGCTTTGCAACAGAAACAGTTCGATGTTGACAGTTTGTGGCATCCATCTTGTTTTGACGCCATCTGTAAGTGTTAAATCTGTTCTTTATTATTCAATCAATCACCTCAAATCACCATGACAAGTAACATGATAAAGTAGCAATGGCCGCCAAATGGCCGCCACGAACTGTCAACATGTCATTTTGAACTGAACTAATTTAAAAGTGCTAAGAACCTTTAAGGATTCCAAGATCTAACGCTAGATTGACAAGACGTTTCCTATAGTTGAAAACTCGGTTCTGCCATTATCATGATTATAAAAATAAATTATAGCAAATTGTAAATTGTCGATTCTAACGTCTTTTAGGTAAAATGATTGGTTTATAAGCAGTGTTGCCACTTTATAAATCTTAATCTAATTAAAAAAAAAAAATAATTGAACAAAAGAAAATATTTTTTCAAGATTGACGAATCTTAACGACCTTGTCCATGTATAACATCCCACAATAATTAAGACAAACATTTCATTCCAGATAGTTAAGTCCCCTCGTGATAAAGCAAAACAAAAAGAAATCCATGTTCTATTTGATTCCATTTCACAAAATTAGCTAGCAAATAAATCATGGCCTCTTTCTTTATCCTAATTTGCAAAAAAAAACAATAGAGAAAACACAAAAGAAAACAAAAAAAGTTAAAGCAATTGTGACAATTAAACTCAAAGCAGGAGAAAAATAAATCCACGTTTAAGGAGGCGTCAATAAATACCAGAAAAAGAACAAAGTTCATAACACACATTTTCGGAAAATTTTCTCTCTAAAAAAAACATGAAGAAACTCCAAAGAATGCAAAAAAGATAAACATTTTTCATTTACACATTTTTCTTTTTTTCACATTCAGACGAGAAAAGAAAAATACGAATGGAAATAATGTCATGCCAGTGACAGATATTGACGCCCCTAACATGAACCAGATGACAGGATTATTTTTAAAGCCAAAAGCAGGGATGTTTTTATTTTTCTTTTTAATAAAAAGCAGAACTAATTCTGTGTAATGAACAGTGCACATATAATGTATTTAATTAGACTAATTAACGCACAGTTCATTGCACTTGAAAATAAAAATAAACTAAGGACATGCGTATCTATGTAGATGAAAATATAAATAGGGAGCGAGCATAACTATGCGACACAAAGTCCTATAGCTAAAAGCCTCCGTTGTATTTTTTGTATGCTATGTGATGATAATTATAAAACTAAAGCTAAAGCAGGAAGGATAATTTTGTAAGAGAAGTTCATTAGGGAGACTTTAAATGTTTATGTGCCTACAAAAGGAAAGAATTAAGTTTTAATTAAAGCTCCAGTGTGACATTTAAATAGGGATTTGTTATTTTAAAAATTAACCACTAAGTGGATTGGGTTAAGTGTTTTCTGAATTTCAACAAACATTTGTTTGTGCCTAGAGAGTGGGTGGAAAAGGGATTTTATTTATTTAGTTGGTAATTGAATTCGACATGTTTTTTACTCAAATGTCAATCTAAATCGATTCAATATAAAAATAATCTGACATATGGGATATGTTTAGAATTCTAGTCTAACGATGCCATTGATATAAAAGTGCGTGGTAGGTGAAGAATATGATTGAATAGGATGTAGGTAGCAGTGAATAAAATCCAAATTTGTACCTACTTGAAAAGCTAAATTAATTCTTCAACTGAAAAAGATATGAAAAGGAAAATGAATCCAGACGATACATATTAAATGAAGCACGTAAAAAGTATTAACTTTGAAAAAGCTTTTATTTGTCTGCTCATACACGACCAAATTTTTTGACGAGTTGTATTTTTAAATTTCAAAAGGTTAGTAATTTTAGAATAAATTCCCTAACTAGAACGAGTGGCTGTTGACAGTCTGTGGCAGCCATGTTTTTTTGGCGGCGTTTGTCAAATATGTTGTTCATTATTTAATTACTTATTTCAATTTACCATGATAAGTCACAAGATTGAGCAACTAAGTTCACAATATAGCCGCCACAGACTCAGCATGCCATTTTGAGCTAAACTTTAATTAAGAGGAATAACAACTTTTAAGGATGCCAATACACTAGATGGACAACACGTTTTATGATAAATTTAAGTAGAAAATCATTATGATCTTTATTCATCATTTATAAAACTGATTAAGTTAGTATGTAGATAGTGTTGCCACTCCAAAAATTTCGGAAAAGTATCAGTGTTTAAAAGATAATTGTTTAATTAAAATGCATAATGTACTTAGTCAAGGGAATACAATGTGGAGAACGCCCAAGATCAATGGAAAAAGTGAAAAAGTGCCTTCTTTTTATTCATTTTATTTGAGATTGATGCACAAAACGAATTTTATGTTAAAAGCATTGAATTTAAAAAAAATATTAACTTTGGAAATCAAAATAAACTAGTAACCCTGGTTTTATTAGTTTCTATTTAGTTTCTTTTTTAAAGGCCCAACTATAATGCGCATGAGTAAGCATGAGCTACTGTCAAAATCGCATGTTCGTTTAACATGAGCTTCGCTTGAGCTGTGCGATCTGAACCGCTCTTACATATGTAAATTTTACAGCTGTGGGCTTTTGACAATCCGAAAAAAAATTTAGTTGCATTTTACCAAAAAAAAATTACGAATTTGCATTAAATTATCTATTTCATAAATCAATAAATTTAACAATAAGTTATGCATTTTTAACACAATTAAAAGAAACTAAAAACAAGTGATTTGCATTATGCGCATTCATCATGTTTGTATAAACATGACGAAACAGTTCGTTTAATTTTGACAGTAGGTCATGCTAGCTAATAGGAGAACTATATTGAACGGTGCGTACGAAGCCGTCCATAACTGAGCAAATACAAGAATGCGGATTTCTTTGTTTCGTCAAGTTTCGATAAGTTTTGCTTCCGGAAGTGAAGCAGGCTTTAAAGCAAAGTTTACGTATGTTACTTTGACAGTAGGCTAAATAGATGTGAAATTTTCTTGTATTTGCATCCGACACTCAATTTGTGTGTGTTACCAGACCTTTCTACATCTCTGCTGTGCAAAAAACGAACTCTATAAAGTGAATATTTTTAAAATGTAATTTTCCTTCAGGTTTTAGTAAAATGCGCATCTTTATATTTTCCATAAATGAAAAATGTAATCAATGACAGATTGCTTATGGGTTTTCTCAAGCACAATACGCAAATCTTGGATGGGCAAAAACAAGCCTCTATTTTTATCTCTAAAAATGCACAATCATTTAAAAAGCAAAAAAACGATTTTGCAAATTATTGTAACATCAATCAATCAAAATACACTCAACAACTAACCCTGTGGAAAAACGTTTGTAACGTCGAATTAAATCGGCCAATTTCTTCATGATTCGTTGAGAAAATAAATTACACGACAAACAACACGCACAACATTTATGTGACATTTATTGTTAAAAAAAAAATTTCTAAAAAAAGATTTCCCGATATATTTCGTTTAAATTTAAAACAATGTTAATCCTCGATGAAGACAAGAAACTTGTGTTTTTTTTTCAATCAAACAACTTGATATAGTTGAACAAAAAATATCACACTTCATGAGCTTTGCTCATTTATTTTGTATTATTCATATTTTCAAAATACACAGTTTTCAACTTGACATTTTTGTATTCACAAAGAATGCACACGTTTCACTTAAGTGCTTTGTTCAAAACACATCACAGATATACACAACTTGACTACGGGTTTATGACATTTAATCATTCATTCATCGTGTATACGCGAGGAGAGTTCTTCTCCACACAAATCTTTGGCCAGACATGACAACAAACTGTCAACTGAGATTTACTCCTGTCAGAGTTAGGAAAAACACACGATTTAATATTGCGACATGAAATGTGTGCACATTTTTACTGTACACACATAAAATATTTGTTGTGAAAGAAAACTAGAGTTTCCTTATTATAAAAACAAAACACGTCACCGAGACAACTCAAGAATGCAGGCTAAGAGGACCACGTCCGAATCCAAGTCCATTCACACTCCATTGAAATTTCTTTCGATTTGAAAATATTTCAAATGGAAAAATCCACTTTTCTCTCACACACAGTCTCTTTCGAGGAAATCTCTTCTGATTATATGGAACATCTATTTTCGGCAATAAAGAGAAATGAAAACAAATTTTCTTAAATATTTTTCAAAAGCTTTTTCCAAGCAAAGCCGTCGCCGCCGCCGTTTTACCAAGAAACCCACAGAAAAAAACATTTTTTTTTCAAAGAAATATGCATCAGCAGGCAACTTTGTGGCGCCTCGTAAATTTTTCCGCAAAATTATTTTAATTATTGTGTGCGACTTTTGTTATCCTATGTAAGGAAGGGAGTTACAAACTTTCTCCTTCCTTCCAAAAGGGGAGACACTTTTTGATGCCAAGAATATGTTTTGCAGAATGATGTCGAAAATCAAAATGGAGTTGCTTAATGTGCGGAGTTAGATGCAATTTGTCGATGGCTTTATGTGCATTAAACAACAAATGCAACATCCTGAAAGTTAGAGTTTCTGACTTATTGCCAGAGAAGGTAGGTATTTTGGTTCTGATGGCACGTGGGAGCTTTTTTGCTTTTGATTCAATGGGTGGGGGTTGAAGGACGAAATTGAGACAACATGTGAATCATTTTTAGTCAAGTGGAAATTTTAATAGACACTTTAGGAAAATTGATGGGGAAAACAAATTAATTCACCGAATTTATGTAAACAACAGAAAGTCTGATAAAATTCTTGGAAAGGAATGGAATTTCACCACTTAAGAAAAACCGATGACTTAATAATTTGATTTTAAAAAGGCTTTTTAAATTTTCAATGATTGAAAATGATAAATAATTTGGTGCAACTGGACATTAGACACGTTTTATTCGAAAACAAAAATCCCATAACATAATAATGCTTTAATTTATTATTGAAAGCAAAAAATATTGCACAGAGTGGTCTATCAGTTTTCTGCCTTCTTCCAATAATAAAAAGTATATCTAGTCCTTTCACTAATTTTTTTTTAAAGTAAAGTGAACAAGATAACATACCAGAAAATCCAGAAACCAGGAAATCTCCATGTCCATAAATTGTTTATAATTTGATACTAACTTATCACCTGGTGATAATGTTTGCTATGATTAACTTTAATCATAAAGAAGACGACTATAATTGCGCGCCAATTATTCCTTATCTATTTTCACATGTGTCACAAAATCACGGCATATGCTCAAAGTGTTCACCACAGCGAAATGCCAAAGTGAATTGTGCACAGTGAATTATCGTTTCCACAGTAAATTGAGCGCAGTGAATTGTTTATTCAGTGAATTGGGTACAGTGAATTAGTCTATATAGACTCCTCTCTAAATATACTATTGTTTAATAGAGAGGGAAAATCTAAATGCAGAAGATCTTGATAAATCAAGATTAAAGGAAATTTCAAACATCAAGATGAAGATTATAGTAAGGACGAAGACAAAGAACATCTTCGTATTGATTATATCATCTTTTTCTGCATTTTAATGTTCCTATAATTTCTCAAGTTCCAAGTTTTCAACACTTTATTTTCAAAAGTGTTCTGATAAAAATGCTACTGAAAATTCTTAAATTTAAATTCAGCCAATAAAGCACATTTTCTGAGTCTCTAACATTTGCAGCTGTATCTGTTCGCTTACGTTTAGAATTCACAGATCAAGAGAGTGCATTCTGAAAGTGATTTCTGAAAACTTAATTTTACAAAATATCCAATCGAAAGTTTTTTCGAACTAAGTATTTGGTTCAACTGTGTTTTGCTTTCAACGTTTTTTTTTTTTTAGTTCAATAAAACTGGGTTATTCTGGGTAATCGAAAATCTTTTTTACCACAAAACATTTGCCATAATCGGGGAATCGGTATTGGAAAAAAAATTTCATAGAAAAGTTTTCCCACAGAATTCTTGATAGCGTTGAATGAATAAACTATTAAAATTTATGTATGCAGTAAACTAATTACCTATTTACTATTATTACAAACGTAAATCATTACAACTGCCTTACCTAAATGAATATATAAATAAAACGATTTAGGTAAAACTGTGTCAACCTAAGACAATTTCAAATATTAGTATTTCCAACCGTGCTATTTTAAATTTGTCTAAAAATAAAATGCAGATTAACCTTTTCTTCTGACAGGTTACCTACTTAATCGATTCTACGTGATAAAATCTCAAAACGAACACTATATTATCATATTGAAGTTTATTTATTTAGATACTAATATGGAACTTGAATATAAAAGCTACCTGAGAATCTTTTAACTTCATAACTTTATCTGTGTCCAATTTCTATTTTTTACGTACCATTTATAAATTAAAAAAAAAAAAAAATCACAAAAACAAAAGCTCTGGGTAAACCACAAAAAGCTAAACTAAAAAAAATTATAACTACCCTGTCCACAAAAGCCAATTAACAAGTTTCCCACTTAAGAATTTATTTGTTTTGTAAACCTGTTTATCTTTTAATGGCACGAGTCTTTAGGTTGAGAACACATTATATTTTTTTTTGCAAATTAAATTATATTCTGAACCTTTTATGCAAATGAACAAAAAGATTAACTTTTCTTTCGGTATCTATCTCCCGTTGGAATGTCATGTTTGTTTACCTTTTTCTGGGGCGTAGAAATATCTCCTGAGGTGAAATCCAAAAAAAAAATTTCAAGAAACAAATCATCTGCATCTATTTAAGTAGTAATATCACAATTTTATTGATTGTTAGTCAACTATCACAAAACAATCACAGAATATCACAAGATCACTTTTTTTTTGTTGTTAGTTTAAAATTGATTTTTTTATAAATTGAAATAAAAAAACAACCGTAATATTTTTCAAATTTCCATCCGCTAACGAACGCGCAAATAAAAAAAAACCCTCAACAAAGGGGTGCTGATAATTTTTCGCAACTGATACCACCACCCTAAAACCGAGCACACCTACGCCTTCCAAGGTGGATTCAGCGATTTCTGTTTTTATTTTTTATTTGTATTTCTCCATAAAATCAAACAAGCTGTTTTTTTAAACATGAACAAAAAAAAAATTAACCACCAACGTCGACTACAGCAACGACTGTCGCCCAAACGTCAAATCGAAAGTGTCTGTGTTTGCATTTAGCCTACGTCAATAAAGCTTTTTGTTGCTACGAGTAGGTATACCGTAAATTTCGTTGGAGACGACGAACGAATAAACGTTAAAAAAAAGTTATCTCCAACAAGAAGATTAGGAATTTTAAAAATGTATGTTTGCTACCGCTGAATTAGTGTCAAGAGAATGAATACGCGAATTGAAGAGGTAAGCACGATTGCTACGCGAGTGATGCAACAGAAGCGCAAGCAGCAACAACAACTGTCAAAATGGATGTCCTCGACTGTCATTCAAGTATTTTGATAACAAAACGTACGTACGGAAGTAGAAATTTACAAAAATCTACTTATCCAACTTGTTAAGTGATATGATATACGATATGATTGTCCGTCAATTCTTTTAGAAGAACACTTTGTAATTCCATGGCGACACGAAGACATGACACCCTCAATTAATAAATCGAGTACACTGTAACTTTATAAGTTTGTAATTGGAAAATTTGTCTTCGTTCTGAATGCAAATAATGAAATATAGATTTCTTCGGAAATGATTATGCAGTTGGAATATCAATTCTATCGTGCTACACAAAAAGCTTGCGTTGATCGATAAAAAACTATCATAAGTTGTCTTGTCTTCCAATCATATGAAAGTACGACCGCGACCAGACAAATATAAAGCGGAGGTTGTAGGTGGTTGATTGAGAAGGCATACTTTCGCCTTGACTTCTAGAAATACTTATACATATATGGAAAGAAAGTGTAAAGTGTTGCCAGGTGATTTGAGTTTTGGTTTAAGGTGTGCGAGGGGTGATTACTGGTTAGAATAAAATTAATGTTTTTCAAAATGTCAAGGAATTTTGTGGTAAACTTGAATGGGAATGACAGAAATTAAAAATTTATATCAGCGATTTTTTTTTAAATTAACTTCAAAGAATAAAATAAAGAATGTTGATAATTAACTGATAAAATTGTGATTTTTTTTGACAAAGGAGTGGCTTCTTTTTGTAAGAACTTTTATTTCCCATTTTTCATCTATGTGACATTTTAAGATTTTCACAATACACTTAAAATTGTTCTTGTGTCATTTGCGAAACGTTGAATGTTTGCTACTGGAAACGGGAAACAAATTCAAAAATAAAAACAAATAAATAATTATAATTAAATTACAAAATAGTTCAGAAATGTTTTATAAGTGTTTCTAAAAAGTGTTTACAATATTTCTTTGGTCTGCACAAACCAGCAACATTTTTACTTTAAAACAATTATCTTACTTTAACTTAACCATTAACACTTTTTTACGTCCAGTAGATACCTACTTATTTCCATTAAAATATTATTGTATAATATTCACAAAGTCTGTTTCTGAGAATGGATTGAAAAGTGTAGATTTATAAGTGTAGCATTAAAAATATAATGAGGTGATTTGGTTTTAATTAAATTAAAGCACCAGTTTAAGGAAAAAGTTATGCCACATCTAAGGAAAACCTTTTTACTTACAGACGGCATGTAATTGAAAAAAGAAAGTGTTTTAAAATAAGCTTTCCAGTAAATTTTTTTTAGTGTCGTGTTCGATGGACTTTAATTTTTTTATTTTATATATGAATGATGATTATTTTTAGTTAAAAGTTCGACTTTGCAAACTACAAACGGTCTCCCACATATCATTTGAGGACCGAAATTCCCAGATGTAGTATAGTTTCAATCTTTTATCAAAAGATCGAAACTTGACGAAACATTCGCTCCAGTTACCGACGCGACAGCCCTGTACGCATTGTGTCATCCATAATTCTACCTAAGGCCTTGGTTGAAAGTTTTGACATTGACAGATCATTAGGGAAATTTAAAGTTGCGTTTGCATTAAAATACCAATTTATTATGTCTTATTTCAAATTCATATAGAATGGGTTGTGTCAGAAATTCTAGGAGGAAATTCGCTTACCGACCGGTATGGAGGGCTTTTATTTTGCAAAAATGATGTTTTTCAGCAAAAACGGTATGTATTTAACTGCTGCCAGAAAAACCTCTGTCAAGTTGAACGAACTATGTTTCATTTTCATTTAAACATTGCAAGTTTTAGATGCGATTGAAATAGTTTCAATGAAAAGCGATTCAAACCACTTCAACTTTAGTCACCAGAAACCATCACAAGTCTCAAAAGTCATTTAAAGTTTAAGTAAAGCAATACAACTAGAATAAGAAAACATCAATGCATATTCAAGAAAATATCCCCAAAGTGATTCACATTGAAAAACTATTAAAATTGCACCTTGTAGCATTGCCCTCGATGGTGTCTGGCAACAATTCCCCTGGCTACGGAATACAATAAATTGGTGCCACTTCCGCATCACAGTACAGTCCATTTTGTTTGATGTTTTCATTTTTTTTTATTCATTTTGTGCACCTTTTTTCTGACTTTGTACCTACACTTGTTAATTTTTGTGTGTCTCTGCTATGTCTACGTTTTTTGCATTTTAAACCAAACATATTATATAAAGAAAAATATTAAAAGAAAAGCACAGGAGAGAAATAAAACACAAATAACCATTCAGGGAGGAATGTTCATTTTTAAACATACACTAAATCAAAAAAGTCTTCATACGAATTTCGGGAGTTCCCATTATTTTGTAAATGACTGAGGAGCTGACTACTGAGATATTTCCAAACCAAATTCATAAATCTTACAACTATTTGCAGACAAAATCTTTTGAACTTCAGTCGTAAAATATAAAAGTGCTGGAAAAAGATGGTTTACTGATTAAATCTAGTTTGTGTTTGTGGTCAGATTATTAATGAAAAATAGCATTGCCATATTTCATTCACTCAGGAGTGAGGAATCACAAAAATCTTTTAAACCCATAAATACAATAACTGAATTAACACAGTTTCATGGCTAAAGACACAAAAAAGGAATATGCCGACATTTTTTCAATTAATGAAATTCACGGTTTTATAGTAGAAAAAAGACGGGTTTATTTTGACAGTTTATGTCAGCCATGTTGTAGCATCTGTCATTACAAAAAAGAGATCTTGCGATTCCATTCTGTTAAGACTTTTATTTCTGGGGTTTTCTTAAATCGACCGCCTATTGCCAATAATTGTTCAGCATTCAAAACATTTTTTCTTCACATTTTTTTTTTTAATTTTGTTAGAAAGTTCGAAGGACCAAGCTTAACATATTTGCAAATTGTCATCACTCTTCGATTCATTTTTAATATTTTATGAAGTGGTAGCGCCCCCTATCATATGTGTCACTATGCACTAAAACCTAAGCAAAGCTATTTTAGACTAAACGTTGAAATTGTACGTAGACTTTTTTGCCACACTGTTACTTCTGCATACTTTTATTATTATGACTATATTTATTTTTCATCCATTTCTTTAACATCGTGTGTGTATTTTATTTTCCGTGGTTATTTGCTGACGACAGTGCACTTCCGTGCAAAAGCAGAAAAAAATAATTTAAGAAATACAAAAACTGAAACCCCAAAGGTAAACGAACAAAATATACCTTTTTTTCAATTGAAGGCGTGCAGGTATATGATGAGATCTATACACATTTATAAAGGGTTTACTTCCGCTTAAGCATGAATTTATTCACAGCCTATGCGACGAATCCACCGAGGATAGGATCTGCACAGCATCCGGCTTGGATGCCCAAAAAAAAATATCGAATGAGTGTAAATAAACACAATCAACCGTAAAACAGGTGATTCCACTTCACATCATTCGGATTGAAAAAAAAAGATGATATAAATAGACTACAGATTGTTTGAAATTATATAAGTACCCTATCCTCTTAGAAATAAAATATAAAAAAAGAGAATAAGATATAATAAATATCTTCTTCTCAGATTTGTTAAAGAAATTGAATTGTTCATTAAAAAAATGGGAAAAGAGATATTAAAACAGAAAAGAGATATTGCTAAGTTATTCTATAAGCGTAAATACATTTAATTAATAATGTTGTAACTATAGTTCCCAGTTAGTTAAAATTGTTCTTAAAAGAATAAGGAAGTTGTACAAAGGCTAGTTATCCGCAATCCGCTTATGAGAAAGATTTACAGAAATAGACCAGCTGAAGAGCGGGAATGCAGGGTAGTCACATAAAATACTAAAAAAATAACGTAATTTTCAACTAATTTAACAACTTAGGGAATCCCATTCAAAGCTCATATATTATCAAATCATCGTTTGTATTACAAATCGTCGGTATGTTAGAATACCTTAGTTCGAGAGCTTAACATCCAGTTGCCGGACTTGGACTTGCTTGAGAATTAGCAAAACTAAACTGAAAATGGATCCTACTGAAAATGAACCCTACTTCAATA
Organism: Baccha elongata; assembly: GCA_951217065.1. Classification (NCBI taxonomy): domain Eukaryota; kingdom Metazoa; phylum Arthropoda; class Insecta; order Diptera; family Syrphidae; genus Baccha; species Baccha elongata. The sequence continues at coordinate 47,479,175 of OX578274.1, forward strand.
GTTAATCCAAAGGTTAATTGAAAGGTTATACGTTTAAGTATAAGGGAATCGTCCGTTTATCGGAAGTGTTCACAAGTAGAGCTGTCATGTAAAGGAAAACGAAATATTTAGATACAGGGGAGGCATTGGACAAAACTCCTTTGAGAAAACTAGAGAAAATGTTGTTGATCGGAGCAGTCCGGAAGAAGAGTTTTCAGTGTAAAAGAAAACGAGATATTAAGACATACTGAGGTTAGATATTAGAGACAACTTTTTTGCGAAAACTAGAAACTAGCTTCCCGAAGATGTATTCATTCAAGGAAGTCCACTTCTTATCGGAGCTTTCCGCAATTAGAGATTCCCTTGTAATAAAAAAAAGAGATATTAGCCCATAGACGAGATATTAGAGAAAACTTCTTTGAAAAAAAGAGGAAAAGTTGCTTCAATGCATCCGTACAAGGAAATCCTTTGTTCATCGGAACTGTTCAAACTAAGAACTTCCAGTGTAATAGGAAAAGAGATATTAAGCTATATATATGAGATATTGGAAAAACTTCTTTGAGAGTTTTCGCATGAAGCTAAATTAACTGTACAATTTGTATTCTTTAAAAAAAAATGTACATAAAGTTAACTTTCATATTAGTAATGCAATGAGATTTAACGTCAGAAGTAAGATATCCGATTGTATTTTGACTTTACAATCTAAATGTTAAATTTTTCGTAAAACAACAAAATGTCACTAAATATTTTAATAAATTTTCAATATCACCGCAGGTTTATTTACCCTATAAATTCGAATATCAGAGGATATAAAATTTAACGTGGGAATTTCCTGTGAAAACATTTTCATAAAATCAATTTCGAATTACTGTACTTACGCTGTTTGTGCTCGTGAACGTTTCATAACCTCTCCGCCATTGCGTATTGAATTCTTCTTGTGCAATGTTTGTTGAATAACTGCACCATTGGAGCCACTACCATTAGCTGGTGCTCCACCATTACCGCTTCCAACTCCGGTACCAACACCACTGCCAGCAATAACAACAGCACCCCCATGATGGTGATGATGACCGTGAATGTGATGATTATGACTGTGATGGACAACACCAACAGCCGATGCTGCTGCTACTGCGGCTGCTGCAGTGGACGAAAGTTGTAGCGATGCTGGTGTTCCGGATGTGGCTACAACCGAAGGCAGACCGGCCGCCTGTTGGCAGACCTGCTGCTGCTGTTGATGACACAACTGATGATGGGGATGATGTTGATAGATAATTTGCTGTTGTGATGAGGGCGGGTAATGGGTGGATGGTTGCAGGTAAACATATCCACCGGTACCGGTAGATACACCACCGCCCGATGATATTGATCCAGATGTGGGGGCAGCTGCAATGGCGTATTGGCCAGGTCCAGGCCGATCGATGACCTTTTGTGGAAAACTGTAATGAAAAAAAAACTTTGTTATAAAAAAAGTTTTATACAGAATGGGAAAATGACTATATCTTAATTCAAGGTTATATAAGTTTTATTTACACAAAAAAAAAAAAAAAACAAATAAAAGCACCGAAAGAAAATTGAAAAATAAAAAAATCAATTTGTTTTTATTAAATCTACGTCCGGGGTAATTGGAGGAAATTGTTTGACAAACGTGCCAAACGTGACCCAACTAAATGCAATTTTATATCTAACATCGAATCGGAGAAGGTATTTCGATGCATTATTGTGTAGGCTTGCTGCGGGCTTATATTACTTTTTTTTCTGATATAATTTCTATTATGAGGTAAAATTGAATTATACGAACAGAACATGCATGACATGAATTTGTTCATCTAAATGGAGATTTTTTAAGAAGAAAATTTAACGATAGGTTGCCAGACAAAGTGTGGAAAGCACGTTTTATAAGCGAGTCAAATTTTGAATGGGTTTTGCCGGATTCACACGTATAGAGGAAGGTATTTTTTTTTTTCAATAAAAATACTTATTTATTTATTAAATAGAAAAAATGGTAGAGTTTGATATTTACATCTACACCCATTTATACCTAGGTTGTACAACATTCGATATAAGAAGGAATAATAAATATGGGAGAAGACGTTCTAATTTTTGGAAATGTCAAAGTATAGAATTGACTGTGGCTTCTTTCGATAGAATAATTTTTTACTTCACAAATGATTTGGTGAACGATGCTATAATTTGTGATAGTAGAACTGACATTTGACGCCATTTGCAAAAATTATGGCGTTTTCGGATAGAGTAATGTTTTGCTTTACAAATGATGTGTCGGAAGATGCTATAATTTTTGCAAAAAATGTCCAAATGTAAAATTTCCATTTGAAAATATTGTGACATCTTCCTATATTATAAGAGTGATGTTTTACTTTACAAATGATTTGTTTACTTCACAAATGTCACAGTAGAATTGACACATAGAGCCATTTGCAAATATTAAGCATCTTCTCATAACGTGATGAATTTGCTGCACCTTGTAGGTGCATACAAATTATAATAACGTCATAGATCCTGCCTAGTATAGAAAAGAAAGTATGCATATACTCCAACACCGTTCACGACATTTTTTACTTTAAAAAAACATCATACAAATGCTTATACGAAATAAAATTGAAGGTGTTTACTGTTCAGTGCAGCTGAGAGTCCTTCAAAGTCCCCTTGCAATCTGAACCATAATTTTTTAATTTAAATATAAAATCGAAATATAAAAATAGTTACGTAAGACCGTGTTTAGACTGGGAAGTACTCTCGTGATTACACAGGTCCTCAATTGAGGATGTCTCACTTCAAGCGGGTGGAATTTTTGTGAAGTGAGACAGTTGTACGAAGCGAAACTTTTGCATTTTATAAAAGAAGATAACATCCATAAATTATTATTAATGCTTCTATTTGTTTCCTTTTCGAAGAATTCATTTTCTATCACTCTGCATTTAGCTTAGTTATAAAAAATACTGCGATGCTTACATATCGGTAGTCAAGCATATAATAAACAAAATGGGAATTTGGAATTGGAACAGTACTCACGCTTCCGATGTTTATAATATGAAGCTGCCTCACGAGAGTACTCACCCCTCACCCCTCTCGCCTACGAACTCTCTTGAGTCCGGTCTCAAATTTCCCAGTCTAAACACGGTCTAACACATCATTCCTTTCAAAGTAAATCTTATTTTTTATGGTAAAAAACTTCATCATAAAAAATTCCCACGAAAAGAAAATTGTCGTCAAATATATCATCAAAAGCTATTTTTGAAAATAAAATTATTCCTCAATGGTATTCTTTGGAATTTCTTAATTAAAACGCATTGAAATAAATACATTTTTATTAAAAAGAAATAAATAAATTTTCAGAAGAACAGAGTTTTCGAAGAATTTTTATAAATTAATATTTTGTTGGAAACTTGAATACGAGAATAGGATAATAACGTAGACTTTAAAATTAATTAACACAATAAAATTTAAGGCGTAGCTAAATTAAGATGAAATCATAACATTGAAAACGTTTTATTTTATCATAAACAATAAAAAAAGCCCACGTTAAATCTGTCATATCATCAGAATTCACACTATACACAATGTAAAAAAAAAATAAATAAATGTAATATTATTTATAAACCAGAATAAAATCCAAACATTTATATTTAGGGAAGGAAAATATAAATAGCTGAACATGAATTTTGATATTTTATTCGTGCACTATCAGTATTTTTTATAGTGAAATGTCGTCGGTAAATATGTTCGTTTGTTTAATTTAAAATATTTAAAAAACAAAGTTTCTTTTCATTTCTTTACATTTACCTAATGTAAAAAAAAACAGGTGCTCGAAATAGTAAATCTTTCGAAATACCGGGTGTTTAAATTATCTAGGCAATACTGTAATTGTAGTTACAAGAAATATCATATGGGAACTAATCACTTGTTTTTGGGCAGAAAAATCAGTAAAAATTATTTATCATCAGCGACGAGACGCATTTTTTTTTTATGGACTTCAAAAATTGTTGGATTTTGGACAATGCTAATCCATTCGAGATGAATTTTTTAACGAAATTATTGAAATAATTCATGTCATATTTCCATTTTTCTTAAAGCCAAACAAAAATAGCGTAAAAGTAAATTGGGTTCCTTTGAAAAATAGATATGTTTTGTTAATGACGTAATGAATTCATTCGAGAGTATTTGGATTCCATTTCTGAAAACAGTTTTCCATATTCTGTTAAACCAAAAATTAAATCAGAAAGAATAAACGATTTAATTATTGCTTTGCGATGACAGTTCGGACTCAACAATCAGCAAATATATATCATATATCAGAATAAGATTTGTACAAATCTCTCCAACTACAAACTGTCAAATTTATTTCCACTAGGGACAGTTCATACTCTGCAAACGTCAAAATAAGATTTTCAGAAGTCTGTCAAACTGCATAGTGACAAAATTTATTGCTTGCTAATGAGTGATGACAGTTTGCACTAAATACTGCGCAAAATTCTAAATTAGATTCGTAAAAATATGTCAAACTACAATCAGCAAAATTGAGCAAACAAATTAATACAAAAATTACTTAAATTTCATGTTTGACAAGAGACTGTTTACATGAGTGGGAAAAAAACGTATCAAAAACGCATATTTTAATTCATTCCAAAAAATATCAAAAATGCAAAAATGCGCACGGCCGCACGCACATGCGACTGAAAAATCGCAAATTTGTCCATGTAAATATTTGCGATTTTTTAACTGCACTTAAAAATAATCGCAAGTGTGCACTTGGCCTAAGTTGGGATGAAGCTGCGTATGTATAATGATATTTCTACATGCACCATTTTGATCACAGAGATCGGTTTAAGCCCATTCGACATTTTCTTGTGACCTTGGGTGGTTCTTAAGTCACACGGCTGTCCAATAAGCCGCAACTGGTGCCCTGAAAGTGCAGATAATCTTTTAGGGTCTCACTTTATCACTTAGTTGAGTCGCGAGTTAAAAATAAGTTACCTGAGTGTTTATAATAAAAAGGAGTGTAAGAAGGAAGTTTTGCGGCGTTCAAGCCGATCATCAGACACCTTTAGTGGTGCTTATGTCATTATCATACAAAAAACATTTTATTTGATTTTTTCGATGATGGAGGCTCCAACCCAAACATGTTCGTACCGTGAAAATTTTACCACTTGATCATTTCATTGTCAAAATCAAATAACGTTGTTTTTAAATAAACATGAAATTATAATACAGCAGCACTACAAGGGAGTCTGTTGATCGGTCGAAAGTAGATTTCTTGCCCATACTGATTGTTGTTGGTCCGCGTTCATTCACACTTCTCAATGTAAATTGAATTATGGAGCGCAGGTTTTGCAGCCTAACTGTAGTAATCATACAAAAAAACTCTTTAAATGAATATAATTTTCGAACAAAATAATGCTATTAAAAAAAATAATTTCAACTCACTTCACTTTTTGAAATTTTCTTCGAAAACAAAACCCACAAAAAAACACATAATTAATGTAGTGTAATATATAAAATGTTAAAACCACGATTCAACAGTTATTTGAAATAATTTAAAATACAATTTTTATAAACGGTAAACAACTTCACTTTTCACGTCAGCAAAATAACTTTTTTTTTTTTTTAATTTTAAAGCAAAAAACCACTCGTTACAATGAACAACTCATGAAGTTCTGATTTTACTTCCTTGATTTATTTTCGTTTGTTCGTTTATCTTTATATGGTTTGTTTGCACATTTACCAATAACTTATTTTAAAAACACAATTTGCACTTGAAAAAAAAAAAAACAATTATAACTCAAACAACACTTAATCTATATTTAATGTAATTTTTAAAGATTTTTTTATTTGATTTAATATATTGATTGATTTAAGTATGAATCAAACGGTGAAAGATACAAACTTATCTGTCAGTCAGTGCACCTCACATTAAATGTTAAAAAATAAATATCTGGTTGCAGAGAAGGAAACAAAAAAAAAATAAAAAACATAACCGATAGGAATGGAAAAAAACACGGAAAGATACTTTTTTTTCCAATTCAACTCTTTGCTTTTCAGCTAAAACAACATAGAAAAAATAATAGATAGCTACAGCAACAACAACAAAGAGTTATGCAGAAAAATTGTCTCAGTAATTGTTGGCTCGATTGGCGGTTTATGAAAAGTCCACGACTACGGCGCGCGGCGGCTAACAAAAGCTAATGGTATAGAAGCAATTTTTAGTAGATAACCAGCACTGCCAACTCGAAACATACATTAGCGCGAAAAAGTATCTGCAACGTATGAATAAAAGTATCTATGTATTTGTATATATTTTTTTAACTGGTATTTTTTTTTTTGGGCTTGTGAACCTTTAAGAGCTTTTTTATTTCTATTATTTGTATCTTTTCTGGTTCACACTTTTGAGATTCATTTTGGGACTTTAGAGAGTTCTGTCTGTGCTTGTTTGAATCTATAAGAGCATGACAGGTGTATTATTGTTAAATCTAGCTATATATCTGATGGGCAAAGTGCATGAACATGAACACTGCAGTTCAACACTGGAAGGCAAACATAATACAATTAGAGTTATTTTACAACACCTGAACTGAACTATGAGTTCATGCTGTGTGTCGTGTTGAAGTGCACATAGAACAGGTTACACAGCTGCCGGATTCAATTTTCAAATGCCCCAATGTTCTCTTCTTTGGCGAAGCAATGTAAATGATCTCTACTCTATACATGTAGAACATGTTAACTTTTTGATTCTATTTTCAAAGTGATAAATTAATGTCACGTATTATTTAGATTGTGTACCTACCTATCATTGATATCATCTGGTGGAAATTTAAGTGGTTTTATACGCTTCAAAAGGTACACGTAGGTAACGTATACCTATATAGGTGCGTTATTTGTTTTAGAAGAGAGATATGAAAACAATGTTGGGTTAAGGGTTGCCAAGGTTTTGTTTTAAAAAGCTGAATAAATTATTAAAATTGGAAATATTATAAAAAGAAAGTAATATTATATGAAAATAAAGTTTGTACATCTTTATGTAAAAAAGGTATCAGGAGTGCAACAAAAAAAAAATATTTTGAAAAATTTATAAACTGCCGCTACATAAAAATTGAACAGAATCGATTTTCATAAGTCGAAAATAGAAAATTTCCGACCACTAACGATGTGTTTTGTTTTATTTTTTTAAGGAAGTCCTGAAGAATTTCCTTCTGAAAAAGGAAAAATACTTAAAGGCATTTTACTGTCCTCATATAATGATTGAAATACGTCTGTTTCCACGTCTAATATTTTTTTGTAGAAAAATAATTATTTTTGTTCATATATGATTCATGGACTTCTTATCTCCAAATCCTTATTTTACCTTCAAATCCTACGTATACATCCAATGAATTAAAGATCACTTCCTATGTATCATTATAGGATGTGAGAATTGGAATATTATAATACAGTCTACACCGCTTATACGAACTTAATTTTACTGAAAAAGTTGGTTGGTTCGGGTGAAATCACTGTAAATGTCGGTTATCTGAACAAATAATCTGAACAAATACCTGTTTGTACAACAAATAAAATATGTTACTGATTCCCATGATTTTTTTCAATAACAGATGAGTTTGAATCAAATGTGACTCATGGACGCTGAAAACAAGGTACAAATGAAATTCTTGGAAATCAAGTTCAAAAGTCTTGAACTATTGATCAACGGTAGGATGTTATAAATAAATGTTATATGGAGACAGTGGAGTCTTATATGCTTAGATCATATATGATTCATGAACGTTAAAAATACAGGACAAATATGATGATGTGAATCAATAGTGATACATTGAAAAGTGAAGTTATTAATAAAGTTGTTCAAAAATAATTCCAAAAGTCAAATACATTTTTCTTGGCCTTAATTTCGAACTTCCTTTTTGTTTTGTTTGTTTAAATGAGTGATACTTAGACTTGAAATGTTTTGAACTTAAAATCATTTTTAAAGGTTAAAAATTATTCTTATTTATTGATATATTTAAGTACAAGTTATTTTACTTAATTGTTTTGTTTTTTCAAAACCATAACAATGTTAACTCAGTGTTTGTTTTTAAAAATGACTCTGTTCATTTGTTAAAATCATTCACCTTTTAACTTGGAGTTCATATAATTGTTGTCAGAAAACAATTCACTTTTTTTTCGAACTTTTCAAGATCAAACAACCTATGTGTTGTGTTTTCTATATCAATAACATTTCCATTACTTGTGCAAATATTAAAACCTAACTGCGGAATTCAGAACCTTGAAATTCAAATGAACTTTATTCTGTATTGTTTTTTTTTTTTTTTTTATTATAAAATATTCATATTTCAATCAACAGAAAATTAAACATTTTGTTGCAAAAAAATCTTCTTATTAAATAAAGAACAAGAGTTTCAAATATCCAATCAACAAAACGTGATGTAGAAATCACTGCATCACTATATGGATGGATTTGCAATAAAACGGATTTAGTATCTGAACGTGTTTGCTAAAAATTCTATACAAATCTAACGAATCAACGACAGTACTATAAAAATAACACACTTTGCACGTAACTTGCACCTTAATTACTTTTGACTCTCAAATGGCAATTTAGAGATATTTTTCTTTTCTAAGATGTCGGCAAACTTAAATGAATCATAGACACAAAAGTTAATATGTGAGTACAACAACTTCTGCTTCATAATTACCTTTCACTATAGCGACAGCAGGAAAAATAGAGAAAAACTATAAATGGCGAGTTATTTAAGTGCAGTTTTTATTATAGATCTACTTTGTGATTAGATATTTATTGCAACATTCGACAAAAGCATTTTAAGTTTAACTTTGTTAATTTCATTAAGTAGTGAGAAATATATCGCTTTAATGATGAAACTTACACATTAGTATGGTCTGTCGATACAAATGGGAATCGGTTACAGAAGCTTTTAAATTTTGTTTAGAAAATTCTTCGCGGACAAGTAAACAAAAATGGAAACATTTCAGCACTACCAAAGTAGATACTACATATTTATTTTGAAATATAAAAACAAAGATTCCTGGTTGATGAAGCAATTCAACAATATTTGCTATAGATGTGTAACCTAAGATTTTGCAAGAACAAAAACAAAATCTATATCGTTCGAAACATAGTGTTTTTAATATGTCGAGTCTTTTGAACTTTTATGTAAGACCATTGTTGGTGAAGAATAGAAGTCTTTTTAAGTAATTTTTGGAAGTTAACTAAGCCTTTTTTAATAATAATTTGTATGTTTTTCACAAAAAAATTGTTAATAAATATTAGACAATAATTGTCAATGTTTTTAAATCAGGGTTTTCATAGAGTTCTGTTTTTTAGATGACGCAGTCGGTATGTTAGTAAATAGAAATTACCACCGATTCATTTTTAATTTTAACGTATAGTTTTTAGTGGGAACTTTGCTATTTATCGCCATTTCTTCAGGACTTTCGTTTCACTAGATTGATTTGTGACCTCGGCCTTGACTGGAGTTTCACAGTTCTTAACCAAATCTTCTTTTGTTTTGCTTATAATTCCGATTAGAAACTGATATCAGTTATTTTCGAAAACTTGATCAAGATAAAATAATTTGGGTTGTATGGTTCTCAATACAATCGTTTATCAAATGCCAGTCTTTATCTTGGGTAAATTGCTGGCATACTTGACTTTTAATGGTTTTTATTGATATGAAGTATGGAAAAAATGAAAGCTTTTTTACTTTAGAATGTCGAGCTTCTGTGGACTGCTCAATAAAAATTGTCAGTAGATTGTTTGGACTTTCCAGATTTACTCACTCTTAGTTAAATGACTTGCAATTCTTCGTCTTTCCATTTTTAAAAATGTATTTCATGAAATGTCATCAAATGTGAGATGAAGCATCAGAAATTAGAGAGTATCCACTTATGATTATAATCTCCAAATAATATATGTATTTCATGAAATGTCATCGAATGTGAGATGAAGCACCAGAAATTAGAGAGTATCCACTTATGATTATAATCTCCAAATAAAAAGCAAGCAAATACATATGTATATTTGAGAAAAATTACAACGCCAAATCTACAAAGTATAAGAAGAATATTCAGTGGCATTAATAAAAAATGGCGACATTGATAGAAAAATGATCCTCCACATTATGCCAGCGTATGCTGACAATTTTTATTGAACAATTTATAAAAATAGAACCACTGCATTATCTTTTTTATCCGTCAATTTCTACTGAATAGTAAACGGAAACAAAATTTGTCCAGTCCCTTAATTAAAGATACGAATCTTAAAACTATCGACCAAATTGCACTAAAGTTTTTTCTTTCTAAAGTCATACAAACGCTGATAAACTATCAGATCAGCTGGAAAAAACATCGAGCAAAGAATGAGAAATTATTAGATGTTCTTAATGCCTGGAATTTCGGTAATTTGATGACTTATCTCACCAAAAATGAAACCGAATATTTTAGAAGGCGAAAAATGGCATTTATTTGCTGCTAAAATAAATTGAAAAACATAATTATTTTCATTTAATAAACTCCTAGAAGTATGCTATGTATTTTTTATCCAATGTTGAAAGTTGAATAAAAACCAATTGATATACCCAAAATGGGAGAAAAAAATAGTTTTTTTCTTTGTGCTGGCATAATGTGACGAGACCCTGTATTTCTACCAAGAATTTTACCGTCTTGCAGGCAGAAAACCGGTAAAAAACATGTTTAAACACAATTCAATGCACACACTTTTCATTTAAAGTAATCATAATCACCAAGCACCATCATCCAGTTCTCTAACTAATCTAATTTCTATATTTTTAGTGCAGTATTTCTTTTTTAAGAAAAATATAGAATAATCAACTTTTTTTTTTAATTAATCGCATACTTTCAGGAGCATACATAAAACAATTCAGCAAGGAAGCGTACTTTTATGAGTTAAAAAACTATAACGAAATATTCAATGAATGTTAACGGCGTTAATCACTTCTGTGCTAAAGTAATGCTAAATAAATCAAGGGATTCCTATTGATGTAATACCATTATTTCAAAGTTCAATACCTAAATTAGGAAAAATGTATTCTATCATTGTTATGTATGTAGTTTATGTACATTATGTTAACGTATTCATAGTTCAAGGAACCCGGCGAACACCACAAACAGTGAATCAATCCAAATCATTCATTAACATCGTCGAAAAAGAAAAGAAATATAGACATAGTTCCATAGCTCGTTTTTTGTATGTATAGAAACCAATGCCATGGGTATTTATTGATAAACAAAACAAAAGCCTCCAACACAGCGGGTGGTAAGCAATGCCTTAGGATGAACAAAAACTTCCCAAAAGACCACAAACTTTCTCACACCTCTTAAAACCAAAACAAAACAAAACAAACTTTTCGAAATATATAGTTTCCCTAAAGGAATCTATTCAATCATCCCCCTTAACTATATAATTTATATTATTTCCTTTTGAAGTCGAAAATCCATTCATTATACTTAAAGATCTAGGCAGGCCATTGACCTAACCTTGATCTATTTAATTGGTAAGCTCACATTACCCAAAGGCACTGTCACAAGTCTCATTCAAAGTAGAAAAATTACAAAAATGCGACATCATTATGGTATTAAGGTTTTAAACACACGTGCCAAAAAAAAAACTAAACGAATTTTTCAAAAATTACATTCTTTCCCTTTATGTCACCCTAGAAGCCTCATTTTTTTGTAAAAGTAAACATATTAAAACCATTCTCTACCCTTACTATCAGAACACATTTATTCTGGTTAGTTTTTTTGTAATATTTTAAGGGCTTCACAGCTTTTTTTTTTCAATAACTACCAACTACACTCTTTCCAGATTCTATGATTTCTTGACATGAGTCAGATAAAATTTATTAAAAAAAAAAAGGGGTGGATTTATACCCCCTTATGATTTGTGATGAGAATGTCAGCAAGAACTCGTGTGAATGAGGGGCGTCTGCTGGTTTGTTCGATATTTTATTTTCCACCCCTTTTAATATTTCTAAACATTTTCGATAAACAAAAAAGTTTGCTGCAACAAATCATCAAAAAATCATTCCGACATTATTTAATGTTCATAGAATTCATTCATGCTTGGATTTTACGTTTCGATTGTCGTCCCTATAAGCAAACTTTTTTGGGTAATAAAATTATATAGAAACATCATTTCTTGTGAGTAAAACAATCTGAGGGCGGTTCTGCGTCATAATTTAGTTGGATTTTTTTTTCTTTTTGGTTTGTTTTGAAAGAATGCTTGACTGGATGTTATATTCAATTTGGTTGCAAAATCTCATCCCATATACGGAATTTTGGCGCAAAGTTACCTTCTATGTTACACAAAAGAGGTGTTTTTTTCTTAAACTCTAAAAAAAAAAATTTAAAGGAAACACTTGGATACACTCTTCTAGAACATCCGGAGGAGTTGAATTAAATGGTAGACGACAGGATTTTACAAAAGGACATGGCTTAGCTTGACATTGTCTTCCTTTCTCTTCTCTACTTGTGGAGTATAAAAATCCAGGATGATGTTAATTTTGTGGAAATGTTACTACAAACACGGAAGGAAATAAATAAAATTATGAATTTCACTTAATGAAACGAAGAGGGAGGTATTTTTGTTTTTTTCTTGCTGAATAAAGGCGGATTGAGATTTTCTTTTTTTTATTTGTGGCGTTGTTCTTTTTTAAAGGTTGAATTATTTTCATCCACATAGAGAATGTTTGTTTTTTTTTTCCTTATTTTAAGTACGTAGGTATTTTATGTTTGAAGGAATTCGTTTTTGACAATAATTCTTAAGTTAACATGGTATCCAATGGCTGGGGAGTTATTTTCATTAAAACCATAAAAATAAAATAAAAAAAAAAACAGAGACTAACCTTAACAAAGGAAAAATACTTTAAACTAATTTTTAAAAAGATTGAAGAGGGATTATGGGAAATTGTTTTGCAACGAAGAAAATAACAAGGTTTTTAAGTTTTGGAATTCGAGTTGAAATAATGTTGAAGTTAGTAGTGGATTTATGTGGGTCCTTGTTTTGTTTCTTTATTTGCATAATTTAGAATGGCTTTAAAAAAGTGTAATAGAAAAAATCGCACGGGGAATATTGAAAAACAAAACAATATTATGAAAGATAAGATGTTGCAAATGGCGGCAACTGTCAGATTTGTTTTGATATTTGTGAAGTATAAAAAGAAAACTATGGAATCGGAATGCTATACTCTTCAATATCACATAATTTTTTCCTCGGCAATTTCGGCACATTGTGAATTTAGACGAGGCTTATTTTCATCTGAAGGGACACGATACAATATGGAACAATATGTAATAAATGACAACCCGCGTATCGTTAATAAAAAGCTGAAACATCCAATCAAAATCACTGCATCATTTCCGTCGGAAGTGTCATTGAACTCAGTTTTGTTTAAAAGCGCGATGTGTAATCCTGTTACATGTGACTGGTAAGCAACAGAAATCATGACCAACTATAGTTTTTTATTTAGACAAATTGATGGATTGACACGAGGAACTAACAGTTAGGTACATATAGCTCAAGATCAAGATCGGCCGATTTGACTGTACGAGTCTTCTTTGGGATTTTTTGACGTCTGCAAGAATAAGACACAGACTGACAGACTCTAAAGTCTAGAGTCTAGAAGCCCTCAAAAACAATATCCAACAAAAGTGCCAAAATTTAACACTTAAATTCAAAAAAAAAGTCAATGTCTACCAGGTTCACTCGATTACTGGTTGATTTAATAGCTTTGAGAGTCATCAATCATCTCGACAGCAATTTCAATTTGAAACTACAAGATGTTACATTATTGAAAGCAATGTCAAAAAGAAGAGGACCCAGGACACTACCTTGTGGAACTTCACTATTGGAAGTAAATTGTTTTAAAAAGTTGTTATGAAAACTGTTTGGTGTGATTTATGGGCTTGTGGTATCATCGGTCCATATTTATTTAAAAATGAGTCCGGATGAAACACAACCGTCAATGGTGAGAGCTACCGTACCATGATAATGGATTTTTTAGCTGCCTAAAATTGAAGCCCGTGCTGTCGGCGACATTTTTGACAAAGCGCGCGAGACAATGGGTTCATTAAGAAATAACTTTGGTGGACAGCTAATTTCGCAATCCGCAACTGTCAACTGGACACATTTATCGAATCACATCACACCTAAAAGATTTTTTTCTTTGGAGTTATGTGAAGTCAAAAGTTTTCGGCGATATGCCAGATATAAATACCGGTTTGCAACGCTAGAAGCAGTTATCTAAAATTGGAACATCAGAAGGGATCATGTACATTGTACATGTACATGTAGCGCGCAGTCACAAGAGTTCTGTTTTCTCTAGCATTGGTTCACTATAATTGTAAAAAGTAAATAGAATTGTTACCTTCGACTGTCTAATAATGCATGAATTCGTGTTGTGGATTACAAATAATATTTTCTCTCGGAAATTAAATAAATATTTTTAAAAATTGTTTGCACAAATACTGTAGTTCATAATGTCTGATTTATTACTAGTTTTTTTCTGAAAATGGAGTTCAGATTTCAAGTGATTTTAGATAACAGTCCGTTCCAGAAAAAAAAAATCGTAAAATGTTTCCTTCTTGTTTTCCTCATTCCAATTATTTTCTTGTTATAGGACTTCTCAAAATTTTACTTCAAATAAATAACCTCTGAACAACACAAAATTTAAACAAAAGTGATCTCTTTGTTGAGTTAATTCAATTGAATCATTTAACCTGCAGGTATCTACAGGTTAAAAGGAAAGATTCCCAAAATAGAATTTTCAGGTTAAAAAGAGGCATTATAATATCGTCTCGCTCCGTCACCATTTTTGAATAATGAAGATTCAACTTTGAAAAGACATATTTGTTGAGAATATTTAATTAAATAGAAATGAAGTAAAATTAAGAAAAAGATATTGCGTATTTTTTAAGATTGAAGTAAAACGCAGCCATGCAGAAATATATTATGTATGAGAAAAATGTAATTCCAATTTGTACCTTTGGTTGAAAAAACAATTGTGTAAAGGGAATTTAACGAGGCATAATGTTTAATGATGTTGGTGTTTAGAATGTAATTGAAATCACAAATTAAAATATAAATGTCACGCATCTCTTGGGGGCACTCAAGTAGGTACATATACCTTTCTTTTTATATATTTTTTCCCATGAATTTTGTGATATTTTTTGTGAATATTTCTGTATGAATAAGTTAAAGAAGCTTATGTTTGAGCAAAAGTAAATCAGAATATTGTTTTTTTATTTAGTATTTTTTTTTTTTTGTTTAAGAAAAAAACTTAGTCAAATGTTGAATTGTACAATAAATGCTGAATTAGCAGTGTCGTCTGGCTGATTTTTTCCGGAACCAAAAGGAAAAAATAAAAGGTATGGCTACAAATAATAGGAGTTCGTGTATATATATAAAAATAAAAAAAAAAATCCAGAAACAGACGATGATGATACCGGTGTAATTTTAACAGTGCACTGCAGCAGTTAGCTAAAACAACTAATAGTAGTGAAAGGAGGAGCTAAAAGGAACAGGGTTTATTTGGAACAGCCAATGAGCCAAATGGTTCCCATAAGGCCATACCAAATATAGTGAATAATACACAAATTGTTGTGTGTATAGGGCACATGTTAAACTTAAGAGGAGTTTTGAATTAAAATTCTAGATCTTAAAATAATGGTACCTATATGACATAAAACCATAAACGAAAAAAACTTTTACCTTGTAAAAGATTTCCAACCGCGATTTGTACAATATTACGAAACTGCATTAAAGATCTTAATAACTACTCAACGGTTCTTATTCAAATTCCACATATTTTAAAAGCTTTCTTTAGAAAAATAATAATAGCGTACTTCAATTTTGTTCTTTTGAAATTTTTAAAATGATTGATTTTTGATTTTTTTCTTAAACTTTACATCACATTTATAATTTAAAAGGTTTTTTTCTTTTCTGAAATTCGAATCCGCAGATTTTAAAAGAAATATTTAAAAAAAAGTTGTTAAAGTTGCCGATTTCACCAATTGCGTTAAATTTAATCCCATAGGCCATATGGATAAATTTCAACATTGATACAGACGTCAAAAATTCACCTATTAACTCATTAAGCCAGCTGTTAACTGTTGACTTTTTTTTGCTTCGTTCATTATTGCATATTTTTTTTTATCGAATGTATCGAGAAGTGATTTGGATAGCTTTGTGTTGTTGTGAAAATAAAGATGTTTGAGAAACCCACTCTCATTTCAAAAATGATTTAGAAAATGTTTAAATTTTCCGCCAATGAACATTTCTCGATATATTGAAACTGTCTCGCATAGGTTCTGGAACGGGTTGATGTCATAATTCTGCCGGGTCAAAATTCTTTTGTCAAAATTATGCTTTTAATAATCTGCTTTTCAAAATTCTGTCCTTCAAAATTCGGCTTTTTTAAATTCTGCTTTTCTAAATTCTGCAAATTATAAAGAAAAAATCATTGGAAAATGAGATTTTCCAAACCTATTCTTTTTTTTATTATTTGTAAAATGTTGATAATCACAGCGTTCTCCTTCCTACTTAAGAGTTTAATGTGAATGTAGCTTACTTTTTTTGTAATAAGAAGTTTTATTATAAAATACATAACTATTTTATTTGTTGACCATAATTAATTTGGTTTGGTAACGAAATCTCGCAATCTTATAAAACCGCTTTTCATAATATCTCAATTACAAAATCCTGTTTCTTAAAATTTCGCAATTACAAAAACGCGCAAACTTTGGATTTAAAAAAACAGGATTTTCTGATTGCGAGTTTATGAAAATCGGGATTTTAAACTTGCGAGATTTCGTTTTTCGAAATTTAAAACTAGAAGCGAGATTTCGTTATTTGAGATTTTAAATTGCGAAATACCGTAACGCTCCCAATTATTTTGTTTGTTTGTAAATAAAAGAATTGAATAAAAATTGAATAAAACAAGATGCCTAATATTTAGGAGCAGTATTTTGAAAAGAAGAATTGTCAACCAGAATGAAAAAAAAGCAGAATTTTGAGAAGCCGAATTTTAAAAAAAATCATAGTTTTGACAAGCAGAATTTTGACCCGTTTACTTCTGGTACACCATCTCAATGGGAAATTTATATTTGAAAAAATCCATTTTAAGTCAATTGACACTGCGAAAAGCTTGATTTTAATTCATTCCAATAAAAACGGATTAAACTTGGATCAAATTTAACAATAATTTTCACGCAGTTAACGCACGGCTTGAATGTACGATTTTGAAAAAAAAAACTTATAATGGCAACCCACGATTTTCTCTTAAGACTGGGAGCATTTTTAAAATAATTTTCAAATCAATTTTTGTATTTATTTTTGTATTATGTTTTTATAATTATTTTGGTTAATATTTTAGTAAAGCATTAAAGAAATTATTTCATACAAAATAAATTAACTAAAAAGTTACAACATTTAAAAACAAGAACGTGGGGCGGAGTCCTAGCCGTGCTTTTTTATTAATGAAGTTTACATTTATAAATGTATTATTTAGTTAAGTGAAATAATTAAAATCAAAACATTTAAACCGCAATACACCATTTTAATTTTTAACAAAATTAAATTTTTATAGGAACAAAGAACTTGATATATATTTTTGATAAAATGTAATAAACGTATAAAATTAAACAGAAAAACAAAGAAAAACTATTTTTTTTTTAATTCGAAATAATAACCAAAATTATAAAAATGCAAATTAAAAACAAAACATACCTTGTGCCAATAATAAATCCAGAAATACAAATAATCATTTTGAAATTTGTTTTTTTTATTTTATCCAATTGTTTTTTGTTTTGATAAATTGTTGATGATTTAGAAAATTAATTTCATATTGTGAATGTGGTGTTGTGGTTGTGATAACAAGTGTTATTATTTGAAATAATATATTTTTTTACAATCAAAACAATATTTTGGTTCAAAAGTAATCGACACAAAAGCAATATTTTTAAACATATAAAATCTACAAAAAAAAAATTATAACAGCAACACAAAATAACATATAATTACACAAAAAAAAAAACATTCACTAGCCACACATATCATAACATATCTGCAATTTTTGTTATAAACAATGCACAGTTATTATTTACTTCATAAACATCGGAAATAGCAGCATATTTTTAGGGTTGTTATTGTTTGTACAAGAAATTTTGTTAAAATTCACAATAGATAAATTATCACGAAAATATTGTTGTATAAATAAATAAGAACAATCTACTTCTTTAGCAACATGTTGCTGAGGTAACACAATCAATTTCAGTTTTAAACTTCCAATAGTACTAATATTCTTTTTTTGGGGGAAAAAAACACAGGTATACAGTTATTGAATAACGGACAGTGAAACACTACCAAACGAATCGGATGCTTCTTTAGAACTGTTCGCAACGGCACAGTGGCTTGATAATTCAACCTGAATTGAAGCCAGTGCATGGCATATCGGTATGGCAGTGGAAGCATATATAGAAGATGAAGTGAAAAACAAAATAAGAATCCACCCCAAAAATGATAAAAACACAAACACACACACACACAGATTTGTTCACGAAAATTGGGAAAATGGAGGAGTCCAAAAATATGTATATATTTTTTCGAGGAGGCTAGAGAAGCAGCCATAGTGGGCTTCACTTGTGTTCACCATGATTGTGAATGAAGGATACAGACGAAGGATAAATATTTTTACTGGGGGGATTTTCAACAAAAAAAAAAAAAAGGATAAGACAAGGGATCCTCTGTGTATTAGGTGAGTGGGGATGAAATGATATACGAAACCATAATGTTGCCAGGTGAAGTTTAAATAATTTTTGAGTGGACATTTTCTTTCCAATTGGATTGGTTGCTAAGATATTTTCAATTAAAATCGTTGGTCCTTTAAAAGTCAAGAAGTTTTTCTTTTCTAGTCGAAGGAAAAACAAAAAAGGATGTCAAAGATATTATAGGGATAAGTTTTAAATTGCGAATGATATATAGAAGCTTTTTCTTTATGTGTGAATGAATGAAATGCGTATCTCTTTTTAAGGGTGACTGACAGCTTCTGTTAAGTGGCAGAAGTAATCAACTGGACACTTGCCAAAGAGGGAATAATAGCCTTGAGGATATTGAAAGGACGTTAGAGAGGAGACATCTTGTAAAAAAAAAGAAGAAATTGGCAAAAATATATCGAAAGATGAAGTTAATTTTATGTTTGACTTCGTAAAAAAAAATGTTACACAAGTGATTTTGACAGATTTCTAGAAATCCCAATTTAAGGGTAAAATGATTTTATAGGGTTTCAATTGTGATTTTGTGACCATTGACATTTATGCTGTTGCTTTATTGGATAAAGGATGCATGGATTATCTAGATTTATATAGAAACCATGGAAAGAAAGTCCTTAAAAGTATATTAACATGAAATATGTATGTAGGTACTTACAGAGAGTGGGATTTTGTGAAATATCAAGGACATAATACAAATGCGTAGGCATAATAAAATGTGTGGGCTGTATTTTTGGGTGGGTGTTTCAAGGAACAAAATGTTTAAATTCAAGACATTTAATAATGGGAGATTTGTTTTTACTTTTGTCTGGATGTGACACGTGAAAATAAGTCAACCTATCAAAAATTCAATTATATATAGTTTGTTGCGTATCTAGAATTAAATAAAATATATTTTATACTTGTTGATTGACGTCTAAGTATTTTTTAACAAATGTATTTCTGGAAAATTAAATTTAATCAATTGATTCTTAGATATTAAAGGATGTGAGATGAAATAATAATCCAAAGGAGTCATGGGGAGAAAAATAATGATTTGATATTTCTGAAATATGAATTTTAGTGAATTTTATTTAAAAATGAATATTGAATTCTTGGAATTAAGAAACAATGTTGATTGATAGGTAAATTGAATATCTTAGAGAAGTTATTAAAGCAGCCAGACCAATTTTTCAGATTTTTATTATAGGTAGAGAAAAGAATATATTTTCGTAGGATAGCTAAAACTTTAAGGTAGGATGAGAATAAATCTAATCTACCATGGGCAGACAAGAGAGGTGAATTGAACGTAAGCGATGTTTTTTTAGTCCGGGAAAACTAAAAAAATAAATTAAACCCCATCAATAAGAAGCAAGTAACTGCAATATAAAAACCATTACTTTAGTGGCTGAATTGAATGGTGCAGAAGCATGAATTTTATAAAAAGCAAATAAAAGACTCTTCCGAGTTTTCGAGAGAAAAGTTTTTGATACAAAGAGTGGATTAATGGGCTATTCAAACGACAAAAGCATTTTGGAATAGAAACCAGTGAAGTTCTAGATGTAAGTAAGCAACCTGAATTGCGCGCTTGATGTAGGTGGTTTTAGTTGAGTTTATTCTTTTTTTTAGTTCACCCAGTTCCTATAAGCATACAATTTCACTGTCCAATATATCATATTTATTTGTGTACCTGTTTTTTTAGCATCCATGTATCATATATGATCAAAGCATACCGTCTCTATATACAATTTATTTTTTACATCCACTTCCAGAATTTTCTTTCATAAAAATTAAGACATTCACTTCGCTGTCCAATGTATGTATCACATTTGATACAAAACATTTATTTTATCTCTACTCGAACAAAGGAAATCAACTAATTGCTGTATACTTTTATAAAAAGTGTTCTTGAGAAATTGCCAGTTGCAGTACGTTGCAGAAATTGCCAGTTGACGTACAGTCAAATGCAGATATTTTTTTCTTTAGCCCCACAACACGAATGTGAAATGGAACCAAACTAGCTCAAGTTTTCCTTCTCATTGCGTGATAATCAGACATTCAAAAACAATGTGCAGTGGTAACTGCAACCAATAAAACTTTCAAGGCTAAACATCGAAACGCAAGGAACCAAGATAAACTCATTTCGATGGGGTGACCAGATTGAGGCGAATTCAAAGCAACTTGGTATTAAAAAATTCGAAGCTTCACGTTTTTTTTAAATACAGTATTTTTTTCTTTCCACGGCTCCCTTTTTTTTCAGGGTTCAATTTTCGCTCCTGGATTCTATGATCCAACGCTTATTATTATTGCAATTTCCTTTACAATGGGCACTTCTTGATTTCTTCTTTTAGCAATTGAAGAGTAAATCTGTATCGAGAAGGAGCAAGTATAGACGCATACTCTGTAGAAAGCAGTGCATACAATACCGATAATTTTTTTTGGTGCAGAAGCATATGGAAAACAGAATCTTTACCGATAAAGCTTTTTGGTGCAGAAGCTAGGACCTTTTCATTATCGAAAGCTCCCTTTGATGGAAATTTCTTAACAACGATATTATAGCCATAACTTCTTCTAAAAATAGTGTTGGTGTCCACATGTTGTTGTTGTCTAATTCATCTAATTCTCTATTTATGGGGCTGTTTGGGTATATCAAAAAAGGTTGAATTGGTTGAGTAATATAGGCCAATAATCACAAAGGTTTCAGCCCGTAAAGTCTTCAAGTTCAGACTTCATCTTTGGTTCAGTATGATCAAGTAGAACTAGAAGTAGATCAAGAAGAAGATCTCCAACGACAAAGTATTAAAGTATCTATGTTGGTTTCAATTTCTCAATGTTTCGAGTTTTTGGTGTTTTCAAACATATTAAATGAAAGCGCAACGTTTGAATAATAGTTTAGTGACGAAAAACGATTCAAATCTAAGACTTTCAAAGCTGCCTGCCTCTTCTTATCAATTGGACACTGACTTCATTTGATGATAGGGTCTGTTGGACACTCTATTACATTTCTGTAGTTTGTGTTCTTGACAAAGAGTATTGACTTAAATATTCTAATAAAAATGACTTGCGTAATTCTAAGATTATCTTAAAGTTCCAAAAGCCTAAGATAGTTATACCAAATAATAGCACAAAACTATAAGTGATTGTTGGAGCAAACGTTTATTTTATCTTTGAAATGCAAAGTGATATCAGAAGTGGGATGCATGCTCTTATGAAAATCTTCAGATGGTATTGATAAAATAATATTTCAAAATACAACAGTGTTAAAAGGTAGTCTGTGTCGACTTTTATACATGTAAATCCGACAGAAGGGATATTTTCTTAGATAAATTCTTACTATTATAAATTAAGAAAAGAATTCCGAAACATCTCTATCACTCATTGAAAATTCATAGAGACAAACACTATTTGAAGAAAATTCTTTAAGTGCTCAATTGGGTATTGACCAAGAATTTGACTTTTTAGTTGGTTGATTTAACTTCCTTCCCTAAAATTACCCAGAGGCGTTTTAATATAGTATAGGCAATTCTATTCACACCCTTATGTCTGCAAAACGCACACAATGTTCATCCCTTTAGGCATAAAATAAAACTAGTTCCCATTATCCTTTTCCTTAATAGTTTCGGCAAACATCTCATTATTCCATTGCTCTTTCTGTTTGGTCGAATCTTTATATCCTTTTTCAAAAAAAGCTCTGGATGTAAAATTCGACCAACCTCAAAAACGATAAAATTTTATTTATTTTTACGCTTCCGAAAACCAAACAAACGACGAAAGGATTTTGTTGGTAGTATAGTTGTCGGCTAACGAGTATTATAGGTTCCCGATTATGACCAGCAATCCCTATAACCTCTATCTCTATATATGTATATATAAAATGTAAACTCAAGCATACCGTTTTCAAATATACATTGTGCCTTTTCTGCAAATTCAAGGATAAGACGATTACATTCCGCAAACACACAATGGCGTTGGATCATAGTCGTAAATATTCTATGTTGTGATTCATTGTAAACCCTTTTTGAGGATTCAAATCTAGTATAGAAAGAGAAAGAGAGCGAGAATAGAGGCCATTGCTGCTCACCAGGATGTGATGAAAATAATCCTCTTGTGAGGACATGATAAATGAGTTGAAATGGTTTATTTCTTTTTACGACAATCGACCGACCGACCGACCGACCGACGATGTAACCAAGCGTCTGTACGTGTATGTGTCCGTAATGTCATCTCATCCGGAAGTGACATTATTCCGCACTTAATCCTTAAAATATATTTTCTCTGGTTTAACTAGGCGGAGAAATTGGGTGACCAGCATGGTTGGAAAAAATATTTTTAATTATGCATGTTTCGGGAAAAATTAATTCTTAAAAAAAAATTTGTTTACAATCTAACGACGATCGGGAAGGCGAACGAAATTATTCAGTAAAAGTTCAAACCGTCTGTGAGTTTCGACACCAACGAACAAAATTATATTTGTGCTTCTTAATGAAATTAGAAACATTTTCAAATACACATTTAGAGAAGAAAGATGTTGTATCAAAAAAGGAAATTTCAACTAGTCCAACTTTCCCCGTTTGTGGGATAAGTTGTACAAAGGGTAACAGGTTTATGGGGCTAAAAATGGCTGCTGGTAAAATTGTTACTGTTACGGGTTAACGTTATAGAACCATTGTCAACAAGTTCTTACTCATGCAACTTGATGTATGCATTAGGACTGCAGGAAGTGTTGTTCCAACTAACCCTGAAGAATGAGCTTAATAGTCACCTAATGTATTGTTTTAGCGAATATCTCTGAAAGAGGAATATTTAACACAGACCAAAGTATCAAGCAAATATTCCGAGGTATACACATTGAGCTAGTCTCCAAACTTGTTTTTTTTTTTTTTTTTTTTTTTTTCAACTTCAGATATCTTACAACAAAAGGTGGTAACCACAATGCTATCACGATGGTCCCTTTTAGCTTCTGTGGGTAAAATTATCTTTAGAAAAATAGTATACCCAATTTAGATATCCTTCGCTGTTAGTGTTTATTTTTGCACCCAAACATGACCCAGTAAACAAGGTATTTCGAAAATAATTGCTGTTACCTGAATATTTCTACTTAAGTTTTTACATTTTGTTTTGTTTGTTTTTTTGTTTGACAAAGGTGCTGCTGCATCCACCTTTAATTATAACTTTTTATACCACTTCAATGCTAACTAACTTTCTGTGGTTATTTTCACTCATCCATCATGTTGAAGTAAACCGCCATGCATTAAGTACTACCATCTATGCGTCCAATTCGCATCTTTTTTTTTTAAGGAAAACAAAACCACATACCGCACCATGGTAACATATCCTTTATATATTTATGAGTAACTTACTGTGCTCCTTGCTTTTTGTATTTTGGCTGGTGAAGGTGTTTCTCTTGCTTTTGTTGCAACAATTAACATCTGTTTTTGTATATTTTTTTTTTCGTTGTTAAGGACATGTGAAAAACCACTCTTATGATTTGGCTGAGTTCATTATTTTTTGCAGTGTTTTTTCCTTTTGCCCGTGTAAGTGTAGGTATAGTATATGATGGTTGGATGGATCTCCAGTTCAACCACCAGAGGTGAACTTTTGTTTAAAAAAAAAAAAAAAGTTACACTTGTGTGGTGCTGTAGAAGTACTGGAGATTGCATTCTCTTCGTCCTGTTTATCCTTTGTTGAACAAAAGGAATGTTTTTTTTTTTAAACAAATGGGTATGAATATGTAAGAAGAATTATTATTATTTTTGCGCAAATGCTAAAAGGGAAATGTAAAAAAAAGAATCTAGTATACATTATGGATGAAAGGTTATGTTTGCATTTGTCCAATGTTGCCAGAATAAAAAAGGATACATATATGATGTCCATGAACCAAACAAAAAAGCATTAGGCCGTCGTGAAAAAATGCAGGAAAAATTTATTCATTTTTGATGATTTAAATTTAAAAATTTCGGTTCTTGAATATTTTTCCATTTCTGTCTGATATTTGGTTTATCCGGAATTAATGTAGGGATTTGCAATTCCTACAGTGAAACTGTCAAGATAACTACAGAAATGTTTCAATTCAATAAAGGTAGGTAAATGAAATCAATTAAGAGCGCAGGACAAGGTGAAACGACATTTAGATTGATTAGCAATGATAAAGTTTTTATATTTTGAACACACACATACGATAAAGCTGTTGCCGACGAAGTACTCGAAATCATTTTGAAATTTTCACAATCTTTTATACTGAAGGATCATTAAATTGACTTTAAGTAGAACTCGCAGCATTTGGATTTTTTTTTCATTAAATTGAAAAATTATATTTATTCACTCAAAATCAACATAAATTTAGCTTGATGACATCCTTAGAGATATAGAAATGGGCCTCGTCAATGTTCCAAAAAGATGACTTAATGGCCATATAGAAAAAAGTTCGTGCAGGAAATGTCAACTGACAACAGTCACGCAAAGAAAAATAAAAGTAAACAGAACATCGTCCTAGAAGACTTTTTCCATTTTGTAGCGAAGTGTGCATGCTCAGGAACAGTGTATCACACTTCCAACAGTCTAAAAAATGGACATCACGATAGTTACTGTAACATTTCCATAGCGTCTATTTAAAAATGTAAGAAAATAAACATTTCGAGGTTATGGCATGAAGGGTTCGAGGGTGGTGTACCGATCACATTGAAATACCGTCCATCTTCCTTACCAACCACAGGTCGAAAAATGGATTCTTTCAAGACTTATCTTTTTTTACCTTTAGAAGCTTATTATGGCCATATAGCAACATTAATGTTATTGACTGCATGCGAAAAGGACGACAAAAGTGTTTTCGCTTATCATTGCTTGAAAACAGGGTAGCCACCTGGACTTATTTCAGTCGTGCTACTTTTTTCAGCATACCTATTTCCTAACCTTAGCTAAAATCTTCCCATAAACTTTTTCTATAGTGATTCTTATAAATATCTCATGAAAGATCTTTTTATAGGAACAAAATTATCTTTAAGCTTGTAACCGAAGTTTTTTTTATTTAATACAACTTCACGAAAAAAAGATTCAAAATCATTTCTCTTTACTGCACAAGAAGCCATATATGTTTTTTTTTATTATAGGAGTCAACTGCTAAAACAACAAAAGTGTCAGCCATTAAAACTGATTAAACAAAACAATTTTTTTAAATGCATAACTAAATTTTATATTCTTTATCTCTACGCAAGCGACGAAAATCTGCTGACAAGTTCATTAGCTCGCGATGTAAGGGCTTGCAGAAAAAAACCATTGCGAAAAGTCACAAAGGCGCTAATTTTTTCTTCAAATGATTCGAAACATGACAAAAATCTTGTCTAGTTTAAGCACAAAAAAGATAAGTAAGAGAAGTTCACAGTTAGGCCGTTCCTAAACGGCCTAACTGTGTACTGTGTTTGATATATGAAAGAATCTATCATATATCAAAGAAACAGTATTCACCACATATTCACGGATATGAAAACAGTTTTTGTTACGGAAGGGGAAGGACGGGTACGAGTTGACCTTCTGTATTTGTTATGAACTTCAATAAAAAAATTAAAAGATAAAAGATATTTCCATTGACGTATTAGATATGGACCGCCAGAAGCCAACTTCACGCGTGTTCTAACATAACTAGGAGCTCCATGTATGAATATTTCAACCGACTGGCGGTCCATTCCATATCTAGTAGGTCAATGTTTGTTTCTTTATGTTGGAGAAAATGTCATAGGCATTGACGTATTAGATATGGACCGCCAGTAACCAACTTCACGCTTGTTCTAACATTCTTAGGGGCGCCATCAACTACTAGCAGGGTATCTGCGTAGCAATGCTTTGTTTGTTTTATTTAATTATATAATTTTAATATATTTTGGTGGAAATTGTTATCAAACTAGTTTTATTTTACAAAAAAAAATCCACTCTACATGGCATTGAGTTATGTACTTGCAAATGAATATGTCGTCGTTTTATTTAAATTTTAAAGGCGAAATTAGTACACGTATTTAACACTAAAAGATGATCGCGCTTTTTGGCCGCTTTTAGCTAGAACAACTTTTTGTGATCTCTTAACTTACTATACACAATATACTTTAATATAATATAATATGTATATATATAATAGCAGAAGCTGGAAAAGCTGTCAAAATGTTTCAAATACGTTATTAAAAAATATAGACTGAGGTCAATAGATTGAGGTTCTCGTGCAGTTATTTAAATTAAATCAAAAATACAAAGCTTATTAAAATTATTTATTAATGAATTTTCAAAACAATCTTTTGATTCAAAAAGAAATCGCCTTAAAGTTTTCACGGTACCTAAATATTCCCTGTGATTTACGTAAAGGTCAAATACGTTTTCATTGAAGTCATAACCTACCTTTAATCTAACCAATAACCATACCTACCCCATTATCATCTCATTATTGATTCTAATCCTCGCAAAAAAACAAATTCAACAATATTTTTGAAAACCAAAAAATCCCCTTTAGCTTCAATACGCCACTTAAAAGGCTCTTTGAACTTTTTTTTCTTGTCTTTTCCGTCAAAGCAGCAACGAACTGATATACAAACAATTTTAGCAAATCTCTCGCCTTCATGTGCCCACACCACACGTTTTAACCTTCAACACAGCCGTTTAACACAATCTTATGTAGGTATCTACAAACAATTTTCAGCTCAGATAGGTAGGTCTACTCGTCGTATTCAGCCAGGTATCTACAAACAATTTTCAGCTCAGATAGGTAGGTCTACTCGTCGTATTCAGCCTTTCCATCTTGTTTTGTTTCAATTTTTCCTTTCTCCATATACACAGGGTGTCCCATACCCGCATATTTAAAGTTTGTTTATAATTTTAAAGTGTTTACCAACAAAAATTGAAATTAAAAAAAAAAACACTCTTTAATCATTTTCTGAAAACCAAAGGTTATTGCCCGGCAACATGTTGCTAATCATGAGTTGCTTCTTTCGTTCTGCTTCTCTTTTCCCCTCCCACTGCTTGTTTGCCTCTTATTTATTGTGTATGCATTTAATTTTCTAGCTAGAATTTTTTTTTTTTTTTTTGAATTGAAAGGCACAACAAAACTATTTTTTTTTTCTATTTTTATCACAAGCAAAGCCATCAAGTGGCAAATATTTACTCTCCTTCAATTCATATAGAAAAGTATTTTGTTGTTGTTGTTGCATACAAACAGAAATGCAGTAAAGTAAGGAGTATAGTTTGCATGGCACCCTATACACAATACAAACCCAGAGCAATAAACGTTTATCAACAACTACGGTATAATCGCAGCATGCCTGCTTAATAGTGCCAGAAGGTGTACTGGTGGTAAAGTAGCACTATCGTATCGTGTTGGTACCCCCCCTCCCGTTACGCCACCTTTGTCGTCTATAAACTGACAGCTCTATTCTGACACTAGTGTCATTTACCCGGGATCAGGCAACGCATATATGCTGTATGCGCACCTATATGTCAATTTGAATCCATTTATAGTTTCACATTTCAAAAATTTATATGAACTTCATTGTGGTCGTATGGAGCACAGAGGAGGTGTTGGGTGCTGCAATCAGCAGCTTATGCCTACATTAACTTTGGCAGCAGATAGTTTTCTGAAAGGAATCTCCTACTCTTCCTGACGTTGGCATTAAGTCATACGTCATGTCACACAGCTGCATCTGGTGAATAGTTTTCAATGTGACGACGACGACGACGACGAGACAAGAAAGGACTTACATATCCGCCTTGAGCATTGATCATCATCGTCCCTATAGAATGTTCGTCCAAGTGAAATGTTTACTTCGATTATTTTGAAAAGACCGGAATTCTGTACACACGAATTTGATGAAGTGCTCGATGATAAACAAAAAAGTGTTGTTTAGTTTGGTGGTATAGATTGAGTGCAACGTTGCGTGGAAATAAGTTTTTACGTAATGTAGGGAGAGTGGGGCCGGGAGGTGGTTGCTTAAGAAAATAGAAGTGAAGACAGCAAAATTGATTTTCGGGACAAGCCCTTTGGGGATTGAGAAGAATTGATGAAAATAGTTTTTGGTTTGTTTTTGGAAAGTAGTCCAGAAGAAAAGTTAGATGAAATAGTAAGCTTAAATGCACCGCTGGGTCGCATGAACCTGCTCTTGACGGAAAGATTGAATAAAATCATTCAATTAATGGTCAATCTTGTAAAAAAACACTTCAAATCTGCTCTATGCGCATTTTTACCCAAATCTACTGTTATATGGAAGGAACGCGTTATAAATTTGAGGATTCTCCATTCTCTATTCCTGCAATCGTACTACGTCTTTGTTTCCTGTCGTTATCTGGAGCTGATTAGGGAAGGATGATTAGGGTTTTTTGACCGAAAAGTTGTATGTCTAGGGGTTTCAGTTCTGTCTGATATATATATGAAGGGCTCCCAAATGTATCGAGCCTGTATTATAGCGGCAAGTCTGCAGTGGTTACAGTCGTATTCAACCATCAATCAATCAATCAGTATGACACCGATGACAGAACAAAAAAAATATGACTATTTCCTGTCCTGTCAAACAAAAGCTGAATTCCTCACATATGCCAGAAAGAGTAAAACATATACACATGGCGCTATAAACATTAAAGGGCTAACTAAAACACCATGCGCTATAGTCGTCATGTTTATTTATAAAAAACTTGATGAATAATTATAATGGACAATGAACATGGCTATCTGTCAAAATAATTCAATCTAATTAGCGCTTTACTGCTTGAACAGAATGGTGTATAGCTATAGCTGTAGCTGTAGCACTGTCAAAGTAGAGACAACGCCAATCATATCATTTACCCAGAATGTGTAGCTGCAGCAGTAGCTGTAGTACAAGTTCACTCAACTTCAACTTTCGCGTGCGCTGCTTGCTACTTTTTTGACATTTGACGAACAAAAAAAACCAAAACAAAGCGAAATGCCTGAATGAAAATTGGTGTTCTGTGCTAGTGCTACCTACACCATTATGGACGAGCTTGCTATTTTTATGAGCTAAATGTTGACAGTAGCTTTGACAGCGCTACATATGCTACAGCTACAGGCTACACCAATCTGTTCAGCCATAATTAAACGAATCTGTCAAACCAGGCCTATATACTTTGAAACCAAACTCATCTAACTCTTATACCCATACGAAGTCCTGAGGATTGAAAGAGTCGAATATACAAAATTATGAGAATACAGCGGCCTGTTAAAAAGCCCTATACAACATCTGTCAAATTTACATGTTATAGAGGGTCAGAATGAGATAGTTACATCATGCCTATGTTTAACGAAACTTAACGAACGACGATTGACGATTGTCTTTACATTGAAGTTTCAAATAATTTTTTTGCAAGTAGGTAGGTACATATTGTTCATTTGAAAGGATTAAATTATATTATTGATTTTACTCTTACGTTGTTTTTTTATAAAAACCTAACAAAGACTTTCAGTCAAAAACTTTGTAATGTAAGAACGTCCGGACCTATGCAATTTAAACTCTAATATCTTTTTGTAAGAGTCACACTTTTGATGGGGTTTTTGTTTGCTGCATACATACATAGACATAGGTAGGTACCTATCTATATCTTCTTGTATCTACTTAATGTTTCCATAAGAAAACAAATTTAAAATGACACTCCGCCCGAGACAGATGCCTTGACCACTTAAATTCATTGCTCTCTCCTACAAACCATCTGCCATTCCTTAAAAAAAAATCTCTTTAAAAAAACCATATAAAATCCAAATCTCTGCTACGCATTAAATTTTATAAAAACCGATTTTCCTCAAACAACCCCTAAAAATGAGCATCATTCAACATGTGCATCAGGTATTCCTTCAACAAGTAGCAGGAGAAGTAAAAAAAAGAAACCCATACTCTATCAAGATCAGGTTCGCCTTCGCCCATACAAAGGCTTAAACAAAATGCAGCCATACTAAAACGACCAAGACCGACAACAAGATACAAAAGCAATAGAATCCAGCAGATGTTTCTTTTTTTGGATTCTTTTTCTGGATCCTCAACTTCATCCCAGACAGAGACTGATCGAGTGCGATTCCTATTGGAGAAAAAGGAAAACTCAACAAAAAAAGGAATTACATACTTAGTGCCGAAAAATGCATTTCACAGTGCTGCATGTTGCATGAGTGCGGAGGATGGAAAATGAAATCACTTTCAATGGCATTTTTGTTTTGTTGGTTTGCTTTATTTCACTTACCTACCTGATCTCGATGCATAAACAAAAAAAAAAAACATGAACAATAAATTGTATGTATGCTGTTTGCTACCTACCTGCAGGATATGATTTTTAATCGCATCCCTTAACCAGGTGCAATTTACAGGGATTGATTTTTTTTTTTGCATTTTGGAGTTGCATTTTTAATGGTTTTTTTGGAAACAAAAACTCAAAATTGGATAAGTGTATATGGGGATATTCTTCTAAGACAAAATTGAATAAGATTTTGGAACCAAGAATTTTGAAATCTATATGATGAATCTTGAACAAGAAAAAGTTTTATTGAAACTAACTATGAGAGCTATAGGAAACATAAAAAGAAATTGATTTTGAAGAGACGGGTAACTTTTTCAGAAGTAAAAAATATATATGTAGGTAGATACGCTGAGAGAAGTAATTTAATTTTATGAGTTTGCAATTAACGAATATTTAAGCAATAAAAAATCAGTTGATTTAAAATTATTTCCATCCTTGTAATTATAAAACATTCCTTACAAATAGGCTGACCAGACGTCCTCTTAAAAGAGGACAAGTCCTCTATCTGAGCTAAAAAAAATTGTCCGGTATCTTTTCTAAAAAATAAACGTTCTGTCCTCTTTTTTTTGGGATTTCTCAATTGTTTTTTGTTTTTTTTTTTTTGTGTGAGTAAACTGAAAACTTGAAACTGAGTTGAGTATTCAAAAAAACCTATCATATATTGTAACTGACCTGAAGTTTTGGGTGAAGCAGATTTGCAGAGCTTTGAATGCAGCGAAATTGTAAAATTCAGATTCATACGAAATCTGCATAGGTATGAATTGCACCGCTGCACGAAATCGTCGTGCAACTTCATTACAGCTACAACACAAAAGAAAGTTCCTTAAGGTAAAACGATTTGGCTTTACTTTTTTTTTTTAAATTTCCCTAAAAACTCAGCCAATTGATGAGTTTACTCCGAGTTAATTCCGGATGTCAAATGGACTGGAAAAAAAATGCTTACAGAGTTAACTAAAAGTTTTCAGTCTCGCACTGAATAATTAGGTCTTAAGCATGAAATAAAAGATACAATCATCCATCGAACGATAATAGGTATGATGATTGTATCGTGTATTTAATGCTTTATATTAACGTTCTTATAAGCTTAAAAATTTAAGCCAAAATCGAACTAAGCTGTTAATTTGTATCAAACACTGGACACAAACATATTGGGCAAATCGTTGTCTTAAAAAATTGAGTATTTTTCAGTAGTGTTGGTGTGTTAAGAATTTGTTGATGGAGTTAGATTTTTTTTTAAAAGAATGGAAGAAATGAAACATTAAAACTTCATCATACAAAACTTAAAAAGAGGGAATGAATAACTCTTTGGTGACGTTGCAAGGGAAAATCTCATTAGTACAAGCAAGAAAGATTCGAGCAGGCAACGCATAATAGGAGCAATTATTCTTGTGCATAACAAAACTAAAACTTAAAACTAATTTAATAGAGATAATGGACTTATGTCCCACTTAAGTAGTGCGGTTGCAGAGGGCATTGGGCAATATTTGCATTGCCATTGATTCAGAGTTTCCATATTGTTCAGCAATGGTCAGGCAATAAGCGCAATTGTTAAAGTCTTAAATGAAAATCCAATGTTGTTGTAATTCCATGTTAAACAAATTCTGACAAGCGAAACATCCAAACTCAAGGTATTAACAAAATTTTGAATACTCAGATTTCAATAATTTCTCATTCCTTTTTTGACAGTTGAAGTTTTAATTTACTTGGCCATTCGGAAAAGTATAGCCCAAAACTTTGGTTTTCAAATTTCGAATATAACACTTTCTCGATTGCGCCTCATATAAATAAGAGCGGCAATACGTTGTAATAAATATAACAATGCTGGCTTATTGACAGGAAATGGAGGTTTTAATCTAGTTAATATAATTTTACAAACAATTTCAAAAATCTAAAATTATTTCTGTATTCCAGTGCTTAAGAGAATGATGAAAAGAATAAAATATCAGTTCTTTTTTAAGTATTATCAGAAAGGTGTCTCTTCCAATCCAAGAAGTTGATTTATTACTTTATCTTAATCCATAATTCAATTGAATTCTGTATGTCTTGTCTGTCAGAAACAACCATTCAATACAATTCGAATAACAAAAAACAATCTATAGAGAGAAAGCATAAAGAATCCAATTTACTCCTCAGAATTTAAGAGAAACAAGTTTTGTAAAAACCATAACTAAGAAACATAACAAGGATAATGCGAATCAATTTTGTAAAAAAAAAAAAAACATCAAAGATCATTGTGGAATATTAAAAATGATGCAGGACAATACACCACATAAACCTATACTATGACAAATAAGTATTGGTTCTGAGTTGTGACTTCAAAATACTGCATCATCGATTGTTGCCGTCTGCAGTATCCTACGTTCAACACCCTTTTGGCATTATTTCAGACAAAAATCATTCCATCCGCCCCGGTTAGACATTTTACTTTATTTTTCTTTCACCCATTTTGAAAAGAAAATCTTTCAATTTTTTATTCAATACGACTTTTACAATAAAAAAAAAAATGAAAATAAAAAAGGAATTTGAAAAACGAAGGATCTATAGGAATTCTGCCAAAGTAAAGAGAACTAAAAAGAAATAAAACGAAAATTTGTAATTTCCTTATCCAGGAGGTAAAACAGGACTAAAAAGCAAATCATGCAATAATGCAACTACTGTAACAAAATATAAAAAAATGTTTACCTCTCTCTATACAAAGCCCCCAGAAGGGACATGAAAAATCACAAGAAGAAAATAATAAAGATTTTTGTGTTCAACAGTTTGAAAACCAAAAGAAGGAAAATCTAGGATAATATTCCTATTTATAGTATTTCTTTCGTTAGTGGTTCGTTGGTTAGTTGGTTGGTTGGTTGGGTCCTTAGGGAATACAGATAAATACAACAACAAAAACAACGAAGTAAATATAACGATTGTAGGTGCTCTTGGGTTGCTTCTAGGTATATCGGACAAGTGCACATTCGTGTGTAAAGTGGCATAGTAAAAAAAAAGGGAAATGCATTTCCTTTATAACGGATATACATATATAAGTGATTTTTTTTTTGTAAGCTTTAGTTGAGATGGTTTTTATTTTTGTGGGTTCAAATATTTAAAGAATCCTACTTGAGGGGATATTGAAATTTTTTTAAGGATATTTTTTTCTTTGTTGTTGTTTTGTGACGATATGAAAAGAAAAATAACAATTCTTCTGATAAGACTTCTGTTTACCAAATAAGGTTTCTTGAACTATGAATAGTTTTTAGCTTAAGAAAAATGTGATTGGAACTCCGATAAGTATAATGAAGGAATTTTTCTTGAAGTTCTTTGAAATATTTGAAGGAATATAGATAAGGTGAAGAAAAGTTGCAAACCAAAGAATACCGATAAAGTTCAAACAACAATGTAACTTGCCAAAAAAGATAAAGAAAAGATTTCAAGAAGCAAAAAGTTGGGACAAGAAGAATTTTTAAAAGTTCTTATAAAGAACTTGATAGTTTAGCTATGACAATCAACTTTAAGAACCCCGATTACGGAACGATATCAGCTTTTGGTCATTTTGGTCGGTAGCTCTAGGTAAACTTTAACCACAATTAATTAAATATAGTAATGCTTTATCAGGGAATTTTCCCCGAAGCTCTAGAACGAAAAGAAGATCTTTATCACAATGAATTTAATAAACTTTACCTTAATTTTTATATAAAAAGTATGTTTAAAATCGTTTGCAGACATTGCAATATAAGAGCGAAAAAATTTACTGAATTTATAATAGAGAGCACATCGAAAGGAACCTGAAAGAAATATTTACACTAACTGCTGATTTTAGCCATGATAAAACGGAGCCTTTTTAAACCAATCGCGGCAAGAAGAAGAAATGTCAAAAGAATTGCCAAAGTTCATTCACGCTATTCAAGGCTAATTTGTTGTGGAGGACGATAATATTATTTATTGAACTCAATAGTACTGTGAAAGAATTTTCAATCAATCGTAACTTCTGTTTCAATTTTCAATTACTGCGAAAAAGTAACTGATCACAGTACAAGTACTTGGTGAGATGGTAGACAAAAAAAATAAGATTAGCTGGTGGTTTCGGAAGCAGAAATGCTTAATCCAATGACTTTTGAAAAATAAGGTTATTAATGGTTTAAATGTTTGAATACCAATGCGAGAACGAGAAGACAACAATATTTACTGCTTTTAATAGTGTGCTAGGGACTTTCCAATCAGTAGAAACTCCTGTTCTATTTTTTTCTTACTATGCGAAGACATGTAATAGCAGTTGAAGATGTCAGTGATATGTTAGAACAAAAAAATTAAAATTAGCATGTAATTTCGTTGTCAGAAATTTGATGTCCAATGAAAGCTGGTTTAAGCTTTAATTCCTATGTGAGACATGGTGTTTTGCAATTTATATATAAATGTATAAAAACAGTTTTAAAATAGACGTCTTCTCAGTGGATTGATAATCACAAATTGAATTGAGGTAACATATACCTACAATGGTAGAATTTCGTAGTGCGATGACCATCACAGGTTCGATTCCCCGTGTTGGTATAAAAATTCGTATTTCCCGATTAAATATGAGATTGTAAATGAACGAGCAACACTAATTCAAAAAGGAGTCTGATGATTGGCGGTGGCGTCCATAAAATAGCTATATAACTTCTTCCTAAAATAGTGTTGGTGTACACAGGTTGTTGTTGTCTAATTTGACCACTTCTCTATAAAAACAGTTTGTGAAAAGAAAATCTTTTGTAGCTGAGACACTGCAATTTCTTTGAGTTTTGAGTTATATCATTTTATAACCAATTAGTCTGTTTCTAATAGAAGAAATCATGGATATACAGTGATAATGTGCAGATATGTTTCTTTACTTTCTACCAGAGCCTGAGTCTTTCAGAACCTAATGGGGAATTAAAAAGTTTTTCCATGCAAGTTCATGACGACTCGACTCTATAGAACAAGTTTGGATTTTTGGACAAGTGAGTCTAAAGCAATTTAGGCAGCTTTTGTCTGTTTATAAAGATACAAACATTTTTTCTTTGATGTTCGAGAGTAAAGTGTTAATATCTTTAGCTGAAATATTAAGTATTAGTTGAACAGTATTGCTAAAGAAGATTAAGATGCCTTCAAAGATCAAATTGATAGTTACAACGATCCTAAATATGGAACAGAAAATCTGGGACTAGAACCTGTGAAACAGAGTACAGGCTGGATAACACATATATTTAATATAAACAAAGTTGCAATTGAGTAAGAAAAATTATTATACCAAATCTAATATTGATAAAGCTTTCGGAACTATAAATCGTTGTCTGATACTTCAGAAACTACTATTATCAGCCATCTTTTAATATGCAAAGTATTTCCAATCAAAACCGACATAGGACCACCTAAGAAATTTCGGAAACATCTGTATAAAACAATTTTATATTCTATTGCTAACATAGCAATCGAAGTAAAGCATGCTTAAAAGCTAGTTGGCCGTTCAAATTCAAATGCCTGAAAACAATGCACCTTTCCAAAATGTTGCTAGACAAAATCTTAGAAACATTAGAAAATTTAAATAATCTCTTATAATTAAAATGCATTCAACGTTTTCAAAAAAAAAAAAAATGAAACGGAACCATTAACCCTTCGTCACGCATTTATTTAAAATCAATTGCAATAGACAACCTCCTTAATCTCATTAAGCATGCGCAACACATAATTTTGTTGACTATCCTCGCAGCCACAAACAAAACAATTGCCAAACTCAGAAGGAACATGACATACAACCGACACATAATTACAAAACCCTATAAAAGCCCCATTTAAGGTTTTAAATGCATTTATATGCTTCCGTTCAAAATGCAACTTTATAAACTATGGCTTATGTTCCGTAAGCCGTTAAGAACTGTCATTAAAAATGCATATATGTATCTAGAGGCGTAACGCGCTTGGCAGCTTTATAGAACGATTGGTAGATACAAGATTGCTTTAAGTGATAATCCTTCACTTAATTTGTGGCTATCAGAAGCCCAAAAGACAAGACAGACTGAAACACAATGGAAAAAAGGGAGTTACTTTTTTTTTACCATCGACGACGTTGTGATGTCCACCTGGTGGGATAATTCGCATGAATTTGCATTTTCTTTTTGTCGTTTATTTTTTGATCAGACTTATACACCTGTCCTAAGTGTGGGTAGGCAGCACAAAATAAAATTTAAAAAAAAAGTCCAAGCAGATGTTGCAGATATCATATTTAGGATCGAAAAAGTTCCAAGATTATCATCACATGGCTCATGGTCCGTTTTTTTTTTTTTTTTTTTTTTAATTTTTGGGGGTCTTCCCTTTTTTATCGATTCTTTTAAACTTGAGATTTAAGGCTATTTTATGGATTTGTAAAAAATTTAAATCGACAAACAATGAAATGTGGAATTATGATGTGAAGTTCTGTAGCATCCAATCAAAAATCGGAAATCAGAATTGAATTTGCACGCAGTGTTGGAAAATAATTATAAAAAATCAATTACAACTAATTACTT
Source organism: Baccha elongata (assembly GCA_951217065.1). Taxonomy (NCBI): domain Eukaryota; kingdom Metazoa; phylum Arthropoda; class Insecta; order Diptera; family Syrphidae; genus Baccha; species Baccha elongata. The sequence continues at coordinate 47,516,704 of OX578274.1, forward strand.
CTATAGAAATACAATTTCTGGTAATTGGAATTGGGAAAATTTAATTGTCAATTTAATTGAAAATCAATTACTTTCAATTTAAGAACATATACAAAAAAGTAATTAGCACAAAAGTAATTTTGAAAATATTTGTAATGATTAACTTTTTAGCATTAAAATGTATTTTAATCGCCTTGATGAATTTTTTTTTTGCAAATAAAAACATTGATTACAAAAAATAATAATCTTTAAAGATTTCATTTGAAAATTATAAATCAGGAAACCAACTATTTCCATTTGATGTTTTTAAATCTACTATGTTAGAAGAGAAAACTAATGGCGACCATTTTTAATGCAATTGCTATATTATTAAGTTTATTCAATTAATTTTAATTTGTTCTTTTATTTCACACCCAAATTCACTTTTAATAAGCAAGCAATTCATCCTTTTCATAGACTTTTTTTATACTTGTCATCTTGATATATTATACTAGGGTTTTAAAAGAATGCAATATTTTGTGAATGCAGTCATTCAACATCATTCAGTGAATTCAATTAAATGATTTCATTGATTGATTTGTATTTGAGAGTTCGATTACAAAATTTGCAATCACCATTCATTTTACATCAAAAAGATTGCAATCATATTTCCCCCATTCATTTCACAGCAATCAACAAAAGGCACATTTGAGAACTCATGCATCTTTGCGTTTCTTTCCATTCCTTTGCATTGCTTGCATTCTTTTTAATTTTGTACAATAACAAAAATTAATGTTGCTTAAAAGATTCCAAAGAATGCAAAAGAATGGAAAGAATGAAAAGAATACAAAAGAATGCACGAATTTTCAAATTTTTGCATTCAATTGATTCAATTGATGGTTGCTGTAAAATGAATGCGGATAAATAATCTTGATTTCAAATGAATAATTATTGCAAATTTTGAAATGGAACTGTCAAATTATAGTCAATTAATGCAATCTTTTGAAGTCATCAAAGATTCCAACAGATTTTTCGTGTTAAACAAATTTTTTTGTACGACCTTTTGCATTGCGAGAATGCTTTAAAAACTCAGATGGTCTCAATTTTTACTTTTTCAGAAACATTAGGTACACTCTCTGTGTTTTGAGAAATTTAAGAAAAATACGAGATTTTGCGTCAGCTCACACGGAAAAAGCAATTTGTTTGCATACAAGTAGTTTTTTTTTTACAAATTCGACGCATGCTGAAAGTGTTATGGAGTCAAAGCCGTGCAAACGATTTCATCGCAAGAGTACTCAACATAAGCAAATTCGCTGACTTATAGTTCCTAAGAAAAGTTCTTCTAATTTTTTTTAATGAAGTGAAAAACTCGTTTGTCGAACATGCCTCTAAAATGCATTTTTTCTACCTCCTCTAACTATTGACTAATGACATTCACGTCCTCTTATTTCTAGTGACAGGCCCTCAGATGTTTGTATTCGTTCCCAATTAACAACCATGTCAGATTTGGAGCTGAAAAGTCAACGTATAAAGCTGGCCATACACAATAGAGCCATTCAGCTCGGAGGAGCCATTTAGACCGAGGTTTTTGTCGAGCTAATAATTATTATTATTTAAATAGCAATAATTGTATAAAAACATTTTGAACTTGGTTAAAATAAAAATTTAATGATCGAACCATATCGAATATATTTTGACATATGTTACAACATAAAAAAAAATATTAAACTTTCCTTCCTTTTTGAACTGTCATTATAGGCTTGGTCCCATTGGATTTTCAAGTTTCCGAATATCTCATCGAGCCTGCGGAGCCATTTGAAGCCATCTACACAATGATGAATTTGTCTCGGCTCAATGCATTTAATTCCTTGGCTCCGTCGTGTAGCCCACTTAATAAGCTCATTTAATTTCGATATTGGCAGCATTGTCCAACAAACAACCATGTGGAATTTGATGCTTCGAAAACTCAATGCAGTTTTCTGAAAATAAAGCTGAACATATACATGATGAATGGCGCTTTCTATTGTGGAATCACCTCCAAATCACTGCGCAATGATTTTGAGTCTATGACGATGTTTATCATCTGGCTGTAATTAATAAGACCAAAATTCTTCTAAATCTTGAGTGAAATTTCTCTGTTTTTCTAGATGGTTCTAAAACTTCGGTTTCGAAAATGATAGGATAAGCGACTTTATCGAAAACACTACTTATTCGTTACACCCACCCATCTTATTCTATCAGTAAAGAATTTTTCAATGATAGTTATTAGTTCCATTGCTTCCTTGGTTAAACTTATAGGTAATTCCTTTCAGTTGAATAATTACTGAAAGGAATAACCGATAAGTTTAGCCTAGAGGCAAAATCCGGTACAGATATTCTTTATTTTGCGGCACTACACGAATGTGGAGTATTTAGCTTTTTGTTCTTGCTTGCTATAATATTCAATATTTCAAAACCAATGTGCATCGATATCCCATTTTCTCATCTCTTTTCAATTGATATCCCATTTTTCTAATGCTGGAACAGTTTTAGTCTTACAAAACCTGTCTGTACCCCAAAAGCAACTACGTTCAACCCATTCGCATGCCTTTTTTTCGACCCATACAAGAATGCTTGTGATTTTAATCGGTTTCCATGTCCATTTTTTTTTTTGTTAGCTTTATAAGAACGTTTGTGTGAAACGTGACTTTGGGGAACGTTGCCAGTCCATTTGGGATATTGTATCCATTCTTTTCATAGCACCTGCCGCCATCGCTTTGCCGTTTTGATAATTTTTTGTTGTTTTCTTTTTTCGTTTGTTTTGTTTTGATAGGGCATAATTTCTGCCTGCACTTTTGGGAGGACGTGTGTCGAAGGTAGTTATATGTCGTGCGTGACTTAATGGGGTGTACCTGTCTGCCTACCTGGTATATCCAGATCGTCTTTCAACGCGCCACACTTTGGCTTTAATTTTTATTTTTTTCATTTGACAAACGCCGAAAGCAAGGATACTCGTGTGGTGAATTTATAAAAAAAAAAAAATAAAATGCTCTATGATTGTCATGAAGGTTTTTTATTTTTATTCTTAAAATAAAGGTGTTTATATATTCAAAACTTTTGGAACGAGTGGCGTCTTCTTAGTGTGATGATGGTTTAAGATTATTGAGCAGGTGCTGTCATAAGTCGATGGTGCCGAGTTAATAAAGCTATAAACGGAGGACCTTTAAGAGTTGCAATGGTCTTTAAGATAAGCAGTTATGGTATTTTGATGATAACGGCTGATATTTGGTTTGTTCTTTATAGCCAAGAAGACCAAGGTTACACAGTTTTACGATGTAAACGGATGACCATTGCATTTATTATTTTGATACTTGAATGTTGATTCACTCAACATTAAAAAGAATATAAAATATTTTATATCATTTTAATACTCAATGGGCATTCTTTTTGAAGACCAGTGTTTGTGAACATTTGATAATATTTATATTTTTGTATTTATAGTTTATGATCTCACCAAGGCCGGACTAAGCTATAACCAGGTTATTTAGGTACTGAGCAAATCAGACATAAAAATATGACAAGCTTAACATTTATAAAATCTTCAAGGATCCAGGGGATAAGTTCAAGAGAGGTCAACTGCTGTGTTACTTTATAATTCTGGAATTTCAAATAATATATTTGTAAATGACAAAGAAAGTTTTGTCTAACACTTCTTGTATAGGAGCAAATAACTGCATCATCAGTCTCCGATTGGTTATAATTATCAAACCCATGAATAAATTTCTTTGTAAGAATCAAATCGCCATCAACTATATCATTCACACAATTATCAATTAATTCAAAAAAAAGAAGCGACAGCAAAATGATCATCAAGGAGAAAGGTTTTTGTCAATTTTGGCCGTTCATTATTTGTATCCCCTTCCTTATTATTTTACTGCTGCTATATGAGTGACATAAGGTCAGAACATGTAAGGACATTCCACAAAGCGGAGTTTTTGGTCCCTTGCTTTTTAGCTTCGGGTTATAAAGTTAAACAAGTAATAACCGGTGTCAAAGTTGTAAATACGCTGATGACGATAATGACCTCTGGGAAATTTATCAACACACTTTGTTGACTAATCTTAAAACAATAAATATGAATTTTTTTTTAAAGATTTATGACCTCTCTCTACCCTCACGAAGGAGATGGCGGTCAAAAGTACTTTAAGTCTAAAATAGTGTAAATTATAACTAGAAAAAGAGCCATTAAGGCATAATAGCATCATACATTTTACTGACATAGAAATCTAATGAGACTAGACTTTGACTCAGTACTTCTCATAGAAAAAATAAGTGGCATCGATAACTCCGAAGAACCACGGCCTAGTGACTTAAGCTCTCAGCCAATCTTTTTGTGTGCGTTGTTAGTTCAACACTGGCACAATTATGTAAAGGTGCTTGTCCATTTGAGTACTTTTGCAAGTAAACTCTAGAGAGTAACTCTCGGGTATCTGTTCATTTGAGAGTATTATTTGCGAGATTTTAATATCACGAGTTGTCCGGTAGAATTCCGAGAGTTTATTTTCTGAGAGTACTTTCATAACCGTGTCCACTTGATATTAAATTTCTTCTGCTACAATTATCAGTTGGATGGAAGTACTGAGAGAGATATGTTTGCCAGAGAGAGGTTGGAGCTACTTGAATATTGGTACTACAGTCACTCTCACTCGTAGCATTTTTACTCTCAAATGGACACGGACTTATAAATTGATTTGTTTCTGCGATGTCCATTATTTTGCCAGGTTGACTCTCGGACAGCTGCTCTCAAAATACGAAACGTGTTGGAATTCCGCGAGCTAGTCTCCGACAGTGATCAAGATCAAGACCTGTGTCCAAAATTTCAAATGTCGAGAGTAAAAAGTCGACTCTCCGTGAGGTACTCTCGGGACTGTGGACTGTGTCCACTTGCAAGTTTGCTCTCGCGACCTGCTCACAGCTCTCATACTCTCAAATGGACACCCACGACTCCAAGAGTCACGACCAACATTTTCAACTTGTTCAACTGGCACTATATGTATGAAATGAGAATCGAACAAAATAAGTTCCAAAAATATCCCCCAATATTTCCGATTATCGAACGAGTCTCGTATTTTATTGATGAAATGAAAAAGGAAACAATAAACATTTTTTTTTTTTGTGAAACATTTTAAATTAAAGCAAGTTTTTGAATAAAAATATTGATTAATTATCGTGAATATTGTTGTTGTTAAGTTTTATCAGATGATTTTCCAATGGAAAACAAATTTGAACGAGCAAAATTGTAAATAATATGGAGGTACGTATAATAGTGGTTATCCCAAATTTCCTATAGAATTACAGAGTTCCGGTTATGCTAATTCGAATATTTTATTTGTAGATTCGAGTTACATATAGTTTGGCCCCAGAATTGGAGGTGACCTACAATATTTCGTCGAATTCGAACGACTAAGGTGAGATGCATTTTTCATGACAATCATACTCTCAGAGGATTTTTCACTTCCTCGCAAGGGGACGTGTCCCTGAAAAAAACATAACCTGTTCTCAGGGCTCGAACCCAGACTTCCGGCGTGATAGTCCGAAACACTATAACCACTATGCTACGGGGCACTATTTTTTGGGGTAAACCTCTTCAAATCTTCACGAAGTCAAAACGAAGAGTTGCTGCAACGAATTGAAGACATTTAACACAATATTTAGTTACTCTCAACCGGGTTTTAGGATACCGGGCAGCCTATTATATAAGGAAACGATATGAGCATATCAGGGGTCAGTAGTACTGCAGTGCTGACGTCCGTTAAGCAGGAAGCTCTACGAACTGATGTTACGGGGTGTCTTCTGTCAAGTGTTTGAATTAGAACAGTTGGCATAAGATGGCCAGGAAATTTGCGCTGAAGTTAACGTTGCGCCAAAATAACTGGTGAATGATTCTGTAAGAAGATTATAGTCACAGTTTTCTCCGATCAATGCCTTGTCGAGGTGTCTGGTCAGCATCTATTTACTTAACAACAAAACTGACAGATGCCTCCATTTACAAATGTTATAGTATCTTCAAATAGGGTTATCCATCGCTGCCACTAGGACAATATATAACAAGCAAAGAATCAATGGTTTATATATTTATACTATAACCAATTTCACCTAATATTCGTTTATGGTTATACAGTTCACATCTCGTTTTGACTGAAAATGTTTACTAGTATCGTATTATGAAAACTTCTTTCGTTCTTCTTATTTTTTACAGGGCAACATCTCCATATACTATGTTGGAAAGAAAGGAAAAAAGGTGCAGCTTGCTATCTCAAGTTTTTTTCATATTTGAGGTCTGCTATCTCCGGATTTCGAATTCTTAGTTATTTAGTCATATCAATGATTTAAGCACGCACAGCAAATGTTAATATCATGATTAATCATGTATATACAAATTTGAAACCGATGATTAATACTATTACTTGAAACAAACCGAAATATTTTGGTTATTTTGGTCGAATTGACGAGCCTAACACAAAAGCTGATTACTATTTTATTGATCCTTTAAAGAACTTTCAAGTTTTGTTTATTCTAAATAAATTTGTCGGAATTTGAAGCAACTTGGCAACCATTACTTATGTCACTACTTATGTCACACAAATTCGGATGCAAGTATTGCTCTACATTTCAACGAAACTGCAATTACGCCTCAAAATGATTTAATAAATTAAAAACCACCCTTTTCATAATAAATTTTCATTGATTATTGAAAATGAGGGCGTTATTCTGATAAATTATGTCATCACTACCACCCATCATTTAAAAAAAAAAAAACACTCAAATATAATTTAATAATCCACCACATCAAATAAATTCAACTTACCAACTGCTGCGTTGAACAACAAACAATAAAAGTAATTACAAGTAACTTCTCCCCTAGCGAAATGAAGATATAAACTCCTACACCTCCTTTTTTTTTACAAAAGTATATCTAAACCAACTACCTAGAGAGAAAGAACTTTGTATCTAAATTCTAAACTTAACCACCACAAAACAACAGAAACTCAGTCATGGTCATAAAAACAAAAGACCACTTGTTCTATAAGTACACTTTGTTCAGTCTTTAGAGTAATAGCGGTGCTTTAATAATAACGCTATACAAGGTTCAAGATTTTCAGCCTCAGATACTTTTCTAAATTGCATAATTCGATATGCGTATATATACACAGAATGTAGAGGTAAGTAATAATTGTATGAGAAGATATTTCAAACAAAAGTAAAAGTTATTTAAATGGCTATTTGTCTGATTCTAAACAAGAGATTGTTATACGCACATCCTTTTTAATTAGTTAGGGTTGGATTTTATCATCATGGCCATCAGCATCCTCATCACACACCAGCCATATTCATGAATTCAATGTTAATTTGAAAATCCTTAAACAAAGTAATTTTAAAGAAAATGAACTGCGTTAACAACAAAAAGGTGAATAGAAGACGACAAGCGACGAGCAGCATTGTTGTTCTCTTCGGCATCGAAAGGGGCCCCACTGGGAGTCTCGATAAAATTCAGAAAACAAAGTAAAAAGGACTCTTAGGAAATTATTAGAGCAGCAGACTGTTCATAGGGCTTTTTCTAACTATGTGGCAGCATCAAAGAGCATCTCTTCTGTGGAGAACCTTTTGTTGTAAACTTTCATATCGATCCTTTGTACGTATTGAAAAAAGTAAAGAGTGCGCAAAGTAGTGAACATAATGATGTGTTTGTCCTTCAATTTTTATTTTTGTGAATGGATTTTTTTTTATTCTATAGATGAATGTTGTTTTTTTTTTTATTTATTTCAAGCCTTTAGGTGATTCTAAATTGGTGTCAATATCCTTGTTGGGTTTAGTTTTTGTTTTCAAGTCCCACACAAAAAATAGGGTTTGTATTGTGAATCACAACAAAAAAAAGGAGTTACAGGACTCCGATAAACTTTAATGATATGAAATAAATGAATAGTTGAAGAGGTAGAAAATTTCCTTTCTATTCCCGATTCTTCTTTTGAGAGATAAAGAGTTCAAGTTTTGTTGGTCAATAGAAGAAAGATTTCGATCAAAATTTGACATAATTTAAAGTAATAATGATGTCACAAAAAAAAAATCCAAGTAGAAGAAGATGTTCTATGTACGTATATTTGGGACCTAAAATGTGTCACACCATAGAAAGATGCTATAACTTTTCAAATGGCCTAAATTTTCAGTTTTGTGTTAAGTTTTGTAAGCAAACAGATTCAGAATAGATGTCGACAAGCCATTGCATGTTAGGCTCCACAAGCTCGCGGATTTCTTGTGACTAAATTTTTTTATGTTTCGCAATTTTTTATTGACATTTTTTTTAACTTCTCATTTTGTTCCATCGTTTAATTTTTAATGATCACTTCGCCATGTGATTGTTTCGCAGAAATTTTATTTCGCATTTTTTACAACGCAACTTTTTTTTTTTTAAGTTTCAATTTGTGCATCGCAACTTTTGTCTGGTACGTTTTGGATTATTTTCTACGTTCAAATGAGCATTCCACAATTTCTTGTCTTGCATTTTTATCATTTCAAATTTTAAGTTTTCATTTTGCGATTGTTTCGCAAAAATTTTTCATTTGATATTTTCCACAGCATTTATTTTGCATTTTTTTAGTTTTTGTTTTGAAATTTTTTATGCTTATGAAATTTTTCATTTCAGAATTTATTGTCTTGCATTTTATCATTTTTAATTTGATTGTTTTTGCAATTTTTGTTTAGCAACGTTTTCGCTATGTGAATGTTTCTAAAAAAATCATTTCGCGATTTTCACCTGCAATTTTATCCAAAATTTTTACTGATTTAGTTTTTGCTTTTTACGTCGTGAGCATCATTTCGCAATGTCTTGTCTTGCATTTAAGCATTTCGTATTGAAAATTTTTCATTTCGCTATGTGATTGTTTCTCAAAAAAAATTTCACATTCGTCACCTTTTTATGTTATAAGATCATCTTGAAATTTCTGGTTTTAGATTTAAGCGATTCCAACTTGATTGTGTGACAATTTTTCCTAAGCATGTTTTCATTTCATTGTTTCGCAAAAAATTCACTACGGATGACCTCACGACTTTTATCTGCAATTTTTTGTATACCTATAAGCAAAATCTGACGATCATTTCGCAATTTCTTGACTTGTATTTTATTATTTCAAGTTTGCTCGTTTGGTAAGCCAGTTTTTATTTTGCAAAATCGCAAATTTTTGTTTTGCAATTTTAACGATGCGATGATCATTTCGCAATTTATTGTCTTGCTTTTTATAATTTTGAATTTTATTGCTCTGGTAATTTTTGTCAACAAAATTCTCATTTCGTCAAGTGATTGTTTCGCAAAAATTTCGGTTCATTTACGTTTTTTTCACTTTATCATTTGTATCTGACAATTTTTGGATTTATTGCAATTTTTTCACTGTGCGATGATTATTTCGCAGTTTTTTTTTTTATTTCCAATTAAGGATTTGCTGTTTGATTATTTTGCAAGAAAAAATCATTTTGCATTTTTCGAACCGCAATTCATATTTGGCATTTTTTTGATTTTTTAAACCTTTTCTTACGTTTCATTGTTCATTTCGCAATTTTTCGTCTTGCATTTTACCATTTCAAATTTAATTTTCGACAATTTTCGCTGTTTCATTGTTTTGCAAAAGTTACGTTTCACATTTTGCACCTTGCAATTTTTATCTGACACTATCTAGATTTTTGTTTGCAATTTTAACGTCACAACGATCATTTCGCAGTCTTGCATTTTATTTCGCCATTTCTTATATTACATTTCATCATTTCGAATTCAATTGTTGTATTGTTAGAAAATTTGTTTTGTTAGGAACATTTTAGTCAAGTCACTTTTTATTTCGCAGTTTTTTCACGTCGCAATTATCATGCCGCAATTACTCGTCTTGCCATTTTACTATTTCCAATTCGATTGTTTGATAATTTTTGTTATGCAAGTTCACATATCGCTGCGAATGTTTCCCAAAATTATAAATTTTGCATTTTTTACCACACAATTTTTAGTTGTCAGTTGGATTTTGTTTTTGTATTTTGTGTTTTTTTGTCTTGAATTTTAACATTTTCAATTTGATTGGGATTATTTTCAATTTTTCACGTTGGAATGCTCATTTTGCAATTTCTTGTCTCGCATTTTATCATTTATAGTTTGATTGTTTGAGAATTTTGCTAAAAACTTTCTTATTTCGCTGTGTTATTGTTTTTCACAGAAAATTCATTTCAAAAAACAAAACAATAAATTGTCAAAAAAAGCGGTACATTACGGGAAAAAGCTTTTGCGAAATGATTATTTTGCGTGCTGATTCAAATGCCAAATGATAACTTGCCAAATAATTATTGCGAGATAGGAAAACTATATTTTATTTATTGCGAAGTAAGTTTTTAAGTTTGCGAAACGAGTTTCGTACAATGACCCGTATCCATCGTTTATGAATTACAAAAATCGAATTAAAAAAAAATTATAAAAAATTATTTACACATTCCTTACCGATTTAATAACAAAAATAATAATTTATTTTATTCAAATATTTCCTTTAGGTAGGTACATGAGAAAAAAAGTATCTGATTTTATTCTCTTTAGTTTAATTCTAAAAAGAAAATTGAAGTTAGATATTTAATGAAGATACAATCAAATAGAAATGTATGAAATTTTAAGGTAGCCAATTCTATTTAAATATCTAATCTCAATCTGATTCAATTAACAACAATAATTACATATCTCATCAAAAGCGTATATTCATAACTATACAAAAACCAAAGTGATACCAAAACAAAAGGAAATATGTTTGTCAACATCAAAATCTTCTTCAATTTATCACAAAAATAATAAAAAAAATAAAAACAATAGTGTGAACTAAATATACACAAATTCCATTCTACCATCTGAATGCAATTCAAAAGAAATTGGTATAGTTTGTCATTATACAAAATGACACCATAAGGACAAGTCATCTATCTTATCGATATCTTACATAAGTCTGTAAATGAAGACTGAAGGTGGCACATATCGAATATCCTTGAACAACATAGATAGATATCCAATTCGGTTCGAATATGGCACACGAACAGAGAGAGAGAGAGATAGAAAAACAATTAGAATGTCCTTCGAAATTCTTGTTGTTGTTAATTTTCCAATTTTGTTGAAAAATTTAAAAGGACCTTATTCGAATCCTTGGCTAGATGCCCAAAAATGCTGAGTGATTATTATAAATATTCACCTACCTGCCAGAAACATAACAACAAAAGAAAAACACTTGAAATAGGAAAAATCCCAAAAGCAGATGTTTTCGGATGCCTTTCGGATTTCGGTTGGTAGGATATTTTCAAGTAATTCTCTCTCTCTGTCTATAATTAACAAAAGAAATGCATCATACATTTCACGGATGCAAATTTATTCACTAGTTGTTTTTCCTGTTGCCAGGCATCGTCATCATCATCATCATCATAGTTACCATCCACCTGAATAAACCAATTAAATCTTGCAAAAGGATCACTTACGAGCTGGAAATATATTCCGGCCATGAGAATAATTAAAATCTCACATCTACCTTTCTGTATTTAAACTGAGAATGCAAATTTGTTGTAGGAGCATATAATTTTGCAGATTGATGTGTTATAATGGAAAATATCCTTCTCTATACATACCTACACAAAGGCAGCAGCAGAATTGAAAATTGCATCGTAAATTGCGGCAGAATATCCTGAATCCGACCCAATTAAAAGAACGCTCCTTCTTGACACGATAACACACCAGCTAAGTAATCCACCGAATGGATAACATTTAATATTCATATGAACAGTCCAACATCCTTACGGCGGCGGCGATGTACCTACCTACCTACTACCAAGTTTGTAGATTCGATAAGAAGGACTCTCTGGGAAGTTGAAGTAAAATATCTCTTCGTTTTCTTTCGAAAGGCCAAAAACGGATGGAGGAAGAAAAGGATTTCTTAAATTTATGCAAGTGTTTCAAGAAGTCCCCCTAAAGGATTCACAAATCAGGACCTAGTATCACTATTTTTCTTCCAGTCTTTAGTTTTAGCTTAACTTTCTATGTCGTCGTCGGTGACTTGGATAGTAAAGGTTCATGGTGGTGATGATGATGATGATGTTACGAAAGAATGTTGTACATTACTGTAGACGAAAGATTTTCTTTGCACCTTTTCTCTATTTGCATTTTTTGTATGTCCTGCTGGGATAGCAAAAGGATTTACCTAAATAATCCTCATTCCTCTGGGGAAAGGCAAGTTCTGGAGGGATATATTTTATGTAAAACCGACGTGATGGTGTTTTTTGCTTTTATGTTTACTTTTTTTAATTAAAATAAATCAGTGGGAGAGTTTTGCTAGTAAGACTGATAGTGATAGTGTTAATTAGTTTGTGTTTGTCTGTATTTATGTGTGTTGAATTCAATAAACACCATGACAGGGGATTTTGAGAAAAATTTCCTTTTTTATTATTTTTAATTTAGCAAATACACAATCCAAGGGAAAATTTAACTTGGCCGCGCCTGAAGGTATGTGACAAAAATTTTCGTTAAACTCGTATTTTGGGAAAGTTGGTGATTTTTGATTGCATACTTTTAGGCATAAGAACAAATTTTGATTCAAATTCAGACATTTTCTTTATTTTATTGTTACAAGCTTATTGAAAGCAATCGTTAACGAAAGATAAATGTTAAGTTAAAGGAAATTCAAGAATAAAGCATCAACTGATTTCACCGAAGATTGGTCATTTAGAATATAGGTAAGCATCCGATAGAGGGTTGTCGTTTTGTCTTTATGACTTATTTGCTCTTCAATTTAGTTTTTGGAAAAATGTTAGACAGTAAGCAGTCGTCTCTTTGGTAAGTTACAAAGAATTGAGTTTTCTCGAATGTGTTGCGGTTAATTGGATGTATTTAATGTGGTTTTGAATGTCTCTCTTATAATGGGTAGGTCACGCAGTGCAACTAGTGATATTTGATGGAGCATTACAAGACACGGAATAGTACGAACTGTTCAGTGCTAAACGTTTTCGGTAAGCTTTTTGTGACGATCAAAAGATTGGCTGCGAAGATGCATCATGATCACTTTTGTACAATGCTTAACGACACACCTAGAAGGAAATTGTGAATCCAGAACTTATTAATGCACTTGGACTGCAGGGGGTAGCCCAGAACAAAACAGAACAAGTACAAAACCAAGAACTGCTATCAATCTTCTAAAATTCAACAGAGCAGCTGGATTTGATGGAACCTGCCAATTACCTCAAAGCGGATTCTGATGCAACCACTAAGAATGATTGTTTGGGAAAATGAAAAGTATACAAGGGACCGAAATGTTGAAATTGTTGTCAATTAACCAAAGAAGATTAGAATTAAAAACTGAAATAACTGACGTGGTACCACCGTTTTTTCCCGTATTTATTCACTGTTTCCCGTTTATTCACTGCATTTAGAGATCACTTATTGAACAGTCTCACACTAAATCAATGTGGTTCGTTGTGCACAATGGAGAGCTTTACGAGTCCTTTGAGGTGGCGACACGGTGTCAGGCAAAGGAGATATTTTTTCATCAATGCTATTTTTATTTGCAATTATCTGCTGCAGTGGTTACAAGCAAAATACATTGTAACTAGAGTGCTTTTGACTGGTGTATCGCTGCAAGTTAATAGAGAGGTGACTAGCTTAAAACGACACTCTCTTAATCTATGGCACAATCTATGCTGTTACTCGCTTGAAAGTTCATTGTCAAGATCTCGAGCAGGTTACATGCTTTCGAAGGTTAACTGTATTAGTGAGCATAGTTTCAGAATAATTGAACGTGACCAGATCTTTTACCACTCTTGATGAATCGCGACAAATAAAGGGATCTTGATGCTGCTGCCCTATCCGCCAGATGGAATTCATGTGTTGCTTAAGCAGCCGAAACTAACCTAACATTAACATAACATCAGCTTCAAAAGAGTTTGTGTTTGCTGTAATTAGAGAAAGTTCTGGAATAGAAAAGAGAATAATCGAATCCTGAGATCATATTTTTAGGATATGCTATATCAGAGAATTCAGCAACGAATGATAGAAGAAAGCAGCATGTTATAAGTTAGAAAATCGTAGTTAATTCTGCGATATAAAATGATTTATCTCAAGTCAGACGCCAAAAATTACTTGACAATTCGGAAAATTTTAAAATTTTCAACCGTTTCTTGGTTATTACACAGAATTTAATAAATCTCTTTCTCAAATTCAGCTAAAGCTTCCATTTTAATATTTTTGAAGCCCACATCTTTTGACGTAATCTCAGCAGAGTAGGACTTTAAACCGTTTAATTGTCAATGAAAAAGTTGATACCAGAACGTTTCTGTGTTGCCCCCTTACCAGTTTTGAACCTGAACATTTAAATTCAGACATTACTTTTTCAGCTCGATCAAATAAAATGTTTTCAGATACGTCATTTATTATGTCAGAAAACCTATAAAATCCAACCAAAATCTAAATTACTAGATAACAAGCGATAAATTCAATTAATTTATTAAGTCTCCAATGGTTTGCCGTGAGTTCTAAAAAGATAAATAATCATAACCTCTTACCACACAAAATCCAGACATGGTCATGTCAACTTCAATCAAATCAAAAGAAGAAAATCTTTAATTGACAAGTTTAAATGCAGTTTTACCAAAAATAAAACTTAAACATTTTCGCTTCAATATTTTCATGGGAATTCGCTTACCTGAAATGAAAAAAAAAAAAAATTCAGTTAGTTAAAGTTTAGAATTTTTATACATATAAAAGGTAAAATCAGTTCAACAGAAAAACAAAAGCCAATGAAAAATATGTACATAATTTAAAAAAGAATATGTAAGTCACCTAGAATTTATTATTTTAGAGCTGATGTCCATAATGAAGCAAAGCTTTACAATTTGGATGTGACTCGTTCTAATGATTAATCATTTATTCAAATGTCATTTTCGTGCTATATGTAGTTTATGTATTATAAGGAATTAAGATATTCTAAAGTACTCTAATGAAACATCATTAGTGTGTCATGCAAAATGCAACTTGTCTATGGAATGGGCAAACTGGAACAAGCTGCATCTCTGGTAGAATTAGCATCGCCATGAAAATTAAGTTGAACATTTTTCTATCTCTTTTTTTTCTAGGTCTATCATTAAATGAGCAAGTCACGATAGGAATATTTTAATTATATTGGCATGAAGTTTTGTTGGGTTAATAAATCTATATGTAGTTTCAAGAGTTTTTTTTTAGGAAGAGGCAACTGAAGTTAATTAAGTAGAATAAAGTGTTGCAGGCAATTTAACAGGTATGTACACAAGAAAAAAAAGTTCTAAAGGGCTTATGCGTAAATTTGTTTTCAATGTTGCTTTTTTGATCATAGCTATACCTAACAAATCGTTCGAAACTTATTGTTTTGTTTGTAGTCAAAATTGTGTACAAAAACTGTGCAGTAACCGCAAATTGTACGAAATTAATTTTTATGCACTGACAGAAACTTCGATAATGTGACCAAATGGAAGTTTTATAGAAGCTACATCATAATTTACGTTTACAATGTTTTGAGTACAAATTTATAGCAGATATGTTTTTTTTATATTCTGCAATATTTTATTATTTCTAATCCGCTTTGATATTTTACAGTATACCGAAGGTTTACCATTTTTTAAGACCTAAACCAACTTTCAGAAAAGAAAATATGAAATGCCTAAGCTTTTTACAATGCGATACAAATTGTTTAAGATCAAATTCCGTAAAGCTTTGGTAAAAATTGTATAAAGCTGAGTATTTTGTTACGGTCATTGTATATATCTTCCTTTTTAATTTGGAAAGCGAAATTCGGTTTTAAAGACAATTGCTTATAATAAGCTTATTGTACCTAAAGCTGATTGACAGCAGTTTCGATAAGGTATCGGAATGGAAGCTTTATAAAAGCTATTTTATAATATTTTTTTTCAATGTCTGATGTCGCAAATTATCGAGACTATGTTTGAAATACTATTATACAGTTATAACGAGAGAAATTTTTTTTATAACTAAAACCAACTTTCCGAAGCCGTATTTTGCCTGCGATATGCTCTAGGAAGACACAAGACAGATTTTTTAACTGGAAGATCTTATGAACTGATGCGAGCTGAGCCTAGACAGGTTTATATTTTTTTTGTCTATTTCGCTAGGGAAACTGTAGGTTTTATCAAAAATTTCGATAAAACTTCTATTAATTTATTACGTCAGATCTTTTCAAAAATTACCATTTCCATTATATGTGGCTGATGAATAGTTTTTTTTTGTGTAACTTATTTGAAGCTTCGCTAACGAAATAATGTAGATAAATGAAACATTATGACGGCATCCACAGCCACACAGAACTGATTGAAAGAAACTTTATCGAATTACAAGCTTTATGGAAGCTCCAGTATTCTAAGCTTTAAAAAAAATTTTATCTCAAAATTTATTGGAAACGAATATTTGAAAGTTTAGTAAACTCATATTTTCTATTACTAATTGGTTAATAACGTCAGGATTTTCTAGTATTGTTGTTTTCTTAAAGTAGATCTAGGATCTCGTTAACAAATCAATGTTCTGCTTCTCACTTTTTAAAGACCTAAGCAAACTCTCATATAAGATATTAACAAATCTCTTTACTTTTCTTAATGCGACAAAATTAATCTAAAAATACGGATCACAAGATTCTTAAGAAAAGCAGACATTAAAGCTTGGCCACTTTGATTGTGTTGTGAATGCTAACATTTGCTCGAAAATGATTTAATAACGTTGCATTTGACGTAGAAAATCATTAGAAAAACATCTCCTAAATTCGAATAAGTATAATTAAAATAATGTAATAACCATTCGGATACTGGGGCGTATGCGTAACTTTTATTTTTAATTTTATTTATTTTTGTTATGCACTTTGAAATAAAATGTCGTCTTTCATATTCTGTTATAAATCAATGGTAATTAAATTAAAAAAAAAATAGTGCCAAAAACACAGCTTCCATTGCACCTCCATATTGACGGATGGATTAAAAGTAATTACAACGCACATTGGTTTCATTACTCTGAATATATTATGTATTATTAAATCCCACACCAATCAATAAATGAAAATTCTATATGTACTCTACTCGTACATCAACTGAAATATAATAATTTATCTCAGGTGTTTCCCTTGCTGCATATTGCATGCGGTCATCACGGAACGGATACTCATATACTCGCAAGTATATCAATATCAATAAAAATAAAAAAAAACAAATTTAATATTTACAATTATTATTTAAATTTTATAATAATATGTGAAACTTACCTTACAGTCGTCACATGATGTGATGTGTGAGTTCGAGTCTCTTTGTGTCTGGTTGAATAACTTACAACAGTCACATGACGTGTGGCGGTTCGCACGACACGTCGCACACGACTGCGTCCATCACCAACCACAACAACAATTGGTGGTGGTTTATCATTTCCATATTGAAGAAAGGATTCAGAATTTGTTTTGTCAATTAATTCCATTTCTGACATTATGAATTTTCTTTAATATTTCGATATTTCGAATTATTTTTTCGTTTTGGTTTTTATTTACAATTTTTTTTTTTCAATTTTTTGATTAAATTTTTTCTTTGGTTTCGTGGATAGGTACAGTTTTGTTTGAAATTTTATTTGTGGTGTTGGTTCACTTTAACATTGTTTTTTTTCTTTTTTAATTTAAAATATTCACATTTTGATTTATTTTTGTTGCATTTATAATTTTAAAATAAAAAGTTCTTTCATATTTAAGCTATTGAATAGCTTTCCTTGTAATCTGGCCATAAGAGTTTCATTTTTGATCTGAAAAAGGAATAAAGATTTACTTAGTTTAAGTTAGCTGGGATTCTTTTCCACAGACAACAACTAAGCTGATCTTCTGTTCACAATCGATTGACTTATAAAATAATTTGAATATTCACGAATGATGACTCAAGCAAGTTAATAAATTCATCAATCAGTCGTAGTTGTCGCTATACATGCAAATAGCGAGTGGCAATGTTCAATGTAGGTGCATGAGTCAGTCAAATTCACATGATTAACTCTGGCAATTATTCTGTTAAACCAAAATATAATTTATGGATGATGATGCGAACAGTTTTTTATTGTTATTATTATTTTGTTGTACTTATTTTTTTTATTCAAGCGGAGGATGTGTTTATGACTTTTAATGAGATAAAACAAAACAAATGAATTAACATAGTGTGTTTGGCAAGTAGTCGAACAAACCACTGACAGGTTGTTTTTATTTAAAGTTTTATATTTTTTGAAGTGTGGGTATTAGTTTGATACGACAAGACCCAATTTATAGAAGATCTCGAATTGTACCAATAACAAAATTTCTTCTTTATTGCTTATAAAAAAAAGCAAACTTAAATTCTGACATATGCCTTTTGGTTCGTTGAGTTGAGTCCCCTTAATAAAGGAATTCCAAGCAGAGTTTCAAGGAGAGATCCAAGGTGTCTACGTGAAACAAACAGCTAGGGCGTCATCGAAAGCGAAAAAGCTGTTTTTTTAGAGTTCATTTTTGTAGTCGAGGTTTGATTTTCTAGAGGTTTTTCTATGTCTGAAGTCCATTAAATGATGAACTACCGATAAACCTCATTCAGTCTTGGGCATTGAAGTTCAGAGTTGGCTCCGGGATCAACATTAAAATGAACTAAGCCAGAACCTATACCATCGATAGCGATGGATGGAAATGTCTGCATGTGCCACCATAACTCCTTATTTTTTTGAAAACTAATAAAGCAAAACTGTAACTGTGAACTCAGAGAATTGCAGAGATAATAATTGACTGTTTTAAATTAGTAATGCAGCTTAGTCCATACTTAAACCGAAACACATGTTTCAGCAGGATGGGACCACATCTCATACACACTAATGTATCCATGAATGCAATGCAGCATTTATATTTTGAAGAAACATATCAAGAACGATGTTGTTGATGACACTTCATTAATATGAGTTGAGATTGATCTACGCAGATGAAGGAAATACATGGAAATTCAGCTCAATGACCACTTGGTTCAACAGGATGCATAGATTTTGACGTAACATTTTCTGCACAAATCAAAATACTAACAATAATACTATGATGAGATGGGTCTTCGCATTCCACCAAACAGCTAACATACAGCAAATCAAACCTCAAGACCGATATCGAAAACTAGAAATACTCTCAGACTGCAAAACATCGTGAGAGTACGGGTCAATACGCTGCATAGCGCCAAACGTTCTGGCCGTTTGCGCTGCTTCTCTTGGAATTCATGAATCAAAAGTACGTTTAATCTTAAAAATGGATTTATCGTTTCAACAACCCTAAATACTCCAGGTTTGCCAAGAGTTGTTAGTATAGGGGATTATCAACAACGGATGAATCGGTGAATGCAGCGCCTGGAATCTTGCAATGCGGTACAAGGTCGTCATATGAATTGCATCATCTTCAAAACTGTATTTTTTTTTAAGTAAATAGAAACTTCCCATGTCTGAGGACAATTTGGATTAATAAATCGTACTGTGCGTCATTTTGAAATTATTCCGTTCTTTCTGGCGAATCCTGTATTACTTTTTAGGTTTAGAGCAACGGAAATTAGAAGATAGAAATATTTAGGTAACTTTTACGGAAGTTACAGTATACAGAGAACAAAAATATATAAGCTTTAGGTTTTATCAGCAGTTTCTCGGATATAAATGTCAAATGGGAGATAACAGAGAAAATTAATAAACTACCTCGCTATTAAGTTCTTTCGAATGGAAACCTCGAAAACCTCAAAACCTGTGAACACGAGAAATATTAAAAAAAAACAAAAAAACAATTTGATGACAAGAGAGATTCAAATAGATAGTTCTATGACAAAAGATTAATATTGGGACTCTGTTTTGGCTTAAGATACTGTTATGAGAGTATGCACTTTTATATTAGCAAGAGTACTCTGTTATACACGAATGAAAAAGTCCTGGGACATCTATTATGTGTGTTTACTTATCACAACCTTAAATGGATTTGTTCTTTTATCCTATTTTTATTTAAAAATATAACGTGCCGACAATATTCGTTAGCCAAGTTCTGATTTGTCATGCAAAGGTATCATATTTAATATACAGCATATAATTTGTGTCTGTTTTTCAGCAGCCATGTATATCACTTCACTGTTGTCATGCGATTTTAACATAACCTGTCAAGTGGTTTGATTTTAAATGGGTCAGGTTTAGGTCACATGTGTGCATTTCAAAAGTTACTGCGTGTCATGTTTATTCTTTCCTTGTTGTACACGAATTGAAAATTTAATCTCACCAAACAGTTGCCTTATTTTTGGATTTCCTTTTAAGCATTTAACTCAAAAATTAGCATCATCAAAAATGTGAAAATTTTAATCGAATCGATTTTAAAATTAAATTTTTTGCACCACATACTGTACTTCATCACCGAACTAAAGTTCAAAACCATCAATTTGCACCGAACCACAACAAACCAACTACAGGAGGGAAGCTTCAATCTAAAACAATTGAACAAAGTCATAAATTCAAAGCTCATCTGAGTGTGCCCCCTGTTCGTTATGCCTACATTGCCGTCTCTATACATCCAAGCTCTGATTGAATTCATCATGACCGTCAATTTTAATTCAGATTATTGACTCTCCCATGATTATCTTGAGATCATTTTTATTATATAACAAATTATATTCAAATTGAATATATGTCAAATAATATTTAACACGAACGACCAAGACGTGTTAAACTGGTCTCACGATATAATAATTGCGTGAATTTTTCACTATGACTTCACACATGTCCGTTGGTTCTTTCACACTGCATTAGTTGTATCTACTTTATAACAAAAATAAATGTCATTTTGACAGTCCGAATGACAGTTGACTTTTTAACTGACTTGCAAATTGCATTTGTAGCCGGTATACCAACTTAAATTTAATTTCTTCGTTCTCAAGTCTCTGACTGAAAATGTGTGTCTACGTTCCGTTAAGTTTTACTGAATTAATTCTATGAAGCTAAACGTATACGCATTCACTTTAAATGCAACATAATTCGGTTAGCATACATTGTGAATATATTTCAATGTCTTAGATACTTTTTTTTTTTTTGTTGCAAGAACAGATCATGGTCATGACTTGGGCACAAAATTAAGGGAAATGCCTGATTATACAATTTGCATGCTACCGCATTAAATTTATTTATTTGCGACCATCTTTAGATAGATAAGAGTTTATGTACGCCAAGCAGTACGGTACCAATGAAGTACAGTATCTGTAAATCATCGTTAAGCTTTCACCATATGGTGCGTACCAGAAAAAAAAAAGAATTGGATAACAATTTGATTACGCGATTGGGGAATTAGCAGAAACGGAAAGAAAAAAAAAGATACAAAATAAGAAAAAAACACGGTTAACACACGTAATATCTTGTAAATAATATTAAATTCGCGCCATGACCGGTAATGGGTGCCAACATGGATGGCAGTGTTGTAAAATGTAGACCAAATTGGCACCTCTGCAACTTTTATCTAATCGCACAGCTCAAAATGTAGAATGCCACTTTGATTGATCGTTTGATATTTTTATATCTTTTCCTTATGCCACTCAGACTTTTATGTGCGAGCATGGAAAATGAGAAAAAATAAAACTTGTTGAAAACCAAAAGATACAGATAAAGAAAAAAAAAGTGGAAATTCATGTGGGAAAGTTGTATTTTTTTTTTTATATCTATTTAAAATGTATCTCATGATGATGATTATGTGATGATAATAAAAATCTGCTGAAAATATGATAATTGGTTTTTAACAGAAAAGGCATCACACAAACAAAAAGATATGAAATGTGCGAAAAATATAATATCATCTTGTTTAGAAGAAAACTTTTAGACTTTAGATGAAATGAAGAAGACAACTTTCTCCCGACAGGCACACGCCTATCTTGTGTGTTCTGAGAATGGAATTTGTTACGGATTCTTGACGCGTGATGATTTATTAGCTATAAAGTTCTTTTTGATGAGAATTATTCTAATTAGCAACAAGATGTTGTGGTTTTTTTTTTTGGTAAGAAGGAAATTTTAGCGATGAAGTTTGATGTTAAATTTTATTATTCTGCATATAATCTTTGATAGAAAATGATATAATATGGAAGCATCATATGGCGAATTAATGCTAAATTGATAAAGATTACACTTGATAATAAATTTATTATAATTTATTTTTAATAGTTAATTAATTGTATAATAAATGAAATATTTTTGTAGAAATATTTACATTCACAAACAATTTGAATTTGGCGCCATTTGTGCGGTTAAGTTAGCAACAAGAACAATGTGACAGCTGACAGTTTGTGGTTACTAAAAATGTTACGCAACTTGAAAGACGAATTTTCATAAGTATGATGATCTTTCAAAAATTTAACGAATTCTGAAAGATTTGTCAAACTTTTCACCCAAATATAATTTAAGTTTCGATAAGGAATTACTTAGTAGCTTTCAAGCTTCGTTAAGGTCTTATGGAAGCTGATATTTTGAGAGTAAAAAATGTAGAACACGGAAAGCTTTATTTCAATTCATTTTTCAGACTTAATTTGAAAAATACTGTTCATAAATAAAAGGCTAACATTTACACTAGTCTGCTAAGTTTTTGCAAAGGAAAAGCAAACAAAAAAACTCCGACAAAAAAAAGTTGTATTTTTAAAAGATCCCAGGTAAAAATATATGAAGAAGATACTAGTGAAGTAAGTGGTTATAGTCCAAGGCTAACGCATTAGTGTCAAGGACCCCTTTGCTCTTTTCTTGCAAACGCCTTCCAACCGAATCAAATTTACTTCAAATGTTGTCTTAATTTTTTTTTTTCAAAAGTGAAGAACGGTTGATTTATACACTACTAATAACTAATTCTTCTGTAAATTTAAGATGGTCGTGGCTCAAACTTAAGCTGATCAGCACATAATCCTTTCAACGAACAAGAAAAAAAAAAAAAAAATAATAATAAAGTTATGAAATTGTTGACGTTATTTTTTTGAAATTCAATTTTAAAATATAATTTTAAAGACAATTAACTGGTTACGATATGATTTTGGACCTGTCAGGGTGGTTTCCGTTTGTAAAACAAAAATCTAATCTTTTGGTGCATCAAAACACCAAAATTAATTTTTTTTGCGACAAAAACAGCTGACAGTTAATTGGAAATCTTTTTTTTTTAGATAAAAATCACCTTAAATGAATTTGGACAGGTAAAGATTGAAGATTCACATTTCCTAATTGTCTATACTAAACACACGTATCTATTCAAGTTTAGATAAACAAAAATTTCGAAAGTGGCGGCAAAATGGGTTCCAGTCGAGCAAGGAAACAATAAATAGGTATGTAAATACCTTGCGAACACATCCGTAAAATTATTCAAAACTTCAGTTTCCGTTTGCACTTATTTTTTCCTATAATATATTTTAATTGAAATTTGATAAAAAGTAAAACCAAAAAAACATTTATGAACAAAGCTATTTTGATGTTTTAGTTAAAAATACATTTGATTTTAACAAGAATGATTGATTTGACAAATTGATATATGGATCATCTTTTGATAATAACTTTGGATCATCGGTTTTGGTTTTTCTGTTGTGGTAGCATTGACTTTAATGTGTATGCCAAAAAATTACATTTGGTAATTGAACAAAATAAAAAAGTAAAGAAATCAAATGCCTCCTCAAGAGTCAATTTTTTTCTAAATCGTAAAAAAAAATACAAACATACCAAGGCTTAACTAAGCTTGTACAACTTGCCCTAACTCATCAAATGAGTTGGGTTAGTTAAGAGTTAACTCTGGGTCTAATATTGTGCTAAAAACTTGAGTTTAATCCTTCAACTGATAATATCCAGCTTAAAAAGTGGCCCTTTAAACATTAATGATTGATTTTATACCAAGAGAATCTATAAGTTCACCTTTCGGTAAATTAAAAAACATGGATCATCAAACATTTGTTTTTTTTTTTTTTAATTTCTATGATTTCGGCAACAGGAGTTCGAGTCGACCATGGGTGTCAGTGACGTAAGAAAACAACCCTTTTTAAAATATCCCATAGTTTGTAAAACAAACCTAATGCCTGACACTCAAGTCGATTACCAACGTTATGAAATAAAACGTGGAAACTAGTAGAACTTATTTTTGAATCATGAACCGTGATCTTGATAAATAGCAAGATCTCAATTTGTATGGAGATTGATGATCCATATGGATCATTTCTCATAATAAAAAACAGCTAATATCAAGGAAACCTATGAGATTTAAATTAAAATTGGATATATTTAAAGGGGGCATAAAGAGTTTTATTGGTATTCGCTTTGCTGAGCTATCTTATACTATTAAACGTTAAAAAGAATTTTCTTGGCGAATTCGAAATTAGTTTTTTTTTAATTGGTGCAGCTACAAAACAAATCAGAAATTTTCTGAAAGAAAATATGATAGAAATGCATATGATTTGATTATATCAACAAGACTACATTCTTATGAATGTATGAATAAACTACCAGACTGATAAATGTTTATTGCTACGAGAAGCTATCAATGAATTTGTATAGCTTTTAAGGATATTTAGTTACTTTCTATTGCAATTAAACTAAAATGACTGCAAAGAGATAAAGAGATAAAACAGTCAATGCCGATTTAAGAAAACAAAAAACACTTTGCCGCAGAAAACTTTAACATGGAACCTCATTAAAGATTTCAGAAATACGACATGCAATTAAAATTAAAAAAAAAAATAAATCGAAATACCTTTTCATATTTCGAAATACCTAAAAACTTTTGAATCACATTATTATAAAGCGCATTAATATGAAACCCCTTTCTAAAGCATCTTTATGACCTCAGGCCAATAAGAAATGTATCACTTAACTGCTAAGTGTCTAATAAATTTCGGACTCCGACACCTTTTCACCCAATACAACAACCTATACATCTACCCCTGTGTGCAGGAAAAAAAAGAAGCCTTCCTCTCACGACCGACAAACGGCCGCATCAATAGGTGTCGATTACGTTTTGCAATAAATGAAATCCTCCTCGGTACGCTTTGTATGCATGGCACGTACATTCATCAGATACGGTCATTCACCATAGAGACTCTTTTCACTATTGCTAACTGATTTAAGTCACTAAAGGGATACAGATCCACATGACCAACGATACACTGAGACTGGACAAGACTTTGTGCTAAGGTAGTCGAGAAGAAATAAGAGCAAAGCAATTTATGACATTTGAAGTGGTTTTTCCGAATTACTTTTTTCCGATTGGATTTTTTTTGTTTTCGTTTTTCTAAGAGATTTTTTGTTCCTTTTTTTTATTGGAAAATTGAATTTATTACCAAAGGAAAAGGTGGTGGTAATGGGAAATAGAAAGTTGCAAATACATAGTTAAAATTATAATTATCGAGAGACCTTATCGTTAACAAAAATTTTAAACCACAAATCTATACGAAGCCATTTCAACTTGTGTCGTCAAATCGTGGTTTACATTTTTTATATGCATTTTTTTTTAAATACATAATATTTTAACATAAATTGTATTATTATGCTGCAACGTTATTATGTCGTGAAAGTAAAATCACATAACACAAAAAATATCTGACAGGCATTTAGGTTGCCCCCTACTGCACTGGCACTGTGTCGGTTTGTTAGTTTGGCATGTCATTTGGATGCATACGCACGAAGTGTCAAGTTTGTTTTTCGATTTATCTTGCCGAACAGGTGGATTCTCCGCTGATTACACTTTCGATTTCAGCTTTTTTTTTAGAGGCCGTTGGGGTCTTGTCCTATTGTCAACTTATCATCATTAAAATTTTTAATATTTTTGACATACGGTTTGTGGAGAAGGGTGAACACAGATTTTGACAGTTGAATGGAAAGATGGCTGCTGCATGTTATGAGTGTCAGTTTGACAAAGTCTTGATGTCATGTGACAGGTGTGTGATTTGTTAATGAATTGCTTTTGGCACCGCTTAACAAATCATTCTTTATAAAGCTGTTGGTTTGAATAAATTTCCGGTTAAAGTGATTTGTTGTTAAGATCTTGATTAATTTTAGGGCTGTTTGTTTTGGCTTTAGAATTTTTATAGCTTTTGTTGTGAATAAACTATTGCTGTTATCGTGATCTAAATGATTGATTTAATGAATAGATGCACTTTTTTTTGTTAAATTTTCTATTTTTATGTATCTAGACAATGAAAATGAATGATTAAAATACGTGAGTGCAACAATTTGCCAGCAAACAAATAAACAACAATCTATGTATATTTAAAACATTTTAAATTTAATTAATTGCTATCAACCTAGCAATGTTATTTACAACAAGAGGAATAATTGCACAAAAGTCATTCTATATTCAAAGTTCAATTTCCGCTTATTTGTTTTCAATTATTTAGCATTTCGAAGGTTTAGTTACTGATTTTATTTTTTTAAGTGCACGTTTTATACATTAATGGAAGAAAGCACGTTTGACATGTAAGATTTAAATAATTATATATCTACAGACACGTTTGGATGATGTATGGCAGACAAGTCTATTAAAGTAAATTGCACGGAAATAAATATTGAAATTAGTTGTTTTTGAAAATAATAATATTTATAAAAATAAATCACTGATTTATATGTGGTCAAAAACTTATTATTTTAATTTTACAGATACACTTTCTCAGTACTCATCAGAACTTAAGGCTTAGAAATACACATTTCACTTCTGACACCATGTGTTGTCTTAAATTGTATTTGGGAACCAAGTGTATAAAAATTTGTTTAATTTGAATAATTTTCATTATTGAGTAGAATTAAGAATGAAGGTTGAAGAGAGTAGTATCTTAACTCTTTAAATACCGTATTTCTGGAAATATTGAAGTCACCCAGAATAATTTCGGCGTCGTACTTCGGGCACACATCGTACGCAAACTCGCTTCCACACAAACTAGGCAGGGGGGTTCATCATCAGATGAAATTAGTTCTTACCTTTAGTGGGAATTCACTTCACCACAAAAAAGTAAAATTAGTTCCCACTAGTGGTGACGTTAGTTTCCGTGAAGTAAGTTCCCTGCGGTGCAGGGAAAAACTTCACTGGAAAATAACTTTCACATGAGAAATAACTTTACCACTAGTGGGAAATAATAATTTCCCCTGTTCAGATTGGTAAGGGGAGGCAAGACCGACTAAGGCGAATGGAGACAGATGTAAGAATTTGTTGCTGCGGTGTGTTCGGGAAGTTAAAGTGCTCCTGAGACCGACGATATAATATTATGTCTGCCTATCAGAAAATTGCTAGATGGAAAACGATGGATTTGATTATCTCTATTTAATCTTTCTTTAAAAAAATGGCTTGCTTGTAAAACAAATTGAGTCATTCGAAACATTTTCTTGACAAAATAAATACTTCCCAGAAAGGCATCATGTGAAGTTATTTCCTGTGAAGTTGGTTCCCTGCGGTGCAGGGAAATAACTTCACTGGGAAATAAATTTAAATTAATTTTCATATTAGTATATAGAATTTGTATCATTATTTATTTTATTTCTTTGTGATATCGGAAAACTTCATTTATGTGATCTCAAACTCAAAGTGACGTGCGAATTCCTAATTATAGTTCGTTCACTTAGTACTTGCACCACAGGCAAGATATGATATTTGCCTTTCATTCAAACCATTATTGATTTCAATAAGATATCTCGATTTAAAAGCTCTTCCAGGGATGCCGTTGTGAGCCTTACAAATTGCCGCAATTCTATCAAAAATAGGGTAACCAACTGTTTATTAAGATTTGTTTTGTAAAACAGAAAAGCATCCGGTTTTTTACAGAAAATATTAATTATGAACAATTTTTTTTTGTCAAAAACCATTTTGAATTTAATTTTTTTCACCATACCACCGAGAGTTATGATAACAGGTAGGTGGTTCAGTGCCGATTACAACAACAAATTATATGCAATTCTGTGCGTATGATTAAGATTTCAATGGTAATTTCTTAAGTTATTTGCAATGCAAACTACGATAGGCGTCACTGTTTTTGCTCTCCCATAAGGGCAATGGTGCAAATACAAAGTGAACGGACTATAGAGTAAACACAAGAAGGGTCACACTAAACACTTGCAAGTTGTCGCAAGACAATTATGGTTACTTAATAAGTAGAACTTTGAGGAAAAAATTCTTTAAGACTATCGAAGTAACCAAGATCATCCAAATGGTTTAAAACCCGACGAAGGAACTATTAGTATGGTAAGATGAGGAGGAGTTGGTATAATCCTACTACATTGACTCAAGTCAGTTTGGATTCAGTCAACTTTTCAGCATAAGTTCGAGAAAGAAAAAAAGCTAATGTCTGCATTTTGCAAAGAAATTTTTTTAAGTATTTAAAAATTGCTGCAGAAAAAAAAACATTTTATAGCGATTACGTCAAATCAATTACATTACATATTTAGATTTAACATTTGACCTTCATACATATATTGAAAAGGCAACAAATCAGATTTAATAAAGAGCGATTACTTACACGCTTAATCGAGCCTTTTAAAAGCTGAAAACCAATTAAAATCAAATTAACTAACACAAACTCTATTATTTAAAACAAAAAACAAAACCATAAAAGTTCAAAACGCTGACAAGTAAATTAGGCCTAATGGTTTCCATCACATAGATATTTTGTGCTTGTTCCAAAATAACATCTATAATGAACTTGTCTTACCCCTTTCGACTTAAGTCGAGTCTAAAATTGAAAAAAAAAAAACACTTTCAAACTGTCATCTTTTCAACACTGCCGCAGCTCAAATTTAATATTACTCACTTAATCCATTCGACATATGGCTCAATTACCAACTATTAATAAATTTAATTATAAGCCATGTTCGTTGCGTGTATTATGAAATTATTATAACCAACGGCAAACACATAAAGTATTAGTAAATTTATTAGATAACTTTGTTTTTTTTAATGCGGGCTTTGAAATTTGAAACTTTTTTTTTTTGCTGCTATGGAGACTCAAGATACATACATGCGCAACTGTATATTATAAAATGCATCTGAGAGAATTGACTGACGTTTGCAGGTCTTTGTTTCCCCGCACGCCGTCATCGTCGCCGCTAAAGGGAATTATTATCTTTGAAAAGTTGCATAACTCACCGTTCACCATGGAGCAATTTTGATGCCACATTGATTGAGTTCGATGGCAACCAAAGCCGACAACCGACACAGCCAGAAATTGGTAACAAAAATATTGAATTTCACAGATATGCACACGCAGTATCCATCTATCGACGAAATATGTAGTTTCCTCATTCATCAAAGAAAAAAAAAACTGATTTGCCATTCAACTAGAAGGGATAGAAACCGCATAGGTAAAAGATGAAGTTTCATAACTTTCACAATGTACACCAACATCGGAGAACTCATGGAAGGTACTTCAACAACAACGTCACGCCGTAACTGTATTTTTTGTGTGAAAATAAAGGAAAAGTAAAGAAATTGTTAACAACAAATAAAATAAATAATAAAAATAAAGCCCCAAAGTCATTGACCATTTTTCGATAAAAGTAATGAAATTGCATGAACTGAGCGATGCCATCTGACGGTAGAGTCAGGCACACACAAAGTGATTGGGAATTGGTAGTCGGACTTCGGACATTTTATTGCACGACTATAATTCGATGATGCCGGAAGGTTTTTAAATTTTCTTTTTTATTTTATTTCTTTTATTATTATTTTTTTTTACCATGAAACAAAGCTTCAAAATACGTGGGGTGAATGCAGCGATAATGACTGCAATTGGTTTGAATTTCGTTTGTTGGTAAAATTTATTTTATTTTTCTCACTGTGATGTTGAGTGAAATTATTTTGTTTTGTTTTATGTTCGAAAAATTTGCATTTGGCACAGTTTCTGAATGTTTGACTCTGAATGCATGCTCTGGAATATAATAAAAAAAAAAAAAAAATTTTGCATGAATTATTCAATATGATTTTCGTTGATATTTCAGATGGGAAATTTACACTCTTTTTTTAGCTCATTTGTGGGATGCAGTTTTTTAGAACTTTGTTCGCAACTTGATGAAAAATTCAATGTTTCGCTTAATGAAAGGATGATTTAATTTAAGTATCGAAATCGAGTTTTATAACACGACTTGCGATATGGGTTTTTTTTTTTAAACGAGTGTCAATTTGTTCGTAAAGAAACAATAAAACATTAATAAAATAAGTTATTACGATGTTTGAGAGACCAAAAAAGTATTATTAATTAAAAATAGAATTAAAATTAAATATTTTTTTTCAAAACTCTGATGGAAACACGATTTCCAGTTGATTCGAGATCCGCAGTTAACTCAAAATTAACTCAGTCTAAATTAGTGAGTTAAATCCAAGTTATTGCGGGATCTCAAACAAAAAATATGAGCATTTAAAAAAAAAAAGAGGTGGTCAGGGGACTGAGATTTTGTACTAGGGGACTGATAAAAAACAATTAAAACGCATCATCTTCTGAAAATGTCTCAGACCTCTGGTGGATAGAATTATAGTACATTGTTTCATAAAATTGTCAGGGGACTGAGTATTTTTTTTACATTTTTTTACCAAAAAAACATAAAAACGTTTAACTTAAAGAGTAAAATTTAGATAATATATTATGATTTTACTTAGCCTATTATAAAATAGTACTAACAAATATTTCTACTTATATACAAAAATTGTATGTAAGCACTCACCAAGGGGACTGATAAAAAAAACGGTGATTCCACAAATCTATTTCTTAAATGTGACATAACAAACAGACGCGAGATATAAGCCCAGTTTTGTTTCAACGAGACTCGATACTTGATATTCCCTGAGATGGGACTCAGATCTATATAGAAGTTATCGATATTTTTGACGTTTTCAATCTTTCAGGTGACTGATTAAAACTACGGCTGACAAAGTTTAGTGAATTTTTTTTCGCAATTAAATGCATTTCTGAATAATATTTATCTACTTTATAACAATTCTGTATTATTTATTTAAGATTACAAAGGCAATGATTTTTTGATGTTCAAACGGGATTCTGACATGCCAGGGGACTAAGAATTAGACCCTTTGAAGAATTTTTTACTGCGATCTGCACGATTTTAATTGCGCATATTGATTTCGATCAGATTTATATATATACAAAAAAATAGAGTGAATGAATGCATAATGGTTTCAAATTATTGTCGCGAACATCTAAAAATCCATCGTTTGTAGAATCACCAGAATCTTAATTATCTTGAAATTTAACTTTAGTGCTTGGTTCGTAGAACTTGTGAAACAGAAAGAAAAAACAAATTAAGTTTTCCACGGCTTTATATTCGTAATGATTCAACGGCGCAGTAAATTTCCCAAACCCGTGGGAATAATAAACTTTCAATGTATTTAAAAGTATTCCACATTGGGCATATGAAAGCAAAACTTTTCTTTATTGTTTGACCGAATTTCGCGTTTAAAAAACAAAATAAAAAAAATAGATTGTTGAATTTTTATTTCAAATGTACCACTGGGTACAAAATTTAAAAATTTCTCAATGGAAAAGATGAAAAATATAACTAAATAAATTTCCATTAATGAACATTCCCTATGTAACTCCTCATGAAATAAGATAGGTACAATTATTTCCTATATATCTAAAGATAAAGGTAATTTCATGGGAAATTTGTTTTTTAATTAATCATCTTGTGTCAATGTCTTCAGAATTATTACTTCAACTGATTAAATTAAAATGTATGTCCAACATTCATCAAATTAATGTACAACAATAAAAGAAGCATCATTCCGATATTGGACTAGCAAATTGATTTGAATATACAATTCAGTATACATACCTTAATTTTCGGAAAACTCTCAGCCTTCACACCAAACTATCGACCATCAGATTTTCCAATCATTAAAATGTTACTTAACCAAAAGTTCATCAATTACATTATCTTCGTTCATCCATCAATACAAAAAAAAAAAGTATCTTCAGACACATGTTTAGGATATTTTCTCACGATATTCTATAAGACTTCCAGTCAAGCTTCCCCCCTTTATTCTGAATTTCAATAATTGAGATATCTTCATCGATAGATGAATACAAATTTCACGCTTAGACAGTAATGGTGTACAAGAAATAACGATAATCTTAGGAATTTCGGTAATGCCAAGTCATGTTAAATATATTTGATTGGATATAAAAAATACCTCAAGGCTTATTAATATTATTATTCTGCAATAATTCTATACATATCTAAACATTAATATGTCAGTGTACATAATTATTCTAAAGACAGCAGCCAATGTCTACTTATGGCATAAGCTGGAATTAACCCACATCGAAAAAATGTATCGAGATCGACGAGATCGAGAGTCAAAACATGAAAAGGAGGCCATCATCATCGATAAATATAATAATTCCTTTAGATACATTCGCGTTAATAAATATTATTTCATAACGTTCTTTTAATTAAATTCTGACATCTGTTTGTTTTTTTCCACCCCCAAATGGAGGATATTTTTTTGGGAGAGAAAATTCCTTTTAATTTCGATTAATTGATTTTTCTGTTTATATTTCGTCACAGCAGCAGCCCAGGGATGGCACACAGTTTTTTTTTTTTTTTTGAAAATCGATACTCTTCCTCTGCAAAAGTCTTTTCACATTAATTAAATGAGATTAATTGAGCTCGTTTTTGGGGTCACAAGTTGACAGTAATTTTATATTGTTGTTTATACAAGAAATGAATCATGAAGTATGTCGAATTTCTTATACAAACAATTGACAAATATTTGACTTTGTTTGTTTGAACTTAATGCAATTTGGCATCATCCTTGACTCATACAAAGTTTGTTTACACATAAAGTTGAAAAGGTTATTGTCTGTCAACATTCAACAATATGACAACAATTTTTTTAAGTTTCAGGGGACACTAAATAGTCACAACCATTTCAATAGACACTAACCTCAGTTTTAGCACCTGAAATCACTTTAAGGCCATTTGAATACATTTTTGTATGAAAAAAATGGTTGAGTATTGCCATTGTTACTTAACTTAATTTGAATTTTTATTTCTTCTTGTTGAAAAAAAAAGTTCAAACGAGGGTAAATGGTGTATGTACAAAGTTTTCAGGGTCAAAAAAAGAAATCACGGATTAATAAACTTTTTCGCTAACGAATTTTTGTTTGTTTGAACAAGTGTATTGGGAATCGTTTGATGATAATTAAATGGGTATATTGTTAAGAGTATATTATCTTTTATTGTGAAAGTTTTTTGTTTAATTTTTTGGTAAGAAATTTTGGGATCAAAATTAAGAAGTCAAACCGCATGTTATCTCTTAAGAGGCATTAGTGATTATTTAATTTGGCTTATCTTTTAGAGGGCATTGTTTTATGAATGTTTTGTTTTGTTTTTTTAGCTCGTATAGAAGACGATTTTCTTTTGAAAAAATGTGGTAAATTATACATTTGGGTAAAGCCTTAAAATTTGCAAAGTTACACTCTAAAATTGGCAAAGTTACACTCTAAATTAAAGACTTCGGCTAACGTAACCTAGACGAAAAAAGTAAGTAGGAACAAATGTTATACTCGCTAATCTCAGTAACTTCTATGTCCAATGTTTAACATTTGATTTGCAGCTTCATGTTTGTTCTTTTTTGCAGCATCCATCGTCATGTTTTTGAATCAAATAGGATTCATGGACAGTAAAAACTTAATTTTATAAATCAAATATTAAACAGGGTAACTGCAGTCTTCTTTTTCAGAAGAAATTCTATTTTAGTCAATTTTGTATGGGGATATAGTGAGGTTAAAATAGACATACATAACACCCGTGTTTTTTTTGGCAATTTATACATAGTAAAGTGCGAAATTCCATTCGTAGCCGCATCGGCAGTCAAGTTTTTGTATTTGAAATATGGTACTACTGAACTGTCAGACAAAATGAAATGAACAAAAAAAAAATTGATAAAAGAAGTATTTTAAAAGAGAAAAACACATTAAACTAAAACAGAAAATGTAGAAGAAAATCTGGTAATAACAAATCGAAATAGTTGAATTTTAAAATATATAAATAGTTGAATTTTAAAATATATTTTGAGTTGAAAATAAACAAAATGTCAAATATATTGCATCTTCCAATTTGTATATATTGGATTTTTAAAGGCCTGTTGAACAATCGTGGTTTAGCCTTAGTTATAAATTATATATTTGCATATTTGGCCCTAAAAATCTGTCAAAAGAGTAAATGCCAAACATTTATTGTATGCTGATGACAGCTAGTTCGAACTGAATATTCGCAAATGTCAAAATTGAATTTGTACATATCTGTCAAACTATAAAGTTTCAAATATATATTTTTCTGATTATAGTTCGGATTTAATATTGTGCAAACGTCAGAATTGGATTTGTAAGAAACTGCGAAAATAGTAAGTGTCAAAGTTATGACCTGCTGATGACAGTTCACACTAAGGGCCAATCTTTTCAGCTCTGGTTAAATCTCTGGTTTGTTCACCATAGAATTTTCCTTACCAGTTGTTTCGAAACTCGGTTAACCACAGTTCGTCTTTTCACCATTTTATCTATTTTGGTAACCAAACCAGAGATAGTTCCAGTTTTCCATTGGTCCAGTTGTGAAACGGAATCTCTGGTTAAGTTTGTTTATACGTTTTTGAATGCGAGAGAAAGAGATAGAAGATTTTGTCAATAATCGATAACAGCCTGTCTCGTTTCGATGCACATGGATAAACTGAATTGATTTATTTACGAACAAAGGAAAACAAAAAAATATACATAAAATATAGGGGTGGAATTTATCAAGATGGTAGATCATAATTTTTTTTAATTTTGTTCTTTACGATTAGTAGTAATAATCAATATTAGATCCTAATATATTATTTATTTTTGGATAGAAATGGCAGATATAAGCTCTCCTATGTATAAATATTCCAAAAAACTTTTCTTAAAAAAAAATTGATAATTTTTTTCGAGATTTGGGTATGTTTGTAAGCAATCGAACACAAAACAATATCACACATTAAAAGCTACTATACAACTTTACGAACATATCCTTATCGAAATACATGAATTTATCATTTGTACCAACAATAACAAAAATTTTGATCGATACTCGAATGGAAGTCGAAAATCTATCTGCAGTGAGATTTGACTTCTCTTTTTATCGGTTGTGATCCGCAGTGAGATTTTTGTATGCAAAAACCTACTACCCTACGGATAGCTTTCCCAAAAAACACGGATAATGTAATTTACTTAAATGCAAAGTGTAAACCCGCATATTCAAGAAACATTTTAAGATCTCAATTACAGTATTCGAACTTTGATTGTGTTGTATATTTGGCAACTTTGATAATAAAATGCTGGCCAATAATTCAAGGAGTGATCACAAGACCAATAATGTGTTCCATGATGAGCAGATTCGATTCTTAAATAGGTATTTGCAAAATCAGATGAGTTATAACGTTGTTGCTTTTATTAAAGTTTTATTAAAGAGTTTTAGACAACAAAGGGTTCGTTTAATCGTGGTTTTACTGTATCCGAATCAGAGTTGTTAATACAGGTTATTTATCAGGGATGTTTCTATTTTACATTTTTGTGACGAACTGTAATACAATTATCTGTGATTCATTAATTACCTATCTAGTTAAACAAAATTCAATATATGTAGTAGTGCAGCGGGTCTAGTTGGAACAGGGGGCAAGTTAACACTCGTCTATTACTTAGAAACCAAATTTTTTTATTTTGTATGTAAGAAGAGATTTTTATATTACAGAAAAATTTAAACTAGACCCAAGATTATTTTTTTTTTTCACTCCAAGATTTTGTTTTCCAAGTTAGTAAGATTTAATTATTTTTGTATTTATTCAAACTAAGTGTGGGGTAAGTTGGATCAAGTGAACAAATTAGTTGAAAAAAAAACTGAACTTCATCCGTATAATGTTATTTTTATTTTCGCCAAAAAATTTCAATATTTTGAATAAATAATAATTTTACTAGGTTTGAATAAAATTTTATCAAAAAAGTATTATTTACTTTTAAGGAAATATTTTTGGCACTTTTTAGTATCTGGTCCAACTTATTCAAATCTTGGTTCAACTTTACCCACCAATGGGGAACGTTGGACCACTTCGAGTTGCTTTATTTATATCATTATTTTCTGAATGGTACAGACACATTTATCATTTTTATTATTTCAGAGGAAACAAGCAATAGGAGCATGCTTCAGATGGAATGATATATAGGTAGAGTGATAGAAGATCTCCGTCAACGTAAAATCCAAAATTGGAGATATAAAAATGGAGGTTAGAGAGATATATTACGTAAAAAAAAAGGAAGAAAGGCAACCATGGCTAAGAACTTACAATCAAATAAAAGTGGAAAACTCGTCAATGTTTTTCCGAGTTTGATTGATTTCTTGTTGATGAAACTACAAAGTATATAGGTATACATTGTACATATAAAACAATAATGTACACATTTTAGGCGTGATTTATATTAAATTCGAAAAAGGGGTGAGTTTTAATTTCAACTCTACCTACTGTCAGTATACTTATATTTCTCCCACATTATTCGTTCCGGTTAATACAATACCCCAACACGATTGCTATCTTTTATAGGTACATAATATACACCTAATATGTACCTACCACTACTTATAGATACAATATTAATTGTTTAAATACACTGACTGCATCATCTTTTTCCAGTAGCGTGCGCACATGCACGATTTCAGAGTATAACTAATTTCCGGTAAAAAAAAAAACAGTAAATAAAGACCGACAACGTTAACTCAAATAATAACAAACCACTCCTTGTTACGTGGGTCATCACTGTTTTTCTCTTTCTCTACGGAACAACTTTTAACTTTTAATGCATTTTGCTGTAGATATATACATTTTCGTATAGTGTGTAAGTGCAAATGAGAATTTGGATTCGATTTCTGTTCTCCCCTCATTTTTCCGATTTTAAATTTAGCACAATGCGTTCTACCTCATTTTCAAAGTATAGTTATGCTACACAGATATAAGTTTCCATGTTCCATTCACACATCTCCGAGGCATTCGACCGATGAAATGAATACAGGCCGCCGTGCTACGAAAACAGACCACTGTAGCCAACCGTCTTCGCTCTGACCACGAAGAATCCATTCCAACTATTATCATCATCATCATTATTATCATTGCTCATCACCATCGTCCATCAGCCAGCAACAGAAGCTCCAAACACCATCTCCAAGAACTATGGAAACGTGCCCGTGGATAGAGAATGTATCTAGATTGATTGGAGTCGTTTTCAGTTTCTTCGATTGCGGATCTGTGGCGCTTCGTTATACCTAGTGATATGGAAATATAGTATTCCCTCTCGATGGAGAAAAATAAAACCCGATATAACCAGCGTAAACTATTTAACCTCGAAAAAAATAAAATAATGTATCTAATGGATAAAAATGTATCTAATGGATTTTTAACATGACATGGTAGCGATGGGGGCGAATGTAACGGATTGATTGAGTACTTTCTATAAAGCTTTTCTCAACAATTAGTGTATGCCATTGTGTGTGTGTAAAAAATAAGTTAATATCAGCAATTTTGGTGACATGACTGTCAATCAATCAATCTCATTTCATGCAAGTGGTTGTATCTACATGCATCTATGCGATACAAAAGTCCAATTTAACTGGACAGTAGAGCACACTCCGTATATGTTCTTTTAAAAAATATTTCGAGTGAAAAGTATTCTTCATATTGTGTTGTATCTTTCAGACCGGATGACTGACTGGGTCTGGACGTAAATTACCTTCTTTTGTAGCGTAACTAATGAATGACCATTTCTATACAGACTTGATAAATGTGCTCCTATTTTGTGTGTGGGTTTATTTTACATTTAGGCACACGCCAATGCCCTCAGTGGGTAATTTCATCGTCGTCTTCGTAGACTTTTTTTTTTTTTTTTTGTATTTTTGACGAATGAATTGGATTTGATTAACGTCTTTGCACCTACATTATTTCTTAAGATGGTGAAGAAGGGGAATCTATAGTACTATACCTTTTTGTGAGAGTCTTGATATATATTGTGAAGCAACCATTCGGAAGAAGTATATCTGAATGAATATAGAAAACTGCTTGAATGCATTTCTAATGTGCACTCAAGGGTGCAACGCTTGGGCGGAGAAATATATTTGACCTTTTTCTGTATCTATGAAGTCTTCTGATATGTATCGCAGAGTAATTATGGGTTTACTTTATTATGTCGATATGATATTCGAAGTGGAAAGAACAGGAACTGTGGTCTATTGAAAATGCAAGAATTTTGATATTACATTATTTTACAGCAGCAACGAGTGGTTTGAAGGGAATGTTTCACTCTACGATGAAATACTTGAAGAATTAGTTTAAATTAAGGTTTTGGACAATAAAAGGAACTGAAAACCGAGCTGAAAACTGACAATATAATGAAATGGAGGAATTTGACTGCTTCTCGTCATATTGCTATTTAGCCTTATTTTGTAATTCGTTTTCATTCGAAAGTAATTCGATTTGGCGTTATTTGCATTTTGACATTCGAACGATTAGAAATTTCTCTTTATCATAATCGAAAGTTCATTCATCTTTTGCAAACCAAGCAAATTTTGACATTCTAATCATTCGAAAGAAATGTCATTTATTTGGCGTTCAATTTTTCTGGGCGAATAGATGCACAAAACATGTAAATTAGAATTTTTTTTGTGGAAAAAATAAATAAAATTAATCACTTTTATGAACAATTTATTGGTGTTTTTAATTAGCGTTGCATTCAGATTCCAATTGGACTAACCGGGATCAAATTAAGGGAACACAATGCCGAGATTTCGGGTTGACGGATCGCTTTTGGAGGTTTTTCTGAAAACTTGTTTGGTAACTAACTTCCTGCTTAAGACGCACGCCATTTCCAAAAGGTGTATCCACAAATGTTTATAAAAAGTTAACAAATAACAAATATTTTGTTTGAAGACGATTGATTTTTTTTTTAAACTAAACAAATGTCACCGATTATATCTTTCGTTTTGATAATTCAGAAGTGTGACCAGATGTGTATAAAATAAATAGAGACTTTGAAGAAAACTGCTGTATAATTTTGTTGGTTAAATAATTTTAAACTCAGTTATTTTTCGTTAGAATGTCAAAATACACATAAGTCATTCAAATGAATAGAACTATTCTAACGAATTAGCTATTTTATCGAATCTCAAAATAAGCCTGATTGCTTCCGAAATCCGAATTCGCACATGACAGCACAGTGTTGTCAAAAACAGAGAATTTTGTTCCGATGCTAGATCAAAATCAAAGTTCCCATCAAGCTGATTCGTTAAATCAGAGAATGAAATTGAAATAAGACTTCGTGACCATCAACTTGATGATATCAGTAATAAAACTGAAAAATCTGCATTCGCTAAACACGTGAACTTCCAAAAACAATGCTTTAAGAAGAGGAAGAAGAAATCAAATGCAACATGGTGTTTTATAAGAAAGCAGCATTCAATTATTTAAAGAAGTTCAGGGATTTAGAAGAATTAATGTTTGGGAATAGATATTCATCAATAAGCTGCACAATAAAGCAGTAGATGACAATTTTGGGTTTTGCTAACTCAACACTTGTAAAATTATTTAAAAATTGAAAATTATTTGATTGATACATTTTATAATTTTTGATAAGCTTCAAATTAATTTTATTAATTTTAATTTTGTTGTGACCTGATGATGATTTGATAACAAATCGAAACGCGTGTCAATAAAACAAAAGGATTGGTTGCGACTTGTGAGTGTAAGTTACTAAGCCTTAGTTCTTCGGAGCCGTCACTAAATTTATTTATTTTTTTTTTTTACATTTTTTCGTTCATCAGAATAAAGCCGGTATATTAAATTCTATTCGATAATACAGATTTCAATTTTCTGATGCTTCTTTTGTGAAACCACAAACTAAGCACACCTAACTTGAAAGATCGCACTGAATACTCCACGAACGTCAAAATTTGATTCTGCAAAAATGTTAAACCAACAAAGTGAGAAGCAAAGAGCATGCAAAACTAATAAATGTGTCATTATGTTTGTCGAGAGACTATGTGTGTATAAAACTCGGATCAATTCAGATCAAAATTCTTCAAACACCAAGAACGCATTTTTGCATCTTTGTAATTTTCCAAAAAATATTCGATATCTATTATTAAACACGGTATAAGTATGTAATTTATGTGAGATAAAAAAAAATTCGGGGGTAATGGAACATTACAACGTAAAACAAAATACTCAAATAAACGTTGAAAATCCATCCGCAGTGTGATTAACTTTTATTATCTGCAGTTTTGATTTAAGCAAGCAACCCACCTTTACGAACAAATAATATTTTCTGTTTAAAATGCAAATGGTTTTTTTTCAAGTTTCAAGACAAATTCTAAGTTTTCGATTGATTTTATATGAAAAGAGTTCTTTAAATATGAAATTGAATTAAAATGCAAACATCGACTGGTAAAAGAACATTAAATGCAGCCGACAAACGAATATAATAGCTTTTTAGCTAAATAATATTAAAAGTAATCGAACAACAAGTGTGACAGAATTTACAACAAAAAAATTACAGGTGTTTCATGAATAACTAATACAGGTAAGTGAAAGGTCTTTATTATAATATTATCATTGACATGGAACTTGAAAACTTTATGAATTTCTATTAACCCCAGCTGAAATATTGAAAATCAATCAATTTTTCTAATGAGCATCTGTCTTCTGGATATGTTCGTATTGTAAATTAAGCCGAAAATCCATAAAACTTCCGTATCAGCTCGTAACTTATTATTTAAATTCAGAAATGTAACTACTAATACCCAGTTTCACAGTGAGAATTTAAACTGTAGTTTAATTAAACTTTAACGGTTTCACATCGAAAACTCAAACTCCAGTTATAAAAGCAGTTGGCGAAGCTCTTGTGTTATGAAATTTGTTTTGAAATGTCAAATTAATTTTGTGAAAATAAAATAAATCGTGACCTATTGTGAAATTTTGATGCTATTGTGTATTTTTGAACGAATCCAATTTAAAAATTAAAAAAAAAAATCCAAGTGAAGTGTTGAAAAAAAAAAAAATTAAAATGTCATCTGCCAGAATTTACATCAAAATAGTGATGTCTGTGTGTTTTAAAACTTTTAAAGGAAAGGTGGCGTTTAAACGTTTAGTTTAACTTAAACGAAAATTTAAACTCCAATCTGTGTTAAACGATAACTGTGAAACCGAAAAATAAAAGAAAAAACGGCAGCTTAAACTGAAAAAAAAAGAGTTTAAACCCTCACTGGTGAAACTGGGCTTTAGAGATTTAAATATTCATTAAATTAAATTTTGTCTGTCAGTCTGCCTAGAAGAACTTGCAGCTTAAAGAGTTGGACCGATTTTCTTGAAACTTGGTAGTGTTTTTCGGTAATCCTACAGATAGGTTTTTGAAATTGTATTCACTGTACAGACGTCCGGAATAAAAGGACGGGTGAAACAGTATCTATAGTCTGCACTAAAGTAGCAGCTGATTTCGTATATACTGCCAAATTTTCACTGAATGTAAAAACAGAATTATTTCACAAATTTTCGTAAATTCACCGCTTCATTATAAGCAATTATAAGCAAAAAAAAAATGTTGTTCTGAAGTCACAGTAAGATTTAAAATCAAGTTACCTTATATGGCATCCATATACAGAACACAAAAGTGTAGGTGTTGGAAATCTTCTGAAACAGTTTAAAATTTTGCTTTTGGTCATTTGTCTTCATTAAAAAAAAATCTTACTCATCAATTTATTAATGATCAACATTTTGAACGTTTAAAAGTTCAAAGATCAATAGTCAGCTTAACAAAATAATGTTAAATAGTCTTTAATATCTTTTGCAAATAGTCTTCTGCAAGTTCATGCAGAAGTGATTGAAATTAGCAGAAGTGTGAAAGAAACAATCCAATTCATATTTTTTTCAAGAAATAATTATACTTTTTCGGAATGTTCGTTTATAATTATTGTTTCCTTGACCTTTTATGAAACCTTATTTTACTGTGGAGTGAGACTTATTCAAAAGTTTTTTATTAAGTTAGTTCCAGTTTTTTTTTTCTAATTTAGTGAATTCCTTCCTAATCCATCTTGTCCCAATTTATATGCCTACCATGTTACTAAAAAATTGTGAAAATGAGTTTACCCACAATTTTCAACTTAATAACTTCCCAATTTTCTCGCTAACCCAACGGCGGCGCACTGTTACTTTTTAAATCTACCTTATTAGCCAAAGTTACATCCAAATTATTACAACTAAATTACAACATCTTTCCCCAACACAGAACAGCTGATATAACACAACAAAACAAAAAAAAATTAACCAATTTTCAAATAATAAACAAAAACTCCCCCAAAGATGGAGTTGGAAAAATGGCTTCTCAAAGTGTTTCCTTTGTGCACACAGAAGTAGTTGAACTTATGTGAACTTCTTGTCATTCAAAACTCAAACCAACGTTGCTACAATCACTTTGCTGGCCTTAGATTGGGCGGCTAGGGCAAAGGTAAACCGACAGACAAGTAAAAATTAATTTGAAAGTGAAATTACGTATCCGTTAGCAATTAGGATTGCGAAACAGCGAAACAGCAAAACAGCAACGAAAAATCACGAAGTAGCCGTCAGACGGTGTTTTTTGTGAACAAAACGATGTACAAAACTACCGTAAGATAATGACAACTTTCTTTTACTTCTGCCTAGAGCCGCCACCAGAGTATAGGTAACCACGAGAATGTGACTTCCTGTGCGAGAGTGGTATAATAATGGCGCAGATGAATCTTTTTATTTTTTTTTTTGTTGTTGCTGATGTTGTGTGACGTCTTTTTGAATTTGTGGTCGTTTAGGTTGTTAACCTCAAATAACCTTAAAGTTGTTTGGGGGTTATAAATGTTGTGGGAGATGTACAATGTACAGTACATATATAAATACCTGAGAAAGAGGCGTGAAAATTGTTTTTAGAAGTCATTGAACGTTATCCTTATGGCTCATTAAAAATTTAATATTTTTGTGGTTATTAATCATTAACTTTTGAAAATTATGTTCAACAATGGAACTACAATTTGCGTTGTGATGTTAAATGAAGCATCGGAATGTAAAATTCAAAC
Source organism: Baccha elongata (assembly GCA_951217065.1). Taxonomy (NCBI): domain Eukaryota; kingdom Metazoa; phylum Arthropoda; class Insecta; order Diptera; family Syrphidae; genus Baccha; species Baccha elongata. The sequence goes on from OX578274.1 coordinate 47,559,848, forward strand.
ATTCTGTTATGCAAGGAACGCGTTTAGTTTAAAAGTTTAGAAAGTTTTTTTCTGATTTATGTTATTATAATAATAATAAGTATAAGAGTAAATAAAATTCCTTTAAAAATTGGTGGTAGCGCCTTTAAGTTGTTGTTGTTGTTCAAAACATTCTTTTTCTTAAGTTTGACTTTATCAAGTAGACATATTGTTAAATGAAACAATACGTTTCTATAGGGCGAAAGAGTTGATCGTTACTTAAATATCTGTTCATCCTGAGGCTAAATTTTGCAAGTTGCATGGTAAACACGAAAGTTTTACAGTGTAAACATGAAATGTGTGTTTAAAGACTCATTCTAATTTCACCAGAGTATGTCTGTGAGTTTTTTGAGTAAGTTTTGACAAATCGCGTGATTAGACTTGCATCATCTTATTTATTATTATTTTATCAGACAAAAAAGGCTAAATTACGAAAAAATTCCGATTAAGGGAGAACTTTGTCATCAGTGACCTTTATTTTAATGTCTGGAGAAAATCCTAGAAAATACCCTAAATTTGAACCATAGCTTAAGTTTTTAGGAAGAGGGAAGGGTAAAAAATTCAAATCTCTTAGAAACTAAGAACTTTTCGGAATTTCAAAAAAATAGTGTTAAATTAGTACAAAATCTGATTTCTGTGTTGTGAGAAATCAGATTTTGTATTAATTTACCTACCTACATTTTTTTTACTAGAAACTACTTATTTGACGCTTTTTTTTGTGGTTTCCCTATATTATACCTGATCCACAACTTTGTCGAACTAACTTGCTCTTGTAGGTACCTAACGTAATACATTAAATTATATGTATCATCGTAGTTTAGCTATTCATTTTCTTTAGGCTAAACTTTATATGCCATCTTGTGCTAAATCTTCTTCTTCTTTTTCTTTTCTAACTATAATATATGATCTCGAATGGGATCACAACTTTGCCGACCCATAACTTTACTACAGAGCTTAATGTAAAACTTTAATGCCATACCAAATTTAAATGAAATCGGTTCATCCGTTACAAATTTATGACATTTGTAAAAAAAAATCGTTTACACCAAATCTCTGTTATGTGCAATTTAAGCAAAAAATATTGAATGCACTTAAATGAACAGTGTAGTGTTGTATATACAACGCTTTCAAAATATTATGAAAATCGTTCCATGCGTTTTCGAGAAATTTAGGCAAAATTAAAACATTTATGTATATGTATGTGTGGTGTGCAAGCGTTTTGTTTGCAGTGTTAAAAACATAACTGCATTTCAAGTAAGTTCAAAAGACCAATTGATGACCTTTAATTTTTATGCAATCAAAAATCTAGCTATAACTATAATAGTCAATTATATACATAATACCTACATATATGTTTGTTAAAACCACATATCAAAGATTAACCACCAAAAATTGCAAATTTTGACCAAACCAACAGCCACACCTTTTTTTATACGTCCCATATAAAAATGAAAACTTCAAAATCACCTCTCGCTGATTTCAATTAAGATTGCAAATTGCAAATAAAAAAAACCCTCCAGTAAATTTCGATCAACAAAAGATATTAAATTTACATTTAACTTAACCCAAAACACTATATCAACAAATCAATGAACCTTCACCCACCTTGTGCCACCATATCGCATCATCATGCTAACCAACCACATCGTTGTGTCCTACAAAAAATATCCATCTATATATCGTCTCTGAAATCCAAAAGTAAACAGTTACAAAACAAGTTATCCAATAATAATGCAAACAAAACAAAAAATTCCATTACAACATCACATTTTAAGGTATAAAAATAAAATAAAAAAAAAAGTTTAAAAAAAACATCTTTAACATAACCACAAGTTTGGAACCAATTTATTTGGTTATAAATATAATAAAAAAAAATATAAAAATTGTTTAAACATGCTAAATCATTGTAGGTATGCAATTCCTCCATTTTAAGTTATAACAACATTTTCCAAGTATCTTTCGAGTGGGCAGAGCAGATACATCTAGATAGATACTTTTAAACCACAGCAAAATAAAAATAAAGTTCTTCGAGTTAAACAAAAAATAATAACAACATTGATGGCGACCCACAGCAATTAGAATCTAGTTTAAAGTTTTAATAAAAAGTGTATCTAGATACATTTTGTTTGTTTCTTAGATTGTTTTCCCTCGAATCTCGTGAGCCCTGGCATTTTCTACGACAACCAAAGCCAGCATCTTGCAGAGCGTGTGAAAATTGCATTTGAAAATAAATTTTCCACATCTTCGCCGTCGTATCCTCGTCGCCCAACTTTATATCTTTTGACCATATGGTCATAATGGCTGGATGCAGAAATAATATCTTTATTATTATATTTGTATCTATTGATTTTATTTTTGAGGATAATCTGAGTATGTATCTTCAAATATTATTCCATTCCGGATGTTGGGTCTCAATATTTTGTATCTGACACCACACTAAATTCCCACGAACTTATTTATGTATATGTTTACCCTCAATGAGCTGCAATATGAGGAATTAGTGTATCATAATTTCAGGGAATTATATCATCGTCTTTTAATGGGTTAGCATCATGGTCGAGCATTTGTTTTGTATTATGGAAAGATAATTAGACCGAAATGGAGTAAACCTATGATTCACCAGCAGGCGGCCGATCCGGCTGATTCTGTGGCCAACTAAATTATTTGTATGACAAAGCATTACAATTGAGTGGGTGTTTGAAGCAGCGGCAGCTTCAGCGCCTATAATAGAATCAAATGTTTAAAATCATGACTATAATGTTTAACATTAAATGTTTTCTTGATTTGCAAACATATTAGCGGGGAAATTATGTGGGTGAAGATACATTGAGTTATGGGATTTTTGGGCCTACACATAGCCCTATAATTATTTTCCATATATAAACAAGTTTAGTAATGACCTAGAAAAAAAGATGAAGAAACTTCTTAAAGTGATGTAATAAAAGAACTGATTTTGGGGAAAATTAACTCGAAAAATCTTTGAAAGAAAATGGAAAAAATTGGAAGAACTTAAATACAACGACACCAGCATTCAATTGGCTTAAGATAGATTAGAATAATCCAAAACCGGGATAGTTGCCGACGTTTTCTGTGGAAAATAAGAAGAAGAAGAAATAGAAATAGCAAAAGCTAATAAAGTTCATCTAATTTCTATTGAAGGAGAGGGAGTTTTCCCCTTTTTTTTTTGTGGGATTCGGTGCCAAATATTGTAAGTTTTACAACAGCCAAATTAAAAAAGAATCAGAATTAGAATGAACTGAAAAACTTCGGAAAGGGAAGAACTAAATTAGTTTTAAGATCAAAAATAGGAAATATTCATTAAAGAATCTTAAAATATTTTTGTTTAGCACCGTAAAGGCATGGTATACCAACGTATCTATGTATTCCTATCTATTTACTTGCGATTATAAGTACTTATAAGCAAGTTATGCATTTGTACAAAAAAAAGTTTTGATATAACAATCAAACATGACATTGCGATGATAGAGAAGACGACAAAAGTAGGTCCGACCATTCTGTCTGCCTGTCTGACTGTCTGTATCGACACCTAAAACGGGCCGATTTTCTTCAAACTTTGTAAAAAGTATTATTTGAGTAATATGCACGGACGTTTTTTTTTATTTTTTTCCTATATGTCTTAAAATAACGGTACCTACCATACAAGCGTTACCGAAAGTTCCATTTTTCTCAATAAAAAATACGATCGATTTTGATAAAATTTTATGTGAATGATTTTTTGCAAACGGTGATCTTTTATTTGAATTTTTTTTTGGAAAAGCTTATTAACGGTACCTGCCATAGAACGGTACTTTTTTGATATTGATTATCTTTTAAACAACTGCATCTATTTCAAAGAAATTTAATGTCCTAAAAGTTCTGCTTAAACTTATTAATACTGCAAACAAAAGTTTCGGAAAAAGTATTTTCTAAAAAGTAAGTTTTTTAAATTCCATTTTTCTTAATAAAAAAAATCCGATCAATTTCGAAAAAAATGATCAAAAATGTCAATGGTTGATGTCTTTCATGCAAAATTTTTTTTCCGGAGTAACTTATTAACGGTATTTGCCCTAGAATGGTACTTTTTTGATACCGATTATCTCTTAAACGGCTTAACAGATTTTGACGAAAGCAATAAATATTTTTTTACTGAAACAGGTTTGGATATTGTCCCGGAAATGATATTGGGAACAGAAATATCCAACTTATGTGACGTTACTAGAGATATTATGAACGCAAATAAATCAATTGGAAATATTCAAATATTTATTTGAAAAGTTTTCGGCTGAACCACGAAAAATATATTTCAGTGTAGAACAACTCATTAATAGGTACATGATGTTGTAGGTATTCGACGCCGCAAAACACTGTAAGTGACCCGATTCAAAAGCTTAATTTCCACTCAAATTTATTATAGGAGTTACTCAATATTTGTTTGCTAATTATATTCTTATGTTTATTCGGAATATAATGCTTTCGATTGTATGTATCGCTCCGTCAACATCAAGGTAATCTTTATGCTAAAAGATTAAACAAATAGTTTAACAATTTTTTTTCTCGATTTAGCAAGGCAAATTAAAAAATCACTTAACAAATTATGCTTTGTACTCTCAAAGATACATACAAACTCAACTTGCTAATAAGGATATGCTAAAATATTTAATTTTGCTTTAAGTGTTTATAGATACGAATACATTATTTTTGTTTGCTTTCATATATTACATAAATACCTAGAGTGAATATTAAAGGTAACAACATTACACCATAAAATTACATACATAAAATTACGTAACCGAATATAAATTTGCCTCCAAACAAATACCAGCACTATAATTACAATTAAAAAAATAAAAGATACTAAAAAAATATGAAAACAAAAGCATTAAACCACGGACTGACTTTTAATGGATTTGTTTCCATTTTTATTTTATTTGTCCACATCACAATGATTCATGACAATAATTATAATTATTTGCTTTGTTTTTTTTTTTTTTAATAAATAATTTTGATTTTCTCTCTTTCGACAGAAAATATATATCCACCGGCTGGTCACTTAATTTTAGCACAGATATTTTCATTGTGGATTTTATTGTTATTTTTTTTATATTTAATTTTAAGGTAATTAGAGCGTTATCATAAATTATAGCTTTTTTGTTGTTGGCTTTCGTACGGACAAAGGTGAAAAGTGAAATCTAACTTTTGGCGGAATTCAGAAAAAAATAAAATAAAATTCTAGGAAAAAATATATAAATATATATTTTTGTTAAAAGTAAAATTTATAGTCTAATTTTTTAACGAGATTTTATGTCTTTCAACCTTGATCTTGATCTTAAAGTTGAAGGTTTTTTTTTTCTTTTAAAAACAAAACATTATTTAGATTCTAAAGCTTGATAGCAATTAAGACTTGAAAGTTCGGTTGATTATGACTCATCAACTATTATCATAGTAACTCATAATTTGGTTAATCAAGAATCATGCATTCATTCATTTGTATGTTAATTACTTAGTTTATGATGATGGCTGAGATTAATGAACCCGCGGCAAAATATTCACATTCAAAGCCTGTGGTGGTTTTAAGACAAATTTCCTGCAGTCAATTTTAAATTATATAAAGCTTTTGGGGCTTCCTGTATTTGTTGTTTTTTTAAGATTTAATTTTCATCACTTTGTAATTGCACGTGACGTGATTATAATTTTTTATATAAATTTGCTCATGCATAGCTAAAAAAAATCAAGTTCCACATCAGAGGTCATCAAGTCAAGTTAGACAAGCTTGCAAATAAAATTTTTAAATAGCTTTAAATTCACTATATTGACAACAATTAATCTTTTCTGTCAATAGTTGATGTTTACGATTTGTTATGCTTTATTTATCGGAAGTTGAAAAAAAATACTCGGTTCAATAACGTACATTTGAAGGTAAGATAAGTAGAGTTACTTACTTTGCGGTGGCAATTTTTACAGAGTAGATGATTGAATTAACAAAATAAATAAAACATTCAATAGTATTTCTATATAATAATTTATTTTGTTTGACATGGAATTAGAATAAACTGAACTAAAGTTAAGTAAGAAAAATTGAAACCAACAGGAAAAGGAAATTTGAGACAAGAGAAGAAATGTCTAGTTTTCGGGGAACCCAGAAAGCGCGAGGCTACGATGAACTCGTCAGATTGGGGGAGGATATTGTGCTAGGAACTAAAGCTCAACACAAATAAAAACATAAATAAGAGCTTATAGAAAAAATAAGTATCGGAACTGACAGCAGATGAATTTAACCAAATCTAAAATAGCTGGGAATTGAATTTTAGTTGGCCAAAATCCTTCCATCATTTAAATTCATAGATTTTATAAGGATTTCAACATGTTTTACAAAATCTCGATTACTGTAATGTAAACACTTAACACTGACTGGTATATGTCAAGAAAGATGTTTGAAGCATGTCGAAAGTCACATACTTAGTTGCAATTAAATGAGGTGGATGCGAACGCTTTAGACTGAAAGAAAAATTCTCCGTGGGGAATGGAGAAGAAGGCTTTACACTATACAATGACACAAAAGTAAAAAGCCAACGACTAAGATGGCTCGGTCGTCACATAGAGCGAATGAACACTAATGCTTCGGCCTGGATGGCTTGAGAAACTGGAGGCAGCTAGCTAGAAACGGAGCCGGCTGGAAGAAGCTTGTTGGTTGAGGCCCTGGTTCATCCCCCAGACAATAGCGCCACCTTAAGTAAGTAAGTTGCAATTAAATTTGTATAAGTTAAATAACCAGGTGTTCTCGACAAATGGCGCCCAACGTGGGGCTCGATATATTGGTGTTTGAAACACGATGGAGAGCATGTATGGTTAGTTGCAAGAATATCTTAAGGTGGAAGTCCATTTGAGGAGGACAGCAAACTCGCAAGTAGACACACCCCTGAGAGTAACTCGCGGAGAGTTGATTTTTTACTCTAGACATGCCAAAAGAGTCACTCACAAGCAGTGGCGGCTGTACCTTAAGTGCGCTCGTGCGCTGAACCACCAATTCAAAAGATTAAAAATTACATAACATAACTTCAATTTTTTAAATTACCATTTTAATATTTATTTTTTAAACATACAAAAATGTATAAAAAATTAAATTTCAAATTATGAGAAACAGTTTGAGGGCTTTACTAAACTATTAAGACTTATTTTCCTGCAAAGATAAAATCTCGTGCGCTTCGGCGAGCGCACGAGGACTGCTAATATAACTTGTATGAGATACGAGTAATATGCCTGACGCGTGAACAAAAAATATTTCATAGAAATGTACCAAGTAATAAGTCGGTTCTCGAGCGCCGCACGTGAGACGTGAGAAGAAAACCGAAGATTGGCAAGAGCACACACAGTACACAAACACAACACACATCGAAGGTAATATTGCGCATGCCCATGCAGTCATGTTGTAGCGCATACACAACACATGCATACACGAACACGGCTGTGTACGGTACGGAAACACTTTTTTCATAACTTTTCATTTGCCTTTTGTGCACAAAATAGACAATATAGAGTAGATATTGAGATTTGAAAAAGGGCCAAACCCATAGAACGCGTTGCGTGCGTTGCGTGGTCGTTTTCAACTGAGTGTAATGTTAAATGTACATTTTCTTATGAGAAGCGACCCATAGGCAGCGTTTTGTGTTCGAGTGACTTCTCATTTTATAATTCTAATTTTATATTTTAGTGAAGTGCACTGCCAGTTCGTTAACCTACCAGCCGCCACTGCTCACAAGTGAATCACTATCGGAGACTAGCTTCAACACGGTTCGTATTTTGTCCAAGCGAGAGCGAGAGTCAACATGGCAAGACAATGGACGTCGGAGATTAACTAATGTGGGTGTCCATTTGAGAGTAACAATGCTGCGAGCAGCTCTAGTTCCAATATTCAAGGAGCTTCAACATCTCGCTAGTATACATTGTTCACTCTAATATAAATTTTTCACTCTCTAAATTTTTAAAATAGGCGAAGTGATTAAAATTAACGGCCAATAAAACCAAGAGGAGAAAAATATATTAAAAGAAAACGATGGTTTTGAGTAAAAAGTTACGTTTGGATATAACAGCATAATGCTTTGAAACCAAGCTAGACTCAGAAGCAATCACTAAAATTTTGGTTCATATACAAGTGATTTGAAAACATCATTCTTATTCTGAATTCTGCATTAAAATAAGTCAAAAAACTGTTCCCAGGCTGAGCAGTCCATATACCTACTTTAATGATTTTATAATCATGTCATCAAAGTAATCGTTTATCCAATTTTAACCTATGGCAGAATGTTCTAACGAAAATTTCTTAGACGCTATACGAACATTTGTTTGTTCGTTCGACCATTGAATTCTGAAAGAAACCGATCCGGGATCTATGTAAAATAAACGTGAAGATCATGGTTGTCGGTCAACGTGTTTTTTTAATTTTGTTTTTCTAAAGACAAACATACATTCTATCGGGGTCAAAATAGTAGACTACATCGATTTGGTCTTTTGCATCAAATCGATAAATGTTGCCGTATTATTCTTCCACTAACTGTCTTATCGAATCGAATTTTAATAGGAATAGTTCCCACAAATAAAAAATACTTTCGATCACGACAATCTAGTTCTCTGAGAACGTGAGATACTTCTCAGACAATTTGATTCAAACAAATATGGAGTCACAAAGAAAAAGGATGAAAACAAAGTTAAAATATAATCGTGAACCTTTCTCTTTCTTCCATTAATCACAATGATAATAATCAATTTTGTTCTTTTTATTTTTAACTTAGTTAAGTATCTATAAGTGAGAATTTTGATTCTTTGGTAATTTGCTAAAATAAAAAATTATAAAAAAAAACCATTAAAAACAATTTACTACCACCGGATGTATACACTAACAGAAAGATTCGCACCTTTTTTGGTTTGTGAATCTTCCAGATGATCTTCAATCTGCTATTGTAAAGCGTTTAGCTAAAGTCTTCTTTCCCAACGGAAAGTCCCACACTCTCATGAAGCATTTGCATTATTATTTTCGACTTTAACCATATTTTTCTTTTTTCTATATCTGAATATATGTCTCTGTTTTTTTTTCTAACCAAATCTCGTGCAAACAATGATTTAATACATCCTATTAGCACAAATAACGTTAAGACGAAAAAAAAAAATTAACGAAACCCACAGAAGTATCTTACAGACAACACAAATGAAAATTTTACGTTTCAGAACCGCAAAAATGTATCTTTTTGTTGTTGTGTGTTAAAGTGTCGCTTGCATAATATCTGGTTTTGGTTTGGTTTACTTAATTTTTTTCTTCTGTTTAATGTTTCTAGTTTTTGTTTGTTGTAAATTTATCTTTTTTTTTATTTCTTCCTCATACTTCTAATGTTATATATGAATATTTTGTGGGGAGAATGCGTACTATATGCGCCAGTTTTGTTGGTAATAAAATATGAACATGTTGAAGAAATATAATATAAAAAAAAAAAATGGTTTATATGGTTGGTGTATCTTTTACATATACATAACAAAGAAATGGAAATGCAATACGGGAATGACAGATACTAATTACCCACCTTTGTCACTTTTTTCGCATTTTTTTAATGTATCTTTATTTTTGTATTTGCTGAGGAATTTTATCTATTGAATGTTTTTTATATACACAAAAAAAAGTGTGTATGCTTTTCCGCACTCTTGTGTATGCAAATACGATAATACACATGCAATTCCATTCAATTGCAGTCATGCAGCACCACCATACAGCTTAAGGCTAGAAGAGGTTTTTTTTTGTTGTTGTTGGTGGAAGTATCTTTTCTATTTTACGTTCCTTTGGATGGTGTTGCATCGTTTTTTTTTGTATTAACGGTGAAATAAATATTATATCGAGAGAGTGAGTTCATTGAATAAAAATTATCATGTGTGCTACGATGACTTTTCCAACTTTGTACAGAAAGTAATAAAAAAAAACAGAATTAGATCAGTGGAATGTTGCAGATTATCTTTGCAATAAAAAGCATCGACTTTACGGTGTGGTAAATTTATTTTACTTGTTAGCCTTTGATCTTATTGATTTGTCGTGTGAAAAGATACATCATTTCACACGTCCTAGATGCACATTTATATATGGGTAAACGAATCATTTTCAGGCTTTGATTTGAGGAGTTGCAAGAGATTATTTCATATTATTTCCTGGATGTTGATTGATTGTGTTATATGGGGTTGTTGTACAGATGGGGAACTGAGTACGTACGTTTAACAAAGAAATTCAAATGAAACTAGATATTCATAATTCCCAAAAACTTCCAATTAGAATAATAGTTTTGGAAACCATCTAGCTATCTTTGACTTAAAATATACACAAATGTGGCGTCAGCTTTCAGCCTTCAGAAATTTTTAAGTAAAAAGTTCCCATGTCATTTAAGCTAATATACCTACTTTCATACAGTTTATAATAAAATGCAAAGATCGAAAAACGTGAAGGTTCCTAAAATAAAACTAACTTGCTCTACTTAACTAGACGCCGACCAGGGTCTCAACTATTGAAGCTTCTTGCAATGGGCTCCGTTGACCGTTACAGTTAATACTTTCGTATCCGATCTGGCTTGTTGTTGGTTCGCGAATATAAAGAAAGTAGGAAAAATGATTAAAAATAAAGTTTGTTTTAAAAATGCAGCCGAAGCAATCGTCTCTGATAAAGTAGAGCTAACATTCTAATGTTTTTTTTAATTTTCTCGGAAAACGCAGTTATTAAGAACGTAACGGGCACAAATAGTCTTCATATCGAGTTTAAGACTCACTATTGTGAAATGACATTCAGTTACTCGATATAAAAAGATTCCCGTGCCGATTAGCTAATATACCTAATTCGATTCAAAATTTAGATATCATGTACTACCCTTAACCTTTAAAGCTGGAGCTGCTTTTGAATGAACACAGAATAACATCAAAAAATAACAATCTATTTCCATATAATATACCTACTGTCACGGCTACACATTGTTATTTAAATCGCTAAAAAAATGTTCCCGGGCTAATTAGCTCATATACCTACTTTGACGATATTCTTAGTTTTATCATTCGTTAATCGAATTTAAACGCAATGAATACACAAATGTTCCACGCATTTACTTAGTGGAAAAGAGCTGGCTGAGCAGCATATTTAAGTCAATGGAGGCTCATTGCGATTCCTTTTTGAGATTAACCGATTCCGAAAATCCAATTTCACTAAATCTAACACTGGGGTAGATCTTTAATAGCCTTTTCATAGGCAGCAGGCTTGACTGTCAATGAAAATAGTAATATCGCTTCGCGTTATTGCAATCATTCAAGCTCTTTTTGCCGTTTTTGTTACTATCATAAATTGGCTTACCGAGCTAGTTTATGCCAGTATACATTAAAGCATGGTAAGCGTCAACCAAAAATTTATGAGAAATATTTTAAAGAAACCCAAACCCCAGAGAACTCTACATGCAAATTAATCAAAGATTCATTTATTTAAAAACACTCAAAACCTAATGACATACTTTGTATTTAGGTTAAGAATCAGAACACCAAACATTTTTTTTTGCACCTCATTCGATCTACGTGCCAAATTATCTGACAAATTTAAAGTAAGCCTTTTACATCCTACGTAAGTATACATGGACTACTTAAACTCATTGAAAAATTTCGACACGTATCCCCCTTCAATTGAATGGTATCGACTTTAATCAACATGGGTGTTGATGCCTTTAACTATAAACCATTAACCTTCTCCAAAACATGGTTGATTCACCTTTAATATTATTCGTACTTTTTTTCTCAGGTATGTATTTATTTATGACTCTGACAATTTAAATGTCTCAATCATAAAAGTTAAAAAAAAAAAAATATATCTGATTTTTATTTTGTAAAATTCCATTGAAATCGAAACTTTTTTTTTTTAAATTAATTCAACAAAAAGTTCAAAGGATTTTTAATACAAGAACACCCCATAAAAGGCATCCTTGCATAACGACATAAAATTTAACATATTTTCATTTTAACCATAAAAAGATACAAACATATAAATGCAATGAAGTTTCCCCTTTTATTTAAATTTTGTAAAGTAATCACAGAAATTTTAAAGGGAACAAAAAGTACATACATCCGCTTAGAATACAATAAAGTCTGAGTTTATGTTACAAAAAAACAAACCAAAGCCTTGAATGTTGACAAAAAAAAAAAAAAGATAAGTAAAATAATGACGATTATCCTGTCTGGTGTAAGAGAGAGTTTGATTTTTTTACTTTTTTTTTTGTGTGAGTCTTTCAAGACGTGCGTTCTGGCGTGACTTCCTTCATCTATAAACGTCTCGAAGTTTTATAATTGCATTTTTTTGCAATTTTTCATCCTATAGATAGATACAAAATAAAAGATACATACAATAGGAAAAGTGATACACATTATATCCGTTGGCAGAATGATGTGATGAGGGTAATTTAATCCTTTTCGATTGTGAACAGAAGATGTAGTTGGTAGTGAGGAACTTTTTTGTATATTTTTTTTTTTTTCATAAACTTCAACACTTGTGTGGATTTATATTTTTTCACTGCAATGCATTTTTTGATACAAAAATAATAAATACCATGATGTCACGATTGCGTGCTGCCATTTTTTTTTATTCAACCATAACGTGATCCAGCACACGCCATATAATGTATCGTCTGTCATCCAAATTAATTTTTTTCATGGAATTTTTTTTCGCATCTGTTGTTTTTTTTTATAATTTCAATTTTTTGTTTAAATTACTTTTTTTCTATTATTATAAATTTTAATCTTTCATTTGTTTCATTCCGTTACTGTTGCTAGTTGGTTAATGATTTAGAAAAAAAAAAGTTAATTCCAGCTTGTGAAACCTAAGATTATTATTGATTGTGAGTCTAATAATGTCAGTATATGGATTCAGGTGTATCTAATATCTATAACATTAAGTGTATAGGATTTTTTATGATGGATACTAATTGTTATTATAGGTTTAAGCAACAATATATCTACCGTATATTATTACTGACATGAACTTGACTGATTAATTACAAATAATTTATTATGAATTTTTTTTTTATCAAAGTATTGGAGAAAATTACTTTTCATGTGCGGTTTATTTCGTTTAAGTTTGCTTGCGAAAAACTTTTAATACAAAAATAATATGTAACAGACTTTTTTATTTGAATAATCAAGATTTGAATTGTCAAGATTTCTCGAGAACAACCTACACAAACGATCTTGATGAAATTTTAGACAGGTCTACGAGATACAATTTACAAGGACTTGGAAGGAGGATTCTTTTTTTTACAATAACAATACAAAACAAATCAATTTTAGGATCAGTACATTTGTTTGCAATTGCCTTTCAAAACGAAAAATCGCATCCAACATTAAACTGAGATTACGACGATGAAGAAACTCAAACAAAAAATTTAAAACCCGGAGTTAATTCCGAACTAATTCAATTCGGTGAGTAAACTCTTATTGCAGTACCATTAAAAATAAAGTGCACGACTGGGTCGCACGAACTTTATCTTGTGGCAAGTTGCACACAAATAGAATTAAATTTAATAAAAATTAATTTAATAAAAAAAAATTAATAAAAATTAAATTAATAATTTTTTTTAAAAATAAAAAATATATGAATTTTTCATAAAAGTGCTAAAAATACATTTTACGAAATTTCAAGTCAAAATCAAAAAACCCAAAAAATTTGGTTATTCTAAAATCGTCAAAGCGGTTTTTAAATAAATCGATGTTTACTTAATAATTTATATAAAAAGTAGGTACGCCAATTTTAAGTGGTTAATAATTTTTATGCACAAGAAATTAAATTTTTTAATCAATATTGAATTTACAAAAAAAAAAAAAAAAATTATTAAAATTAAAACTAAGCACTTTTGCAAAATGTTGGTACTGAAGTTTTATCAAATCGATTAACCGGTTCACGAGATAGCTCAAGATAAAAATAAAAGTTCTATGGGAGGTACCGTTAATAGGCTAGCTAACATTTTTTTTTTAGCAAATGAATAAAAAACATTAAGGTAAAAACTATCTCTATTTTTTTTTTTTTAGAGAGAATTGCTGAAGCCATTAAGCTTCTTTATTACGGTTATATGGCAAGTACCGTTATTTTTTGAGCTAAAATATTTTTCTCAAATTTGAAGCAAATCCGCCATTTATGCTGTAGTTGCTGAAACAACCAGACTGATAACAGACAGACAGACAGACAGGCAGAATTTCCGGACCTAGTTTTTTCGTCTTCTCATCATCGTAATGTTATGTTTTATTGTTATCTCAAAACTTTATTTTTGAACGAATGCATAACTTGCCTTATAGCAAAAAAAAAACCTGAAATGCAGTTATATTAGGACTACCAAAAATATCACGTACACCAAGTTTTATCAAAATCGTTAGAGCCGATTTCGAGAAAATTGGAAAAAACTAAAACTGTTATATGGGGGGTACCCGTAATAGCCGGGCTAAAACAAAAATTTGAATTTCTCCTCTAGGGAATCATCAAAAAGTACTACACACGAAATTTGAAGAAAATCCGACCAACCGTTCAGACTGTAGATTGGAGCACAGACAACCGCACATCAGCACATCCGCACATCCGCACATACGCACAGACAGACCGAGGGACGACATGACGAAACCTACTTTTTTGCGCTTCTCTATCATCGTAATGTCATGTTTAATTAAAACCTCGATTTTTTTTTACACGAAACCAATACTTGCCCAATTGAGCAAGTAAAAAACATTGAAGGTGATTGAATATATTTCGAATGATTGTACCCAACATTTTCAAATTTGCATTTCAAGAAAAAAATCAAGATTATTGAAAATCAATATTTTAAGTGATGAGTTGAAATACAAATTTAAATAAAAAACAATTCCATCATTCTATACGCAACACACAATGTCATGGCTGGAATAACCATTAGCTGGCCTCTTAACAAATAAAACTCAATCAATTAGCAATAACTGCGATTACCTCATGCTGATTGTGTTTGGTTAGGTTACCCCAGGTATTCAAATATGGAAGACTGATGGGCGACACAGCACGGAGAATCCATTTTTTTTTTAATTGATGACCAAAATAAATTTAAGAATAATGAAATTCCATTCAAAAATAAAAATTTATTTCTCAAACTCAGTAACTCATTTGAATTTCTGGTCGCACTTGCGGTTGGTCAGTACTTTCACCTTGATCTGGCTAATTTTAGCTTAAGCTTATTGTCTGCTCTTCGATGTCTGTCCCGCACAACAGAATATAAACAAATATCTCATGGATAAGTAATTGTGAATTCATTTAAATTTATTTAATTACGAGAATAAAATAATATTATTCTACAGTCTACTCGTAAATACACTGCCGCAGGCGACATGACTTAAGGAAAGTTAACTTTACAAATGTAACTTGTTTATGTTCTATACACAACCTTGAGAAGCTGATATTGTAAAAAAAATCGTGTGTCTCGTGATAGTTGTTGTTTTTGTTGACTTAGCTACCCAAACTGACATACAGGTAAATGCGAGAAATTAAACTAAAAATCGAAGATACTTTTTCGATTTCAATATAAAATTGAAAGATTGCACAATTTTTTTTTTCAGATGGAATTTCATTTGCCATTTTGGCAGCAAACAATGGAAAATATTGTGGGAGACAAATTGTTATATCTGTAAAGGCGGTTGTATTTTTTAGGTTGATGTACTGATAAAAACAGAAGGCATTTTTGTGCACGAGTAAGTTATAAATATTGTTTCGACTTTGAAGTGCAATTACCAGTTTTTTGTTTTGTTGTGTTTGGCAACACAACAATTGGCTTGACTTTATAGAGCGATAATCCGAAGGTATATCAGGGTTAAATGAAAATAAACGGTTCAAGGTGAGCAATGCAATCGTAGGGAGGATGTTTTTTTTTTTTATTTCCTAAAAAGGAGATTTATTGTCGACCAACAAAGTAAAAAAAAATTAATTTGGAATATAAAGTGAGTATCGATTACTCAAGGCTAAAGCTTAAGTTGTTTAAGAACTTCGAAAACAAGTGCGTTTATGAAGAAACTTGGATGTAAAACGAATTGGAAGGCAAACAAATTCCCAAGAAAGACAAAGAAATGCCGTAGAAACTCACTGAGAATTAATTTTTCGGTGCCGAGGTAACTCTCAGACAAATCAGAGTTAACTAACTCTAGATCTTGAGTAGAATAAAAAGTTTTTCAGTGCATGATGAACTTTGTTACTTTAAATTCAAAACTTAATTATTAACTTGAATTGACACTATAAACACAATTTTTATGCAAGTAACAATGGTGCATTCACGGTACGAACAATGAACATCCGTGGATTTAATTTATATAAACGGAAAATTCAAATAAAAAAGTGTTTTTTTCGAATTAACATGAGATTTTAATAGACCAGCACTACAAAAGATGTCTGATGATCGGCTTGGTTATCGTAAAATAGTTATAGTTCCTGCAGAAAATAGTGTCCGTGCACATAGGTTGTTACTGGGTCATTCAAACACTTCTCAATGTAAATTGAATTATGAAGAAAGCTTGGAAATTAATCAAATGTTTCATTCAAAGCAATTACTAACGTTAATTTATAACGAGAAATTTTTGCGAACCAATTATTTCAAGAAATGCAAATGTGGCTTAAAATAATCGGAATTTGTGTAGGGTTATTGGGTGAGTTATCGCATAAAGCACTAGAAAAATTCTATAAAAGAGATACAGAGGCGGACTTTTGAATGATGTAATTCATTGAAAAAAAAAAATGTTTTTCAGTGACAAGTTAATTTTGAGCCAAATAATAATGCACATAAATTAATCGCTAGTTAACACATGAAGCATTTTGTCAATGAAGGATTTATTGTAGGCCAGTGAATAGTAGTTAGTTTGGTATCACTGCAAAGTTATCGATTTAGTTGTCAAAAAAGTATCGAAATCGATTAATTTTTGACATTTCTGTTGCCAAATTATTTTTTCTTTTCTATTTTATTTTATTTTACAATAAAATAAAATAGAAGGAACACACGAGAAGCTAAATCCTACCTTACAGGATAGAGTGAGTCATAGAAAAATATATGTGAAGAAAAGGAGAACTGATGTTCAATTCAAATATTTACCCGGTAAATAGCTTCTGCGGAACGGATCCAAAATCCGAAAATGTAACTAAAAAAATCATAAAATAAATTATTTAAACATTTTGGGTGGCGATTTCACACACTTTTTTCGCACAGAACGAATTGGCCAAACAGTTGCGTTTTTTTTTCGCAAATTGTGAAACTGTATATACAATTTCCAGATGAATTTTTGGCGATTTTTCATTATGCATTTAGAAACCACTAGAAAATTTCGCTGGGTTTTCAAAAAAGTAAACATTGTTTGAATTTTTTAATCGAGCTCTAGCGGCCAAACTTTTCAATCGAAATTTATTTTTATACTAAAAGTGCGTTATTTATAAATTGAAAATAGGTAGCTATTTTAAAAATGTTTAATTTTTTTTTGCGATTTTCGGTGCGAAACCATATCTTTTGGAAAAAAGTAGTAATTCAGTACCACATCAACAAGTTTTTACCAGAGAGGATTTGACTGCACAATACACAATTACCTAAATCATAAACAACTGAACCAATTTGCGTTGTTTTCGTATTTTGCAAAATAATATTGAAACACATACATTTTGGAAACAAAATAAGTACATGGCATTATTTTGAATTTTCAATACAATATTAAAGCATTACCAGTGTAAAGTATTTTCCAATTCAAAACATCAAAATTACTATCACACGACGAAATATTGTTCGACTTTTGATTTTGATGGTACCCAGGGTTATTGCACAGTACCTGCGATTTTGAACTTTATAAAAAAAATAAAACGGAAATACTAAAACTCTTCTTGAAACATTTTGTTTGTTACACTAATGTTTAACATTACAATGGTTTCAGAGTGAAATGCTATCGTAGATCAGTCAATAAAACGGATGTCTATTTTTACATGATTTAAATGATGAGGTCGGACGACGTTGAAAAGAGTTGGAGAAAATTATTCGTTGCTTAAAACTTTTTCACACTGCTATATGACCGCCAACCCATGTACGACTCGAAACCCTCATCGCTGCAACTTCCAAATAATTTTTGTTTTTCTATAAGCGAATACGTGTGAATAGACACTGTGAAAATATTACGGCACGACATTTCGCGAAATAGTTTTTCATATCTTGTCAGACCTCAATGTGTCAAAATGCAATTCAGATTTAGAAAAAGAACTTGAAGCTTTCGCATATGTAGTAGGAGAGCTAGCGACCAATTTTGGTACAATATTTTTGCGTGCCTGGATTTTTGTCCAGTTATTGCTTCAGCGTCACTCATAAATTAATGCAATTATGGCTACCGGAAATAAAGTGCAGTAAAAATGTAAATGACCCTACTTTGGTAAATAATTTTGGCACGAACATTTGTTTCACTAATGTATAACTACCAAAACATTATCATGCCGAAAAAGGGCAACTTAAAAAACAAAATTATGTCCCAAAATCGGTCGCTAGCTCTCAAACTATTAAGAGGACCTATCGTGCATCTATTAAAAAGTATTCACATATAGGAAATTAAAAAAATTGAGGGATGAAGCAAAAGGGGTCCGAGTCGAACATGGCTAAGAGATAGACTGTAAAATACTTGAATTCGTCAACGAACACCGTTTAGTGCGTCTAAGGTTTTAAGAACTATTTTTTTTTTTCACCAACGACATCTGCACTTCATTATTTTAAACATCACTTTGAATTGCTGATATATTTATCCACATAATTGGTTTTTGTTGTAAATAACAAGCAAAATTTTGCTGACCTGTTTCATGCTAAAACACTACGATAATGAAATGTCCTACAAAATTTTATTTTTATAACATCTTTTTAAATATTTTTTTTTTAAAATTGTTTCAGCTTTTTTTAAAACTCAGTTATTTTTAAATACCAGTCTAAAAATTTGTGTAACATTATTCTCTATAATATATCATCAACCAACAGTTTTAACATGACTTCATCCATACAACAACATCTGCTACATTCTTTGCCAAAAACAGGAGTTTTTAAGGTCATTTTTATTTTTCAATAATGAAGCACAAAAACAACAGATGCTTTGATGACACACGATAGCACACGCAATCACAAAATTCCATATGAAAGATACAAAATAAAAGATATATTATTTCACAATTTAAAAGGCTATCCAAAGTGCCTCGATGATCGATAAAATAATGAAATATAATATCCTTGTCCAAGTGTTGCCGTTTATGAATTTTATTTTTTGAAAATAAAAATTAACACTTTACCATCACTTTTCACAAAAAAAAATATTTATTTATTTATTAACTTTTTATTTTAATTAATTTCACTAAATTTTTATTTGTTTCACTTCAATTCAGTTATTTTCTATATTCGTTATCAATATGCGGATATTGCAAACGGAAGTAGTGAACCAATGCATAAAATGCACTCACACGGGACACGATATTCAAATTAACTTCCGAAAACGGCACAGCAGGGAGGAATATTAATTAATTTAAAAAAAAAAAGAAAAAAGTTAAAATAAAATTCACAAATTAGTCGCGTATATCCGTGAGTGAGGTCCGGAGCACTGTGCTTGTGCTGCACAACACAAAATTAATTAATCGATTATAATAATTTTTTCGTATTCGGTGTTTCCCATTCAAACATTAATATTCATATATTTTTTTATGAAATAACATTTTTGAAATTTTATTTTTTAAATAAAAAAAGTAAACAAAAATGTATTCAAAATAATAAACACACACGAACATAAGCCGCACTGAGCGAAGAAAGTTACGAAAGATACAAGGTAAAATAAAAAAGATATTCGTTAAGCATAATTAGATACGTGAGATCCGATATGCGCTGATGTTATACCGTACTCGCAAGACACGAACCAACTGCTGACTAACTTGGCTCACTTGTTTTAAATTGCGGTCTACCCCCCCATATAGATACACTGGTTGGTTGAGAGATAGATTGGCTTTGTATCATATCGGATTCGAGTACAATGGAAAATATAAAAAGTATCTGTGAGAGATACTTTTTTACAAGTGGGGAATAACTAAACAACGAAAAAACAGCTGGCTGTTTGGCTAGCTTGATGATTTCGAAGGCTGAACTGAAGCGGCTTTTTAGAGAGTCGGCACAATCTACCAGCTAAGCCAGATGACGTTCGAAGAGAGTACGATACGCTTAACTGACTCACTGTACAACAAAATTAACACATTCGAATGAAAATATCTACTTTTTTTGTGTGCACGTAAAAGTAAGCAAAAGAAGTAATGAATTGACTGTTAAGTGTTTTGCATGAAGTATCTTTCTATCTATGTCGAGCGCCATAGCGTGTGTGGAAGTTTGAAGAAAAAGAAACATTATTCTGGAAGCGGGAGTCAGCGCATAATGGCGGAAGGAACTTTTGCAAGAACTACTTCTTGGGAGTAGGTTGATGTTTGAAGTTGTTTATTTATTTTTTGAATTTTTTTGTTTCTGTATCTGATGTAATACTGGTGGACAGTCAATAATTGGAAAATATTTTTCAAGTTTTTGTTTAATAAATTAGCCTAAGTTTTTTTGATTCATTGAAACAAGCTTTCCCACTTGGTTTTTGGGACAAAAAGTGTGTTTTTCTTGTTGAGTTGGGAATCAGAGGGTTGATAACTCAACGGTTATGGATATGGACATTGGACAGCTGTTGTGTGTGGGAAACCAGGCTTGCTTATGATAATTTTTTTACTAAGTGTTTTGATCTATTTAAGGAAGTTGATTGCAATGTAAAATTACAAGTAATAGAGATTGTTGTAATAATTGATGGGGTAGTTAAAAATTGATATGGAATGTATAATTCAATCAACAAGTTTCCTTAAAAAAAGAATTAGACAATAAAATGCAAGTTTAATCACTTGGAAATGGGTTTACAAAAATGAAAAACTGCCATGACCACTCAACATCCATTATCGTTTACATGAATTTAGAGAATTTGTAAGAATTAATCATTCTTAAAGTGATAATTTGAGAACAACGCATGGAAGCAGGTACAACAGTTCAACATATCTATTGAACAATTATTGTAACGCAATTCCGTATTGGGAGATAATAAATAAAATGTTACGAAAAAGCTACCAGCGCCAGTTAGAAGATAATTTACTTCATAAGTTACTTCCTAGAACATCAGCCATCTGTCAGTGAAAGTCCCGTCAAAATCGGTCCCGTAGTTTGTGATCGGTTCTTATATACGAATATGCAAAAAACGCGACCCGAGCGCCACATAGGGAGTAATTAAAATAGCCTATGTTACCCGCTACAACATAAGCTATAGGTCAGAAAAAGTCCCGTTAAAATCGGTCCAGCTGTTCTCTAGATAAGGCAAGACAAACAGACAGACAGAGACAAATCTTAAAAATTAAAAAATAAACGTTTGACGAGATATCGTTATTTATGCAGGGTGTCTGTATAAGAACTCCACCAACCCATGAATGAAGAAATACAAGATAACGCCTTCCCTCCTTTTTGATGACGTATCCTGTGACCCGCAAAAAATATTTGAAATACAGTTATTGTCTAAATACTATAATTGTCGAATTTTGAGTCTTGTATTATCGTATTGCTGGTAGAATTTCCTTAAAATTTAGTTAATAAACAGACTATAAATTAGACTTGCGAGAAATCAAGATTGATTCTCCTAGGAACATCTTCAAAATACAAAAAAATCATAATATCAGAATATGAATTCAATTTGTATAGTTTAAAAACATTTTGCTTGTAATAGAAATCCTAGTTAATACTTGTATACCTACCTTATTTTATTACATCTTGTATAAGTACACTCCGTGTCACTTGATTAAGGACAAGCAGTTTTCCATTTTCATTTTGCGATATTTTTGAAACCCTTCGGTATTTTGGGAAAAACCAAATTCACAATGAATGAAGGATACATTATGTATTTATTATAAAAAAAAATAGGATTATGTTGATGATTGCAACATTTATGACGCTTTTCCCAAAAAGGTCATAAAATGTACCTGTTTTTTTTGTTTCACTTGATTAAAGACAGTGTTAAAATCTACCTTTTACCGTTATTTTAATCAACTAAAAGGGTACTTAAAGTATGAATGAGCTTAGTTCAAGTCAAAACTGAAAACAATCCAATACAGAGGAAAGACATTAACTAAGGACTAAATTGGCCAAATTCGAGCTTACCGGGAAGAAGGGAAATCCATCCGTTTTATAGGCAAGAAGATTGAAAGAAGCAAGCGTGTTGTTAATAATTATCTTAAGTACCCGGAAAGGTATGAAAAGAACCGCAAAGGAAGAATCAGAAGATCCCTATGTAAGGAAAGGCGGACGATACTGAGAACAGCTTCAAATTCAAGGCTCTCCGTAAGTAAAATCAAGGCAGAAATTGGAGTTAAAGCTAGTAGATCGACTGTTTTTTCGGAGGTACAGAAGGCCGACCACATTCGTCATCAACAAATGAAGAAGAAACCACCATTGAATGCCGCACGTAAAATCCAACGGCTTGAATTTGCAGCAAGTCACATCAGGTGGAATCGAGAGTGGCATACCGTAGTCTTTTCTGATGAAAAAAAAATTAATTTGGACGGGCCTGATGGATACAGCTTTTATTTTCATGATTTGAGAAAAGAAGAAATGTATCTCCAAAGGCGGCACAGCAAAGGAGGTGGTGTAATGGTATGGGGAGCAATAAGCTATTATGGAATTGTGGAGCTGGATTTCCAAAGCTCTAAAATGACCACAATCACTTACAAATCGATACTGCAGAGCTTTCCCGCAGTTTTCTGAAATATTTGGTAGACATCGTTGGACTTTCCAACAAGACAATGCCCCGATACATACCGCACGGACAACAACAGCCTGGATTCAGAACCAAAATGTAAACCTATTAGCATGGCCACCATATTCACCCGACCTTAACATCATGGAAAACGTGTGGGGTAGGCTTTCAAGAAAAGTCTACGAAGGAGGAAGGCAGTATGATGAAACGGAAGAGATAATTGAAGCCATAAAACAAGCTTAGTCCGAAATTTCGCTCGGTTATTTGACAAAACTCTATGAATCTCTACACAGCAGGCTACTTGAAGTGATTCAGCGATCAGGAGGTACCCATTACTAAAAACTGTTGCAATTCTTGGATTAAAACTAACATTTATTTATACAAACAAAAATTTTACTGTTTAATTGTTTTTTAACCTTGAAACAGGTAAATTTGTCTACTGTCCTTAATCAAGTGACACGGAGTGTATATACCTATGTGAAAATACACAGAAAAAAAATGTAACTTTATATAAACCCAAAAAGTAGTCTATAATAAACCACAATCACGCTACGCGATTTTTAATCAATATTTGGTAGACAAATTAATTTATTGATTATTAATTTTACCGACACAATAAAATAATTTAAAAGCTCTTTATATTAAAACAAAGGTATAAGCTTCTATGACCATAGCTTACTTTTATTCAGTTTCCCAACATATTGCAAATAAATACTTATTTTGTAACTTATATATGTATACCTATAATGATACCCTAAAGGTTTTTTTATTTGCGAAACTCTATAATTTTTCATTTTTTGTATAAGGTCTTTGCCATAAATCCAATGTGTAACGGTATTGTTTACAATCTCAGCTACTTTAGATACATTTCTATGCAAATTTCGCAAATTGAATATTTTTTATTCGATTTAATTTTGTTAACATAGAAACTAATGAATAATAATTAATTCTAATGATGATACATTCTTAATTAAAAAAAAACTATTGAAAGTTTTGTGATTGTTCTATCGATATCATCATATTGATGAACAAGGTCGCAAATAAATTAACAACAAAACGACCTCCCCTTCCCTTTCCTTTGAGTGAAAGTAAAATCTCAACGAAAGTGTTTACTTGGACAAAACTGAAGCATGACTCTAAGTTGTCTAATTTTCGTTATTGAAATTAGAAAATCGATTAAATTAATTATGTCTGGAGTGAATATCTGTATAGTTGATGGTAGGTAAAAAAATAAAATGCATGACTGGGTCGCACAAACTTGCACTTGTAGCAAACTTTGGGGTTGGGAAAACTTAATTTACTGAATTATGTTGAAAGGTGGAAAAGAGTCCTAAATATGAAATAAAGTTGTATGGTAGCTATCATTAAATGGCTGTTAAGGCAAACAAATTTAAATGCCATCTTATGTTGAATGCTTTCATTAAGTACTGTACCAAATTTAAATGAAATCGGTTCAGCTGTTATCAATTTATGGCCACATTTCTCCGTTATGTGTATTTTTAGCCAAAAACCTGTAATGCAATATCACGTACACAAAGATTATTCAAAATCGTAAGAGCCGATTTCGATAAAATTGGGAAAAACTAAAACCGTTATATGGGGGGTACCCGTTATAGCCGGGCTAAAATAAAAATTGGAATTTTTATTCTAGGGAATCACCAAAAAGTACTGCACACGAAGTTTGACGAAAATCCGTCCAACCGTTTAGGCTGTAGATCGGGGCACAGACAACCGCACATCCGTACATCCGACGCACAGACAGACCGAAGCACGGAAGGCATGACGAAACCTACTTTTTTGGGCTTCTCTGTTATCGTAATGTCATGTTTGATTAAAACCTCGAATTTTTTCTTACACGAAACCAATACTTGTCCTATTGAGCAAGTAAAAATTAGTATTCCTTGTTACGATTTTACATATTTTCACATGAGTTTAATAATTATACACACAAAATAATTCAATCGTTTCGGTGAGTGATGATGTTACGTTGTTGTCGGTATAGATGCAATGGAAAAAGTGAGATACTTCAAATGGCATAATAAAAGACAATTGTTGCGCGTTCAGTATGCCAAACTGATGTATCTTTATTTATACCGTTGCGGTGTCGTGCTACCATCATTAATACATTGAACTAGTGGACAGTTTTGTTTCACTTTCTTTTTTTTTTCATTTCTATTAAGAAATATCTCACAGATACTTTTTATTTGATCGTGTCGTATACAAATATGGCATCTGCAAGATATAGTACGTGCCAAAGGTTTTCACTTAAGATACATCTTTTTATACCTGGATGTTGATTTTTAGTTTTAATTTTATATTTCATGTTTACATTGAAAACACCAAAAAAACAGTTTCAAGATTGATAGATGAGTCCAAGACGTGTCTGGCATTTGGTTGTAATGTGCTGTACCAATATTTTAAAAATGGAGAAGCTTCATATTTGCCCTGCACATACAATTTCATACAAAAACCATATCCATCCATGTATGATATCAATGGTGGTCGGTCGGTTGGCAACAAATGCACATATCTATAACAAAACAACACCAGCGCGAAGTGAAAGAAAGTGTTTTTTTTTTTTAGGATTTCTTTAAGATTCATAGATGGATGTTTGTTTTTTGTTGTTGTTTGGTTTTTTTTTTTTATATATTTTTACAACCAACAATTAGATTGAATTGATGATGGAACATGAATTAGTAATGTTAAGTACGCTCATGGAATGCAATTTAATCAAGCTGGTCGAGCATGACTTTGGCGAGGCCTGGGTAGACACGAATTATGTGTTTTCATGTTTATGTATATATATATGGAGAAACATTAAGTTAGCAACGATGCAGCACCGCATCAACACAATTAAGAGATATTTCGGGAGAGTTGTTTGTTAGTGTGGAAGGCAATTATTGAAAATGATGCTGAAAGCAAAACTTGGATTTAGGAATTAAATAAATAAAATTGGGTATGAAAGACTTTCAACTTGCAATGGTTAAACAATTTTGAATGTCATGGTGTCTTTGTTTGTTTAAAATGAAAAACATTTCGAAAGCTTACATTTCTTTACCGAAATTGACAGTTCCGTTTCTACTATTTTGGTGGTCAACAATGCTCCATACACATATACAACTATCTGCTCATTTTTTTTTAATTTAGAACGCAGGAATTCAATGAACTTAAACAACATTACTCAACCTCTTGACTTCTAAGAAGACGATGAATCTCAACCAAATGACAGCAAGTGCGAAGAAAGAAGTTGAAGAAAAAGATTCTTCGCGAAACAATTTATAATTTGAAGATTATATTACTGGACAACCGATAAAGGGATGTTAGAAAGTTTCCAATATCCGGTCGGAAGGAAATTTTCTTTAATTTTTACAAAATTGCACAGTTTTTATTCGAGATATTGGGTTCGAATAACTTAGTATATATGGGCTCGGATGTAGTCCAATCTGGACGTCCAATTTTCGATGACTTTTTCCAACATTTTTGGCCGTATATCGGCAATAACACGGCGAATTTTGTCTTCCAAATGGTCAAGCGTTTGTGGCTTATCCACATAGACCAATGTCTTAACATAACCCCACAGAAAATAATCTAGCGGTGTTAAATCACAAGATCTTGGAGGTCCAAAACGTGAATCGATTGTGGCACGAGCTGTGTGACACGTTGCGCCGTCTTGTTGGAACCACAGCTCCTGGACATCATGATTGTTCAATTCAGCAATGAAAAAGTTAGTAATCATGGCTCTATACCGATCACCATTGACTGTAACGTTGTGGACATCATCGTTTTTGAAGAAGTACGGACCAATGATTCCACCAGCCCATAAAGCGCACCAAACAGTCAGTTTTTCTGGATGTAACGGTGTTTCGACATACACTTGAGGATAAGCTTCACTCCAAATGCTGCAGTTTTGTTTGTTGACGTTCAACCACAAGTGCTCTTCATCGCTAAACATCGCTAATGGACGTAGTGCGCGATACGTATTCCGCACAGAACCATTATTTTCGAAATAAAATTGCACAATTTGCAAGCGTTGTTCAAGCGTGAGTCAATTCATGATGAATTCCCAAACCAAACTGAGAATAAATCACTTGACAGCTGTTAAATCGGTCGCCGTCTTGAAAAGTAATGCCAACTTAAAGTTCTATACCTCGAAAAAAAACACCCGTTATATAATATCTACCTCGCATCATCATGACTATCTCAGACAAACAAAAACTTGCTTGTTCGGCATTGCGTGTGACTTTTAAACTTAAATTTAATTTTCTTTAACATGATTCTGTTTACAATATTATTCTTTATAGAGGAGTCTCAACAACCTTCAACCTTTGTCTACAAACTTATAAGCATCAGTTAAACTAAATGATATAAAAAAAATATCACAATTAAAAATCAATTACCATTGTAGATTATCAAAAACTTTTAATCGCGCTTGCTCTTTCATTAGTTAAAACAATCAAGGCGTTTTGCTTAACACCATTCATTCACTTAAGCATCATTGGACTCCGATTCATACAGCTTTCGCAGATATTCACTTTAAAATTCAAAGAAAAACGAAAGCTATTATACCGTTACAATTTACACCTTATATCGTCTCGATATATAATTAACAACTTATTTCTAGATCATAGAAGATATCAGATCAGCAAATCAGAGAAAGTGTTACGGAAACACAAATAAATTACAATGATTAATAATTCTATGGTAAAAATTTGTCGCTCACTGTCCACCTGATTCTCGGTCATCATCACTTCTCTCCAAACTATAATTTATAACCTCAAACTCTATGTCCATGCATTGCAGTTAAATTTTATAGAAGTTCAAACACAGTTAATTCATTGCATTTATCTTATTTCCGGGGAAGCAACAAGTATCTTATCAGATAAATTTTTACATTTTAAAATTATTTTAATTGCTGTTACAAATGTTTATTTATAACTGTTTGTTGTATAAAAAAACAAATACAAATCAGGAAATAAAATTATTTTCCCATTTTTATTTTTAAGAATGTAGCATTTTTTCAAGTTGCATGCAACACGACTATCATCATAATCAAATTATATATTTTCTATTCCAATTTGCAGTTTGCACCTGCGGGATTTATTTGCTTTGCAGATATTCCCAACTGGGATGCTATATATGTTTGTTTCCACAAGAGGTGATTATACCTTGGGGAAACCACTTGACATAATTACGAGTACAGTTTTGTCATATCAAATACTGAGTGGATGTATATTTGTTGGTGTGTCTTTAAGATAAAACACTGAATTGTATATAATGAGCGATTCTTATCTTATTAGTAAAGATGAAGATGGTTGTGATTTCGACATGATGGCGAGGTATCTCAAGTGGAATGTAATTGCTCAATTACTTTTTTTTTTGGAGATTGTGATGAAATAGGTATAACACAGATGTTATGTTGAAAAAGTTAGGAGGGTTCGAAAGACTTTTTTTTCATAATAACTATAACCGTCAAATTATTCACTCTGGATTTAAATTATGTTAATGAAAATTTTAAATCCAGTCATTAAATCAATATTTTTTTGGATCCATTTACTTGAATTTACGACCTGTTTCCATTACAAAAAATCTAATGGATTTAAAATTTATTAAATCCAAGAGTAAAATCGTTAGATCCAATGTTAAAACCAATTTATAGCTATACGTAATGTTGTCATCTTTTTTCATAAAATACCACAAAGAAGAACACCATATAATCGAATTCAAAGAAAGAAAAAAGTTTAGATCCATTTAATATAGAATTTCAGTTTAAATCTGGACTTAAGTTACTTTGGATTTAAATTATGTTAAAGGCAATTTTAAATCCAGCCATTAAATTAATATAGTTTAGATTCGATTACTTGAATTAACGATCAGTTTCCATAACAAAAAATTCAATGGATCTAAAATTCTTTAAATCCATGTGTTAAATCGTTAGATACAATGTTGAATCCAATTTATTTCTAAGTAATGCTTTCATCTCTTCATCAAATATCTCAAAGAAGAATAACATGTAACCAAACTCAAAGAAGAAAAAGAGTTTAGATCCATTTAATATAGTCTTTGAGTTCAAATCTGGACTTAAGCACTGGCTTCTGAAAATCTGATTTGAATCCACTCGAATTTAACGAAACCAGTTTGAAAAAGAAACGGATTTAACTGCGGATTCAATGAATATTTCAAAATAAACTCAATTTACATCCGGATTTTAAATGATATATGGATTATACGGCTGAATGACATGGATTTACAGGTTTCAAGTAAATTTTCACATGAAATTTTGCTATAACTGAGAAATTAGCAGCTTTTCTATTTCCCGCCAAAAAAATACAGAAACTATTTCTTTGAATTACATTCACTTTCCAAACAAAAACAATCTCTTCTATACATAATTAATAAGACCTTAATTTATAAACTTAACTTATGGTTATGAAGTAGGAACCCATATCAAGTTTAATCGAAATAACCAAACAATGAGATATAAAAATCCCACTATGATGGTCGATCTATTTAATTGAAATTGATGGTCAACCAAATTGGGTAACATAGTTGGTATGGTCAATGACATTAATCGAGATCCAAAGAATGAATAAGAGAAAGGTCAGTATACCTATTGGACAATTAATAATAATCGGCATTACAAGATAAAAAAAAAAAAACTACAACTGTCATTATCATGTTCAAGGTTTACTTAAATCTCGTTGATTCGATTTCTCAATCGCACTTAAAATTATATTGTTGTTCAATGATGCATTTTTTTAAAAAACATTTTAATTGTATTTCTATATATTCGTGAGTAAAAGCAATTAAATTGAAATACAGAAAAATATTGGCAATCATAATCGAATATAAAAGAACGTACCATCTATTTTTGATATCATTTTTTTTTTTGTAGAACAATCTTAAATAAAGAAAGATTCATTTGTCGGAAAAATAATTATTGCATTTCCTGTTGGGTAAAATGAAAATCACTGTTTGTAATTAAGATGTTGTATAGTGCTTTTCGTTTTTGTAAATGAAAAATCTATGTAACTACATATTTCGTTTTCATTGGACTTTTGTTAATGAACTTACTTGGAAGAAGACATCTTTTTTTTTTTAAATGGAGTATTTCTTTGTGGACTTACCTAGAACGAAAGAAAAAGAGAAATATAGATTTAAAAAAATAAATAAATTTAAGAATATTGAAGAATTAACAAAGAAGAAAATAGTTTTATTTTCAGAAATACAAATAAGTGGTCTTTGCTTTGTTTGGTACACTATAAAATACCGTTATTTTTTAAATTAAAAAAATTTCAATTTCTCCTCTAAGGAATACTCTACAAACCCTACAAACCCTACAAACCCTACATACCAAATTTGAAGGAAATCGGTATAGTCGTTTAGGCTGCAGGTGCTGATACATATAGACTGACATACATACAGATAGACAGACAGACAGACAGACAGAATTTCCAGACCCACTTTTTCGACTTTGCTCATCGTAATGTCATGTTTGATTGTTATCTCAAATTTTGTTTTTGGGGGTCAAAAAATTCAACTTTGAGGTTGTCTGGCAACCCTTAAAAATCGGCTAGAATGTCTGACAGTGCTGAATTGGTGTTAGTTTGAGCCTAAACTATGATTCTACAAAAGTTCCATTGTGCCTCAAGAATATTTTTTGGGGGTCTAAAAAAATGTAACTTTAAGGTTGTTTGGCAACCCTTAAAACCCGGCTAGAATGTCTGACATTGCTGTTAGTTTGAACCTAAACTATGATTCTACAAAAGTTCCATTGTGCCCCAAGAATAGTTTTTAGGGGTCGGAAAAAATGCAACTTTAAGGTTGTCTGGCAACCCTAAAGGCCCGGCCAAGATGTCTGGCATTGCTGAATTGGTGTTAGTTAGACCCTAAAATACAATCCTATAAAGGTTTCGTTGTGTCTGAAGAAGTTTTTGGGGTCCATTTTTTTACAACTTTAGGAGCTTATAGCTCGGCTTAGACCCTCTACCTATCAGCCAGACTCTTCATTCCATATTCAGACATCGTTGAAATTGAGAAATGAACAACAACAAATCAAACATAATTATTGAAACATTCAGCACTCAATCAATTGTGAAGAATGAGAAATGAAAGAGGACTGTCAATAAAAATTATTTTATCTGTGTTCAATGCGACTGCTACGAATCGATAACAAAAAGAATAGAACATGTCATCAGTTTAAAATGAGAAAATGGCTGTGCTGAATTATTCTGAAAGCTGCTTCATAGTCCTTTTCAGAACAGTTTCCAACCGTTTTGTGAAACATTTTTGGCTTGCCTTTAAATCAGAACAGTTATGACTTGCGTACCACAACCTGTCATCGGCCGAAGTACGCTCGGGCACCTTCGCCCGAATTCGACCGATTGAATCAAACATACATCATGAAAGCACAAACCTATACACTAAACCGCTTTAACCGGCATCGCCCGATGACGTCCTTTAATTACTGATCAACCAAAAACTCCAAATTTGTTTGGATTTTCTGTCAGTTTGCCGGTTATTTTATTCGATTCAACATAAAAAAAAAAACAATTTTGGATTGTGAAAAATTAATTTTGCCAGCATATATATTTAAAGAAAAATTGTTTGTGATTGTTTTATTCAGCCCTATTAGGGAATCCGACGAATGAGTTGCGGAGGGAATAAATGTCGGTAACGTTGTTTGTAAAATTGGTATTACTGAAAACGAAAGGTATTCGCCCCACATTCGCACTCCATACAAATGTTCGAAAAAAAAATCCACAGAAAACGTCATCTGAGTTTTTTTAGGAAATGCAATTTTGGTGTCGTTTTTTTAGCCAAACCGTGGATATCGGTCCAGAAATATAATCCCCACGACCTAGTTCGATATTTCCTCTATCCAACAGCAAATGAATCTTGAAAATCGGTCCAGTGATTGCTTGGACACAGACGGATTAAGACTGGTCGTTAAAATCATTAAAAAAGGTTAAATTTGCGATATTAGATATTTTACGATACTGAAGTATCTTAGATTGCTTGTCTCGTGTGCACTTGAACGCGCCCAATGTCAACTTTTGACATCCCCTATAATACAGTTTCAAAAATGGAAAAGTAGTTCGCGGATCGATAATGCAGCTGATTCATCGGATTCCATAATAAAATTTTATGCGAATGCGGATCCACTGCGGATCGAACCGACTCCCGGGGAGTGAAATTTTGCGAATTCAGTAATAGGCATGATTGTATATTTGTGTACATTTGTGGACGATAATTCGGTTTCAGTATGCCCGAAGCGTGCAAATAGATTTGTAAAAGTGTAAGAAATATTGTTTTCTCAAGTTTTGGTTTCGACCTCAGGGCGTCTCGTTGAACAGAACTTTTACGATATATTGAAATTGTCAACATTTGAAACTGAATTTACAAAATATTCGTTAAGGATTATTAAAAATGCACAAAAATTAGTTTTAAATAATTCTTTTCAATTTTATTTTCATTTGAAACTTAAGCGGGGTACAATTAACAAAATAAAAAGTTTAGTTAAAAGCACAATTTTAATGTTGTTGACAACAAAATTAAATGTCAAACAAAAACGGGTAAATGTGCGATGTGAACGAATTTCGTGTTTTTGTCAAAAACAGTGTTTTTGATTTGGTGTGAAAAGGCTTTAAGTGATTTCGGAAGATTTGCTGAAATTTAATGTGCCGCTTTCTTATATTTAAAATAGAAACCGTTTCCTCCAGTCATAATATCTCTCAATTAAGGTTAAATCACCTTTTTTTCAAATTAATTCCCGCAACATTGTATATCAGAAAAAATGGAAAAAAATCGAAAACACTCCTTTTTGATAAATATGCGCACACACTTTAACAATCAAAGAGGTATAAGAGTGTAAATAAATTTAATCTAAAATGCACCTCAGGAAATGTGTCAAGCAATTCGTTTTCATTTTCCATTCTATTTCCCACTGGCTATATAAGTTTTTACTTGTTTTGGTTTTTTTTTTCTTCTTCCAGTATTCTCGACCACCATCAACTAACTTACCATGGCAGCTACCAGCAGCTGAGATTAACTTCAATTTAATGCTCTTATCTTCGCATACA
Organism: Baccha elongata; assembly: GCA_951217065.1. Taxonomy (NCBI): domain Eukaryota; kingdom Metazoa; phylum Arthropoda; class Insecta; order Diptera; family Syrphidae; genus Baccha; species Baccha elongata. The sequence continues at coordinate 47,592,793 of OX578274.1, forward strand.
CGCCCCACCGCCACCATCTTCGTTTGTAAATTGCGAATTGTAAAATACTTTCAAAATAGCACAAAAAAAAAGAGGGAAACAAAAAGACAACAACAACAACAACAAAAAAACATAAAAAACACTTTAGCTTCAGTGGGGCTCTAGGTCTCTAGGCCTATTGCTCGCGCCACAACTACAGAACATGGTTATGTGCTTAAGTGCGCTTAAAACGACAACAACGAAGCGATGACGCCTTCAACAGACAGAGTTACCCGCCACTAAACAGTGACAAACTAACAAGAATCCATTGGGCTTCTTGAGCCTGGTAAGCCTCCCAACGTTATTGGGGTATATCACGATTTTGTTCTGTTGTGTGGTGGCCAACGGAACCAGTTCTAGAAATCAGTCTGGAAACTCAAATTCGCAACTCTTTTTTGGTCATTTTTTGTTTTGGCTAGAATAATAAACCTACACTAAGATACAAATTTGCAAGATACAAATTCGCAGAAAATACAACGGTCGTTCAATGGCCTCTTGGTATGGTTCTGTGTCCAATTCGAGGCTCTTTAAGGTTTTACAACTTTTTGTTGTTCTGTTTTGCACATATACGCACACCAAAGTGAGATAAGAACGTGTTCATAGTGTATCCATCGGATACATAAGTAAGATTTTTTCGAATGGCACAGTAGAGTGACTGGTTTTTCGTAATCAAATATGAAAATTCTTTGGTATTTATATTGCTAGATTTCGCGGAGGCCTAATTGAGTGCCTTTGGTTTTATTTTTTTTTGTGGGTAATGGACCGTATGAGCGGATGATGATGATGACGATGGGAGATGAGCTATAAGCGGAATATACTTTCGGATACGGATTGAGTGTGTGCTAACGTTAAGTAATTTCAAAATAGAGTGGAGGCCGGCTCAGTGCTAAGGTGGTTAACAGTATACCGAACCGATGCGTTTATTATTGTGAACAACTGCTGTGGCGGCAGTCAGTCAATCACTTTGCCTTGATGTAACCTTATAAGGTACACACAGATACGAAAATAGTAAGCAAGGTGGGTGAGTACAAGTTTTTTTTTTTTTTTTTAATTAAATTGGAAACCGATTGAAAGTGAAGTGCATGTCAGGGATTCAATGTTCTAGATGTTCGACTTGATATTATAAAGTTGAAGAAAATTTTAATAGATTTTTGTTAATTTTCAGTAGGTTAATCTTAATACAGTAAATAAAGAGGTTTTACCCTACAAAAGGTCAGGTAGTTAAATTTTTTTTTGATATGTTGTATAGGATGTTTGGCTGATTAAAATATACAATTTCCACAACCACACCCCCTCTGCCCCCTTCGCTATTAGGAAACAACTGAAAAAATGGGTGCTTTTTTCCTTATTTCGACTATAACTTTTTTCTGGTACATTTTACCGAAAAAAAAAAATCATAACCAGACTTGTACAAGACTTAATTTCCTACAAGTTCGTCAAAAGAAGTTTTTTTGTACTATCAATAGTAATAGAGCTATGCCACATCCAAAAGAGCCCAAAATTGGGTATTTATCAAAATTTATAGTTTATTAACTTTTAAAGCGCAATAAGTTCGTAATTAATGATTTTAGTGGAAAAGTATTAACAATTCACTGTGCACAGTTCACTGCGCAAAATTCACTGTGGAACACAATTCACTGTGGGAACAATAATTCACTGTGCACAATCCACTGTGGGGCAATTCACTGTGAGACAATTCACTTTGATGGACAATTCACTGTGTGCATTTCACTGTGGTGCATTATTCACGCGTGCGAATCAACATTCTGGTTCTCCAAATTTGAAGTTTTGTTTTTTTTTTTTAAGTATTTTGACAAAAAATATTGAAAATAGTTATTTTTTCTCCTATTTTTTTGAGTTCCGGAAGTGCAACTTTGGTGTTATTTTTTAGCCAAACCGTGGACTTCGGTCAAAAAATAGAGTCTCCACGACTTAGTTAGAAATGTCCTCTATCCAACAACATACGAACTGTTTAAATCGGCTCAGTGATTGCTGAAAAACAGACGGATAAAGATTGGTGGTTATGATCGTTAAAATTGCTTAGTTTCTGATGAAATTTTTTATTGTAAATTCCACCTTTACCGGTCCGATTTCCGGTAAATTAAATATTTGCCTACTTCTTTTGGTGCTTGTCTCTGATGAGCATAATTTTTCTAAAACAATAAAATAATTTTTTTAATTTAAATAATTTTTTGTGTTAAACAACAATGCAGATGAACATGTTTGTGTGACCTATTAATGTTCATAGAACTTTTAACGAATCTGTCAAACCAAGAAAATCATCCCAAAAAATTTGAGGAAATTGGAGGAAAATAAAATTTTACCGGTAAGAGCTCATGTGGTGTGAAGAGCCAACTATATGGAAATATGAGAATATAGCCGCCTGTTAAAAAGCCCTATTATTTTTATTTTCACGTATAACAGGTAATTTGACAGCTCAACTTATTGCCTTCCAATGGAATTTTCATGCAGTCGAAATGAGTCAAGAAAAATAATAGATTGACAAAATCCATACAACGGTTTTAGTTTTTTTTTTCAAATTTGTTCTTAACGATTATCAACTTTGATAAAACTTTGACAACGTTATATTTTTGCAATGGTGGTATTACAACTGCACTTCCTGTTTTTGGTTTTATGTTCACATAAAAGAGATATTATGTAAACGATTTTTACAAATTTGGCCATAAATAACGCCTAGTTTTTTTGCTAACCAACCGTCTAATTAGAATATGTATTTTGTTAACTGTCAACTTAATTTGATAAATTTATTTTTTTGTAGTCCCATTCTCATAGTTTTCTACAATTCAAGTTCGTTCGAATGAGTCCAGAACTTTATGTATATCGATTACACGCTAAACTATGAATTTTTTTTTTCGAAAGAGTATACCCCCCCCCAAATGATTTTCTGGCTACGGCCTTGCAAAAGAGGTTCAATTTTGTCCTAAAAATTTAATTTTCCAATTTTAAATAAAATCTGTCGTCAAAATAATTATGGCACAAAAAATTAAGTTTTCAATTTCATTGGTTAACTTATCCATGATTATAAAATAACTGTACATAGAGGGCTTTTACATTAAGCAACTCCTGCGTGCAACTCGTTAGTTTTTCACTCGTTGATTCGAGCTTGAAGGAGAGAAACGTATGTGGTGGCCGGGGAAGACGGAGTCGCTCGGGCAGTTCGTGTTGCACACATTAGCAAGTAAAGTTGCATTCAGTTGCAAAGTCTAAAAGTAGCGCTGAGATTGGGTGCAAGACAGAAGAGAGTCGCAACGTAGAAGTTGCTTAATCTAAAAGCAGTCATACATAGAATATTTCTATATTGACCTAGGCTCGAATTCTTTTTTCTGTTTAGCTTTCAAATGTTTTATTTTAAAAATATAAAGACACTCGAAAGAAACAACCGAACATTGAAACAGGAGACACACTACCACATAGGTATATGTATAGACCTAACATGAATTGAATTATTTCAATTCTCCACATAAGTTGCTATCTATCTACATATATTAAAAGAAATCAATAAAATATTTATTTAATAGGATTTTCTAGTAAACCAGGTCAATAAGTAAGTATTCATTATTTTAAGTGGCCTTTTTTCTCTGTGAATATTTCAAATTTAATTAAAAAATTGACAAGCTTTTCATGCCATTCCCAAATTCACATCTATTTTAATGATATAATTCAATCTTTATACCTATTATACCCTTAAATATTTTTTTTTATAATTAAACTGAATTTCTCCCATCAATTAAAACTCTCAACTACATTACCGTATTACAAAAAAAAAAAAATAAAACAGTGGGTAACTTATACCGGGAAAAGATAAAATAATCTAATTAATCCATTTTGTGAGACATCCGTTAAGGTCTCTTTAAAGCTTTCAACAGTTTTCATTTAGAATAAGAGGTTTATTTATATAAAAAAAAAAAATAATTACAACAAAGAACTTCACAGATAGAATACCTACACCATCAGCACTCAATTAAACGCTCAAAAGTTACATTGTCTTGGTTCCCATTTAAATTAGCTCGAATTTAGATCAGTGTTTATACCTAAAGTTGTGCACCGTTGGTTCCGGAAGATAAATCAAGCTGCCTCGGCCTCTACTAACCTTCAAAGTGTGTACTGCATTTTATGAGATACAAAAGCACATTAAATATAAAAAAAAAATGCGCAAAAGCGAAGGCGGAAAACAAAATAGATACAAAAAAAAAAAAGGTTTTGCTTTTATCATTTGATGCACAACACAACACAAGTTGCATAACACAAAGTTTAGTTTGGCCAGTGAGCAACTTATGCAGATGAGATGCATCTCATGTTTTTTTTATATTTTTTGGGTACTTTTACGGAAGAAACTTGTCGTCCGATCTTGATTTGAAGCAGGTGTGGCTTTTTGATAGATGGACTTGGAGGAATGCTTAGGTAAGCATTTATGATTGACCATACAAATCACAGAGTTATATGAGGTAGATTTAAAGTTGGACTTTAAATTGGGGACACTAACGATGCTAAAACGTATATAGGGACAGCTTTGAAAGTCACTAAGATTGACTTAACGAAACTGAAAACTTTGCAACTATAAAGCTGATGAAGATTCCCATTTGCAATTTAAAAACTATATTTATTTCCTACTTTTGCGCAATTTAACATCGAATTGTCTGAAGTTTGTTACAAAGTCTGTCCAACTACAACTCTGGTTGTAAAATTTCACAATCATAATTCACATATAATTTTAGTCACGTATAATTGTATATTTTAACTTCTGACACATTTGGTAAAAGTGCGGGTTAAAATAAAAACAAAATCCCAACTGCTATAAACCACAAAAGAAAGTAAAATATTTTCACAAATCCAAAAGTAACATACAAATCCATTTGAACTTTAAAATTAAAAAAAAGAAAATCCAACGTTCACCCGTATAAATTTTAATTCATAGTTACACAGCTTTAAAGTTTCAAAGTTAATGTTTCTGGCATACAAAAAAAAAAAAAATTGCAACATGCAAGCACGCAAAACTTTACCAATTTTGTAGCGAAAATGAATGGCGTTTTTGGAACACTTAACTCATGGTAATGGTAACCAGCATGTTGTTGTTAAAATGTAAATGACACGTTAAGTGGAGGTTTTATTATTATTATTATTATTATTTTCAAATGCCAAAGTAAAATATAGAAATAACAGAATATGTGTTGTTTAGAGTAGAAAAGGATGGCCTTTACTGGGTTCGAGTATGTAAATGGAATGCAAAAAAGTTGAAAAATATGAGAATTTTCAATAGGGACATAACAATGTATTCAAATGCAAACGCATCCTTCAACTTTATTTATGATCTGTCAATGTCAAAAAATCAGTGAAGGTTTACTGGTTTGGAGAAAATCTTGAACTTCGAAAGCCCATCTTCAGGAATGAAGCTCATTTTTCATTTAATGGATTTGAGAATAAGTAAATTGTCCGTTATTGCGGCCATCAACAAAGTCGCATTTTAAAGTGTGCTGGCCATTAGTCACTACTATGTTCGACTAAAAACTCAAAGAAATTGACATAAAATCTGCCCAAAACGTCAAGTCTTATCATATTTGACACACCATGCATAAAGTTTCAAAATCATATCACACTTGAAAGAAGAAACTTTATACTTAAGCGACTGAATTTAGTATCATGCACGCATTTGGTTTGTGTTCTTATTCTTCTATAATAGAACATAAAAATAAAGAGCAAACGTTTTGACGGAAAGAACAAATCTTTTCTTCAATGAAAAACGCTTAAAATATTTAAACGTCAATTAGTTATTGGATTTTGACACTTTGAAGTTTGACAGATAAGGATTGTTCGATTTCTATGTTCGATTAAAAAAAAAAAAATAAAAAACGAAACTTGCTTTTGTGTCAGATTACTAACCTTTGGCTAAGGATACCAAACAGGAAACTGTAATAAATAATCGCATGTAAAAATAGAGTTTCTATAGCGTTTATGCCAGGTACCTTTAATAAGGTGATTTTGAAAAAAAAAAATTGTAACGAAAAACTTCATTATTGGCAGTCAATCACAAAAATTTTTATCAAAATCGATCGCATTTTTTCGAGAAAAATAGGATTTTCTATAGAATTTATATGGCAGGTACCGTTTATAAGGTGATTTTAGAAAAAAAATATCCAACGAAAATATTTATTATTCGCAAAAAATCAGGCACACAAAATCTTATCAACATTTATCGTATGTTTTTCGAGAAAAATCCTATCTTCTATAGAATTTATATGACAGGTACCGTTAATAAGGTAAGGTGATTGTGGAAAAAAACTCAGTCATTGGCAACAAATCAGTCACACAAAATTTTATTAAAATCGATTGTATTTCTTTCGAGAAAAATTGGATTATTTTAAGGCTTATTTGCCAGGGACCTACCGTTAATATATGTAAACTTATTTTGAAAACATTCAAAACTTTACCTTTGGCTATGCAACCTTTATACGAAATTTTATCAAATTCGATCGTATTTTTACGAGCAAATGGAATTGTCTAAAACGCTTTTATGGCAGGTACCGTTAAAAAGTTAGTTCTGCAAAAAAAATTCTTGACGAAAAACATCACCGTTGGCAAAAACTCCGTTATACGAAATTTTATCAAAATCGATCGTATATTTTTCAAGAAAAACTGAATTATCTGTTACGCTTATATGAAAGGTTCCATTATTTTCAGACCTAGAATAAAACCAAAAATACGCCTGGGCATATTACTCTAAAAATACAGTGTACCAAGTTTGAAGAAAATCGACCCAACCGTTTAGGCTGTAGGTATCGATACATCCAGACTGACAGACGAACAGACAGACAGAATTGTTGGATTGTTTGATTGTAATCTCAAAACTGCATATCTATTTCGAATCTCAACTCAACTCATTCAGATATTTTATTTATTAAAGATTTTCTTTTAATCCTTATAATTAAGTTTCTCCTTTCAAGTGTGAAAATTTTTTTACAAATTTGCAGTTTCACAGCTAAAACTTGGATTTAAAAAAAAATTATGTTTGAATTATAACAAGAAACCACTAAATTGCATTTTGACACATTGTGGTGACAGATTTGAAATAACTTGACGTTTTAGAATGTTTAGCGCAAACTGTCATCGAAAAAACAAAAACTGTCATCTGAATGGCATTGTACAGTTATAATTTGATTGATTTTTCAGTCGGACACAAAAGTGTCTTGTATAGCGACACACTTTTAAATATATAAAAATGTATTGCAAACAATTTCTTAAGGAACAAATTCGTTCTTATTTTCTTTATTTTGTTTTAAAATTGAAATGAGATAGCAGTATATGATTGATTACTCCTTCGCTTTAATTTTTACAGCTAGCCTTATATATTGGCTATTGGAACTTGTTCATAACTGAGTGGGCGTTACTTATTTAACAGCAACTGAAATTGCTCCCTTAATACAGAAACTATTCTTTGCGCTTTGTTGGTGTCTAGATCCCCTTTGCTGCGCTTCGGTCTTTTTTGTAAGACTTTCAGGTTTTGTATTGATCGCGAAGCCTTTCTTTGAACTGAACGGCTGCGTACGCCCTCTTTTTTCTTCACAGAATCTTCTTATGGTTTGATATACTTCTCACGCTGCATTAGGGATGCTCGATAACCATCGATTTTCGATTTCGATGATCATCGACGTTAAATGTTGAAACATCGATGTTTTAACATCTATTGCTGTATATGACAATTATAGGATATTCGATGTCTGTATCCATAGATGTTGACTCGGAAGCAAATCAGCTTTCACAAATATAAGATTTTTATAAACCCTTTTCTTCTAAGAAATTTTCTGTTGCTTCAAATTTACAACCCATTTCTCAAAGGATTATAAAACAACATAAGCATTAGGTATTTCGATTTCCGGTCGTATAGTGCTGGGCCGATCGTCTTGTTTTGTGGCTGTCACTTATACATTCAATATTATTTTTTTTCTTAATTTTTATGTTATATATGTAGGTCAAGCAAATTTTAATTTTATTGTGTTTTATTTCAGTATTAACAAATGGTACAGAAAACATCGATGTTGGGTAATATCGATATTTTGTTTGCTTTTAATATCGCGAAAATCGATGTTAATCTCTTGATGTTGACATCGCTGTTAATATCGATGATTTGAAAACATTGGGCATCCCTACGCTGCTGGCTGTTCCGGTTTAATTAACTTTTATTTTCGCTGTATCGCAAGCTTCTGATATTTCTTAAGATGGTTGCAATCAATCTACATAAATAAAGTCTTAATTTTTCAATCTTAATACAAAATGTCACGGTTTTAAATGTATGGTATCAAAATATCCAGACCATGTCTCTGTTGCTGATAAATTCATTGTGTCAGCCATTTATTACAACAAAATTGCCGCGAATAGAATTAGATTTTAACTTTGAAAAAAATCCGAAAAAGCTGAATTTTGGCGGAGAATACTACAAAGTACCCGAAAATTGGACCCCTTCTAAATTCTTGTACGGGGGAGAAATTAATTTTTTCGCAACTTTCTTGAAAACTATTAGTCCCGGGAGGAGACTGTAGGATCATATATGTATCTCAACGCAATTGAAACTCATCGTTATGTTTAGCTCTAAGATTTGCTAAACTGATGGCCACTTTCGGTTTATTTTTAAGTTGTTCTCCACACTATACCCGCTCGAAAAAGAATATAGGCAAATATATTTTAAAAGGGAATTTGGCTGCATCATAACACCAAAATACCATTTATTTGCTTCTAAAATAAATATAAAAAAAGTTATGAGCATTTAAAGTTATTAAATCACAACACAAATTGATTATTTTCATTTAATAAACTCCTAGAAGTATGCTATGTTTTTGATCTAATGATCTAAAGTATACCCAAAATCGGACAAACTATTTTTTTTTCGTGCGGGTATAATGTGACGAAGACATTCTTTTTACTTGCGATTATAGGTACTATAAGGCAAGTAATGTATTCGTAAACAAAAAAAAATTACATAACAATCAAACATGACATGAAATTGAAATCATGACAATCAAAATGATAGCAAAGTCGAACAAAGTAGCTCTGCAAATCCTGTCTGTTTGTATCGACACCTACATCCTCAACCATTAGGCCGATCTTCTTTAAACTTCACAAAAAGTATTTTTTGAGTAATATTCCCGGTCGTTGTTTTTATTATCCTATAGGTCATGAAATAACGGTACCTATAAGTGTCACCGATATACATACCTAGTTTAAAATTTCTCGAAAAAAATACGATAAATTTTTATAAAATTTTATAAGAGTAATTTTGATTGCCAATGATGATGTCTTTCATCTAAAAATTGTTTTCCGGTTAGGTTTTTTTTTCGATAGCATTTTTCTTTTAAACGGCTGAAAGGATTTTTACGAAATTCTATATTCTTTCAAACATAATCAATACTGCAAACAAAAATTTTGTAAAAAAAGTTTATTCTCAAAAGTTTATTTTTTTAATTCTATTTTTCTCGAAAAAAATCCGATTAATTTTTATAAAATTTAATATGACTGCTTTATTGTCAACTGTATAAAAAGTCGACGAATTTCCCAGTCGTTAACACGAAAGTAACTTGCCCCGAGAGCAAGAGTTTGTGCGACCCAGTTGTGCCTTTTACTTTACTAAAGAAACACACCTAAACTGGGGACAGATTCTGTAGGAAAAAAAACGATCAACCGTTTTCGTCTGTGCTGACGATTTGCTGACCAGTTGCTATGGAAATCGTTCGCAGAGACGAAAACGTTTGATCGTTTTTTTTTTTAATACAGAATCTGACCCCAGAATGTTGATACAAAAATTAACATTGTGATCGATTTCAACTACAAACACTGCTCAATTATTTCACTCATAGAAAAAAAAAATTAAGTCGGATTTGACAATAACTTAATTTTGAGGTTACCTTTAAAACTAGAAAAAACATACATGACGTCGTATTAAAAGATCAAAGAATTAAGTTTTCTTTGATCTATTAATACGACGTCATGTCAGTTTAATTTAAATGCTCTGCATAACTCCATGCATATACCCTCTGACTTTATTAGCTAAATAATTGATATTAAGTTCAAGGTCGATCTCATGTAATACAATCTCACAAACAACATTGTATGTCGAACTTAAATACTTGGGTTCACAATGTGCCACCTGCGTAAACTGCAACAAGCGACCTTTCATTGTTTTTTTTTCTATTAATTTTATTATTTTCCATTAACAGATAACTTGTCCATAATACCGTATAGAAATTCCGGTTTTTTGTGTTTAATTTGCATCCAACTTCACTGTTCACATAATCTTGGCGCTTTTTAACTTCATAGAACGCGCTACATCTATCCAAACCGGACAGCAGAACAATAATTATTACAAGCGCACTTGATAGATGGTAGCTTTCAACTTTTTTTTTTCAAATTTATATCTTTTTATAAAACATGTTGGCGTCGTCGGTTGCCAGTAACCGGGCAGGGTGTGCTTCATCGTCATAACTTCATCACTCTTTTCCTCGACACTGTATAAGTTCATTTGAAAAAAAAACTTAATTCTATCATTAATTTTTATTGAAACTGTTGACTCATGTAAATTAATAAAAATCATCATGTGCTTTGAGTTGACACATTTTTATGCAATTCTTATGCAACATTTTGTATCTATTTTCATTTTTGACACAAATTTTTTAAAACCAGGGAGTTATTCAAATCTTTATAGACTTATTAACGATCTATTGAATTAAGCCGCACATAATCAGGTTTTTGAGATTCCATTTTCCGAAATTGGGTCACTTAACGTTGTTGGCAAATTAACGTGATATGAATGTTGCATATATACACACTATAATGTGCTGAACAAAAACAACGCACTACGTTTATATGCAGTGCCAATTGCTGAGCGTACAACAAACCAGTGCAATCAAATCAGTTTGGGGAGAGTGAATTTGATTAAATAAGTATCTAGATACCTTTAGTATGGTTGGTCATTAGCCCCCGATGCAGTGGATACCACAATTGGCATATTAAAATTGATGAAGGCCGTTTATAGATGCATGATTGAGAGCTTAGAATAATTTAAAATGTGCGCTGCATTTGCTTCCAACTAAATTCTAGGATTTATGATAATTTCAGAGAGGAAACTATATAGAGGTGCCATTATAAGTTCATGCATGTCTGAGAACTGGAACTGGAACTGGGAGTTACATTTGAATAATAGAAACTTGTCGACTTAGTATAAGCAGATAGATATACACTCAGTTACAAAAAAAGTGGCGCAGTCATACTTTTTTATGTGTTGTTATCATTTTGACAACCTTATCCAAGGTATGCCCAGGCGAATTAAAGCTTTATTAGATGTTCGTGGAGGCAATACCCACTATTGAAGAAACAAGGACTAGTTTAAAAAAAAAATGTAAAAAATGTAAAATTGAAGTTTATGCCCATTTTCCTTAATTTATGGTTTATTTCTAAGTTCTTCCTATTTTTTCGTTTTTTATTACATGAATGACTTACTTTTATGTTAATAAACAAAACTGTACCAGAAAAACGTTTATTTGTTTAAGTTACTTCAAAATGTTGCAAAATTTCAAGGTGCGCCACTTTTTTTGTAACTCAGTGTACATATACATATTTACATTGCTAATAGAATCTGCAACGAACCGCAATGAAATGTCTGAATGTCTGAGTGGTATTTGCTCAGTTTTATGCAAAAACAAACACCCACTAAAGAATTTTCAAAAAACAAATAGTTTTGCGTAACTTAGATCGGGTTTTCTCTGAATATTTGAAACAAATAGTTAGCTTTTTTGAAATGACGGAGGAAAAATTAAACATTTTTTAGTATGACTTGATAAAAATATGTTATCTCAATTCACACAAAACTATAGCGTGGCGTGGTGTTGGCTTGTTGTTGGTGTCGTGCTGGCGTGGAGCGAACGTGGCACACTCATTTATAGCGATTAAATCTAGTAAAATCTAACTGGAAACAATCATGACGAAAGCCGTACTAATAACTTGGACCTAGAGGAACAAAACAAATTTTGAAATTACAAATAGCTTCATATGGTGCCGGCATTTGGAACGAGTCAGCATGCTAACAAAACGCCATATCTGAATGCATTAGTCCATAAGAAAACATGCAGATGGCGCAGGTCCGCAACAAACCCAGTTCCACGCTAGCACCATACACCAGTTCTGTGTGAATTGACCTAAGTATGGCTTTGCCCTCTTTAGAGGTAAACATACAACAAATTTTTATACGAGTTTTAAAACTCTTTTTGTGTTAGGCTATATTTTTTGGTGCGACCGTGGAAGATCCTGTAGAAAATCCTGTCAGTAGACATATTTTTCAGTAACAATACCTACACTCTACAAAGAAGTAAACGACATCATTCATTTGGACAGATATCTTCTCCTGTCGAGAAGAAGCTTCCTTATTCTATATTCGACAATTTTCTTCTTCCTTTTCCACGATGGTAATAATAATGATCTCAATCGATACCACGACTTTCACACTTAACCGCTTTATCTAGGGATCTGCTTGTGAGGTTTTGCTAAATTCGTACATCAGCCATCCAAATCTACTGATGGCAAAATTGTAATGCAGCATTACCCGTGTTTTTTTTTGGAATAACTATTCGTAGTGAAGAAGGATTTTCCATACAAAAATCTCACTGAGGATCACTTACGATAAAAGTAGAAGTCAAACATCACTGCCGATAGATTTTCCACTTTCATTCGAGTATCGATCAAAATTCGATCAAAATTCGTCGGTATGAATTATAAATTCATGTATCTCGATAGGGGTATGTTCGTAAAGTTGTAGTGGCTTTTAAAGTGTGATCTTGTTTTATATTCGATTGCCTACAAACATACCCAAATCTCGAAACAAATTACCAAATTTTTTTAAGGAAAATCAAAGATTTTTGGAAAATTTATACATGGGAGGACATTACATCTGCCATTTCCATCCAAAAATGTGCTCTCGCATTTTTCATATTTTTAATATATACTCGGGTAGAAAAATGTAAACAGTATCTTGTCAAACCTGAAATTTAAGTTCTTTTTTGTTTTTTGCTCAGTTTTGGGATTTGTCACTTTGTGGTTGGACGGATTCGCACGAATTTAATTTTGACATTTGCTAAGCATTTAGTGTGAACTGTCATCAGCAAGTCATAGCTTTGACATTTACTATTTTCACAGTTTCTTACAAATCCAATTCTTACATCTACAAAGTATTAAATCCGAATTGGGCCAAATATGCAAATATATGTATAATTTATAACGAAGGGTGAGCCTTTAGAAATACAATATATATATATACATACAATTTAAACATTTGCAGAGTATTTAGTTCTAACTTTCATCAGAGGCAATATATTTGACATTTTGTAGTTTGAAAGATCTGCAATCGTGAGATTTGCAAATTACCTATTTAGTGCGAACCGTCATCGCAAAGCTATATATAAATAGTTAATACGTTTTAGTTTAAACTATACATTTAATATTATGTTTAATTTTTGGTTGGTTGGTTAGACAATAAAAAACTGTGTGCTAGAAACTCCAATGGAATTTAAAAAGAGTGAATTCATAAAATGTGCACAAAATATATATTTTTTTTAATAACAAATCCCATTTGCTCTTGTGCTCATTTTTCTTGCTGCAAAATTTTGTTGGGAATTTCAAGTCACAATGCATAGATTGCCAAAATAAACACGGGTATTATTTGGAAGCTGCGGTACAGCATATCGAGAATCTATTAAAACTCAACGATAACGAGAACACAACCTTCTAAGCTGTCCTGCTCATTTATCGTGGCTTAAAGCTACCTCTTCAATGGTAACAAAACAATATTCTGCGACATTGCAATGCAATTCCGAAAAAGGATAAAAATACTCAAAAACTCATTAAACATACAACGACCCCAGCGTTCATCAACATGTCCATCATGTCTAAGCAGCTAAATATTTTTACTGTGATTATGTTTTTCTCTGGGATTCGCTTCCACGTCATTGTTAGTCTTATCCGTCTTGTATTCTGGTGAGGATTCCATTGCTTCACAATAACGTCAGCATGACACAATCTATTGCAATTTAAGCTTTCTTATGTCGTTCAACCGATTGATGATCACAAGTCATTTTATTCTCTGGTCTTAAACATTGAATAATTATCATAAACCGGGAAGTTTACCGACATTTTCTGAATTCAATTTATCGAACCAGACTTAGGGTGGATCACTGTTTTTTTCCACAAACTGTTTAAATTAATTAATTAACTTATTTTTCAAAAAATCGCCTGGTTTTATACATTCAATTTTTTTAATTTTGAATAAGCAACCGTCTACCAGGCTCAAAGAGACTCCTTAAGGTATTCTTTAAATTACACTTTTCAATTTTAAATACGTTCGTAGCATAAATGATTGCATATCTTTAGGCAAATTTAAACGACGCCATCTAGTTTAGGATAGAATTTATCATTTCACTATACTTAAAAATCGTTGCATACTTTTAGACATCTATATTTAAATTTCTACTCACTTTCAGTTGAAAAACAGTACAATTTTTGAAGTACATACCTGAAAATAAACAAACAAATTAGAAATAATATTAATTTTGCCACTTCATTATTTTTCATATTTCTAAAGAGTGATAAAGAGCTTAATATTTATGAAGAGCTTTTCTATTTGAAAAACAATATAATCCCCCATATACAGCTTTTGTTGCATTATGGCTATCAATTCAAGTGCTTTTGGCCAGAAGAGGCTTTAAACTCTTCCATCAGTTGGGTTAATGAATTATATTGTCGGCGTTTTACTAGCTTTTCCTGCTGCTAATGCTGCTGCCAACAGGACTTAACCAAGACCAAACAAAGCGAACATTATACCTAACCAGGCTCATTATGCTGAACAGAGAATCAACTCATGTAGAAAACCGGATTACATTGGATTTACAAATGTGTGCGCTTCGACTCCCATGTGCTTGTCTTTTGACCTGAATTTACATACTTGTATAATATATATTCCAGAACCATGCCTGGTAGATACTTTTTCTGTTTTACAGAGATTACTTCATACATGATACAACACACACACTCATTTATGGCTTAATCCCTGGTGCAATTAAAGGCTGAACAACAAAGTTTCAAAAAAAATATATGAGGAATAAAAGTGCAGGGATTTCTGTACTTAATTATATTCCACACTTCAAGTCGGTACCTATTTATCTGTGCCAACATCAGCTGCAGATGCTTGGAAACAAATGATACAGGCATTTCACCGATTAAAATTATTCGAAGAATCTTTCACAGATAAAACAATAATATCAACAACAACTCCTTGGCATGAGGAAGATTCCAAGCGCAAGAGGAGACAATTTAATGGCACACATTTGATGCGGGTTCCAGAGGAGAAGAGGGGAATTTCACCAGTCTCGATTGCCAAACAATTCCCTTTCCTGCCAAGTGTGCGATGTTTAAGCATGGCTTTCCCTGGAGAATGAACTTCATAAAATAAAAACTCGCAGCCATAGGAAGCACTTTGGCACATGAATGGGCTAGGTATACAACAATCCATATATATGTATAGATACTCTTCAAACTTCAACCGGGGCATGTGAGTTTTCCCCGGAATGCAGCAAACAACAATATATGTTGAAGCTTCAAGCCAAATGGGTAACTTCGGAACATTCTTACAGTCGAAGTTGTGTATATTTTGTGCACTGCAATGATTCTATGCATAAATATGCCTGCATTTTTGTTGGAAAGCGGAATCACTTCATTGGGAATTTTAAAGGAAGTGCGGAGATGTTTTCATACACCATGTCCGCATTGTCACTGGCACAACAATAAAGCTAATGGCACCTTTTATTTAAATTTTTTGTTGTTGTTGCTATTTAAGTGTTGCAAGTTGCAAGTAATTTAGGCGCCTCAAGGGGGTGCGTATATAATTTTGCGGTATGCGGTAGAACAATGAATTTGCTTTGTTTAAGTGTGTCTGATGATGATTGCGAAAGGGTGTATTGACCATCACCTTACTAGCAATGTTTATATGCGGGTAAACAATGAAGGTTTTAACCTCAGGTGTTTTTTGATGGTCAGGAAGTAAAAACAGTTCCGCAGTGTCTGAAGGGGTAAAAGACACAGGTGATTAGTGATGGTTTGTTTGATCGAATAATCACGCTCAAAGCAGATTTTGAAATGAACTTAAGTACCCGAATGGGTTGTATTTATGTAAAGTTGAGTGGGGCTAGTTGAGCCACGGGGTTAGTTGGGTAATGTGATCTACTCAGAAGTCATAAACATAACGTCTTCAGGGATGAATACAAATCTTTAATAAACGAAACGAAATGAAACCGTATAATATTGATTTCAATTGAATTGTAACAGCAAATTATTTTGCAATAATATATTCATCAATATCAATACTAAGTGTGGTATCAGTTGAGAAGGGATTACAAATTATAGATAGATATAGATAGATAGATATATTCTTTATTTTTTATCAATAGATTATACAAAAAGTTTTTTCTTAAGACTAATGACATGGCAATCGTGCCGTCTGCCTGATATGACATTTGAGATAAAATAAAAAGAAAATTTAAGGAAATGTAAGAATATTTTAACATTATATTTCGTAATAAATAAATTATTTTTTTGATTTTAATATTAATTTTGTGTGTAAACTCAGTTTACTACCGTTATTATATAAATTGGTAAATTTAATACAAAAAACCTATATGACAATTTTAATGATTATTTCATATATGTATTTAATATAAAAAGTTACACAACAAATTTAATGATTTGAAACATAAAAAAAAGGTTTATAAATTTAAATAATTTTAAATAAATGTTAAATATAGAAAAAGAATGAATTTTAAATTATAAGATGATTTACAACATTCAATGCAAAACAAATTTAAACTGCTATAACTGGCAAAAATCTGACTTTTTAGAAATTGTTACGATAATTTAGGGCATGCTGACAATATTTGTAGAGGTTAAGCCAACCAAGGGCTCCATTTAAAATAGCGTAAGTTTGTTGTAAGGAAAGAAAACTTTCTTGGAAATACAGCCGACGAATTTCCTGTAATATTGGACAGACTGCTAGAAAGTGATAAATATCTTCGTTATCTCTTCTGTTACACAAGTTACAAATTTTGGGTAAATCATCTCGGTGTGGCATAAAGTTAAGATTTATGATTTCTACTCGTGCTCTAAAGATAGTACTTATAGCTTCGGGGGAATATTCTTTGCTAAAATAGTTCATCTCAGATAGAAGTTGGTGGTTCAAATACTTGTATATATTCCTCGAGGTAGAAGAGTTTGCTCTGGATAGATGTTGGTTATACATTTTATCGTCAACTTTTGCGATTAAATCCGCGAACATACCCTCCCACTCAACAACATTTGACTCTAGCAGGGACAAAACATAATCATGCGATAAAGCAAGCTGGTTCCACTCTTTAAATGGGGAAGCATTAGTTCGGAGAAGTTTTATAAGGATGCACTTATGAAGACAGTTGTTACTTCTTTTCATAACTTTTGTTATATAGTCCGAATTCGTTTTCAAATTGTGTATGTATATGGGTGTTACACCTGACTCTACATAAATAGAATAATTTCAATACGTGTGCTGGAAAGGCACCAATTCTCTTCTGGTAGTCTTCGATTTAGCCGGGATTCAAAAATTAGTACCTTGGTTTTTTGAGTAATAATTTGAAGCCCCCAAATCTCACAAAAAGAGTTCAGTCTATTTATTTGTAACTGCAATGTAAAAGGATTTTCAGCCAGCATTACCAGGTCGTCCGCATAGAGCAAAACTTTTACTTGCATATTAGCAAAGGATACACCACCAGGGAGAATGTCACATATTTCGTCGATAAAAAGGGAAAATAGTAATGGGCTAAGTATGCATCCTTGTGGAACACCTGCAGTCGTATGAAACCAATCGGAAAAATCTGATCCATCCCATACCGTTGCACTCGAAGAAAAAAGAAAGTTGGAATATGTTAACAGAAATTTTCGTGGCAGACCTAGCAATGACAATTTGTATAATAAAGCTTGTCTGTTCACTTTGTCAAAGGCAGCTTTAAAATCAACGAAACATGTGTACAATTTCTTGTTTTTTTTCGATGAAACTTCTGGCAATACTCGAAAGCGCAAAAATATGATCCATGGTTGAGAAACCGGGACGAAAACCAGCTTGAAATCTACTTAGACGATTTGTATCCTCTATCCATTTTCTTAGCCTTTCATACAAAATAGAAGAAAATTTTTTTAATAATTACAAATTATATGAAAATATTGATATTCGTCAGTTATATCGTTCGTGACACTCTTAAACTCATACTCTGGTCTAACGTTTTTCACCATTGGGACAAGTTGGACAACATAGAGTTGCATCATTTGGCAAAGTATTATTTTTCTCTGAATTCCTATTTTAAAAAAAAATTAATTTTATAAAAAAACATAAATTGATATCATTGTATGTTTATATTGTGAATCACTTGTCATTTATTAGTCAAAACTAGCCCTGATTTTCTTCTTTTGATAGTTGCTTACTAGTTTTCGTTTTTAAAATGTATTTAAGAGAAACAAAAATTTTAAAAAAATTATACAACAAGTTGGAACAGAATTTCAAGAGACTTCTAACAAAATTCTTTTTAAATTAATGTCTAATACATTTTAATCAGCATTTACGCAATATATGACTTAATTGGCAGATTAGACATTTGCACTTTGTATTATATTATTTATAATTACATTTTCGCCCCTTGACAACAAGGCTATATATGAACACTAAATTTTAGAATTTTGTAACTACGTACAACGGGGCAGAATGACTTAAAAGCTGGAAAAATTAAAACAGACAAAAACCTATATTTAAGAAATTAACATGACTCAAGAATAAACTCAAAACTTAAGTCCATTTAACTCGAAACTAAAAGCAATTTTATGGGAAACTTGGGACAAAATACTTATTTTCGTTCTTAGATATTATTAGTTTTTTTACGTATTATTTTCTTAACGAAGTTATCTAACTTTAAAAAGAAGAAACTTCCGCATTATATTTTGAATGCCTCACATTAAAAACTTTGAAAGCCGCGAAAATTTCGGATTTTTTTTTCAGTTTTTAAAGAATAGTACCTTTTCAGGATGGTTTTAAAGTAGACTACATTAGCTACAATATGAGACTGTAATTGTTTCTGTTAACCCAATAGTTATCTACCGAAATAAAACTCTTCAGAATTTGCAAAAAATTGCGAATTTCGAAAAAATGATAATTTTTTGCAAACGTTGAAGAGCTTTATTTCTGTAACTATTGGGTCTACAAAGAAAATTAATTATAGCAAATTGTATCTACTTTAAACTCGTTTTTTTAAATTATAATCGCTAAACTTCGAAAAAAAAATCCGAAATTTTCCCGGTATTTTCGATTTTTGAGATTATTCCCTTTTGGACTTGAGGCCAAAAACTTGGATTATTCATTGGGCCAACATCATTGATAAGTCTGCAAAAAATCAGAACTATTGGATTTGAGGTACTGGAGGTACTTAGAGGGCTCTACAGAACGAAAAATAGCGAAGTTTAAAAAAATGATAAACTTTAAAAAACTGTATCTCGAAAACTATTGGGTCTATAGAGACGATTATAATCTCATATTGTAGCAAATTTGGTTTACTTTAAAAACGTCCTCAAAAGGTACTGTCAAAAACTAATCCTAATTGCCAAAATTTTTGCGGTTTTTTCGACTTTTGACAAAGTTGCGTTCGGGGCTCGAGGTCACAAACTTGTATTATTCATTAGCCCAACATAATAAACAAGTCCGCAAAAATCGGATTTCACGTATACACAGATGTATACTGGAGCTTTTTTTCTGTCTTTTATTTTGGATTTTGAATGTCAGTTGTCTTTTTATTTAAAAGACGCTTTTAAAATTCATTTGGAACAAAAAGAGGACTTTAGTTTTAAAACTAAAAAATGTCATTTTATGATTTTATAACCGAATAAATATTTAATGTGTTTGGAGAAATTGAGCATAAATTTTCTTACATAAATTTATTACATAAATTTTAATATTTTTATTAAATATACACAAAATAAACTTGAGCACATATGTTTTGTTATTTTTCACGTTTTTTTTTTTATTGCGGTAAGCGAAACAGTTTTTTCTTCATAATCTTCGAAAAGTGCAAATGTATAGTTTAGGTCTTTACGAAGTTAGCGGCAGTATATCTTACATAAGTAAATTAGAATCTCGAAAACATACAACAGTTTATAGTAGAAGGATGAACGCTTTTTTCCTGGACGAAAGGGTACAAATGGAGGTGTTTTTCAAGAACATGATGTATGCATAAATGAGACTATTTTTTTAACTCTTATGAAATGAGTTACTTTTTATGAATAAATAAAATTGTTTCATTAACTAATTTTCGATCCTCTTAAATAGTCCAGTCACTTTAGAATTATTTAACTTCTGTCACAAATTAATTACAATTTGAAACCACATTTAACAATTTTCTTTTAGTGAGTAAAAATTGAAAAAAAAGTCTACCCGCTATTATATCAGTGCAGTTAAATTCTGTTAAAATTTTCATGTATTCCTAAAATCCATATGAAAAGATTATATCGTAGAATCAGATTTTTAAAACCTTAATTGTTTAATTTAAACTATAATTTTTAACCATCATTGTTAATGTTGAAAATTTGCAGTTCTACTAGATGGCATAGGTACTTCCTTTTTTTTAAATCATTTAAAAAAAAAACCTATTTTCTTAATTTGTCAATATTTTTTTTCTGCTTACAAAAAAAATAATTTTTTAAAGTTCTTTCAGTTTGTAATTAAATTGTGACCCTTTTTTAGTACAAAGGCCGTGTGCCAATTGCGTTAAAATTGTTCATAAATTTGATCCCTTTTTTATTGGGGTGAATACAATTTAAGCTTTTTGCTTAGCCAATGAAATTAAAAAGGAATTTTTTTTAATTAAATTTCTCATTGAGATTCCTTGTGCTCAAGAGCCTATCCAGAAATGTTCAGATACCTTTAGTGCGTTAATAACAATAGTTGAATATAATTGCTAACAATAGTTATTTTCGCTTACAATAGTTTAATTTTTGTCGTTCCTTTAATATAAAATTGTTACGAATTACATTCGTAAATGTTTATGCATTTTTTATATAAATGCATAAACAGTTTTTCAGTTTTTTTCACACAACACGAACCTATCCAGACCGCTTTGGATACAATCGATAAAAAAAGGTGCAATAATGAACGCGGCCGATAATAAAACAAATGTCAAAAAATAACCACTTGCTAAAATTTTAACGAGCTCCTGAGCAAATTAATTTTTGACGTCTGTATCCACCTCAGTAGTGTCAAAATTTAGCCATGGGATCAAATTTAACAGCACTTTTAAAGCAAATGGCACACGGCCTAAGGTGACTGGACTAAAAGATGAACGTTTTTCTGTTTTATATCTGTTCATCTTTTCGGGAATCTATTGTATTACGAGCAACTGTGTTACTTTTAAAGCTTAAATGGTTCAGACTATATATTTTGGTGCACTACTGATTACATAATTTATTCTTAATTTATAAATAAACTTAAAAATTAGGGTTTGGTTGAAAATAAGGGCAACATTTTATTTAAAAATGTTTTTAAATTTTGAAGACGTTCTTTATTTTATTGTGTATTTAATGTAAATGAGTATGAATAAGAGCCATTCCTATTTTTTATATAACATGTGCCAGAACTATGGAATCAAAGGCTATTAAGTTAGAAACATCCTGATGTGTATAAAATCTATCCCATCTAACATGCTAACAAAAATACACATCAATTGGTAAGTTCTTTTTCATCTAAATTCATACTTCGACTTCTGAACAAAACAAAGCTAACATTTATTACGTAACTTCTTCCTCTCAAACAAAAAAAAAAAAAAAAACTCGACTTCTTGCATATTATTTATTTGCCTTTAAGGTTTCCATTATCTCATAGCTCATCTTATAAGCTGTGCGTCAAGTGTTTACCTTTCAATTAAATGACCATTCACACTATCATGCCATGTTGGTAGCTTACGAAACCTCATTAGCAAGGTCACACCTTAATTGTATACAAGTTAAGTTTTTTTTTTTTTTTTTATTATTACCCACCATATTGTTATTTCCTTTAAATGTAGGTAGATACAATAACATACAGGTTGTATTTGGTCAGAAGTTGTTGTAAGTACAAATCTATATAATATTATAAATTGATAAAGGTAGGCGGTGTGGTGATTTCCGACACGTTGCGTGTGTCAATTAGTTTCAACAACAATCTGTCATCATTGTGTTGTAACTACAAGAATAATCCAAAACAATAAAATAGAATGCCCGGGTTTGCCAATTCAACTATAATGATCTTTTGAGATGAAAGATTCAATTAACTTGTCAAAGATACACTTATTTATTTATTTATTTATTTATTTATTTCTAATGCTTTTTGAGTAAGAGTACAATTTTAATTAATGTAACAACAATTTCATATACAGGGTGTCCCACAACTCAACGTCAAGCGGGTACCGGGTGATAGGTTAAGTTATACCCGTACACTGCATATAGTAAGAAAAAAAATTATCTGGCTGGGTTACGTAATAATAGCAATATTTAGAAAAAATATGAAAATCGATACCCAGGGCCACATTTGTATGTACTGTGGTCACAAACTTTGATATCTTTCAGCGATTTTTTTTTCTTCGTAATCCTTAATAACCATGCTACTGAATGCAATCTCAAATTCCAAAATAAATATTGTAAGTTTCGCAAGAAAAATGAAGTTTGACTGAGTCATTTTTCAAACAAATTTTGTAAGCAAACTTTAACCATCATATTTAAAAAAAAAATGTAGGACACTACCCACGGCAAGTTATTTGAAAAATTGACCCATTTTATCAAGTTTTTAAAATAGTTCAACACTTGCCACTTGCTGCTTCCATAATTGTGTTACATACAAACATTTAAACCATTTTCGAGCAAGTAAAATTTAAATTTTATTTAAATAGGAACGTATAATACCTTATAGATGTAGGACTCCAGTAAGCCATTCGCTTAAAATAAAATATTGTTCAAGCTGCTCAAGTAGTTAACATACTAAAAGTCCTGATCCCTGGGAGGTTATCCGGATGCAGGCGAGGAGTATAAAGCTCCCAAAAAGGGGCTTTTGGGGACTTACGCTTATACCACGGAAATAGTTTGTCGTAGCGAATGCAACATTAAGTTTTCTGGAACATTCGCAATCTAGATAAGAGAAGAGCTCACAACCGTACAAGATGATTGGAAGAACAAATGATTTAATAAGTTGCATTTTCGCTTCAACGGGCAGATACGATTTTGTGGGACTAAGACCTCGAAGAATTCCATATATTTTTGATACAATTTTATTGATGTGGTCAGTCCAATTAAAATTCGAATCAAGAACAACACATAGATTTTTGAATTTGGTTACATATTCGACGTTTGAAAAGTTGACGACAATTGGTGGCATTGTTGTTATATCTAACCTTTTTCGGTATAACCGCATCGCTCTAGTTTTAAGTGGATTGAGATCAAGTTTATTTTCCATAGACCACTGGAAGATAGCTTAAAGGTCATTGTTCAGTTCAATTGCAGCAGATGAATGACTGGATTTTGAGAAAGAAGTATAAATTTCCACATAATCTGCGTAGATATGGTGTTTGCATTTATTTATCTTCAATGAAATGTCATTGAAGCGTAAAAAGCAGTGGACCCAAAACTGAACCTTGAGGGACCCCTACATGTACTTTAAGGCTGGTTGATTTTTCATTATTGAGATAAACAGTTTCTTGTCCGATTACTGAGGTATGATGCCACTAGCCTGCAAACAGTGTTCTCAAAACTAAACTGACCTTTAAGTTTTTTAAGGAGAATTAAGTGGTCAACTGAGTCGAAAGCCTTAAAGAAATCTAAAAATACAATCAGAGACATCATATCATTTTCAAAACCAGACCGAATATCTTCACATATTTTAGTGAGAGGAGTGATGCAGCTATGTTTGCTTCGAAAGCCTGATAGGTTTTAAGGAAATTGTTGCTGTTTAAATGCTGTTTAATTTGATTACTCATCAGTGCCTCAAAGACTTTACTAAGGTAGGATTGCTATGGGTCTGTACTCGACATTCGAGGATGACTTTGGTAAAGTTATTATTTTAGCATGCTTCCACTGATCTGGGAATCCGCTAGTTTGTGTTATTTCACAAATATTATTTGAATACTGAAGTAGCATTGACCATTTGTCTTCTCAACTACAAAATGTGGGAAACAAATAACATGATAAAATTTATTGATTAAACAATAAGATACTTTTGTAGTTCATCTACATCAATCTTGGGGGAAATTGTAAAAAAAAAGATAATCTATGGAAAGTGCTAGTGTATCTTTCTTGAAAAACTTTCGTCATCCATTAATTTTAGCACAATAATTGAATATATAAATTTTTTAGTACGTGAAAACGCAATCAAAACCCCCGCATTAATGCGTTATACCCATCACCATTTCAAATTCTTTAAATTCATTTTCTTGTGAAAAGATACAAAAATATTGTACGACCAAAGGATGAGTCTATTTTTTTTTTTTATTAATATGTAAACAAAAATCACACTCACGTAAACACAAGTTGTAATAGTTCAGTGAGTTAAAAATAAAATTTTGCAAAAATATATGAATCTCAGAAGAATAAGGAGGAGGGCATCCGAGTAGCTATAGAAAAAATCAACAAAAGACGATTGCTTATATGCAGAGGTAGAGTTTGAAGTAGTTTTGCACACCTATGGTGAAAAGATAAAGATGATGTTGTGTATATTTTCATGCCACTTGGCCTCTATAAGTATCTAATTCCAATTTGCAGTGTGCTAAAAGATGAATATATATATTCCTATTCAAAGGTATAGTGGCCCTCGTGAAGGTCATCATCATACATACATCTGCTCTTCATCTCAAGGTATAACACAAATAGATATGCAAGCAAAGCCAACATCACGAACACATGCTGAGGATGTGCAAAAGCAAGATATTAAATTTGAAATAGCTCGTAAAGTGTTTTGAAGGAATTGGAGCAATAACTATAAAGAGAGATAGAGATGGCAGCACAAGATGATGACGGTTGTTTGAAAACGTACAAAGTGCAGTGCATATGTATATGGATGTCTGATTGACAAGTTTATTTGCGGTTGAATAGGATCGGATTGCGATGCAGCTTGTTTTAAGTTGAAGTATTTATTGACTTTGGTATATGCACTGGCAAATACATATGTGTGTATAGAAACTTGTATCGGACTTTAAATGAGATGTCAGAAGAGCAGTGGTAATATGTTTAGTCTGATAGAGTGATGAGTTTCGAATGTCGTGTTTTGGTTGTACTGAGACTTGGAAAATATACAATTTAAGGACAAAGATGTCATTTAGAAGGACACTAAACACATATTTAAGTCGTTGAGTTTATTTGATTGGGGAGAAATACACTTTATTGCAACAATCTTACTTCAAGAGGGTCTTGAACAGAAAGAATACTTGGGAAGCGTTTAAATTTACCAAAACTAATTCTATTTGCCGATAGTTGATTTCTCATTGTGGATAATGATTTATGTGGGATTGCAGGTGTGTTCTTGGTTATGTGTGTCACTTTACCATTACCACTTTCAAATTTAAAAAGCTTAACTTAATTGTTGTGAATTTGTCGTAAATTTGTCGTGCAACTGAAAAATTTGTCGCGCGACTATTTTAGAAAATAACCCCTGGTAGTGCTAACTTGACTGTAAGTTATCTTACCAGGGGTTATTAAAAAAAAAAAAAATAGCGCGACAATTTTTTAGTTGCACGACAAAAAAACTGAAATTATCTGCGTTATCCTTTTTTAAATTCGATTAGATTTGATCCTTTTTCTAGGGTGGTAAGCCTTGCTTGACCGAAAATTTTTTTTTGTTGGTTATTTAAAAAAAATCGCGCGACAAATTTTTTAGTTTCATAATTTATTTACGACAAAAAAGCGACAATTATTTTCATTATCTTTTTTAATGTTCCTTTTTCTAGGGTGGTAGTAATAGTCGCGCGACAATTTTTTTGTTGCACGACAAATTTACGACCATTAATCCAATAGTTAAACTTTACAAATTTGAAAGTGGTAGTGCTAACTTGACACACATTACGTCAGCGTGAAGAATAACCAATACTTCACGCTGACGTTATTTCGATCCTTGGAATCTAATGTTTTATAAAAGAGTTTAAATGAAATTTTAAACCTTATTCGGTACCATTGCGTTTTTAGGCAATGAGAATAGTTATGTCATGATCAGACGAAATTCATAGTCGACCTCGGCACTCAAGTCAATTTTTTTCGGTGTGTGAACGTTTCAGGAAACTGGTCGGCTTGGGGTCAAAATCCCGAAGACCGAAATCTAAAAAAACCAGAAAACCCAAAAGACCGAAAACACCAAATTCCAAATAGAAGTTGAGAAAAAAATCGACTTAGGGAAAGACTAAGAATTCTGCCCTTTAC
Organism: Baccha elongata; assembly: GCA_951217065.1. Taxonomy (NCBI): domain Eukaryota; kingdom Metazoa; phylum Arthropoda; class Insecta; order Diptera; family Syrphidae; genus Baccha; species Baccha elongata. The sequence continues at coordinate 47,619,346 of OX578274.1, forward strand.
ACTCTTGAAATTTTGTGTGCGTTGTGGTGTTTCTACAGAAATGAAGGGAACCTATATAATTTTTTACCGATTATTATTTAATGATAAGATGAAAATGACCAAATGTTAGTTTTGGAAGTTGTAACCGAAATTCGTGTCTAGGTGAGTACTTAAAACAAGGTTCTTCTTATAATATGTGGTCGTTTCGTTATTTTGAATTTTTTTCAAAAACTACAAAACATTTTTCGGCATCCAATTTTCTGTTTTTGACTAAAAATTAATACCTAAGAGCATTGAATTTTGAAAACTAAAATTTATACTTAATTACATAAAATTTTGAAAAGTTTAAAAATGTTGTTTAAAATTTTGTTTTCAAAATTTTTACTAAAAAAAAAATTATTTAAGAAGAAAATAAAAGAAAAAAAATCAGACTTTTTAAAAAGGTATAGCATGTCATTGAAGGTTGTACCGTTGTTTTTTTAATAATTTTTTTTTCGGTATGAAGTAATTTTTTAAAAAAAATTGCCTCTTCCCCTAAACGGAGTAGACCCCCATCCCATACGATTTTTTTTGTCTCCACTAAAACTACACAGTTGATCTTTTTAACACATCTTTATGTGAATCACGCTGTATAATAAAAAGCAATGCGCCAAGACCCTGTGGAACACCTTGTACATTTATTTGACCTGGAGGTACACTTTTCAATATTTACATTCTGGACTCTTACAAATAAGAAGGGAGATTAATTTACAGAAAATAACAATAAATTCATTGATTTAATTCAAAGAATTAAAGATCTCAGAAATAAGGGTGTTCAAATCTCAAAATTGAATCTTTTCCAATGCGATTGTTTTTTTTTCATTCTAATGAGAATTAGTCCAGTCAAACGGTAGTTTCACGTTACAAAAAATATACAAATGGATTTTGTTTTCGAATACTAGGTATGTTTTTTGGGTCGCTGAATCCGAATCTGAAGAAATCCAACAAAATTTCCTGCTGCCTTTTGAAATATCCGCGAAAAACCTTCCTGTTGTCTTTAATGCGCAACTGATTCAGTTTTTGTGAACTACGAAAAGAAACGAATCCAAGTCCTTGAAATAATTTTTATTTTTTCGCTAGTTACAAAATTCCTGGTTTTTACATATGAATTTTTAACGGTTTGTTTTTTTTTTACAGAAATGTGAAATTATGTTGAAATTTCAACGCGCTCTAACACGGTACGTCTGAGAAATAAACATGAATTTTGTAGGAAATTTAATGGCCTTTCATTTTGTGTTAAATATCAGTTAAGACGCATAGTTTCCGAGATATAAGCAAAAAACCGAAACCGCGGTTTTTCGCGCCAGAAATTTTTTTTGGATTTCTTCAGATTTAGATTTGCGACCCAAAAAACATAGAATTCGAAAAAAAATCCATTTGTGTATTTTTTGTAACATGAGGGCGATTTTAACTACGCTTTGACTGGACTGAATGGCAACTAAACGTCTTTTATTCTGAAGGCTATTTAAATTGATTGCTTCTATTGAATGGGATTTATACACTCTGAATTCTGAATTAATTATGAATTCCGTGAACGTGATTTAAATAACTGAATTCAAATTGAATGGGGAATGATAAAACTTGATGCCCAAAGTCATTTTGAATTCACTAATTTCAAATCATTGATATCAAATTGAATTCAGACTTCACGTGATATTATGAATACCACATACAACTAAGTTTTAAATTGTTCTAGGACAAATTTTACGAACATAAATTTTTTCTGCAAAGGGCCAAAATAATTGCTTCTGCTCACTTAAGTAAGCTTACATTACGAATACATAATTCCTTATACACCAATGCCTATAATAACTGCTTATAACAACCGGTTTATTAATTTCTTAAAACTAACGCGAGAGCGGTTCTTTTCATGCAGGTATATCATTTATATACTACAAAGGGAAAACATCTTTTAAAGACTTGACTATTTTGTTTTGAACAGGCACCTGTGGCTTTTTTACCTTTACTTACTTTAGCTCTTATACATATTTTGAATTTACCAAAAGGAAAAAAGAAGAAAAACTTTAATTGGATGGGTTTTGACTGGAAGTTTTTGAGGCGTTCCAATTTACCTTAAGGACTTTATTTCTTTGAAAGTGAATACCAAGAATAATTAAAGAGAAAAAAGAAAAAAAGAATAATTATAATTAATTTTTACTTTCAAACTAAATTTGTTAAGAAAAAAAAAACGGTATAGAGTAGTGACTACAAAATTCAGGAAATTTTTTACATATCGTCATCAATATTTGTTTTTTTCTTAAAATATCCGTTTTTTTTTGGCAATCACATAGTTAAGTGGAAAATTCCCCCAAAAAAACCATCCGCAGCAGCATCGGCAGTCGCGTTTTTGTATTTGAAATATGGTTCTACTGAACTGCTAGGCAGAATGAAATCAAAAAAAAAAAAAACATTCATAAAAGAAGTATTTTCAAAGACAAAACCACGTATTAAAACTAAATTGAAAATGTCATAATAAAAAATCGAAATAGTTGAATTTTACAACATAATTCATGTTATAATGCATGGCAATGTGGCATTCTTACAGACGTAATTGCAATTTTGTTATTATGGAGAAACAAAAATGAACACAAGAGCAAATGGGGTTTGTTCGTAGAATATTTTGTTATGAATTCACTCGAGGATACACTCTTTTTTTTTTAAGTCCCATTGGAGTTTCTGGAACACTGTTTTTTATTGTCTGTTACATTTTTAGTGGAATCAAAAATTAAGCATATATACTTTAAACCAAAACGTATTAACGATTTATATTTTGCTTTGTGATGACGGTTCGTACTAAACATAGGTAAATTGCAAATGTCAGATCTTTCAAACTACAAAATGTCAAATATATTGCCTCTGATGATAGTTAGCACTAAATACTTTGCAAATGTCTGTATTGTATGGATTTCTTAAGACATGTTGAACAATCGTGTTTAAGCTTTAGTTATTATAATATTTGCACATTTGGCCCTAAAAATCTGTCAAAATAGTAAGTGTCAAACATTTATTAGTTGCTGTGATGACAGCTAGTTCGCACTGAATATTTATTGACAAAATTGAATTTGTTGAATGTTTTTGAACAACAACAACAACTATAGTACGAATATAACAACAATAATAACTAAAATTGAATTTGTACATATCTGTCAAACTAGAAAGTTTTAAACATATATTTTTCTGATGACAGTTCATGATTAATTTTGTGCAAATGTCATAATTGGATTTGTAAGAAACTGTCAAAATAGTAATTGTATGTAAAAGTTATAACTTGCTGATGACAGTACACACTGAATGCTTATAGCAAATGTCAAAACTAAATTCCTGCGAATCTGTCCAACCATGAAATGACAAAGCGCAAAACTTAGCAAAACCTTAAATAAAAAAGAACTTAAATTTCAGGTTTGACAAAATACTGTTACTTTTGTTTAATCGAGGAAATATGAAAACTGCAACAAGAGCAAAGTTTTGGATGGAAATGGCAGATGTAATGCATAAATTTTCCAAAAACCTTTTCTTAAAAAAATTTAATAATTTGTTTCTAGATTTGGGTATGTTTGTGAGCAATCGAACACAAAACAAGATCAAACTTTAAAAGTCACTACAACTTTATGAACATACCCCTACCGAGATACATGAATTTATCATTCATACCAACAAACAAACATTTTGATCGATACTCGAATGAAAGTCGAAAGACTGTCGGCAGTGAGATATGAGATTTGACTTCTCTTTTTATCGGTAGTGAAAGGTGGCGTAAGTTTCTACCTTTTTTTGTACAACAAATTGTAAAAAAAAAATGGACAGGATCACCAAATCTATACCCATTTCATAATAAAACATACCTTAGATAAACTAAATATTTCTTTCTCTTTTTTTTTTGTTTTTATTTATTAATTACCTCAAGTAAAGTTTCGGCTTCAATCAAACGAAACCATTTCCATATCTCTAATGACATTTTAAATGACCATAGTTTTTTTGTTATAAAGATTATTTTGATATAAATTGAGTGATAACTTAGCCTAAGGCACATCAAAACTCCATTCAATATAACCTCATTAGGAACATAAATAGAGGGTAATCAAATGTTAATGACTGTTTATCCATATCGCTGGAACTCCACAACTCGAACTCCATCATGTGAGTTCAGTTTAGCATCGATATATGAGTTTGGATCGTTATACTTTTTCTTTTCTCACTTATTGCCTACTTTTTTTCTTTCTTGGAATTGGATTATTATTGACTTCTCTCATTTCTTTTTACATAATCAGTGTTGACAGCTACCGGTTTTTCATTTTCATTGAATTAAGTTATAGGTAGTTTTTTTTTCTTTTGAAAAATTAAAATATTCAAAGATTGAATGATGTGATGTGGTTGTGCGTAGCTGCTGCTTCTGTTCTAATATTCTATATTTATATACGATTGGTAGGTAATTGTGTGAAATTTCATGGTATGGGGTATAACAGTGCATGCGTGTGATGATTATTTATTTATTTATTAAAATGCAGTGTGGATTCAGTTTTTTTCTTTTTCGTTAAGTGCAGTTGGGAAGTTGAGAGAGAAAAAATGGACATTTATACACTGAAAATAATTTGTTAACAATTTTTTAAAGAAAAAAAATTTATTCAAGTGGGAACATTGATGAAGATGATAACGTTATTTTTGCTAAATTATCAAATGCTTATAGATAAGCACTTGTTAAGGTTTTAAAATCTTTCACCTTAAGTCACTTTTCTTAAAAAAAAAAAAAAATCAGAACACCTTTAACAATTAACATTAACAGGTTCACTGTCCCCATACAAAATATATTTTTTCACCCCTACGTCCACAATAAAAAATGACTTTCGCTTTATTGTCCAATATATCATTTTTGATACATCTGTACAAGACGCTTCACTGTCCCCATATAAAAAATATTTTTTACACCCCTACGTCCACAATGAAAATTCACTTTGATTTTGTATCAAAAATGATACATTGGACGTGGTGAACCAGGTACAAATTTCATGTGCAGAAATGATGCATTGGGCAGGAAACCTGTTAACCTGGTTTCTGACAGTATTCCGCATAAACAAAAATCTAGTTTATGAGAATTTTAGAAAAGAATTTTATATAGGATTTTAGCTTTTGTAAGTTTGAGAAACTAAAACCAAAAATTCGCGCGATTTGATCTCAAATGATTGACTGTGCAAGGTTCGCTTTAGAAATAAAGTGACCGCCTGGTTCGCACGAACTTGCTCTTGTGGTGCTCCCGTACTAGTTGCAAGTTGCCACGATACTAAAATAAAATTTAACAAAAATTAATATAATAATTTTTTTGTTAATAAAAAGGAAAAAAAAAGTCATGAATTTTTCACAAAAGTGCTAAAACTTCTTTTAACAAAGATTTAAGCCAAAATCAAAGCATGCAGAAAATATTGTTTACCAAAAAAATTATTCCAAAATCGTTAGAGCGCGTTTTTGAATAAATCGATGTTTACTTAATATTTTAAAAAAAAATGTTTTTTTACAATTTTGAAGAACGCCAATTTTAAGTGATAAGTCAAACCGTTTTCCAAATATTGAATTTACAAAAAAAATTAAACAATTAATTAAAACTAAAATTAAGCTTTTCTGCAAAATGTTGGTATTAAAATTTGTTCAAGTCATCTAGATCTTTCTAAAAAAACCGTTAAGAGGCTTGAAAACATTTTTTTTTTAATTAAAAAAAGGTAATCAGATAAAAACCATCAGTAATTTTTTTCAAGAAAATCGTTGTAGCCGTATTTGAGGTTATATGGCAGGTACCGTTATTTTTTGAGTTAAACAACATTCAATTTCTCCTCTAAGCAATGGTCTACAAACCCTGCATACCAAATTTGAAGTAAGCCGATTAGGCTGCAGGTGCTGATACATATAGACTGACAACACAGACAGAAAGACAGTCAGACAGACAGACAGAATTTCCAGACCCATTTTTTTCGACTTCAATATCATCGTAATGTCATGTTTGATTGTTATCGCAAAATTTTAGCATTTTGCATAAATGCATAACTTGCCTTATAGTACCTATAATCGCAAGTAAAAACATGTTGGTGACAAATAATGATAAGCTTGACATAATAACTCACAAAAAATAGCCTCAACAATATTTTGTAATTTTAGCTGACAATTTCTGTGATTCTGAATAACATCTGTTCACTTCGTTTTGTGTGTAGTGAAATTATGAAATACTTTATAAGAAGGGAAAACATGTAATTTTTTTTTTTTAATACAAAAGTTACTATACTACTACTACTTCTATACCATCATTCAATCTTGATCTATATGAAATACAAATTTAACAATATTGGTATGAGTTTTGAAATCTAATCAGTTAGAAAATAGCAAGGTTTTAAAAAGCCAAAAGTCTCATGAAAATTTTTGAAGTTGGAAATATTATTGTGAAACTTCCAACTCAAGGAAAATATTTAGTGATATGGTGATGGATATAGGCTATACAACTATACATGTACAAGATAGGAACATCTGTTCTTGGAAAAAAAAATTGGTGAAACTGTCAACAAAATGCACTAAGGCCGTTTTGGTAAAACAAAACTTAAGCATTTATGTTCCACGTAAATTATTATGTAAAGTCCCTTTTTCCGCAAAAACCTTCACTTAAAGCGTAATGTTAAACATAAATAAAGTATATCTTTCCAGTATTGTAGGGCCTTTACTTAGGACATTCACATTTTGATCAAATTCATTTAATTCAATCATTCAATTTTATTTTTCATATAAATAACATTCTTCATTGGCCAGGCCATTCTAGGGTATTTTCTCTCAGTATATACAAATTCTTTTCTCCTTTGTGTAGTTGTAGTAGATGTATGAAAAATACTTCTTTTGTTTGTGGGTGAGCCAGATCCAGTATTTTTCCAAAGAACTTGGAATATTTAATAAATATTTTCCAGTATGTATATTATGAAGATGGAATTTTTAGTGCGAAAATGAGCGTGTTTATAAATTGAGAACTTATGACAGATTTTCCATATATATATTTAAGAGGAGATATGAAACGAAGATATATTTCTGCATTGAGATGTTTTTATTTATTTATTTTTTTTTACTATAAGTAGAGTAGGTATAAGTTATTGAAGTACTGCAATGATAAATTTATAAAATTTTCAATAAATTGGCTTTTAGAAATTGGTAAGCGATACAAACGTAGATAAACTAAAATTGGTGAAAATGTTGATAATGTGGAATGATTTGGCTGGCGATTTTAAAATATGAATGTTTTATATTAAAAAATATGTTAGAAGTAATTTTTTCCATAATAAAATATTGTCACAAAAAAAACATTAAAAAACTATGTTTATTTTGTCCTTTGGATGTATTTAGGTCAACGGTGTGAAGCACATTTTACGGTTAGACATAAAATAAAAGACACGACTGGATCACACTAAATTGCTTTTGTGGAAAATTACCTAAGTGCTGCTATTTAAGAAAAAATGCATGACTAAATAAAAACACAAAAAAATAACTTTGAAAATTAATTGGTTGTTCAAACAGGCCGGTGCAACTCCAAAGCGTTTCCGGGTGCCTCGTTTTGTTGATTTGTGCTATATGAGGCGTGATTCGATTTGTAATGTTTAGGCAGCACAATAAAATTATTTTACATGTCAATCACAAAAAAAACATAAAGTGTTTATGAATAATTTAGCAATCAAAAGTGAACATAAATTTAATATGAATGGTTTAACTGATGAAGTAAAGATGGTGCTGCAAGTGAGTTGGACCAAAAAATTGGTAAAAAAAAAAAAAATCAAGTATTTTGCAGTGTGCCTGTGACCAATGGTTGGCAATTAAGCCTTTATCCCACGGTAAGCGAACCCACAGCGGGTTGATTCAGACGTCAACCAGCGCCCTGAAGTAGTTATACCTCAGTGGCAATGGGGAACATGTGGTTATTTCCACACACCTTGTTTAGGAACGAGGCCGACCTACACCTGTTGGATCCAAATGCCAATGCGTTTCCGTTTGGATAACCACAGTCAGCACGAGCTGCCACAAGGGTGCCAAATCAATGTTGGGTATAGAGAATAATCCTGACTAAATTCAATGAAGGGCATTCCTCTGGAACAAACTCCCCAACACCCGTGCTAAGTTTATTTTACGTCGAACCTAAAACATTGTTTAGTTGAGAAAAGACTCCCAACTGTAAAACTAGACATTCTGACTTTACCCATACAATGCCAAAGGGATTGCCTACCCTGGAGATGTAGCTCAAGTCTGTTTTGAGCTGGAACCAAACTCCAGTTCCAACATCTCATCTTCCGTCAATTCCACTTAACTTGCTCAATATTTGACGGTAGTAACGCTGGTTACCCAGTTAATGTTTAGGGATAGGGTAGTTATATATACAGTCTTTTCGGGTGGCCTCCTTTTCGGGTGGCCTCCTTGAGCTATAAAGACGACCCTGCTTATTTGCTACTAAGGCATGGCACTAAGCCCTCTATCAACAACAAAACACTCATGTTACGAAAGCTTACTTTCAAACGTTGAATGAGTCATCGTCGAGGGCACTTTCGTGATTCTTACGTGATTTCCCTGTCCTAACTTCTTTTGCCTGATGTAGGGCCGTTACTCAGTCATTCCTGGGATAGATTACCAATAGAACACGGAAATGACACCGAAGATGTTTAAAAACAAACATTCAGGTATGTTACCTGGTTCTTCACCAAACTTAAGGAGGAAGGTCCTAGGATGAGGCGTTCACCCGGATTACGCTTAGTTCACTGATCAAGACATCATTGATGCCGTGGAATAATGAACAGCTTAAGCTCTACCACCACGACAAGGTGGTAATCTATTCGGTAGGGCCAGCAAGAAGGGGTTCGATTTCACTATTAATATGAAAGACCACAGCAGTGCAACTAAATTTTCAGGAGCGAATATTTTTCTCCAAACCATTTACAACGCCATCTGTGCATCGTAATTTTCAAAATTAAAAATAAATAAATTAAAAGTTAATAAGTTAAAAGTGAACATAGCCGTTTTATTATGTATGCGTAGGCACTTCATGCCGAAACACGCATAAGGTTTTTGATCATTTCATTTGACAATTCCGGACAACTTTCGTTTGTTTTTTGAAGTCATTTGTCCATATAAAGACATCCACAGCTCTCGAAAAAAATATCCGTAAGGAGCGAGTGATAAAAAGAGCATCGCTTTAAGACCTCTTGTTAGAAAACCATTTATTTCCAAGAAAAATAACTTTCACTGAAAGCTGTGTAGACTTATGACTATAGGTCGTCCCCGGACCCTTTTTTGTACATTTTAATATGCGATGTTTTCTTTTTTTGGAAGAAATAAATATAGAAACAGTAAACCGTATCTTAAATAGACGTTTGAAACCTGATTATAAAACAATGTCAAGATTCATGTCATACAATTATCTACACGAATATCCAAATTTAATAAACAAAAGATTCCAACCAAACTATTTACCTAATTTTCCTGATTTCATCTCTAAAAAACCCCGCAATAAAGATAAAAGATATTTTAGTCAAAATTAAACTTTCCACTTATTCCATTGACATGCAAACGACTTTTCAAAAAAAAAAAAAAAAAAAAAAATAGAAAAAAAAAATACCGTCTAATTGAAGTTCCCCAAACATCTTTAAGTAGATATGCCATCCTCCTCTTGGATCCCTTTTCCATTTCATTATTGTAAGTGCTTTTTCGTGATGATGAAGTCATTCGGGATAATTTCCATGCCAAAACAAAAAAATCACTTGTCTGTCTGTCTGTCCTCAATTGTGTGTGTGTTTTTGTTGTTGTCTTTCCCAAAGTTAAACTGTCTGTCATGCTCTCACGTTTTTTTTTTTTTGACAAAAATATTTGTTTAAATATATGAAATATTCGCCCAAAGGGTATGCAAGAATAAAACTTTCATGTCACATGTTCATTTTTATCATCATCTGCAGTCTTGCGTGATGGAACTGTGATGTGACGAGATGTGGTGACAATGGGCAACTTTTTTTTTTAATTTTGCGAAAGTTATGATTCATCTTATTTAAGACCATCACTATCCGAACGAATACCACACCATCAACTGTGTGACATCCAATGAACTATAACCTCATTTGGAAAACGTCATTTTAAAGACCGTGACTGTTTTGAAGACGAAAATAAATTAAAAACGAATCTTTGAATTGAAATAAATTTAAATTGCCTTTGTACGACGACCAATGACCGACCGACGACGGCCATTTAAATCACTAAACGTCTTATAGTTCCGTTTCGGAAAATCGAGTATACATACACAAGACTGTACAAAGGAGTATAGTACCCTTGAAATTGTGCATTTTCGTCGATACCCACATGTGTGTAATTGTGTAGTCATGGTTTCTTATTGCATGTGTGGCATGGCATGGCAATGGCAAGATAAAGTATCTGAAACTACCATCTGTGGGGTGAAGGTTATACACATTTATTGCTGCCTTCACATTGGGGTTGGGTGGGTTGTGTTGTGCTGCTATGTTCAGTCAGAGTTGATTTTTATTGCCTTTTCTGTTGATGCTCTTAATATTCTGAGGTTGCATTGACGTCATTGCATTACATTTAAGAAAACTGTGTAAATCGTCTAAGTCCCTCTTTGCCTTTTAACAAACCACGACATTACACATACACATATACATAGTGATAGCTACGTTGAGTTATTGCTGCAAGGCATCCAATCTGTGGCGGCTTACACAATGACGAAGTTTCACACCCCCAAGGGTCTTAAAACCTTATTTTTTTTTTGTAATTTATTGGATCTTTTCATTTTGAATTTCAATTTTATGAATGAAGATGATGATGGAAATTTTAAGTTGTATGTGGATCGTTATATGAAAAGACTCAGTGTAATTTTTTTCCACTATGAGTTATGCATAATTGAAAATGGTAGATTGGAGGCTTATATCTGATGATGTGCCGAAGTCGTGTCATTGAATATTCAAGGATGCACATACACAATAGGGTTTTTCAAGGATAGCGCTTTAGAAATCCCTTAAGTATACATAAATTAAATTATGAAATTAAAAACTACGACCTAAAGTTGAACAAACAAATTAAAACTGGTTTAATTAAGTTTCACTTTAAAGTTAAGTGTAGCGAAATCAGAATAAAAATTCAAATCACGAAGGAGTGAACCCCATCATTTTAAATCGATGTCATTCTGTGGCACTGGATAGATGTCAACAACGAAGCAAGTGGATAAATGGATGTAGTAGTAATAGAATGTTTTTCCTCGTACCAGATATTTGTAAGTATTTTGATGCAAAATAAAATGAATGCTTGAAATAAATAAAATATCTATTTTATGTCTCATTGGCAATTTATGCGAAATATATTGAATAATTTTACAATAAGAACGACGCTGATTGCATTTTAATGATTATTTATGATTTTATACAAGTTTAAAGTATATAAAAGGTCTTCTCACTAGATGCTCAAATTATGTATTTCTTATATCGGTGGTGATTTCATATCTGTAGAGCGTGTTTTTTTTAATAGTGTGATACATTTTTTTTTATTATTTTATCATACAAATAATCCTACAAACATATAAATATTAGTGAGTTTCATTGCGAGTCAGTTTATAACAGAGGCTCCACGTTGGGCGCCATTAATGGTATCAAGTGTCTTAACTATGTGAGTACATCGTGCTTTTTACTACTAGTAGTGCGACCACAAACGTTCTGCTGCAGCTTCTGATGTACTATTCCCCTGACGAATTTTAAAGAGCTTTTGATGCGAGATGTGAGAACTACCTGGACCCATGTTACCTCAAGGACCCACGTTGGTCGCCTTTAAAGATATGACAGGAAACTTCTTAGTTACGCTACAAGAAGCATGCTGCTGCCGTTTTTTTCTATGCCAAAAGAGTCGCCTAAAGAATCTGGAAAGTTTTCAATACTAATGATGAGAATTGCCTAAGAACCTTGGTACGACAAGTGATCCACGTTTGGCGACATAAAATGGTTGGACAAAAAAGAGTTTGCGATATTAAAAGTGAGAATTGTCCTATGAACCGGGGTACCACGATGGAGCCACGTTGGACGACATAAATGAGTGCTCTAAGGCATAAGGAATCTTGAAAAGTTTTCGAGGTGAGCTGTGTTACCTCATAGAATCCACGTTGGGCGCCAAAACGTGCAGGATAAACGTGCAACTGCCGTTTTTGTAGTGTCAAAGGAGTCTTTTAAATAATCCGAAAGAGTTTGCGATATAAATCATTAGAATAGTCCTACGAACATTGTTACCACGGTGGATCTATGTTTGACGAAATGACATAATGGTTCCACAGGAAAAATCTTAGTTATGTGACCATAATGTGACCAGCTATACTAAAAAAGTGCCTTAAGGAATCTTAAAGAGTTTTCGATGTGAGCTGTAAGAATTGCTCTAGTAGCATTGTTAACTCAAGGGACCAACGTTGGGCGCCATTTCTGATGTTTCAAAGGAGTCCTCTTAGAAATCTGGAAGTGTGCGATATTAATCGTGAGAATTTTCTTACGAACCGGGGTTTCACGGTAGATCCACGTTGGATGACATAAATGGTTCCACAGAAATATCTTAGTGAAGTCACTATTATGTGACCTGCTATTCTAAATGAGTGCTATGTAAGGAATCTTTAAGAGTTTTCGATGTGAACTGCGTTACCTCAAGGAACCCGCGTTGGGAGCCATATTTGATAGATGTGCTGCAGCCATTTCAGCAGTGCCAAAAGGAATCCCCTAAAGAATCCGGAACAGTTTGCGATATTAATCGTGATAATTTTTCTACGAGCTGGGGTTCCACGATCAATCCACGTTAGCCGACATAAATTTTTCCACAGGAAATATCTTAGTTATGCGATTATAATGTGACCTGCTATACTAAATGAGTGTCCCAAGGAATTTTAAAGAATTTTCGATATTGTCGTCTTGGCCTCTAGTTAGGCGCCATTATTGTGAGACGCAAGTTGGGCGCCATTCTTGCCAACCAGATTTCAGAGAGAACTTTTTAGCTGCAAATTTGATTCAAATATTAACTATATAAAACATTTTAAATAGAATTTGGTATTCAAAAACAATCGATCAATCGGTAGTATTAATACTTTTTAATTACTACCAAAGTGCAGGAAGACTATGAGAGAATACAGTGCTATATGTCACCAGTTCGTCAAAGAAGTTATCTATAGAGCAAACATCAAGATTGAATACATCCTTTGATGAAAAATTAACTTTAATATAAATTCCAGATCTGACTTCTAAATACTATTCTAAAGGCAAAAATTTTTTTTCATTCACACATCACCAGGAGAAAACAAAAGTTTAACGATAAAAATGATGTTCCAAACGGTGATCAATTTTGGTAAGTTAAATTCAAATATTATCTTGAGCTCATTTAAATGGCGCCCAATATGGAGCCCACTGTTTCTCACAGAATTAGTACAGCACATGCGTAACCCGTGAATTTTGGGTAGAGAAAACCATACTATACCATATTAAGACTTGATGGAAGGAATCAGAAGATTTGAAATTTTACGACCAAGATTTTCGTCTAACACGAAGACAAATCCTTTCGGTAGAAGCAAAAGAAAACTTGGTGAGTAGCAAATATAGGACTTAAAAGTTGAGCTTGGTAAAAAGTGTTATTTTGTTTACAAGTTTGTTTGGATTAGTTTATGGTAAACTTGGCGATTTGTAATTTAAAAAAATCCAAAATCCGGAATCCTGTCGAAATTTTCAGATTTCAACTTAGCAAACCCGACAATTACTTAGCACTAAAGTGATGGTAGATTTATTTTTCAGCCATGATCGTTACGTCTTCAGAAAAGAGTATAAATAATTTAATCCTGAAGATGTCCCAGTTATGTTAAAATGATTTACTTTCCTTAATGTTTATCTAAATCTTTACATCTTTGAAATGTTTTAAAACCTTTCAAAATGCTCATAAACCATAAAATCGAAAACGTATAAAGTCTCTTAAATCACTTTTTATCTCTCTTAAGTGCTTACACTTCCGGGAAGTATATTTCCTTTAGCTCTTAGTCATCAAAATCTCATATACTTTTGCATTTATCATAAGGCACTTATTTAAAAAAAAATCAATTTTAGCTTTTCTAGAAAAAAAAAAAAAAAAACAACCCAAGTTAAAAGGGACAAACCTTGAATGAATGCCATAGCATCGTCAAAGTCATCATCTTCATACCTATAAAACCACCCATCACTCCTTCCATTCAATTTAATCATATTCCAAAGCAAAGCAATGTCTAACCCCCAAGACAGAAATACATACATATATATAAAACTCTTCCCGTTAAGGCGTAATAAAAAACCAGACAAAAATAACGAATGAAAGACCAAGGATGTAGAAGTATTTCGAGATCATGCAAGCAGTCGAATTGGTCAAATGATAAATCACAGCCAGTATTAGAAATCACGTTCCAAGGACAAATCAAATTCGGATCTATATAACGAGGTTCCAATTTGATATTGAACCTTCTTCTCTTTAGTTCAAGAACAAACAAACAAACAAAACTAAAGAAAGAAGGACTTTTGTTAAAGAAATTAGAAGAGTCACACTAAAGCCTATATAGAGACACGAGATTCTTCTTAAAAACAAAAAAAAAAAAACTAAAAGAAGGCGCAACCCACCCACCAAAATGGATATCGATTTTCTTCATTTTGCGTATATGACTGTGTTTGTATTCGTATTCGAGGGAATACTCTCGTATGATTTAATACATAATTCAGCCAGACAAACTGTCGTCTGTGTTTTAATTTTTTTCTTTCTTTCTTTCTTCTTCTTTATTTTGTTTGCCTATTCGCTTTGGGGTGTTTTCCCCTGGGGGATCAGCGGTTTTAAGGGGGACGTTTTCCTACTTTTCAGCTGTGTATCCTTTGAAAGGGAATTCAATCCCTCTCGGCAAAGGAAATAACTTTAGATACATTCGTGCCGTTTGCTACTCACCAATAAACATCATTTGATGTCAACATGTTTGTTCAAGTGTACTCCAACAACAACAACAACAATAACACGTCAGGGGGTTGATGACTTTTCCTCGATTCTATGCGACGCAATGGAAATGGTATGAATGAAGGTGGTTTTTCACTTTCACCTCTTTAACGTAATCCAAAAACTGTTCAGTTAATAGAACGACACAGAAGTTCCAGCCGGCTGCGTTGGTGATGGAGGTGACGGCGGGGGTGTTATTGTAAGGGTAGTTGTTATATTAAATCACACGGATATAAAAAAAATAACCACGCACGAATATACAATACAGACACAACAAAGACGCACACAACACTAGGGCGGATCGAAATAAAATGGACGGCAGTTTCGGAACTAATTTTTGGTTATTTAAAAATAACTCTTCCTTTTTTTTAAATTTTCGAAAACTTGAATAATTTAGTTTGTTTATCAGGAAACAGGAAAACACTTTAAGACAAAAAAAATTAACTTTCACTTTTTTTTTTCAAAACATACAAAATGGCTTCCCTTGGGGGAGCGAACGATTCTATGCACACTAAGGGAGGGTTGGTAAAAACTATACACAGCCAGACAGAGGGAGGCTTACATAAACACCGGGTTGGGAAATTTGCATTCAAAACTTTTAATTTAAACTTTTTCATTCATTTTGACACAATTTTGAAAAATTCTTGCATTTTTTTCAAAACTAACTTCTGTTTATTGAGAAACTAAACTGATTTCGAACAAAAATTGTTTAAAAAATATCAACGAGTTGTAGAATAGTCTTTTCCGTCATTTTCACGAGAAAATCATTCGAGAACTAAAGTTTTCTTGCAACAGCTATTCTGAACGAAGGGTAGGTTTTTTTTTTTTTTTAATATTTCGTTGTTCTGTCCGAAATAGCAAGAGTAATTTTTGTTGGTCTCATACACCAGAGTGTCTCTATATTGATGATGATATGAAAGGGAGTATATTTTTCATCCCCTAAACAATATTTTGTTAGTCTCTCTGCGCTATAACGGTAGTCGGTACTTGGTACTTCGGTATCGTATCGGTAGTCAGTCATACCAAAAGGAAGGAAAGTTTGTATAGTGCAAGAGAGAGTATACAACGATGTACGGTTATTTTAATAGTACGAAATACGCAGAAGTCGGTTTATAGTGACGACGACGACGACGAGGGTGGTTATGGTTCGATTTCGGTGGGAGGGTGGAAATACGCATCTACAAATACATACTTGGAAGTTCAGTTCATGGTGAGGGTGGATGGCAATGAGACACTTCCGCTTATTGCTCTTGTTATCCTTTTTAACGAAAGGATCAGGATATGTACAGAATCATTTGCTTTTTAGGAAATACATGCACACAGAAAAACGGTTTATTTTACAAAAACAAGGGTTGAATGTTATATTGAGCGCTAAAGATTGAAATCTCTTGTTTTCTGTCTGACGATGGTGTATGGCCATGATACTTGGGTTTGGATCAGGGTGTTGCCAGAAATATAGCAATTTAAATCAAACAATTATGGTTACGAACTCACTATGGAGAAGAAATTTTAGATTTTTAAAGAACAAAACTAAACGTAAGCATAAATAAAAATTAAGTGTCTGTTCTTAGAGTCAAAATAACAGCTTTTTACAAGATGCATATGAAAGCATATATGAAATTCATAACAATCAATTTTTAAAATGTTTGTCTGTCTGATGTCTGTTTGTTTCGGCTAATGTCGGAAACGGCTGGACCTATTTCGACGGGAATTTCACTGGCAGAAAGCTTTATTTTAATTACTCCCTAGTTGGCGTTCGGGTCGCTTTTTTTTAATCTTCCTTTAAAAGAACCGATCAACAAATGCTAGAACGGTTTTGATGGGACTTTCACAGGTATAACTAATGCTATTTGAATTATTTCGTAGGTTCCAATCTTATTAAAGATCTAAAGTCGATATTTTAGTTTGTCAGTTTTGTTTCAAAAGAAAATACGATGACTATCTGACCTTTCTCTCCTTCAATAACGAAACCACAAATGATCGCCATATTATCGCAAATTTTCTTTTCCACTTTCTTCAAATCATTCACTGACGTATCCTTTATACATCTGATAGTGATTATTTTAACTATGTATTTGCCTGATTGCTCTCTGGGTCCATTATACTTTCTCGTACTATGGACCCCCATCTCGTTGAGACCAAACTTAATCAAAATGAATTCACTCCAGATCTCGATAGTTTTCTCAATAAATGCTCTTCCGTCCTATTTCTAAAAAAATAACTAAATTAAGTGGCACTGAAAAGACATTAGGTGTTCTCAGGGTTCGAACCCAGACCACCGCCGGCGTGATAGTCCGACACACTAACCACTACGCTACGGGGCAATAAAACCAACTTTCTCTAACTCACTAAAAACAAAAAAAAAACTCTCAAAAATGTTCAGTTTGTCCCTATCTAAAGCGACCTTTACACGGTCAGTCATTTGACATCAATCTGTAATATAATGTTTGTAAAAATAATCCTGTATGCGTGCATTTGTTTGATGAAAAATCGAAACACTTTTGATTTTGCCTGAAGACTGATTATGTATATAGATGACTGACGTCCTCTGACTGACCGTGTAAGGGTCGCTAAAAAGAGAGTTTTCTCAGATATGGGAAATCTCTTTCATAATCTTTGTCCACAAAATGGGTTTACGACAAGATGTAAGCAATCATCGCCCCATTGCCAAGCCTTCGCACATAACCAAACTCTTTGAAAGTATGTTCTATGAAATTTTAAGTTTTCATAGCAAATCTAGATTTTTCTTGAACAACATGGTTTTCTTAAATTTAGATTGGCAACCACTAACTTTGTCGAATTTGTTTCTTTGAGCCTCTCTGCACTAGGGAACGGCAATGAACTCGATGTCATTTCAATCGATTTTAGTAAGGCATTTGACAAAATCTCGCATACTCATGTAACGAAAAACAAGTGATATGGCAACACTAAAGAAAAGAGAAGATAGATTACAAGGAAAGTTCGGCCAGTTATATTTGAGTCGAGCTCGTTACTGGTGTTTTTTTTATGAGAACGAGTTAATTTGTAATTTTAATTAGTTTTCTGAAGTTAATAAATTTACAGTTCGTTAAACTCATACTTCTTAAATTGATCTACCTTGGATTTAAACCCATTTTACTATAGTGAATTTCATCTTATCTGGATTTTCTAGTTGAATCTATTCGAGACCTCGGTATATTAAGTGATTAGGAGCTCAACTTTCTCTCCCATGTCGACGAAATTATCCCTAAAGCGAATTCGAAACGATGGTTCAAAGAATTCTCCGATCCCTACGTAATTCGTTGCCATTCCCTCTACACAACATTTGTTCGCCCCTTCCTTGAATACGCCTTCCAAGTGTGGCCCCTTATCAAAATGTCCACATTTCCAGAATAGAAAGTGTCCAAAGTCTTTTAATCTTTTGCGATTTTTTCTTTGTATGGATCGGTTTAACTCCAAGTCTTACTTTATAATATTTAAATAATACAAAGAAAAATTTTGGAAAGATTTTGACCCGATATAACGACAGCAACACGTCGGAACAGCAAGCTCATAATAATTTAAAGATATTTTTTGTTTATGTTCGTGTGTTACCTCACTGATCCCTCCGCATTACCTCACAGTTTGCATTCCCTAGGGAACAGTGACACAGTTTGATTAATTTATTCAGAATTAAGCCTATAATCGAGTCAGCTTATAAAAAATCTATCACTATCAGTTATCTAAAAAAAAACTCACTATCTACACTCTTCCCCTATATTCTGTACAGTGTACATATTATACATTTTCATATGAAGATGGAAGAAAATCGGTCGTTTATTTTGTAACCGTTGATGCAAATTATTGCTAACACTTTAAAAAAAATTATGTTTTTTAAAGAATTTTGTTGTTTTTTTAACAAAAAAAGTTACTAATGATACAAATAATGTCCAGTTGGAGCAAAAAACATTTAAGGTCATTTTAGTTATCGGAGTAATAAAATGTATCGGAATTTCAATTAAAAATATGTAAGAAAAATTTTTACCAACCCTGGATGTGGATTTTGGATAGTGGAATCTTTCATTAGAGTAAATGAAAGCAGAACATATCAATAAAACACTTTTAATGTTCTCTCTGTATATATTTTAGAATTTAAATGTTAATTAACTGTCCATTTACTGATTGACGCTGTTAAAATAAATTTAGAACAAAATTGAACTTTAGTTTTTTTTTCAATTAAGAGTGGTTGATGCTATAGAAAACAGACATATTAAAATTCAAAAATCGAATAAATATTTAAAAGTGTTTCTGTTTGAGTTTCTTAACAGATTTTGTTGGTAACATCATATTGGTAGATAAACCAAAAATAACAAAGGCTTTAATCTCCAATATCTTCTAGACAAGATGCAACTCTCCCATTCTCATACCAAACCAAGTCCAACCAAACATGCAGCAACCAAACCACATCTTCTCAATTCTCAACCACGAAAAGAGAAAGAGAGTCAAGTAAAAGCCATTTAAAGACCAAAATACACACAAAATATTAATAATAAAAATTATTCACCGGAGGGTTGTTGTTTTGTATAAAAAAAAAAACAACTAAATATTCCGAGTGGGTCTTTGGCTTTGCTATTTTTCCACTTATCCAAGCGCAGATGTTCATTCTGGAATTGATATTGCATGTGACTTCATAATATCCTAAATATTTCATATGCGTATACAAACAAAAAACAAAAAAAAAAAAACCTCACCCACCCTTACATTAAAGGAGCAAATGACACATACCACCACCCCCTCACAAAATGCATTCAAAATGCCTTTTGTACTTTATGAGTGCGAGAATGTTTTGTTTCAAGCATTCAACTGAAACTGAACATACAGGGTTGTAAAAAAAACCGAAGGGTTGCCTTGAGCTTGTACATGTTTCGGAAGGCACGCGGAATTCCGTTTCGTGTCATTTTTAGCTGTGACGGTGACGTTTGAAAATAGAATAACTGCGCAAGAGAAAAAGGGAGAGAATGCAACAAAAATAAAAGAATATAAAATTGTTGCCAGATGTTAATTTTGATGCTTTAATAAGTTATTTCTCTTTTAAAGGATAAGATAACTTTGTAATGAATTATATTAAAATTACGTATCAAGTTTGGAGACAAGTTATCAGGAACGAAGCTCTTAGCCGGTTCAAAAGTTGTGAACAAAGAAAAAAGCAAAACGCAGGAATGGATATACCACCCATAGATTTATTTGTTTGTCTCGGCCGAAGCTGCAAAGTAGGTGCCTTTCAGGGTTCGAGGTTTCACAGATTTTCTAAAAACTTCAGTAGAAACTGCATGAACGAAGAGCAGGAGTAAACTGTTAAATATATATATAGCTGTATGATATATAGATTAAATAGTAGAGTAAATTAGAAATTAGAGAACAAATGCATAGAAGACAAGTGGTCAAAATGTACCCCTCCTTCCGAGCTTAAAAAAAAATATTTTGCTATCATTGAATAAGTGTGAATAGACACTGTCCGACCAAAGCAAACTTTCTGTGAATGAACTCTAGACAATCTTATTTGAGGGAACCACAACTAAACGCATCATCGCTAAAATGAGTTGTACTCAATCAAGGCAAATCACTCTTTGAAGAATTGTCACGTCGCAAATAGACGGAAAGTCGGAAAGAGAAGGGAAAGAATATATTTTTTGTTTCGAATACTTTTTAGGATAGGTAAGGTTTTAGCCCAAAACTCTGAAAAGACGGTCCGACACACTTACGTGTTGAGTTGTCATTGTTATACATATTTGACATATTTGGTGTTATCGATCACAACCAGTTGACTGTAAAATAACAACTAACAAAATTACCGGCTTTGTTATTATATCTTTGTATTATAAAAGTAAGTTAAGTTGTAATTCGGTTGTCATAAAGATCAAAGTAAGACAACTGGCTCTAACATTTTGGGGAAAGAGGACGTATTTTATGCACAAATGCTTTTTTATTCACACTAAATAAACCTTTGGCAACATAATAAAACTGTTTGGTTGTCTAGTGGTTGAGTTGTCTTGATAACAACTCAACTGAGTTGAGATGTCTTCCATAATAGGGGTATTAGAAATACCATATTATTTTCATATCTTTTTTACATATTTTGTTAAAAACGGTTCAGACAATTACGAAAAAGTAAGATACGAGAAAAGTGTAGGAAATAGTATCACATGAATCTGTAATTTTTAGTCTTTTATGAGTTCTAAGATCTTCTCTTCTAAGCCAAGCTGGACAAAGTTGACCACCCGTTGAGATGGCAAGGTTAATTTTTGCTTAGCCTCATTTTCCAACTAAGAAAAAGGGAAGAAGTTTACTTTTGAAAAGTTGATAAGGATGATCAATTATATGCCAGGGTGGAACCGTTGTCGTTGGTATACTGAACACCCATATTCTTTTTTTCAAACTTCATATTTACTTTTTACTTTATTTTTATTTTGCTGAAACTGAGTGTTAATTGTAAGAGCGCAGAAAAACTCAGTTTTTTCTGTTTTTCGTTTTTCATTTGAGAAAACTGTAGAGGCGGTAGTTTATTTTAGGATCACCACACCATGTTTCTATTTTTTTTGTATACTAAATTAAAATAAAACTAAAGTAAGAATAACCTAATGTGAAAGAAAAATGATGTCCGTTTACCGCATTAACTAGCGTTTGTAATGACGGCATGCCGTGAAGTTACGACAAGTCAAATAAGGCCAAATTACAAAAATTGGCATTATTTCACCTTTAAAGAGTGATAAAACAGCAAGTTACTTCGTATAACTGTAATAAGACCTTGCAATATAAATAATAGTTATTTTAAAAAAAATATAAATTAATAAACAAATGAGTGTTATTATAAAGTTCATTTCAACGAAAGAAAACTTTGCTGAAATATAAGCGAAAGATACCACAACAAACTCATAAGTTGCTAAATTTCAACTATGGCAACCCTTAAAAGTTTGCAAAACTCATTCTTAACCGAATAATGACATTGTTGCCAACCTCTCGCTGGTGCATTAAGATTGGGAGGAAACAAACTTTTTCATCTGTATTGCTTTGGCTGCTGTTCACATCTATTGTGACCTTCAAATGAATCAAGTGTGGGGGTGAACCAAGGGTTGGTTGGTTACATTATTTGACGTTAATACAAAGCACATCAAGGGGTTGCAAATAAAAAGGAATTTGCTGTTCATCAGCTGTCAAAAAAGAGGGAGTTAAGTGGGCTTTTGATGATGGAATCTTTTTGCGTTTCGAGACTGTTTATGGGTATTTGTTTTTTTTTCTTATGCGCTGTCACCACACTTTGAGCATGGGGATGAATATAGGAATGTTGAAGAGGACTGATGTCAGTCGGCAATCAAATGCCATGATTGTTTGGCCTCCCCATCCACCATCAATTTATTTTTCAAAGAGAATTTGTATCTCAAGAGATTTGAAAGTATATGCGCAGTTGCTCTCTTTAGACCCAAAAAAGAAATTAAAACAAAAATAACAAAAACAAAATGCAACAAAACAATAATATTGAAGGACTGTCAAACGTCGTTCCATCCATTTATGGGATACCTACATAATTTTTGCATTAGTTTTACAAGCTAAGTGACCAGAGTTGCATGCAAGGTTGGGGTGTGTTTAACAAACAGTACAAACTCATGTAATTCAATTAAGTCATCAAATGTACATTTGTTTGATTGCCATTCAAGGATGTTAGACGAATCTGGTTTCTATATAAGGACATTTGGGGGGATCCTCATGAGTAAATTGCTTGCTTCTACAGGACAAAAGGTTTACCCATTGCTGGTCAAGTAGATAATGTTTTGGAAGTTTATTTCTCTAAGGTTTTTTGTCCGTCGTTGGTTGTGCAGACGCAGATTCGTGCCAGATGGACAAAGCGCAACGAAACAAATGTTTTTTTTTTTGCAATTTCAATGCAAATTAGGGTGTGTCACTAGGGTAATGATGGAATCTGTTTAATTAAAAAGTTTTATGGCAGTTTTTTTTTTTTTTTTTTTTGTGTTCCTACTTTTATTTTTTTGTATGAAAAGCGTCAATAGAGGGGGTGTGGATTAAATTATCCAATCAGTTGCAGAACTTAGTAGGGAATTAGTTATAAATGCAAAATAGGTATATTTTGTTGGATATCCTTGAACTAGATTTGGGGTTGTAAAAAAAAGCATTTCTCCCAAATGAAATGGATTTTGTAATTAGCACAAGCTTTGTTAGGTTATTTCCTTTCTCAAATTAAGCAAAATATTTATAATTCAAATAGATACTTTATTGTGATTTAATTACAAAAAGGAACAAAGTAGATTCATCATAGTATAGTTAGGTGTCATGTTTTTTCGAAATAATCGATATTTAATTTTGCAAATAATTGGAGAATTATTAAAATTAATACATTTGATAGATTTGAGTTCGGTGGTTGGTTTGCGGTTGTTGGTAATTTTTATTTTAATGCTAATTGAATTGAAATGTATTTCGACACGAGCTTTGTATTGTTCATTTCGTTTATGTTAATTATTTAATTTTAATAATGATTGTTTTTTGAAGAGCGTGATAATGTGTTCATGTGTAAATTCCATACAGCAAGGTAAAATTAAAGAATCATTTTTTGTTATTTTCAAAAGCTTAAAAATGTTGATTCTTTTGTAAATTCTATTTTCATAAACAGGATTTTTTAGTCAGTATATAGCATTTAATATACAGAATAGATGGAAAATTTTCTTACATTTTTTCTCACCCAAAAGTGACAAACAAAATTGACGAATATTTCTTACGATTTCGATCTGCGCAGCAAATTTCATGGTAGAATTGTAGCAAACCTACTTCCAAAATTGATCTTTTGAAATTTAACATTTCTGAAATAAGTTTCCAGAAGATCTACAAAACAAATAAGGACTGATAGTACTGAATAGACATTTTGTTTGAGGCACTGATTCATCTGTAAACCACAAGGAGAAGAATTTCGATTTGTATATGAACCACCATTTTCTTGGATCTGACAACTTTAAAATGCATATGGCATTGCAATGAAAATTGTTTTTAGTTAGAAAAACTAAATTTTTGCTGAAGCGCATTTTTAGCCGAGACAAAAAAAAGGTAAAAATTTAAATGCATATATATTAACAATTGTATGCCACTGTTCATATTTACCTCACATAGTTTCGTTATGTAATTTGCGTGATAGACTTACCTAGAAGGAAAAGAAAAAAATAGATTAATAATACTTATACATATTGAAGTTGTAAACGTTAGTTACTTTCTGCACATTAAAATATATTTCAAGTGATAATTTTATTTTCAAATAAAATGCACTGGCACATCTTGAAATAAAAGCCACGATTGGTCGCACAAGCTTAAAAGAACGTTTGACGAAATTTTTGTATACAAAATAATTTTTTAAATTCTTTCAATTAAATAGGAAAAATAAAAATAAATAAATACAAAAAAGTTATTTTGAAAATTTATTTATAACAACGCTGAGCTTTTCGAGAACATCATGGTAAGCCATTAATTTTGATATTTGTATTTAAAAATATTTATATTTAATTTTGTTTACCAAAATAAAAAAACCCGTAAAAAAGAAAAACAATATTTTTTTGAAAAACTTTTTTAAATATTTTTAATAAATATTTTGAGAAGGTACCTGTACCAATTTTAGGAAAAAAATTAAAAAAAAAAATTAACAATACTAAAAAAAAAAAATTTCCTCGACATTTTCTTTATTTTATATTTAAAAAAAATCCGAAAATATTTAAAAATAAAAGTCACAACTTGGTCGGACAGACTTGCTCTTGTGTAAGATTACTAGCCTAACGAAAAACGCCGTCATTGGCAACAAATCAGTCACACAAAATTTTCGGTAGCGTTTATATGACAGGTACCGTTAAGGTGATTTTGAAAAAAAAATCTAACGAAAAACTTTTTTATCCGTAAAAAATCAGTCACACAAAATTTTATCAAAATCAATCGTATTTTTTTTTTCGAGAAAAATCGGATTTTTTATAGAATTTATATGGCAGGTACCGTTAGTAAGGTGATTTTGAAAAAAAATTCTAACGAAAAACTCCGTCATTGGCAACAAATCAGCCACACAAAATTTTATCAAAATCGATGGTATTTTTTTCGAGAAAAACGGGTTTTCTATAGAATTTATATGGCACGTACCGTTGATAAGGTGATTTTGAAAAAAAATTTCTAACGAAAAACTCCGTCATTGGCAACAAATCAGTCACACAAAATTTTATGAAAATCGATCGTATATTTTACGAGAAAAATTGGATCTTATTCTGAAAAAAATGATAAACACAACCTTGGCTACTAATCTATTTAACGAAATTTTATAAAAATCGATCGTATTTTTTACGAGAAAGATGGAATTGTCTAAAACGCTTGTGGCAGGTACCGTTAAAAAGCTAGTTGTAAATTTTTTTTTTGTCGAAAAACATCACCGTTTTCAAAACGACCCAACCGTTTAGACTGTACAAAACTTGCCTTATAGCAAGTAAAAATTAATCAATATTTATAATCATAGCACAACTGTCTAAATATCAAACTTCGTCAAAATCGGTGGTCGTTTAAAAATCAAAAAAAGTACGGTTCTTATGGAAGATACCGTTAATAAGCTTCTTTGGAACAAACATTTTAGATTAAAGACATCACCGTTGGCAACAAATCATTCATATAAATTTTTATCGAAATTTATCAAATTCTTTTTTTGTTGAAAAAAATTAAATTACCGGTAGGTAACACTAAGGCCCTGTTTTTCAGTGCAAGATTATTCCAGGGTTAGATTAATCTCGAGTTAACGCTGATGGAAACTTTCAACCGATTAAAAGAATGTTCTTGATGAGTTTATCTGCATATTGTGTTGTAGAAGTTTCCTCGCATTATCTCTATAATGCTTTCCGAATTACAACAAAAATTGAAGACCTAAACTTCTTACGACTAGATCTATATCTACTCTATCTAAAAAAAAATTGACAGTAAACAGAAAAGGAGCTCCGAATGTGTAAGCTTGGTGTTGCGTTTTTTCAATCACGATATTGATGCACTACACCAATACCACCAACCCAATGTAGAATGTTTCAGTAGACTCCCATTTAATTAAGATTGATTAACAAGCATTCTCTAACTCCAAGCTGATAAACATGGCTACAAACAATTTTCCACAATCAAATAATTGTATTTATTTCTTCCATCCAAATAAATACCTTTTAGTAAATTCAATTATGTTAGCTTATTTCATTTAAACACATTCATGCTACCGAACTTAATTTTGTGTAAAATTGTTGCTAACAAAGTGAATGTCTAAATGAAAACATTTTATAAACTAATTAAACAAAATTCAGATTAACAACTTGTTTTCTAAACTTTAAATTAAATTGCATTTTCGATTAAATATTATACAAGTAGTTTTACTTCCAAGTCTAGACATAGACACAGACAACTTTTCAGACAAAATCCCACTTCAATGTGGGTATACCTCTGTAGGTTCTCTTGGACATGTGTAAACTTATATAGTGAACACAAAATAAATGTTGGACAGACAATCAAGTACATGGAAATAAATTTGCAGACATATCTCGTTAAAAACTATTTAACTTTCAATTATTTAATTCATTCAAAATATGATGAGTGTTTTAATCCCCCTGCGACTTTTGAATTTGATGATGTGTGATAGAAAACCCTTGACTATCCTATATCATGTACAAATTCTTGTTTATCTTTTCTCAACACGGAAGAAAATTTAAATAATTATTATTATGTTATTTGGAAATACTCATGAACAGGGTTCGGATTCTGTGGCAAATTTCTTCTTTTGCCTTTTTTATCTTACACTCCGTGTCACTTGATTAAGGACAGGCAGCTTTCTATTTTCATTTTGCGATATTTTTCAAACCCCTCGGTATTTTGGGAAAAACCACAAGCAGAATGAATAAAGAATATATAAGGTTTATAGGTAAAAATATTTTATATGTAAATATATGTTTATATGGTAAAAAAAAATATTAGGATTATGTTGATAATTGCAACATTTATGACGCTTTTCCCAAAAAGGTCATAAAATGTTTTTTTGTTTCACTTGATTAAGGACAGTTTCAAAATCTTCCTGTTGTCGTTATTTTAATCAAATGAAAGTATGAGGGAGCTTAGTTCACTGCAAACAATCTACTACTATGGGCAGAGGAAAGACATTAATAATGGAAGAAATCGGCCAAATTCGAGCTTACCGGGAAGAAAGGAATTCCATCCGTTTTATAGCCAAGAAGATTGAAAGAAGCAAGTGTGTTGTCAACAATTATCTTAAGGACCCGGAAAAGTATGGAAAGAACCGCAAATGAAGAATCAGAAGATCACTTACATGTAAGGAAAGGCGGGCGATACTGAGAACAGCTTCAAATTCAAGGCTCTACGTAAGTAAAATCATGGTAGAAACGTGAGTTAAAGCTGGTAGATCGACTGTTTTTCATGTGATACAGAAGGCCGACCATATTCGCCATCAAAAAATGAACAGGAAACCACCATTGAATGCCGCACGTAAAAGCCAACGGCTTGAATTTGCAGCAAGTCACATCAGGTGGAATCGAGAGTGGCATAGTATTTTCTGATGAAAAAAAAATTAATTTAGACGGACCTGATGGATACAGCTTTTATTTTCATGATTTGAGAAAAGAAGAAATGCATCTCCAAAGGCGGCACAGCAAAGGAGGTGGTGTAATGGTATGGGGAGCAATAAGCTATTACGGAACATCATGGAAAACGTGTGGGTTTGGCTTTGAAGAAAAGTCTGCGAAGGAGGAAGGCAGTATGATGAAACGGAAGAGATAATTGAAGCCATAAAATAAACCTGGTCCGAAATTTCGATTGCTTATTTGACAAAACTCTATGAATCTCTACACAGCAGACAACTTGAAGTGATTCAGCGATCAGGAGGTAGTACCCATTACTAAAAACTGTTGCAATTCTTCGAAAAAAACTAACATTTATTTATACAAACAAAAATTTTACTGTTTAATTGTTTTTTAAGCTTGAAACAGGTAAATTTGTCTACTGACTTTAATCAAGTGAAACAAAATAAACCTAATATATCCTTCATTCATTCTGCATTTGGTTTTTCCCAAAATACCGAGGGGTTTGAAAAATATCGCAAAATGAAAATGGAAAACTACCTGTCATTAATCAAGTGACACGGAGTGCCTTTTTCCGCATTTTTAATTTTTTAATTTTCTTTGTATTAAATGGATCAAATAAACAAAATGACACATATATTAAGTTGTCCTCAAACATGGACCAATCCTCAACTGTCAACGCCTTTTTTGCACTTTTCGAGGCTTTAATTTGCCTTTTTTGATGTTTTGATTTGCCTTTTCTAGGTTTTTAAATGCCTCAAAATCCAAACCCTGCTCATGAATATTCAAATTTTATTTCCCATTTTCGTTATCAACATAACGGAAGTTCGGTCATATTGTTTACCTAAAATAAAACATGTTCTTATATCCGAAATTCTAATTTTAGATACTCACACTCCAAATCACTTGACTTTTCATGTACAAAAATAATATAAAAAAGGAATATTGAAAAGCCTCAACAAATATTTGCCCTAAAAATGTCAAAACCCCTTCTATATACTACGACAAGAGTACCGAGAATGTGTTGTTGGAATATAAATCAAATGGTTAAAGGAACATGGAATAATCCACTAACATATTCATTCATTCGCCCCCAAACCCAAAATCAAGTATGCTCTAAGTACCGTTATACACAGGAAAAGAAAATTCAATCGAAAATGGCATTTTGGATTTTCTTCTTTTTGTTTGTTTTTTTTTTTTGAAAGACATACTTCGAAAACATGCATTTCTTTTTATGGAACACGTCCAAAGTGTGCTTCACTAATTGGACCGAAAATTTGAGGCAAATTGTAGCCCGAAAACATTGCAAATCGGGCCAAGAGTGCCCAATACCGCCTTTGATGGGACACAAAATGTCTTCTTGTGCATGAGCAACAAACACATCGAGTTAATGGCATGCAAGATAAGGACGAAAGCCTTTTGAATATATAAAAAGACTGTGGGGAGTGAAGTTGGTGTACTTATATATCTGCTCCGGCTGGGAGACCATCAGCATGACGATGATCGTGGAGTTATATGGTGGTGCAATGTTCAAGTGCACCCTGGGCGTGTAATTAGTTTGGTTTTTGCCTTGCCTGAAGAGTAAAGTTGCAAAAACAAATAAGAAACACGGTCGAAGGACAAAACAAAAACATCGGCGACAGGAACACGGTCGGTTAGAGAGAGATTAGGTTGGGGATGGCAATTAGGACAACGACGACGACGAACAAAGTGAAGGAATCACAGTTTTACTAAAAGATTAGAGTTGTAAATATTTACAGGGTGATTCGGAAAAGATTATGACATAAAGCATGAGTGTGTATAGGTTGGGTAGAGACAAGAACAAATCACATAAAGTTTTTTGTGATTTCATGATTTTTTTCAAGCTTATTGACTGTCCCCCATACAAAATTATTAAAACACGTCCGTACGTCAAATATTTTTTTTTGCAGAAAATTGTTGAATAAGGTTTGAAACGCAAAAGGTACCTATCTAATTTTGGTTTATGACAAATCATAAAAAAATCATTTTGTTGATAAAAATTGAATTTATTTTATTTTGCTCATATATGATTCATGGATGAAGGATGACTTGCACGTGTCTATGATCCGTTGGTCGTTATAAATTACAGCTTCTACGCTGATCTTTTACTTTTTCTTTGTTACAAAGGTATGTTGTTGAGTATAGACTGTAGACTGTAGCTTACCTTATATGAGTTTTAGATACATTCAACTCCGCTTATATGAACCATTGTTTTATTGAAAAAATCGTTAATTGCAAAAAAAATTTAATCACGCCTCATTTTTCACAACCTTCGTATATAAATATGTAAGGTTGGGTACAATTTCTACAACAATAAATCCTGCATTGACTCATAAACTCATAACAAAGGATAAATATGATGCTGTGAACCAAATGTGATACATTTGACTGTGAATTTATTAAAACCGCCTTTTTCTAATTAGTGCTCAATCAAGTAATGTTTTTGATTTTAATTTCCAATTCCTGTATTAATTACCTAGATATAGGGTTTTGTGAATAAAAAAAAAAGCTAAAGCTAAAAATTTTTACTAGGATTTTTACACGCAAAAAAAAAAACAAATTCAAGTTTTAGCTTTAGCTTTTTTTTTATTCACAAAACCCATAGTCTTTCAGGAAAGTAAATAGAACTGCTACCATACTCTTTTGTAACTTTACCAAAAGGCTGTCTTTTTTTCGCCCTTCATCTTATCTAATTTTCGTGAATCACCCTGTATAATCCACAGTGATGGAGTAGTAATATTGGCATGCTTCCCTACATGACATAGGTTGGCTAAAAGGGTTTATCGTTTTCACCTTGATTGGATTGAAAGCAATTTAATTTAAATTGAAGTTTTAAGATATTAAAACAAATTTGAAAATTGTTTTTTTTATCTATACAGTTACAGTTGGTCACTTTTTTCGTATACGGTCGGGTAAGATATGCAGAAATGCAAAAGCTAACCTACATGAGCAAAATTTGCAAGGAAAATTAGATGATAAAGCAATCGAGACACGAGTGACATAAGTAATGAATTCTATACCTTCATCGTTGGCAAGAAAATAATATATAAAGCTAATCTAACAGGAGGGCATTACTTTTTTAGATATTAATTTAAAAAAAAATGAAAGTACACCAGTTTGAATATAATATACAAGTTAACTCGTTTTCAAAGTATGTATGTATTATGAATTTACAAACTTCAAAATTAAAATTAAACATTTTCGCAAAATGTTGGTAATCTATCATCAAATTAGGCATATAAAAAAATTGGTTAAAATCAATTAAGACGTTCACGAGAAAGTTTAAGAAGAAAAATCGATTCAATCCGACGTACCGCTAATAGGATTGACAGCATTTTTGTTTTAACAAAAGAATTGTCGATCGTTTCGATGGGTTTTCATGTTTGGTATTGTTTAACGCAATTGATCGAACAATGCTCTATTGTGAAAAAATCTTCATGTATTGTTCAAATTAATTAATTTTTCAAATTTGAAAGCTGTTTTAATGTATTAGGATTTTTCAACAGTTGATAATCGAAAAAAGTCGATTTTTGATTAGAAAATCTGCAACCGCACTATTACAACAAAAAATAATATAACTGTTTCTTTGGGCTCAGAAGGCATTTGAGTATATGTATACAAACAGTGCGTGACCTTTTTCAAAGAACCAAGGAGACGTTATGCAAAATGGAAGTTCATTTTATTTTCAACTTCTCTCGAATTTCTGGAACAGAAAATCAACAATTCTGAGTTTTGAAGTTCTGTACGACTTAAGACTAGCAGATAAAATAATCCGCCGAAATCGAACATCGCTCAAAATAAATGTCACGCCTGAAAATTTCAAGTTCAAAATTCATTAGGTGTTTGAAAACCTTTTAAAGAAGGTACAGTAAAATCTTGAAAATATAAAAAATATAAAATATAGACGGTTCGGAGAGATGATCTTATTTTTCGCTTTTTTTTCGGGTAAAAGTGTAGGTACCTACTTATTGAGAAGTTAAAAAAAAACATGTAAATTTTCTACTTGCGATTATAGGTAATTTGAATATAAGGCAACTTATGCATTTGTTATCAGTAAATAAACGGCTGAACCGATTTGCTTTAAATTTGGTATGAAGGGTTTGTGGACCATTCCTTAGAGAAGAAATTGACATTTTTCTAGCTTAAAAATTACGGTACCTGCCATATAACCGTAATGAAGAACCGTAATCTTCTCGAAAACGGCTCCAACGATTTCCTTCCAAAAAATATTTTGTCCGATTGTCTTTTGATATATTACAACAACAAATGTTGCTACTCCCATTAAAGGTACATCCCATAGAACCGTTATTTTTTTCTTAAGCTATCGGGTTACTCGATTTTAACTCAAAAAATATTTTTATAAAGGTCTAGATGATGAGATCAAATTTTAGTACCAAAACTTTGCAAAAGTGCTTAGTTTTAATTTTAATTAATTTTTCAATTTATTTTTTTTTTTTAAATTCAATGTTTGGAAAACGGCTTGACTAAAAAAAATTATTTTTTTTACAATAAATGTTAACTATTTAGCTCTTAAAATAATCAAACTTAAAATTTGCAAAAATTAAATTTATAAAAATTATTAAGTAAACATCGATTTATTTAAAAACCGCTCTAACGATTTTGGAATAATTTTTTTGGTAAACTTATGTTTAAGCAACAAAAATGTCTACATACTTTGATTAAAAAAAAAGAAAATGAACAAAAATAATAACAACAACTATTGCTAGTTGTTAATTTTTATTTTTAATTTTACCTTTAGGTTCGACTTTGGCCAAAGTTTTCCTTTATACATATATAATTCGCAACGTCGTTGCTTTGCAGTGCGTTTTATATGGTCATTCCATCGACCAAAATAAAATATGTATCTTAGGAGAGTGTGGACCGCTTAACTGATGATGACTACCGTTCACACTCAGGCGAAACACATCGGAGTAAAGTAACCTTTTTACTTTGATTTAAGCTTAAATTTTTGTAAAAGTTCTAAAATTTCATGTTTTTTTTTTATATTTAAAATAAAAATATTTAATTTAGTTTTATTAAATTTAATTTTATTTTCGTGTCAACTTGCTTTAAGAAAAAGTTCGTCCGACCCAGTCGTGCAACAAAAGGTCAAGTTCGTGCGACCCAGTCGTGCACTTTATTTCTTTTTGGTTCTAATAATATGAGCCCCACTGTAATGCTAAAGGGGACTATGCGGCTTTCATTCGCTAAAACTATTTATTTATTTTTATTTTAAAAATTGATGCTAAATTACGAGGTGGCAAAGTGAAAATCTGAAAAGTGAAAATCCAAAATCTTGTCAGGTATATCTCCTTTTTTCGCCCCAAATTACTGTTTTATTCTTTTGTTTTATTAAAATCGATAAGTCGTTTTAGAGAAAATTAGGAAGAAAATTAAAAGTTTGATCATTGAAAGTCGATTTTGAAAGTCAATACCAAAACTAATCTGAGTTCCTAGGTACTTTAAGGTTAAAAAAATAAAATTCAAAGAAGAATTCACGGTTAAATAATTATCAAAAGTCGAAAAAAAAAAATAAAGTCTAACGTAACTTTTCTTAATTTAAAATTTCGACAAAAACAACAAATTTATTTTATCTCCACTGACTTTAAATCACCGTAAATGAACCAAAATAAATTTTAATATAAAGCTATATATTAACGAACTAACAAGACTTCAAATTACCTCAAAAACAATAACCTTTTTCGTGCCAGTTTGGCGCCCCTCAATCCATAAAAAATAAAAAATATCTAACAAATCAACTTGCCATAAATAGGCAAATAACTTTAAGTAACAAGTGCCGTTTATAAGCTCATTATTTATAGTGGCAATGCAATTTATACCGCACTACCTCCAGAGTTCCCTCGCGGTACACCATGACAAAAAAAATTGGCTTTTTAATAGTGACCCCACTGTGCCGCTGGTCACCAACTTCCAATGTTGTTTTACTTGATTTCTATTGGGGACTGTGTGCAGCAGGAAAGAATTGGAGAGACTAAATCATTGGTGGCTCCAACTTCACCAAGCCGTAAATAAAATAATTTCATCAATTAATTGAATTGCATTTTGTCGGGCAGCATTATGAAGCCAGACATAATAAAATGCTTAATGCGATGCAGCAAGCCGAACCAACAGTGGTGGTATACAACAATCTGGGTGGGCGCACTCAAGTGTGGTTCTGTTGGGTGATCCTTTATTTTCCATCGCACATCAGGGATGCGGATTTGCCAGGCCACTTACTTTAACTGAATTATGTTAATCATGTTTTGGTTTTTTCCAAACAGAATGACAAGAAGGGTGTCGGAAACGTTACAATATAATTTCAAAATTGATTTAAGTTTGATGGTTAATTTTTGTATTATTTCATAAGTGCCAGACATCCTCAAAGTATATATGTGTCAGTTTAAGGTGCTTGTGCATATAATTGGTTAATTATTACACACAGTATGCTGATGGCACTTAAAAAACTCCACTCGTAAATAAGGTTCACTTTGATGTACGCACACATTTTTCTACAGATAGATAGATATAAAGTTGGGAAAGATATATTTTATTTTGTTTACGAAGATACATCAAAGTCTGAGAGGGAAATGGGGGGGATGGTAGACTTCTTTCATTTTATTTCAGACATACAAGTGAGCAAGAATAAAACACTGGAAACGGTAAAGTGTGCAAACATCTTTTAAATTATTAATGTTTGTTGATTAGCACTTGAGTTTTGCATGACAGCAACATACGATACAAGGCATGTGTGTGTAGATCTGGATTCGGATAGTTAAATGATGGACATCTCTAAAAGATATAGTGTATGTACTTATATTTAATAGCATTTCCTCAGAATATTCTATTTTTGTTTAAGTTTCAAATGAAACTATGTATATTTACATTAAAATTTGAAATTATAGGAAGTTTTATGACAAAATTTTCTAGAATGCTTTTTTTGGAAAATTATGATAAATACAGATGAAGGGAGTTATATTAATTATACACAGGTTTTAAGAATATCTTATTTTGGTTTGGAAAAATAACCAAAAAAGTTTAAGAAAATCTTTCTACTTTTTTAACTTTTTTATAGTCAAAGTTCGGGTCAAGGTTTGTATTTTAAACATTTGCATTGTCTTCTTCAAAAAAAAAAAAAATAAATTTAGTGGCACCGGCAGCTCTGAAAAATCACGTCCTAGTTGACTTACACTCTCAACCGATTCTTTTGTGTATGTTGTTAGTTCTACAGGATTGGAGGGGAAAAAATTCGCTTTGAGTTAACCGTTCGATTCGCTATTGATAATGAAGTCTTATTTGCTTCCAAACGTTGCAAGTGTTTATTAAACCAAAGTTCTGGAAATCAAAGAGACAATCACAGACAGTGGGGCTACTATTTAAATCCAAACCAGTAATGCAACCACAATGTTTCACAAGCAAGTGCGAATGTCAATGTCGTTCTGAACTGCTTTAGGGGGAATAGTGAATCATCTCAACAAGTATTTTTCTATTTGAATAAGGACAAAAATTGAAAAATTCCGACCGACAAAATTCCGACAGTGAAAAATCCCGAACAGTACAAATCAAAAATCCCGGTTTTTATTTTAAGTAGGAAGCTTAAAAAATATAGACGTTTTCGTAGCTCTTTTTTGATTCACGCATTACATATTTGAACGGAATTTAGGTAGGAAATTATGTCAAACAAACAACGACTCAGTACAATAAATTTTCTTTGTATTTTGGGGAACGAAAAAATGTATTCATTAAAAAAAACCTGCTGACACAGGTGACTGCTAGACGACTGGACATATTCTAGGGGAAGCAACGAAGTTAATATCCCAGGTATTGTTGAATACGAACAATATTGTTGAATACGAACAATATTGAAATCGGTGCCTCCTGAACTTAAACGGAAGTTAAGTTTAATTTTAAATTTTGACCGGAAGCTAAGCGTTTTTCCGAGATTCGGTAGACACATCTTAATACGTCAGTATTTTAGCAATCACTGTAACGATTTACATGTCAAACTTGGTCGTAGGAACCTTATTTCTGATCAGATGTCTATCGCTTAGCTGGCAAACAACACCAAAGTTGCACTTTCAGTTATTGTAGTTTGAGGTTCTTAAAGCGTTGTTCACTTTTAACTGGTTTTTAGTTTTTTTTTAAATGATGATGTTAAGATGGCGTTGCGAATGGTTTGGAGAAAAATATAGTTATCAGAGACAAGCACCAAAATAAGTAGTTACAAAAAATTAAATTAACCGGAAATCCGAACCACTCTTAATCCGTCTGTGGGTCAGCAATCACTGAACCGCTTTAGATGGTTCACATGCTGTTGGATAGAGGAAATGTCAAACTAGGTCGTGAGCACCATATTTCTGGTCCAGATATACACCGTTTGGCTGAAAAACTACGTTAAAGTTGCACTTCCTGAACTCAAAAAAATTGGACATACAAATAATTATTTTAGATATTGGGTGACAGACACACTGCAAAGTACTTGAGTTCACCTTAGAACACTGCCAATAGCAGTGCGACCAAGCTTTTATTGGTGTTAAAGTCACACACTATATACAGTGGTAGCATCAGAGTTTTTACTTTTGAGTTTTTGATTTTTGTACCTTCATAAAAAAAAATCTGGTTACGATTCAATATTAATTTAACAATTTTAACAAGACAACTAAATTTAAAGAATCATTTTAGAAAGTCGTTTTTAGTTGGTAAATAAATAAAAACAACGGTGTAGTGATAAGATGAGAATAAAAAAGTGTAGTTGAGAAGATATTTTGGGAAATTATAATCAGTTTATGCTTCAAAATGCTTCTCCACATTTTTGTTTCCTCAGTTGCACATTCGCGCGAATTTTTCCACCATAAATTGATCATCATTGCGCCAAAATGCTTCCTCACTACGCTTTTCTTTTCTCACCTTAGCACTGCACCGTTGTTATTTATTTATTTTGAAATCCCTTACAACAATTTTACATTGCATTTTCAATCAGTGTTTTCTTATCACAATTCAAACGGTAAATACGTGTTTTGTTGTTGAAAAATAAGAAAAAATAAGTTTGTTAAGTCACAAGTAAATTTTGTCACTTTGCGGAAGTATCATAAAATGGCAAATTTTAGAATTCAGCCTTATGGCACTGCAAAAAACATTAAAAAAAAAAAACCCTCCTTAAATACCAGTTCACTTTTGGTTTTTCCTTTTCGCAGTTTCAGCATCGAAATCGTGGTAAAAATGTTTTCTCTTCGTTTTTTCATAACGAAAATTGAACCACGCTGGTACAAAATAAGTTCGACTGGAGGTTGATGTTGCAGCGAGCTCCAAAAATCATCAGAAAAACGCATTGAACATACTTTTTTTGTTAAAATTGTTGTGGTGTTATTTGATAATTTCTCATATTTTTCGTTGCACTGTTGCACAACTTCAGAATCGTGTTCATCGAATACTAGTTTAATTAAAATTCTTTAGTTAAAATTTCTGCCCACCAAATTAATTAATAAACAAAATTAAATTAAATATAAAAAAATTGAATCTATTCATAAGACCAGCAGTGTCGATTTCTTGAATAAAACATAATTAGTTGAATATCAAACAAGATTTTATTTTTTTTTAGATTTCAAAATCAAATACACGTCCTGTCAAGTGCATGTCCAAAAGTTCATGACAACATTTTTTCTTGTATCTCTCTATTTTTTGTCCCATTCCATCCGTTTATTCCTGTATTTCATGTATAATGACATATCCCTCCACAGGACTGTTTTTAGTTGAATGTTATCTTCATCTACATTTTTCTTTTTTTCATTTTCCCAACCCAACGCCTTTAATAGGTATTCTCGGAAACGGATGCAAACCAGTCATATTCCCCCTTTTTCTCATCTTTTTTATGTTATCCAACTTAGAAGGACATTGATTTGGATGAGATCCAGGAAACTCGAGAACAAAACAAACAATTCACCAGAAAGAAAAAGTTTAATGAACTGAAGAAATGTAAAAGTAGAAAAACAAAAAAAAAAAAACTTAGAATAACACAACTTGGAAAACTCTTATCCAGGACATCATCCAACTTGGACTCAAATATCTATTCAGGACATTCTAATGAAAGGACATTCATCTGTTGACCGCATTTTTTTTATGGAAATAATTTCTAAAGAAGATACTTTTCATTTCACACCAAAAATAGAAATAAGATTGTGTTGTCTTCACAGAAAGATGTCAAAATTCCAAAATGGGGCAACAGTGTTATAATAGCTTCTTTAAGATTCAAGATCTGTTGTGGCATCAATGAAATGACATGATATAAAATAAACACCTCGAGTGGGTTGATTCTGTCACTGCCGGCTGTTGCTCGCCGCCGCCATTTGGTGCGTAGGTTGTGAAGTAGCATGTTGTTGTTGTTTTTGTTGCTTATCCGAAAGTGTACACATATAAAATGGATTATTATGGTGTTTCCGGCGATGAGATTAGTTAATTAGACAAAAGGGCTAATAGGTGTGGTGTCGGCGGTGGATAAGGAAAAACACACCGACAAACATGGCATAACAGCTTGTTTTTATTTGTTGAATTTTTGTGTTATTGAAATAATCTTTTCTGTAAATTTATTTAAGTTAAATTAAATGCTGACATTTCTAATTGACAAAATCATTTCATATATCAAATTAATAAAAAAAAAATATGTTAAATCTTATTGTTAACCAAATATCTTTGTCACTTTTTTTTGTGTGTATCTTAGATTCTTCGTGGGGGGTTTTTTGGTGAACAAACATTTTATATGGTGTTTATGCTAATCGAGATTTTTTTTTTATTTTGTAAATAAATTAAAAAATATTTTAAGGAAAATATTGGGTTGATGTTAATATTATAGGCGCATGTTTATTCGATAATTAGAAAAGTTTTTCAGCATTTTGTGTCGTGGTGATGTTGATGTCAAAGTGAAGATACGCTTTTTAAGGAATTTCATAAGGAATTTCAAGTTTTATGATTAATTGAATTTGGTGGGTGTTTGAACGTAAATATACTTGAAAACTTTATTAATTAATCATCTATGAACTCTGTTTATATGACTTTTTTTTTAATTGAAAAAATAAACACATTTTTTTTATCAGTAATTTATGTTTTTTTTTTTTTAGCAAATATTTCTGAAATAAAAATTAAAAAGAGCTTTCGACTTTTTATAAGGTTAGAAGTATTAACATTTTTTGTGTGCCCTTGGAAAATGAAAATTTGGATACTATAGTTGATAACGATTTGAATATACATTTTGTGAAACTTAAAGCATTATCTTGTTAGCTTTAAAATTGGAGCTAAATCTTAAGTTCAATAAAGAAAAAGAAACAAGCAGGAGTCGAGTCGATGGAATATGTAACTGCGTACCATGATTAAGACACACATGTACTTCATCAGGAAGCAGTTGATATCGACTTATACACTGTGCAACGTTCTAAGAAGTGCATATATATAATCCAACGTATTGAAAGATAGCAGTGGTTTATCCACTTCCGAAAAAGAGAAAAGATAACTAAAATCTTTATAATGTATTGTGTAATCACCAAATAATGTATGTTATGTATTTTATAACAAATATTCTTACTACAAAAAAAAAGTACACAACATTCCTATTTAATTCTTAAGTACAGGAGTAACCTCTGATTTTATGAACATTCTGCAAATAATAAATAAAAAAAAAAAGGTTGGAAAAAACTAAAAACGCTCTTTTTAGCATTTTGCAAACCTATTTTTATTGGCGAAGGAAATAACTCCTCGGGACATAAGTGAAAAATGCTCTTTTTTTAAGTTAAGTCCGATTTTGATGGGACATAAGTCAAAAATTGAATTTTGGAATTAAGTGAGACATGAGTCTAACAAATTTTGTTTTTGAAGTGAAACATAAGTTCAATACTAAACTTGCACCCACCCAAACTCGAACCCACCCCAAATCCTATAGTCTGCCAAGCAATCTCAACTGTTGAGAAATACAGGTTGGCCACCCAGGTACTGTGACTCCTCGGGACATAAGTCCAAGACTCTTTTGTTTGGACTTGTGGCTTTAGTGGGACATAATTCGAAAATTCGATTTCGGAAGAAAAAAATTGTGAAACCAAGAAAATTCTTTTAACGGTAACCTGCCATATAACGGTGTTTTTAAATTTCAACTATCTCGATAACGTCTGAAGCGATTTGAATGAAATTAAATACTAAAATTGTCCTAGCTATTTTAAATAACATGCCATAAAATTATTTTTCCAAAAAGGTTTTTTGTTAAGTTTTTAAAAAAACTGTTTTTGAAAATTCAATATTTCAAAAATCAGTTGTAGGATTTGTATGAAATTTCGTTTTAATGT
This sequence comes from Baccha elongata, assembly GCA_951217065.1. Classification (NCBI taxonomy): domain Eukaryota; kingdom Metazoa; phylum Arthropoda; class Insecta; order Diptera; family Syrphidae; genus Baccha; species Baccha elongata. The sequence continues at coordinate 47,659,316 of OX578274.1, forward strand.
ATAATAAATTAATTTCAAAAAAATGCACATTCACTTTCTTTTAGAAAAAAGTTTTCGAAAAAAATATTTTGCGAAAACCGTTCTAACGGTTTTGAAAAGAAAATATTTTGCATACTTTGATTTTGGATTTTTAATCTCTTTAAGATATGAATTTAGATCTTTAAAAAAAAAATCATACGGTTTTTTCGTTTATTCTGTTTGTAGTTTAAATAACTTGCCACAAGAGCTAGTTTGTGAGACCCAGTCGTTCTCTTTATTTTAATACAAATTGAAATAATAGTTTGTTACTATATTTGAAAGTTATTTTCTATAATATAATTAATTAATTACAATCGACAAAAATTAATGTTGAATCGATAAATTTCAATTATACTTTAATCAATCGAAAAAAGTCGATTATCGATTAGGAAATTGTCAAGCGAAATAAAGGTCATTCTATTTAATCCAACTACTTTCGTTCGATAGCTCTTTCAGTATCGAAGTATCGAAGTATCGACGCCAATTAGCAGGATTTTAAAAGAATGCAACCTTTTGCGAATGCAATATTCAATGACTTCAATAAAAAAAGATTGCATTCATTGACTTTATTTAAGACATCAACTAAAAAATTCACAATCACAATTCATTTTGCAGCAATCGATTGAATGCATTCATTTGAGAATGCATGCACTTCTTGCATTCCAAGCATTCCTTTGCAGTCCAAGCATCCCTTTGCAGGCTGCATTCCGTTGCAGCATTCCTTACATTCTGTTTCATTCTATTGCATTGCATATTTATGCTAAATGTTGGACTGCAAAGAAATGCTTGGAATGCAAAAGGAATGAAAAAGAATGCAAGGAATACATGCATTCTCAAATGACTGCATTCAATTGATTGATGCAAAATAAATGGGGAGACAAATTATTGCAATCATTTTGATTTCAAATGAATGGTGATTGTGAATTTTTAAGTTGAAGTCTCAAATGAAGTAAATGAATGCAAAAATTTAATTGAATTAATGAATAACAATGCATTCACAAAAGGTTGGAATCGTTTACAAGTCTGCCAATTAGTACAAAGTCTATGTATTGTACATATTTTAAGTTTATTGTATTTCGTCATCTTCAGAGCCAGAGATGTTATCGTTATCGTACCGCATTATCGTTAACTTTAGATATCAGTCAGTTCACTCTGCTGTGAACCGCTAAACAAAACTTCTTTCCAATACTCAAATTCACGGTTTCGTGCAGGGCAGCTTGAGAATAATCAGGACATTCCATACCCCAATTATACACATATTTAGCTGCTCGTATTTATTTTGTTCAAAATGCAGTTGATGTGTAGGATAGCAACCTAGTACTAATTCAATTTTATGTTTGAAATAGGTAAAGTGGGGTATTTTCAAAGATTTCACGTTTATTCATGATTCACAATTCTTTAATTTAACTATCCTTCAGAGTTGTTTTTTTTTTTTTTTTTTTAATATAAAAAAAATTACCTGGAAAAATGTCGATACCAATTTTACAACAAAAAGTAAAGTTGAACATACCTGAAAATACAAACAAAACAAAAATAATATTAAAACAAATTAAACAAAGGATCATTAAAACAACAAGAAATTTATAGAATTATGATTTCTTTCTTATAAAGTTGCAAATAATAATTTAATGGAATAATTAATAGAAATATCGTTAAGATTGAATTGTAATTGAAATGGCTTATTTCAATAGGTTTTTTGATAGTTTTGATTTCACTAATTTGGAATAGATTGCAATCAAAACTTCATCCATAACAGCAGTATTGACCATCCATCGTCCGCTTATAAAATAAATGCATTTTATGAACTTGTAAATGTAAACGAAATTAAAAACTTCTTTAATTATTTTGTGTGCGTTTAACAATGGCTCGTGGTTGATGATGTACATGTACACCTAGTTGTTCCAAGACACTGCTTCGTTGGTTATTAATGTCAAGTTTCATATCTAACTTTTTTTTTTGTATATCTGTCTTCAAAGCAATTTTTTAAGGCGCCTAAGTTTTCTATTCATAGCCTTTGTGTGGTGTAGTACAACAATTATACATGTTCTATTGTTTGTGTCAAAGAATTTATGATGATAGCCAAAGTCTCGAATAAATGCCACCAGCAATGCATTTTCCGGTACAGTACTTGCCTCACCTGAGCGTGAGCACCTGAACGGCACAAGTACTTGATATTTGTGTGTCTTCTTGAAAGAAAAAGACAATTAGTGATGCGACACAACTTTGAGGAGAGTTTCCTTTTTTTTCAGTTTCTTTGCTTTATTATATCTTGTGGATGTTATTGTTGTTTTCTTGCTCCCATACTGGTTATTTTTATTGTTGTACTTTTTTTGTGGTAATTATATGCAATGCGCGCACGCGTACAAAACACCACTTGACTTATTGGCGACAACGATAAAGTTAGAGACAATGTCGGCGGCATTTGAAAACGCAAATAGACTCGTGCCAAGCACAAATGAATCTGAAGATGGATTTTTTACTTCCATTTATACATAAATAAACATGGTGTGTGATGTGATGTGTGTTTTTATAATTTTGTCTTTTTTTTTTAGAAATCGTGATTATTCGAGTGCTAAGAATGTAGCTCTTTTGTTAAATGGGTATTCAAGGGTTATTTTAATTTCAATGAGAATTAATTGAAAAATCGTGCCAAAAGGGTGTCGTGATGGTGGTCTGAGGTTTCAATTTCAATTGAGCTCAGTCAAAGGAGCAGAATTATTGTGTATGGACAACCTTGCCAGGTATAAAATTTAATCTTAGATGTTGACTATACGTTGTTTTTTTTTTATATTTTTTTCTAATTTATGTTTGTCACGGCAAGAATAGTGTAAGTAAAATAGAAAACATAGATTTATTCCTGTTGCCTTGGTAGGGGGATTAAAGAGTTATCGATTGAATAAGCTTTTAAATAGAAAAAGTATTTTGTGTAAACAACAGATTCAATTGAGTTATTTTAGTATAGTAACATAGAAAGAAAACAATATAGACATTTTTAGACAATTATTTCTGAAATATTTTTTTATCGAATTTTTTCAAAGGTTCCATAAATAATCAATTTAATTCTTTGATTAAATAAAACTTTTAATCAATTTAAATCTGAAGACTTAAAATCAAATGGTTGTTTTCGGTGTTTTTGAGAAATTACAAAATTATCACGGCTTCCTCTAACAAAAATTATAATACCTATTAATTAACAATTAATTCATGAAATTTCCGTAAATGTTTTAAATATTTATTTGCCAAACACTCACAAATAAAACATTTTTAAATAATATTGAGCATTCCGTGCTCTCACTTAATAAAAATTGAAAAAAATGTCTAAGAATGTCAGTTTTTTTATGACGTGAACAAAATTTAGACTAGAACAATTAAGTTTTCGAAATTTGGATAGGTACCTACCTATAAGAAGATTAAAACGAAAATGGTTGTTAGTTGAAAAAATACAATAAGGTATATTTACCTTCCATAAAACAATTTTACATAGTGTATTCAAATAAATATTTTATACCTTAACCCAAGTCTAACGATTTTTGGACTTGGTGTAAAGAAAATTACGGACGTTATTTTTTGAATTGCGAGAGACAAATTTTTGTATGTTCATATGTAATAATGTTTTATATTGACGATACAAAATTAAAATTGGTTGTTATAAAAAAAAAATTTAAACAGCATTAGATACTTAAAAAATAAATGAAAAAAAAAATATTTTTTTAACAAAAAATTATATTTTGGAAATCAAAAATTAAAAAAAAAAAAAAAACTAATTAAAAAAGTTTTTTTTGGAAAAAATATATGAATTTATTTAAGAAAAAAGAAGTGTTTTTGAAAAAAAGAATATTTGGACAAGAAAAAAAAAAACATTATAAAAAGTATTTTTAAAAAAAGTATCATTAAAAATAAAATATTAGAAAAGAAGTTCTTTATTTTTCGAAAAACAATTTAATTTTTAGAAAAAAAAGTACATAGGTAGATATACCATTGAAATTAAAAAAAAATTGTTTAAGTAAAAAAGTAGGTTTATTTATTAAATAAGAAATATTAAAGAAATTTCTTTAATAAGAAATATTAAAGAAAAAGCATTTTTTAAATGTAATTAAAAAAAAAGAAATTATTTAAAAGAAAAAAAATTATTTGAGTTTTTTTGAAAAAAAAAAAAAAAAAATAGTGATATTTTTTTAAAAAACAAAATATTTCAGATACCTATAGAATTTATTTTTTTGAAAATAAAATATTTAAAAATGTTTTATTTTACAGAATTGAAAATGATTTCAGAACTAAGCATGTTCGATTCCCATTCATTTTGAATTCAGACTCTCACTTTTGCATTTTTTTTGTATAAAATTGAATCTTTTTCCAATGCGATTGTATTTTTATTTTTTTTTATTTTCAAGCGATGGGCAACTATAAAAGTCCTTAATTCTGAAGGCTATTTAAATTGATTGATTTTATTGAATGGGATTTAAACACTGAATTCGGAATTCATTTGGAATTCCGTGATTTAAGTCCCTAAATGCAAATTATATCAGTGATTTAAAGCAAAAAGTGAATTCTGAAGTTATTTTGAATTCAGTGATTTTAATTCATTTATATCAAATTGAATTCAGACTTTAAGTGAATGCATTCGCAATATATATCATTTTCTTTTACAGCTCTGGTAGCTATTGCTATATTCCGATAGCATCGTAATGCTTTCGACGCTCGAGCTTCTATTATGCAAGGAATGATAAAACACTATACAAAACAAAATTGGAAATAGAATATAACTGTGCAATGGACATCTTAAAGCTGGAGAAAAGAGTGTTTGAATAACGAGAAAATCAACCTTACAAATATGTATTTGTCATAGATATATGTTTTGGATGTTAATAAATGGGAACAAACTTACTGTATGCTACATGGATGTGTACCGTGGCATAGTGGTTAGTGGACTATAACGCCGGTGGTCTGGGTTCAAGCCCTGAATACACAAATTTGGTTTATTTTTCAAGGGCACTCCTCTTGCAAGGAAGTGAAAAATCTTCCAAGAGTAAGTATATCAATGTCATAAAAAGTGCATCTGACCTTTGTCGTTCGGATTCGGCGAAAAATTGTAGGTCCCCTCCAATCATGTTAAACTAACAACACACTCTCTCCCAACTTTGTAATAAATTTAAAAACGAACTTTTTAAATTTTACATTACCTATACGACACTTGGACTATAGGTACGTACTTTAAACTTCAGAGCAATCTAACGTGCTGTTAACGTTCGCCGAAAACGGACTTCGTCAGAAGTACTGACTGATATATTTGTGAGAAAATAGATTCCTTTACACAAACAAGTTTTTACTGAAAAACCATTAGATGGAACACAGCAAACGAGCACTTCAAAAACAGTTCCAAAATGATTATTGCAGTGGTATAAGTGGAGATTGCTCAATCTCAATTTCTTAATGCTTTAGAGCAGCATTTTCTTGTTATTCGAAAACCACACATATGTTCTATATACCAACCTACCACCAAACTTAAAACTTTGTTTTTTTTTTATTTCAAAACTATTTCCATTAATTTAAATTTACATAAACTTCAATGATCAATCAAACCTATTTAACAAAATTACTCCAACACCAAACGCCAGCCATCTACAAAAAAAAAAAATTAAATGAAAAATTAAAATTTAAAAAACCACTTTGTTGGCCTGGCACATGCTAATAACAATTTTACACCTGCCTGCTCAAAATGTCCACATCACCTTGACTCGGCTCGTAACTTTTAACCATGTTTTGCTGCCAACAGCACCACCGTGCCATCCGGACAAATTGCAAAAATATATTTTACCTTCAAAATGAAATTCAAAATTAATATTACACCATCACGAACATCAAGGATATCTACGAAAGCATACATCGTGTTGGTGTCATGTCGTGTGTGTATTATGATGGGTATACCAACAGATGATGCACATTTACTGGAATATAAATCAAATAAGGGCAAACAAAAAAAAAAAAACTGCACAAAACAACCTAAAACTTGATGAGGTATAATTCACATCCTTTCCTATACGTAAAGGTTATAAATTCACTCGCCACTGCTGCTGCACCTTGCTTAATTATTTAGCAAAATGCCACCACAAAATAGTGGCGACGCTGTGTTAGCGACCGACTGATGACGTTCCGCAGATGCACAATAATACTTTGTTGTTGTTGTTGGATCACCTGCGCCTCCTGATTTCTCCATAATGATGTTTGTTTTTTTGTTTTCTGTCATTTTATTTATCTAGTCCGTGGAAATCTCTAAAATTGATATCCTCGCGGTGTCACCAGGATATGTTGTCGTATAAAGTTAATTGTGATTTCATTTTATATCCAAAACCAAATTGAAAGGTCGTAATTGGAATAAATTGGATTTGAAGTAGCTAGGTGATAAAAGTCAAGCGAAAGATACACATCATGTATAATGCAGATACACATCATAAGGACACCATCATTGCATCGCAGCAGATATGTAGATAGGTACCAACCTGCGCTTCATGATGAAAAGTAAAATGGGTCATGTCCCTGAGTAAATTGTATGCAATTTTCATCGCGGGAGCTTTCGTTTTAAGTTTCGAGAAATGGGTGCGGTTCATGATGGAGAATTTATTATTCCAGGGCACAAAACAAAAAAAAAAAAGAACAGAAGAAGAACGACACCACACTATATATTCTATAGAAACACTAACTTCAATTCAAATTCTGTTATAGATACTTCATTGAGGACAGACCTCTTGAACTTTTGACCGAGAAACATTATTTTGCAATAAAAAATAATATACGAGTATCTCAAAAATAATATCTCCGTTTCCTTCAAAACGCCAGTAATTTGAAGTATTTTCAAAGTTCTACAAGTAGAAATTTACTTGAATCTTTCGTAGTTCATCAAAAATCAGGATTGTCCTTTGATTAAAGTGAATAAGAGAAACTGCATGACGATAAAATATCAAATGAGATAGATCGACGATTACAGTGAAGTGCAGCGCAAGATACAAGATACAAGGTATGATGATATAGAAGTTAAGAAGTTCTTTTATTTATTTTCATCTTTTTTTTTCAGAACTAGGTGAGTTTTCTTTTCTACCAGAGAATAAATGTGTGTATTCGGAGAAGAATAATACCAAAGAAATTGGAGCAAGGATAACAGGGAGTACTTCATTTTTTTTTTTTTTTTTTTCATTTCAAACAAGAGTATTATACACAGAAGAAGAAAAGTTATAACGCATTGAATATGTGTCAAATTTCCGACATAGCGTCAAGGGATTGAAAGGATGTTGTTTGTATGTACCACGAAAGGGTTGAGCTCTTGAGCAATTGGAATTACATTTTTATTTAATGAGCAAATGGCAAGTGGATATACCTTTACTTGAAGAAAGTTTGTCACAGTATGGTATGCAAGAAGAGGGATTTTAAAATATAAATATAGATACACAACAAGAGCGTATGATTTGCATATAAGATGCATCAAAATGTGGATGTTGGAAATTCGAAGCATCAAAAAAACTTATATTATCAAATGTTTAGTTTGAATTTCAAAATTAAAAAGGTTAATTGGGAGCCACTTTAAAAATGAAAACGAAATAAGTTAGGGTGAAGAGAGATTATCCTTTTTTATCAGAATGTACCTCGAAATGTACATATATGATTCGCAGAAAAACTGCTGAGATTGAAAAAAAAACACTAACATTTCTGCATGATATCTTGGTACAGAAATTGACGAAGTTTCTTTTTTTTTTAGAAAATATTACCATGTAGTTAAGCCGAACAAAATTGGTGCGGGGGTTATGATATTTGCTGTTCATTTTCACTACTTTTCTTCTTCTCCTTCGAGTTAATATGTCGACAATTTATGTATCGACCAGTTAAATTTCAACATTTTAAAATCTCGATTTCAAAAAATGTCAAACTCATCAAATAAATAAAAGGCATACGACTGAGTCGGACAAACTTGCTCTTGTGGAAGATTACTGTCCCATGGCTAATGATACTAAACAAGAAGCTTAATTGAATAATCGCAAGTAAAAAAAAACATTTGATCATGAATATTATTGATTATTTTGGTTTACAAACCATTTTCAACATTTTCACTAGCGGAATTAATAAGATTAGAATTATTATTAAAAAAATATTAATCAGAAGATGTAAAGGGTTTTTAGCGCCGTAGTTTGATCTACTACTGAAAATATTACAAATTGGCAACTGCCTTCTCAAACTTTATCGACTAGCGTTGAAATTCAATCGATGGAGCTAAAATTGATCCATTGATTATCCCGACTATAAAAGTCTATATACGCTATGTGACTCGGTAGATATGGAAGATTTATTAATTGAAGTCTTCAAGCGTAAGGTTGCATCCGACCATGGAAAAAATCGTAAACAAAATCTCATAAATCTTCTTTCAATGGACTCCAATCTATTTATGTAAATCATATTATAAGGCACCCATACATTACAACCATATTCCAAGGGATCATGGAACTCACGAGAAAATTGTTTAATGAACCCAAGAGTCACGTTAGCTTTTTTACATAAATATTATAGAAAAGCACAATTTTCTTGCGTGTAAAACATATCGTTTTACACTTGTTAATAATAATAAAATTATACTATATTGATATTGCACCATTTCCAAAAACTGTATAGATTTCCTTGTAAAAGTTTACAGTCTCCAATTGAGGTTATTTTTCGAAAAAAAAATCACGTCATCAGCATAAATAAGACACATAGAATTAACTAGGACGGACGGGAGATCATTAATAAATAAAACAAATAATAACGGACCAAGATGCCTACCCTGCGGTACTCCTGAGTTAACAGTCAAACATTTAGAACGTTCACGTTTAGATGGCAGGTACCGTTAATAAGGTGATTAAAAAAAATCTAAAGAAAAACTTCATTATTGGCAATAAATTATTCACATAAAATTTTATCAAAATCGATCGTATTTTATGGAGAAAACATTTATTTTCTATAGCGTTTATATGGCAGGTACCGCTTCTTACCAAAAACTTAATTTTTTTCGAAAGAATCAGTCATACAAAGTTTTAACAATCATCTACAGAAGTACACATGTTAAGCCATAAGCAATGATTCAACAACAACATATTATATTGTCATATTAACTAACGGTCAAATTAATAATGATTAAAATTGGTTCAGGGAATGATGTTAACATTCCGCGTCTTCTAGCATAATTCCCTTAACCATTAAATTATCAAAATGTCGAATTTTAAACGTCGCTTTATCGAACAATCGACATTCTTCTTCCTCCTCTTTTTCTTCTTCTTCTTCTTCTTCTTCTTTTTCTTCTTCTTCTTCTTCTTCTTCTTCTTCTTCTTCTTCTTCTTCTTCTTCTTTTCTTCTTCTTCTTCTTCTTCTTTTCTTCTTCTTCCTCTTTTTCTTCTTCTTCGTCTTCTTCTTCTTCTTCTCCTTCTTCTTCTTCTTCTTTTTCTTCTTCTTCTTCTTCTTCTTCTTCTTCTTCTTCTTCTTCTTCTTCTTCTTCTTCTTCTTCTTCTTCTTCTTCTTCTTCTTCTTCTTCTTCTTCTTTTCTTCTTCTTCCTCTTTTTGTTATTCTTCGTCTTCTTCTTCTTCTTCGTCTTCTTCTTCTTCTTATTCTTCTTCTTTTCTTCTTCTTCCTCTTTTTCTTATTCTTCTTCTTCTTCTTCTTCTTCTTCTTCTTCTTCTTCTTCGTATTCTTCGTCTTCTTCTTCTTTTTCTTCTTATTTTTCTTCTTCTTCTTCTTCTTCTTCTTCTTCTTCTTCTTCTTCTTCTTCTTCTTCTTCTTCTTCTTCTTCTTCTTCTTCTTCTTCTTCTTCTTCTTCTTCTTCTTCTTCTTTTTCATCTTCTGTTTTTGTTCTTAATTTTTTGCATTCGTCTTCTTTTTCTTTTTAGCAGATCTTAGCCCACGGTGTATATATGGAAGGGCAGATTGTTTTCTAATCATTTTTTCAGCAGGTCTCAAACGTGTTCGATGACGAAGCCACGTTATCATTTCCACTTTTTTTTAATAGTCGGAACCGCGCCTAGCATCGTGTGGTCTAAGCATTGTCCTGCTTCAGCAGGAAGTTTTCTGCAATAACTGGTGCGATTCGAACCACATATCCACATATACTCCTCCAGAATGTTTTCAATGATACTCTTTGGCAACAGTAGCCCAGAGGGCACATTTCTGGGGAGGTTCCCGTTCCACTTGATGCAGACAAAAAAATTTTAAACACGCGAAAAAACAGAGCTGTGTATCGTGGAAGGATCGGTAAACTCCAGTTAAGCCTTTTTTTTTTGACTAATTTTCTTGAGCTTTAAGCTAATTTCTATTCTTAGTTTAAGGTTTTTCTTTTGCCGAAATTTAAACTCTTACTCGGGCAGAATTTATTTTCCACAACGAACCCAATCTCTTAATTACATATAAACAGCAGCTGCAAAACAAATAGGTATATCAAAACCACCCCGGCACACTTATTGTCCAAATTAACTATAGAACTCACCGCCAAAAACATCTGCGGAAACGTTTATTACTCCCACACAAACATCATTATATTCCTTACCTATGCTGACAAGCATAATTGCAACACGTTGTTTCTCCCCCACAAAACAACTAAAACCGCACAAACCAACCAAGCAACCACCCCCTCATATTGTCAATTACACACTTCAATTACACCAAAACTCACTTTTCAATTCAACCAATCGACACAAACAGTCATAAGTTGCAAACAGGTTTCATAGTTGCAATATACTCGTACTTGAGAAAATAGTTAAATGAAATTGTGTTGCACCTTGCAACACCGAAACTGTTACACAATCCAAAAGATACATAATATTATTAGATTATCTATATTCTTAACCATGAAATAATAATTATGTAGTCGCAATGTAAAGGAGAGATAAAAAGATACATACGTAGATACTTTAAAAAGCGAAATGAAGGCCGCATGTCAGTCAGATACTCTCAGATCGAATGTCGCACACGTTCAACGATCAGCAATAACGATGCCGACACGACGAGCGACGTTGTCGGTCGCCCGGTGGCTGGTCGGTCGTCGTGAACCATCACTCACTGTCATCGACTTTTTTTTACACTCTTTGACTACAAATGCATGTTGCATGTTGCAGACAAACGATAGATAGATGCATCGATATAAAGATACGGAAACTCGTTTCAATTTGAGTCTCATAAACGTCATAAGAGCCTAATTGCCATATCGATTAGATGTCAATGGATGGATGACCAAGCAATCCGAAGTTGAATTCAATCATGGGAGTTATATTTCCAATTCCTCCATCTCCTGACATTTAAATCGCATTTCAATTGCATCTACAAGATACAAATACAACAACATAAAGATAGATCCAAACACAAGACAATAAAAAAGAAAACAAATCTATCGCCGCTTTTGATTAATTCCATTTAAATTGTTCAACATTTCCATAGAAGTGCGGGCCAAACGACCGACATTGGCGCCATAAGACATGTTCACGTTTGAAACTGCCATCGAATTGGAGCTAAGCTTCTTACCCTCACCTCACCCTTCCTTCACAGGGTTTTCTTGGTGTGAAGAGGCAAGGGGATGTTAAAATGAAAGTTATAGTCTTTTCGAATCAAATTTAAACTTTTTTTTTACACTTTTGGAGCATAAAAAAAATATGAAAACCATAACTGATGATGAAGGCCAGACGCAAAAGTGTGTATAGCAAACATGCTCTGACGGATTGTCCCTTTTATGCCAATTAATCTTTTCTGGTTGTCTTGGATAGCGAGACGCGTGGGTAGGCAAAATTAATATGCGTTCAGTACGGAATGATCTAATATGCGGAACGATTTTTATTCATTTATACATATATTGTATCTATCATATTATTATTGGACTTTTGACGGTTTTTGGCTATAGAAATAATCATACATAAGTTGTTTTGATAAAAAAAATGTGCGTTCATACTGGAGCAGATTAAGGAAGTCGAGTTAAAATTAATGCTGCGGCAATTTTATTTATGACATGTCGTACTTGTATGACTTAAGATTGTATAAATATTTTATAATGTGTTTGGTGTTAAATAATATAGAAGTTCAATGTTCTATCAACCCACACATATGGTATGATTTACGAAATGGAAAGTTTTGATCATAGTGCGATGTATTTTATGTGTTTTTTATGTGTTTTCATCAAGCAAGACCTCATCAATTAGGTTTACTCGTATTATAATATAAAAAAAAACCTATGATAATAGAAATTGTGATGTAATGTACACTCCGTGTCACTTGATTAAGGACAGGCAGTTTTCCATTTTCATTTTGTGATATTTTTCAAACCCCTCGGTATTTTGATAAAAACCAAATGCACAATGAATGAAGGATATATTAGGTTTATATTGTAAAAGGACAGTAGACAAATTTACCTGTTTCAAGCTTAAAAAACAATTAAACAGTAAAATTTTTGTTTGTATAAATAAATGATAGTTTTATTCCAAGAATTGCAACAGTTTTTAGTAATGGGTACTACCTCGTGATCGCTGAATCACTTCAAGTAGCCTGCTGTGTAGAGATTCATAGAGTTTTGTCACATCACCAAGCGAAATTTCGGACCAGACTTGTTTTATGGCTTCAATTATCTCTTCCGTTTCATCATATTGCCTTCTTCCTTCGTAGACTTTTCTTGAAAGCCAACCCCACACGTTTTCCATGATGTTAAGGTCGGGTGAATATGGTGGCCATGCAAGTAGGTTTACATTTTGTTTCTGAATCCAGGCTTTTGTTGTCCGTGCGGTATGTATCGGTGCATTGTCTTGTTGCAAAGTCTATCGATGTCCACCAAATATTTCAGAAAACTGCAGAAAAGCTCTCTGCAGTATCAATTTGTAAGTGGTTGCGGGGATTTTGGAGCTTTGGAAATCCAGTTCTACAGTTCCGTAATAGATTATTGCTGCCCATACCATTACACCACTTCCTTTGATGTGCCGCCTTTGGAAATGCATTTCTTCTTTTCTCAAATCATGAAAATAAAAGCTGTATCCATCAGGTCCGTCCAAATAATTTTTTTTTTCATCAGTAAAGACTAGGTACGGTATGCCACTCTCAATTCCATCTGATGTGACTTGTTGCAAATTCAAGCCTTTGGCTTTTACGTGCGGCATTCAATGGTGGTTTCCTGTTAATTTTTTGATGGCGAATATGGTCGGCCTTCTGTATCGCCCAAAAAACAGTCGATCTACTAGCTTTAACTCCAATTTCTGCCTTAATTTTACTTACGGAGAGCCTTGAATTTGAAGCTGTTCTCAGTATTGCCCGCCTTTCCTTACATGTAAGTGATCTTCTGATTCTTCATTTGCGGTTCTTTCCATACTTTTCCGGGTCCTTAAGATAATTGTTGACAACACTTGCTTCTTTCAATCTTCTTGGCTATAAAACGGATGCCTCAATCAAGGGAGTCGGGATTTTGGCAGTCGGGATTTCGTACCCAACCCATATTCCGATAACTTAAATGCTTTTAAGTGTATTTTGGTGAAACTGGGCATAAGACCAGTTAAAATGTTTCTTGTTCCTCACTTACGTTATTCCTCTAAAGAAAATTTTAAAGGTTAAACGTAAAATTACATCTTCAAGCTTTAGATACAAACAAATAAATAAATATTCCTATTTGTTTTATGAAAAAATCTTCATTTAATTTTTGGAGCTATAAAATTCTTATCTAAAATGCTACATAAATTTTAAGCTTTAGAAGATTCTTTTTTTAATTTATAAAACACATTTCAACGTTCTTTTAGTATCTTGAATCTTCAAAACATGTTAAAGTGAATGTCATTAAAACAATTTCAACGGGCGGGTGTTCCGCTTTATGTTCAATTACCGTCTATACCTTCATTTTAGAATCTTAAATTAGTCTTCATTTTATCACATAAACACTTTATTACACGTGGTACACCCCATTGCGTACATTTTTACAATCTTCTAATTAACATATCTGACCGAGTATCCCAATTCACAACAAAGACTAAGTAGAAGATAGAGTATCTAAAAAGACTATGATGAGTCCCCTTTTTATTTTTATTATTTTTTTTTTTTTTTCTTTTAAGTTGTATATTGTGTATCCAATGTCATGATGGGAAATTTCCCATGCAAGGGAGCCGAACTAACTGCAATGCTCCATCAATTCCTTCCTCTATATCCAGTCCCAGTGTGTGTACTGTGTAGGTAGATTGTGGAAAATACAAAAGGGTGGGTCGTTTATCCCATTCCACAAAAAGAGATTAATCCCATGCCATAATTTTCATTTTACTTTTATTTCTATTGTCTGCTCGGGCATGCGTGTAATTTGTGTAATGTAACACATGAGTGTTCCACCAGTCGGTCGTCTTAATTTCATATGAACACGTCCGTCGTCGTCGTCGAACTTCGAAGCCCACGACCAAGACGACTGATTGGGGGCCTTTTCGCTGTCGTAAAAGCATATAAAGCTCATTTCTCAAATCCTAAATCCTTTTGGCTAAAAGTCGAACACATTCGCACAAACTCTTAATAGTCTTCCGACTGGGCTGGGAGCTGGGGACTGAAGGCTTTGAGAGTTGAAGCGGCTCGCATATTAGTAAAGAAAAAGGTGTTAAGAATTTAAGAATGAAACTAAAATAAGTCGTAAAATTGCGAAGCCTTAAGAAGGACTAAGGTATCCTCCTATACAAAGGTACTTTATATGCTCCCATTCCCCTTTTGGCGTTCTGTCTATCAAACGAATGAGGTTCAAATTACACTTTGGACGAAGGATGACGACGGTTTCGTCGAGCGGCTGGCAGACTAACACTAGAAATGTTTATTTTTGTTTTTTTTTTTTATTGTTTTGTTTATTATTTTATGTGTTTTGATCCCCAAAGGCTCACAGGGAGAATATTAGGAGCTAATGAGGAGGTTTTTGTTTCGAGTTGACAGCTAATGGCTGGGATTGGAGGGAATTAATTTAAAAGGTCTTAGAGATTAATCTACAAATCATGTTAACCGCCTGGAAATTTGTTAGAGAAATGAATGGCCACCAGGGGTTGGTATAGGTTGGTTGGTTTGTTGTTAGTGTGGGATTTGATTAACGGCATTTAAAAAGTTATGACTCTCTATACCTTTTGTCGCATTCTTTGTGGCTGTTAATATTTTGCCGCACTTTTTTTTTTTTTGTTCGTGTGTCTCTTGAGTAAATTTGAATTTTATTTTATTGGCCGATAAATAATTTGCTTAGTTCTGCGGAATTGGGTGTCATTCAATTTTTTTTAACCCATAAACCTTATTTAATTGCATCCGTAGAGGATTTTTGGTTAAAATAAATAAATTTGTTTTTTTTTAGGTTCCTGGTTTTTAGTTATTTTTGTTTTTTTTTTTATTTATTCATTTACGACTTTAAATGATGTCCAATTTATTTAAAAGAAAATGTCAGATCGTAGAACATAAGCAATACAAATTTGTTTGCCAAGTTTTTTAGTGAAAAAGACGCTAATAAAATCAAATCCAAAAGCATAAAATATTAAAAAAAAAAAAAGTATTGGATTCGTGGAAAAAAAAATGATTTGGGATAACAATCAAACATGACATCACGATATGTCAGTCAAGTTCGCATTACAACTTTTAAATTTCAAAAGTTTAACTATTAAATTAATTTTCGTGAATTTGTCGTGCAACTAAAAATTTTTTCGCGCCACTTTTTTTTTTTTAATATTTCAATATTAGTTTTCGTTTACATTTAAGCCTCTTCTCGGGTCGTAGTGCTAACTTGACAGTCAAATTAGACAATTTTTTTTTAGTTGCATGACAAATTCACGTCAAGAAAACTGAAAAAGATCACTAACAGCTTCAAGTTCAAGGCTCTCCGTAAGTAAAATTAAGGCAGAAACTGGAGTTAAAGCTGGTAGATCGACTGTTTTTCGGGCGATACAGAAGGCCGACCATATTCGCCATCAAAAAATGATGGTACAGCAAAGGAGGTGTAACGGTATGGGCAGCAATAAGCTATTACGGAACTGTAGAGCTGGATTTCCAAAGCCGCAATCACTTACAAATTGATACTGCAGAGAGATTTTGCGCAGTTTTCTGAAATAGTTGGTGGACATCGATGGACTTTCCAACAAGGCAATGCACCAATACATACCGCACGGACAACAAAAGCCTGGATTCAGAACCGAAATGTAAACCTACTTACATGGCCACCATATTCACTCGACCTTAACAGCATGGAAAACGTGTGGGTTTGGCTTTGAAGAAAAGTCTACGAAGAAGGAAGGCAGTATGACGAAACGGAAGAGATAATTGAAGCCATAAAACAAGCCTAGTCCGAAATTTCGCTCGGTTATTTGACAAAACTCTATGAATCTCTACACATCAGGCTACTTGAAGTGATTCAGCGATCACGAGGTAGTACCCATTACTAAAAACGGTTGCAATTCTTGAAATAAAACTAACATTTATTTATACAAACAAAAATTTTACTGTTGAATTGTTTTTTAAGCTTGAAACAGGCAAATTTGTCTACTGTCCTTAATCAAGTAAAACAAAAAAAGCAGGTACATTATGACCGTTTTGGGAAAAGCGTCATAAATGTTGCAATTATCAACATAATCCTAAATTTTTTTTACAATATAAACTTAATATATCCTTCATTCATTGTGCATTTGGTTTTTATCAAAATACCGAGGGGTTTGAAAAATATCGCAAAATGAAAATGGAAAACTGCCTGTCCTTAATCAAGTGACACGTAGTGTATTTCATATCAAATTACCTGCTTATCAACGTTTATGGGTTCTATGGCTATGTCGTGAAAAAATTAAATCGTATGCTAACCCTCTGAGGATTACTTAGTCCTCGTAATAAATATGCAGAAAATAGAGCCAAACATAACATACTATACTGGGATGCCAAGTCAAGTTATATTTGAATCAAAATTCACATTGTAACTTCATCATACCCTATAGTTTTTAACTCGGTGAATGAACTATACCGCGAAAACCTACTCACATTTGAAATAACATAAGAAGAAAAACAAAGCCCTAGTATTTTATTGTCCAACATAAAAAGAACTCTATAAGAAGATAATCCCTCATTGTAAGGATTTTCCAAATTCTTTAAAATATATACGCATGCCAAAGCCCTCTCGTTTTCCAAAGCCGACTACTCAACCATATTTCTCACAATTCTTTGTCGATTCAAAATTCTTTTTATTTCCAACTTACGATTCCAATCAAATGGCTTTCATTAGAACACATTTAATAAAAAAAGGAAAAAAAGAAAACAATACCATAACGAGCGAGTGCTATCGATTCGATTGGGTTAGCAAGCTTTATATGAAAAAAAAAAACAATAACGTTCTGGTACGTTTCGCTTTGACAAAAGGGCTTCCTTTCTGTCGTTCGTCGATAACAATGAACCACACTTCCCGATATATTTCTAGATTTCTATGTCTGCCTATTTACTGTTACGATTTTACAATCATCATCACATCAGCATCACAAAGAGGTGGAAACTTTATGTGTCACAAAACAGAACACCAAAATCACGGAAATACCATTATGGTTGTTCGCGACATCTCCACCAGAGCATGGTTATAGAGTAAAGTAATGTACGGATGGGGGTATACTACACCAGAACTCCACAAAATCTATATACAAAAAGTAAGCCCCCATAGTAGAGTGAGTATCTGTGTTAAGCTTAATGCAATGCATTTATAACTTTTCCTGTGCATGTAATGGAGAAAGATACATTCTTATTCACAGATAGAATTTTAGTTTTCATATGTTTCTTTTTTTTTTATTTAACCATATTTTTGTGACTTTTTATTCTGGAATAGACCAACGACCGGCAAACAGACAGATTGCAACACTACAAGAATAAAATGACACACAGATAAAAAAAAAAACAAAAAAAAAAGATACTCCTACTGAATGACAGATGAATCTGGAAATTATTTCATTTGCTCTTCAGCACACTAGAATACAAGAAAGATAGCACGAATGGAGCGCTGAAGTGAAAAAACAAAAACACATACCATACTTTGTGATGACAACTGCTATATACAAATACAACTCAGTCGAGCCGACCGACCTAAAACTACTATAGGAGCAGAGAACCAAACCACTCAAGAGTATGTTGGGTTGAGTTGAGATGTGTGTTGGCCGTTGGGTGGTG
Organism: Baccha elongata; assembly: GCA_951217065.1. NCBI lineage: Eukaryota > Metazoa > Arthropoda > Insecta > Diptera > Syrphidae > Baccha > Baccha elongata. The sequence continues at coordinate 47,677,488 of OX578274.1, forward strand.
TGATGATGGTACTCCCTGGCTAGAGATGGATGATGATGATTTTTGTAGTTTGTTCACCATGGGAGGTTCAATGACATTTTCTCGCCGCAAGAGACAACGCCAGCAACAGCATCAGACAGAGATGTCATATTTTTTAAGGAGAATTTCGCAAGCAACTAAATTAATAATGTTTTTAACTTTTAGTTTTTCTTTTTGAATGTAGAAACATGTGCCTTTCAAAAAGAATGTAGAGAGATGTGAGGGGTTGGGTACGAAATCTCAAATGACAAAATCTTGAATTCAAAATCTCGAGTGAAAAAATCTTGAATGACAAAATCTCGAATGCCGTAATCTTGAATGAGGAAATCTCGTATGACAAAATCTCGAATGAAAAATATTGAATACAAAACTACTATTGTATTAGAAAAGTAGTGTCAGTTTATAGCGCATAAACAGTGAGCTAGGTATGGGGCATGCAAACCTCTTGCCAGAGGCAAAGTTTTTTTTGGATTTAGCATTTATTTATTTAAAATCGAGGTACTGTTCGAAATTTTTGCCATTAGAGATTTTGTCATTTAAATTTTTTTACCATTTACCGAGAATTTATTCGAATACAAATTATCGACTAAGAGAGGAACTCGGACTCAATTTCATATGCAAGAAAACGAGTTCACTCTCTCCAGTTCTGACGAACTTAAATACTTCTTCCAGCCCTGCTCTATAGTATTCGGGAAAAATGTTCAGTGAAGCACTGAATAAGAATTACCAAGAAAGTCGAAACTTAAATTAATTCTTTCTCTTTAACTTTACAAGCTGCAATATATTAGCCCAGTTCAATGTTTTCATATATTATGTGGTGGTACATTTCAATTGGAACATAAACAAATATATAAAAGGGTTTTTAACTGAGCACACGCATTCATGAAGTAGAAATCAAAAGCGAAATAAGTGTATGCGAGTTTGATCTGCGAGATTTTATCTTTGTTATATATGCCACATGTGGCTTTGTTTCCGTTTTTAGGTGGAAATAGGAAATCATCAGTCATATGGCATTGTTTCATAGCTTCTATGAAATTATGTTTTGTCGGACTTTATTTAGTTCTTTAATACTCTAGGAAAATAAATGGATTCGCGCAACTTAAAACTTTAATAAATAAGAAAAGTTTTTTGTCAACCCTGGAGGTATTTTCAAAACAACATATTTAAGTGCAGAAGCTTTTCTAATGCGGCTTTTTTATGTTTTTCGCAATTGACATTTGGTTTGGAAACCACCAATTTTTCCTTTGATTATATGCGCAGACCTTGTCAAATTAACAACGAGATCTTCAATTCGAGCCACTGAATTGTTGGTAATGACAAATGGGATAAAATAGATATTGAACCGTAAAGAAAAAAGAACTGCTTTTCTGATAAAATAAAAAAAAAATAACTAAATTACGTTTTATAGTTATCTTTTTTTCACCATATGTTATTAAGAGAATTAACCAGCGATGGTATACCACAAGAATCTGTTATATATCGGCATAAATTCACTCTTGGTTCCAATGATACCCCTGCTATTTATCGCAGAAAATAGTTTTCACTTATGTCACTTATTTTTCTAAACTATATAGTTTTCTCAATTTCAGATCAACAACCACTAACGTTTCGAAATTTGTTTTATTAACCCTCTGCCTACATAATTCCAGGGAAATCGATGTTGTTTCGAAGTCTTTTTACAGATTGAAGTCAATTTACTATACTAAGAACTTGAATTTAATAATAATAATAATAATAATAATAATAATAATAATAATAATAATAATAATAATAATAGTAATAATAATAATAATAATAATAATAGTAAATTGACTTCAAGCAATAAAAAGACTTTAAGCAGTCAAAAGAATATAAAATATTTTTAAAAGACATCAAAGAATTCGAGCAGTTAAATCTACTGTATTCTTTTTACTTTAAGTCTTTCGACAGCTCTTAAAAATATTTTAGTAAAGACTTCAAAATTAACTGGGAGTTTAATTTGTAAGTACTGGTATGAAGAATAGGAATGTATTCCGAAAAATAAGTAAAAAGACTGGGACTTCACATCATGCAATACCAAAATACTGCATTCTTTATAGCTCTGCCCTCAAGGTAGCCACATAGGTCCACTTCTTTTTATTATTACAATAAACTATAATGACTATAAAGCATTCTAGTAACTAACTTTTGAATGACGATAGCAACATTTTAAAGATTATTTCTTCAACACGTGACTTAACTTTTTTCAACTAGATCTTGATAATTTCTAAGTATATGGTGCCACTAAAAAGATACTGATACTAAATATTTCCGAATGACATTTAATCACAATTCAACACTGAAAGCCTTCTAACAGTATTTACTTTCTTAATAACCATATTTACCGTTGAATTTTAAAGTTAATTCAGCATTTGGTTTCGTAAAACGATGATTCAATGAATTCTCTAATTCTATCAGGCCTTTGTTTGTCTCTTGTTTGAATACGCTTCCTAAATATAGTCAGAATACCATTTTTCGCAAATTATTTAACCATTATTTCAATTTTTCCACCCCATATGAATTTTCAACAAGATCAGTAACATCCTTTGTTGTCAACTAAAAGCATACCATCAATAAAGCACAAATACTTTTCTAATGAAATTCACCTTAACTCATTTGGTAGCCTTGTTGCTCGCAGGCCTATCTCTCTAAGTTTGTCCAACACTCAAGGCTCATGAAAGTAAATAAAGAAGAAGAAAAACAAAAAAAAAAAACTTTTCACAACAAGGCCCAATTGACATAGAATAAATGACTGACTATAAGTTTGTCTATCTTTAGGATTCAGTTTCTGTTTTTGATGTGTGAATGTTGTGCGTTTTATGAACGAAATGAACACAAGAATATAGAAATTGTTACAGAGCGCATCAAGGAATGAAGATAACGATCTCTATTGCATGATGTTGCCTTTTGCTGGATGTTGATGATGATGGAGGAGGTGCCGCTTTTGGTGTTCCTGTCATTGCTACTGCAGACTGCTGTGCAAGTTTTAATGCGCACACATCAGTGATCAAGCAAGTAGGACTTCTTCATAATTTTATGATAGTTTTACATGTTGTGTCGCAAAAAAAAAAACACATTTTTAAGATGGTTCCCTTCCGGTCTGTGATAAGAGAGTGGATAATATGTGTAGTCTGTGCCATTGATGATGGCAAAATGTAAAGATAGAACAAAAGTATGATTATTCTGACAGAATCGCCTTAGGGAAAAGATTTATTTGAAAAGAGGGAAGTAAGTTTATTTAACGACCATGCGACATCAGAAAAAAAAAGGGAAACTAGAATAAGTTTTGCTTTTGGCGAAATAGTGTTGAAAACTATCTCTTCTGTTTTTTGTTTTTGGAAAAAAAAGCTTTTAAAAAAGAAAGATATATGAGGAGATAGAAGTCATTCTTTTAGTTTGTCCTCCTACGCAAGAACGCATGACTGACTGTGAAAAAGAGGTCCATGTCCTTTTGAGGATACAATGAAAGTTAATTTTTTGTTGTTGCTTTTAGTTCTGATGGACGTACATCAACACTAATGGGTAACTAGTGTCATAATAGAACAAAGAGAATGGGTTTTATGTTTTATATTCCATCATCATCTTTATATGAAGAAAATGAATTGTAGCGACACATTCATACTTTGCCTTCGTTATATTCTAAAGTAGTTTGGAAAACCACATATTAAAGTAAGTTTGAAAAAGCACTCAGAATTAACTAGGACAACTAACTTTCTATTAAAAATGTTGATGGATCTCTTTTGTGTGGTTTATTATTTTAGATTTAGTCGAGCAAGAACATAGAAGAGTTAAGAGGCATTTTTCTTTTCGTTAATAACGTTTTTTTTTGCTGATCCCATACCTAAGTTTTGAACCTACAACGTAGATTACTTGCAATATATATACTAATGTAAGCATTTGCATTCATTCACTCTAATAGTTACTTTTGAGTTAAACATGTTTGAAGTTGATTCGAATACGCTCTAATTTTCCAGCAACAACGCCATAGTTGATTTCATACTTAATCAACAACAAACGTGTTTAATTAGCTATTTAACTAAATATTATAAAAATTAACGCGATTTTGGTTGAAACATCATGTTTGTATAAACAACGTTTCATATTCAAATCATCAAATCTATCGTATATTTGATTTGTTTCAAAAGACTATTCTCATATTTCTTACATCACAAGCGTTGTTGATCAACAACTATCGTTGTTGGTTAAGAATTTTTGTGCTCATGTTACTATTCTTTTAGTGATAGCTTAAGCACAAAACTAACAATGGCGTTATTGCTTTGAACAACGAAAATTGTATCATTGAAATAAAAAAAAATTAAAATTCCAATTTGTTCAAATTCAAAATTTTTATGTTTAACTCAAAAACAAACAAGATTTATGACTGAATATATCAACGTTTTTATTTCGGTGTTGTCACACCAAATTTTATCAAAATCGAAGGTATATTTTACGAGAAAAATTGGATTGTGTTTATTTGCCAGGTACCGTTAATAAGTAAACTTTTTCTTAAAAAAAAATGAAAAACACAACCTTTGACTACAAGATTATTGTACGAAATTTTATCAAAATCGATCGTATTTTTTTCGAGAAAAATTGAATTATCAGTTACGTTTATATGGCAGGTACCGTTATTTTCAGACATAGGATAAAAATCAAAAATACGCCTGGTCTATTACTGTTACGAAAACCTAAAAGATACTTTGTAAAAATCTACTTTGTTATTTAGTTTTCATTTTACTTATTAGATTTTGTGTTCCTAATGTTTTTATGATTATTGAATTTTATAATCATTATTAAAAATAATATTGAAGAGCGAAGCTAGATTTTTCATTTATTAGTTATCCATAAAAAACCGATATTATTGAACACTGGTGTCAGAAGTAAAATGGTCAAATACCAACAATTACAAGTAGACCAACTGAAAAAGGAGTTGGCCAAATTGGGGGAGCCTATAACTGTGGGAATAAGGCGGAATTACAAATTCGTTTAAAATCCGCTCTGCCTAATCAAGGGCTTGACCTAGAGGACATGGAGTTTGAAGAGGAAAATTCAGTTGAACAAGATTCCCAGAACAAGAATTAAAAGAAGTTAACACTCCACTAAAGGGTTTCGAAACACAACAGTTTGTGTTGCTATTGTTTCTGCCATTTAAATAAAAAGTAAAATTTTGATTTGAATAAGTGGTGATTTATAAGATATAATTGTTTTTTATCAGTCCCCTGGTATCAAAATATCAATCCTCTGACCAAAAAAAATTGCAAAAAAAAATTGTTAATTGCTCTACGAAAGTGCACTTCGTCTTTTATTCTTGTTACATGCCTTGGCAAAGACTTCCACAAGCGGGTAGCGTTGATAAAGAACTGCCGTTCGTGGTCAAAACTTTTATGCATTTTGAAATTATTGGGGTTATTAGGAATCTTTTTTCTTACGGAATTATAACCATATTTGAGAACTGTATGCAGAAAGTAAAAAATTCAGAGGGAAAAACGTTTTCTAAGGATATCCCTACAATGCTGTATTATGTTCCTAAAGAACAACATCTCAATCATTAGTTCCTTATTAATCAATATCTTAGTAGATATCTATTCATATAGATACATATTCGTCCTGGAAATTTTCCACGATAAATAGTCAACCTATCTCGTCATAAACGCTTCTTTCTTAAAGTAACAATTCAATTGAAAATATTAACAATCTGACATGATCAATTTCTAAAAACGTGAAGATCCCAGCTTGGGATTTTCTGCAGTCGTTCCGAGGTTGTTGAGAGCATACCTCACTTGTGGGATGTCTCTGGATTCTCGAATCACCACATCAATTTACGTGGTTTATACATTCCCGGGAAGATCCAATAGACCTAGTATAACAATGACTGAATTATAATTCTCGGGACGGAAATGGACATTTCGTAATATCAAAATTTAGTTGAGATGATTATGCAAGATTTTATGCAGCGTGTAACAATTTTGAAGAGTATTCAGATCAAGATATATTTTATCATTATCCGCGTACATTAAGCAAACAATGTTTAATCTTCCAATGCCTTGAAGTTGAAGATCAATAATGAAAATAATGAAAAAAAAGTGGCCTAAAGTGTCTCCGTTGTGGTAGCCCCGATAACTCCATAATAGAAATCGAGAAATACATCATAATTATCAATGTTTTCACTCTTGAATTTTGTCTTTGAAATAAGAGTGCAACCAATTTATGAAATTAGTTTTTCTACTACATCTAGGGTAGATTTAGAACCCCAATTTTTACCAACGTTCGTTTATGTATCGTTTATTCAATTTCATATGAAGAGATTTAATTAATAATTGGGTAAGAACTTTTCAGTTTCTGCAGATGCAATATTTCTTTTTATGTTCTAATCTAAAAATGACAATATATGTTCACTGACATTTCTATCTAAAATTAAATATTGCTGACATACAAAAATACTTTCTTTAATTAAAACATTTTGCTTCCTTCAAAACCTTCAACCCTCAAGCCACAACAAAAATGCCAAACATTCCCTTTTTATTTTCCATAACTTTCCATAAAATGTTCAAAATTTATTAACACATTCCCTTTGTCTTTCAAATCGGACCATACTTCCTGTTCCATCCCTATATTAAGGAACTCCATACTTCCTTTCGAAGAACAATCATCCACCTACACTTCCTTTGTACTTCCTCAGGCAAAAAAAGCTTGTTTGCCAATTAACAAAACAAGTTGCAATGAAATGAAAATAATGAAAAGGAGCGGACTAGTAAAAGTAGAAAAGCACAAAAGTACTTCAGTAAATAAAATTTATTATTTGTTCTTGCAAAGAAGTATATCTGTTGGATACACTGTTGGATGACTGCAGTATATTGCATCGCATCAGGGTGACAGAGCAAATTCCAATAGTGCACCTCTTTTGTCGAGACAGACAGATGAGATTGACTTGACTTGAGACTACTAAACCTACTATTTGCAGTCCCGATCCCGAACCCTGGGTTCTGTGCTGTCGTTTTGTTATCATCGTTCAAGTTGAAAGCAGCACATTTCTGTTCTTTCTTATTTTTTTTTTTTTTTTATTTCGAGGTGCAATGAACGCATAAGTTTTCTTCTCTCACTATAAGTGCATTTTCATTGTGTTCAGCACGTTGTATATATATATGGAGAGTGAGATACATTCGTATCTTTTATAAAGTGGATTGAATTGAAAAATAAAGATACCTCTATAAAAATTGAAAATTTTATTACATTTGGTGCCAGTAGGTTTTTTTTTTGTATTTTGTTGGTGTGTCTTTTTCTTGTTTGGTTTGTGGCTGGCGGCAGCGGCAATAATACACAGGTCGGTGGTTTAGTCATCTCGTGATATTTAATATCTTTAACCAACTTAAATAGGAATTTTACTTTTTTTTTTTTCTTCTTATCACAAAATCAATGAAAGGAAATGAGAAAGTGCTTTTTATCTAGATTGGACCTATACCTACCTATAGTTAAGCTTGTTGAGCTAACTTTCGTTTAAGGTGGTTTAATACCTTTTAAGATTGTAAATTGATAGTTTTTTTTTTGTCAGTTTTTTACTTCGTTTGAACTTGTCCTTAAGGCAATATAATATCGAAGATGAGTGCTCAGTTTCGATCTTGATGTTATTATATTCTTGGATTCTATGGTACTTAATCGAAAATCATTTTATTGAGTTAAAGATAACTTGAGGGATAACTGGAAATCGCAAATACAAAGTAAGCTCTGTATCGTCTTTGATAGGAAAACAACTCAAAATTTGGTTTGAACACTATAGCACTATAATAATTTTAATAAAGTAAGTTGTGCAGTATTTGATTTTGAATCCTTTGTTGGCCCTCGGGGAACTATAGCCCAGTAAAATTAGAGTTTACTTCGAAAAAAAATCGGATAAAGCTGGACTTTGCTGGAGACCTTTGTTTTTGTTGGGCCGAAATTCAGTTTTTTGCTAATTTCTCGGAAACTATGAACTTTTGGCAAAAAAAAGTTTAGGTGAAAATTGTAGCTTATATGATTTTCTACAAAAAAAACTCTTAACACTTTTTATCGTGCCATCAACCAATTTCGAGAAATAAGTGTTAAATTGTTACAAAGTCTGATTTTAGACAACATTGCACTTTTTCACTATAGTATTTGGCGCTTTTGTTTTATTTTTTTTTTTGTGGTTTTCCCATAGCCTAATAAAAAAAAATGCATGCCTGGGTCACACGAAATTGTTGTTGTTGGAAACTATGGGACTACAAAAAATGTTATCCAGGAAATTTATATCATCATATTTGTCGTTTTATGTTATTTAGCTAAAAACTTTAAATGCCATCTTGTGCTGCATACTTAACTTTACTTAAGCACAAGAAAAAGGATTCATGGACAACCGAAATAAATCTTTTAAAATGGCAGAAATAAAAGACCTTCAAAAACAGGACTTAGAAATGTTGACGGTGAAATATGGCTTCGTTGTGTGCAAAATATCGAGCAAGTGATTGAGCCAAAGATGTTGGAAATAAATGTTTTTACTGAAAGCGCAACGGAATGGGTATACTAAACTTAAAACTTTTCGTAAGTAAGAGAAATATATGTTGAGTGTTGTAAGACCTGTTTGAATATGAACTACATAGTTCGGTGTATTTTCGGGCAAATTGAAACATCTTTTGGCGAAGAACCTTAGCTTTTCAACTTCTGTGCATATACTCTTTGTACCCCCACAACTGTGCGCAGTAATACATTATTGACCTAGCAGCTGCATCATGCACTTTAAATTTAGCTGAGTGTGGAAAGTGTTTGTTTTTTACAAACTTAGAAGAAATCGAGTTAATTGCATTTTTTGATGTTGCGTCTTTTCGTGAGATGTTCAGACCATGACAAGTAAATACAACGCCGAGATACTTGTACTGATTTGTTATTTTTATTTCTGCCGCTCGTTGTAATACCATTCCTCGCTTGCTGCTCTCCGACCTCCATTCCTAAAAATAAGAATTTTAGACTTGGACAAATTTACTTCCAGTTTCCAATTTTGACAGTTGGTGCTGAATTTGTTGATGATAGTTTGGAGCATGACAGGAGCACAATATCATCGGCATATAAAAGAACATTTATCCCAATTCCTTGTACAAATAGCAAAAATGGAAGTTCCAAGTGTAGATCATTTATAAACAAAACGAATAATAAGGCACTTAAGACGCAATCTTGTTTAACGCTTTTACTGGTTCGGAAGAAATGGGATGTACTGTTTCCATCCCAGACTGCTGCAAAGGTGTCCTGATTAAAATTTTTGATAATTTTAACCATTTTAGATTAGATGATATACCTTGGCCGATTTTATTGCCAAATTTACTTCTTCAATGTAAATTGGACTTAGCCATACTATTTGGAAAACCGTTTGAATTAAGGGCACTTGCAAAGTGTACCATAAACTCATCAATAGAAGTGATTTAAGTTCGAATATGCTTAGTATTTCCACGAATTTCCTTTGCAGTTTTCCACCAATTTTTTGCTGAGCTTATACGAGAAAGCTGATTTGATCCGCATTCGCATAAAATTCTATTATTGAATCCGATAAATGAGCTGCATTATCGATCCGCGAACTACTTTTCCATTTTTGAAACTGCATTATCGTGGATGTCAAAAGTTGACATTGGGCGCGTTCAAGTACACACGGGAAAAGCAATCTAAGCTACTTTAGTATCGTAAAATATCTAGTATCGCAAACTATATACTTTTTAATGATTTTAACGACCAATCTTAATCCGTCAGTCTTTCAGTAATCACTGGACCGATTTACAAGGTAAATATGCTCTTGTATAGAGGAAATGTAAAATTTGGTCAAGGGGACTATATTTCTGGACAGATTTCCACGGTTTGGCCAAAAAACGACACCAAAGTTGTACATCCGGAACTCGAAATAATAGGGCAAAAAATTATTATTTTTAGTAAAATAAGTTTTTTTACCGCAAAATGAGCCAATCTTAATCCGTCTGTGTTTTAGCAATCACTGGACCGATTATCAAGGTTCATTTGCTGTTGGATAGAGGAAATGTTAAACTAGTTCGAGGGGACTATATTTCTGGACAGATGTTTACGGTTTGGCTAAAAAAACGACACCAAAGTTGCATTTCCTAAAAAAACGCATATGATGTTTTCGAAAACGGCCATTATTGTTAATTAATTATTAGACATACTGTAAACAAAATTTTATGCGTTTCAACGATCCAAAAAATTTTATTTCTGTTTTAAAAAATTCAGATTTGTTAACTATCTGCTTTTCTAGAATTTTTTTGCAGAAAAATCTTTTCATCAGCACCAATTTTACTGCGGATTTGCTTTTCCAACATTTGTATGGAGCGCGGATGTGGTGCGGATGCCTTTCGTTTTCAGTAATGCCAATTTTACGAACAACGTTACCGACATTTATTCCCGCGTATGGCTTGAGGATTCGCTAATAGCAAATCTAGCAAAAGTGAGTAAGACTCCCTCCGCAACTCATTCCTCAGATTCCCTAAATGGCTGTGTATAAAATAATCGTACCGCCATCTCAAGTACAAAAAAGAAAACATTCAAACGATACTAAAAATACAATTTTATTAAAGTTTAAAGATAAACCTTATCCAAATCAATAAATTCTATTCAGATATGTAGAATTATCTTTTGAATATATTTTGATAAAAAAAAACTGTCTGAATTGAATTAAAATCTATTGAACACATTTTTCCTGCACTACACTATCGCCAGTCCAATTGAAAACGCCTCTAATTGAAGAATTTCATAATGAAGAATCGCGGGAATTGAAACCCTCTCACCAGAGACCCAAAAACAATTCAATTCAATTCATACATTCAACATTTCATAACTCTCATCATATATCCATCTATACAAAACGAGTATTTAATAGTTTCGCATTCAAAGAGTGTGACTGACGATAGATGACTTCGAGAGATACGTCTAACGTCTTATGATTTTGAACAATATAAGCAATTAAAATACGTGTCATTGCATCTATTTATGACAGTCGCATACTGAAAATAATAAAAAAAAAAAAATACAAAAACAGTAATAAACTCTTGAAATTGCTTTCCACACGCAGAAGAAAATGTGGTTTTGTTTTTATTTTTTAGCATTTTTGTTTTAATTTTCGTTGTAGTTTTTTTTTTTTTTTTTTTTTTGTTTTGTGAACAACTTCTGTGGGAGAGGTTTTTGAATTTTGAGATACATCATTGTCGTTCATTTCGTATATACAAATTGAAACGGTGTCGTTGTTCGCAATTTGAATGCATCTAGCGTTTTAATTGCTGCACTCCATACCTACATCTATCCATTTACGGTTTGTGGCTTCGTTAAGAGCTACAAATTGAAAAGACGAATGGAAGAACGTTCGTTTTGAAAATAAAACACACACAGTATGTAGGTTCCTATATGTTATTTTAACTTTGGTTGTTGTTGTGTGAATGGCCTTAATGGAGGTACAAGACTAAAGTGTGTCGAAAAAGAAGGAAACGCAATAAAATTTTGCATTTTCAATTAGTGATGAGATGATTTTCGATAGGTTTTTCAGTGATTGGCACGAGTTAAAATAGGTATAGAAATCCAGGATAAACAGGTTTGGATCGATTTATCGTAAATATAGATAGGACTTGCTAAATTATTGTTTGTGATTTGTTTTAAATATAAAGTGGAGTGCACGTGAGAAACGATTCCTACGTCACCTTCCTCTTTTACGAATCTTCTGCGTTTGCACCTTAAGCTACTCCGACATTTTTGTTTTTCAATAGTTGCGTTACCAACTTGACAAAGTACGAAGTTTAAATGACATAAAGTAACGCTATTTTATTATAAAAAATAAAATTGTGAAAAACGACCAAAACTGAGTGTGCATATAATAAGAAACACTTTTATTTTTGTTGAAATATGGTTTTTATTGAACTTAGGGCCAATTTTTCAATTTTTCATTCCACAGCTAAACAGTCAGTTAGCTATGAGAAGAATAAAATTATTTGACTCTTTAACAGTGTGATAACATTGGTGGATTTTTCAAGCAATAAAAAAGAGTCAGTTATCTATTCCACAGAATAATAAAATAAACTACATCTAACTTCATAGTGTTAGAGTGAGAAAATTTCTTAGCTGTCTATAGGGCTATGTGATGAAGTGGAATAGACATACATTTATTTGTTTACTTTCAGGTTTCAGAAAAAAATCGGATATCAATTTTTTCATTCAGTTTGTTCTTATTTCAAAAAATAAACTCTTAAAGCTGCCACAAGGCCACAACATTATTAATTTTGTTGACGAAACAAATAATATATTATACAGGGTGAGTCATGAGCAATGCGACAAAATGCTAGGGCGTGTAGGTTGCGTTGAGACAAGAAAAAAATCGTATGGGAGGGGGGTTAGCCGGGAGGGGCAATTTTCGAAAAAACTGACTTAAAATGGGAAAAAAATTATTTAAAATCAACGGCTTCATTCACAATGCTGTGCGATACGTTTTTGAAAAGCCAATAACTTTTTCTTTCATTCTGTGTTTAAATAAATCTATTCTAAGAAATAGTTTTTGAAATATTAATTTTCAAAGTCAAAATTTTGAAAAAAAAAATTGAAAAAAAAATTTCAAATTCATTTTTTTCAAAATTTTACGTAATTAAGTGCTAATTTTAATTTCAAAATTCAATGCTGTTATTAATTTTAAGTCTAAATAAGAAAACCGGATCCAAAAATTTAATGTCGTTCTCAAGAAATTAAAAAAAAACCAAAGCATCGAAGAAGCGAAAGGCCAGTTTCTGATGAGTCAAGAATCTTAGATGAAAGAATTCTGGATTTAGTCCGAAATAATCCCTCCGTCAGTACAAGAAGGATATCCACTATGCTTGGAGTGTCCCAATCTAGAGCATGTCGAGTACTTCGGGCGGAAAATTTACACCCGTACCACTTTACGCCTGTTCAGGAACTCACCTCAAACGACAAGTTATTGAGAACCGAATTTTGTAGAACATTACTACTTAGAAATGAAACCGAACAAAACTATTTTAGAAGAATATTCTGGACGGATGAAGCACAGTTTACTAGGGATGGGGTTACTAACTTCCACAATTTACATTATTGGAGTAGCGCCAATCCACACAAAAAAAAAAACAAAACAAATCGCAACACCGCTTTAGTTGTAATGTTTGGCTTGGTATTGTTGGACACACTGTGATCGGGCCCCGGTTTTTGAATTCCATTATTAATGGAGAATCATACCTGCAATTCCTACGAGACCTTTTACCCGATTTATTAGACAGCGTTGCATTGGTTATAGCAGATAATTTAATCTACCAACAAGATGGTGCTCCAGCACACTACAGCTTACAGGTGAAAAACTGGCTGGATGATAATTTTAGTGAGCGATCGGAAGAAGGGGCCCCACGGAATGGCCGCCTAGGTCACCAGATTTAACTCCCCTAGATTTCTATGCATGGGGATTTATGAAGAATTATGTTCACGAAGTGGAAATAGTATCATTGGAACAACTGAAGGAACGAATTGAAGTCGCTGGAGTCAAACTGCAGGAAAATTTGTCAAGCATAAACTTATGTGAAGCCATTACAAGGCGATATAATCTATGCCTTCTAAACAATGGAGATCATATCGAGAATTTTTTATAAGTATTTCCAATAAAAAAACATAGTAAAAATAAAAGGAATAAAAAAAACTAAAAAAACTAAGATTACTGCTTCTTAAATTGCTTCGTTACAATAAAAATAAATGTTTTTCTTAGAAAAAGGTGGTTTTGGTTTTTTTTTTAATTTCTTGAGAACGACATTAAATTTTTGCATCCGGTTTTCTTATTTAGACTTAAAATTAATAACAGCATTGAATTTTGAAATTAAAATTAGCACTTAATTACGTAAAATTTTGAAAAAAATGAATTTGAAATTTTTTTTTCAATTTTTTTTCTTTCAAAATTTTGACTTTGAAAATTAATATTTCAAAAACTATTTCTTAGAATAGATTTATTTAAACACAGAATGAAAGAAAAAGTTATTGGCTTTTCAAAAACGTATCGCACAGCATTGTGAATGAAGCCGTTGATTTTAAATAATTTGTTTCCCATTTTAAGTCAGTTTTTTCGAAAATTGCCCCTCCCGGCTAAACGGAGGGGAATAGACCCCCCCTCCCATACGATTTTTTTCTTGTCTCAACGCAACCTACACGCCCTAGCATTTTGTCGCATTGCTCATGACTCACCCTGTATATTGATAAAATCAGTCCTATAATTGACTGTCTGTGATTTCGTGCAACCCTTTCCAGTCATGTATCTTAATTGTTGTCTTTTGTTTCTGTGAGATAAACCCAACAAGTTTCTTTTTCATTACAATTTTCAAACATTGAAATTCTGAAATTAAAACAAAACTTTATTTATAATACACAAATAATGAATATTTGCTTACTTCTACAATGCTTTTCCAAATCCCGACTTTCCAAATCAAAACAAAGAATTCAATGACAACCATGTTTGTTATTCTATGGTAGAGGCCAAACTTAAAGCGCCACAGGTGTCAGTTATTTAAAGCTGTTGCGGGACTTTTTTGACAGTCAAACAATTTATTCCTAGGAATAACGTCTTAACTGGCTCTGAAACGAACAAATAGCTTTATTCCACAGTTAAGCTATTTATTCCTAAGAATAAGAGCTAACTGAGTGTTGAAAAATCACTTCTTTCACTAACAGAGGAATGATTACAAACTGTTTAACTGACCATTGAAAAACTGGCCTTTAATGATTAATATTTTGTTGAATACCCACGGTTCTTGATTGCTCCCCATATCAAAACACTCCCGCCACCATGGTTCACATTGTACTTAGGGTCAAATGCTGTTGATCTTGGACGCTGAACACAGGGCATAGGAAGGGGCATAGGATTCTCAATATTTTGAATGAGAAAATATAAAAAGTGTTAACTTACAGTTTTATAATGCACTTTGAAAGCTTAAACAGCAATATTTATAAACGTTTCTTATTATATACACACTCAATTTTGGCTGACAATTTTATTTTTTATAGGGTAAGTGAGGTGAATATGCCAGTTTGGGTAATATGCCACTTTTCAATATTATATACTTCTAAGTCGATATTGGCAATGCTGAAGATGCAATGCTCTCAGTTTCACTTTGTAGTTTGGACATACGGGTTCGCGTGTTCCTTGGGAAATTGTGTGAAAAAATATATCGTGAAGTATAAATCCAAGTGTATTTTTATAAAATTTAGTGTAATTTGTAACGTTTGTTTTTCAGGTTGTTCAATTCAATATATGAAGGTTTCTTCAAAAAAGGTAAGCTTTGTTTTGTATAAGTAGTCTTTCTCAGTGTCTCGACGTTATAATGTTCCCTCAATTTTTTTGCAGGGATGTTTTTATATTTTGCGACGTTCTGGGGTAAAATGCCACATTTGTTCCACACCAACTGGCATTTTACCCACTTAAGTGGCATATTACCCCTTTCGATTTTAATTTTTTCAGAATGCTTTAAATGCAAAAAATGGATGCACGAGGATTGTTTGGACAATGGAAGCTGTCCGATATGTCCCATCGATGAAATTTAAATAAGACTCACACTGAACACTACACCAAATGTTTGCTGGCATTTAACCCCTTCAGAAGTGGCTTATTACCCGCACATGTGGGTAAAATGCCACTTTTTAAGGTTTTTTTAAAACTTAATTTACAATGGATTTTAAGAATTAAAGTTATGTTTTTCTTTATTTATTTGTTAAATAAAATAATAATCTAATGAAATTGAGAAAATTTTTTACTTAACTTGTCATTTACTATTTATTTTTATATGTTTACTCTTAAGTGTGGCATATTCCCCCCACTTACCCTAATAAAATAGCGGTACCCTATGTCACTTAAATTTGTTTCTTTGTCAAGTTGGTAACGCAACTATTGAAAAACAAAAATGTCGGAGTAGCTTAAGGTGCAAACGCAGAAGATTAGTAAAAAAAAAGAAGGAGATTTTGGGGAACATGGGTCCTGGATATTTTAAAAATAACAAAAGAAAAGTTCAGCAATTAATATTTATTAAATAACATAAAAGTCAAGTAAAGTAAGAACATAACAAAATTGTTTTATCTTATAGAAGAGGTAGTTTTTGTTATTAATAATTTTTTTTTTAATTACAAGGTTATTTGAGGATTCGGTTTTCTGTTTTTTGACTAAATTTTGAAAACAAAACAAAACATAGAAAACAAAAATTTAATTATAATAAATATAATAAAATTTTATGAACAAATTACATGTTTAAAAGAATTTTGAGTTTGGGAAACCAATTTTACAAAAACTTATCACTAAGGGCGGAATTCATATAGTAGTCTTTCAATTCAAAATCCTTTTCAAGTGATTTACCTAGTTTATATGCGTCTTTGAACCCAGGTTGAACTTAGGTTCAACCTTTTGTAAACGGGGATGAGTTGGAACGAAATGGAATTCAACTCGACCGTACTCAAGCAGTTGTGTTGAGTCGAAAATTAAATGAAATACCTGGGTTAAAATGTTGAATACACAATTATTTCTGCATGTGATCAAATGCATATTAACGAATGAATATTTGGTGTTAAAAAGTATGCGCATAACTTGTAAGAGCAATAAAAATATTTTTTTCTCGAAAACTAAATCTTTTTCCCTTAATGCCTACAAAGCAACGCAAGTATGTATACTCCTGTCATTTCAACTTTTCGCACTTAACTCAACTCCTCAAGCTTTCAACTAGTTTGCTGAAATACCTGTGTTGGAATTTCGTTTCAACTTAAACTCGATCTTTCGACTCTGCATATAAACTAGGTAATTGTATCTTTTGAAAAAAAAAAACATCAAGACACCTAGCTAGTTTAGAATGTTACAACTTACTCAACAAGTGTGTGACAACTTAGCCCGCTACGAATCTGAACAAAATCACCACTAAAACAGAAACCTGATGAGTCCACACATTACTCGCATAATTATATAGGGTGTTTTTTTTAGAGGGTATAGAACTTTAAATTGCACTAAAACAACGATGGAATATTCGATTGACATGATTTTTTATTTATTCGAAAGATAATCTTGTGGCATTACATTTTAAATATGATTTCTGGCATATGACTGCTACGGCTGGCTCGGATGTAGTCCACCCTGGACGTCCAATTTTCGATGACTTTTTCCAATATTTGTAGCCGTATATCGGCAATAACACGGCAAATGGTCAAGCATTTGTGGCTTATCTGCATAGACCAATGACTATACATAATAACCCTACAGAAAATAGTCTAGCGGTGTTAAATCACAAGATCTTGAAGGCCAATTCACAGGTCCAAAACGTGAAATTAGGCGGTCACCAAACGTGTCTTTCAATAAATCGATCGTGGCACGAGCTGTGTGAAATGTTGCGCCGTCTTGTTGGAACCACAACTCCTGGACATCATGATTGTTCAATTCAGGAATGAAAAAGTTAGTAATCATGGCTCTATACCGATCACCATTGACTGTAACGTTGTGGCCATCATCGTTTTTGAAGAAGTACGGACCAATGATTCCACCAGCTTTTCTGGATGTAACGGTGTTTCGACATACACTTGAGGATTAGCTTCACTCCAAATGCGGCAGTTTTGTTTGTTGACGTAGCCATTCAACCAGAAGTGTGCGTAGGGCGCGATACGTATTCCGCGCAGAACCATTATTTTCAAAATAAAATTGCACAATTAGCTTGTTCAGGCGTGATTCTATTCAAGATGAATTGTTCAAACCAAACTGAGAATAAATCACTTGACAGCTGTAAAATCAATAGCCGTCTTGAAAAGTAATGCCAACTTAAAGTTCTATTCTCGAAAAAAAAAACACCCATTATAAAAAAAAAATTACGAATCTTTATCTTTCACGCAATTCTTATTTAATTTTCAGGGAAACCCTTTCTGGACACAACTTACCCTTGAAGAATATTACCTGAAACTGAATTTTACCCCTAACTCGTAAATATAACAGACCGTTTATATTATTTAAATTGTAATAATTTAATTTCAAATAAAAGTTGAATAGTAAAATTGTTATTATTTCAAAATCAAACAATTTATCCATAACGATATAAAATAATCCCTACAATTTATATAAATAATAATAAATTAAGAAACCGCATATGATTTTATGTTTATGGAAACATAAAACTATAACCACTGAAGCCACTTGTGTTTCTTCAACAATTTTTCCATCACCAAAAGAAAAAAAAATCATAAATCCTACCCTTAAGTATTACTTCCACTTTAACTTCATGCGTCGTAAAATATGCCTCAATTGGTCACAGATACTAATATTCATCGTTAACTGAATTTCTACAAACTATATACCTACGAGTATATATCTACGACATAAAAAGATAAAATAATAAGACTTGCGAGAACAATTTCAATTACCATCCTCTAATAAGAATTTACCACCGCAACGCAACGCACCCCTAAAGCAATTCTTCAAGAAAAATAGAAGACGAAAAGGAATAAAAAAAAAACCAAAGGCATAATAAAGCCCCTATAAAAACCATTAGACTCTATGTCGTCTTCTTTTATTGTGTTCATTGCTGAATCAGCCATATTTTCTAACATTTTCCTAACTTTCGACTTACGTAAACAATTTTTTGTTTTTCATCTTCGTTTTCTTTTTCTTAAACAAAAATCTAACCTTCACATAATTTCTTGGTTTTCTTATCTATATTGCGCCCTTCAGGGTATAAGTACCGACAACTGGAATATCAAGTTTTCTTCGTTTTTTTTTCAGCATAATTTCGCGAAACAACCCCGTCCCCCCTTATAAGGGTTTGCATAATATAGAGTACCTATCTTCGTATTTAGGTACATATACTATGATTCCTTCTTAACCCGACTCGACTGACAAAATGCTGATAGTCAGGTCACGCAAGTTTTACTTAGGAATCAGTATTCATTCTGAATCTTCTTCCTCTCGCATCTCCTTGACACACCTTCCTGTTGGAGTGGTATGAAGTATGAGTGGTGCTACATCCTGACATATTTTTTCTTGCTCATTACCTACAATTTTTTTAACTTGTTTATCGTGTAAGGATGAGTATTGGTTTTGCTCAAAAATATTTACTGAGCTGAAAATTATGAAAATGAGAACGAGATAAAATATTGCACATTCAAAAGAAATGTTTAACTTGCATTCTTTTGATACTTCAAGTTTTTCACTTAATCTTAGAATTTCGGTTTTTTGAATTTTAAAAATAAGAAAATAAAAAATTCGATTACGAACTAAAACGGTGAACCCGGTGTTGGTTCGCTGGATGGACATTCGCAAATACTTAACATCTATTTCAGGATTAAATAAATATACAATGATTCAATCTTTACTTTTATAGATTCTGAAAAACCTTTTTGAATGGAGTAGGATAAGAATTAGGAACATGTACAATCGAATCCACCTTACAGTAAACGGAGAATTCAAAAACCTGGAGCTGACTTCTTATCGAAAGCTCCATAATAGAAAGCTTAATCACACTAACCAGTGGTGTTTTCCAAAGGTTCTTATGTTAAAAATAGTGGTTTCGATGATCGCAAGGCTGCTTCACGATATTTAAGTTTTGGAACTGCCTAAAGGCACATGTTTTCACTTAAGCGCAATAAATCTCTACCGCTCCTTGACATACCCTAAGCGGAGCACTTTACTAAAAAAAAAAAACTTGACAAGAAGCCTGCTAGACGACTGAACTGGACATATACCGGATAGGTCCTGGAGCGGTAGAAAACTATTTTTTATTAGATGTCTTTAGGTTTAGACGGACTCTTAAGTTTTTCTAGACAAAAGAAACATTACAGAAATATTAAAAACAAAGCACTTTAGAAACCTTTATTTAAAATAAGAAAATATTTCTGAAATTTCCTTAATGTTTTTTAATGTTTCTTTCGTCTTAGACATTTCTAAAATGTTTTCCATTCACGATAGTAAACTTACTGTGTCATTTGGAAAACATTGAAAGTTTACTATCGTGAATGGAAAACATTTTAGAAATGTCTAAGACGAAAGAAGCATTAAAAAACAAAGTTAAGCGTTTATTGTTTTAAAAATCTGAATATGCTACGTGCGTCGTCGATGACAAAATGTGAAACAATAAACACTTCAAAAATGTTTCTTCAAGCGTTCACACCAAAAGAAACATTTCTGAAATGATTTCTAAATAAAAGGGAAACATTACCGAAGCATTTCAAAAACGTTTTTTAAAAATGTTTTTCAAATGTTTTTTTTTTTTTTTGTGAAACACCTTTAAATTTTTTTTTAACATACGGCGGTCAATAAAAACAATTTCTGTTTTTGAAAAGCTTTTAGGAAGAGCTTAAAGTTCTCTGTAGACAGTACAATATAAGATTTTCTGTTGGGTCTGGGCCCATGGGTCACACGAGAATGAAAAAGACGACGATTTGCCAAGAAAAAGCTCCAATTTTAAGCTTAGAACTTTTAGAAGACATACAACTTCCGTTATTTGACCTCAAGTTTGAATTTTAGCATTAATTTTTTTTTTTTTAAAAAGAGGTCTTTAATCGAGTTTTAAATTTCGAAGGACCTAAAAGCAACTTTAGACGACCTATTCTATACCATCTTTCAAACAAAACAAAAAAAAACTGCGAGCTTAATGATACGTCTTAGTATGCATCACCGCATTATTCAAACAAAAAACTAAAACCTGAATGAGCAATCGAAAGCGACAAACCGAAACGAAACGAGTTTTTCTGAGACTTCCACAAAAAATAAACAATAAAAGGAAGAACGAACGAACGAAACCAAAAAAAAATCCCTGTAAATTTGAATTAAAAATGCAAATACTTACTAAAAAACTATAAAGAAAAAAAAAAATCAAAAGGAAGACATAGCATAAAATGTGTGAAGTCATCTGACTGAATTTCCTTCCTTCCTGTTGTAGATAAAATTTCGCTTAGCCCATCATGTCCATTTTCGTATATAAAACTTCTTTTGCTGCTACTGGTTTAACTACTTACTATGTGGTGTGCTTCCACTACTCCGCCTTTCATAATTATACAATTAAATGTCTTTAAAGCGGTCACGAGATTGCATTAAAGCTGTCCCTCTGGGTTTCCTTCTGGTATAATAATATTATACGCAAGCTGTTACAATGTCCCATGGGAAAAGTTACATTTTGGTTAAAAAAAAAAGAAAACTTCTATTGTGTGTGTTTGCTGCTTCTCCATCAATTTAATTGAAAATGTGGGTGAAACCTTAAATATGTGTTTTTATATCTCTAAATATAGAAAAAGTGATTTATCATAAAAATTTCAAACATCCATCATAATCGAAAAATAAAAACAGATGGAAACGTTGGAAAAAATGTTCGAGGTCTTTGGAACTTTAAGATTGTTTTTTTTTTTCACTCAAAATTCTGAAACACAAATTTCAAAAAGTTCAGCAAAGTGATAATGTGGAATGCGAAACAAATTTTGAAGTTCAATTTGATTTGGATACCGATGTTTAGGCATGGTATTGCTTTTTGGGTTGAATGCACTTCAAATATCAGAGAAATAACAGTCAAATATAATTTATTAGATGTGGGGGAATTTTTCAAATGAAATATTTGTCGAAGTTGTATTTTATGATGTAAGAATTTTTTTTCATTGGATGTGGATTATGAAATTTTCGATGTCAAAGTAGAGTCTAAGGATAAAATTATCAACACATGTTATGATGGGTGATTAACAGAAAAACAATCAGCACCGAAATTCTTTTGTTTACTTCGAAAAGAAACATGGATTCTTTTTGAGTAGAATAAACCATCTTTTTTGAATCAGTACAAGAATAACAAAGACTTTACTTTAGTTTGTCTGTCTAGGCTATGTTAACACTAAAGTACTCATGAAAAATCATTTGTAAGATTATTCTTTCTTGAAAAAAAAGAGTTGGCAACATTTAACTTCCGGGATAAAAATGTTCTCATGATACACCTAGCAGATAATTTGAACGGAAGTAACATAGAGTATTTGCAACTTAGGTAGTATTCTAGTGAAGTACCGACAAAATTACTTATGGAATTTATAAATAAGTGCATATTTACCATTTGTTATTTTCAATGGGATAACATACCTGGAAAGATAAGAAAAATATATGAATTAAAATTTAAGTTTTTTTTTTTAATTATATGTTATTTTTATTATTATTGTTTTACCTACGAAAACCTTAACGATAAGACCTTTATAAATTTATTAAAGAGCGTGATATGATTCGTTGCAACATAGGTCGAGGCAAAATGCAACAAAAATTTATTAAAGTTAAGTGTTTTTTTTTTATAAAAAAAAGTAAATAATAAAAAAAAATATGTCTTGAATATCATAAAACTCAAATGAGTAGCTAATAATTACTAAAATATTTTTGTAACAAAGCAACTAAAGTTGTTTTTTTCGGAAAAAAATCATTAATCATGGCCCAAAAAAAAGTAGATATTTTCCCCTAAAATCAACTTTTTTGAATCTCGATTTGGTAGCAAAATTCAAACGAATATTTACAAACACCAAATATATTTTATAACTTCAGTAGACGAATATTTAAACTGCGTAATATGGTTTATTTTCTCTCTCTATCCCTCCCTCTCTCTCTCTCTCTCTATCCCTCTCTATCTCTCTCTGTCTCTCTCTATCCCTCTTTCTATCTCTCTCTATCCCTCTCCCTATCCCTCTCTCTATCTCTCTCTCTCTCTCTCTCTATCTCTCTCTCTCTCTCTCTCTCTCTCTCTCTCTCTCTATCCCTCTCTCTCTCTCTCTCTCTCTCTCTCTCTCTCTCTCTCTCTCTCTCTCTCTCTCTTGTATCTGCTAAAAAAAGCTCAGAAGCGTCATCATCCCATAGTTGTACAATAGTTGTAACAGTTCATCTGATATTTGATTGTGAAAAAAAAGTTGATTATGTTAATAGCAGAGAACGAAACAAAAGCAAAATTATATATTGGTTTCTCCATAGGGGATTGTAGTCTATACGTGTGGCGCTGCAGTCGTCAAGTTTGTACTAAAGTTCAAAGATAACTTAGTGCTAGTTTTGACAACCCGTAGCGCATTTAAACTTTTCCATATACGTGTGGCGCTGTAGTACTTAGTCAAGGTTATTAAAAGTTAACTTAGTTCTAATTTAGACTACCAATTGCGCATTTCAACTTTAGCAATCCTTAATAGTATGTCAATGATTCTTTAAATTTTTTAGTTACAAGGTTTCACTGCTATGTTGACATACGTGCTGCTAGCAGTCCATGTATACTATACATCAATTTAACGCTTTTTCGTTACGAAAACTTTCAGTTCACTATAGTATTAAGTATTTATGGACGCCATGGACAACTCTTTATTTTGAAGTTTATCACACACGATGCTTGTATACATGGTTCAGAGTTATTGAATTGTAGTATTTATAGTCTTTAGTCCATGAGCATTAACACAAAACGCCAATTTTTCAGCGAATTAGTTTTTATTTTGTTTTTACAACTCTTTCCTACAACTAATCTCTATTACTTCCTACAAAGCCCTCTTTCTTTATTTTCAGAATAACACATTTTTGGAAATGAGTAAACTTAAATTTGTGGGAAATACTTTGAGCTTAAGAATGAGTGGAGTTATATGCACTGCTACCTTAAATTCTATTGTAGATGGAAATTCTCATTACAGCTCTTTTTCTGACTCTTGTGTCTGTGCTGCCGGTGAGATATTTTAATATTGGTACGGGTTTAGCCTGTTTCAGCCTAGGAAATCTATTTTCGTTTGTTGTTGAACTCCTTTTCTTTTTTGATTCTGTTTCTTATCATGTTTTCATTTAAACCGCAGGGAGGTATGGCTCTGGTAAAATAAGAAGTCTCCAGACACCTACTTTTACCACAGAGCCTGATTCAACATTACCCTAAATACCCACATGATCTTCTATCCAGTATAGGGTGACATTATTTCGGCTCCCTTGCGTAGAATAAAGGATTTGAGACTCTGTATTATATTTGAAACACAGATTTTTACATATAGTTCATTTCCGCTTAAAAAATGCTACAAGACTTATCCCATCGGCACAGAAAAGTTGTTTCAACACGAAGCATTAACCAGAATTTTAATATGTATTTACAAAAAATGTTCTAGCTAATTGAGACTCAAAAGCAATTTGAAAATTCTGGCTGTTAAAAAAGGTTAATAAAAGAGCAATCAGAATTTTAATGCTCTGTTCGGAACAATTCAGAACAGCTTTCGCTATTGAACATTGTTAAAAGAATTTTGTTCGACAGCTCCCTGTCATTTATCATTTCTTGAAGATTGATTGGAAGTAGAGTTTTTAACAAAATTACGAAAACTTTAATCGCAACATAAAGGTATGACATTACCATTTTAAGAAATGCATTTTCAAATTCATGGGATATTTTTTTTAACATTTTTAAGTGCTTTGGTTAAATAAAAACAAGCAATTTGAAGAAAAAAAAAACTGAATTTAATATCTAAAGTGTGAGATCCCCTTCTCTCATAAAATCTGTTTTTATCGATATATGATAAAAAATAACCAACTCATCCATAAAAATTTACCCATCAACAACAATAACCAAAGAACTAATTCCCTATACCTACTAAGTAAATAATTCCCCTCATCGTCTACCATCAATTCATTGTAACCACCCACAGTCGAATAAACTCTTCCCGGATGACTGCTTTTAATAGCATCTGATGATTATGTTAATTACTTTTATCGAATACACTAGCGACACATATTTATTTATTTTTCCCATTTCTCTCGTATAAAACAACTTACAATTGATTTGATTCAATCAAAATGATATCGCACCAAAATACTCATCATAAATACGTGTGGAGTTATTTTTTCGAAAAATTAAAAGAAAAACTAAATAATTCGTTTCAAAGAAATCGTACAATACCCTATGTTTGCTGCCTTCTCTTCTTTTTTTTGACATCAGAAACAAGTATCAATGTTCTAAACAAAACAAATTTGTTTTAGTTTAAAGCATTTTATAGAATTTGACATGAAGATATTTTATAAAAATGCGTTTCGCTATTGATGGAATTATTCTTCGTCCGATTCGTTTGTTTTAAATATGAAATCTACCAAAAATGTGCTTTTGAGTCCAACTCTATCAGTTTTTCATATAAATTTGGATTTTTTTGGAAAACAAAGTTTTAAAAAAAAGTTGAAAGAATAGCCGTCTTCTCAGTGGATCGATAATCACAAATTGAGTTGAGGTTGAGGTTAACATGTAATATAATGGTAGAATTGCGATGACCATGAGTGGGAGGTCCAGGTTCGACTTGTTCTTTTGTCAGATTATTAACCTTTGGCTAAGGGTATCAAACAGGAAACTAATAATAAGTAAACACAAGAAAAAATAGAGTTTCTTTAGCGTTTATTTGGGGATTTTGAAAAAAAAATTCTAACAAAAAACTTCATTATTGGCAAAAAATCAATCACACAAAATTTAATCAAAATCGTTCGTATTTTTTTCGAGAAAAATTGGATTTTCTATAGAATTTATATGGCAGGTACCGTTAGTAGGGTGATTTTGGAAAAAAAATTCTAACGAAAAACTCCGTCATTGGCAAAAAAATCAGTCACACAAAATTTTATTAAAATCGATCGTTTTTTTTCGAGAAAAATTGGAATATCTGTAGCGTTTATATGGCAGGTTACGTTAGTTAGTGGTTTTGAAAATAAATTTCTACCGAAAAACTTCATTATTACAAAAATCAGTCACACAAAATTTTGATAAAATCGATTTTTTTTTTTATTGAGAAAAATTTAATTATCTATTACGCTTATATTGCAGGTACCGTTATTTTCAGACCTCAGATACAAATCAAAAATACGGCTGGGCATATTACTCTAAAAATACAGAGTACCAAGTTTGAAGAAAATCGGCCTAACTATTAATGGGGGCCCTAGACTGCTACAAAGCAGACATCGTCGCCATCCAAAAGGTGCGATGGGATGGACCGGGCAAAAAAAGATGAAGAAGTGCGATATTTACTTCGGCGACTGTTACCACGAACAAAAATAGTTTCTTTTCAGGTTTGGATTCGTCGTATAAGAGGCTGACTAACGCAAGAAATCTTGAGTTTCAATTATGTGAATAAGAGCCATTAGGCTCATTTGCTCGCATGCACCCCAGAGAAGAAAGATAAGAACACAAAAGACGAGTTCCTGTAGGAGGCTATAGCCCTAACTATGACATTAAAATTGTCTTAGGTGATAACGTTAAGCTATGAAGAGAAGACGTCTTTGATGGCATAATCGGAAGATATAGCCTGCAAGACCACCTCAATTAATGGACTCAGGTTAATCCAATTTGCTGTGGTAGATCAATCAGATTAACTACATTTGGATCGACGCAAGGCACTCTTCCAGTATCGTGGTTGTTCGAATGTTCCGAGGACACAATGTTGATTCGGACCACTACCTCGTTGTAGCCAAGCTATTGTTACAGGTATCCAGAACAAAGCAAACATACAGCAATACTGTGAGGAAATTTGATGACGGCAAGCTACTTTCTCACCAGGTCATTTTCCGATCAAGAAGCAATGGAAATATTGGAAATATTGCGATCCTGGATAGAGAGATGTCATAGCAGGACTGAAGTTTTGAAGTTTTACCAAAATGCAAAAAGCAACTGCTAATGTCACAAGGCCTGAGCCTTAGCATGCAAGTATGCATGGAAAGATCATTTCTGCAAATTATACAATGGCGGTGATAAATCAAATGCCGCTGCTATGCAGATTGTACCTTCCACTTGGACGACGCAGGCCAACTATTCTACCCACCCGACCTAGATGAAGCGAAAATGGCTTAACTAAACCAAAGAATAATAAAGCTGTTGGAGCTGATAAGACATGCGGCCGAACTATTTAAAGCAGCTGACGATGAATTGGTAAAGGGTATGCACCAGGTTATTTGCAAAATATGGTCAGAGGAAAGCATGTGCGATGAATGGAGCCTGAGTATTTTTTGCCTGATCTTGAAGAAAGTACTGCTTCAACAAGATCTTCTCTGAAGTGATATTATCCGAAAGCGAATAATTTGTGTGTATTTTGTTTTTATGTTACAAAAAGAAAACAAAGTAAAATTATTATTTTTGGAACGATTTCATTTTCGGAACTAATTACAGAGTAGACTCCTGGTCCGCCTCTGACTGTAGCGTTACCTTATGTAAGGTAAGTAACTAAGTAAGTAACTAAGTAAAGAAGTAAGTAAATAAGTAAGTAAGAAACGAAGCTTTTCAAGCTCAATAATTGCTCCAATTGTGACATTCAAAGTAATGTACATCGCTATCTCCTTTTATGATTTATCCGATTTTCTATTATTGCTCGCACTCGGACAAATCAAATTCACCGAACAATTCACATCTTTATGATGGCAACTGAGTAACTTCCAAACAAATCAAATATACCCTACATTAGTTATTAGAAATCAATTTCCCTTTATCTTCTTAGGGAAAAAAAAAATAAAATAAAAGAGAAAACATCAATTTCGCTTGCGGTTTTCCATCTCAGATACAAATAAATACTGGGTAGATAAAAACAATGAAAATAAATAAAAATAGGGCAAGCAAGGAAAAATTAAATAAAAATATGAAATCCTATATATGAGATAATGGAGTAGGAAAAAAGAGACTGCCATCAGTTCCAGCAGAAGCACGATACAACCTCCTCCTAATGCGTGATGCTATTTTAAGTGTTGTGTGCATGCATTTCGCTGTTCCATCTCTCTATGGAGCTGAAGCTACTGGCAAAACTCGAGTCTTTTAGATTGACCCTAATCTGATGCCAATGGAAATGGAAAATACCTCTTCTAAGCGTGCGGTGGCATATTACTTGACTGCTGCAGTGTGGGGGAGTATAATAATATGATGGCAGATAGAAATTATGAGAGAAAAAAATGTATAAAGGATAAAGAAGTCTATGTGTAGTGAGATTTTTATAGGTGGAATGGGCTGCTATGTGTGCTGCTTCTGCTAATGCGATTTGAGTGATTCCGACTTATGTAGGAATAGAAAACTCAAGATAAGTGTAACGTGCACTATAAATGGGAAAAAAATATTATCCAAAAGGAGGGAGAGAAGAGCCGTGGGTTATACTATATCTACAAACGGAGCAGAGCCTTTGGGTGTACATATAGAGATTATGGAATCACTGCATTGCGAGTTAGAAGATATAATAATATTAAGTGTATCTGTGTTTATTATTTTCATCTTTTTTTTTATATTGTATCTTCTTCTTCTTCATGGTCTTTTTCTTTATCATGTTATATGCTTGGGATACAGACAAGACATAAAAACACGTCTCTTTGAGCCTGAAGAATGTTTTTAATCGTTACAAAAGGTACATTCAGTTGTACTCAAAACTGTGGAAAATCACTAAACATACATTTTTATGTATAAAGATACCAATGTGAATTGCATACACAGTTGGAGACAGAAACAGACAATGAGACAGTTTTCTAATTATATATCCAAGGAAATGTGAGTGTGTATTTAATAGTTGTTATGGAAAATGTCCCATAATTATGGTTGTTATAATTGGAATTGCAGATGCACATTCACATGGGGAAATTATTATTATTTTATGTAAACACATTAATGTTCCACTAATGATAATGGCATTACAATTAGGAAGAAGTTACAATCTCATGGTATGCAAAAGATTGAATTTATGTCAATTATTTAAAATACAACATGATTATGATGCCATATTAAAGTAAAAAAAGAAAATCAAAGGAGTGAGTGCTGGCACTCACAGGTAGCATCAAAATATAGCTTTGCTTATTCAATTCCGGGTCCGGTTATAACGTTTTAAGAGCTATAAAGTGCGAAGTGAATTCATATTTAATCATTTTATCATTGGAATTGAGGGATTGGTTATACACTGAAGTAAACACATACAAAGTAATACTGCGAATGGAACTATCAAGTTATGTAAAGCTTATTCGTAGGAAAAATTTGCAAAGGTCATCACAGAGCAATAGGCATAAAGCTGCTTACAGAGGAGAAAATAAGAAAGGAAGAAGAAGGAGAAGTTAAAGTTTTGCTGCCAAAAACAGTTTTTTTTTGACGAAAGAAGTTGAATATGAAAAATTGGAATTTACTTTTATTCATATGTTTAATCAATATTTTGTTTATTATTTTATGTATTTGTTTTTTTTTTTTAATGGATTTAATTATTTACTTATTTATTGTCTTTACTAAAAATCTTATCAATTTTTTTTATTAATTAATTATTTGTATTTGTTTATTTTCTTTCTTATTATTTGTTTTACTGTATTTTATTATTTACTTTTTTTATTTTTATTTTTTTTACTTTTCTTTGTTGTTTTATTTATTTAGGAAATAATTCCTTTTTTTATTATTTTTACTAAAAATCAAAATTAAAATTTTTATTTACGTACACATAGTTTTATTTACGTATATAAATAAAATAAATTCTTACTCATATATTTTCTTATTCGCTTATATATTTTTTAATTTTTTTTAGTTATTTTTTTTTAATTGTTTTTTTTTTTTAAGTTTTTTTTATTTACTTATTTATTTATTTTTTTACTTTTTAATATATTTATTTATTTATATTTTTAAATATTTATTTATTTATTTATTTATATTTTTAATTATTTAATTATTTTTATTTATAATTATTTATTTATTTTTATTTTTAATTATTTTTTTATTTACTTCAGTATTTTTTTTACTATTGCTTTTATTTATTTGATTATTATTTTTTTATGTATAATTCACATATTTAGTATTTTTTTTTGTTTATTTACTTACTATTTATATATTTCATGTATTTATTTTATTTATTTATTTATTTTATTTATTTTATTTATTTTATTTATTTTATTTTATTTATTTTATTTATTTTATTTTATTTATTTTATTTATTTTATTTATTTATTTTATTTATTTTATGTATTTTATTTTTTTATTTATTTTATTTATTTTATTTATTTTATTTATTTTATTTATTTTATTTATTTTATTTATTTTATTTATTTATTTATTTATTTCTTTTATTTTTTTCATTTATTTATTTATTTATTCTATTTTATTTTATTCATTTATTTATTTATTTATTTATTTAATTTATTTATTTAATTTATTTATTTTATTTATTTATTTCATTTATTTATTTATTTCATTTATTTATTTATAAATTTGTCTATTAAGTACATAATTTATTTATCCATTTATGCTGTACATAATTTATTTATCCATTTATGTTGTACATAATTTATTTATCCATTTATATTGTTTATTGTACATAATTTATTTATCTATTTATATTGTTTATTGTACATAATTTATTTATCCATTTGATTTGTTTGTGTATTTATTTATTCATTTAATTCACAATAAAACGGCTGTTTTTACATTTAAATCAATTTTAGTTTTTAAAATTATGAAGTACGTATGGGCTGCGTTTAAACGAGTCGAAATCGATTCGTTCTTTAAAAATTTTTTTACTTAAACGTCTTAATATACGCTGTGGAAATGTGTTTGCAAAACGTCAAGGACTTTCATACAATGCAAAACCACAAATTTTAAAAATGAAATTTAATTAATCGTTAACAATTTAATTGCAGTTTGAAACATTGTAGTATGACATATGTACATGAAAGAACATGAAGTTTTCGTCATAGTTCCAAACACATATGAACAAAAACGAAATTAAAAATATGAAAGTTGCGGCAAGAGAGGTTCGAATCGAATCTGTTAACTTCAGATTGCTGTTCACACTTTTTTGGTTTTTGTTGTGTGAATAACATGTAATATTTATTTATTTAAGCTAAAAGACGCCTATAGTTTGTTCTATATAATGTTTCTGAAAAAGAAATATTATCTTTCCCTAAGTGGTCTATATTAGCCAAGGACTTCACGGTCCTTTATTTAAAAAGCTCTATTCAATTCACTTTGACCAGTAAATAGTAATATATCAACATCGAAGAAGATATCTATCGAAAGTAATAATGCTACATTGTCTAATGTTCGAACAAAGACAGCTATCACACTACTATTTTGAAAGTTTGATCAAACCATGGGGCACATTGAGACAGTCATTATGTTGTTTAATTTATATTAAGGAAAACGTTTTAGTTTATCGGAAAACATTAGGCACTGACAAAATTTAATACTCGATACAATTTCCTCAATGAAGATTATGAAAAGGAGTGGTGCTAGGTGGTTACCCTGTGCTGTGGTACGCTAGGTTCAAAATTTATAGATCTTAAGTGTTTGCCTTCGAACGAATACTACTTTGTGTGTTCTTTTATCTCAGAGAATGTTTATGGCAAACCTACACTTTCTTCTTTTTTCTGTATTTCTGTGAAAAGAAAAAGCTAATCCATAGATAATGCTTGATTACTTCCGACATAAAAATGAAAATTTTAATTGATACTACTTATATAATTATTATTCTGTAGCATTTAAAATTTTATTTTCAAACAATTTGTATTCGACACTTGAACATTTATTGTGCATGTAATTTATTATATTTAACCACTAAGTTAATTAAAATTATTTCCACACTAAAAATTACAAAATTGTGTTTTAATTAAAACCACAACAATTTACTAAACACTTTATATTGTACTTATTTCAAAACCACACATGTTTGTCCAAATATGTCCACCTACAGATATCACTTATATGCGCCCATAAGGGAGTAGGTAATCCAGTAATTAATTACAAATGCAAAAGCAGATGTCAACCAAATGAATGAAGCCCTTAATAACGCCCCTGAGGCAAGTAGGTAAGTATACTATTTTAGAGTAAACCACAAATGAAAATAAATTCACCGCACACGGTATAAGCTGCACACAAATAATTTGTCCACAATAACGTTGAAATGGTTTTTGGATTAAATAAAAAAAAAAAGTACCTAACAAAAAGTCAAACCCTATTAGGGACTACTTACTTATATGTTATAAAATGGAAAATACACACGTTGTATTTTCTGCATTAATGCATCTAATAAAAACACGTACAATGGCCCTGCAGGAACGTTAATTTATTACCCTGACCCAAAATCGACGTGTGTCCTTTTTTGAATTTTTTGAATGGTAGGCGGAAATTAGGTGGACATACACCAAAAACCCGCTCATGCCAAAACGATGTGTGATGTAGAAATAAGTGGACCAACAAAAATAACCGCACAATGGTAAGTATAAATAGGGTGTTTCTTATATTTTCGATTATTGATAAGTAAAACTACATATTTACGGTTTTACTTCGAAAGTCGTAGTTTGTATTTAAATGCGTTTTGATGTGAATAATAAAATTTGATGTGAATGATAAAAGTTGACACTGAATTTATGAATTTTTGTGGGAAGTGAAAATTCTTCACATACATATTGTTTCAATGTGGTAAGATGTGTTTGAAAAAGGAATATAGGTTTCACCATCCACACAATCTATGAGTGGAAAGGCCACCAATCAACAAGTTAGCAAATAGTAAAAAGCGGTAAATTTAAAAAAAAATTAACAAGTTTTTTTTTTTTTAAACCGCATCAAATTCGCATCAAATTTTGAAGATATGCATTATTTAATTTCGCTAACTTGCGTCCGCTAAGATAAGGGAAGTAAATGATTTGGCAAGGATCAAGGTAGAATAGACCAACTCGATGATGCAAGATCGCGCTCGATCTTCAGAAAAAGAAGAACTCTTGTTTGCACCGATTATAGTAGAATCAGTCTCCGGTTAGTGTTTTTGTATAACGAACCCAAATTTGAAATCAAACAAAGGAGCATTCTCACTAATTGTTGTGCTGTCTCCAATGGTGCAGGACTCGGTCGCTTACAACCAAAAATCGTGCGATAAATTTTTGATCAGAAACAGAATTTAACAACCATACTTTATAATTTATGTCCTCTCACAATAAAAATAAAATAGAAAAGAAGCATGTCAGTGAAGTTAGCACTACCACTAAAAAATTGCCGACTTTGATCTTTTAAAAAAAAAATTGTGCGACAATTTTATTAGTTGCATGACGTATTTACGATAAAAAAACCACAATTATTTCCGTTTCCCTATCTAATTTGCGATTGAATTTGATCCTTTTTGGTACTACTATATGCGTTATTTTTAAAAATAATGGCGCAAAATTTTGTTAGTTCCACGACAAATTTAGGACAAACTTACGACAGTTAGGCCAGGCGCGGACTAACGATTGCAATCGCACAATTATACAGTCGAAAAATAATAGAACTCATTATTTTAAATCGCAGAGCGCGCACATAATGCGACTGAAAAATCGCAAATTTGTCCATGTAAATATTTGCGATTTTTTAACTGCACTTAAAAATTATCCAAATTGCGCACTTGGCCTTAATCCAAGGTTAAATTTTTGAAATTTAAAAGTGGTCGTGCAAGACGAACAAGAAACACCCTGTATTTAAATATATAATATTAGCTGTAAAGTGCCGTAACGTTTCAGTGCATTCGCATAAAATTGATTTGACCGTCGAACACAACGACAAAATGTGGGTCCAACACGATACAAAACAAAAGCGTGGTGTTACCACACCTGAGTGCGTTTCAATGTGTTTTTTGTTATGTTTTGTCACTTTTATTGGGAATTTCCACGCAAATTTGTACTTTTTTTAATAATTCATCCGTGTTCCATTCCGTATATTCAACGCCTTAGGTCATTGGCACTTCACACATCTGAATTCAATTATAATGAATAATTTAAATTTGAATTTTTGATTTAAATTGGTTTTCATTGTAACATTTTTTTTTAATCCAATTTCTCATCTCAATCAACATCACAGAGGTCACAGCACTTCGCCCTTTTAGTAAAGCTATTTTGTAAGCTAAACCAACTATTACAACAACAACAAAAAAATAAAAACAACCTCAAAGCTATTAATAAATCAGAGTTGCGACATTTTGCAAAGCGTGCGTGTTATAGAACTTAATTTGGATAAATGTATCTTTTAGATAAAAAAAATATAAAAACATAAACCCATGCATGATGATAATGTGTGTGGTATGGAGAGAGACTGGGTGGCAGTGGGTATAATATAATTTACTAATTACTTTGGATGTTGTATGATAGCTAGTTTGGTAAAGATATACATGTGTAGTATAAAACGTATTTCGTTGTCCTTTTTTTTATTCTCTTATTTAATTAGTGATAATATAACTTTCGTGTGTTTATTTTGACTCGGATAAGTTGGATTTTATGTGCGATACGCAATATGATGATGTTGCGCCAGCAAAAAGTGGAAATGAGGCGAAACCATGCTCGTGGTAGCGTTTTTAAAGGAAATTCAGAGCGGAAATAGTTGGATTGTTTTTTTTTTTTCATTATTATTTTAAAGGCTTTGTTTTCTTTTGGTTCTTTGTGCTTATACAGAGAAATTAACCGTGATTTTATTTTATTTTTAAAGCAAAAACGAATAGTTTAGACACGTTGATGTATATGGTCACGACATGCATGACGGAGTTAGGAACTTTTTGTCATATAGGTACTTAACTTTAAGCTTTATATGAAACACTCTTTAATAATAATACGATTCAAATTTTGCATTTCGCAAAGGAGAATTACACCTAACTAGCCTTTTAAACAAAAGATATAATGAATTCATTTTTAAAAACAACACCGCAGTTTGTTCACTGAGGCCCCTATTACGGTTGTCAAATATCAAAACGATAATTGATGTTATTCAACAAAATTGATCCATCGGTA
Organism: Baccha elongata; assembly: GCA_951217065.1. Classification (NCBI taxonomy): domain Eukaryota; kingdom Metazoa; phylum Arthropoda; class Insecta; order Diptera; family Syrphidae; genus Baccha; species Baccha elongata. The sequence goes on from OX578274.1 coordinate 47,712,226, forward strand.
TTATCGTTGTCAATTATCAAACTGTGAGTGCCACTCAGATTTCAGATCTATTGTGAATAGTTTTATTGACTAAATTGGTATTATCGTTGTCAAAAATATTGGTGTTTATCAAATTTTCAGTCAAACGCAAATTCGCTGTTGATAAATTATTTTGCTAGAACTAATTCGTTTTTTTTTAAGTAAGAAAACGCAGTGTATTGTTTACTTTTATATTTATTTATACAATATACAATTATAACTGTTCGGTTAACATATTTTTATTTAAATTCACTTGCACAGGCTGTTTTTCTTTTTGTTGTTTGGTGTGCAAATAGGAGGTACATGTATGTACGTACATTGTACCTACATAATGCACATTTCCTTTGCCTGTTCCATTATTTCCACAAAATGTTTTATCACTTTTTTATTTAACTTTTTGACAACACAAATACGTATAATAAAAAAGACCAGTGATATTTACTTTATTTACTCGAATAGAAAACTGAAACGTCAAACAAAATGCCCGTTCACAAGAGAATTTTGTTAATCATTCACAATAGATCAACAATTTATCAAACGACAATCATAATGTTATCGTCTATCAAACAATTGATCTTTGACAACCGTAATAAAGGTGTGATAGTGATGTGATGGCAGCTGGCAGCGTTTGAAAGAGCACCTCATTTTTGGATGAAAAATGACTGGCGTATTTTTTGATGAACAATGGATATGTAAACGAAGAAATTTGCCACGTCCATTATCTTAGCGGACGAAAGTTAGCGGAATTGGATAAATTGCATATTTTACAAATTTGATGCGAATTTGATGCACTTTGCAGTTTTTTTTTTATTATGACATTTTCCGCTAAAATAAGAAAATTTATCGGATATTTTTTTTTTATTTTTGATGAATTTTCTTTTCAAAAATAAGGCGATGACACGACGTTTGGTTGGGTACCTATAGGTATACATAAATGCAGAGGTGGCGTAACAATTCTACTGCGAGCGATTTGACCGTGTTATTTCCTAGCTTGTGGCGTTTTTTGAAGTCTCAGATCTATGCTTATGACCCTGATTACACCAGTCCTTTTTTCGTACGTGACGTGTTTCGTCTTTCTGACAGGTACGTACCTTGGTAATTAGACGGTTCGTTGATATTTGCCCCTTTCCATTCGATATTTGCTACCACAACTTTCACAAATTCGCCGGAAAGTGAATTTGTGAAAGTTGTGGTAGTTTTTTTTTTTTTTTTTTTTGAAAAAAAAACACATATATTATTGTCAAATATCATTTCTAATAGTTTCTTTTCAATTGTTGTTCACATTTACAACAAAATTATATCAAAACAGCTGCAATATTTAATATTCTAAATAAATTAAATTTCACTTTCCGGCGTCAAACAAGAAACGTCAAAGTTCAACCTGAAAAATCTTAAAATGTTCATACATGCTTTCGTTACTTCTTTCCTCCTTCGTTACTACACCCTTCACCCAAAATGCCAAAAAGACGTATGACGAATTGTACGGAAAAAGAACTGGTCTAATCAGGGTCTATAAGATGCAATCCTGCGAGTGCAACACATGCAACTCATTCCATTTTACTCATAAAAATTTCAAATTAAAAAAAATCAAATTAAATTACAAATTAAAATTATTTAAAATTAAAATTTTAAATGTTTAATATTAAAATTTATTAAAACTAACAAATAATTAAAATTAAAAATTAATTAAAATAAAAGTTAAAAATTAATTAAAATTAAAAATTAAAAACTAATTAAAATTAAAAAATCAATCAAAATTAAAAATTAATAAAAATTAAAAATTATTTAAATTTAAAATTAATAAAAATAAAAAATTAATTAATATGAAAAATTAATAAAAATAAAAAATTCATTAAAATTTGGAATTAATTACCTAAAATTTTAAATTAATTACCTAAAATTAAAAATTAATTTAAATCAAAAAGGAAATAAAATCAAAAATTCAACTAAATTAATTAAAATTTACTTAAAATTAAATTGAATTTAAAATTAATCAAAACTAGAAATTAATTAAAATTAAAAATTAATTAAATAATATTAATGAGAAACAAAAAAGAATAAAAACTTATAAATATATTTTTAAAAAAGGTTGGTACATACTTATCAACAATATTGTACGTGCTATCAATCAATTAAACATGACAAAAATGCAAAATTTTAAACGATTTAGCATCATACTAAAACATATTTAGCATCATACTAAAACATATTTAGCATCATACTAAAACATATTTAGCATCATACTAGGTTAAACAAACTATTGTTTTGTAACCTAGTATATGATGCTAAATCGTTTAAAATTTTGCGCCAGAGTTCCTCTAAAATTTAAGAATCACATGACAAAAATATTCCTCTTATCAAAAGTGATTGGTGTGTTTTGTCGATTTATTGGGAATCAATCGTTTATAAAAGAAATTATACGTATAATCCGGGATTTTGAGATATTTTTAACATTTTTTTTTTTTGATTTTTCGTCTTTTTTCCGAACGCAAGTGTTTAGGTTTTTTATTAAGTTAATTTGTTTTGGGTGTTCTTTGTGTTTTATTTTGTGACGTGGTTGGTTGTTACACTTTTGCGATGAAATCTGTAACATCTCAAAACTGTCCCAGTTACTTTTCATCAAGCACGTAGTGCTAAAGAAAACGATTTTAATATCTGTTATCAAAAATAACGATTAATAGCCGTGTTGTTGATTGTGGATTATGATTTTTCTCTAAAGTTGCTATGTGATAGTGCCATTTATTGATTTGAGCGATATGCAATTACGGGGGTCTAATTCTTTGAGCGGTATTGTCTTACGACGATGATTATTTACTGTTTAATCAAAAACAATAGGTAGATATATGTACTCAAAACGAAGTCTTTATTGGAAATTCAATTAATTTCCTACCAAAGAAAACTTTTTATCTTTGCCAAAAACTTTATTTTACTTCCACTCTTTGTTCAATGCCATACACATGCAAGTAATTAAGTCTGACACCCATTTGGCCAGATTGATTTATATGGAGAGTAAAAGTATTAAAACAATTTTCCTACATAAAGTCAACTCCCCCACCCATATGAATGGGTCATTTAATCGCACCCTTTTTTTTCTCTCTGGCTAACTTATATTAACTGCCAAGAACACCACAAAAAAGGAATTTCAGTTTAGTGAACACTTCATTACACATTCTCCCTTTCTACAAGCATATTTATATGCGAGTATATGAAGTGCATGTTATATGAATGAGCTATGACACATGGTTTTGTCTAGATATACACGAACAAGAACCCAAGAAACGTTTTAATTTATTTTCCTAGCTGACTCATAGCCAGTTCACCCTTTATAATTCATAGTCAGAGATAAAATAACATGAATTTGATAAGATTAGAGAGTTAAGAACTTGTCAAAATAAAAATTCTATCAATATTTATTTTTGTTTGTAACTGATTCGGTTTTGAAGTGTGCAAACATAGATTTCTGCCATTCGAGTATTTTCTTTGGTAAAATTAAAGCCACACCCTTTTTAATATACTCATATAATTATATCGTCCTATATCAACTATTTTCTAATTTTATTTCTTTATTATCTTCAAGTTTTTTTGGTCGTTGGTTTACTTTCAAAGTTCTTAATGAAAAGAAAAAAAGAACATCCAACCTAAGGGAAACAATTTAAAACCTGGAAAAGGTCGGAGTATCTTTCTTTTTTAAGTTTAGATTATATTGTGTTAGATAAGTGTATAGAAAAGGCATCGAGGGTTGTGAATTGAAGGACAAAAGAAAAAAAAAGGTTAAGTACTTGGTATGACCTTTTCTTTTATTTCAAAAAGACATTACGAGTTTTCTGTAAAGTTTGTGTTGACACAATTAATTGACAACCAGTGGTTTAATTAAATTATACGTACATATTTATATAATTTATCATTCACTCGTTTTGAGAAAAAAAAATTGTTTAAAGAATAAATGTACAAAAAAATTATTTAGAGCAATATTAAAGTACAGAAGAAAGTTTCTTAGGTAAATTTGAATTCATGAAAAAAAATTCAAAGTCACTAGAACATTTAAAAAAAATTGATTTTGAAAATGGTTAGTGTCAAAATCTATCTTTGTTTTGTGTTACTTTAGCTACAGTAAGAAAGACAAAAATCGAAAAAATTCTCGGAAACGGAAAGAGCGTTCACTAATACCTAAGTTTTCTTATTTGAATTTCTTACACTAACCTTAGTAAAGTTTAATAATTGCTTAAATTGATTTTTTAATTCGAAAAGTTTAATTAATGATGTTGGTAGACGATTTTTGATTGTTGTTCAGAAAAGCTATTGTACATTTTTTTTTGTAGATAATATTAAAAATGTTACTAAACTATGTATTTCTGTTTTGATTTTGGGATTTTGGGCGTTCGGGCAAATCAAAATTTTGAAAACAATAAATTTAACAACAATTTGAATTAAAGTTCAAACATATTGGTATATTTTTTTTTAGCTTTAGTATTTTTGTTTAATTTTGGTATTTTTATTTTTTATTTTACTTAATTAATTTAAAAGCTTACACATTAATTTGCAAAATATGAAATTGGAATATAACCAAGAACAGTCCTCTGAGCCGTTTTTTTTAAATTGTAATGTAAATAAATAATTGCGTCGCACTAAAACTGCTCTTGTAGCAATTTACCATCGTGTTAACGATTGCTAAATTTATTTGACCAGTTAAAAAAAAAATCTATTTTAATTATTTCACATAATTTTTTTTTAATAGTTTTTTTTATAATTTTTTTTTTTAATAATAATTTTTTTTATAATTTTTTTTTTTATAATTTTTTTTTTAATAACTTTTTTTTTAATAATTTTTTTTTTTAATAATTTTTTTTTTTAATACTTTTTTTTTTAATAATTTTTTTTTTAATAATTTTTTAATAATTTTTTTTTAATAATTTTTTTTTAATAATTTTTTTTTAAATAATTTGTTTTTTGAATAATTGCAACAAATACTTACATGAAGTTTTATTAAAATTAATCATATTTTCGGAGAAAATAGTAATATTGGTTTTTCAAAAAAAAAAAAAAAAAACTGTTTCAAAATCTACTTATTTTCAAGTTTGCTTCGCAGTATTAATCATAAAATTCAATTTTTTTCTTTAAAGACTTTAATTAAATGTTTAGTAGTGTTTATAGAATATTAAATTTTGTCGAAATCGGAGCAGCCGTTCAATAGATAGCGGGTGTAAAAAACAACGTTACCGTTAATAAGTTTTTCTAAAAAAAAACGATGTCAACACTCGTATTAAATTTTATCAAAATTCATCGAATATGTTTTTTTATATATTTTTTTTTTTTTTTAGAAAAATATAGTAATCGGTTGAAAAAAAAAATCAATGTCTCGTTCAAGAGATAGACAATGAAATAAAAAATTGTTTTATGACAGGTACTGTTAATAAGCCTTTTCTGAAAAAAAAACTCCGATGAAGCTACTGTTATTTTTGTACACAAGTCAAAAATAAAACTAAGTCCGGGGATATTTACCTAGAATTAGTTTGTCTCCTTTGTTTGTATTCTCTATCATCGTAATGTCATGTTTGATTGTTATCTCAAAACTTATTTTTACGAATGCATAACTTGCCTTGCAAGTAAAAATTACTTTTTGTATAGGGAACATATGAACACTGTCAATTTCTAAAGTGAAATTGGTAAAGAAATTATGTCACTAAAGGAAAAGATTTTTCTCCATTCAAACAAGTGACTATAAATTTGGACTTCGCTTGAGCATATACTTTAATTGAGATTTTTCTCAATTTATAAGAGTTGAGAAAAATCTGAACTTCAGTACCTAACGAAATTGTCATTAGATTTTTCTGTACGAAAACTAAAAATCAGGAACTTTACAAAATGCCTCGCATTTTGTTTACTCAATAACATTACTTAATTTAAAAAAAACACCTCTTTAATGCTTTGATCTTCATGTCACACAAACGAAAGTAAAATTTTAACCTGCCTTTTCTGAACTGAATTTATCAAACAAGGACCGAGGTCAAATAATTTAAATTTACCCACACAAAGTTACCTTGTAATTAATATATGACCACCAAAAGTATAGCTTAACCCATGTTTTCACCTTAGGCAAGTTTTTAAATTTTGCACCTATTCCACCGACAACCTTTTCAATATTTTGTGCTCCCAAAATAGGTCACAACTTAAATATTTCCACACACAAAATTTAAAATTTTACAAACAAACAAAATGTCACAGCCTGAGGCTTTCATCGATTGTATCTATTTCTCTCTTGAGACTTTAACCATCGTTATGATGGCGTTCAACGACATCTTTTTTGTTTTATTTTTATCGCCTTAGATCTTTTTTTTAACTTTTCATTTTTTAGCAAAAAAAGGTCAATAGCTTTGCACAAAAATAGCAAACGCCATTGGACCAAGTTCATAACCCAACGCCTTCAGATAAAAATGCGATTGAAAAGAAATAAAAACCCACTAACTGACGCTGGCAATTTAAAATAAAATTATTATAAAGACTGCAATATTCTTCTCAACCCACATGTTGACACACCACAAGAACCAGATGCCCCTACATGACAACGACAACGATGATGATGGTTTCTGTCTCAAAAGAATCCGATAACCCAAGTCGAGCCAACAACAACAACAACAACAACAAACACAATTCCGAAAAAGATACAAAACCGTCTGTGAAGAATGGACTATTACCCGAGTTGGCTGGCTGACTGACTGGCGCTGTTTTGTTTTGCACATAATTATTGCACTCAACTCGATGAGATTGAGGTCATCATAATAAATTGGGTGCACGACTTTTAGCGTGGCCAGGGTGCAAGCAAGACGAAATTAAGAACCGCCGAAGAGCCAAAACAAAAATACAAAAAAACAAAATTATTTCGCGTTGATTTTGACCCCAATATTAAGATGGAGTTACAATGACGTCGCGGTATGTTTATAAATGGAAGCTGACGGCTGAGATTGTGTATGATGTTAGCTTACCTATAGATATACATATCTATCTGTCTGATTGTCTGTTCATTTTAATGTTTGTCGACGAAGTGTCTGAGCAAAGTTGATAGGTGTGTGAGATTGACATATCGAACTGACAATGCAAATAAAGTTGTGGCAAAATAACAAACTGTGAAAGACATCACTTCGTTATGTGGAATTCCAGTCATAAAATCAAACGTTGTTAGAGTCAATCAAAGATTTAATAATAATTCATTGTTCAAGTGTCCAGATTTTACATATCAAAATGCTGGAACTTCGACTTGACATGGCTTCAAAATTTGAAAAAAAAAAATATACACATACATGACTTAGTCGCACGAAGTTGCTCATATAGAAAAAATAGGCATAGAACTGCTAAGGCTTTTAAAGATTTGGGAAAAGCAACTAGAAAAACAGCACAGAATTTGTATTAAGTATTGATTGATGTATAGGTAGGGGAAAACGGAATTCCACTTAATTTGATATTTTAAATCAAAGACCAAAATTTAGCTCAAAAAAAAAAAAAAAAACCACACCAAAACACATTAAACACAATGGCGCAAAATTATAGTCGATTTAACTCGAAACTAAAAGCAATTTAATGTGAAACTTGGTTAAAAATACGTTTTTCCGTATTATAAACGGCATAAAGCATAAATTTTCTTAATGAAGTTGTCTAACTTTATAAACAGCAAACCTTCGCATTATATTTTTAATGCAACACACTAAAATCTCTGAGAGAATGACAGCTCACTATCTTGAAATCGCTTTTGTGGAATGTAACTACACACAAACACTGCAAAAAATTATCAACAACCCTTTTCTGTGGTATAAATAACTGGAAGTTAAAAAAGTGTTTATTCTTGAGTAAAAGTTAGACAACTGTTCTAAAGTTGAAATAATGTTAAGTGGTGTCACGTTAATTTCTTAAAGTCCATTTAAGTCGAAGCTAAATCAAATTTAGTTTGACACTAGTCTATAAATACATTTTTGGCAATTATAGACAAGTTAAACTACACTTTATCTTTAAAGACTTGCATCAAAATTAAAATCATGAAAACCCTATTTTAATTTTGACAGTGTCACACTTGCTTCTCTCTGACTCCTGTCAATTTGTCATTTTCTATAAACCAATAAAAAAAAAGTTGCAAAATGTTTTCGGAGGACGAAGATTTTAAATTGTTTGACGACAGGAAACTGAAATTGTATACCCTTTATTTCGTAAAGCGGCATTACAGCATTATTTGCAAAGAAAAGGCGTTAATTCCTTAAACTTAGGCTGACTATAATTTTGCGCCTATATTTTTTTGTTTGTCAGTAACAAACCATCTTTTTTTGTACCCTGGGGGGGGGGGGGGGGGGGTGATTCCCAAATGAGCGGCGGATCGCTTTAAAAGCGATAACTCAATTTGGACCTTGTTCGCTTTTGGCCTTTGGGGATTTTCAAAAACGAACACTGTCGAAAATTATACTTCCATTTTCCATTAAAATTGCAACTTGGAGCTCCAAGTAATTTCTATTCTGAATTCCAATTGTTTTCATTCTGACTTCCAATTTTCCATTATTTTTCCAAAAATTTGACACTTTTTTCCTGTCAGCTTCACAACAATTTCGTGTTACTGTGTTAGTTTCTTTTTGGTCGTGGTGAAGGAAGGTTGTCTTCTACGGGCAACAAATAAATAATGTAACTTACGTAGTTGTAGTTGCGACAGTGAATATTAAAAACATAATTTAACATTTTTTAGATAGATTTATAAATTATCAGAAGTCTTGTATTTAAGTATTTATTCAGTTTCAGAGTATCTAAATCTCAATGAGGGTTGAAAATTAAGTATGGGTTTGCTTATACCTACCTACGTCATTAAAGAAAAAAAGACAAAATCATATTAAAAGTAAATTAATTAAGTAATTTTTATACTACACTATGAATTTGGCAGCAACTTTAATCTTGTTATATTTAAAAATTTTTTACATTTTTGTTTGCTAAAATCATAATGTGGAAGAAACGATAGATTAACATCCAGAATAACTCCTAAATCTTTATTCTGGGTAACTCTTGCCAGCTTTGTATTTTCGATACTGTAGTCGAAGAAAGTTGGATTAAGAATCCTAAAACAAGACAATATTTGGCATTTAGCAATATTTGGCATTAGCCAAACTCTCCAAATCCTCTAGCAGAAGGCTACAGTCGGATTCGCAAACAATCCTTCGGTAAAGCTTAAGATCATCCGCAAAAAGAAGACAATGTGAATGCTTGAAAAAAGTAGGTATGTCATTGACAAAAAGTAGAAAAAGTAACGGGTCTAAATGGCTACCTTGTGGAACTACCGAAGGAATAAGAATATCTTCAGAGTTGAAATTTTCAATTTTCGCAATTTGGAATCTTTCAGTTAAGTAAGACTCCAACCACTTTAAAAGAGATGAATTGAAACCAAAAGAAGAAAGTTTATTGACCAGAATTTTATGATTAACCCTGTCAAAAGCTTTCGCAAAGTCGGTAAAAATAATGGCCGTTTGGAAGCCTTTTTCCATTTTATTTATTATGGCATTCGCCATTATCGTTAGGTTAGTTGCTGTTGATTTACAAGCTACAAACCCATGTTGAAAAACTGAAATTTTATCTTGAACTAGTTTTGAAATTCTGTTATAAACTACTTTTTCAAAAAAATTAGGTATGGCAGATAACTTACAAATTGGCCTATAATTTGTGACTTCCTGTTTAGAACCCCATTTAAAAATTGGTGACAAGAATTAATTTTTTCAAAGTTTTCAAAAAATGACCCTCAGACAAAGATAGATTAAAAATTCGTGTTAGAGGCTGAGATAAGGCAATCGCACATTTTTATAAAAGAATAGGTGGAATTTCATCTGGGCCTCCTTTTTTGTTCAAATCTAGGCCTACCAATGCTTCTTACACTTGGAAAAGGTCAATAGAGCCAATGTCAACACATTTGGTTAAGTTTGGAAGATCTGAATGTAAAACATATTCAGATGAATAAACTGATCTAAAATATTTCGCAAATAAGTTGCAAATTAAGAGAACTTCACTAGTAGTTGTGTCGAGGTACTTCATACAGCTTGGAAGTCCGAAAGATTTTCTTTTGGTATTTAAAAATTTCCAAAAGCCTTTACTATCTTTTTTTAGATCATTTTCTATCGAAAGAATGTAGTTACGATACAGAAACTTGTCCAAATAGTCAAATTTACGTTGGCAGACTAAATAATTTTTAAGAAAATCTAGATTTTCTTTGTTATTTTTGTAAATTAATCCAATAGTTAAACTTTTGAAATTTAAATGTGGGTAATGCTAATTTGACACACATATAACTCAGGTAAATGGTAAACACTTATAAAGTCAAAGAATAGAATCATTTTAATCATTGGGTTCCAACATTTCCTTTTTTTCTGAAATCAAAGTGTATCTCTGATGACCTAATCGATTTACCTTAAAAAGAGTCTAATATCAGGTACTTCTTCGCAGTTAAGCACGGTTAATAAAAACCTTGTCCGATTAAAATATTGATTATTTTGATAAGCCTTTTAAATTGTTTGTCTTCTAAACTATAGTCATAAAAAAATCGCATTAGGGTAGGCCTTTCTTGTTGGCTTCATTTAATAGATGTTTAAATAGTTTACGATTGAAACGTGTACTTCTTAATCCAACAAAGGTCATAAATTTTATTTCGTCTAGGTTGAAAAATAGTATCAATCCAAAATTGCAAACATTAAAATAATATACCCACAATTTTACATTCATTTTGGGAAATAAATTGCAAAATCTATCATGGACAAAACAACTTTGTTGCCCTATTGATAAATTTATTATCTTTTAAAATCAACATTTCATTATAGATATTTAACTAGGTAGGTATATTCCATGCCACCCACCATGGCTATTAACTATTTTTAGTTAAGTCGTGTTTTCAATTTGGTTAATAAGACTATTCATTAATTAAAAGATAATTTATTAAATATTCAACAAAGCCTACACCAATATCTTCAATTTGTGTGATTAAAATAAATTTAAGAAATTATTTTAAGCTTAATTAATAAGCATTTGATGTTGTTAATTAAAAATTTAATGCTTCTTAATAAAATGTCTTTCTCACCATTGGAAAATATATTTTTATTGCTCTATAAAGTTATGTAGTTTCAACCGGAAATAACAAGATAATTCTTTAATAGACGATTAATTGATAGATATTTTTAATGCTTTACTTGTCTTATATTCATTGCTATATGAATTAATATAGCCAATTTTATTGAGTTCAATAAAAAATGGAGTTCTTTGTGGATGTTTTTCTGGTTGTGACTTATTTGTATTTTGAAGTGTGATAAAGATATTCACAAGATATAAATGAATAGATAAATACTTTTTTTTTTTAATATGAAGAATGAGGGTAACATACTTCCACCAAGTGAATGGTGCAAGTTGGTATGTAAGCAGTTGACATACAAATTAATGACATCGAATTTGATGTATCCAATAAGATAAGAATTGCTTTGCTTTTTTTTTTCATCTTCAATAGATACCTATTTTATCAAAAACATTAAAAGATAAGATATAAAAATTGATCCGAGTAAATGGCACACTAAATTCAATATTAAAGTTAACTTGGCTTCTAACTCTTAAAGTTTTTTTTTTAAAAAATTTGTTATGTATTTTGAGGGCTCTGAACTGACAGCAGAAAATTGTTTTTGAAAAAAAGAATTTGAATAAAAACCACTTGTGATCTTTTTGATATCAGAGCCATTTTAAAGTCTACTTTACGTCTAACTGATGGCAAACTAATAAAATTTCATTTGAACTATTCACTTAAGTCAACTATTTTTCTACTCTTAACTGTCTAGAAATTTCAATACCCAATCTATTGATACTAGGATTTCTATTGGGAGCCAAACAGGACTGATCTGTTTCGTTATTTATAAAATAATTGCAGATAATTTGTCGTGCAACTAAAAAAATTGTCATGCAACTAAATTTTATTCGTGCAACTGAAAAATTTGCCGTAATTTGTTTAGCAACGAAATACTTTGTTCGTGCAACTAAAAAATTTCTAGCGCCATTATTCTTTTTTTTTAATAATCACTTGAAAACTTCAAAAATAGAACCTCAATTTTTTTAGTTGCACGACAAATAAGCCAATTATTTTATCTTTTTTAATTTTCTAGTTCATTTGATCCTTTTTATGTGATGGTAGGTGTAATTTTAGAGTCAAGTTAGCACTTCCAGAGATTAAACATAAAAATACGCAACAAATTTTTTAGTTGCACGATTAAAAAAACTGAAATTATTTCGGTTATATTTTTAATTTTCGATTACATTACAATGCTTTTACCGGGGTGGTAGTGCATGACAATCAAATTAGCATAACCAGGGGTTATTTTCGTCGAACGGCAATTTTTTTAGTTGCAAGACAAATATGTTCAGTATTAACAGGTTTTTGACATTGCTTGACATTAACTAATTGCTGTTAAACAGAAGAGATAGCCGAAATTTGCGAAACTGTCATCTGATCGAAGGAGTCATTAGTTTAAAAAAAACAAGGGGCTATAATTCTTGGTCACAGAAAAAGATCTTGAATAGATAATGGTTTTTTTTATACCAACTAAAAGCTCTCTGTTCGAATTATAAGAATGTTTTCTTAGAAATTAATCGTTTACAAAAATTACCAAAGAGAAACATAGATAAAACTAATTACCTTATAATTCCGAAAACCACTTTCAGTTTGACAAAACTTTTCTTATCTCATTCCTCATTTCAAAATGTTAAAAATTAAACTAACTGTAGTAAATTTGTCGTATAGAACTAAAAAAATATTCGTGCAACTAAAATTTTGTTCGTGCAACTTAAAAATTTGTCGTGTGACTAAAAAAAATTCGTGCAACCAAAGAATTGTAATTCAACTAAAAACTTTTAGCGCCGTTTTTTTTTCTATGTATGTCCTAATAGTGTTAACTTGACTTAAAATAAGCACTACCAAAAATTATTTATAAAAAAAAAATAGCGCAAACAAATGTTGTTTTATTTTAAAAAAATTGCCTTTTCCGGGTAAACGGAAGGAAATTAATTTATGACGGTAAGTATTTTGGTCGCTAGCTCTCAGACTAGGAATTATAACGTGTGTAAAGCTGCCAGGGTGTAGCAGAAACCTAATTTTTTTGCTTGAATTGATTGCTAAATAATTGCTATTTAATAACCGCAAAATTAAATTTTTTGCTCTTCTATTTTTTTTTTATATAATTTTTTGCCAGCTTCACAGCAACTTGCATTTTTATTTTTGATTAAATCAAATTAAACTGAATTCTATATTTAATTGCTAATTTTTTGCTCTGCAAATGTGAAACAAATAACTTTTTTACAACAAAATAATTTGTACAATTTAAAAAAAATTTTTTTTTTTTTAATTTTTTGTTCAAATTTTACAATTAATTATTTCCTGATTGTTTTACACAAAACAAAATTTTTCCTCTCATAGTTTTTTTTTTAGAATTTATCCTGCCAGCTTCACAAAAACTGGCAGGGCACATTTTTATTTTTGATTAAATCAAAACGAAATCAATTCTACATTAATTTGCTTTTTTTTGCTCTGGAAATATAAATTTTTTTTTTGTTTTTTTTTTTTAATTTTTTTTTAATTTTTTTTTAATTTTTTAAATTTTTTTTTTATTTTTTTTTTATTTTTTTTAAATTTTTTTTTATTTTTTTTAAATTTTTTTTTAATTTGTTTTTTTAATTTTTTTTTATTTTATTTTTGGTTCAAATTTTAGTAATATTATATATTCAAGCTACAAAATTCAGTAAAAACAGGCCAAGAAAGTGTGCTTAGAAAATCTCAAAATATAACATTTTCAAAAAACAAACAATGTTATAACTTACCGCGGCTGCAGGAGCCACCTTCCCCTACGTTTGAAAACTGAGTAAATCATATGAAAGAAATACTCTTTTTAAATAAAATATATTCTTAAGATTCGTTTTTTTAACAACCGTTATAATATGTATATACTTTTTTTTTATGTCGATGTCGACACTTACCCAAACTTATAAAAATAACAAATTTGGTCAGAACTAAGGCCAAGTTTTGTGTTAAGAAAGCTAATTGTCAATAAAAACTTATCCAATTTATTCAGCATTTATAACACGTTTATAAGTTTGTTTTAAAACAATCCAATAACATGTAATGAGGTGCTTCCACAAAAGACCAACAAATATCTGAACGTTTGATCTTCTTTAATTTAAAAAATGTGTATAGATACAAATCTGGACTTCTATTACTTATACTTAGCAGCGACAACCTTATCAAATTGCCACTTTCCCATTAGTCTCCATTAAAACTGAACTCCCACTTTTTCTATTGTATCCCCTTAAAAACTTTATTTGATTTATGACACATTTTGATTTATTTTATCCCATTTTCACCGTTGTCTGTAAAAAAAAAATACAAAACAAACAAAGCGATAGTTTTCTAATCCCAAAATTATATACCTATATTAACACTCTAAACAACATTTACCACAAAGTCTCCAAGATCTAGCCTCAAGATGATGGTCATTTAGGGGGCACCTCTATAAAACCCATTCAACCAAATTGATGTTAATACCTACGCTCAGTTCAGATATCGTTATGCACTAGTGGTTCCGAAAAAAAAGAAGGATTGGCCCCTGAGGTACAACAACTAAGGAGTACTAAAACGTTTACTCACTTTTTCTTCTTCGAGAAACCATGCACTTATTATAGGTTAGGTGCCTCTAAAGAAATAAAAAAAAATACTAGACGCCAACGTAACAATGGTGTACCTATGTAAGAGAAGAAAAACGAGCTCGGAAATCAATTGACAAATTGATAGGACTCAACAGGTTGACATGTAGATGGCTGCTGTTGGTCGTTCTTGCCACAAGGGAGGGAAACGATGACGACAACGCTATGGAGGTTACCAATTTCTAAAATAAGCCATTACGTGACTAGTTAACTTTGTTGGAGTATCTTGGTCGTGTACTCATTCAAAGTGGTTGATTTTGTTGGTCACTCTTGGAAACTGTTGCGTGGTGGTTTGGAAGACCAAAAGAGCAATGAGTATTTCAACTAATTGTGTGAGGTTCTGTTTGTGATGGCAAATATGGTGGTGGCAGGTTTCGAAGACAATGATTGATGTATAAATAGTTGAAAATTCGTTAGCCTAATTTGCGATAAGATCGAGTTTATTATTTTTTTTTCAGGGTAACCGCGAACGTTAATGTGTTACTTATGTCTTGACAGGTTGATAGCATAAGGTGTGAATTTAGAAGTGTAGGCAATAGGGTAAGTAAGGAACACAGAGGTGTGGAAAATATGTTATTTACTTGCTTCTTTAAGCAATTATGTGATGTCAGCTGAAACTATTCGTTTTTAATGTAAAGCTTCTTTTTTTTTCTAATGAAAAATAAACAAGATTGCAATGAAAATCTTGTATATGATTTTTTTTTATTTTTAGAAAATTACTTATACATCTTTTTGGCTATGCTACTGGTCCCCCTGGTGACTATATAGTGGTATTAGCCTTTAATGGAATTGATTTATTTTTTTGCTAAATATTTGTTTTTTTTTTCAAGATCTTTGGAGCTCGAGATTGTTTCATGGATCCCATGTTTTTAAGCATAAGTTATTATTAAAAAGATGATAAACGAACTTGCTTTTAATTTTCAAGGCAGTTATAGTCCGGGAGACGACCGTAGGTTTACCTATCTCATCGCGGCTCTTCAAACATTGAACACTAACCGATAGGTTCAGCCTTAACAATTGCAAAACCGATGGCCGGATAAAATTTTTCAGGTACGTTTGGTCAAAAGTGGACATTTTTGGAGTTTTTTGGGATGATTTTTCGTGTTTCTTTATTTTAAATCAATAGAAATCATGTGTAACCATTTTTATTGTTTTAAAAAACAGTTTTTACTACTCCGACTATCTTTTCAACGGCTACACCGATTTTAACAAAATTTAATATTCAAAAACAACTGCTAAACTTGAATACTGCAAAAAACATTTTGAAAAAAAGTACCTAGATACCTAGATTTTTGAAATTTATATTTTTTTTTTTGCAAAAACCGATAATTCTAATTTTCTCGAAAAAAAAAAATACGATTAATTTCGATAAAATTTTACATGAGTTATTTGTTGGCAATGGTGATGTCTTTCGTCTGAATTTTTTTTCCGAATCAGCTTATTAACGGTACCTGCCGTAGAACCGTTTTTTTATTACTCCGACTATCTTTTGAGCGGGTACACCGATTTAACAAAATTTAATATTTAAAAAGAACTGCTAAACTTGAATAATACCGCAAAAAAAATTTAAAGCCGATATGTAATTCGAATTTTCTCGAAAAAATTCATTTTTGATAAACTTTTATGTAATTGGATTTTTACCAAGTGTTTTCTTTCATATTTGTTTTTAAAAAATTTATTTGAAAAAAAAACAAAAACTATTTCAAAATATAAAATTCTGAAAATCTTATTTTTTATAAAAAAAAAAACTGGTCAAATGAGTTTTCCAGTCGTGAACACGAAAGTAAACTTTCCCTAAAAGCAAGTTTTTTGTGACCTAATTGTGACCTTTATTTTTGCTAAGTTTACTTCTGACCCATACCTACAGAAGTTTTCATGACATTTACAAAAAAAAATATAAGAGCAAAATCAAATGCACCATAACTTGTCTATGCTTTTAAATAGTTTTTTTTTTAATTAGTTAAGTTAGGTAAGTTGCCAATATTGTATTATTTTTCTACTTTATTTTTAAATCTAATTTTTACATGGTAATGCTTTGCGAATCATGAATTACCTTAAAATCAAATATTGAATAAAACAACCTTACAGTTGTTTGATGAGTTAAATGGGTGATTCTCTGTTAAAAGTTCCTTTTTTGCATTGAAAATGTCTCCTATCTAAATTTAAGAAAAAAAACTACGAAGCAGATTCAATTCTTGTTGTAAATTATGCAAAAATTGGTAATTTAAAAGTCTGGACACTTAATTTTAAAACTTTCTGGGATATTTTTTTGCTACGGAAATGACGCTATTTTACAGCCCACTATTGTCATAAAAATGTTTAATATCTACATATGTTAACCAATTTCAAGGTTCTGTAGTTAATCTATGAATACATGAATGGAGGAGTTTACACAAATAATTATAAAAACATATTTAAAATCATTTCCTTAACCACCATCGTCATAACTCGCAGGTTACGGAAATGAGAAAAATCGACGTTTTTTTTACATTATCAACATGAAATATAGAATGATTTTTTTTCAAATTTGACATAAATAATTGTGCAGCAGAATTTTATTAAATTGATATAAAATCAACTTTATATATTTTACACATAAAAAAAGTTATACTATCCACGGGAAATGACGAACTTGTGGAAAATGCAATGAATACAACCACTTACTTATAAATTACACACCAAATTGATTATTTACCTTTATTTTCGAATATAATTTAAAGAAAACATGATTGATTCATTTCATTTATGTTGAATGTAACCAAATGACGGCCGTTAATTCGAATTTGAAAGCGTTTTATTTTTATGTACGGTTATGATGCAAATATCTGACGCCACATGTTTAACACCTTCCATGAGGTTATTTTAAATTACTACATTTTATTGTTTATATATTTGTGTTTATTATTATTTTTTTCAAAGTGAAACTTTGGCATCTTACGATTTTTTAAAATTTATGAACAACAAAAAGAACCTTTTCTGTGTTTAAACGAGGTGGAGACACGTTACGGAAATGATGTTTGGGAGGAAAATGCTTAATTTTTATACCAAATTGGTTGAAAATATTTAAAACTTAAAATTGGATGTAACGTGGAGGCTTGTAACGCTGTTAAAGACTAAGAAATATTTGTAATTATTTTAATACTTTAATCGTTTTCGACTGGGAACACGAAATGAAGCTTTTAGTGGAGAATCACCTAAATACGTTTTCATAACTTCAATCTAACTGTTCATACCTAAATATTTTTAAATCTTTTTTTATTAAGAAGTCAAGTCTAACTAAACAACCATACAAATTATCATATTTATGTTAATCAATCATCATCTATTAGATATTTTAATACATAAGTTTTAAAATTCAAAAGAACTTCAAATGCTATTTGAAGAAAAAAAACTAACACCACATTTGCGTAATTCTCTATAACAAACAGTTAGCACATTATCCAAGGTAATCCCTTAACATCAAGAACTCAAATGCCAAAGAAGAAAAAAAATTAAAACCAAACTAATTGGTCATTTTTCATCATCACAACAAACAGTTTTATTGACTCTCCTCACAAGTTCAATCTCCTGGACTGTATAGAATTAAGATTTCACAGTTAAAGTTTGATTCGGTTGCCTAACCTAAAAGAAGTGAATATAATTATGATTTCACATTCAAAATTTGTTCGATGGAAATTTATGAAATTTATTTTCCATGTCAGTTTAATGGCATCGTATTTCAATATATTTTTATCAACACTATTTTGATGTTTTCTTTGAAGAATCACAAAATTAATGTTCAACGAAGTTCTTTTGATACAATATTTTTTTTTTTTTTATTGTTAAAAAAAAAAACAAAACACTTCATTAATTATTTATTTATGGAGATGCATTTGAAAACAAAAAAAAAACATAGAATTTAGTATGAGATCACTCTTATGAGCTTTATGGGCGCCATCATGTAACAGAATTCTTACAAATTTGCGATTAAAATTTATTTGTTTTGAAACGTTATGTTCGATACATTCTAAGTAGGTTTAAAGAAAGACTTAATTTTTTTTCTGTGTAATTAATTATAATAGAACAATAAATATGAATAAAGTTAAACAGGTTTTGCATATTAAGTGGTTTAATCCATTTGTCGCCATAA
This sequence comes from Baccha elongata, assembly GCA_951217065.1. Taxonomy (NCBI): domain Eukaryota; kingdom Metazoa; phylum Arthropoda; class Insecta; order Diptera; family Syrphidae; genus Baccha; species Baccha elongata. Next base: position 47,731,103 of record OX578274.1, read on the forward strand.
TGACCCGCAGGCAAGCATGTCTCTACTTTTATTGACAGACGTTAAAAATGTCAATAAAATTAGATTAGCAATACTTTATATTGAATTATGAGGAATTTATAAGTCTACTTTAAATGCAAGTTGTAAAAAGATTTTTTTTTTTAATACAAATATATTAACTGGGAGAGTTTATGTTTCGGAAATGCTCATAAAATAGGCTCTATCCACTTTGACCAAGCAGAAAAATTTACAAAAGTCGATGTTACTATACTGCAGGTGGAGAAATAAATTAATAAATAAATCGTGTGAAATTTACAACGGCGGGTGCTGCCAAGGACATGGACAGCAGTTATTTACCTGTGGGTTTTGGATAAACACCTTGGCGCAAAATTTTAGTCAGCCTAAGTTTAAGGAATTAACGCCACACTTCTTAACTTAATTTTGACTTTGAAACAGTTCTCTAACTTTAAAGGAATTATAGACTCTTTCTGAAGTACTGACAAACTAGTGTGGGGTTTAAGACATTTCTCTAACTTATTTGTGCGGAACACGGCTTTAACATTGACAGTTCGTTTAAAAAAACAAATCAAACACACCTTTCTATCTGTCGTCAAATGTCATCAGCCCGGAATGTGTCAATAAAATTATAATTTTCTGTTTAATTTCAATTTTCTCCCTCTTTGAAATTTAAATTAATTTAATTTTTTTAATAACTTTGAAATATATATCGTTAAAAAGTTGATTTTTGCAAATAATGCTGTAATTCCACTTTACGAAATAAAGGGTATACAATTTCAGTTTCATGTCGTCAAACAATTCAAAATTTTCGTCCTCCGAAAACATTTTGCAGCTTTTTTTTTTTTGTTTATAGAAAATGACAAATTTACAGGAGTCAGAGAGAAGCAAGTGTGACACTGTCAAAATTAAAATAGGGTTTTCATGATTTTAATTTTGATGCAAGTCTTTAAAGATAAAGTGTAGTTTAACTTGTCTATAATTGCCAAAAATGTAATTATAGACTAGTGTCAAACTAAATTTGATTTAGCTTCGAGTTAAATGGACTATAATTTTGCGCCTTTGTGTCTAAAATTTAATTAAGTTTTAAGATAACTTTCTACACAACGACAAGAAGCTACCTATTTCTCAAGTATGTGAAGACTTTGCAAGACTGTAAGAGAAATCGAAAGTTAAAAGTTTCACGCTCACAAAAATTACCTAGACAACCTTTAAGCAACCATTTTTTTTTTTTTTTAAACTTAAAATTAATGAAAGCATTGAATTTGAAAAATAAATAGTACCTATACATTATGTAGGTATACCTACCTACTTAATTATAAAACCTACTATGTAGGTATTTTGATTTTTCATTTTTAAATTTTTTCAAAATTTTGGATTTGAAAATAATTTTTTCAAAAACTATTGACTAAAACAACTTTAATAAAAAAAATAAAACAAAAGAAGAGATTTCTCACTTTTTAAAAAGATGTGAGGTGATTCTCTTTAAGGTTCCTTTTAAGCATTCAAAAAAACATATTTGAAATCATTTTCGTAACCATATCTTCATTAAATTAACTGAATTGCAGGTTGAGGAAATGCTGCAATCTGTTTTTTCGAATATAATTCAAACAAAACATGATTGATGAGACTATGATACATATATATCTGGAGGCAAGTGTTTATAAAATAGGTTGTTTCTGTCAAGGGGGCAATCATGCGTTTCGCAAAAGAGGGAACTGGAGCAGGTAAGTGCATAGGATTGAAGGAATTAAATTCATTATTCAAATATGCACTCTTACTTGGCATTTCTAGAGACAACATGATTAAGAAATACAACTTTATTACATTAAAAGGAACTACCGGAAACAGAATATAGCCCTAATGTCAGACAGCCAAGATGCACTCAAAGCACTAAATTCCTGTGTAATCAGCTCGAAGCTGGTTTGGGAGAGTGTAAACAAACTCAACAAAATATGTAAAAACAACAATGTAACATTATACTGGGTCCCAGGACATGTTGGAGTTGAAGGAAATGATGAAGCTGATGTTTTGGCTAAGACAGGGGCAGTGGCACCCATGATTGGGCCGGAACCCTATTACGCGATAGGTGAAAATGTGATAAAAAATCAAATCAAAGTGGAAGAGGAGGCAAAAAGATCCAAAAACTGAAAAGAACTCCCTAAACTGAAACAAGCCAAAATGCTTCTTGGGAACTATAACCAAAAACGAAAATTTATTTAAGATGCTTTGAGAAAAAGATTATTCGAGTAATGTGGAAAAGAAAATTCAACGACAAGCTCGGCGGACTATTCAGAGACATTAACATGGGTGCAAACGCGTATGGTGATAGGTAATTAATAGTTGAACATCAAAATCATCACTTGTTCTTCTTTTAAGGTGAACATCAAAACGATAATCGCTTTTTTTTGCGATATTTTCAAGCGACACAAACCTCGGTATTAAGGTTTTTCCAATCAAAAAAAAAATTAGCGATTGCTTTAAACAGAGCCATCAAATAATTAAAAAACGACAATCAACAAAGCGACTTTAGCCGATTCCACATCTGGTCAATAAGCATAAAATACAGCCGGTGAGATGGCTGGGTAACTTGGAGCGTATGTACTTCAACGCACTAGCTCGACAAGTCTTTGAAAGATCACAACAGATGCCGCACACAAGTTAAAAACGTCCTTTGCCGAAATTAAAGCCGGTAAGCCAGAAACAGAGCTAACTGAAAAGGCATGTCGGATGAGTCCGTTTTATGTAAATAAGTGTTGGCCACAAGAAACTATTGATAAAGATGCCTAGCTGGCGACTGGACTAGGGCGCTTACGTCCACTGACTACTTAAAAAAAAACTGACTACTGAAACATGTTTTTCAAACAGTTTTGTCTTGGGATCCGTTTTTGAGTAAAATAATTTTGACCTTCAGTTATAGGTACCATTCTGTTTTATTATAAATTTTGATTCAAGAATCTTTTCCTGGCAAAGAAGACGCGTCTATTATATAGGTACAATTCTGGTAATTAAATTTGTTTGTACTAACAAGTCTCTTGTTATAGAATCAGTTACATTTTTGAGAATGTACAATTTTACATTTAACTCAATTTGTGAAGCAAAATCTTTCTTGACGGTGTATTTAATGTTTTCATAAAAGTCAACTGCAATCAATTTTTTTTTGGCTTAATAACTTTAAAACAAATTTGGATACGCTACTTTGTTGAGAGGTTTGTTACAGGAAATTAATATTCAATCATAATTCTTCATTTACTAATTAATTTAATATTTTATTCCAAATTTCGTTCATTATATAGGTAGGTACCAACCTATATTATATGTATTATCTCTCCAAGGTAGGCAAACTAAAGTTTGTCAACAATGAGAAACCAAATATCTCACCAACAGCAAATAAACTACTTAGTTACCTCTTGATTTACTCTCTGTCCGTTGTTCCACATTAGATTTGTTTATTTTTTCAATCTTCTATTTGCTCTTAGACTCAGATTACATGTATACTCAATCATTATTTTAGTCGCCCCATCAAGACATTCCATTCATCATGTTCATGACCCCTCGTCTCATCGTCGTCGTCCCCTCGATTCGATTGCAATGTTTAAATAATCTTATATTTTTGTTTATTATCAAAAAAACACAATATTTGAAAAACCTTTTATCTTATCAGACTTGTTGAGGGATGAGACACCCGAGGGTGTCCAAGTCAACCGTTGAAATAAATTCGTAAAATCAAAAACAAACGTTTTCAAGGGCAATACAAGAAACAATTTCGTTTTACAGCCGTGAAATGAATTTCTAATTAGATAAGATAATAATCAAGTTATTATTATATGAACTCACCTTTCATGCGGCAATCTCTTAAGCTCACTCATATCCAGCTCCAGGCGAAGATTGGACACTTCACAAACAAGACGATCTCGATCAGCAGACACTTCCTTCAATTTTTCACGAAGTGCGTAGTTTTCACGAATTAATTCCTCAACATTTACCTTAACATGATTGTTTATGGCAGCAACAATTTGTGGCTGAGTCTGTGCAGCTGGAGGCGATGGAAAAGCCACCGATGGTAATTTTCCATCCGAGATAACTCCACCGACACTAACACCGCCATTTGGTACCAGCATAATATTACTGGCCAACAATAATGATTGCGTCGTCTGATGCAACAGGGCCGCTACTGTCTCAGTATCCATTTCCAATTCGTTGGAGCTATTTGCTAAATCCTGAATGGATTCAGATGCTCCTACTTCACCACCATTGGACATCGTTTCACTATCGCACATTATTATTTTTGTTAATATATTCTTTAACTTTGTTGTCAGCACTTATTGGTTATTTCTTTTGAAATGATGGAAGGACCGACCACCACAGGAGGTCGAACAAGACTATTATAATAGAACACACACACTTGAAGGAGCAAGGAGAAGACCGAGCCACCAACCAAGAATTAAAGATTTCCTTCTTCACTTTAAAACTCACTGCACTTTGTTTTGGTTTTTTTTTCTGTTGTAGGAAATTCCTAACAAACACTTTTGTGCAATTTATAAATTTCCGATGAATGATTTACATTTTCATGAATTTAATTCAAAAGAACACGATTGTAAAGAATTTTCTGTATTCAATAATACAGAAGGAAAGAATGCCGCGCGTTTTATTTTCCTGTTTTTTGGTCGCCCGTATTTGCAAAAGAATACACGATTTGTAGAGCGCACAATACAAATAACCGAACCGACGTTTAACAAACCGGAATGGAGAATGACATATAAAATAAAAAGCAGCATAATTTTTTTGAAACGATGAACCAAAACGGTAGTTTGTGGAATGATTTGGGAAAAATTCTTCTTTTCTTGTTTGAAAAATGGAAAAACTGGTTTTGTTTTGTGGTGGTGTGGTGAACTCTCTTACTCCTTTGCGTTTGAATTCAAATAAAGAAGTTAATAATTTGTGCTGTTTGAGGGGGAGAGATGGATAATGGATTATGCGAAATGGTGAAGATGAATTTTCTTCTCTATCATGCATGAAAAGAAAATTTAAACATGTTTTACTTTTTTTGAATGAAACTCCCATATATGGTTGGACTTCTTTAGTGCATAGGTTATGTTTGAAGTTGTGGAGGGTGGTTCTGTTCTTGTTGTTTTGTTTTTTTTTTGTTTTGTTTTGTTTTGTTTTTTTTTTTGATGGGAATGGAATTATGGAAATGGTAAAATGAATTTCTGAAAGGGGAAGTAATGAAATGAAATGGAACTGAAATTATGGGATATGTTCGTTTATTATGAAGGATTAAACTATTTTGTTCAAAGGACGGTAGATGACGCTAGTAAATTGAATTTGAAAAGCCTTGTTAAATTTTAATAACACATTTTTGTTATAAAAGTTGCATAATATGTATACATGGTAAAAAGTCAAGTTAGATTTGTGTAAGTAAGTCATGCTTTCATGCAGCCAAATTTGACTAAAAATTGATGCTTTAACGAAAATGAATTTTCTCACACATCTTCCGAAAATACTCTAGTGTTATTTGAGAAAAAGGCACATTTTTGCAAAGGGCTCGATTGATTTTGGATTTGACGAAAATCCAATCAAGCCTGCCTAGGTGCCTATGCACTTAGAATCATAATTTCAAGATCGATTTGGGCTCGCCTTGTTTGCGTTTATTTCATGACGCAAATCTGATCCGGATCGTAAAATAGATTAGTTTTGCGTTTAGGAAGCTATAAATTTGTAGTTTTCAAAAACAAATGTACTTTCTGCATCGAAACTAGAAAGTGTTCAAGGTAAATTTATATCACATTGCGATGACAGTTCACTCTGAATAGTCCAAAAACGTCAAAGTTAACGGGGAATTTCCTCTAGAATTTCAAATTTTTTTGAAATTGTCATAGAATTATATTGCCATTTTGCTTTTCTGGCATTTGTGTTTTATTCTTTTATCACCTTTTGCTTCAATATTTTGAAAGTTTTAAAAAATGCGGTTACTTTCGATTAGAAATTTGAATGTAGCATAGCATTTGGTAGTTTGTGAATTGTTTTGAATCTTTTCTCAGGATTTACACCGTCAGTGCTTCGAATGCCCGATTCTTCTCAATTCTCTTTTGAATACGTTCACATGGACAGTGTCCACTTTCAACAATCACCCGTGATTCAATTTTCAAATTCTTTTTGTTTACTTAATTTGCAGCAGTCAACGCTTTGAAACTCAAACAAATGGTTGAAAATTTAAAACTTTACGCAAAAACAACTTCGACCAAAAGCGAACAAATATAAAGCCACTACAAACAAAAATAAAGGTAAAGAGAATAACAAGAATCGGGCCAATTTCTACGGACCGCGCCTTTCACCTCTTTTGCCTACAGATTCTCGACACGTTCGTGAAAAATCGGTCAATTTATTTCCAGATTTGGTGTTCATACTACTTTGAAGTGAACACGACGGATTGGACTAAGCTCAAAAAAAGTTATTTAAATCCATAGTCCAAATTTAGTTTCTTCCCAATTTTGTGTTGAAATTTGATTTAGTTTAGTTTAGTTTTGGATTCAATAAAACATAGAATTTCAAATATAAATATCATAAAATGGTTATGACACGTTTATCATTTGATTTTAAATTCTATAAATATTTCACAAACGTCAAAAATTAATGTGGTTTTTTATTTTACACAAAAATGATTTTTTCCCATCTTTTTTAGATAGTTCTCAGAGACATAACAGAAGTTTCGAATGAAAGCTCATATAAGTTTATCCACATCAACACAATTTTTCCAAAAACTTTTGATTTTCTGTTTTTTATCAATTTTTTGCAATAATTTTACCATTAACAGTAAGTTGTTGACAATAAAAAACGAATCGACAGTCAATCACCGATTCCAAACATTTAATAACTTCTCTAAAATTTATTTTGTTTTATATTATGCAGACGAGTTATTTATATAATTCCACAACCATTTTCATACCAATTTATTCCGAATAATCATAGACACACACTCTTAAAAAAAATATTTAAAAGTGGTTCCCATACTTTGCACGCTACTGTTGGTGAAGGTACGTTCCACAAATGGTGTGAAAACAAACTACAACATTTTAGATTCCAATAGCATAGTTTCAAACCATATCCAAACTGTTCCACCTGGACACCTGGTTTCCGGTCTAAAATAAATGTACTAAATAATGGTTTTTGTATTAGATACTTATTAAAACAAAATGAGTATGGTTTGGATAATAGATTCAAACTCTTGGAATAAAATTCATGTTGAGGGACATTAATGGTCAAAATCTTTACCGGAAATGGCAATTTCGTTCATCCGCTTTTTACTTTTAATACTTCTAGTTTTTCTTATTTCATTTGAAGAAATACAGGCATTTTAAATTAATTTAATAACAATTTAGTTCGCCTTGTTGTAAACGTTTATCTTAAGACCAGAGAAGCTTTTCGTGCAAAATGAGAAAGATTAATGGAATTGTTGTCTGAAAATTTACGAATTCTGATTAAATTTTTACTTTGATGTTTATCAGTATCTTTTCTTTTTGGAAATTTAGTATACCAAGCTTCTCACCACCGCTATTTCACAATTCTCATTTGTAGAATAAACTTGAATAAAGTAAGTAACTCTCCTAAAAAGAATTATGTCCCTCGTGAGCATTTTTTTTAATACTTCTCCATCATGCACTCCTATAATGGAAGCAAGAAACATTCACAAAATGGCAACCTTCTTTAATCTTCCTTTTGACTGAAAGTCTCACTTCAAATCATGTCTGATTCCTTCGTCATATCCCCCTCCTGAGTTAAATTACGCATATCAAAACTTGAAATAAATATTTCATGGAAACCAGAGAACCAACTCCATCATATCAGTGGCATCCCAACCCAAACAACATCCAATCATTGGCCAGTTCGGCACTGAACAAAGATGATCATCCATCATCGTTCATCGTGGAGTCGGTCGTCGTCGTCACACTAAGGGCAGCCTTCTTCGTGTTCAAGTACTAATTAACCGCAGAGCGCTGCTTTTGAAGGCGTTAATGAGCAAAAATCGTCCCAAAGTAAAACTTAAACTCGGGAGTTGATGAATGATGATGTAGCTCACCGACAAACGTGGAGAACATTACACGATAAAGCCATTTCGATGTATGTGCGCATGCGAATGAGGCTTCTTCAAGCTTTAATGGTGGAATTGGGACGCCTACTCTTCAAAGCCTTTGAGATAAAAAATGCAAGATGAAATATTCTCTATGAAGGAAAGAAACTGCATCTGAAGAACCTTCTTCCCTTTTATGACAAGTTATATTGAAATGCACCATTATCTTGATATCCGAATGAACCCTCCTGTCCCGAGTTTTTGTTTTATGATACCACCCATTCCACATTTCTGGATTCTATAAAAGGTGTCAATGGTAGTGTTGATTTTTGCGGCTTTTAACAGAATATTTCACGTCCTCTTTGTCACTTGCATGGAAGCCGTCCTTATAATGTTCTCTGTCTGAAGTCAACACTTATTTTTCGCCACTTTCATTCTTCCATGATGGAGTATTAAAAAATCCTTTTATTGGTTTCGTTCCATGTTTGGTGTTCTGCTTCTTCGTCGATTCTTTTCTGCACATCATAATGTGTGATAAATTATCTTTTAGACAGCAGCACGATGAACGAGCTAAGGAAAGACGTGCTGAAATGTTAGTTTTGCTGCACGTGGTTAATTACTCAATATGGTCGGAGGGCGGAGATTTTTCTCAAGGTAAATGCAGATAAGAATGGTTCTTACAATAAATATGGTTGAAAAGGAGATAGTGATGAATAATATTTAATAAAATGCACTTTCAATTTAAGATTATGGTTCTGTAGAGCTCATCTCTATTATAGAAATGCTCTCATTTAAGCAGCTTTAAAGTCGATGAGAAGGTGGTACTTCAGTCTTTCTTTGTCTTTGACCACTCTGTTGAGGACTGATCATCAGGATGTTTAGGAAGGAAGTTTAGGACATTTATCCAATACGAAATATAAGATCTTCTATGTAAGCCTGATTTCGATTTGGTAGCTGCAAACATGGACTGCTTCTATTTTTTAAAGACCGGATAAACACTTCTAAATATTATTCAGCGGTCTTGTTACACTTTGACCATATGTCTGTGATGCACGTCCATTATTAGTTCATCTTCGGCTTGGCTGGCAATCCATCAGTTCCAATGGTTCTAATGTTTTTCAACTTATTAATTTGATGTTCCCAATTTCTCAAGGTCTTTTAAACGAAATTTGGACATAAGATCTTAAGGTGTTATTTTGTTATTCATCATCTTTTAAATCTTGAAAAAAAGGGTCATTCCATATCATAATAAGTAGTGGTATTTTAAAACATCCTTATCTTTAGCAGTGATTCTTCTACCACGTTTCGCCATATGGAAACTACTACGATGAAGCCTAAAGCGAAGCGAACACGGAACTAAGATTCTGCAGAAGAAACTTCATTTGTCGGCATGTCAAATTGGAGTAGGAAGTCGCTACAAATTACCCCGCAATAAAAAAGTGTTCCCGTCAACACTACAATATGTACCCGAAACAGGGGCGTAGCTACCGCCGTATCAGCTTTATCAAAGATACGGGGCTCCGGACAGTTAGGGGCTCCCAAACGACTCTGAGGTATAAGCTGAAAAAAACCATTAAGATAAATAAAGTTTACAAATTGTTACTGTAAAAACAGTTCTATTTTTATTGTTAGCGTCCAGTTGTAACTATCATTGAAACTCATCATTCCTTTTCTTTCTTAATTTTAAGGCCTATAGTCCAAGAAAAATTGCGTTTCGTCCAGTAAAAAGCACCTTGTCAGTACACATTTTGAAGATTTTTGTGAACTATATTATTGTATCATTAAATCTTAATTAAAAACAAATCGCTTATCACGCGTTCATATAAAAACGCTGTTTAAATTTTAAAGACGAGTTAATTTGTTTACTTAGCTAGCAATAAGTTGTACACGTATTTTACTAATCGCTGCCTCTATTACTAAATCTATTACATTCGCTGTTGAAATAGGTGGTATCATTGACGTACTAGATATTGACCGCCAGTCGGTTGAAATTTTCATACAAACGTCCAAAAAATTTTGTTCCAGCTAAAAGCGTCCAAAATACGCCATTATCTTTTAGTGTTAAATACGTGTACTAATTTCGCGTTTAAAATTTAAATAAAACGACGACATATTCATATGCAAGTAACTCAATGCCATGTAGAGTGTATTTGTTTTGTAAAATAAAACTAGTTTGATTACAATCTAAATATATTAAAATTAAATGATTAATTAAAACAAGAGTAGCACTGCTACGCAGATTACCTGCTAGTAGTTGGTGGCGCTCCTTGTTATGTTGGAACACGCGTGAAGTTGGCTACTGGCGGTCCATATCTAATACGTCAATGGGTGGTATGTTCTCATAATTTCGTATTGTCGCCTCTTTCACACCTCAAGACTTTATAGGAGCCTTCAATATATATTTGCTTGTTTTGACAGATTCGAAAAAATAAATTAATTTTAGAAAATTATATTATTATTTGTTACCTATTATTTCATATCAGGAACTTATGTATATTTATTGCCCAAAAAAATTAAAAACAATTCATCAACACACAGGCTGAAAAAAATTGTTTTTGTTTCATTCTTTTGCTTTGAGTTGTCACAATTGACATTACAAACGTGAAGTTAAACATGAGTTTCTCAACTATAATAAAGGAAACGATAGCGTTAAGCTGACTTTTTAATTGATTATTGGCAATGCGTAATTATTAACAGTCTACTTAAATATTTAAGTCACGTCTACGAAGTAGCTTTTTGCTGGACGTCATTTGGAAATGAGAGTATTTCAGTTACAGAATCAAAGAATTAAACTTTGAAGTAAAAGTGAATGTCTAGTAGTGTTGCTTGGATATTTTAATTACTTTAAACCAATACAGATTTCAGGGCCCCTTTGATCTGAAATATAATTTTTAAGCTTTCAAAAAAAATTGAAACACCAGTTGAAAGAAGGGAACAAATCCATCTGATCTGACTTTTGGTATGGGAAAACTAAAAAAAAAATAGGATCATTTCTTTATTTGTCATGAAATAAGTCATGAAATAAAGTTGCAAATAGCAGAGACACAATTTTTGGTTCTATCGCTTAGTATGTAAATGTGAGATTATAACGTTTTAAAAACTCGGATTGATTTAATTAATTAATTTAAAAACTTTGATCTTAAAAAATAATTATAAAATATAATAATAATTTGTAAGTAAATAAGTCCTTAATTTAAAATTTAACTTATCTTAAAAGAAAGTAAGGCATTTGCTCATTTTTTCTAAGGCATATAATTTAAGATAAAAATAAGGGGGACCCCAATTTTTTTTTTGATACGGGCTAGCTACGCCACTGACCCGAAATACGAAACGGCAAAATTGGAAAGGATGACGCATCATTGGTTTGGTTCAATTTCGATAGTCGGAGAACAAAGCTTGCATACGATAACACTTCCACGGTAGCGGACTGAGGCTGTTAAGCTTTGAGGCGGTGCGGCGGGGTAGAGATTGATCCTATCAAGCTGTGATTCACAAGGGGACTTAGTATTTAGTTTCATCATCAATCAATCATCTGAATTGACCATAATGCGATAGACCGCTATAAGGATTCTCTGGAAGCTGTGAAGTGCAGTATCATGCCTCATTAGTAATCAGAATCTAATGGTAGATCGAGGCGCTGAGATATTGTGCCACATCAAGGAAAATGTAAAATCTCGAACAAACGAACACTGTCATAGCAGTGAGGGAAAAGAAAACTGTGGCTAATTGTTTCCGTCACAGACCTTCATTGCCATCAGTCCAAGATTCTAATTTTTCGACAAAACTTTTGCTGACGACCTTGACGAACTTTCAAAAAAAAAAAAAATACTATCAGAAATCTTTTTGCATATCTCAACGTGACAAAATGGCTTACACAGGAGATCAAAGAAATGTATTTCTGGCAGGACCATATCTCTAGATGTGCATCAGGCTGTTAAGTCAACTATAGTAACCACATTTCTGCGTTGATATCTCCAAACTACCGAGGAGACACACGAAAAAATCTATAATCTTTTTGGATCCATCAGCCAAGCCGTGCAGATAAACTGTTATCCATAGATGCGGATCAGCTCTAAGCTATGCCTTCATATAGATTCCACTGAAACAACCAGTTATGCTTACTGATCTCTGGATAGTCTAGTCTATATGTACATATACCCTCCTATTTCTGCAACTGAGGAAGTCACCTTAGGCCGTTCGTTCACTTGAGCAACCGCAACTCAGAATCAAATCCAAAATATAAAAGGCGTTGGATGAAAGTTGAGTGTAATTTTTTGTATTGGTTTTGCTTGTGAGTTGCGTCGCGTTGTTCAAGTAGACGAAGGGCCTTATAGAACTTCACGCCAAATATTTCCTACTTTAGAACTAAACGAGTATAAGACACGTTACTAAAGGATATAGAATATTAGGTAACATGAGTTTTGGTATCGAAATTAGACTTACTAACAGACCCTATATAGAAGTCAGCTCGTTTCCTATATAATAAGCTGGCTGCCTGCAGTTTAAGTTGATCCGCGTCTATGCTGGCTTTTAAGAACGGTCGGACATCCTCAGTAGGCATGATACTGCTCTTCTAAAAATTTTTCGTTTCATCATCGCCTTTCATTTCATTTGGGTAGGAAACACCAAGCTGAAATTTGTTTAAAGATTGTAAGAGGACACTCTGCAATCAGTAGGTGTCGAAATAATTGCCGTAAGAAGAACGATGTTACGTTTTACTTTCAATACATTAAAATATAGTTTGACCTCTCATACATAAATGCTTTTATCATTGATTTTTGTAGAATTTGTTTGCTTACAAAATTCTAGAAATTCCTGTTACGCTACAAACTCGAAAATAATTCATTACGGCCGAGCCGAAAAAAGGTGTATAATTATGCCACACACATCCGATTAGCAACCCAAAGTGAATCCATCCTTAAGTGCAGACAGAATTCGCCCTTACTATCTGCCGTTTATAACCAAGTCTACAAAAGCCAAACTTATAGCTCTTGGCCACCCATGAATTTTACGAGTGATACACATCGCCACTCAGAAGCATAATATAACAGCCAACGCTAAATTCAATTGGCACAATAAAACTGCACAAGAATATCGAAATCAATTTTACATTTAACCATAGGACGAAAACCAGCAATTAACCGATCATCGATTGAAAATCGCCACCGGTCATTGCCAGTCACAAGAAAAAAAAAATAAGGCAGCCGAAGAAGAATCGCCAAGTGCCAAACCCCCTACTGTGTGTGTTTGGTGCTGGCCATATATGACAAATGCACTCGCATTCAGCGCGTCCGATGGAAATTGTAGCTTCCGATAAGAAAGACCCAACCAGACCACCATCAAGGAATCCTCGCTATACCATCACCACCTCTCTTACCAAATGGTGAATGGGGCGCGTCACTAAACATCCGCCTCTCATGAATTCCATTTGCATTTTGTTATTATTTGGTCATAACTCAGGCAGATGAGACGCCGCCGGCTTTTATGAAGTCTCTCAGCACCCTAGTATCCATCGGATAAGGATATGATATCTAATTGTTACTGAAACCACTAACAACACTGACAAATCACATTGCAATACAACCGACCAGCAGGGTCAGTTTTTATTGATCACTGAATGGTTATGAATTACAATTCTACATTCAATGTGCAGAGGATGAATAAATTCTGCTATACGCTGTTCCATTCAACAGTCGAAGCGTAAATGTGTGTAATTATATTGCGAAGTCTCAAAATTATAGAGTTTCGCAGTTGAGCGTGTTTCATTGAGCATTATTAATATTCAAAAGATTCGGTGTCGGTTGATAGGACACAAAAACAAAACATATAACATGAAATCGAGTTTGGAGATCAGCTCTTTTGTTTTATTTTCTTTTGTATACAAATGGGTTTTCGTTTGTTGGTTGAATGGTTTATGATTTGTTTGCCATGGTAAAGTGAAATAATGTACGAGACCTGCCAATCTGTTTTGAGTTTCAACTGGTATTAAGGTGAAAATAATATTATAAATGATGACAAGGGTGATTGGGTTGTTTGCTTTTGGTGTTTCATTTTTGGGTTGGAAGTTACATACAAACAAAAATTGAAGTAGAAATGTTAGTGAAATATATATTGTTATTTTTAAGATTATTTTGGTTTATGTGAACATATTTCTTAGAAAACCAGTGGCAGTTTATAGTTTGTGAAAAAATTTTATGAAATCCGACTTTTAGATGACTTTCCATTTTTGTAAACGAATCTAACATTCAGAATAATTTTTTTAATAAAAATGACAAAGTGCCCCGTTGCGTAGTGGTTAGTCGTTAGTGTGTCTTGACTATCATGCAAGAAGTCTGGGTTCAAACCCTGACGTTCACCCAAGAAAAAAGAAAAAAAAGATGAACTGGATCAATGGTTCTATTAAAACCGATGCCTTCTAGCATCTTATCTCGTATGGAAAAATAAGAGAATGAAGACCTTCAGGCAATGCGATAAACATTATTACAAATACTTGGGAGAACAAAAATGCGTTAATGCCATAAGTGTAAATTATTTTCACAAATTACATAAACCGTTTTTCGAATTTCACTTTTAAACATTGCACATATTTCACATTTTGGAACTTAAAAATAATCAAATTTATAGCCGACTTATAACTAAGTGGGCTTTAAATAATTTATCACTCCAATTTAATTTAATAGTCAGTTCGAAGTTATATAACTTTACCTTATTATAAGTGAAATTCAAACAGAAGAAACTCATCTTTCAGTTTGCGGTTTAGTGCGAAGCACGTTCCTCTGGATTTTCTGACATGAGATAGTCCAGTAGGAGGCTTGGAATTTGTTCAAAATCGTTACCAAATAATCGTAAGAGATCGTGCCATCCATGGTGCTTTTGTCGATTACATGGTGCTTTGGTCGATTACCATGGTGCTTTTGTTCGATTAAATCCACTTTGTTGAAGTGGACTTGGATCCCATGGAACGTACTTCACTTTCTTATGGGAACTTAATACACACTTCAAAACATGAAGTGAGAATTAATTTTAATTATTTTTTTTTTAATTTTCAACGACAACATATATAAACGAAGAGCTTTAAATTACAGCTAGGCATCAGACCCTTTTAATTTAGTCTTAAGCTTATCTTGAAGATAACGTAAGTACCTACTAAAAAAAATATCCGTTTTTCTTTCATTATTATCAGAATGTTGTAATCAACAATTTAAAGCCGTTTTTTTTAAATTAAGTTGACAAGATTCCGAAAATAATAAGAGAAAAATCGCGTGATTTTTCTTTACATACTTTCCGAATCTTGTAATTATAAATTCAAATCAGTTTATTTTGAAATGAAGTTTACAGGATTCTAAATGTAAATAATAAGCCCTATCGAGATATCCGTTCGTAAGAAAATTTTATGCGATTCGTACAAAATCAGAGAATTTTTTATCGAGGTATCTGTTTTGACACACAAATCGGACAAAACTTACAATAGAATAGAACGGAGACTATTGATGTGCGATGAGACTCGTTGATCAATTAATTTTTGACAGCTACATGGAAAGTATTTTCAGAAGTTCTCCGATAACAAATTGCTGCGGAACATTTATTTAATCCGAACTATATTTTAAGTTAAACGTTGACACCATACACTACTACAATATTCAAGTCCAGATCTTACTAGAGCATGATAAAGTTTGAGTTTTTGAGTTTGATTTTGAGTAAATATCATTACTTTGCATTTTGACAAATTTAAACTCCATGTCATTATTAGTGCACCAGTCATATATTTTAAGTAAGTCACTTTGGAGAATTTGTGCTTCTTCATGGTTCTTGAAAGACAGGAAAAGTTTAGTATCATCCGCAAACATGATATCGTAAATAAACAACACAAATAAAGGAGGACCGATGTGGCTTCCTTGCGGAAAAACAGAGTACCTAGATATAGTTAATTTTAAAATTCATTTACTTTTTTTAGAATAACTGTAAATTTGTAGGTCCCCTCCAATCCTGTAGAACTAACAACGCACACAAAAGGATTGGTTGAGAGGTGTAAGTCACTAGGCCGTGGTTCTTCGAAGCTGTCAGTGGCACTAAATTTTTTTTTTTTTTAATTGCAACGTAATTAACCAAATACGGAAAATAAAAAAAACATGCATGAAATGTTAATAAATATATTTGCATTAATTTAACAACGCACTTCGTAGACTCTGAGCAAATCTGATAATGCGTGGGCTCGAATTACATGATGTGCATGTGAAAAAAAATTTTCATAAAAAAATTGGATTAAAGCTCGACACCACTAAGGGGACTGATGATATGAATTGGCACTCCTTGAAATAGCTATATCTCCAGCCAAGAATGGAAAAAACTAATAATAAAATTCGTAAAAACGAGTAAATAAAATTAGTTTAAAAATTGGTAATAGCACCTTTAAGTTGTTGTTGTTGTTCAAACATTCAATTAATTGAACAACTTTAAAATTTAAACGAAACGCTTATTATTTATAAATTTAACAACTTTGAACTTTAATCGAAATGTTTATAAACACATAAACCAAAGCAAGTCAGTAAAAAATCTTAAATTAATACATTAATACAATTTTCATTATTCATTATTAAATTGTCATAAAACATTATTCAAAAACAATAAAATCAAAAAATAAATAAGAAAGTTAAATTATAACCACAATCAAGTTGAATATTTTAATAAAATTCGAAAGGACGCCACTTCTAGTCATTCCTGTTCTCTTGAATCAATAAATCCAAAAATACATATTGCGTTCATTAAATCTTAAAAACACAAAAACAATCACTTTCCAATCCAAGATACCAGTCCTATCAAATTATTTATATCTAATTCTTAATTATTAATTTATACATTTGCCATTCTTGATTAAATGTTTCATATTACTCTTATTTTATGCACACAAAGCTAATTTACTAAAATCAATAATTCATTTAGTCATAAAATAAAAATAAAAAAATATAAATATGAAATAAAAACAACAATATTATATAAATTACGCGGATGTCTGGTCTACATTTTATAACACCGGCTCGACTCGGTTCTGACGATGGATCCATCAAATCTAAATTTACATACTTATACGAGTATTATGTAAATTTCTGCCACAAATGCAATAAAACTTATAATCATGTTTAAATGGCGGCTTAAACGATTGAATTCGTTTGTTAATAATTAATGTTAATTGGATGCACTGTTGGCTGCTACCATCAAGACTCAAGACTATAAAAATAAAATGTATCTAAAAGATATCTTTTAATCGATATCATTGGTTTTTTGTTGCTGTGATTTTATTACTTTCTCGCCTGAAGCCGCATGTGCCGCTGGTTTTTGATGATCATGCGTTAAGATCCATAAAAATAGGTGAGAATTGTATCTTTTGATAATATAATGTATCTAATGTACCGTTTCGGATTAGAGATTTTTTTTTTCTAAACTGATTAAATGTGTTATGAGTGAAAAGAATTCTTTGAAGTGATACGATCGAACAGGGAAGATCAGTTACCCTATCTCAGTATAATCCATGCTGGTAGCTAGCTATATGCGCCAGGAAGTTATTTTACACTTTTTTTTTATAATTTCATCTTAGGGTACAAAATCAATCGTTTATTATACAATATCGATGTGGAGAGAATATGTATATGTTGAATGATTAATTGAATATGATCAAGTGATCGTGTGAAATCAGAAAAGATGCGTTCATACATTTGGATATATGAGATGTAAAAATAATTAAACTGAGTTTCAGGTGAGTTTATCATGTTTTTGTCTGCAAAATTTGCTTAGTCATGCGGTAGAAAAATTCGTTGGTGGTTTCAGGATGTAAAATTAGGAAACCCATGCCTTCTAGCATTATAAGGCGCCGCCGCCGCGGCATAATTCCGAGACATGTAAGAAGGTGTTTTTGATGGAAAATATTATATGTTATGATTTTTTTGAGAGATGCATGAATCAAGGGTCATTAGCAACAATGTACATGAGATACATTAATGTTTGAGCACATTTTCAAAAGTTTCCAATATTTAAGACATTATATTATCGAAACATTGTGTTGAGACCGTGTTGTTGACAAGAATAGTTTTTGGAATTCTTTAAAAAAATTGGAAAGAGGAAACGGAAAATTTTAACAAAACAGACAGACAACTTTAAATGGTTAAAATGTTACTTAAATTAACTATTAACTGTTTATTGCCGTATTAGCTGAAAACCCATCAAAAACGACGGTGTTAATAAATTATTTTTTTTGCGAATATTTTTGATTGGTATCAATTGTTTTTCTATCTCATAAATGGAAATGCAACTTTAGTGTTGTTTGTACCATAGACATCTGACCATCAGAAATAAGGTTCCAACGACCTAGTTAAACATTTTATCCATCCAACAACCGGTGAGCCATGTAAATCATTCCAGTTATTGCCAAAATACAATTGAATTAAGACTCATTTTTCGAATCTCCGAAAAATATTTAGCTTCCAGTGAAAATTTGAAATTAAAATTAAATGTTTCCGGTTATGGTTTCCAATAAGATTGAATTTAAAAACTTTTTGTGGTGTTTATCTCTGCTTAGCATTTCGTTAATGGTGCTTATCTTGGTTAAAGATATTAAGGGCCAAGTTTTCATTCACCAGCTAAACAGTCAGTTAGCTATGAGAAGAATAAAAATATCTGACTCTTTAACAGTCTGATAACATTGGTGGATTTTTCAAGCAATAAAAAAGAGTCAGTTATCTATTCTACAGAATAACAAAATAAACTACATCTAACTTCATAGTGTTAGAGTGAGAAAATTTCTTAGCTGTCTATAGGGCTATGTGATGAAGTGGAATAGACATACATTTATTTGTTTACTTTCAGGTTTCAGAAACAAATCGGATATCAATTTTTTCATTCAGTTTGTTCTTATTTCAAAAAAATAAACTCTTAAAGCTGCCACAAGGCCACAACATTATAAATTTTGTTGACGAAACAAGCGGCTGATACGATTTTGACGAAACTTTGTATACGTTTTACCTGCAAGATTTTCAATATAACTGCATTTCAGGATTTTGGCTAAAGATGCACATAACGAAGATTATGTGTTAATGGCTTCTTACAAATTTGGCCAGAACTCCGAAACGGCTTAACCGATTTCATTAATATTTAATACGACACATAAATTAAACATATAGCACAAAATGTTATTTCAAGTTGTAAGCTAAACAACATATAAACCAAAACTTTGATGGTACATAATTTTATGATTCAAAATCTGTGTAGTCACCTAGTTTGCAACAAGAGCGAATTCGTGCGACCCAGTCATGCATTTTTTTTTTTTTTGTGGACTAAGTTCAATAGAAAACCACACAAAAATAAACCGAAAAGCGCCAAATACTAGTGAAAAAGTGCATTTTTGTCTAAAAACCGACTTTGTAACCGAAATTGGTTGATGGTACGATGAAAAGTCTTGAGACATTTTTGTAGAAAATCATATAGGCTACAATTTTTATGTTAACACTTTTTTGCATAAAGTTCATACTTTCCGAGGAATTAGCAAAAAAATGAATTTCAACCCCATTCCCCCCCCCCTCAAAAAAAAATTAGCTCCGTCCCAAATCATGGGTACTTTTGAATATTTGCTCAAGGCATAAAAACGAAGGTCTCCAGCAAAATTCAGCTTTGTCCGAATTATTTCGTAATTTTGCCTATTTTTTGTCTAATTATCCTGGGCTATCGCAATTGAAACCAAAGTAAATTTTAAATGAAATTTAAAAGCCTACGTACTCAATATTGCACCTTCAAAGAAAAAAAAAACAATCTACATCTTCCAACCTACACAAAAAAAACCCTAAAAACTGATGACTATCATCCAAGTCCCCTTACCGATCGTACAAAGTTACCCAAGTTACTTGCATGCAAATGCAGATCAAGATCGGCATTCAGTTAATTAATTTGCCGAATTTTTTTCAAACGATCTCTGTTTCTCCTAAAAATGGTCAACGACATTTTAATTCGTATATTCTTTCTTAAGAACTTCCGAAAGATGTACATATATAGGTGCAGTAGCAACTTTAAGAAAGGAATTTTTCCAACAATGTTAAACACACACGAAAAATCTTTGCAACTTGCAACAACATGAAATTATATCCCAATCCTATAATGAAACTCGCCTATCTGCGTGCAGAGAAAAACTCGCATATCTTTGTAGATCGCTGCCAGAATGTCTGCTCTGATTCTTCAAAAACCAAGAAATTTACAAAAAAAAAAGAACATCCTCACCGATTTAAGGCATAACCACCATCTGACTAAAAACGCAAAGTATCCCATAGATACAAAACTTGGTATAGGATCCCCTTTCGTCTTTTTTTTTTTTTTTTTTGAGAAAAAGTTACAAAAATCCAAAATCCTTTTGTGCGTCACCTTTACTTGTCGCATGTCGCCCAAGACCTAGCAGCAGCAGCCAGCAACAACATACCCGACTGCTGCCCATATTCTAAGTCGGCAAAGCCCCAGAGCCCCGCAAATCAACCTCTATTGCATTTTGCAGTCTCAAAGTCTACACTTGCGCCCATCTCATGCAATGCGACTATGGGTGATGCGAAAGAAAATTAAGAGATATTTATAAAAAGCACGAAAACCACTTAACTCAAACGCCTTTGGCAATTAACAGAAAATAATTCGCCCTATAAAGATTCTTATAAAGTGTATAAAGTCCAGCAGTTAAAACCAAATTGATCGGACCTCATTATCACCATCGCACCATTCCGCTGCTCCTGCCTGCTGTTGCTGCTGTTCCAGCAGCACCCAGCAAGCTATATTGGTTGATTGTACTACCTCTTGTATAGCTGCCTCTCATCTTGGTCCATTCGAGCGCGACATTAGTGTTAAATCGTTTGTTGCTTATTTTTGTCAGTTTCACAGTTGTTGTTGTTTTTTTTTTTTTTTTTTGTCTTTAAGTTATTTTGCTTCCTTTCAACCATTTCACACTTTAAAAACACCAAAGTCACATCGATTGGTGATGGTGCGACAAAACAAAAAGATATGCACAAATCCTTAAGCAAGCATAACAACGGCTGGATTAATATTTAGTAAGGAGGTAGGGCCCTAATGAAATATGATTCTGAATTCTAAAATAGTGATGCAGTTGTTTTTTTTTTAAATAATTTTCATTATTTAAAAGTTTTTGAAAGTTCTTGATAAAATATTTAAAAGTTTTAACATCAAATTCTTAAGAAGTTTGATCCAAGTTGTTAGAAAGGGGACCCTGATTAAAACAAAAAAAAAAAACAAAAAACATCATTAGCAGCGTGAAACATTTTTTGGTGCAAAGGTAGGGTTTCTTTGAGTGGCAGGTCCATGACTTCAAAGTCAATATAACCCATTTCGTGGCTCAAATTCTGCCTGATCTATGCACCAGAGACATGGAAAGTTGAAATTCTTAGATGCGAGTTGCCATATCATTGATTATGATGAAACAAGTTATTTGATTCAATAAACTCATTTAACCATTTAGTTGAATGGCATACGTTTATAGGAATTATTTGTGGCCGTTGTTTAGCTACAGATCTAATTGTGGGATTTAACCGCTTGACTTACAGAAAACATTGACAAGCCTCGACTTTCACGATTGTAAGAGAACGTGATGGGGATCTCAGCGTCTCACGTTAGTAAATGATACATAAAAGTGACATGATGGTAGTTTTACGTGAAAGCTTTTTCGGATCTTTTTACTTCTAATTCGAACAAGTTTTGTTACCAGACTACAACATTCTCGTAAATCCGGACTCTGCAGTCTGCACACACTTTCACATTTGTTCTGACTCTATCCCGGAATGGCCGAACAGCCAAATGTCTTTTCTGTCGTATCTGAATGAATTCTTGTTCTACTGGTTGCTGATTAATTATTTACTTCATTACTCTAAACCCGAAGTGCGATTAACTTCAGTTTTTGTCATAAATTACTTATATCTCTTAGGGAAACAATCGAATCTGTCAGTTGTTATTTTTCATGTAAAAACTGTCCTTTCTTTCTTTATGCGTTTTTCTGAAAAAGGTTATCAAAACATACTTTAGGCCAGGAGTTTGACAGGCACTAATGGTCGAACCTATTCTCATATTCTTTTGTAGCCACCCACTAAGCTTTTTAAAGCTTCTTGGTTTTTCCATTAGGCATTTCCGCCACAGGAATTCTATGCCGTTAACCAGGACCTGCATTTCACTAATTTTTTGGCAATGCTGGATCCCGACACTCATTTCAGTGCCTTCAATCAATGTACATAAAAAATTTCGGTTCCTCGAGTTAAGGTACTCGAAAAGCAACGAAAAGCTATTCTCTCCACTCGAAGATGTCCCTAGTAGAAATCAACGGTGGCATCTATAGTTCGAGTTAGACCAAACAACTTAGTGTACTTCTCATATGGGTACTCCGACATATTTTAAGCTCCAGGTCGATAAGGGGCGGTTTTATACAGCTCTATATTCTTGGAGATATTTAAAGGTCCTCTAGGATTCGTGATTCGAGCGTCGTTGTAACTTCCCTACCACGGAAAAAGACAATAGTTCCTAAACAGCACAAACCTCTACCAACCGCTGTTTCTTCGAGCTCAACAGAAGTTTTTTAAGCAGTAAAGCTATCTATCATAGAAAAAGATCCAAAGAGACGTTATAAAAAACCCTTAATCATCCCAGTACGGCTGCATGGGGCAGAAATATGGACCATGAAAGATTCAAATAAAAACTTGTTTATGTACTTTGAGAGAAATTTTTTTCGAATAATGAATGATTTCGTCCTGTGTTTATTGAAAGATTGTGGAGAATATATTCAACGGGTTTTACGGTAAAAATACATCAGCGATGTTGATGTTGTCAAAAAGCTAAACACACAGAATAAGATAGATGGCTTACGCGTGGAGGGTATTGACATCAACGCACCGGCCAGACGAGTCTTTGATACCTTATAGCGTTACCATAATCTCGCCAGTATAGGTATTTTAAGAAAGCAATGAGTGTTTTTTAATTTGAAATTTAAAAGTCCACGATTGTCCACCATTCGCCGCTTTTACCTAACATAACCTCATACCTATAACACCTAATCCAAATAAAGTACAAATCCGCTCCTGGAAAATCGGGTCACAGTCAATATTCACGATGCTTCTTAAACTATACGCATTGGATGGTGATATGGTTTTACTGAAGTTTCGTTTTTCTTGTATTTTTTTTTGTTATGTATCGACATCCAAAGCCAAGGCCATGCATGCATTCTTCACAAGATGATAATGTGACGACAATTTAATTCCAGTCCACACACACTCATGAATGCCCCCGCTCCTATAAACACATCCTATTTGGGATGTAATCTGTGCAAAGATCCCACTCACCACACGAATTAATTTTACACTTGCATCTGCATCTGCAGTCAGTGTTTCTTCTTGTGTATCAAAAGCAAAGTCGGGAGTCGTTTGTGATCATTATGAGCGTGATTTTGAAGTCACGCTTGGTAACACTGAAGGCTCGAGGACTTACAACATTACGAAAAGCTGATCATGGTGTATCTGCATCAAAAAAAAAAAAAGAAAAAAAAGAACAACAAATGAGTTTTAATATTCGAATACATATGTACGTGTTGGTATATATGATGATAGTAATTTAGTTGATGCCGCTTTACCGACCGCGTTGCATATACTGCCATAGTAACTGCCGGCAGATTCTAGTTCTGATAAATTGTCACACGGTAGGTATACGGCAGCGATCGTAGTCTAGCTTGCGGTAGGATAAACTTGGAAATATGATGGCGATCAATATTCTCGATTCGAGTGTTTTTCTGTCGTAAGTTGCATCGTCATCGAATGTGTTTTGGCTGAAAGGATTAAAGAGCAAATTTGTATATTGGAAGGTGCAAGCCAGAAAGTATAAATGTTGTGACTTTAAGGTAAGTAAGTTGCTTCAATTATTTATTTATAACAAAATTAATACACAATATGTGAGGGGACGTGGTTTAATAGAGATTGGTTTGCTGTACCAAATTTTGTGATATCATACGCGGGGAAAGATAGTGTGAAATTCAGGCAATTTGCTGGAAACACGTAATATTTTAATTTATGCAGAAATAATAAAATGCTTCTCATGTTTTCTAATGAAACCCGGACAAAGCGACGCCATTATGACCATTCCAGCTGTTAATTCTGAATTGATTCCACTGATTTTAAACCGACATACGACATATACCTGGCGGTGACAACAGTATATCATCTTGTGAAGAATATAGTCACTATAGTTTAAGTAATTTCTTTCAGTGTGTCTGCAACTGCCCTCATTCAATTCCAAACCACTGGTAATGAAATTCAACACTGCTTCAGGTTACACTATACCTACATACGTCTTCGGCCTGCAAAAATGGTTCAGAATGTGAGATGTTATGGCAAATGTCAATTAGCCTGGCTTTTTTAAAACAATCTCCACCAGCAAATATCTTCTCGTCTCATGCTCATTGTAAGTGAAAGTCATCCTGGACATCTAGAGTCTCGAATTTATCTCCGGACGACATGGTTAGACCCGATTTAAGAAAAATTGTGGTCGTTAGTTGACGTCGCTCTTATCTAGTTTGCCGAACACGAACAAATAATTTGCGACTTTGTGCGCAAATCATCGATTTTCAAAATTCCAGCACATATATTATGATCTAACTGTCTAACTTCTAACTACATTAAACCATACTACCGCTTCTCATGTAAGCAGTTTAAGAAAGAAAGAACGACTTTCCAGTCTCCACCCGCAATCAAATAGGATGCTGGAGAATTAAACGTACCCGGTCATTTGCCCAATCGTCCACTGGGCGAACAAGAAGTTCATAAGAGACTCTGCGGTGTAAGCAAAACAAAAAGGTTTATCATAGAATTTGTTTCGAAGAAGGCCACACAGCAAATATAGATCTTTTGTGACCTCATAGAGTTCTTAGAAGGTCTCTACATGTCTGTAGGAGGCCCCATCAATTCTTTTGGAGGCCTTTACAGTTGTTTTGGGTATCCTACAGTCCTTTTGGAGGCCCCTTTAGTTATTTTGGAGACCTCTGCAGCTCTGTTGGAGGGTTCTTTAGTTCTTTTGGAGACCCTTTACAGCTTAATTGGAGTCTATTTCAGCTCTTTAGGAGACCCTACTTGATTACCTTACAACTCTAATTAATGCCCCTACAGCCCTATTTAAGGCTCCTACAGCTCTATTGTAGGCCTCTACAACCCTAAAAATATACAAATGTAACCCCTTAGGCTTCTTCATGCATTTAAATGTCAAAAACTCTCCCACAAAAGTTCGATCAGCAGCTTATAGCTGCTTATACGTATATGTCATGGTAACATACATCGTGTGATTCAAGATATAATAAAATACACGACACGGTCGCACGAACTTGCTCTTGTAGCAAACAATTGGATTACGAAAAATTCAATGTATTTAACTATGTAAAAAGGCAAAAGATATCAAAAAATAGCCTAAACGAGAGATCAAGTTATATGGTAGCTATCATAAAACCTTTGTTTAGCCAAAAACTTAAAATGCCATCTTATGTCAATTGTCTAATTTGAGTGCCATACCAAATTTAAATGAAATCGGTTAAGTCGTTATTTATTTATGTCGATATTTGTAAAAATCGTTAACACCAATTCTCCGTTATGTTAAAAACCTGAAATGCAGTTATTTTAACAGCACTCCAAATATAAGCTTGTTTTATTGGTAAGTGTTTAGTCACTTTAACCAACTTTTGTATGGGATACGGAAAGTGGCGATAAATTGGTCAGTAATTAAAGTGAACATAAAAGTGAAGATAAAATCTTGGAATGAATGGAAATTTTTGGCGCGAAATATAATGTCAATACATTTTTTGCTTAAAGGTTGGTGTCACCTATGACAGCTTAAGACATCGACTCTCTACACAATGATTATTAATGTTGTGTTCTTTGTGTTTTCCTTTAGGGACGCGTTTTGCAGAAGATGTAAGAAGCTTTCAACCTACGAAAGTTGCAAAAAAGTTTTGATGATTTTGAACTTTTCGCAAATAAAAATTGGTTAAAGCTGAGTTTTTGAATAAAATTATATAATTTTGAATTTAATTTGGTAATATTCAAGCTAAATAATGATTATTTATCCGGTTTTTATTTGTTTGTAGTGGAAGGTGGGGTACAAGTGGACCAACTCGGCATAAACAAATAGCCATGCTTTGCAGACACATCCATAAAATTATTTGAAACTTCGGCTTGGCATATATAGTCAAGAATACCAACTTTGAAATAAAATAAAAAAGGTGGATACAATAGTGAATATAGCGTTTTATTGGTTCTTTCCAGTGCTGACTAACTAAAAATTACCAACAAAACACGACTTATAACGTTTACAAATTTTTATCAAAATCGTTAGAGCCGTTTTCTAGAAAATTTGGAAAAACTTAAACCGTTATATGCGAGAGGTACCAGTTATAGCCGGGCTAAAACAAAAAATCGGATTCCTCCTCTTGTGAGGAAAAAAAAGCACTAAAATGTGCTAGACACGAAGTTTAAAGAAAATCCGTCAAATCGTTTAGGCTGTAGCTCGCTGAACAGACAACCGCACATACTCACACCCGCCCATACGCACATACGCACAGACAGACCGACGGACGGCATGACGAAACCTACTTTTTTAAGCTTTCCTATCATCGTAAGGTCAGGTTTAATTAAACCCTCGAAATTTTTTTCTACACGAAACCAATACTTGCCCTATTGAGCAAGTAAAAATATATGTAGTTACGCACCACCGTATAAAATCTTAACCGATAGCAACTGATTAAGATGCAAATATTGACTTTATTTCTATTCGATGTGTGGGAAATACCCCCACAATAAAGATCAATACCAAAACCAAAAAAAAACTCGAATTTTGTCAATAAATTTCGAGAAAACAAACGATTTTTTTTTTTAAAGATACGTTTAGATTGAAATGTATCTATATAATGTGCTATACCGCTACTGTTGTGTGTTGTTTTCGAATGCAAGCTGCTCATTAACCCAAGTAAATACAGTCAATGATTATTAGACTATTGTTAATATGACAAAACACGAAAAAAAAAGGTTCTAAAGGTAGATACGCGTGATGTAGCTACATATGTTGAAAACAAAATTTCGATAATTAGGCGCACACTTGAGCTAATGGATTGCTGCTTGTCACAATAGATATTAATTTCAACTTGGTTTTAATTTGGATTCATTGTTGAAATTTTGGAAGAATTTTATAAAAAAAATTTCAGACTTGAAAGGTTAATTTTTCGTTATTTGTCTGCAATTAAATTAATTCTAATTTTCAAGCACAAGACTTTTTTGTAAGTCAAGTTTATATGATTCCCGCAATTAAATCCGTCTTTTAATATCTGATGACGTTTGACAGTATATATGTTCTGATACCTTCAAGTTAAACTCACCCAGGCACAGCTTAGACACGAAACGGAAGAAAAATCTCTGTTTAAATCGATTAAATCTTTCAATGAAAAGGAAGAGGGATAAGACATATCTTGTAGTTTAGTTTAAAAATGTTCTTTTGCTTAACTATTAACATCACAAGGGTACCTATACCTACCTTTTCAAGAAAACGATTATGTGCACGAATCTCTATTAATAATCTCGTACGCAGCGATATTAATTGTTTAACTATATTCTTTTGGCCAATTATCGTCATCAGTTAAGTTATAGAAATACGAGAAAAACATAATAACGCTATATGTGTTTAAATTGAGGGCTGTTAAAGCTGACAAAGTAACGCGACTCAACGACCCGTGCATCACGCGTCTGTATTACGCGCCAAAAAGGAAATGGCATGTCAAGTTTTTGACAGTTTGAATGTTGGCAGTTATGTGAGAAATTGAGGCCACTGGCTTGTTAAATAAATGGGTATTTATTAATTCTTTGAACTTTAAATGGAGAGCTAGAAGAATCAATTCTAATATAGTTAAGCTTCAAAATATATTTATACTATAGGAATTTGATATTGTTGTTTGTTTCATTTGCAATATATTTATTTTTCTTATTTTGAATTTTTTTTTCTTTTATGCTATTTGTTTTTCGAAATAATTTGAATAGGCGAACATAAAAAAAATCTAATCGTTGGACCATGTTTTCGAGAAAATAAGGATAAACTAAAATACCGCTTAGATATTAGTTTTTCCGTTAGCCGCAGTTTTGTCTCAAATAACTAATGAATGGCTTATCAAACGAGAAAAATTATTAAGAATTTGTCGAAAGAAAATATGATTTTCTCTTTTTTACGTCTTCAAATTTTGTTTGTAGGTATAAAACTTTACGAGTTGTAGCGTATAACAAAGAGGTTTTCATATTTTGAAAATTAAAAACTAAAACATATCGTTAAAATTTTGAAAAAAAAAAATAAACTTTTTCACGCCATAACTCCCAAATTGTTATATTTAAAAAAAAGTTTTAGAAATGTAGAAAAGGAATTTATATTTTCTTTTAAAAAGAAACATAAAAAAAATTAAAAAGAATTCATTTCCAGAATATTTATTTTTTAAGAACTTTGCACTTTTTTATTTATTTCACGAATTTTGAGCATTTTTTCCATATGAAAATTAGAAAAGAAGTTTTTCTGTCATATGGACATCCGTTTTTCTGTGTTTCATTTAAATAAAAATTTGAAAATAGTCCTTAAATATTCCTTGAAAATAGTGGTATTTTTATGTTTAAAAGAATGTTTAAAAGAAAAATCTTTGAATTTTTTTTTAATTTTTAGTAAAAATTATTTTTTTTTTTAAATGTTAACTAAAAAAATTTTGTCTCCACAAAAAAGTATCACATTTCACATAATCGTTATTTTTAAGTAATTTTTTCCCTTTCATATGTATTTTTTTAGAAAATGAAAAATGAGGGGTAGTAAATGCCCCTTCCCTATTCTTTTCGTGTTGACTCAACTTTCGTCCGAATTTACTTGCTCAATAGGGCAAGTATTGGTTTCGTGTAAACAAAAATCGAGGTTTTAATCAAACCTGACATTACGATCGAAGCCTAAAAAAGTAGGTTTCGTCATGCCGGTCTGTATGTGCGGATGTGCGCATATGTTCGGTTGTTTGTGCACGGACCACAGCCTTAACGGTTTGGCGGATTTAGTTCAAATTTCGTATATGGCACTTTTTGGGGATTCGAATTTTTGTTTTAGCCCGGCTGTCACATAACGGTTTTAGTTTTTTTAAATTTTATCTTAAACGGCTCTAACAATTTTGATAAAACTTGGTGTAAAGGCTATATTTGCAGTAGCAAATATTGAATGTTGAAAGATTGTATTAATCTTTATTATTTATTTCAAATCGTGTGCAAGTTCTTGAAAAAATCTGTTCTATTCTTAGACCGTGTGCGAACTGCGTTAAAATGTTATCATCTGGCTAATTTTTGACGTTTGAGTTGAGGTGAATAAATGTTTAGCTTTTTGGTGTGCGAACTAGATTAAATGGGATTTTTTAACACATGCTTTTTTTAAATATCCCTACAAGAATTAAAAAAATTCCCTTTCTTTATTTTATTTATTTCTTATTACTCTGTTTCGGAGAAATGAATAGGTAAGATTGTTTTATCAATTTATAAAAAAAAGTCTGCAACTCAAACAATCGGCGCACGTTTAAATTTTTGTAGGTTAAATTCTCTTTATTTGCTGTTCTATAAAATTCCCTACAAAAAAATTAAAAACGCAAATTTGAAATTTCAAAAACCAATTTATTTATTGCAATTTCATAATTATGGCTATTCTAAATCTGTAAAATAATTAAAATTATGGGAAGTTATAACACGGTACAGAACACTGGTTTGGCAGGTGAACTTCAAAAAAAAAAAAAAAAAACAAATTTGTTTCACAATAAATAGAAATGTA
This sequence comes from Baccha elongata, assembly GCA_951217065.1. Taxonomy (NCBI): domain Eukaryota; kingdom Metazoa; phylum Arthropoda; class Insecta; order Diptera; family Syrphidae; genus Baccha; species Baccha elongata. Next base: position 47,761,032 of record OX578274.1, read on the forward strand.
TAAAAAGTATTATCGGTTAATTTAAGTAATTGTTCGTTCACAGTTTAATTGAGCCGAATTCACAAAAACACAAGGGAGATATTTGACGTCAACATAAAAACAAACGAAAATAAATACAAATGAAATGAATTCAACAAAACACACGTCACACTGGTTTTTGGCAGCTGAACTTCCAAAAGAAAAAAGAAAAAATCTGTTTCACAGAATAGAAAAGTAAAACATTGGTTAATTATTATTAGTTCGTTAAATATTAGAGTTATATAAAACACATTTCACCAAAACACAAACGAAAAATTCGATAATGGTCGAACAAACAGAAATAAATGCAAATGAAAGCAATGCAACAATCAAAACAAACACATTACGCCGACTGTCTCTCTCACTCCTTCATAAGCATAGAAAATTATCCACTGGCTAAAATTTTAGCTTGCTCCAGAGCAGGCTAATTTTTTTAAGTTTATATTCACCACACTAGTGCCATAATTTAGCCAATGGATAAAATTTTAACGCTTTTCGCACACGGCCTTAAAGTAAAAAAACTATGTACATATGTAAGGATTTCTCACACCCTTACATATGTGCTTTATTTTTAATATGAATATTTTCGAATGTTATTGTCCGAAGCTCCGTTTACTGTTTAGGTAACCAGTTGAGAAGTAATATATAAAAGCACTCTACTATGCACTATTCGTAGTTTTATTACATTTCTTTTTTTTAGATATTTTTTTCCCACCACAATTGAAATTTTAAATAAGATGCTTTTTTATATGCCTATGCACACGTTCACCGACAACAATATCGATGAAATTTGTTGTCCAATAAAAAATAATATCAACAAATACACATAATTAATTGAAAATAAATACAAACCGAATATACATACGTTGTAGGTACAACACTTGTCTGTCTATCTGTCTACCAATCCAGCTCACTTATTTGCATATCCATTAACATTTTTGCCTCGCGTCGAATTTCAATTTCAACACCTTCATCTACCACAACATAAGGACCGATTTATATATAAGGATGAAAAGACACAACTTTGAGGTTGATAGCTCTCCTTGTTTTCACATCAGTATCGCGGCCATTGTGTGCATAATCAATGTGTTTTAGTACAAATATAGGTCTCAAAGGTGAACCATTCGGCACCTCATGATCATCATCAAAACCCAACCATCTCGCATTCATCTACACCACCATTATCGCGTCCAGCATCAAGGCAAGTTTCAGCGCATCATTTAGCGTGCAACGCTCGAATATCTGCGCACAGGTTAAAGGTATGAGAGCGAACATGTGTAATCTGGGTGTTAAGGAATTTTGAAGTTAAAGAATCTTTTATACAAGTATCTGCGATGTGTTGTGGAATTTTAAATCGAATTTAATTTAGTTTCATTTATGTGATGATGGTGGGGCAGAAGAAGAAATATCTGCAGAGACAGCAAAGGGCTGTCCGCCATATACCTACCATCGTCTATATCTAAAGCTGAACAAAAGTATATTGCGTGAGTGCCCACAAAAGATAAAAGGATATACAAAAAGAAAAAACAAACACATTGTCGTTGTGGTAAAATTGAATTCGCAGATGAAATTTGTTCTAATGTCGCGCATTTATGAGTTTTTTTTTTGTCAATTTTTGCTAAAGTTCCTATCCCTATTCCCTGTAAGCCTGTTTTGTATAGATTCTGACTTTTCGTGAGAGAATGAAGTGTTTAGTGAAGTTTGAAAAATTCAATTTTGTTGGTTTTTTTTTTTTCATCCATCCATTGCCTTGGGGACTAAACGTGCGAAACAGGTAATTGGTAGTGACGGCAAAGAATTGGATGTTGTACATTTTTATAAACCAATAAATTTTAATAAAAATGTGATTTTTGTTTTTGATTTTTTGCTTTCATAAAAATCACCTTCGTTGAGCAATTATTTGGTCTAGATAATTGGATTTTTATAAAACTATCAAGTAAACGGGTGTATATAAGTTGTAACTTATTTTTTTATTGGAATTGCGATATCTAAAATATGAAATCCTATCATAAACTCGGTAGATTATTTTCATATCGGAGAGCTTCTAAACATGAATATATTTTCTTAGACAATTATAGTGTTAAGTCATTAATTGGTGTTACAATTACCGCGACACCTTTCGACGTCAAAATATATTTTATATTAGATAGTGAAGGTGTTAGAAGACATGAGCTTGAAAATTTATTTAGTTGGTAACATGTTTTTCTTTTAAATTTGGTCTTGTTCTTTTTTTTTTTTTTTGAGAACACAAGACAAGTTTGTATCTTTCTTTTTAAAAAGAAAAATGTGATCTTGTTTGAAAAAAGAATTAAGGCGATGCGATTGCTTTTATACTTTATAGCGTGTTAATAACTATAGTTATGTAAGCTTATTGGCTGTTTCCCACATGAAGGCAATAAATTTGCATCTGAATTATGATTAGTAAGTACGCCTGTTTTCCTACAAAAAAAAGGCCACATCATTTATTTATTTATTTATTTATTTATTTATTTATTTCGCTTCATCAATCAGAGGTTACATCTCTCTTATAGACTCATCATGTGTGTGTCTATAATTAAAGTTTTCTAGTTTATCTCACATTTATTTACAGACAAAAAAATCGGGTGTTTCAGGAAAGGGCAGTTCTCCTCGAGTCTTCGATATAATCGTCGGTGTCTGGTTCTGTTTTGATAAATTTCTTCACTGTATACTGCTTTTGCTTCTCATTTACCATAGTTCCCTTTCATAATATAAAACAAGATTGGAAATTTCCATTAATATTATATATTTGTTAATATATATAATTCACACTCAGTTCAATCTTGCTGGTTGGGGTCGAAATTCAGCCTGGTCCAAAATTCTTGTGTCAAAATTGTGCTTTTAAAATGATGCTTTTCGAAATTCTGCTTTTCAAAATTCAGCAAATAATTAAGCAAAAAAAGGTTTGCAAATGTTAAAAAGTCAACCCTTTTTAATTTTTTTTAAATCTTTTCTTTATTAAGAGTCAGAAATTTGAAAAGCAGAATTTTCTTTTAAAGTGGAATTTTGAAAAGTAGAAATTTGAAAGCAGCATTTCGAAAATGTTAAGCTAGCTATCCAGCTTTATACACACTCCGACGAAGTAGCTAAACCAAAACGTCCTAAAGTATCAACTGGAGCTGATTTAATATCCAATTACACCATAAAGACCCTAACCAAAGTCAGTCAGATTTTTTTCATCCGTATATGGAACGAACTGGTATTCCGCGCCGCAGTGCGATCAAGTTTGAGTTTTGGGGCAGACAATTCCGACAGTGCAATTCGTACAAAATTGTGGTAATTATCACAAAAATGTGGTGATTATGATATTCTTCCGGTTTTTTAAACTTAAAGATGAATGACAGCAACAACATAATTGTAAAACCCTTGGCAGATTTATACTTCGAAAGGTCTAGGACGGTCTGTGACAAAAACAAATGTACAACATCCCAAGCGTGCAGTTTGGATCTGGGAAAAAAATTCTACATATTAGGCGTGTTTCGGCGTGAAGTGTTTAGGCCCCTGACATTAAAACGGCTATGTTCACTTAAAATTCATTTTTAGTTTTGAAAATGATGGTGTACACTGCGTTGGTAATGGTTTGGAGATAAATATTCATCAGCAAAATAAATTGTAAAAATAAAATTTACCAAAAACCCGAACCGGAAAGGTTAAATTTAAACTACAAAATTTTACCGGAAGTTAAGCCTTTTTAAGGAACAATCTTCATCCATCTGTGTTCCAGCAATCACTGAACCGATTTACACGGTTGACATGCTGTTGGATAGAGGAAATGTCAAACAAGGTCGTGAGCATTATATTTCTGTCCATGGTTTGGCTAAAAAAAGACACCAAAGTTGCACTTTCGGAACTCGAAGAAATAGGGCATACAAATAATTATTTCACATATTGGGTGACTGAAACACTGAAAAGTACTTGAATTCATGTTCGAACAATCCCCATAGCAACCAAGTATTAAGAGACGAATATTTTTTTCTAAGTCATTTGCAGCGCCATCTATACTTCAACAATTAAACCATTCATATCAACTTTATGGTCACTTCTTATTACTGACATATTTAACCACACTTTTGGTTTTTGTTGTGATTAACATGTAAAATTTTACTGAGCTAATCACTATACGCCGAAACACGGCTATTACAATTTTTAAGTTTCAGAACAGTTATTGGATAAAGAGCCTAATATAACTATACATATCTGTTGAATTTTCAATGTGTGCTATAATCAAAATTATTATAAACTTTTTCAAATGTGTCAAAGTGAAAACATCCAGTCAAAGTAACAAACCTTCAAAGAAGGATTAACTTAAGGATTAAAGTTTGTACCGTTTGTGTATATCTTCAACATAATATAATAAACACATTAGACAAAACTAAACCCAAAAAAGTAGGAAATGTATTTAAGGACAATTTTTTATCTTCTATTCTTCTTATTTTTTGTTAACAATGTTATGATCTCGAATGAATCAAAACTATTCCATTTCACAACTTCATTTTCAGATCTGCTTGTGGGGCTCTTCGGTTTAACTCCACTTCGATATCAGTGGAAGTTGCTTAATGCTCATGAGAAACTAAAGCTAAGTGACCAATTTCAACCAATTCTTGTAAGCGCGTTGTTTGCTCAATCGACAGATATCCAGTCAATGCGTTAAATCACGGCAAAATAAATACAAAGCAACTCCTTGAATTACAAAATATGAATTCAGTTTATTTTTAACTTCTTTTTTATCTCATCAATTGTTTAAATGCAATCAAATATAGGTACAAGTGACGCCCTCTTAAAAATCAAAAGATCGCCTAAATTTCTTTAACGTTTCGAAAAGTCATCATTACTTATTTTTCTGACTGACGTTTTCAACTCAAACTTCAAAGCAAATGTAAAAATTCATTCATTTCATATAAAAAATAATTTGAATTAATGTTTACCAGACACTGTTTAACTCAATTGTTGCAACAAAAATCAATCGAAATTCAGTAATTCGATTCATTGTTTGATTTATTGTTTATCGCCCACGATTACAGACAAAAAAAAAAATAATACAAAATAATGTAACAGCCTACCTAACAGAAGCATAAATTCTCAACAAGTTTCAATAGCCCTCACAAATGCGCATAGTATGTATTCAAAATCAGTCAATCCATCAAACCAGCAGCACGGATTCAAAGGTGCGTTGATGATTTGACGTTTCTCTTGGAAATGCAACGTCATCAACGTCATATTAAAATTAAAAAAAAAAAAAACATTTTCGGCATTTTAATGAGCGCCGCGCCGGTTTAGTAATAGTGGATCGATATGTGTTATGGAGAAGCGGACCGCACATAATCAATATGTACCTGCTGAGACATCAAACTCTCGAGAGGGTGCCGCCTTCCTCAATTTTGAAATATATAACAGTATCTCTGTAGTTTTTAATGAATAAAGTATTGAGGTGAAATAATTTGACTGACAGATAATTTTCAACAAATAGTCGCTAATGGGATGTATTCAAATTGGTCATGATTTTTGTTTTATTGAGTCAATGTAATGAGGAGATACCAACATTTATAAAACCTGATTTGAGAAGAAAAAAATATGTAAATAAAGTGTTTATCCGTGGTTGCTGAAAATTTACCAAAGGAATCACTTTTTTATCAACTTATTTAAAAGTTGAGTCTGCTCTTATCCGAAACTCTGCATCAGCATCGATTTATTGAGATCGCACCACCACATCATCACTATAAATTCCTGGATTCTATAAAACCTTAATATGAATTTTATTCATTTGCGAAAATTTCATTTTGTTTCGATTTATATATCAAAAATTCATTGGACAATCAACAAAGCTTATAATTTCTTATAATTACATTAATTCAAGTTTTATGCTCAGCTCTTTCGTTTTCAATATTGAATATTGTAAATACAAACCCAATGCGCGATATTATTTAATTAAACGTTTAATTAATAGATGAGTTTACGATGTCAGATAATGATGAACTGTAGGATTATGCAAATGTATGCTTACGTGCATAAAGACTTTAGATAAAGACATCAAGGAAGTATAGGTGCGTAACAATCAATTGTATAGAAATAACCAGCTTTATTTTAAATGTCTTGTCTATAATCCCTCACGCTCATAATTAACACTTTAAATGATTTTTTTAAATTTTCTACCTTAAGGGTGTTTGAGTTATCACTATTAATGATATTAAATAAATTTTAATTATGATCATTTGATGGAAAAAAATTCAAGAAGATTAGAGTAGTTGAATATGTGTGCAAGCATTTGAAAGGAAAATACACATTAATTCTTCATAAATTGATTGGAAGACAATCGTTTATTTGTTTTATATTAACAGTATAATCACATTACAAAATCGATGGTAGAAAGTTGATCTTTTTTATAAAACAAAAAAAATATGCCGTGTTATACTTATACATTTTGAGATATGTTTGTTGTGACCGAAATTTTTTTGTTTGAAAGAAATCGAGATAAACATGTTTTCCTTTAACTTGTGATAAAAATAACATTTATACAATCGATATTTTTTCATAGGAAATTAAATTAATCAATTATTCTATAGAACTTTGGCATATTTGAATAATTTTAATTTGTCAAGCCTAATCAAACCACGCGCTATGAATTCGCTTTCACATAATATTATGTTTTTGAATTTAGTTAGTTTTGTTAGTGGTGGGCAGTTCTCATGTATTTTTAATTTTGGTAAATTGATCAGATATGAAAGTAAAAAATTATCAAAATCAGTGTTGAAAATATATTTCTATATTGAATGAATTAATAATACTTCTTTGTTATGTTTCATATAAAATTTAAGATTAATGTGATCGAACTCTACCGCCTTACTCATTGACTTTTATAAAAATAAACCATGCGTGGGTTGATATTTGATTTGCATATTGATTAATATAATTTGGTATATGATATCTGATTTTGATAAGGAATTTTTTACTTATCGAAAATTAAAATCAATAAATATTAACGTGTCTATTAAATATTTAAAAATTGTTTGGTAGAATGAATGGAGAATGGTAAAAGTGAGTAAAGTAATTAAAAATTGAGTTTGTCATTAGAAAATCAAATTATATAGATTTACAGCTCAAACTAAAAAAAATGGATTATATTTATTATTATTGTTTGCATGATATAACTTTTAAAAAAAAAAAGAAAAAGAAAAAAGAGATGCCCATGTACCTTGGTGGTTATGAATACATATACATCTAATGAGTTGTGTGAGGAAAGTCCATCATCATTTATGTTGTTGGTTATCACATAGTTTAATTAACCTCCAGTAATCTTTTGCTAAACTGGAACTTACACTATGTTTTTATTAAGCACTTAATCTGTAAATAGATAGATAGATATTTATTGATTTATTGTGTCCATTAAAAAAATTACATTTCTTTTTACAAATTGAATGTCAATGCACAATACAGAGATATGATAATTTATTATTATCTTACAACTGAAAAATATATTTTTTGATTTGAAGTTGCTTTACTTGTAATATCAAAATACGAAGGAAAAATATGGAATAGGAAAAAACCTTCACTTAAATGGTTATGTTTTACGTTTTTATGTTTTCTACATATTAGAAAATAGGGAATAAAATAAATAATAAAGATTCCTACATTACATATGTTTTACTTATAAATAAATTTATTAAATAATATCACAGAAATGGTTTGTTTAAAAAGAATTAAAGTGAATAAATAAATAAACAGGTAAATATAAATCACAAACGATAAGAAGATAGATGGTTAATAATAAACAAAAATTAATAAATTAATAAATAAATAGATTAAATAAATTAATGAATGCATACAAAAAGAGTTAATAAATAAATAAATAAATCAATAAATAAATCAATAAATAGATCAATAAACTAACAAGTAAACAAGTGAAAAAATACGTAACTAAATAAATAAATAAATTAAATTAAGTAAGTGAATAAACAAAATAATAAATAGATTTATTACTAAAAATATGAGATATATACACAAAGAAAGTTACTTAATTAACATATTTTTTAGATGTAACTATAATAATAAATTACAAATATTTTAGTGTATGAGTTCTGTTATTAACACATTTTCGCTGTCTTGACATCTTCTAATGAATTTTTGTATTGAGGACTTCAATTTTATTTTGAACACATATTACTCGAGCTTGTTCGTGTAGTATGTGTTAACACGTGTAGTATGTGTTAACACGTTAACACGTAGGTAAAAAAAAAATATTCAAAGTTTAGTTCAAAATCAATAAATTACAAATTACATGATGTATGTTTACACTAATTAAAAAACAGTCAACTGGCAGACGGCTTAGGCCATGCATTAAAATGAATTGTAATTTTTTTATAACGAATTGAGCTTCATGATAAATAAAATCATATTAAATCTTAAATCTAATCGTTAACACGTTGAGTAAAACCAAGGAACGCAAAGGATCAGTTTAAGTATTTTGTTTTGGGATATTTGAAGTTTTTTTATATGCATTTTCGCGCAATTTCGCCAGACGGAAGATCTATATAGGAGAATAGCTTGAAAAACGACTTTATAGATGGAGAGCCTATTTTGGTTGCTTAGTAATGACTTTCGATTTATCAGAGGATATAATATTCTGATTGCTATATTTAATTTATTTAATGTGTTTTTGGTGTATTCCTTGAAAGTCAATTTCTTGTCTAAGTAAACACCTAAGTACTTGACAGAATCGACCCAAGGAATATTACAGTTGTTAACTTTGAGATTTGTGCTGGGTAGGAAGCATTCCTTTCTTTTTTTCGTGCAAAAGATAGCCTGACTCTTCCCAGCAATTATTTTGCTCTTCCAGTGCTTATAATATTCGATTATAATATTAAGAGCGACCTGGATATTGTGGATAACTGAAAAACCATATTCGTCAGAGGAATATATAGTAATATCATCTGCATACATTCCAAAATCACAATTTAGTAATCTGGGAAAATCTGAGGTAAAAACATTAAACAGAGTTGGGGATAGTACAGAACCTTGAGGGACGCCTGAAGGTATTGGTTTATATGAAGAATATATTCCATTTATTATTACCATAAACTTCCTATTGTTTAAAAAACTTTGGATTATTTTGATAACCAGGAATATCATTTGTTATTAATTTGTGAATCAGCCCGTTGTGCCATACAGTATCAAAAGCTTTTTCGACATCAAAGAGAACAAATCTATTGGATTTATTATTTTTAAATTTTGTTTTAACATGATTACATAATCTTAACACTTGGTGACACGTATTATGGTTTTTCCGAAAACCTCATCAAGAAAACTGAGTAATTTCTGCAGGATAATTTTCTCTAGTATTTTACTAACATTGCTTAGTGAGCTTGTAGGTCGGTAACTGTTGGCATCGTTACGGGGTTTTCCATGTTTCAGAATTGGCACTATTTTCGCCGATTTCCATTTTAAGGGAAAATACTGTAATTTTAAACAGGAGTTAATTAAAAATGTAAGAAAAGAGAGATCACTTATTGGAAGATCTTTTAATACTTGATTTTTAATTTTGTCAATGCCAGGAGATTTATGGTTTTGAAGGTCGCTAACAATGTATTCAACATCTTCAATTGAGACTTGATTTTACATGATTTGTCTCCTCTTTTAACATCACTAGACTTACCACACAAATTTAAATCTTAAATTTTCATGATTAAAAATTAATCTCTTATAAATCTCTTGCAAATTATTGAACACACACATTTCTATAACTGAATGCTTTCATTTCAAATGTCATTTTAGATGTCATCAATAAATTTTTCAATAAATTTTGTAAATATTATTCATTTTTGTTAGCTTTTTTCCAAATAAAATACTTTAATTGCATTATTTTGACGGAATATTTTAGGTTATAGTGAATTTTGTGAAATAAGTGCATTTTATAGTAAATAAATATAAAATTTCTGAACGAAATGTTGCTGCTGTGTTTTGAATTTGTAAAACTTCTTGTTAAGTTAATCACTTTTTAAATCTTTTTGACCAGTGGAAACGCTACATATACATACTCTTCTCTCAAATCAGGGTTTTATTTTTTGTGGAAACATAGCATTAGACATAAAACATTCCTTTCCAATCAATTTAAGAGCTCTTTTTTGATTCTATATATTGAAATAAGTGTTGAAGTATGTATATGCTAGAATTTGAACAATTTACTAATCCTTTGGTCGAATTAATGCCTTAAAAACTAAAGCCAGATCATCAGAAGAAGAACAAAATTAACTACAGCTTTTGATTAAAGCTAGGCATTTTTTTACGTTTTTTTTATTTCGAATAATTGATGAGCATTTCACAAAAAGATAAAAAGTATTATTATACCTAACTAGAATGCAAAAAATTTTAATTTCTTCTTACAAGCGTTTTTTTAATTAATTTTTTTCCAGCAGGTACGGATTTCCAATACTTTTAAGAAGTCTTTAACGCATCCAGCAACGTGTGGTCCAGCCCTGCTTCAGACAAAAGTTCTCTGCAATAAATTGTTGCGAACAGGAACACATATTCCTCCAGAATGTTGTCGATGTCGATGCTTGGTTTTTCCGAATATGAAAATTGCTTGCCTTTAACATGATTGAGGCAAGGCTGACTGGAGTAGAGTAGAGTTCTTTTCACTGTTAAGATCAGGTTTTGTCTGACCTCACCAGATGGGCTTAGGAGAGTGTTAAGTGTTAATCAGGTAAAAGATACTCTTCGGAAAATGTAGCCCAATATTAACATTTATGGGGAAGTTTTATCAAGATGCAGGCGAACAATTAACATGAGCGGAAAAACCGGGGTGTGCATCGTGGATGGATCAACAAACTTCAGTTTCGACATCGACAACATTTCTGGAGGAATATGTGATTCCATTCTGTCTGAAGCAGGCGGTTGCTAGATGCGTTACCGGCTACTTAAAAGAATGGAGGCCCTCAATATTTGTTCAGCACTCAGATACTCAGAACCTATTTCGAGGACAATTCAATGATTCAACTGGATAGAGATCAACAGCCACTAATAAAATAAATGCTTAATACATATTATGTGAAAAGTCTGCAGCGGCATAAAATAATAATAAAAATTTTATTCCAAAAAAAAAAATTCATATAGGCTTACCTTTTGTAAGTTTTTCCTTAGAATTGAAGTTTTATTTCAAATTATATCCCGCCCTTATGTAATCGCCCTTACCTGAAATCTAGTGAAATAATATAACATTTCGAACACAAATTATAATTCAACATGTTTATTTAATATTTTGCACCTTGTTGCTATTATATAACTTACTAGTTTTTTTTTTATCTAAAATAATTAAATCATTTATTCCATATAATAATTGGTATCTTTTATCTTACACAATGTCAACTTGTTACAAATTTAGTTTTGAAGGAAAAAATTAATTCACTCATTAATATAACAGATTTATTTTTAAACTTAAGACTAATAGTATTTATTGCAAACTTTTGAATGAATTTATTTATATAAATTCTAGAAAAAAAAATCATCATGAAAATACTTAAATTTTAAAATTATAAACTTATTTTAGTTAAGTTTATTTAATTTTTCATAGCACTCTTTTTATTTAAATTTTTTATACTGAAGTTTATTTTAAAATTTATAATTAGTTTTTTATTTACACACAAAATAATAATTGCACTAAATTTATATGACATTTTTTTTGTTAATGTTTTTCATTATCTGATTCATCATCACATTCATCGTGAACATTAATTTCTTCATCTGACTCTGGTGAAGCTGCACTGCTTGCCATTGAAGCTGCATAATGCTGTGCAAGGGCGAACACTGCAACCGATGAAGGATTCACCAACGACCGGAATGCACTATGCTCACCGCCCATTGATAATGGAGCTGATGCTATGTGTGATGATGGCGGTACTTCCGTTTTCTGATTTGACGTTGGGAGTTTGTGGTTTAGTTTCGATTGAGGTGGTTGTTGTGGTTGATTGTTGACTTTGTCGTTGCTGTTGTTGTTGTGGACAGCGGCGACAATGGCTGCCAGTGTCGACATTGATTGTTGGTGTTGGGCAGGATGTAGAAGATGTGTTGGTAGATGTTGACGATGATGTTGGTGTAGTGTGGTGAGATGCGGCAGATGTAAGGAACCGTTGTTGAAGTTGTTGTTGTTGTTGATGCTGCTGCTGTTGGTGATACTTGGCAAATTGCTGGTAGGGATGAAATCTACCAACTGATTGGAGGAGTAACGAACGTTCAATTCCTGTTGGTCCACAATTTTTGAACAATGGGGGCTGGCAGCCGCTTGTTGAGGGTCCTCGATGTGCAAGTGGCGTTGCTGGGAAACGGTATTGTTTGTTAGCTGAGGTGAACATGAAGTTTGTAGTTGGTGGGGTGGATTTGATTGGTGATGATGATGAGAACTGTTGACTGGCTGCAGTTGACTTGATGACGGAACTGGAGTTTGTTGAACTTTTGTGGTAGATGGAAGTGGTGGTGTTGCACGATGTTTGTGCGGATTCATACGCTGATGTCGACGCCATTTTGCTCGTCTGTTGGAAAACCAAACCTAATTGATCAATGCGAAGAGACATTGCGTTAGTTTATAAAAAATGTGTCTGAGCGGCAGTTTTGTTTTCAGTATTTGACTGATTCTACGTGTGTATAAAGTGGTTCTATATGAAGAGAAGTGAAATAGAGAAATCTAAAAGCTATAAAATGATAAAGAATAGAGATCAAGAAGATAGAAGTAGAGACTTTATGGTTTTCTTTATCGTGCTGCGAACTAATGTATTATTTAAAGTTGTAAACATATTCTTTATGCCTATAGTGATGACCGGAGCTCATTGATCACAGGGGCAAATGGAATAATTTGTCAGAGTTAGCGTTGATTATATGTATCTGCTTCGATTCAGAGTTTTTTTTCGCCGTAAATAATCTCGATTTTCGCAAACCGGTGAAGGTGAAGTAAGGTTACCAACTTAATGATGTAGATGTGACAGCAAAAAGAGCAGTGGAACTGCATGTAATTTGATATTAGATGCCAGAAGATGGATAAGACATCCACAAAGTAAATGATGCTTTGTTTGGTTCAAGTTGTTCAATATGTTGGTATCTGCCAACCCCCGGTCACCCCTCTAATGCTCTAATTTTTAAAATTGCTCTGATTAGACAGATCATAATTGTTTGTGTTTTTCTGGAAAACTTGTATTGAAACACAAGGTGATTGAAGTTGGAATCAAGAAGACCATTTGAAATACGATGGCAATAAAATTTCTGCTCAGAACTTTTCAAAGAAGAAATCAGAAAAACAAGAGAATTACAAGGTTTCTGGTTGAAAAGAATAAGGAAAAAGTTTTGTGCGCGGAGACAATTTCAAAAAAGCTAAACAAAATTTTAGAATACGATTAAGTTTTATAACTCACCTGAACCCTTGCTTCACTGAGTGTTGTTCTGGATGCCAGCCTTTCTCTCGTACTAACGCAGGGATAGTGTGACTTGTCAAACTCCTTTTCCAATTCTTCTAACTGGTCGGGACTAAAAGTTGTTCGATTTCGTCGAAATGTTGGTGTTTCGCCATCTTGTGAATCAGAATCTTCTTCACCTTCAATATCTGTTAAATAACAGTAAAAAAGGAAATTCAGTTCTAGGAAATTTTCATCTAAAAGCATTTTTATTTCACCTACCAATCATTCGATTAGCATCCGGTGATTCCAATGTATCACGACTTCCTGAACCCGGTGATAACGCTGGTCCAGATATGGTTGTACTTCCGCCGCTATTTGGTGATATACCTTGAATTTGATTACTCGGTTGCCAGAGATGTACAGCTGCTGCAGCAGCTGCTGCTGATTGTGGCCATGAAAATCCCGGATATGCATGCGGGTGTGGTGGATACAATCCATATCCTGCCGCTCTTGCAAACTCAGCAGCAGCTCTTTCAGCAGCACGATTGCGAAGAATGCGATTAATAGATGATACCGATGGTGCAGTGGCATTTGTGCAGACACCTGAAAGAATACAATCGAGGACGCATTGAATATGAGAGAATATCTTGAAGAAAAATACGCTAATTATGGGGAAAGGAGAACATGGACATGGTATGTTTCCGCAGTTGTTAGCTTATGCTTCTTAGGAATGCAAAGAAACAAGATTGCAATTAATTAGTTGGTCATAGATACGCTTGGTCTTTGGAAATCACACAGAAGTCTTGCAATAGCTAACAAATAAAAACCCTGATGTGGTATTTCGATTTGTAACGGATAAGAAGACAAACCATCAGCTTCAGACTCACATGGTATAGAAGGAGGAAGAACAAAAAAGAAGTTGATCAGTGTAGACTCTAGTCCAGAGGCAGCACGAGGATGGCCAACTCAACAACCGGATCCGCGTTAAAACTTGTTTCTTTTTTTGTTCCATTGTCACCTTGTCTATCATCATAATTGCTCGGCCATTGTGTCATTTGGTTTTGATAAGCGGTTTTCACATCCATTATTTCCATTGAAGCAATAACAACGACACACAAAACTGAACACACATTAATCCAACAAAGAAAAAAGGAAAAATCCGATTTCCACTTCAAAAACTTCACAGTGTGTTGCGTTAAAGTGGAAAATTAAAGACGCACTTTACTATAGTATCACAGTGCAAGTTGTCAATCAATCAGAATGGCGACGGCACGATGGCTGGACGATGCACCATCGAGCAAATCGGCATAATACGTTCAGCCAAAGCCGTGAACGTCGATTAGTGATTGAAATGAAAATGGACAGGGGAATAAAGTATTGTTTGGTTAAATGCTATGTGCGGATCTATACATTCTCTCCATATTCATTATGACACGCGTGTATGGCAGTGGTCGCAAATATTTATTTCTACAAGTTGTGTTTTTTTTTTTTGGTTTGGTTTTAATTACGTTAAAGATTTTTTTATGGGCTGTGAACTATTATTATGGGTTTTAACTGGAGTTTAAGGTACCGCGCAAATAAATCAATATACGATAGAAGTATGAATGTAATGAATTTTAATTCCCGATAAGCGCATTGGTTGTTAGAAAAAGCCTACACTCTATAATGGTAATCGAAGTAACGAGTATTGCGTCACAACGCACTTAACAAGATTGGAATCGACGGCATGTGGGCTTGTTTGCGTTGATTAGTTGGAAAGAACTACATATTTTAAATGGAAAATTTTGTTGTTGTAAGGCGACAAACCACCATAATTTGTATGGAATGAGGTGTGGATACCTAATAAATGGCGCTCTCAATCTAAAAAAAAATAGTTGTGTGTAACTTCCTAAATGATACATTTAACTCACAAAATATATATTCTTTTTTTTTTATTTTTTAGGGTAGTTATACCTTTTTCCGAATATCCCCAGTTCTGGAACTCTTTAAGTAAAATCGTTATGTTTTCGTTGTTTCATGAGTTGTGGCACAGGATTTTACTTCTCAAAATTTGTGATTCAAAGCAAAACAAGATCTTCCCGTATAATAAAATAAAAATAAATCAGACTTTTCCCACCAGTTGTAAGAGATCTATGAATTATAAAAACTAAATAACTACTCATTCCAACTCAGGAATCCGTGCCGTGAACACCGTCACTCCCGAAATATAACTTAAGAAAATAGGCTTCCTCCACCAGTGGTAAGAGGTCTTCCTATAATTTAAAATGTTTAAAGATGTCATAAGATCCGTAGAACCCAGTGGATTTTCTCCCTGGTTAAAGTGTTTCCAGGTGTCATAAAACCTGTAGATACCATTAGTGGATTTTCTCACTGATAAAAGTGTTTTCAGGTGTCATAAAACCTGTATAGCTCAGTGGATTTTCTCTCCGATTAAAATGTTTCCAGGTAGAACCCAGTTGATTTTCTCCCTGGTTAAAGTGTTTCCTGGTGTCATAAAACCTGTAGAGCCCAGTAATAGATTTTCTCCCTGATAAAAGTGTTTCCAGGTTTCATAAAACCTGTAGAACTCAGTGGATTTTCTCTCCGATTAAAATGTTTCCAGGTAGAACCCAGTTGATTTTCTCCCTGGTTAAAGTGTTTCCAGGTGGGTGTCATAAAACCTGTAGAGCCCAGTAGTCGATTTTTTCCCTAACAAAAGTGTTTCCAGGTGTCATAAAATCTGTAGAGCTCAGTGGACTTTTCCCCCCGATTAAAATGTTTCCATTTAGAACCCAGTTGATTTTCTCCCTGGTTAAAGTGTTTTCAGGTGTCATAAAACCTGTAGAGCCCAGTAGTGGATTTCCTCCCTAACAAAAATGTTTCCAGGTGTCATAAAACCTGTAGAGCTCAGTGGATTTTCTCCCTGATTGAAATGTTTCCAGGTAGAACCCAGTTGATTTTCTCCCTGGTTAAAGTGTTTCCTGGTGTCATAAAACCTGTAGAGCCCAGTAATAGATTTTCTCCCTGATAAAAGTGTTTCCAGGTTTCATAAAACCTGTAGAACTCAGTGGATTTTCTCTCCGATTAAAATGTTTCCAGGTAGAACCCAGTTGATTTTCTCCCTGGTTAAAGTGTTTCCAGGTGGGTGTCATAAAACCTGTAGAGCCCAGTAGTCGATTTTTTCCCTAACAAAAGTGTTTCCAGGTGTCATAAAACCTGTATAGCTCAGTGAACTTTTCTCCCCAATTAAAATGTTTCCATTTAGAACCCAGTTGATTTTCTCCCTGGTTAAAGTGTTTCCAGGTGGGTGTCATAAAACCTGTAGAGCAAAGTAGTGGATTTCCTACCTAACAAAAGTGTTTCCAGGTTTCATAAAACCTGTAGAGCTCAGTGGATTTTCTTCCTGATTGAAATGTTTCCAGGTAGAACCCAGTTGATTTTCTCCCTGGTTAAAGTGTTTAATCACGATTAAAAATGTGGCAAAAAAGTAAAAACTTTTTTAATGTATCTTCAATATTTTAAAAGTTATGAACAAATAAAAATTTATATTTTACTTATTGTGTGTGTCTCTTGATTCCATAAAGACAACAAGTAAATTTTTGATTTTTATTTGTTCATAACTATTAAAATACTATAGATTCATTAAAAAAATATGCATAGAAAATATAGAGAATTTAATTTCCTACAAACTTGTATTTGACAAGGTTTTAAAAATAATTATAGAGTAAGACTGTTTTCATTTTAAAGACATCGAGTGAGTACATGAATAACACTATCTTTATAGATACTATAGAAAGTATATATTTACATATTTGCTATCTAATTTCCTAATTTCCTTGTGGTTAACTTGGAGTCAATTTAAGAATTCATAATGTGAGAATACCACAAAATCTTCCATGAATTTTGCCCCGTAGATTGCTACCTTAATTTAAATTATGTTCTATAATTTGTCTGCAAATTTATTGTTCCAGAGTTTGATCATCATAATCGTACATTTCCCTTCAATTACACTCCATTTCTGTATCTATAAAAGAAAAGGTAATTGCCTCAATTGAGACAAACAAACAATTCTACATTTATTTTCATCTGCCACTCCCACATCGAATCAACAATTGTAGATTTAAATAAAAATTCCTCCTTCCACAACCTCCTCTTAACTTCTGTTTATAGATAAATATCTATGTATCTATCATTATGAACATTCATAGTCATAGATTCAATGGAATGTATCTCAAACTGCACAATTACCTAAGCAAAGCCAACAAGTGCAAATAGTCATTAGGCTGGATATTCATTCGAACCCCCCCCTGTACACTTTTTGCACATTCTCTTGTAGTATCTTTTTTGCTTCTACACTTCACTCCTCGACCGGCACCGGTTTTCTTTTGACAGGACGGGGGAAAAACCATAATGGCTGCTCGAATAGTTTCCATAATTGATTTTCACCATATACGAGAAGACGAACGTGTATTCAGTGCATTAGTGGGTTGTAATAGTGTGTTGGTTTTTTCTTAGTTTATATGTGTAAATATATGTACAGTTAACTCTGTGACAGCTTTCGTATGTGACATTTTCCATTTTGATTAATGTCGTTTGGTCATTAAACTGTTTTTTCTTTCTTCTTTTTTTAGTTTGCTTTTTTGTGGGCGCGCTGTGGTCAGTCACATGCAAAAGGTGACTGAATGACAGAGGGGCGCCCCCTGGGAGCAATGAAACGCAAGCTTACATAGGACTGTAATTTGAATTTTGTTTTTGTTGTTTTTATTTTGTCGATTGAAACATACGAATAGGTTGGTTAAGTACTCCACCCACTTTTTGGCCTTTTTGATTTGTTGCCATGTCTCAGACCACGATGAACAACTACTAAGTATGTGACAATGTTTTCTAGGATAGCGTGCTAGCGGCTTAGCTGGAATATTTTATAAGAAAAAAGAGGTTTTCCTTTTCTGGAAAAAACAAATAACTAGAAATTGTTAAGATCTGGATATTGTTGAAGTTGTGGATGGTATGCTTCCTTGGTGGGCGTATTAATTTAATTGAAAGGAGAACTTATGTTCAGTTAATTGTGTGCGACATGCTTGTCAACTTCGGGAGGGTAGGAAATTATAGAAATGTTAACTTGGAAGATGAATGTATGGGTTGTAGACGGAATGGTGGATGTATAGCAACCAAGCAATGGTAACTACATTTTATTAGGTTCGGCAACTAATGAGGGTTGTTCATCGAGGAAGTCAATGATTTCTTTTTGTTGGGAGGAAATGGATTGAATTTTCTAAAAAGGGATGGTGTTTGAATCGATTTATCAGGTTACATTATAGATACTCGTAGCTATAGGTATATTGAAGAACATTAAATATAGGTTAATAGGTATGAGGCAGGGCATAAAAGTAAATCTCGCGCTATTTAAAAGCTTTGTTTATAAACCTGGATAAAAGAGAAAGCAGCCATATCTACGGAAAGAAATATAATTGGGTCAAAGTTAATTCCGAAGGCCAACGAATAAGTGCAACGTGCAACAGAAACAAATCAAACAAAACCTGCAAAAGTCAAGTCGGAAAACGAACGGTTCTACGAGCTAACAAGAGGTGAAGAGAAGGAGAAAATGGGACAGGAAAGAGACAGTTCAGATAAGAAATGTCTAATTTCGGGGAGCGAAATCTGTGTCATTAACTTCAAGAAACTACTCGATATATTTAAACGTAGCAGTCTCAATCCAGTATTGTTATCGCCAGAACGATCATGCAATACATGAAAGGAAAAAGTGTTTAGACTGCTTCTTACGCTGTGGTCAGTACCGTAGTAATAAAATAGTAAGCTTATTAAGTGAAATTAACGCCATCCTCGCCAACACTAATGAAAAAATACGGCCTCAAGAGGGTAGGTTCTTGCCACATCAACTGTTACCAAAGGTATCCCCTGTGGAACAAAACTCTAAATGATGGGCCTCACGTTGGGCGCCATTTTTGAGAGCTAGGTTCGACTGGGGACGTACTTTCGTACTCACGCTTGTCACCGCACGGCAAGAATATAACCCATATCCGTGCGATGAGTGCCGTCACCGCTACTACTCTATCAAAGTTAACCTTCAGTGGAACCTAGCTCGCAATATATGCTTAAAGGAATTCAAATAAATTTCCATTTTTAGAATTTTGTCAAAAAAATGCTACAATAGATACTAATAATTATATAAAATCAAAAGACATCGCCCCTGAAAAACAATTAGTTTTTAAATTGGGTCTGAACACACGAAACTCTCAGAGGTTGCACTCACATTTGTAAAAGAATAATGTGAATATTATTAAGCCCTCACAAAAGCATTTATTCCATAAGTATTTTTTCAATCCCATAGCTTCATTTTGTGTTTTTCGTTTATCTCAAATCAAATTAACGTGATCTCATCAAGCCTGAAGCCCACCCTGGGCTACAATAAAACATGTGTCCTGATATTCGCTGCGCCAGATTTGAAATCGCATTATCTTGATGCACCATATCCACGAGAAATCAAATAACCGATCAAAAATCGTCCAAGAGAACGAGACCCACGGCAAAACTCAATAAATCAGCTAACACAATCGTTTACCCATCACAAGCGGTGGCTGATCGTCGGTCGTCGTTACAAGTGGAACTACTCCCCAGTCTTATAAATATCCCTAGGATTTTAAATATAAAAAAAAAATACACACACTTTTATTTGCAACAAATACGCCGAGGAGATTGTTATCGCCAGCAAATATAATGCCAATCACTATCATTCAACTCTCACAGATACTCCCCAGATACATTCATTGAGAGGAAAAAGCAACCAACAATGAATGAAGCCTTTTTGCCGGCATGAGAATTTCTACGCCAGCCAAAGGCTTACTTAAATATGCAATGCAGTGCGCACATAGCAAAACCCACTGGGCACGCAATTGTCCGAAGGAGCAGGAGGAAGCATCCCGATTCCGAAAGACGGATTTCTCTTAATGTGACGATGATGACGCAAATGAGATTACACCGAGAGAGTGGACCACATAATGAGGTCTGGGAGATCAATCGATCTCTCGTCCAAGTTCTGATGGAAGACCCATGCGAACCAGGATAGAGACTCGGACATAATACGGTGTTTTGCATATCAACCGTACGATTGTTGTTCTTTGCTTCTGGTGTCCGGATGCCCATAAATTAACCAATCGATCTAAAATGGAACAACAATTTGATTGTTCGGGACAGAGTAACTTCTCCGCATCATCGTACCTAATCATCGTCATCATCATCATCATTATTATCATCATCATCATCATCATTGGTTATGTAGAAGCCTTCCCTGGAGCCAACTGGAAGTGCTGGCTAAGTGCAGAAAACATCAAAGGGAAGACATGGGCACAATTCATGTATATAACCGACCGATACGACGGCACACAGGAAGACTGATAGCTGATTGGCGGGGACAAGGTTCATTTCGGGACCCCTTTTCAAAGCAAGCCTATACCGGAGATGAGAATCAAAGATTTAGTATCAGCAGAACAGAACTCATTTGACGACAACGGGGAGAGATGGGAGAAATTATTGTTTTTTTTTTTTTTTTTGTATTTCTTACCTTCGGAAATTAGCCGCTCACGTATTTCCCACGCGAATATTGTCGGATTTTCACGTTTGTACTGTTCGATTTTTGATACCACCGCTGGTGTAGCTACTTTTGGCTTTGATCCACCGATTAGACCAGGTGGTCGAAGTGTACCTGAAATTGACAGAGATATGGAAGTGAGATGTAAAAATAATGTAAAAAATAATTATGTATGCATATAGCCGATCGAAAATTGATCAACGTTAAATGCGTTTTGATGTTATACTTATGCGTACGTATACGTTATATAACTAAGTAAAGTATTTGGAAACATTTGATAACAATGAATAAAGCTACCTTTGCACTTTGTATTAAAAAACCAAAGCGAAATTAGACCAGTAGCAGAGGTCATACATATCGCTGGCAAAGTTAAAATTTGTTCAATTAACCTAAATACAGGAGAAGTTCACCAGCTGGAGTTTTAGTGATTTTTACGGTGATTTGTACACGCAAAGTACAGGAAGTGACTTTTCGGACAAAGGTTTGTCATTGAAAGAAGTCTACGGGAAGGCGTCCTAAGCTATGATAACGTAAGCAAAAGCCTTATATTTAATTTACAGGCCGAGAGCTGATATTTCTTTGACATCAGCACAAAAAGTCCCACAGAGAAAAGAGGATGGCAGGAGCAGATTTGTAGTTTCTACTCAATGGAGTCTACTAAAAGTATAATGTCATTATTGATATCTCTTTCAAAAACAAGTATCACCTTAATGAATTTGCAGTGTGTAGTAACAGATTGATTGCAATCAATGATCAGCAATTATTGACTCGTGCTGATACGGATTATGGATCAATAAGACTACGTGCCAACAATTATAGTTTAGCTGACAGAGACCACATGGATCTTATTTGCTTAAGTCAAACATATAACTTCTTTCCGGCTGCATCTAGTCAGAAAGAATGACAAATATACCTAGAATTCACTAGATTGATCGCAACCGATATGTTTCATCATCCACCAAAAATAACGCGCTAATGCAGTGCATCCGGAAGTCTATAAAACAATGATGTAAAGAGAATTTAGTACTACAGCTAAACTCGTTTAAC
Organism: Baccha elongata; assembly: GCA_951217065.1. Classification (NCBI taxonomy): domain Eukaryota; kingdom Metazoa; phylum Arthropoda; class Insecta; order Diptera; family Syrphidae; genus Baccha; species Baccha elongata. Next base: position 47,783,070 of record OX578274.1, read on the forward strand.
TCTCTTTATTTTTTACAAAAGGCTAGAGAAGTACACTACGGGAAAGGTGTTTTACCAGGATTGAAATTTGTAAATTTTGCCAAAATATAAAAAGAACAACTTCTTATTCTTCTCATGAAAATGCATGACTTGAAAGTTGTTAGGAGATGATTCAAGCCATACCTATCAGCCATTTCAGAGTGTCCTGTCAGAGCGTCCTGTCAATTAGTGCCTGATCCAATCATCATTAGGAATGCAATGCTTGGACCCTCTCGTCTTGATTACCAAGAATGAAATAAATAATTGTTGCAGGCTATGTTCCACAAGAGACTTCTTTGGTATATATAAAGTAGTAGCGGCGGCGGCGGCAGGCTTGTCGCTGCAAAAGTATGCTTGACTGAAAAATGTGGTAGATTCTTGACGCTCCTTTTTATACTAAAAGAGTCGTCTGTGGAACATAGCTCACAATAATGGGCCCCACGTTGGGCGCCATTTTTTAGAGCTAATTTTCAATGGTGACGTTCTTTCGAATAGTAGCAGCGGCGGCGACCGGTGGCTCTTTGCTTTTCATCCAACGGCAAAACCTTCCTAATCTCCGCTGATCAAGGCTGTGAAACCTAGCTCGCAAGATAAGCTTAAGGCAATTTCAAACTAATTTCCATTCGTTATGAATACGTGTGTCAAGCACCTCAACTGTAGATTTGACTAACCAACTTCTTCAGGAAAGTTCTTAGCAGCAGCCAAGTTTTCCCGGCCACCTAAAAAGAATTTCGAAGCAACAAGAATCTTCAGATTCGGACGGATTTAAAAGCCTCACTTTATTATTTCTTCTGATCTGATCAGGATTCTTATTGAGGTTGCTAGGAGCGGATTCTGGTTCTATGAAAAAGTCAAAAGAATTTATACAAATTTGGAATTTCTTTCACTAAAACATTAATTTGCAAATGAGGGCGTGAAAACAATTTTTTAAATGAAATTTTTTGACGTATGGTTTCACTTTTTCACAGAACGGGAATCGAAACAAGGGTGAAAGCGTGAAAATATTTTCATTACATTTTTTCACCGAACCAGAATAGGCCCCCAAGAGTCAAACTAGAGCCTCCGTATCTGGTTCTGATCAGGCTAATTAAAAGGGTTTATCTAGATCTTCAATATCAGGGACTAATAATGCCATGCCTTAAGTGGGTTTTCACGATAGGTCACTTATCCGGAATTCCTATAAGCTGGCATAGACTGAACTGCATATATAAGAACCCTTTCAGGCTCTGATACAGATATGACTTGCTCGACTTAATATTCAGTCGGGTAAGGCGGTAAGCCCGTGACTAGATGGACACAAGGTGGGAAGAAGAATTTATAAATATCGTATTATTATCTATCTATTTTTGTATATTAACTTTTATCTTACTTTCATCCTTTTGTTTTATTCTCATTCATAAGTTCCCTAAATATCATAAAGTATTGAACAACGATAATATTTCTTAAAAGGGTATTGACAAATTGTTGTGAAGCTAAAACTAGTCAAAAAGCTTTATAAGCATGCATAACCCTGTAGAACATTAATTCAAAATTTTTTAAATCGTATTTTTTCCCACAACTGATCTTCCATTCCATGCAAATTACCATTCAACAAAACGATCTGCTAATCGCTTAATTAGTACAAGTTATTGCGCGATTTGCTTATCTTCCCTCAATTAATTCTTACGATGATGAACCCCAATTAGGGAAAAATAATAATAAATTATAGCTTAAAGATGACGGGAAAACACCCCTGAATTTGACTGCGTTTTATGTCAGATCACAAAATGCAAATTACACCAAAATTAATATCTACCATCAACTATACAACAGCTTACAACATTTAAATAGCACTTCCACCGTGTAAAGTTGGTGTATAAATTACAATCGCACCATTATCAGTGACACACTTCAACTGATGTGGTGCGGCAGGTAAACACAGCGCAAAAATTATACAACAACTCCAACAGATGGACAGACGACCATTCGGACAGACAAATACAATTCACTTTAATCCAATAGTACTGAGTATACGACTCAGAATTGCCAACCGCGGTGCGCACTGACAGTCAGTTGTAGTGTAGTGCTCAAACATTCAAAACAATTGTTCATTTGAATAAAAAGTTATGAAGCCAGCAGCGTGCGAGCTCGCACCGAGATATAGTATCTGTATCTTTTTGTTCGCTGCTCAAACAATTGTCCGGAAGCATTTAATTTTGTGTAGATATCTTTAGATGCGTCCGACAGGTGGTGCTGGTTGTTGTTTTGTTTGCAGTTTGCCACCCGAACTATTATCTCATCTCATTAGAGATGCAGTAGCGCAATCAAAATAGATGCAACTATCTGACTGAAAAAGATATTGTATTGTGCAAATTTGCTTTGGGGGGAAATTAAGAAAGCTAAACAATGCAAACCCAGGGGCGGTTCAAGGGGATTTTCGTATATAGGCTGACATTTAATCGCGTGAATTATATTATACATTTGTTTTTTTGTGGCAAACAATTGTGCGAAATCGCAGCACGTTGGTTGCTGGAGGTTGGCCGAGTGATAAATGGACAAACGCGGAATCAATCGCAGAAAATTATACACTACAAAATGTTATCATCATCGGAATAGGCAGTGCCTTCTTTTTGAAATGGCTACATTGGATGACCATCATCTTCATCATGATCACGGTGGTACTATGTGACTGCAAATACGTATGTGAAGCAAAGAAAAAATATAGAAATGAATAAATTACTAGCTGATCTATGATGTGCGGAAGCACTTCTCAGTCGATGTGATTGGTGATTAGTTGCAAATGAATTAATTTTTTTTTGCTAAGGAAATGTCCGATTGATTAATTGCTAGAAAAGGATTAATGCCACATGTGCGGCTTTTGTGCTTCGCAGTTTAACTGGATATCGTTTTTCTTGTTCTTATAAAAACCACTTGATTGATTTGTTGAATGAGATGACTAATTGTTAGTTGGCTATAGAAAAGAGGGCATCTTCAGTGGGATAGGTGATCAAGTTAAATTAGCATTGAAAATGTGCCTTATTTTTAATAAAGCGAAATAATACAAACCATACACAATATAATTATTCGCATTTGCATTTTTTAAAAGATCCGCTTTTTGAAATCCACAAAAAACAAAAAGAGCGTACGGAAGAAAATTTAGATGGTGAAGGAATTTGATCGATTCTTTACGGACTATACAAAGCGAGCAAGGCAGAATAACTTACTGATACATTGGCTGACATAAAAGCTGATATAACAGCCCTCCAGGAGATGCGATAGAATGGAACAGGTGTGCGTGAGGTACAAGGCTACACCATCTTAAGAGTATTCTGATGGTCGAACCTGCAACCAAATCGACCACATTGCTATCGACGGACGACACTCCTTTAGCATAATGGATGTCCAGACCTTTAGATCACCGAATATCGATTCTTATCATTACCTGGTCGCTTCCAAGCTACGGGTTCGTATATCCAATGAAGCTATAAGGCGAATATCTACCATAAGGAGAAGATGATGATAAAATCGCTTGAGTCTATATTCCGACAAAATCTCTCTAGAGCTCGCGCGAAGCCTTACTGCTGATGATATGAATCCAGAATCACACTGTCAGCAAAGTCAATATGCCATAAGAAATGCTTCACCTGGGGTCCTAGGTTTTTCACAACCACCACCGACAAATCCTTGGTTTGTTTCCGAATTTTCTCAGGCAAACAAAGCCAAAACGGGATCTATAGGTTTTGAAAGCAAAGGAGAACAAGAAGATCACGTCAGCTATACGTTAATAGTATGGAAGGGAAGAAAACCGCATACTCAGAAGAAGAAAAACCAACATCAGCAGCGTGAAGTCGAGGAGCTGCAGAGATGCTTTAACAGGAAACAGGTGCTTAACTTTAACAGGCGAGTAAAAAAAGAAACAACAGGATTCACCAATCGCCCTAGGGCATTTAAATATAGAGAAGGTAACATTGTAGTAGAAAACCAATTGATGTTAAACATATTGAGAGATTACTTCACCCAGCTGCTAAGTGGTGATAAAAGCCAAGATCCCGCCTTTGAGCAGTCTGGGGAATTTAATGTGGTTGATAATCTACTGTTCCAGCCACCTGAACAACATGAGATCAAAGTCACCATCAACTGCCTAAAATCTATCGAAACAGCCGGTGATGATGGACTATAAGTAGAGCTGTTTAAGTATGTTGGAAAGGATATGGTGAGGAGCATACACTAACTCATGTGTAATATATGTTCGACGAAATTTGAACCAAACCAGACCAGTGCAGTATCAGACCGGGAAAGTCTACCACCGACCAAATTTTAACACTGCCCCAGATCTTGGAGAAGACCCAAGAATTTAATACCCAACACCTTTTCATCATTTTAAAAGCCGCCTATGATAGTGTGAATAGAGAAGAACTTTATCGCGCCATGTCTAATCTTAGTATCCCTTCCAGACAGATACGACTTATTACGTTAAAAAACGCCCGCAGCACCGTCAAAGTTGGAAGAGATTCAACCGATGCCTTCAATATTACCAGAAGATGAAGACAAGGCATTGCACTGTCATGTAGCTGTTTCCACGTTATGCTTGAGAAGATCGTACGAAACGCCCATTCCAACACATCAAGTATTTCTTCAACAAATCTATACAACATCTAGGATTTTCCAAATATTTCGACATCATGCGAAGAAGCAAGTAAGCTGTTACTTTGCAGATTTTAAGTCGGTAGTGAGCAAAAAAGGGCTTGTTAACGAGTATAAGACACAAAGTATATATATGCTCTCATCAACAAAAGTCGGATCACACCGAAGACTTAGTCAGAATCTGACCATAAAGCCCTATCGAGAGAAACCCAGAAGACGCTTTACAAGACACTCATCATCCCGGTCCTTCTATATGGTGCAGAAGCATAAACTCTTTCCAAATCAGTTCTCTTGAGGTATTCGAGCGGAAAGTACTACGTACGCATTTATGGTACGTCTGTCTGATGTTGATATATTAAACAAAATTTGGCGAAGGAGATATAACATTGAGCTTTACGAGCTGTACGAACCCGCTCATCTAGTCCTGAAGTAACGTGTCCAGCGTTTAAGATAGTTGGGACATGTAGAGCGAATGAACATCGACGCTCCAGCACGTAGAGTATATTACGCCAAGCCTTAGGGAACGAAAAATGTAGGTGACCTCTTCTCCCATGGAGTGATCAGATTGAAGAAGATTTCCGCTAACTTGAAGTAAGAAATCGGAGACAGCAAGCTAGGGCTCGAGAAGTATTTAACGTGAGACTCTGGAGCACCCCGCTGCCCGTAGCGCTAACTGAGCTAAAAAAAAGTAATGAAAACAGCTCTGTTTGAATTGTAACCTCTTTATATATTTAACTCTTACTTAGCAACTGATCTGCTGATTACATACTCAATCTGAGCTGAGCTTGGTTTCTTCATTTAACTCCATTATGTACATCTTTACATAAACAAAATCGCAAACTTACTGCTCGAAAAAGCCTGCTTACTTTCAGATAGCGCTGTATTCGAAACAAAACACTATATGCTATTTCTCAAAATATCTTCAATTCTTCATAATACCTTTACTTATAAAGTAAATTCATTAGCCATAAGTCTGAAACTATAATCAAAATACACCTAGGTATGTTTACCAGCTAAGTCATTATTGTTAATTGAAAAGCTTTCTCTTACTAATTTGTTCACAGCAACCACGCATTCCGATTTCAAAGGCAATTGAAACTCAACTAACCATTCCAACTTGCCCAATTAACCCAGTCTCAGTGAAGAAATTTAATAAATCCTTGCACGCCATCAGCACAAATAACTTCGCAACACTGTCTGCAAATTCCGCAATAAGTCCAACAATACGTTCTTTGTTCAATACGCTACCGCTACCACTCATTCCATAAAAATAATGATCGAGTAAAAAAGCTGATATTGCAAAAATGCCATCAATGTTCGACTCAAATTAATTTTCACCTCTTAAATGCTCATAAATATCCATATTTGCTCAAACATATCTTTAAATATTTTTCAAGACAGTTAAAAGGTAGTCACGCCACTGCACCGCGCACTGTATGTCGCATCATGCTGCAGCCAACTTAAGTGACTTCATCATGATCTAAGTGAATGCGTTTTGTTGACGACAAACTGACACGAGGTTACTACTGACTATAGTTACATTTCTAGGCACATATACATATAAAATTGATGGCTTTGGGGCGGTGGAGGATGATGATGACAACGTTCTGCCTGGTTTAACTGTCTCCTTCAATTGTTGCATCTACGAACTCTGCTGTAGGCAATTTGTTGGGTGATGTATGACTGACGTTTTTCGTCTGCCTCCAACTCTGTATCTCTATTTATCTGCAAATGTATCTACACATGGTGTAGCCCGTTTGCAATAGATTTTTCAACAAGATAAAATTGTCAAATGCGAACAAAATTGGTGACTGCTGCTTTAGCTGCAAGTAGATGCAACATCATGTTAGTATATTGGAAGGAACGGCTGGGAAGGGTATTTAATGTGTAAACGCACCTGTATTGTTAGGTGAACACTGCTGCCGACGCCGCCAGTGATCGGTAGGGAGTTGGAGAACCATAGGCCAGCCGGACGTATTCAGAGGTCGATAGAAGACAAAAAAAAAAAAACTTCGAATGAGTGTGAGTTTGGCTGGTGACTGCCTGCCTCCGTTGCACTGGCTATACGGTGGAAGATTTACGATCGCCGCTTGGATAAATTGCAGTGATTTTCGCGATCCACGATTGTGATCGCAGGAAATTTGTTCCGATGTTTTGTCTGTCTGTTTGGAGGCTTTTGTTTTTGTTAAGTTAAATAGTGCTGGCGGATGCAAAGCCATTTTTCATACATGAGGTTCACACGCGCATCACTGTGCAATGGAAATTTCCCTAGGGGTTTTAAATACGTTGTTTAGTTAGACTAGGTGAGCTTATGAAACTCAAGCACAACAATTTCTAAGCATGCCTTATTGTGAGCTCAGAGTAAGGTGCTTATCAAAGTTTAGCGCATTTTTTGATGAGCGCTGCGCTAATGATGATTATTTCAAAAATGTTTTCTCATGATTATAAATTTGATCGACTCTTTTCTAATATTCTCTCTTAAGGTCTTCTAGAATGGTTGGCTTGCCCTTGTAATGCAAAAAAAAAAAAAAACACCACAGAAAGAAGTTTAAGCATCGATCTGCCAACCAGTGCAATTCTTCAAATCGAGATATTACGCGAACGCAACCGGGAAAAACCTGGCAGTAGAAACTCGTTGATCATTGTTCTTTACCGTTTGGTCTAAGTTGGTAATTCATGCGGGATATCTCCAGCAATATTGGCGATATTCTTGTTGCCTTGTAATTGTGTAATCAGTATCGTGTTGATCCAGTCACTTTTAGTAGAGTGGGGCTTACGTTACCAATTGACCAGTTAACATAGAGCTGTCTCGTCGACAGCATGGTTTAAGTTAGCAGGACCCGAGAAGAAAAGTTGGTTGAGGCACAGGTTCAACTCGGACTGTAAAAAACGCACATTTGGGGCACACTTGTAGATTAAAAACAATCTGAATTAGCCTGGAATCCGCTTTTGGCTGAGAAACAAATGAACTCGCTTTTCCTTGAAAGCAAACCACATTTTATCAAAACAAAAAATACTTTTGGAGCCTTTGTCTCTTCCTCCCAGGAGTTGTAAAGCTTCACTTCAACCCAGACCTTCAACCCAGACCCTTCCGGCACAACTGATGTCAACTACCCCACGGAGTGGGACACACTTATACTTAACAGTTTTAATTCAGTGAAAACATTCATAATCATCGAGAATCATGCCCGACTTAATTTCGGAGCTAAAACTGGATTTTTAGTATCGTAAACCAAGCTATATGACGAGCACTTTAGGTCTTTAAGCAAACCTATCGACATGATCAATTGAGGTAAATAGAGAGAGCACGTGTCGTCACGAATACGGAATCTTAGGTAGTCTCTCAGAATGAATCCTTGTGCAGATGAAAGAGACAACGTGTCGACCTGCACTCAGCGACCGGGGGTTAAAACTGATTCCATCTAAAGAAACCAGATAAAAAACAATTATTCATCGAAACTTTATTTTAGTTGTTTAACTGTTGCTATTATAATCAGCAAGGTACTTTGAAATATGCTGATAGATACTAGATCATCATCTTTCTTTTCTTAAGGAGAAAGAATTTAGTAGATCGTTGATAAATTGCTTTGACGATGTATTCACTGAGTTCTCTTCTAGCCCATGTGCATCTAATTGTGACAATGATGATTGATGACCTAAGAAAAGGATGGTTAAAGTAGACTTTCATTATAGCCAACACTGAATTTGGGAACATTCAAAGTCTCCTTCGTCTGGCATTTATGCCTCATTGGACTCGACGTAGTTGACCAGCGCCCTTGCCACTTTCTGGAGATTAAGCATCAAAGTCGAGATGTGGTAATGAAAAAGTCCTTGGAGACACTCAACACTTTCTCCGTCACCGCTCAGCTCTCCATCGCTAAAGAAAAGAACACCTGCGAAAATACTTTTTCCAGGAACTCGAAGAAGTCTCAAGCGTTTCAGGAACAACTGAAATTCATAAATGCCTCTAGATGGCTGAATTAATAATTGATTTTTCATTGCTGGTACGCAGTAAAGGAGTTATACACCACAGGGCATCACAACGGAACTTCATTGATCTAATTGTAGCTGTATACAAGATCAACCGCCATTACACAAACCTAATCTACTCTATCTCTTCGCAGATCCTGCGTAAATTTAAGTGGTTGGAAATTGCCCTTTTTGCAGACGAAAGTGCAAGGAAGGATGTAGACTAGAGATTGATTTATATGAAACAAATGCTCTGCAAAAAATGGCTGTCAGAGTAGAACGCAAGAAAATCTCCAGGTTTTCATACTAGCGGCAAAGCATTTAAACCCGTTTCCATTGACATACTGAGCTTACGATGCATTATGAATATGATGCTGAGAATCGATTATACTTTCCCGAAAGACTCGAGGGATTTCCTCGTTTCCCGAAAAACTAATTCTGTGGTCAAAACATTAGTTAGGGGTGCAGCAAGCCCCCCTTACCTATATCTACTGTTAGTGGTATATTTGGGCCACACAGGTACTGTTCAGTGAATTTAAATTATTTCTCACAGTCAGTAGGAAATAACTCCACTTTAGAAAGTGAACTACTTTCTCACTTAAAAGTTCAATGAATTCCCATCTTCAGTGGGAAATTAATCCATACTGAAAAGTGGGGCAGATTCCCACTAAAAGTGGAATAAATTATCATGTGGAGCACTTGCTCGTGGAGTTATTTCCCAGTACCCACCAGCTTTTGTACAGAGGTAAGAACTTCAACTCTTGGACTGCCAAAAATGCACTTCCTTAGATGAAACTATAGTTCATTAATGAACGTACTCAAGAATACTAGTTAAAGTTTGGCAGAAGATAAACTACCTCAATCAGAGATATCATGATATGTCTGTCATTTTCAATCTCTAATCAATTGTGCTTTAATAAAGTTCAGCCTAAAGATTAAACTCGTGTTATTAATTTTTAATTTTTTAGTCATATTATCATTTAGCACAATTTAAGTTTCTTACAACTAGTTGCACCAAGCACTTTTAAGTACCTGGCTAATTCATCAATCGATTCTAGTCTTAGAATGCATATTAAGATGAAGTATCAGTCTATTGCAAATAAAACTTAAAATCGTCATAGTATTTTGCTGCAACTAGTCATTAATAAAACTCAGAACATGATTAACCAAAAGCACTTTAACTTTGATAACACAATCAATCTTCAGTCCCAACTTAGAAATATTTCCTTGAAGCTGATAAAGCAAATGATTCTAATAGCTTCTATAAATAAGCGAAATAATTCTCACGGTTGTGTACGTCACAAACCAAAAATAAACTTCAATTTCCGGACGCACAACTTATATTTAGTATTTATCTGCTAAGTTTACATTCCCCATGTAAATCTGAATCTCAGGCAATGATTGCCCTCAGGACAAATCTCATTTAAAAAAAATGATTTGGACACACATGAGTGTCTTGGTTTTTTATTTTTTGTTTTTGTTTAAATAAAGATTCCGCGCAATTGAATTTATGAATCCTTCTTCTTCTGCACTTACCCAGTAATTTTGAGACAGCACCTTGTTGTGTGAGCATATGTTGGGCCAGATCATAGCCACGCAATCCGAACCGTGATAACTCCAGCAGGCGATGTTGTGAGACTAGAGCGCTTAGAGTTGTCGGTGATGGTGAGCCCCCGGGGAAAAGTCCTGCAGCGGCTGCTGCAGCAGCTACTGCCGCACCAGGCGATGCTACCGTTGGAGATAGGCCAACTAGAAAAAATAAATAAATATAAATAAAAATGAATAAGCATGTTAAAATGAGTGCAGGTATAGGTAAATGAAAAATCACAGAACGCAAGGATATAATAATAATTCATTGCAAGGCGGCCTAACTATATGTAAGTATAGTTGCTGGTTGGGATGTTAATTGCATATTACTAGCAGCGATTGACATGTGGTTCTGCTGGAGCTGGATGCTCACTGTAAGTCCTAAGCGGACTGTTCTCGTTTCTGATTTAATACCAGGGTGTCACCTCGATGTCGATGTTGGCAATAAATCGGATCGTGTTTGTGTGTTGGATTAGGCATGTAAGCATGTGGCTACTGTGAGTGCGTAGCGTATATTGTCACTCCGTGGTACGTCCGTTGGTTGGGCAAAAATACAGTTCAGGAGAGAGGTGTACTTAAGGATTAATCATCCAACAAAAGAGAAGAGACAAGACGGGATTAGTTGATTGAAATTACAAGTGACAGGATTGTATTTTTATATATCAAGAAACACCACATCATTTTGGCATAGTTAATTTTTTTTCATAATGCCGTTTTTAGGTTAAATCAAAGAATATTTTCTTCTTCTAACAATTTGGAACAAAAAATGCGTTGGTGATCATGATCATGATGATGTTGGCTCTAAGGCAACCAAAAGATAGGCAAATCTACTTGCCGATTTTCCTGGATATGTAAAAAGGAGTCACGGAAAATTTCCAAATCGATGTTGGTGTATCAAGGAAAAGTCTTGGATTCTTTGATCTTTACCAAAATTGTTGACTATTTACTTGAAGATAATGTGAGGGATTAGAAAGTGAATTACTTAGTTATTCTTTGCTGACAATGGAGCCATCATAAGTGAAGATCCATCATCCGTGCAACGAGCACTTGACGTATAGATGAACGCTTTAGACGGAATTTGATATCCCATAAGCACCGAAAGAATTCCGTACATTTATTTGACCAGTTTTTTACAAGTGCAAAAAGATTGAATTGTGGTCAAAGCGTAGTGTGAAAGAAGTGGCATGAGAACTCTTCCATCTTCTGTGTGTAAGAAAAATGTGCCCAAAGCTGAAAGGAAAGCTCTACACAACAGATATTCGTCTAGCAGTTACATACGTTGGACAAAATGTTGGACAATGTACAAAAAATTAGAGAGCGAATCGATGGCAATTGAAATGAAGATGCTCTGCAAGACAGCAGGAATAACAAAGCTCGATCGAACTAGAAGTAAGAGGATCCGAGGAAGCCTGGATACGCATCTCCCAAGCAGATCAGTATAGATGAATTTTCGAAAACATAACACCCATCGGTAAAGAAGAAGAAGATGAAGGATAAAAAACTTCACGCAACATTTCCATACCTATATACTCTCTATAAATTCCATCAACTGTTTTATGTATCGCTAAGCTATATACAGACTACGGTTCAAATGAAATAAAAAAAACCATCACGAACAATAATGAATAATTTATTTTTCCGTTTAATAAAAAAAAAAAACAAGACTTGTAGCGCATACAAAAATACATATTTATTAGACTCATTGATTTCATCACCGAAAATCATCGAACTCATCGCTTTTATGGGAATAATTTACCACTTTAGCGCAATAAATCAAACCATCACCATCCAGCATGATCTCCAATCTTGGTCAAAGCATCACTGTATCTTTTTTTTTTCCAAACTCCACTTCCAAGTGCACACGGTTCACTTTTTCTGCCTGCGGTAGCCACATAGCCATCTCCAAAAGACAATCCCATACGAGGGACAACAATTGAGCATACACGTGATAGGTACAAATTGAATGTGTTTTCCAATCATTGGTGACACCAAATTGGACAACACAGGACATCGGTGCATCCATATAGTCGGCCTTTTAGTAGCACAACACAAATATGTTAGCTATAATCTTGGCGGGAAAGTCTGACATGATATTGATAGAGCTTCTCGTCTTTCCAAGTGATGGTCATGCGACATAATAGTACTCAAAAGGTTGATCTTTGATCACCATCATCATTATCATCATCATCATCATCATCATCGAAACCAAGAAAGCCAAAGAATCCCCGCGAAGAAGAAAATTCCAACAAATGACTCTGCGTGAACAAAAAACAAAACTCTGCTTCTTAGGACAAATCCAAAGGAATCAACATCACAAAATCGACATTTGTTCGCAAAACACAAAAGTGTCAAATGGTACATCAAAGTTGCAGGTATGTTTGGAGCAAACTTCGATGACAGACAAAAAAGAGGCAACTATCTGCTGGATGCGGTAGTGGTGGTCTTCGTTGTCCTGAATTCTAGAGATTCCACAAGAGTGCTGAAATTAGCACCAAAACATGATGGGACTACTTCATCGCCTCCTTTTACGTTTCTTTAGTTGAGGTTCCGTTTGGAATTTTTTCGTCCCGTAGTGTGTGGTGGAAATTCCAAAGTTTCTTTAGATTGTATCTGCGTTCTCTTTCTCTCTTGACTATTTTCGCACGGAGTTTTAAGGGTCCGTTTATATTATATTTATTTCACCTCTTGGAATACGTACAAATTTGTGGCTGAATTCCCGAAAGGAATTCCGTGGTGATACTTCATTTAAATTCCATAAGCTGCAAAGTGGATTGCCAGGAATTATACAATGCTTGTTCCGTCCGTCCGTTCATCGTTTGTCTGCACTCTTTTTTGTTTTTGTCTGAGAGAAGTTTTTCTTTTTTGTATATCTCAACAACTTCCAACTATAATTCTTAACAAATATTGCGAGCATCCATGAGGTACATGAAGATTCAACTTAAAATGCAGAGACGCGTCGTAACCGATTAGGCCGATTAAGTTAATGACATAGGAACATGGGACACAGAAATGTGCTCTGACTGAAGTATTGTATATATAGATTCAGAAAAAAATCAAATAAATTAAATCGACCACTTCAGTGGGTTTTACTGTAATAAATCTTTTTGCAGTGGGATTTGGTATTAACGAGATGATTTATGCCACGACATAGAGTTTTCTTTGAAAGTCACAGGAAAATGTGCTGCTGCTGTTGCAGGTAGCAGTGTAGAAAAGAACCTATATGAAGACAGGTGGAATGTCATCAAGATATCGAATACAATGCTCATAGATGTGTGAGCATTATTTCAAGCTTTATAACAAATGACTGTAACGAAACGGGAGAACTGGATTTTTTTTTAAACTAATTAACAATAGGACTGATTAACATTGAATTAAAACTGACAGTAGCAACGGAAATGAAGACATTAATCATATAGTTGGAAGACAATCTGTAGGCTTTAATAGATATGCATTGTGGAAACTTGTAAATGTAAGCTTTTAGCTAATACTCACACCACAGACGGCATTTCTTTTAAAGAAGTTTTTATGTTTTACGAAAAATTAAAAACCATTGTCTGCTCTGGTATAAACTTCATTATTACATGATTAACATTTCAACCTCAATCATCATTATCAAGAAATATTAGTTTATGTATATAAATAGCACCAGCTAAGAAATTTGGATAGAATTAAGATTTGTAAGCAACTGAAACCTCGAGTTCGAACAAAACGTTTTGTTTCTCGAAACAGCAGAATCAATTTGTTGATCCATTAACTGAAATGGTCTAAAACTCATATTTTAGGAACATAATAATTAACTTGTTGTGTCCGTAATCCGAGGTTACTTGGTCTGCCATAAAGAAGCCTAAGAATTAATTTAATTTAATTATATATGTATACGTACGAACCCTAGCATCAACATATCGGGATCTGTTATAGCAATCGCCATTAGTAACAAGACTCAAATGGGATCAGCCGAACAGAGGCAAAAAGTTTTCATGGAATAAAGTAATTTTTGAAATTGTGAAGGACATTCAATATTTGAAAGCTCGATATGGTGCGACATGATTCCAGAACAACCCAGTGGCCAAATTATCGCACACGATCCGTTCGTAATCTTTGTATTTAATTAGACATAACTTCTTTCCTTTCTGCACCATCAAAATTGGAATAGATTTGTTTGAGACCTTCAATACCACCAGATGACTGAGACAACACGATACTCTGTAGTGTTTTAACATTATGCTCGAAAAGTTAATACGCAACGTCCAGCCCAACACATCAGGTACTATCTTCAACAAATCCACACATCATTTTGAGTTTGCCGACGATTTCAAAAACATGGGCAGAAGCAAGAGATCTTTTACTGGTGCCTTCGCAGATTTCGAATAGGAAGCGAGCAAAATGGGTCTTGTTGTTAACGAGGATTAGACGGAGAATATATGTGCTCTCATCAACAAAAGTCGAATCACAACTGGTCAGAATGTGACCATAATGTCGTCAGTGAATGTGTTTATCTGGGCACTGCTGTTAATACCGTGGTTAACATACTGCAGATAGAATAACTCTTGCTAACCGCGGTTTCTATGGATTGAGTAAGCAACTGAGAAATAAAGCTCTATCGAGAGGATACAAGGAGACGATTTACATGACCCTCATCAACTCGGTCTTGTTGTATGGTGCAGAAGCATGGTTTCTTTCTTAATCAATGAAAGCTCTCTTGAGGTATTCGAGCATAAAGTACTACGTACGATTTATGGTCCGGTCTGTGTTGATAGACCAAATACAATTTGGTGAAGGAGATATACAAGCCTTACGAGTTGTACGGAGACGCTCATCTAGTCCAGAAGTTAAGTGCCCAGCTATAAAGATATGGTTGAGACATGTAGAGAAATGAACGAAGACGCTCCAATCCGTAGAGAATTTTACTCTAAGCCTGAGGGAAAGAGAAATGTCGTCATCGAGCTGGCTACGTGAGTCCTGGGAGCTCTTGCTCTTGTGGCAAGTTTCCACAAAAATAATATATAAAAATATTTACATATAATAATTTTTTTTATAAATAAGAAAAAATCATATGAATTTTTTCTCAAAAGTGCTAAAACTTGTTGCCTAGTTTGCCAAAAAAAATAGTTCCAAAATCAATGTTTACTTCACAATGTTTACAAGCAGCTAAGTGTCTTTACAAATTTGAAGAACGAACATTTTAAACGGTAAATAGTATTTTTTTTTTAGTGGGACTGACAGCTCTGAAGAATCACGGCTAAGTGACTTACAACTCTCAACCAATCCTTTTGAGTGTGTTGTTAGTTCCGCAGGATTGGAGGGGACCTAGAATTTTACTTCGAATCTAAACGACTAAGGTGAGATGCACTTTTCATGATAATGATACTCTTGGAGGATTTACGATTCGCCACTTCCTCGCAAGAGGCAGTACCCCTGAAAAAACATTAGGTGTATTCGAAGCTGGACTCGAACCCAGACCTCCACCATGATAGACCGACACACTAACCACTACGCCACGGGGCACTACAAATAATTTACATGTGATGTACAAAAAATTAAAAATTTTAGTTAAACCGTTTTCAAAATATTGAATTTACAAAAAAATAAATTAAAATTAAACTAAGCACTTTTTCAAAATTTTGATATTCGAATTTGATTCAAGTTATCTAGATTTTTCTAATAAAAAAATTTGGGTTGAAAACAGTTAATCCGTTCACGAGATAGTTCTATGGGAAGCAATGTTAACAGGTTTGACAATTTTTTTTTTGTGCAAGTTAACAAAAGACAATCAGAAAAAAAACCATCTCTAATTTTTTTTAAGAAAATCGTTAGAGACGTTTTCGAGAAATTTAAGCTTCTTTACCTATAACTGTTTATGGCAATCATCATTATTTTGTGAGCTACTCCCATTTTTCAGTTTTTCGCTTATAAATTTTGATCCTGCAATATAAAAGTAAAAAATTAAAGCTGACAAAATTTTCTAAAGAATAAGTATGTGGGTGATTTTACAAACGATGTAATTTTCGATGTCCCCGACAATAATTTTAAGCCATTGCATTCATTCAATCTGAATTTTTTACGACTTACAGCTTCCAAAAAAAAAAAAAATTACCTGAAATTATCAGTATTTTATTCCACTTTTTGTAGAATCACCCATGAATAGTTTTTTCGTTACTTCAATAGTTTCTGAGGTATAAGAACAAAAATTATTTTTACCTATTGTTTTTGATTATTCTTTTGAATTCACATATTAGCGATCTTTCCGAATCAAAAATCAAAATACATTCATTTAAATCATTCTTTTACATTGTTCCTAACCATATTCTAAAATGTACTTTTATTTCTACCCCTAAGTCCCATCTCAATTTAACTGGTCTTGATCTAACCAAAGAACCTAAATTTTTTGCAATGCAAAAATGTCACCTGCTGTTCTGTGTGTATATAGTGCTTTAGAATCTCCTTAAGAATCAAACACCTAAATCAAACAAATTATTGTGTAGCCATAGCCATGCTAGTTGCGCAATCCCAGTTGCTTATTTTACTTGCCCCGTGCATATAATATGATCCGATGGCATATTGATTAATGTCCAGAATCCCTGCGTGCTTCAGTGGCTTTGGTTGCACTATTTTTCCACCCAAACTAAATTAATACCCACCACCTATGTAGGCACAGAGTCAAACTGGTGATGATGGTGTCTGGCAACATGCAAGTGCGAAAATCCATCAAAGAATCCCTAATTTATGGCCCAACTTGAGCACGTCTTCGTGCGGTATTTAAAATACTTCATCATCGACTTATATAGAATAATACTAGAAATGGATTTGTTTTGTCCAATCAACCCAGTCAAGTCAGTGTGTGATGCGGTGGTCGAACTATTGAAAACCATTGGAAATAAAAAAAAAAACTGTGTTGTCCTTTATTTCTGGCATTTTTTTATTGGACTACTTCTTGATGGGTAATTTCGAACTCTTCAGGTGTTGATTGTGAAGTTAAAAGTAAAATTCCGGGAAATTTTGATTTAAGACCCACGAAAAGTAACTGAACCCTAAAAAAGTCGACATCCCGTTTCGAATTACATTCTCTATATAGTCATGTGATGACAGACGACTTCGACGATGAAGGGACAAAAAGAAGAAGCAAGAATCTTCAAGGTTTGTATTCTTTTTTTTTTTTTTTCTTTTTCTGGACTTCTACAATGACTGGTCTGGGCTTAGAAGTAGGTAGCCCTACTAGTTGGTATGCAGGCTGTTTGGTAAGAATATTAATGTGAAAATATATTGGAAGTTAATGCTAAAGGAAATGTATAAAACTGGGTTACGCTTCTGTTGTAGGTTTTAGGATATTTTGTTCAAGTGGATGATGATTTCTTAGAAATCTTTGCGGGTGGTTAACTTTGTTGGTGACGTATGAATTTAAACTGGCATAGGATATCCATAAGGTGAGAATTTTTTTTTAATTTTATTTTATCAAAAAAAGGATACTTGAATTTCGTCTTGCATTCCATGAATCTATTTTTTGTTAATTACACTGAAAGAATAATTTTTATTATTTTGTAAATTTTATCAGCATGAAATTTCATATCTTTATTAGGTGTATGGAACCTGTAAAATTTTTGTAAGAATGGGAAACTTCTATATCCAAAAAAATTTATGGTTTCTATGACAATTTGTATTTTGATTTCTTTGATTTTGGTTACTTGACAAATGTCATTTTTTGACAGATAAGTTGTAATCTTCTACCACAATAGAAAAAATAATTTCCATGATCCTTGTTGTTTTATTTTCAGAAGGTAATTTTATAGATTATCTATGACAAGAGTGATAACAACATAAATTGTTAATAATGAATGGCAAACTGAGTGAAAAATATTATATTAGAATTAAACTGAGCACACGAGTTCACTTACAAGGAGTTCGGAGAATGTCTACTCTTTTTGGGTTTGATCGGTCAGATGGGTTCTGATCGCATGTTTATCAGTCAGTGACCAGAAAAAAAAGTAAAATGAACATGGACTTAGCGGACAACTATCATTTTGTGGACAAATTGATTTTATAACAAATTTCAAATGTAGATTAGTCCTCCCGTGCATTTTGAATTGGGCGCGTATTCATGGATTGCAAAAACAAATATTTCGAGGATTTCGACAAAAGGGGTTCAAGTCGAACATATACGTAAGTGTCAGAGATGTAAGAAAACTTTACACCCTAGGGTAAATTGTGTTTATTGTCGTGCATCAGACAAACCTAATTCATTTCATTTTCAAATTAAATGTAAACTGGTTTAGAATTACAAACAAATGCTTTAACAATGGATGCTGATAGTTAATTGTAAGTTTTAGTTAATACATGGCCTGCTGAGGAGGCAAATGCTTTCCTTACTTTTTCATTTCGTTCATTTAACAAATGTCATTTTTTCAAAGCCAAATTTAAATTAATGCTACCACAACATAAAAACAAAAATCGATGATCTGTTGTTGTTTTATTACGAACACATTAGTTATACAAATTATCTATGGTACTCAAAAAAAGGCTAATGAGGATTACGACGTACGACATTCTCATTGCAAGAACCAAGTTCAAGTGACTTACATTCTCAACCAATCTTTTTGTGTTTTGTCTTAACTTTACAGGATTGGAGCTTGGAGGAGACCTACAATTCGCTGCCAAATTCGAATATCTACGAGGTGAATAGCACTTTATACAAAGACAAATGGCCACTTCTCAAGGATTTATCATTTCTTTGCAAGACCCAGTCGTCGTGAAAAAATGTTGGTGTAAAATTTGTATTTGAGTCCCACACACTAATCACTACCCACGGGGTACATTATTAGATCCAAAAACACAATTCTATTTGTTGTAAAACTACCGCTCGGAATATTGGCTCGTGGTGAAGGAGGGATAAAAAGACCAACTATAACAAATTCCCCTTTTTAGGGCTTACGCTTATATAACCGAAATGGTGCGTCATGTCTCAGTGAAAACATTTCCGATACTTAATTAAAGCCCATCCAATTTTCTACAACTTTTTCTAAATTCATTGTGTTTTTCAATTCTCAACCGTTTCCGAGCTAGACGAATTGCAAAAGAGGAAAATTACAATAAAAAAATGTTAACCCAATATTTCCCATCAAACATTCCGTCATATCGTCTAATAGCCCAAGAAAATTAGACAAAAAAAAAGGCAAAATCATCGGACAAAGCTCGATTTTGCTGGAGACCTTTGTTTTTATGACTTGAGCAAATCCGCAAAAGTACCCATGATTTGGCCCGGAGCTAAATTTTTTTGGGTTTCCCCCTCCCACTTATTAAATACAGTTTTTTGCAAATTTCTTGGAAACAATGAACTTTTTGCAAAAAATGTTTTGGTAAAAATTGATTTTTTACAAAGAAGGTCTTAACACTTTTCATCGTACCATAAACTAATTTCGATAAAAAAAAGTTAAATGGTTACAAAGTCTGGTTTTAGACAACATTGCACTTTTTCACTAGTATTTTGCGCTTTTTGCTTTATTTTTTAAAAATAATAAAATGCATGACTGGGTCGCACGAACTTGCTCTTGTTGTAAACTATGCGACTACAAAATTTTGATCCATGAAATTATGTGTCATCATATTTTACATTTTATGTTGTTGAGCTGCATATTTAACTTATGTGCCGTACCAACAAGTGCAATGTTGTCTAAAAACAGATTTTGTAACAATTTCACACTTTTTTCTCGAAATTGGTTGATGGTACGTTGAAAAGTGTCAAGAACATTTTTGTAGAAAAGCGTATAAGCTACAATTTTTACAATTTTTTTTTTTTTTTAATTCATAGTTTCCGAGAAATGTTAAAAAAAAACTGAATTTCAACCCCATAGTTCTTAAGTTTGGTATGTTAAATGCGTAAAGTTAAGTGAATTTCCTTATTCCACTATTAACTCTCTCTTTCAAGGTAGGTATAGGTGTATAGGAATGGCGGAAATTCTGATAGAATAAAACCCAATTAGCGCTTGGTGCGCCGTTTTGATACCATAACCTCATGAGACCTATTATTTTGTGGAGATTGGGATAACGTTTTGATGACTGTGGTGTTTTAAGGTATGAAATTGTGTTGCTTGGGAGATGATCCCTTTATTACCAACTTCCATAGGAAAATAAATCCTGCTTAATATCTGGGAACGTAGTTTTCGACCCTTAACTTTACTTGAAATTAAACATTGATGAACGGGTTAAAAATTCCAATACATCCTCCACTAGCAAACCTTTAGACAAAAGCGATGGTTCTCGAGTTGAAAATGATTTTATGGACATACACTCTACTGAGGGACGTCCCTCCACAGGTACACTTGCCAAGCGTATGACCTGAGCTTTATACCTTCAATTGCCTTTTGCTTGCTTTACATAAAAATTGCTACAAAGGTTTGACACGATTCGATTGCTGCCAACAATTTATTCTCTCAGTGTAGATACCAATCTGCTACAATCTATCTAATTTTGCATAATTTCCAAGTATAGCTTCTGTGCATTTGAATTTTCTCACATGAAATTATTTTCATAAAAATTCAGAAACTTATAGTAATACAAACCAAACTGTCAAACATGTCTTTAAAGTGTCATTTGGTGTTCACTTTTATAAGACGGATTGATGTCATTCGTTCAATATCCAGCACAAACTAATATAGCAAAAGCAAAGGAAAAAAACCAAAACAAACCTCTTCCTGATTTGTGGCGCCACACCAACTTTACAATGCCAGAAAAATCGATGTAAAGGTAAGCCACATTTTGGGTTGGAGACACTTGAGTTACTTTCGCTTGCTTTATAAAAAAAAGGTATCTTTAAGTTGGTATAGTCAAGTTTGATGGTATTAGTATATTAAAACAAAGGAATTGTACCGAGGAATATGTATGTATAAGGAATTAAGTATGAAAAGAAGTTAAAGGAAAAAGTTTACGAATTATTTATGTGGCAACAACCACATTTGATATATTGTTATAACGCCTTGTGAGCAAGCCAGCTTCATCGTCTCTTGGAACAAACGAGTTTAATGTATTGGTTTACCAGCCTTAACTTGCGAAAGCAAACAGATGAATCGATTTATTGCAATTAAAATCAAATTAAGGGCAGGCAGCCATTAAGCAAAGCGCACTGAGTGCAATAATGCATGAATGAGCAGAAATTAACCAAATTATGGTGAACAGACAAAGTAACATATTTGGTTAACGGCAGCTGTTATATGAGATGAGCAAAGTGCACAAGGAAGTTGTTCAATATATTATGTATGTTCATAATTAAAGGTGTAGTTTTGTATTTAAATTTATTGTATTGGATGTCTAGGTGAAGATTTATCAACTGGTGTGTCACTCACAATCACTCAACTGCCAACTTTTAGATACTATTTAAAATAATGCCTCTAGAATACACAGCAAGAACCACTGAATACCACGACATAACTTTTTCACCATTGATGTGGTGGTGTTTATTAAAAGTATTCACACAAAAGTAAAGCTACCAGCATTGCTACATTTACGAGAATCAACTACTTCTTTAGTTTGTGAGCTTTTTTTAAAGTTTTTTAAGAGCATAACTAGATTCCTTATCCTTAGGCTTAGATAAACAGTTGGCTTTCAGGAAAATTCCGTCATTATTGTATATCAATTCTGCTTCCATTTGTACCTTCACTTGCAATTGAGGGCATGAACAAATTATTCATATGAACATTTTTGACGTTTGGTTGAACTTTTTGGCAGAACAAGAATCGAAATTACTGTGAAATTGTGAAAATATTTTCATTTCATTTATTCACAGAACCAGAATTACCCCCCTGCTGTAGTGCGAGAGAACGAAGTGCAAAACTGATTAGTTGCCAGTAGAAATACTGTGGTTTGGCAGTAGAGACACAGCGGTTGCCAGTGAAAAACTGTGGTTGCCCCTAAAAATATTGTGGTTGCCAGTAGAAATACTGAGGTTGCCAGTAGACATACTGTTATTGCCAGTAAATAATAAAGTGGTTTCCAGTAAAAAATACTGTTGTTGTCAGTAGGATCACTGCTGTTGCCAGTAGGAACAGTTTGGTTGGCTGTAGAAATATAGTGGTTGCCAGAAGAAATAGTGTGGTTGGCTGTAGAAGTATTGTGTTGGCAGTAGAAATAGTGTGGCTGCGTGTAGAAACTTTGTTGTTGCCAGTAGAAAAAGTATAATTGCCTGTAGATATAGTGTGGTTGGCTGTAAAAACTGTAGCTACTGTGGTATGCTGGGGTTTGCCAGTAGAAGTAGTGCTGTTGCCAGTAAATAATACAGTGGTTGCCAGTAGAATTACTGCGGTTGCCAGTAGAAATTTTACGATTGTCAGTAGAAATACTGCGGTTGCCAATAGGAACACTAACGTTGTCAGTAGAAAGAACTGTGGTCGTCGATAAAGCCGTTTTGCAAAAGTCCGAGAAAAAGCGACTGCTATTAAGATTTACCGAGAACATCAGAAGTTAAATTCTAAGAAAATCCATAAACTACGGCCGTATAAAAAATAGAAAAGTATATGCACGCAGCAGAATTATCCATAACTTGAAATCATTTAAAATAATAAAGTCATATAAGATAAATATGGGAAAATCTTCGAAACTCAAATTTCAGTGTAACTCTTTGTACTCTTTTTAGTAACATCCTGGAAACCGACAAGCATACCTCAGCCTTAGAATCCAAAATATCAATAGTCATAACTTAAGACGAAAATGGCAGCAATTCCAAAGAAATAAGAATACGTTTATGAAGGTCAACGATTGATGGGTGAATATCAATTTGTTTTTCCAAGAGAATTCAAGCAATCCCGTAAGTGATAAACTGATATCACTATAGTTTCCAGTGTTTTTTTTTTTTTTTTGAGGGACAGAAGTGTTAAAAATTCAGTTTTTTGTTAATTTCTCGGAAACTATCAACATAAAAATAAAAATTGTAGCTTATATTATTTTTTACAAAAAAGGTCTTGACACTTTCATCGTACATCAACCGATTTCGAGAAAAAAGTGTTAAATTGTTACGTTTCTTGACAACACTGCACTTTTTCACTATAGAATTTGACGCTTTTTTTTACTATTTTTGTGGTTTTTCCATTAAGTCTAATCCACAGAAAAATAATAAAATGTACGACTGGGTCGCACGAACTTGCTCTTTCGCCAAACTATGGGACTACAAAAATTGGTTGTCAAAAAACAGACTTAAAAAATTTAACACTTTTTTCTCGAAATCGGTTTATTGTTCGATGAAAAGTGTCAAGAATAACTTTTTTGAAGAAAATGCTACAATTTGTACTTAAACACTAATTGCAAAAAGTTGATATTTCCGAAAAAATTAATTTCGACCCTCCCTCAGTATCTCCGGGACAAATCATGGGTACTTTTAAGGATTTGTTCAAGACATCAAAACAAAGGTTTCCAGCAAAATTCAGTTTTGTTGGATTAATTTCGAAGTAAAATTCTAAATTTACTGGGCTAAAAAAGAATTTCAAATATTAAAATAAATCTAAAGTTCGTAGCTCAGCTCTTTTGTTTCGCCTGATTTTCTATTTTCAAGTTTAAATACATAGATGTAAAGGTAGAAATGTGGTACAGTGCGAATACTGAAACAAAAAATAAGTATATGTATATCCTATAAAAAAAAAGAATTCAAAAATATCCTCGGAAACGAAATGGTATTCCGAAAATATGTAAAAACATACAAAAATATGCATGTATTTTATTCTATTAATTTGAAGTTATTGGCTGTTAGTCGATGTGCCCCTGTCCTGGCAATGATGTAGTGGATTCGATTTCAGTA
This sequence comes from Baccha elongata, assembly GCA_951217065.1. Taxonomy (NCBI): domain Eukaryota; kingdom Metazoa; phylum Arthropoda; class Insecta; order Diptera; family Syrphidae; genus Baccha; species Baccha elongata. The sequence goes on from OX578274.1 coordinate 47,807,038, forward strand.
CTGGTACAATTGTAAGTGACGTAAGTTTAAAAACATTGAAAAATTTGTTTAAATATTTTTTTTTTTTCAAATTTGAAAATATTTTTTTAAAAAACTTTTTACTAAAACAACTTAATTTAAAAATAAAATATAAAAATCAAATGTTGGTTTGTATTTAGAAAAAGCTTAACATAATATTAATTTTTTTTTTTTTTTTAAGAAAAATGTTATTTTTGTAAAACAGGGAGACATTGACTTCTTTCCCATAGGTCTTGTCTCGATCTTTACTACAATCCCAATCTTTTTTTTTTGCTTCTTATGCGAATCTCTTTATAGAAGCTCAAAACAAAAACATTTAGAGTAAGGCCGATAGAGCTGTCAATATTATAACTCCCGAGTTAAACTTATATTCTCATTCTCATTACATTATCCTTGCTATGGCCACGAACACTCCTATCCTAGGGTGCCTTATACCTCCTGGTTTTTGTTGATTTCTTTACAAAGCAAAGATAAAACAATAACAAAAACAAGAACAAATATTAATAATCATCGCGCATAAATGTAACCCAATACGGTTTATGTTGTCATGACTCTTTTCCGTCCGTCTTTCCGTCCTCACAGCCAGTCTTCTAGCACACAGCTTTATTTCTTTTGCTGGTTCTTGCACTCGTTCGATATGCACATTCACACCCTCCAAGTTGGTTAATTCGATCATAATGTCAACTGGTCGTGGTGGAACAAGCTGTAGATAGTTGTTTTAGATGGATGGTGGATGGTGGTGGTGTATAGTCTGAGAGGGAAATGTCTCTCTTCCCCTTTTATCTGTCCCCCATCAGAGTCCCAGCGCTACTACCCATGTTTCCACGGAGTGTGTCATATGTTTGGAGTCGTTTTTTTATATTCCTTTTTATTTTAACTGACGTGATGTCTCCATTCTCTTTTTATGTTGAAATTTTGCTTCGACGACTACGATGCGACGGATGGAACGACGACGAAGCAACATGACTATGTGGGTATAAATCCGAATTATGCATTCTCCAAACCAAAAGAAACCTCAATACGAACACAAGTCTAAAAGATAAACACCCAAATGAGGTGCGAAAATACCTGTGAACACATTCATGAACAGGTATTTTTGCAAATCACTAATGGAAACCCAATTTTGGTGAGGCGAGCGGAGGGGTGATGAGTCGCGGTGAGAACCATGACGTTGAAAACAATCGACGACGACTCGACTATATATGATGTGATGACAGTAACGTATTCAGCAGGAGCTCTTCTGTTGCTGCCTCCACACCACTGCTGATAGTTGCGGTAGCCAAACTCTATGGTGAGCAAATGCTTTCCGCCTATTGAACTAATTAGTTTGAACATTTTTCACAAAACAAAAAAAAACAAAAAAATATCGTCATAAATATGGGAAATATTTGAAAAGGATTAAGAAACAAAAAAAGTATGTTGTTATAAAATTCCGAAAAATTCAGAAGAATCGATAAGCAAAATGATTTATAGTAGATATTGAAAAAATATTGTACTTTGTGCTTTATGGAATTTCTTGAAATCAAAATATTAATAAAACTATTAAAGATTTTACTATCTGCATCAGACCTATATACGTACTTCTTGAAGAAGAAAATATAATCTTTTGCCAAATCAAACTTAGAATATAAGTTTTTGATCTCCTAAAAATTTAATCCAACTTAACAAGTTAAACCTGACACGAAAGTTATTTACAATTTGAACGTTATTTGATAGCGCTCATTAGTTTAGCCCCTCATATTTTATTTTTTTATTTCTTTTTATAAAATGTGTTGCGTTTATTTATGTTGGACTTGATTCGCTATTAGCAATTAAAACAATTTTTGTTTAGCTTCAAACCAAACGATAATATCGTATGTTTTTAATAATTTCAGGAACTTGTGCTGCCATATGCGCACTGTGCTGTCATAATGCCGTTAAGATCAAATTTGTATTTATAAAAAAATATGCGGTCTTGTAAGCAACTGACCTAATATCGTAATTTAGGCATAAAAATAGCTCGACCATTTCATATACTTATTTTTCTTGGTAAGATGTATTGTGATGTGTTCTGTTATCAGACTTCTGCCATCTTTAATCTATTAACCTAACGGTTTTATTCTCAAAACCGAATCCGACGCATAAAGTTAGCCCCTTATTTTGTTTAATAAATGTTGCCAAATGTTGTACTCCACTTGTGACGCCATTTTAAGCTTATATCGTAATTTAGCCATAAAGTAAATCAATCAATTTTGGTTGTTGTTTTTTATAAAATTGGCGGTGTTCTTTTGTGGTGAACTTGTGCCGTTATGAGCGATTAATATAATTTTTTACGAGTATATTCGCACACAACGAAATTTATACTCAATATCGTATTTTAAGCATAGGCAAAGTAAGCCCCACTATTTAATATTTTATGAATTGTAAATGATTAAAATTATACTTCGAAGAATAATTATGCGATTTTATAAGAATATTTCTTCATATCGTAATTTAGGCATACAAATGTACCGATCAGTTTTTATTTCGGTTTTGCAGTGTTCTGCAAGATTTGTGCCACCATGTTGTTTTAAGATTATTTCTTTTTATTCAAACCTAACGGTTTTATACTCAATTTCGTATCTTAGGTACTAAGTTAGCTCCGCGGTTTCTTATAAGTTAAGCTTATATCGTAAGTTAGACATTAAGCTAAATCCACCATTTTTAATTTTAAACAAAATTTGTTAGGTTCTGTTGTGCTGGACTTGTGTATATCTAAATATTTTTGTATCTCTTCAAGCTTAACGATTTAATACTCAATATCGTATTTTAGCCACAAAATAAGCCCACCCTTTTCTACTTTTATGAATTGTAACACGTTTAGATCCCATGCGCTTTGTGCAGTTTCTTCGACAATTTATATTTGTCTTTTTGTAAACTACTTAATCTTTTTTGACAATTTAGCTAATATCGTATTTTAATACATTCTTTATAAATAAAGATAAAAAATTATCAAAGGATAATTTTCTGCTTTGTACTTCACTTTTGGTGCCACGTCAAGCTAATATCGTAATTTTTTTTTAAGTTGAACCCAATTTTTTCATTTATCTTGGGCTGTGTTTCACTAGACTAATTACGTCATGTGCTTTTAACATAATTGTCGTCTCTTCAAGCTGTAAGGTTTTATACTCAATATCGTATTTTAGGCACTAAGTTAACTCTATTATTTCATATTTGTTTTCACTTTATGAAATGGTTTTCACTTTATGTTGTGAAAACTTGTGCACTGTGCTTTGTTACGAATTTTTTCTATGTTGAAACTAACGAAATAAACAATTAAGCTAATATCGTATTCAATTTTTTTTAAAGACGTTAAGTTTTAAGATAAAAAAATAATCTAAACGACACAAAGTAGCCCAAGTGGATCACAATGCGACACAATTCGTAAAATGAAAAATTAACAAAAATACGTTGGAACTAGTTGATGTCAAAATACGATATTGGGTATAAGATCGTTAGGTTTGAAGATACAGACATTATTTTGACGGGATATGAAGGCATAAGTTTAGTTCAATATATTAAATAAAAATGGCAGAGCAAACTTTATTAAAAAAAGTATTTAAACTCCCTTTCTGCAGTCCAGCCAATCACGCAACTTTGATGCTCCTTGCTCTGCTAAAGGTATGTCCAGGAGGTTGCAGAGAACTATTTCGCGTACACGAAATTAAGTGAACTTATACAGTTCGTATTTTTATTGATATACTTCTAATTGTATAAATGCCTATTCAAATCATTTAATCATTTAAAACCTGGTCATATTTCACATAGCATATGTATAGTAACGTCGATACATTATTCAGACGTTTTGCTTACTCAGTATTTCCTGATGATTGAAAAGAATTGTGCGGCGACCACTCAGTTCGAAGCACCTTTTTAAATATTTGCTTCTTTATAAGCGCCCCAACAAAATGTGAATTTAATGACGAGATTTTCTAATTGAGTTTTAATGAGCTTCTCCAAGTTCTTTTGCATTATGTTCAGTCATGTCCAACATCAAAAACATGTCTTTAAATTTCTGCGTCATTGTGGCTACATATGTTATATGCAAAAGCGTTATATGTGTTCATATGCGATTGCGATTTGTGACATTAATACCATACATCAGTGACTGTGAAGACCACTCCAACAGCTTTATCTAAAAGAATTTCATAGGTTTGCGGTTGCTAATGCTATATACATAATATTTGTAAGAAATCATATTGGGGAAGGAAATATGGTGCTGATGCTGATGTGTCCACGCATTAAATATTTTTTTTTTAGATTCTGTTTTTAGTGTTCATCCTCCCCAATGCGTAAGCATCATTCCTAGATACTTATGCGCATCTTTTCACGCACTTCTTGTCATGGTGGGAGGAATTTTTCTTAGATTATACGACCTAATGTGGTTTTTGCGGTCGGTATTTTAAAAAACATTGTTCAAGTAATGCTTGGGCTTTTGATTATGAAATTGCAAACTTACGCTTAATTCAAGGAATTCTTTTATTATAATGACTTACTAGCGTGACAGTTACATCAGATGGTAACAAGGAAGATAGATATTGTTTTAATAATGTATCTGAGGTGTATATACTTATGTTGGTATATTTTGTTTTCTCTTAACAGAAAAGATATATATTTATGCATAAATATATTTACTTATTGTATTAAAATTTGCAAATAAAAAAAAACTATAGGATGTTAAGAGTGATGTGCAACATGAGATATAGACCTCAGTTTACATATATATATGTATATAGATACAAAGTGAGGTTCCCGCAATACATCAGAATACCGATGCAATCTTATGATTGTTATAGGTAAGTGTTGGTATGCAAAGCCGCTATATTAAAAAAATATGATTCTGAAATAACTTAAGAAAGCTTTTTCAAATTAGGTAATTTATATAGGGCTATCTGACTCGTGGTCCGTTTTTTACAACAATGTTTTAATTACATAACGTCTTAATTGTCGTCCAAGAATGTTTATGTTTCAGTTTACTATTAAATCATTTTGTAATATGCCGGCATGGATATTTAAACAATCGCTAAACATTTCAAAATTGTGAAAACTATTAAAACGAAAACGAGCGAAACAGTGACCCCTTTAAAATTAAATATGATGCGCATATGGTTTTTACCACTGCAACATGATGAGCGGAGTGCAACACCAAAAACGCAGGCTCCTATGAAAAACCACTCATATACAAAACGCTGCCTATGGGTCGCTTCTCATAACCACCTGTGTATTTAACGTTGTATTCAGTTGAAAGCGACAACGCAATGCACGCAACGCATTCTATAGGTTTTGCCATTTAGTCTTCTAATATCCAGTTGCACCAAAAATAATTTAAACCCATTTCAGTTAAATGCGTAAGATTAGTCCGGCATTTTAAAATCTGTTGCACCAACACTACGTGGTGGTTTAAACAAAAAATAATTTGTGCCAACCCTGGATGTGGATCTTGCATGTTGGATGTAGATCGTTAGATCTTTCATTAAAGTAAATGAAATGAGTACATAATATCATGCATTCTGTCTATTACCTTGGATTTGGAATGTCAGCTGCCCTTTCATTTAAAAAGGCGCTTTTAAAATTTATTTACAACGAAATGGATCCTTTTAAAACTAAAAATAGTTGGTGCAATTAAAAAAATACCATTTTAATATTTAACAACCGAATAAATATTTAAGTGTTTGGAGAAACTGGGCATGAGTCCTCGAATTTCTTTAAGTAATTGAATGCTACTTTCTTCTAGGACGCCAAGTTGCATTTGAGTTTTCCAGCAGTATTTTGGAAATTTACATGTTTAGCGAAAGCAGATTTTTCAATTTTATTACTGACATCATGTTGATGCGGTCACCGTCACGACTCTTTTTTATGTATTTTGGTTCTTGAAGTTTGAATTGGTCCAGCCTGACCCGCCCTTTTTTCCCCACTTTTGACTTTGTCTTAGTTCTTTTCTCTACTATGTGAAAGATCTCAAATGGGACAACTACATTCCTACTTTTCTGTTTCACCTGAGGAAGTCTTCTGCTTTTTAGCTTCAGTTTTTGTAGTTTAATACCCTTTTACAACACAAACTCGCGCTGACGCTCATAATCCCTAGTCGCTACTCAGGAGAAAAGCTATGATCTAGCTAGTGACAGTGAATTAGACATACATAAATAATGTAAAAAATAAATGTTGCACCAACATTACGGGGTGGTTTTAAACAAAAAGAATCATTAGTGCCAACCCTGGATGTGGATCTTGTTTGGAGGATGTGGATCCTGGAATTTATTATTAGAGTAACGGAGAGGAAAACATTATTAATCGAACACTTTGAGCATCTGTCTTTTATTTAAGATTTTGAATGTCAGCTAAATCCTTTTATTTAAAAGACGCTTTCAAAATTTATTTGGAGCGAAATGGGGCTTTAGTTTATTGGTCCTTTTAAAACTGAAAGTTAGTGAATGGGTCTTGGAACGTTATCTTATCTATAGAAAACAATATAGTTATAGACGACGCACCCCACAAGTGGATCTTTGGTGAAGAAGGAAGGTGGGAGGGTTGTTATTCCATTCGAGATCATAACATCATCGAAAAAGCAGACAATTTATGCCCAGTTTCACCAAAATACACATAAAAGCATTTTTGGTAAACGGAGTAATAAAATTTACTGACATTTTTACTTAAAATGGTATGCACCAACATTAGGAGGTGAATTTTTAAAAATGAGAAATCTTGATGCCAAGGCCAACCCCGGATTTTTATTCACCACACATGGGTCTCTTTCATTAGAGCAACCGAGAGGAGAAAATTTTAATCGTTTTCTTTGTCTTGCATTTTTAAGACGCCTTTAAAATTTATTTGGAACAAAAGGGATCTTTAATTTTTTGGCCATTTTAAAACTGAATGTGGTTGGTGCACATTTTAAGATTTAATAACCCAATATATACTTAAGTGCTTGGAGAAACTGGCCATTATAATAGATATCATATACTGATGATGTTCTTTTTACGCTCTAAAACCGGGGATTACTTTCTATAAAATGTTAGTAAGATTTACGTCAGCGTTAAGTTCATAAACGTCAGAACTATAAACAAACAATCAAGTCGGTGAAGTTTATTACATATGCGTGCATAGACAAATATGTGGTTATAGAAATGCGTAGATTATACTTCATGAATAAACTCGCCTAATATTCTTTTTGGTCAGCTTTGTTTGTTTGACACGTTTTATTGCGTTTCTAATACTAAAAAGCTAAAACTGGACATTCAGTTTTATTATCTAGGTTAATTTATAGAGTACACCTATATATCTACTTGCCTTCTGTCATATATAATCACTTTTTTAATGGTTATCCTGAATTGGAGTGGAGAGCTCTCTACTCCTGGAGTGCAATAAAACAGGAAAGCACGACCGACCGATTCTTGATAGATATCAACGTGTTTACGGCACACAGAATCGAGAGAGATTTAATTTCCTTTCGAAAATACATTGATTTCAATCTGTTTCTTTTTTTTTAATAGATCATTTAACAAAATAGTTTTTTCGTGGAATTTTAAAAGAAAATGCACAATAAACATGCGGAAACTGATTAAAATTGTTTGACATTTACAACTTGTGACTGAGTGAGAGTGCTTCTGGATTTGATTCTGTTTTCAAAAACAGTTCTCCTTTTTTCTAAAAGGAACTGTCATCGAAAAACTGTCAAACAAAAACCAATAACACAGACCATAAATAAAATGTTTCAAGCTTAACAAACTAGGTACTAATAACTCCAATCTATTTTTGTAGGAGGTTAAGACATATGAATTTAAGTAAATATATCGAGATGACGAGACACACAATTTATTTATAAAATAACAGATATTCACATGTTCGCGAAACATTAATACTGTTGTCAGAATCCGCTGATTACCTAGATATTACAACCAGACCACAAATTGCGCACCACTTTTTAAGCTTTTATGAACTTAATCTGTCAATCAAGAGTCAATAAGTTGCCTCACTTGACAGTTGACACCTAATCGAAACTAATTAAATCATCATCATCATCTATCTAACAGATCTTACTCACCGTTCGGTGATAATTGCAATGAAGTTGGTGGTGGCGGCGGTATTGATGCACCGCCACCACTACCGCCAACTGCTGCTGCCGCTGTCACTGCACTAGCTGCAGCAGCACTTCCTGCTATCGTCAGCGGTGGCCTTGGTGGCTCCATACTCCACGGAGCACTTGGCAATTGTCCAAACTCACTACCGATATTCGAACCAATCAACATGACAGCACACTAACGTTGCGCTGCAGATGAAACACATGTGTTTAGTTGAGTGAATATTAAATTAAAAAATTAATCCTCTAGGCGGATAATCTATTTTGACACAACAAAGCTTTTGTCGAATTTAAATTGACAGCTGTCAAACCAAAAACTACACACAAATAGGGACAACAAAAAAAAAACTCAAACGACAGTTTTCCGTAGGTAAAACACAAAAAAATACAAGAAGGCAACGAAAGGTATTCTTTTTTTTTATTTCGTTTTAGCCCGTGTTTACGATTTTGGCGTGCACATACAACCCTCGAACACACGACAAAACGACGCGCGATGCACACACGTAAAGCTCAATCGCTGAACTGAAGAGCACACACAGCCAGTGGTTGTGCGGGGGCCCTTTCAAGACGGCCTGGTGTGGAAGGCCCGTCCAACTCGTTGCTGTTGGGCGCCCATAATAGCACACAACTTAGCGACAGCAACAACAACACAATGTGGTTCGACTTCTGTTTTAGTGTGCTACTGCGAGCAATGAGCGCCCACAAAGTGAGAATTAAAAAACCAAAGCAAAACGAATACCAGACTAAAGACAGCAACAAAAATACATACAAAAGCTGATAATAACTGTCAGTAGAAGAGCGAGAAGTAGCACTTATGATGATGGGCGTGAGGGAGAAGATTGTAAAATTACCACCCCATTTTGTGAAAATAAAAGCAAAAATCAAGGGGTGTGGTGGGATTGAAGAGAATGCTCACACAAAACATATCGGATGAAAGCTTAAACAGTCATTGGCACAAAAGAATGACGTAAAGACGAAGAAAAAGAGATGACGGAAGGCAAACGAGTGAACGAGATGAGTAGAGCTAAATTAGGGCTAATTGATTTGGTGGAATGTGTGTGTGCACCGTTTCTTGTTTTTCTGTGAGAAATGAGATAGTCGCAGTTGTGTTGTGAAGGCGAAAGGAGATGAAATAATAACTGGAAAACAGAACGGAAAGAAACATTTCGAAGTGTTTAGTGAAAGCGAGATGGTAAGTTATGAGTGGATTTTGTGGCATTGGATTTTAACTTGGAAGAGAAAGAAAGAGAAGAGTGTATTAATTTAATAATGGTGGAATTGAGTTGATATTTTTATTGGAAAATTGGAAGTTGTAATTTTGAGTGGTTGTACTAGACTCTGAGTGGAGGTCTAAATTGGATGAAGTATTTAGCTCGGGAGCAGCGCTACCAACCGTATGATAATCATGCTACATGTATGATAATCATAGGGCTGGTATGATGTATGACTGTAAACCATTATCATACGCAAAATGTATGATAATTTTCGTATTTGGCAAAAAGCACTTAAATTTCCAATCTCCTAAAAATAATCTATTAGAAACGAAAAAAGTATTAATTTTATTAAAATGCTGAAACTTGTCATCACTTATCAATCTATTACTTAAAACAGTTCGATAATGTCAGCATTTCAGCACTTCAGCAAACTTCTTTAAAACTGAAAATGCACCCATACTCACAGCACTATGAAATTAAATGTGTACACACCAATCGTTAACGCACTGCACACAAACAAATACTTCACTTCTTGCTCAGACGTTCTACATCTACATCTATTTCAACTCTTTGCATAAACTCCATAGCGTTGCCAAATACAGGACAAAATCATGCCTCACATGAGAAACAGAATATATGCGTTTTATTCAGTAAAATTATGCCTCACATATTTTTATTTAAATTCTTGTGAAAAAAAAATCAAAATTTAAATACATTAATAGTGAAAATGTATAGGTATATCACAAAAAAAACCTCACATCATATGTGGATGCCTAGGATCATTGATAGTTATTTCAATTACAATTAAAATTACAAAACAATAAAAGGTAATTTACGAAGCAGTTGAGAATGCAATACAAAAATGTAATATTCCCATGGAAAATATAGTTGGGTTCGGTTCGGATGGTTGCAATAGTATGATGGGTGATAATAATTCTGTTAAATCAAGATTTGAAATAAGTTGTAAAGGAATTTATGTAGCTAAGTGTATATGCCATTCATGTGCGATTTGAGCAAGTGAAGCTGCCAAAATGTTGCCGCGTAGATGCGAGGATCTTCCTCGTGATATATATAGCTTTTTTAAAAAAAGTGCTTAGAGGAAAGCAATTTTAATTAAATTTCAAAAGTTTCTGGAATTAGATCCACATTCCAAACTAAGACCCGCACAAACGCGCTGGCTGTCATTGCACAGGATTTTGGAGCAGTGGGAGGCACTTGTACTTTTTTTTAATGAAATCACAGAGGAAAATCTTTTAAGTGCTGATAGAGTCTTACAAAATTTGCAGGATCCACAAGTAAAACTTTTTTTTTTCTATTTTTAGACTGGGTTCTACCCAAATTCAATGCGCTTAATGCTTTTTTCCAGTCGGAAAAATGCATTATAACCACTGCTCATGAAAATATGTGTTCAGTATATAAACAACTTCTTTCCTCCTTTCTGGAAAGCCGTTACATCAACAGTTGCAACTTGAGCGACATTGATCCGAATTTGTCCTCATATCAACTATCTGACAGCCAGATTTATTTAGGTTCATTAGTCTTAGAGGAAATACAGACAATTTTAAGTAAGCACATTAGTCCTCAATCAGAACTAAAAAGAAGAGACCTACAAATGATTTCCGATTTTAAAGACTGCTGCCGCAAATTTTTACAAGTTGCTTGTTATCAACTTCGGCAAAGGTACAATTTTTCAGACAAAGTCTTGGAAAGCTTGCACATTTTACCCCAAAAAACGCCATTGATTGTTCAACAAGAACCAATTATCCATCATTATTGTTTTATATAAAACTACTGCCTCGATGCGCAGAAATTGGAATAAGCAACCAAGTTTTAGACGACGAATGGCGTATTTTACCTTATTGCAAACTACCAGAGAATATATTAATAAGAAACTGAAGCAGATGTGTTTTGGAGTAACCTTCGGGAGTACACAAACGAAAACGACGAAAACCCTTTTCAAAATTTATCCAAATTCGTGCTTAACATACTGTGCTTGCCCCATGCTAATGCTGATTGTGAGCGAATTTTAATTCATGTGGGCTTAATAAAAACCAAGCTCAGAAATGCTTTGAATAATAATTCAGTCACGCATATTCTTCTCGCAAGAACATATGAAATCTTGTGGCGGTTGCACACAATTTACTCCTAGTTCCTCAATGATTCGAAAGCTAAACATTACTATGTACGATCAGGAAAAAGATTTTCAAAATGATGACATTGTTAATTCTACTAATTTAATGTAAAAAGCATTCAAATGTACTTCAGCCTTATTAGGGAATCCGACGAATGAGTTGCGGAGGGAGTCTTACTCACTTTCGGTAGATTTGCTATTAGCGAATCCGCAAGCCATTCGCGGGAATAAATGTCGGTAACGTTGTTCTTAAAATTGGTATTACTGAAAACGAAAGGCATCCGCACCACATTCGCACTACATACAAATGTTGGAAAAGCAAATCCGCAGTAAAATTGGTGCGGATGAAAGTAATTTTTATGAAAAAAAGCAGATAGTTAACAAATCTGAATTTTTTGAAACAGAAATAAAAATTTTTGGATCGCCGAAATGTATAAAGTTTTTTTTGCAGTATATCTAGTAATTTATTGACAATGGCCGTTTTCGAAAACGTCATCTGCGTTTTTTAGGAAGTGCAACTTTGGTGTCGTTTTTTAGCCAAACCGTGGACATCGTCCTAGAAATATATTCCCTACGACCTAGTTTGACATTTCCTCTATCCAACAGCAAATGAACCTTGAAAATCGGTTCAGTGATTGCTGAAACACAGACGGATTAAGATTGGTCGTTAAAATCAATAAAAATGGCTTATTTTGCGGTACAAAAATTATTTTAGTCAAAATAATTATTTTTTGTCCTATTATTTAGAGTTCCGGAAGTACAACTTTGGTGTTGTTTTTTGGCCAAACCGTGGAAATCTGTCAAAAAATAGAGTCCCCATGACCAATTTTGACATTTCCTCCATTCAACAGCATATTTAACTTGTAAATCGGTCCAGTGATTGCTGAAACACTGACGGACTAAGATCGGTCGTTAAAATCATTAAAAAAGGTTTAATTTGCGATATTAGATATTTTACGATACTAAAGTATCTTAGATTGCTTTTCTCGTGTGTACTTGCACGCTCCCAATGTCAACTTTTGACATCCACGATAATGCAGTTTCAAAAATGGAAAAGTAGTTCGCGGATCGATAATGCAGCTTATTCATCGGATTCAATAATAGAATGCGGATCCACTGCGGATCCAACCGACTCCCGGGGAGTGAAATTCTGCGGATTCAGTAATAGGCATGATTATTTTTATAATTTTGTGTGTTTAAAAATAACTCAAATGTATAAGCTTTTTAATGCACACATAGTTTATAAAATATTTTAAAGAAATATTGTATTCCTATTAAATAATATGTATCTAATACATAAACATAAAAAAATAAAATAAAAAAAAAACTTGCAAAAATTTTGTATTTCTTCTTATTTGTGAAACTGAAGTACGATGCAGTACGCGTCAAACATAAAATTATTAAGAATTCATAGAGTAAAAAGAAAATTGAACAACAAATATCAGAAAAATTAGTTATAATGTTTTGTTTTCTTAGTAACCAAATAGTAAAAATTAACAAAAAGTGAACACTAAAAAATAAAACAAATTAGATGTCATGAAATGACGCGCAGTGCCGTGACGATTCAAACTTTTTTTTTTTTTTTTTTTTTTTTTTTATAAATTCATTTTTATTTTCAATTTAACTTATAACTAACTTAAATGCTAGACAAAAATCTTAAAAACTAGCTTACAGAATAACTTAACTAACTTACTGGCCCCATACGGGCGCTCTAAATTATACTATAACTATATATTAAAAATGCCTTTGAGCGTAAAAACTAACTTAAATTAAACTTCAAAATTACTTAAAACTAAACGAGAAAATTTTTAAAAACTCGTTTTTCGAGACATTTTATTTTATATATAAAAACTTAAAACTACCCTTTACCTAAATAATAAAACTAAATTAACCTAAACTAAAATATACGTAAATATACGTAAATCACTTAAATAACTTAAAACTACTTAAGAATACTTAAAATAACTTAAAACTAGAACAGCCACCCGCAGCATTTTTTTTTTTTTTTTTTTTTTTTTTTTTGGCGCAGCAGCCAATGCGTATGTGCACACGCTTATAATTATATATATATATTTATATATATATATTTAAAAGCGCCAAATGCACATACACACCAACAAATGCCATTTAATTTTTTTATATTTTTTTGGTGCCACCACTGTCCTACATAAAATAAACCTATTAATACTTAAAAATACGCAGGTCGGCCAAGGCAACAACTATGACTAACCATCAATATCAAGGTGGTCACCCAACCACCAGTATTTTTGAACTTGCTTACAAAAGTCCCTTTTGTCCCGAAGGGGCACAGCTCTACTGAACCGCAGACGCTCTGCTCCGTTCCCAGAGCCGACGTCTCGACCATACAGGATTCGCCGATCCACAGTTCTACGGCCGACGTGGTAGATTAACGGAACCGCCAATCTATCCTGTATCAGCCCCCGACTGTCTAAATAGAGGAATGTCTCGGGCGGGATAAAACCGTTAAGACAAACGCTCTCACTATATTCTTCATTGGGGTAATAAGCCCCGAAAATAAGTCCATTGGCTGAGGTCATCGCTCTTGCAATGTGACCCCGAATCAGCTTAATTAAAAAGTTATCTATCCTGTTTATATTGGCCCCGTTGTATAAGACCTCGTTGGCATAATAATGTTTGTACTCCGACTCTGGTGTTCTGTGTAATCCAAGACAGGTCCTAAGACACTGCCTCTCAAACACCCGAATCTTTTCCATTTGAGATGGGGCAACGTTAAACCACACAGGGCACCCATGGGCAATCATCGGCCGGATGAGGGCCATGTAGCAAATCACCTTCACTCTGTTTTCAAGGCGGCTGCTATAAAACAACCGTCTTGTCAGAGCAAACGCTCCCCTAGCTCTGGCCAGAGCAGCATCTATATGTCGATTGAAATATAGATACTGATCTAGCCAGATACCAAGGTACTTTACCACATCTTTACTTGCCAGTGGATGTCCACTTGGTCCAACGATCACTAGATTTCTCCAGTTCTTTCTTGTATCCCTAGAAGCCCTAGACAACGGGGTTCTAAACAGGATAGTTTCTGACTTCTGGAAGTTAATTTTTAACTTCCAGTCTTAATAAGTTAATCTTAATTAAGTTAATTTTTAACTTCCAGTCATCACAATATTGCTGAATCTTGTCGAAGTCACGCTGCAAGAGAATTCTGATGACTTCAACTTTTGGACCCGTCCTGTACGCTACAAGGTCATCGGCATACGCAATCGCATGAGTGAGACTACCTATCAGATCGCTGGTGTAAATACTAAAAAGAATCGGCGAGTTCACAGCTCCTTGCTGTAGACCGTTTTTAATATCAAATGTTGTGGTAGAAGTTACATTGCCACTTTTGACAACAAACTTTCTACCATTGAGCATGTCATGAAGCATATACGGTTGTTTTATAGCATTATGCCAAATCTAGTTAATTTCAGATAAAGACCCTCTAACCATACGGTGTCGAAAGCCTTCTCTAAATCAACAAGAACGGCACCCGTGCATTGATTTTTCGCTTTGTTCCATTGAACATCAGAAACTAACTTAGACGCGGCATGAATAGTGTCATGTCCCGCCTTAAAGCCAAACTGATTGTCTGGAATAATATTCTTGTCCTCAGCCCACTTGAACAGAGCTCTATTGAGAATCTTTTCGAATACCTTACTGATACTTGGAAGAAGACTTATCGACCGAAGATTTGCCGGATTGGAGCTGTCCTTTCCCTTTTTGGGGAGAGGATGGACCACAGCTGTCTTCCAACTCACTGGATAATATGCATTATTCAATGCGTTGTTAAACAGTGTGGTATAAATGTCTATGGCTTCCTCAGGGAGATGTCGTAACACAATGTTGGGTATACCATCGACCCCCGCAGATTTCTTTTTCTTTAATGTTTGAAAAATTAAATGAAGTTCTACCTTCGAAATTAACAATGAACTGGGTCCATTTTGCTCGGCGATGGTGGTGTTTGCCAAATTTTCGTCATTGAACCCGGTGAAACCAGTATTCTCAGATCGCCATTGCGTTATGTTATTTCCAAGATAGAAATTGTACAGCAAGGCTCTGTTCTCCAGGTCATGATTCGGACGAATGCTAGCATTCACCTTATACACTTCCTGGAAAGCAGCCCCTACAGCTTCTACCTTTTCCTGAGGATCTTCTATCATATAAAAATTGTCATCGAAAACGGCACCTTCCGGATCAATTCCCGCAATCGTTAGTACGTCTTCGTTATCTGTTGTCGTCTGGAGTTTAAGACATGGAAGATCGTTTTGATCATTTCTTCTAAATATCTTATTTATTTGGGGAAACATACTAGGGTCGCTAGAATTAACAGCCCGAATTCTGTTATCCCAATATAAATTAATAGCTAATCTATAGTTTTGTCTAATCAGAACGTTAATGTTTTTGATCGACGACTTCAATGTCCTAATCTCCAGATCACGTATGTCCGTGAAACGTCTATAAAGAAGTTTCAACCTAGTCAGCAGTCCACTTTTTTGTCGGTGTAGTGCGTCGATTGTCGCGTTCTTGTATAAACCGTTTGGGTCTTGTTCCTTATATTTTGGGATTGTTTTGTCCATTGTTCGTTTTATAGTCGTATCCATTTGAGTCAGAAACCCGTCGATCTCCAGGTTCGTCAGGTTTCTGTCATTTGGTGGAGAAATGTCCTCGGAACGTATTTCTCTTGCCAAGGCGTTGGAGAAGCGTGGCCAGCGCGTCTTACTGAAATTGTAAGAGTGCACAGGCACATACTCATCCAATTCCACAAGTACGCTCAGGAGCTGTATTACGGTGGCAAGTCCGCAGTGATCGCTGTCGTATTCGATTGTTCGTTAACAGTTTCTTGTCTGTTGATTTGTTGCGTCAGTTATAACAAGTCGTGAGTCAAGCAGTAAAAGATCCAGAAAGCCACCGCTCCTAGGAAACGAAGGTCTATCTGTCGCAAAAAGATCGATCCTACACTCAACACTGTGACGAACCATCCAATTAAATAAATGGTACCCTCTCGGATTTTGAATTTGATTTCCCCAATCTTCATGTTTGGCGTTCAAATCTCCTGCCATTAGATAATAATTTTCATCCAAGTGCAGTCTTAAGCATTCGAAAAGTTTTTCGAGTTCTGCGATAAAATTAGCAGGCTGAGGTGCTTCGGGTGCGTACGCCGCGATCACGTACATTATTTTCCCCTGAAGGAGCGGAATGCAAATGACGCAGGCTTCTAACTGCCCAAATATTCGCACTTCACTATTATATATAACCTTAAATTTAATGCCCTTTCGTATGAAGATTGCGACCCCACCCCCTTGAGAGGAGTTAG
Organism: Baccha elongata; assembly: GCA_951217065.1. Lineage (NCBI taxonomy): Eukaryota > Metazoa > Arthropoda > Insecta > Diptera > Syrphidae > Baccha > Baccha elongata. Next base: position 47,823,834 of record OX578274.1, read on the forward strand.
GCCGATCCCTTCGCACGATATTGTAATTATTATTAGTCAGTTTGTGTTTCTGATTTAGCTTAGTTTCGCTAGCCATAAATACATCAGGACTTTGGTCTTGCAGCAAATGAAAGAGATTTGCTCTACGTTCGGTCCTAATCAGCGAATTTACATTCACAGCTAGGATCTTAAAGGGTCGCTCAGGCAGCGCGCCTTTAACCATTTCGCGTTGCCGGCAGAATAGAGTAGAGGTAATCCACCCTAGCCGCCTGCTCCCTGATCTGTTTTTGCACGTCGGTTAACTGACCATGAATGGTCAGCAACACCTGCATCAGATCTGCCTCTGGCACAGGAGCCGTAGGCACTTGGACCTGTTTGGCTACCTGTGGTTGAGGCTGTACCGTGTTTCCCTTTCTAGACGCGATTTGGGCGTAAGAAATTGCGGGATTAACGGGAGTTGTTTTCTGGCGTACTTCAGGGCGTCTCACCTCAACTGTTTTCTTTTGGGCTTTGTTTTGCCTTATCTCCTGAAACTTCGGACATCCCCGATAGTTTGCGGGGTGCACGGAGCCTCGGCAGAGCGCACATTTTAACTGGGTCATGTCTGTGACCCTATCTTGCCCGAGCTTACACTCCACTGTTTTGTGGATATCTCCACATTTAACGCAGACTGGGTCCATACCACAGTTAACTGCAACGTGTCCGAACCCTTGGCAGTTCATGCATTGAAGCATGTCTTTCTGCTTATTTAGTTTTTCCCATCGTACAACTTGGTAATCCAGGACTGTTATATTCCTTAGACCACTCAATTTGCTTTGGGGCGAGAGTTGAACCAGGAACCTGTTTGAAGCTTGTCTTCCTTCGGGGTGAAACTATAATATTCTGTTCTAGTTTGAGACAGAAGGTCTTTCACTTTTTTGTAGTGCTCTAAAGATGAGCACTGAATGGAATGCCTGTCTGCGTTAAGCCGCTTAATTATGAAATTGTTGCCTATGACCGACCTACATATTTCAATTGTGTCTTTTAAATGCATTTTATAAGTATTAATAGGTGGCACCTTACCTTTCTTTGCTTGTGGCTGTTGCTGTTGTTGCTGTTGTTGTGACTGCTGCTGTTGTCTCTGCTGCTGTTGCATCGGCTGCTGTTGGGTCTGCTGCTGTTGTGACTGCTGCGGTTGTTGCTGTTGCGGTTGTTGCTGTTGCTGTTGTTGCTGCTGCTGTTGCTGTGTCTGTTGACGTTGCCGTTGTGGTTGTTGTTGTTGTTGTTTTTGTTTTGCTTGCTGTTGCTGAGGCTGATGCTGTGGTTGCTGAGCCGGTTGTTGTGGCTTATTAAGCTGTTTCTGTGGCTGCTTTTTTGACTGCTGCTTCTGTGGCTGCTGCTGGTCTGGGAGTGGTTTTTGTTCCTTAGGAGGCTGCTGTTGTAGCGAAGCTTGCTCTTGGAGCGCTTGTTGGCGGGTGCGCTGCTCAAGAGCAACTATGCGCTCCTTCTCCCGTCTTGCCTCCTGCTTCTTTTTGAGCGCTTCAACCAGCTCAATGAGCGAAGAGATCTGCTCTGTCAGAGCCTCAATCTGCTGGTCCTCTTCCTCGTCGGACAGCTCAACTACCTCGCCACTGACGTAATGTCCTTCTCCTTCCACAGACATGTAGGAGATGTCATCCGCATTATCGTCAGCGGCGTTTTCTTCGCCGGTTAGACTGGCGTCCTTAACATTTGGATTGACGGCGGCGATCGCTCCGTCAGCCTCTTTGACGTGCCTGTCATCCACCTCCGCTTCATCGTCGCCTTCTACGTTCTTGTCGTTATCGTCATCGTCGTTGGAGGAGCTATCCAGCTGCCTCTGTATTTTTGCCTGAGCAGAGGCCTTGGCTGAACGTCCGCGCCCTCCTATTTTCTGCGCTGCTTCCACATCTGAGGTACTCTTTTTAACGATTCAAACTTTTCTAGCAGCAGTGAAACTGCACTTAAGCGGCACTAAACGCGGTAAAGTTGTCAGATTATTCAGATTATCAACTTTGTCGCTTCCACTGCCACCAGTGCTGTTTACATCATACGATTGCATTCAAAGAATATTTTATGTTGTCGCGCAGTGTAGTGTAGTTTTGCTGATGTAGTTAAGTGCCGCTAGGTGCCGCCTTACCTTCCAAACAAGAATATTGGTTGCGTATGATAATTTTCTCTCTGGTATGATAGAAACGAGCAAATTGTATGATTACTCGTTCACAAGAATATGGTAGCACTGCTCGGGAGTAAATAGAAATATCAACTGACGATTTCATTATTATTATTTGTGTATTTTTCACGTGTTTATTTAATTTAAACTATAGGGATGTGTACAAATATTTAAATTATATTTTTTAAGTAGATTATTATTTACCTATATTTCCGCAGTTTTTTTTTTCTTTGTTTAAAATGCAATTATTTGAAATTCTGAGTTCCGTCGGATTGGTTTGGAACTTTGTGAACTCTTATTTGTCCATCCTACAGACAATTTCGGGCTAAAATGAGTTATATTATTTGGGATGCACTCTTTTTCGATTGTTGTAACCAAACTTATAGATAATATTTATTTCGTAAGCGCAGGGTGGTAGTTGTTAGAATATGCAACTATTTAGCAAACGCATGATTAAAAATATTAATAACATCATTACTCAAATTATTATACACATCTTCATATATTTTGACATAGTAAATTTTTTGGAGGATAATACCTTACCTCAATAAGACTGTCATACCAGCATTTTCGAGTCTGGTCATTCAAAGATACCTACATGAGGTTGATGCTGTCCACGGCACAATAGCACAATAGTAACTCATTTACGATTACTGAGTACTAACAAATAATAGCCCAGTTTATTTAAATAATTAATGAAAAACTTACTGCCCCATGGACTAGAAAAACGTTTATTTAAAGTGGTACTACAGTGCCTGATAGGTTTGGTTAGGTAAGTTGGCTAGAGATTGTTCGTGTAACCGTCACACTTAGATCAATGTAGAATGTAGATCCGTTGTGATACCCTGAGGTGTATAACTCCCATACTACGTACCTGCAATGAAAAATCAATTATTAATTCAGCCATCCAGGACCAGAGGTATTAATGAATTTCAGTAAGTCTAAAATGCTTGAGACTTCTTCTAGTTCCAGTAAAAAGTTTTTTCCGGGATATTATCTTCTTAGGGCGACAGAAATCTGTGCAGTGACAGAGAAAGTGTGGAGTGTCTCCGTGTGCCTCTTCATCACCCCTTCTTAGCCACAAGTCGTCTGTACTTAGCTTCATTTTTAATTTATGGTATCCAAGCAAGTTATGCCCGTTAAAAATACAAATGAGAAGAAAAAAAATTATTGTTAATTTTATGATTCTATCTGTCCCATATTTAATAAAATCCAGCCATATTTTCATGGTTATGACACAAGAGTCAAGGTGATATCCATCTCTCGTTCATTATTTGGGGCACTTTATTCCCTATGGTCTGTTTTAGAAATAATGTGGGATTTTGACCGTTGTTTCTGCTTGGCTAAAATAAAATAAATACATTTAATGGCACTAACAGCTCCAAAGAACCAGTGCCTAGTGATTTATAACTCTAAACGAATCCTTTTGTGTGCGTTATTAGTACAGGATTGGAGGGCACCATACAATTTTCAATCGAATCCGGACGACTAAGGTGAGATGCACTTTTCATGACAATGATACTCCTGGAAGATTTGTCGCTTCCCCGCAAGAAGCAATGCCCCTGACAAAAACAAGGTGTTTTCGAAGTTGGGCTCGAACCCAGACCTACGGCCTGGCGTGCCACACTAACCACAGGTTTGTTGAGCTAGGATCAAGTGATTATCCTATTCCTGCGAGTAAGTCAGTCATTTTATTACCTGATATCGAATATGGCACTGTGTCAAGTGACTCAACATAGCCTAATATGTTATGCTGCGAGCCATTCAGCTCTTAGCTACAGCAAGTTACAAGCTTCGATTTTATTTCGATAGCAGAAATCGCTTTTATTGCCGCTTGGCTCTAAATGATAGAGAATTTTAAAAAATGTAACAAGTTTTACGGTTCATGTTTTATTTATTTATTTATTTTACGGTACAATTAAGAAAAATTGAGAAACTGCTTGATTTCAAATTAAAATCCAAAAAACAAACAAATTCAATGAATAAAGGACGAGAAAATAAAATTTACAAATCCATGAATTCTCAAACAACAAAATCACCAACAAAATAATCAGCATTAGCATCAGTCCAGCGACAGGTTAAGGTTTATCAACATTTGTTGAAGACTTTGATCAAGAACAACACCAGAACGCGACGAATCGAAGTTATGTATGGCTATGGATGATTCTACAAACGATGGAAATCAAGATCTAGTTATATGTGATAGATTGTAAGAATGTCCTTTCACATTATTGAAAGCGGCCAGTCATCACAAGTGATATAACAAGCATAGATGCAAGATAAAATACAAACCCCATTTTGTTTGAACGCCAACGATTATCAATATTTTTGACGTTTTAAATTTTTCTGGGGACTGCTTTTTCGCAGTAAAATGAATTGTAAAAAAAAAATATTTATCTGTTTCATAAAAATTTTGTGCTATGCTATTCTAGGTTTACTTATGCCACAACTTCGGCGAGTGGGAAAACTTAGGATAGCTTCACTATGAAACAATAAAACCTTTTGTAGGAATTATTTCCGATTTCAATTCGTTTCCTACTGGCCTAATTTACTCCTCCATATAAGGTACTACCTTGTAGTGGTGGGGAGGCTTAAGTTGATCATTACCCCAGGTTCTGCCTAGGCCATGATCAACGAACTTAATGTATCTCGGTTGAGTGGATATATTTTCAGACATTCAACCTAAGAATTTCATCGAAGAACCAGTCCTACAGTGACTTCAGAAGGCACTTCTTGTTCTGATTCTGACATTAGTTTGGCTTTTAACCAAGGACGTTTTATCCTAACGTTAAATAAGGCTACCACGGGTTACCGGGGAAGCATAGAATTGTTACATAAAGATTAAAGTACAATTTTTTTTTGGCGTGGATCAATTTTACCCGGTCAGTGCGGACGGCCCTCTTGTGGAAGTATCGTGGTAGTTGTGGTGGAACTATATCGCAAACAAGATATAGTCGAGTTATGATTTCCTGGTATGATAAGATTAATAGGAATTAGGTACTGCAGAAATTCTTGAAAATAAATCCAGGAATACGTTCCGGGAGGATCGTACAAAGTACTGGACTGGCCCAATATGTACCCAGGCCTGTTGTTGTGGGTAGACCCACCGTAAGATAAGTCCTATTCGAAAGCCGTGCTTAGATATAAAAAAAAACCTTCCTTTCACACCGAAAATTCTAACTTGACCCGAGCAACGTATTTCCGATGAATTTTCGAAGAAAATTAATTATTTGTCTTTTAATCGATTCGGCAAAATGAATATTTGAAAATCACACTTTAAAGTTGATTGTTCTCCGCAAAAACTATATATTAGTAAAAGGCGCCAATACTTTAACAAAATTTGCCTCTAAAAATGATCAGCTGTCAAATGTTTACATTTGGTACCAAGTAATAGGGCTTTTTAGGTAACAACGATATATCTCTTTCTCGTTCGCAGAGCAGTGTCAAAACAGCTGAACAATATTTTTATCGTTGTTGAAAAATTGATTGAAAACAAGAGCGTAAATATTAATGTTTTGCGCGAAAATTGTGAATAGTGTATTTTTAAAATTTTTGGTCAAGGAAATCTCAAGGAAATACAAGATTTTGAGTTTGACAGTTTGTAAAAAGCGCGATACATAATTTCAATCTGTCATCCGCATAGTTTTAGCTGTCATTTATTTTTTGACAAAATGTTAAAATATCCTTTAGATATGCCTTCAGGTACTTATGAAAGATTCGAAAATACAAAGTATGATAATATAGGCACCTAGCCGCTTTTTAAAAATCCATATTCTTAATAAATATCTGAGCAGGTACCTATATAACACATTAGTAATGTCATCTTGCATGCAGCATTTCGTTTCAGTTAAAGTGTGGTGTAGATAATCTGCCGACGGCGACGGTTAAACGCTTTCTTCTTTTATGCGAATTCAGTTGGACCTTTGTCAGTTTATCTAAATAGGTACAGGTTGGTCCCTACCTACCTAATTAACCCATACAAATAAAAAATTCGACGCAGGTATCTAGGTAAGTACCTTTCAAGATTTTATATTTAAACTAAACATCTGAAAATAGATCTAATTCAATTAATTCATTCTGGTTTTTTTACCTACCTGATAAACTTGCTTCATAAAAAGAGGCGTGTCAAAATGCAAACAGCTCATCTTAAAACTACAATGGAAAAAAAAATAAATTATTATACCTAATCCGAAATAAATAAAAAAAAACTAAATTGTTGAGTAAATTTTTCTTAATAAAACTCACTCATTCGAATAATAGTACTCACTAAACGCGACAGCAGTCTCTACGAATAAATTAAATAAATAGTTAAGTATGTAGACTCTGTAGAGTAGGTACAACGTACAAGGAGAACTATAGTGTTATGTACACCTCTCATATCCATATACCTATAGGAGTAGGCGTGCTTAAATACATCTCCCTCTAACATTAACTGAAAGAATTGCTGAATCGCATTCGCTCTCTTACTCTACATCGAACAACCTGTTCCACATTTTAACCCACACAATACATAAAAGTGTTTTGTTTACCTAAGCAAAGTCACACACTAATGGGAGAATTTAAGAAAATGGATAATCAGAGGGAGACAACAAGTAGAGAGTGTGGAAATGGAAAACCTCCATAAACTGTCAAACTGTCAGACTTGGGGAATTTTTGGTTACGTTCAGTGGTGCACTTTTGGGGGAATAATTTTTGACATTTGTAATGAGAAATAGAATCGTGAGTTGTGTTGTTGTTTTGTTACCCTGAAAATTCTCCCACCCTATAAGAAAACATGAACGCGGGTGCGAGCTCGCTGGTCTGCTTAATTATTCGTGAAGCCCCTGCATGTTCCTTCAGACTAAAAGGGTGGTCAAAGTTGCGTTGTTCAACCAATGCCACCGCTACCGCCGCCGCCGCCGCCGCTGACGCAGATGGGAATTTAATTTTTTTGTTTCATTCAAACAGAAGAACATTTTAGGTTTGGGAATTCTTTCGGAAGTTCGCAGCTTTAATTATGACCCAAACCCAGAAAATTGTATGAATGAATAATTCATTCTAAAGATAACAATCTTAAAGAGTTATTGTTATTAGGTTTTGTTTTTTTTTGTTTTTGGAGGTTGGAGTTTAATATGAGTGAATGTAAAATGAAAGGGACCCCGAAAATCATGTTCCTTAGATGGTTGTTCATTTGTAAAGACCGACCAACGATATCCATGAACTCCATTTGACCTGCTGCTGTTTAGTTTTTTTTATTTTATTTATTTTTCAAACAATGGTTGTGGAGCACATTTGCAAAGCAATCACATGAGAAAGAATTACACACGCAATAAATCTTTATAAATGTTAACGGGTTAGCTTGTCCAATGGTTCGAATTTCCACCATTTTGGTAAAAGGCAAGATTCATGTGAACCTGTTATGTTAATGTTAATATCTTAACATAAATAGAAACAGCGGGAATTTGCGGCACATTAAAACAAGGCTTACGTAATTAATGATAATAAGGTAGGTAAACACATCGGAATACCTATGGGCTACTAAAACCTTCTTATTTTGAATCATTCGTTCAACTGCTCCACTTAAAATGAAATACAAAATTAACAACCAGCAATACCTAGTTGTTGTTATTATTTAAATTTCTTTCGTCGTACGTAAAGTAATTAATACATACCTATTAGATAGAGTTATGAAGCTTTTGTTTTAAATGTGAGAGGTGCATTTACATGACAAGCCGGCGGCTTTTGTTATTGAAATTTAATTTAAGATCTAGCTTTATTTAAATCTGTGTCTATATGTCAACCCAGGGGCCTAACTAGTTTTTATCTTTAAAAAAAAAATGTTTAGGTATTTAATTAAGGTATTTAAAAAGCTTAGAGATTGGAAAAGGACTATAAAAAGTCCATTGTCATCCTCACATCATAATGCAAAAGGGGCGCAGCATAATGTAACAAACACGTCAAAGCTGCTCGAAAAACATGTGGTTGGTTCTTTCTGCTTCCAGTCCCAAAGTAAGTAGATACCTACCTACGTCTTCTAAAAAAAAGATCAAAACAATTGCGCCCAACGTGAGGCCCGAGCCCGTGACCATCAGATTAGGAATCTCAAGGCCTATATGTAGATGAGCGAATACCTTTATATTTTCCTAGGTACAATTAACTATTTTACTTATGTACATTGACGACGACCTTAGACCTTATTATCTAAATATCTGTAGAATTAAAGGGATTAGAACTACACAAAATTATCAACCTGCTTCAATAATATTTTCCCATAAAACTGGCAGTTTTTCTGACCTGACTGCTGACTACTTTACCCCCTAAATGCTAAACGTCACTAAGAAGAAGAGTAGGCCAGAAAATTATGTCTGTAACGTCATCCTTATCCGTTTTTCGCGATTTATAACCTATACCTGTTGGAAGGTTTTGAACGGGACATATTTCAGGATGACACTCCACTCTGAGGTTAAAGTTAGAGTAGGTATGTTCCAAGCGCATAAGCCAATGGAAAGTCGCGGAAGTGATAATGGTTTTAAAAACTGGCCAGACCATCCAATGAAAAGAAATCTTATATGCTCATTTGGCTCGTTGCTATGGTTTCAAAATTTTTTGGAAGAATATTTCTTTAGCGTCTTCAGATAAAATTAGCAGAAAAAGCCCTTCTACGATTGCCGCGGTGAGCATTACGAATTGTCGCAAATCTCAAAAATATATCGATAGGGTTACCAACTGCTTATTTAGATATCAGTTTTAAAACATTAAAAGTCATAAACTATTCCTTTTACTGGAGGATGTCAACTCTGAATTAAAGATACTCAGATGAGACCATTAGGATGAGGATTGTATGACGCATGAGGGTTGTTTGGTGAATTGCGATTTTCGATATGTACAATCTTACTTTTTTTTATATATATATATTTTGCGCGCACTCAAGGGATTATGGATACCTTTTTATATGATTAACACAGTACGAGCGTTAAGGAAATTTGGATAGGGTTTGAAAGAAGATAAACCTAAGCATTTCGCAGCGTTTTTGGCGACGACAAATATCAATATGTGGTCATTCCACAGAAGGTGGTTAGTAACATACATACCGAGAACGAAAAGCTTTTCAGTTTCCTCTATACAAGTGACACTCTTTGATAGCGGCATAAGATGTATGTTACGCTTCAACGACAAAAAACAACATTAAGCATTAAATTCCACGCTCTTGTTCATTCCTCATTGGACAAAAAGCTGTCAAGATCAGAATTCAATCATATCATACGCTTCGGCTCCAATTCCACAACCGAAGAGCCGGGCTCTGATTTTGGAAAAGAATATGAAAATCCGAGGGTACCTACTGTTGTCAGTGAAACAATTCATTGGATTAGAAGTTTCAGACAGAAGAACCTTGATAAAAATCAAGAAGAGAATCGGAGACAAAATAGAGCCCTGGGGCACACCAGCATTCATTTCGAAGATTTCAGGCTTGAAACCATCCAATACTACCTGTATTGAACTGTCCGAAAGCTAATTTTTGTTCCAACAAACTAGAGATTCATCAATACCGAAAGCATGCATTTTCGAAAAATGAGCTTCATGCCAAACTCTATCAAATGCTTTTGAAATATCAAGCGCAATAATCTTACTTTCACCAAAACAATGTAAAGATTGGTTTCACTTTTCTGTGAGATATGCCATCCACCGGACCCATTGCTACGAAAGACTTCATTAAAGAGTTTTCGTTCTTCGAGATATTACTTAAGCTGAATTTATTAGCGTTTCCATGATCTTAGAAAGACCGAAACAAAAGTGTTGGAGTGGAAAGAAGATTCGCCTTTTTAAGTCACAGGGTGGACAATTACTGTTTTTCAACTACTCTGGAATAGACCAGAAGAATAGAACTGATGGAAAAGCTTACGCAGTGGTTTTGCCTGGAAGCACACCTCTTCAAAATAATTGGGGAAATACTATACGGGCCAGCGGATTTTTGAGATCCTTGAGAACTCTTGCAACTATACTGTACTAGTGCGGAAGAAAATTCGCCCCATAAAACCGTTTATGCTCTCAAGTAGAGGAGATGTCATATTACTATCTGGCAGCGTGGAGTTAGCAGCAAACTTACCTGCAAACAAAATTTGCTTTTAACTGTGAGCTGACCACAGGGGTCTCGTTTGAGACGAGCGTCGGAACCGAGGACCCGGCGATTGAACAATTATACAGATCACAGAATTACCGATTTCATTGAGAAAGCTCCTGAAAAAAAATCGACGGTCTTTTAATGCTCGGACTTTAAGGAAATGTTGTGGCTAGGGTAGCACATGGTAATCCTTCTGGGTCCAAGCATTAATTATTAGCTTGCCCCAAGGGAAAGTTTGGGAGACTCAATAGTGCCTTTATTTAATTAACACATATCTTCATATTACCAAAGATTTTTATGCAGTGCAGCATAAAGGGATTATAAAATTCTTAGCAATCATGCATTCTCACCATGTTAAATAAAAATTGTTACTTAAAAGTACTATTTAAAATTCAATGTAACCATATCACATTCATAAAAAGACCAGAACTCTAGAAAACCCAAGCCAACGATCCATTATTCAACTCCAAGTGAACAGCGCAATAACAAACGTCAGTGAAAGAACAAAAAAACAATTAGGTAAGCAAACGTGTCACATTCCAATTGCCAACTTATCCAAGCGTTTAAGGTTAATCGAATTCAGTTTCATAAAGCATAGCAATCGCTGAGGCTGAGTGAATGCATCTAGAGCAAGTCTCTAAGTCTTAAGATCTAAAAGACCCTTACTTACAAAACTGAATCTTTGAGATACCTTATGATGACTGAAGCGAGATAATCTTATCTATCTTTTTGTGAAGATGAAAGATCTCATAGTACCGTTAGATGTATACCAACGAGTCTCAAGTCACCCGAATCTATTACTATGCTGGGTATAAGAAGATGGTGGGATGGTTGAAAGTTGCTGATTTAAAGTTAGTTAATTGCACAGAGGTCACCTTCAAACAAAGTCTTTTACAATACTCTCTATATCTAACAATGTTCATTATAAAATGAGCACCACACCAGCAGCACCAGTAACCGTTTTCTATTCGAAATCCTCATAAATATAAATGGCCGCAGAGACCCGTTATAATTGCTAACTACCGCCAACAGAACGCCATCCATATAGCAAAGCAATGCCTGCATGCAAATGTGCACACATGCAAACTACCTACAACTTACACTCGCATTGGCTGCAACTGAATAAAAAGTCAGCAGCGCCAGCACTTGCGGCACCAGTCGAAGGGAACAATGAGAGCGCCAGATCCTTATCACGAGCGGGTAATTCTGTTCAAGCCATGTTTTTCCAACTTCTTTAAAAAAAAAAAAAAGTTTTTGCTTCTGACTTCTGCGTTTTGCATGCCCAAAGCGATGGATGACTGGATACAGGGTGACTGGATGGATGGGAATGGGTTTGTGCTTTTTGTGTTGTTTAAATATTTCTTTTCAAAAAGCAATGCGCTGGTTCTTGTGCTGTGGATGATGGTGCGATGGTAGGCAACCAGAGCGCGAACGTAATTAACGTTAAAGGAATGAATTTTAATGAGGAAAATAAACATAAAATGTTTTCTTTTGTAAAAGTTTTCTATTCACAGGGTGTTAACTATTTCCAGGGCAGGTTTATATTAATGGTGAAATATAATGATGATTATATAACGAGAAATACAACTCACTACCAACATCTTTTTTTATGTTTTATAAATTTAAAAAAGGGTAGCAAAGACCATTTTAAAAATATATGCGTGGTGCCCTTCGTTTTTCATAGCCGCCACTAGGTGAGTATGATCAGATAACAGATACCCATATAAGAGGATGCCATACCAGATGACAACATTTTTGTCTCAATTTCGTTCATTTATCTCGATTCACACCCCGTTATTACAAAAATGTTTACTAGTCTATTAAAAAACAAACTAGCTACTATCAAAGGAATTCATTGATACAAAGTAGCTTAATAATAATAATATAATAATAAATTCAAGATTTCTAGAGTAAAGCTGCTGTTTTAGAATTTCTATACAGTGAAGCCTGGGTGCCTCAGGATTTCTGCAGTGAAGTCTTTTGTTTCAGAATTTTTACATTAAAGCTTGCTATCTCAGGATTCCTTCTGTGAAGACCGCTGTCTCAAGATCTCTACAGTGAAGCCTACTGTTTCATGATTTTTGCAGTGAAGCCTTCTGTCCCAGCATTTCTTTAGTGAATCCTGCTTATTTATTATTTTTTCAGGTGAAGACTCTGCTGTTTTAAGACTTTAACAGTGAAGCCTGCTGCCCCAAGATTTCTACAGTGAAGCCTGCTGTTATAGGAATTCTGCAGTGAAGTCTGCTGTCTCAAGATTTCTACAGTCAAGCCTGCTGTTTTAGGACTTCTACAGTGACGCCTGCAGCCTCAAGATTTATACAGTGAAGTCTGCTCTTTTAGGATTTCTACATTGAAGCTTGCCATCTCAGCATTCCTACAAGTCAAGCCCGCTGTCACAAGATTTCTACAGTGAAGCCTGCTTTTTGAGGATCCCCAATCATGATCAACATATTTCTGAACGATATTCTGGAAAACTTTCATGATGAGCTCTTTTCGGTGTCGTTGAAAGTGGCGAAAATCCCGCAACTACATCTGCTTGTTTCCTCCACTGAAACTTCTTTGTCTCAAGTGTGAAGTTTCATGAAATGTTTTAATGTTGTTTCAGGTGGTCGTTGGGATTGCTGGGCTATATTGACTGCCGTGAAATAGACAAGTTGATCATTTTCCAATAAAACCGCCAAACAGACACAGTTGGGTGACGCTCTTGGAACAGTAAATAACAAATAAGCCACACAGCCTAGTTGCAGTACACGTATTAATCGATAGGGAGTCAGGACTAGTAATAGCCTGGTTCTCGAACACTGCCATATCACGCCATATAACTTGGCATACAAATTTGATATTTCATCGATTTGATTGAGCAACATACCTCAATATTGATGAGTTCTCAAGACTTTTGACAGTACCATTGTGCTTGATACAAATTTACTTGGATAGCGTTTGGTACATTTATTTCAAGACATGAGCCGTGATTATGAATCATATATGTCATGAATCATATACCTATATACTCATGTCGAAAGTCTTGATGATTTCAAAAAGTTTTGAGTCAGTTTCTCGAAAATCTAGCAGACACAATTTCATCAATTTGACGCTGTTTGTTAACTTACAACAAAAGCATTTGTGAATGTGGGTAGTGCCCGTTTAGCCGCTCCTTATAGTATATACATCCAGCATTGAACGTTTGAACAGCTTTAAAAATCTTTTGCTTGGTGATAAAATTTATGAGGAATATATCTTTATGAAAGCTTGTGCTACGATCTCGTGGCGATTGCTCCATGTTTGGCCGGGATAAAGCAACTGCGTCATTTTCGGGCCATCACTCAACACATCTTGTTCATATAGATAAAATATAATTACCAATTTCCTCAATTACCTTTAACGTATGGCCTTGATAGCTTGACCAACAGCAATCACAGATAACACTGTCAAATAGAAAACACCTCTTGCAAAAATTAAGAAAAACAAATCTTCAAAGTCCTTAAATTCCGATTCCGCCAAATAACAATTTCCCACTCCAAAAAGAGTATGTATCCTTCATGTGGGTCTTTCTAAACCCTTAAAACCAAACACTGACATTTCTTTAATACGGTAAAGCACAAAGACAAGGTAAAACAATTTTCTTCTTTTCGTTACGTGACTTGTTATCACAACTCTCCGATCGGAATCGGAATTGAATTAATTTGTCATGTCAGCACTTCCACCGAAAATGTTGTGTTTGCCTCCAAAACACCCAACGACTATAGGAGGGTATCATAGCATAGTGAACCAATCGCTATGTCTACTTCAGAAGCAATTCATCTTCATTGCCGGTCTTCTTTGGTTTTGAATATACAAAAATAAAAATAAACTAAAATCCAAAAGATACAAAACTAAGTGCAAATGGCGGCATTCGCTTCGCTAGCAAACACTGTGTCGTCGCGTCGCCTTTGGTAGTTGTCAACAACAAATGCCTACTTAAGGTGACTTAACCTATCTATAGATTAGGCCCAAAGCCAAGCCAAACCAACGAGCAGCAACCACCATCACAGTACAGGGCCGTATTTAGATATGTATTAAGAGACAGATGTCGGAGGTAGAATTGCAGACTTTTTTGCTACGTATATTGACAATAAAATCTAAAACGTCACTACTGCTAAGAGAATCATGAGAAATATGGAAATATGTATACTACCCTCTTTGGATTAAATTTTGGAAGCTCCTTCTACAGAAGTGGCATAGTGGTTAGTGTGTCGGACCATCACGCCGGAAGTCTGGGTTCAAGCTAAGCTTCCAACTTCGATAAAACCTAATGTTTGTTTCAGAGACACTGCCTCTTGCGAGGAAGTGACAAATCCCCCAAGAGTATCATTGTCATGAACAGTGCTTCTCACCTTAGTCGTTCGGATTCGACGTAAATTTGTAGGTCCCCTCCAATCCCGTAGAACTTACAACACACACGAAACGATTGGTTGAGAGTTGTAAGTCACTAGGCCGTGGTTCTTCGGAGTTGTCAGTGCCACTAAATTTATTTATTTTTTCTACAGAAGATCAAAGACAGCCGATGATTCGTCAATAACTAAAGTTTGATGAGACCTTCAGCCTTTTTAGGTTCAAAATTTCCACCTGGATGCAGTGATTTCATGTAACATCTTCAGGCATTTAAAAAAAGAAAGGTTCGTTCAAGGCCTACAAAGTGTCAATACGGCTCTGGTCAAAAATAGAACAAGAGTCACTGGGCTGAGGGACACAATCACAGGAAAACCTAAAGAAAAGGACAAAATGTTCGGCACTGTTTTATGTGGTTTTCGTGATGTTAAATTGACAGAAAGAGGCTCCACAAACAGCAACAGACAACAATAAAATTAAAAAAAAAAACTTAACTTCTCTTGGAATGGTCACGTACCGTGTAAGTGCACTGTCGTCCAATAGAGACTGTTCCTTCCTCCATTTGGAGAGTTTAAGTATCTGCTAAATGGCAATCGGAATTCGGCAGTTCGGTATAGGTAAGTGCCTCGCGCGAATAAGTGCAAAATCCCAAAAACGGGTGTGGATAGGGTGCTGTGTGCGAATGCCTTTCCGCTGTGCTTCCATGTTGGGAAGTTGGACGTCGGATTTTCTCCCACTTTAAGTCGAATGTCGTTGTCCGGACCAGTATACCAGTACCGTCAGTACCATACTCTCTGTCTGTCGATTGCAATCAGCATGCTGTGCTTCTGGCTGATGCACTTTGAAACTGCGAGTGACGATGCGTCGCATCGTGCGCGCAACAGCATGGAATGCCCCTAAACAAGATCGCGCGCAAAGCTGTCGACTCAAATGGCGGCTTGTCACTTCGCATCAAGCGTAAATGGATGTCGACGCGTGATATAGTTCGAAAGCATCATGTTGCGAGTAATCGAAACTCAGCGGGATAAAACAGCATCAGTGGATAAAAAAAAAACGATAATGGAATTCAATCGAAAAAAGCAGGAGTCCTGTGTGGAGCTTCCTTTCTGCCTTCAAGGATCTTTGTGTGAGTGTAGCTGTCAGTCAATATCGCACCGCGATTAATGGCCGACATCCTATGGGTGAGGTACTAGCTGGAAGGTAAGACTACTGATGTGGTTAAAGATATTGAGAGTTTGATATTTAAGTGATGCATGATATAGGAATTGTAATTTAATTGGCCACCACAGTATTGAGCTTGAATGTTGGTATATTTGTCGAAAGAAACCCCACCATCATTGAGATGCTGTCATGTTATTTGTTTAAGTTGTTTACCTTGTTATGTCGAGAAAATATTCTTTTGGTAAGTGCAGCGTTTAAATTCAGATACAAGTTGAGATGAAGTACAATCAAATATTCTTGTATAAATGCACTTTTTTTTAACCAAATGAACCTAACGTTACTGAAGGTAACGCTTAAAGTTACAAGCTAGTTCCGATAGTTTAACATTTGTTCGAATTTTAGATTCAGCTTGAGGATGAGGTATGCGTTGAGCCTAAGGGAAAGACCAAATAAACTATTCAGATGAACAAATAAGTGGTCGGAACCTATTATTCTATCATGCGATCGACTCAGCTTTGTGGTTGTAACGATATTTTAGAATTTCCCCCCCAATAATAAATACCTTAGACTGGGTTCCATTCAGTTGTTCAGTTTTACATTTGACCAAGCTCAGCGTGTTTTCCATCTAGCTTCAACTAATATACTCGGTTTCTCCATCAGATTTATCTTGGGCTGGGTTCTATCGTGTGGTTTCAACTTTTTCCGTGTAATATCCTGGAAATCTCCTTCATAATAATCTGGCACTAGTTTCCAGCATTATTGGTTTGAACTTAATCCGACTAATATCCTCAATATCTTCTCCAGATTTTCCTCGGACAAGGTTCCAGCATGTGGTTTCATTTTGCTCCAGCTAATATCTACGACATCGTCTTCTGATTGGCATTGTGAGTTATCACCTTGTTCCAACTAATATCCTCGCTATCTTCTTCAGATTTTCCTCGGACAAGGTTCCAGCTTGTGGTTCCACCTAATTTGAACTAATATCTTCGGTATATCCTTCGTTGGACTGGGTTCCAACATGTGTTTCCACCTTGCACCGACTTATCATAGGTATATCCTTTTAATTAACCTTGTGGGTCAAACTTGCACCGACTAATGTCCTCGGTATCTCCTTCAAATTTACCTTCGACTAGGTTCCCAGAATGTGGTTCCAACTTGCTCCGACTAATATCATTGGTATCTCTTTCAGATGGACTAGGTTCAAGCATGTAGTTCCGACTGTAGGGTCCGACTTGTAACATCGGTATCGCTCTCTAATTGTGGGTCAACTTTGATTTTCCTGGGATATGGTTCCAGCATGTGGTTCCACATAACTTGGACTAATACCTTCGGTATATCCTATATGCTTACCTCGGACTATGTTCCAACATGTGGTTCCACCTTGCTTGGTCATATACCTTGGGCTACTTTTTCAAATTTACCTTTTGGTTCCTCCGTGCTCAGACCAATATGTCATCGGATTCTCCATCAGATTTACCTTGGACTGGGTTCCAACTTGGTGGTTCTACCTCGCTCCAACTAATCATCGGTATATCCTTCTAATTAATCTTGTCAGTCTACCTTGCTCCGACTAATATCCTCGGTATCTCCTTGAAATTTACCTTGGACAAGGTTCCAGTATGTGGTTCCAACTTGCTCCGACTAACATCCTCGGTATCTTCTTCAGATTTTCCTCGGACAAGGTTCGAGCATGTGGTTCTACTTTGCTCCGACTAAAATCCTAGATATCTTCTTTTGATTAACATTGTGAGTCCATCTTGTTCCGACCAATATCCTTGGTATCTCCTTCAGATTTTCCTTGGACAAGGTTCCAACTAGTGGTTCCACCTTAACTTTACTAATATCTTCGCTATGTTCCAGCGTGTAGTTCCCTCTTTCTCCGTCTAATATCCTTTTGGCGACTCTTCTGATTAACCTTGTTCCGACTAATATCCTCGGTATCTCCTTCAGATTTTCTTCGAACAAGGTTCCAGCATATGGTTCCACCTTGCTCCGACTAATAACCTCGGTATCCCTTTCTGATTAACCTTGTGGGTCCTTCAGATTAACCTTGAACTAGGTTCCAACGTTTGGTTCCACCTCGCTTCCATTTATCCTCGGCGTCTCATACATGTTTACCATGGGTTTCATTCCTATGATGTTAACTGCCTAAATTAATATTTCTCAATTTTCTTTAAGATGTTTGAGCAATTTTTTTAAGTAGGAGAATCCTCTATTCCAATTAAAAACAATATTCGTCTGAATATGTACAAGCAATTCTAAGAACTTTTGTCCCATTTATCTCTTTATAATAAACTTGAAGACACAATAAAAATATATCAATCTACCTATAATATATCTGTACAAATATGACAATAAAAAATGATGATAAAGACTAGGAGAATCATCTTCATTAGCAATCGAATCGAACACCAAACTGTCAATGCATTATCCAAGCGCGTAAATTACACAAAACATCACAAGCACCCAAGTGTTTGTCATATATCCACGCACAGGTTGATGATGATAAGAATAAGAATTTCTATCAACATCATCCCAAGGATCTACATCAACCTTGTAAAGAAATTCCCTTTGATTTATAAAACCTGTCAAGGACGTCACATGATTTGTTTTTCCCTTATGAGTATAATATTTTTTTTATGTTCAAACATATTAATAGCCCTCAATTAGTCACTATCAATTCTTGTAATCTCAACGATACACATCGTCCTTGTCGATGAGAGTGATGTGATGATAATAATGACATCCTTATTATATGAGATAAAATATTAACTGACAAAAAAAAATTAACAATCCATGCACGTCCTTATAATATAACACACACACATCATTATCCTCTTCATCGTGATCTTTGAAACTCATATGGATATAAAGGTGATGCACCTGAGGTGATATGATTTTATAGCCAAGCCACGGTAGCATCAGCATCACTTACCTTTATCACCCGAAGCAGAAGGATAAAGAATTAAGAGAAAAAAAAAAGTTTAAAAATCTGAAGAACATGTCAACCCACGGGATGATGAGTCCTAAATTAATGGCAAATAATCTGTCATCACATTGGAACGTATCTGCATGTTGGTTGGTGAATTTCTTCAGCAATTTACTCAACTAAAGGAGTGCGTTTAAAAATTTGATCTTGTTTTATATTCGAATGGCCACGAAAATTTTGAAATTCTTAAATCTTATGTTGCCAAGAATATTGGATGGATTTTAGAAATTCAGATATATCGAACGAGGCAGTGCAAAATTCAATATTCAGCTCTAAGGTTGGCTAATTATAAGCGTTATAAGTGAAACTTAAGTTCTGATCTTCTTAGGCCCGGTTTTTCAGTATTGGGCTTATCCTGACTTAATCTCAGAGCTAATTAATCCCGCGAATAAATTAATCTCGAGGTAACTCAGGAAGCAGGTTTTCAATAAAGGACAAACTCTGATTGAAAATGGCATATTAATGCTGGCATGTCTATTGAAATAAAGCAAATAGCTATACATTCTAATAAAAACAATAATGTAACCAATGGTAACAAGTACATATTATATTATGCCGGAGAATTTTAAGCATAATGTCAAAAATTTTAATTTTATTTAATCCAATCTTAACTCAGACAAGTTTGTGAGTTAACTCGGGCTGTCAAACTAACCAAAAAACGTATTTTCAGAGTTAAGTAGAGGTTTACTCTAACCCTGAGATGATCTCGCACTGAAAAACTGAGCCAGGCCCAGGGTTATACTAATACTGAAAAACTGGGCCTTGCCTTAGAGTTTTGAGGAAAAAAAAATGTATTTACCCACCAGAACGCAGAGACCTCATAAGTCAGACTTTAACGAAAACCTTTAAGTGTGATCAAAATAAAACAAAAAGCCTAGGATGGAATGTTGACTGACTTATGGCCAGTTTCTCCAAGTCCAATTTTGTTCCAATTTTAAAGGCGTCTTAAAAATGCAAGACAAAGAGAACGTTGAAATTTTTCGGTTGATATGCTCTCCTCTCGTTTGCTCTAATGAAAGAGACTCATGTGTGGTGAATAAAAATCCGAGGTTGGCATCAAGTATCTTCATTCACGATACAAGCGAACGAATGGCGACAATTGGCATGAAGTCTAAATTCCACAACTTCAGTATATTCATTAACGCGCCGATGCTTTTACAAAAACGAAGTTTAACGATTCCAAAATGGAATCTACCAGCTCTATAACCAAAAATCATTTAAATTAACCGAAATAGGGTCTTAACGTTCGGTAAACATATTGGGATTTGAAAGAGGACAAAATTTGGTGCTGAGGAGTTCAAGATTCCAAAACGAAGGGGCAATCAAATTGGTCACATGAAAATTGATGGAAGACACTCTTTTAGCATAATAAAAGTACGTACTTTATTAAGAACTAAATTCGACTATAATCTAAATTCGGCTCTTAACTATCTTGTTGGTGCAATTATGTATGAATATAAAATGAAACACTCAGAAGGTCATCAACTATGAGAAGAAAGCACCTACAATCTTAAAAGGCTACAATCCCAAGAGAACGCCAGAGCATGTGCCGACCTATAGTATCCTTAAAGATTGACAGAAATCTAATGACCCTATAGATATTATGACTTTAAGGACTATTCAAACACCCCGAGGTATCTGATTTTATGACTCTAGGCAAAAAAACGAAAATAAAGGCAGGGCCCTCCAGTGGCCTACCAAACACAAGTTGGCTTAAAGCTTTTAAAGGTAGTGAAAGAACACCGTGTTGGTCAATATGAAGACTGTTTTCAATGATGATAATATCAAGGCAAGGAGAAAAACAAGCAATTGCTGGAATACTGGTGCTTTCGAACATTTCAAGAATAAAGAAGCGATCAAAATGAATTTTGTTATAACGAAAAAGAGAAGAAGGTATATGTTCTCATAAAAAAAAAATTGCAACACGAAGTCTGCAAAACGAAATGTGACCTTATTTACAACATCAAGGAGACCAGTGAATTTTACACGAAGGTACACTGTAAATTTTACATACGCGTGTCCTCGCGTAACAAAATGACTCGTTGCAAACTTTTGGTAAAGCTTTATGGTGATATTGTTTCGCTAGGCTCAACTTATTGTTATTCGCCTTGGTATGATTTATACTTAAATCGAATCTTACAACAAGCAGAAATCACTCCAGGTATATTTTGACAGTTTCCCAAACGGACTTTCTTTGGGCTAAGTTAGCTATTAGAAGAATATTTCTTTGCTATTAGAAGAATAAGAGAAGTAGAAAAATTTTTCAAAACACTCATCACCTCAATCTTTCTGCATGGTGCAGAACTTATTTCAATTTTAAAAAATTGCAATAAAATCAAAAATGAGTGTGTATACTGTGTACTCAGGTGAACCTGATGATAACCGTCATAGGGAAAGCACTACATACTGCCCTTTTGAATTATTGGTCCTAAAGGTACACTTATTCAACATTTATAAAATTTATCGTCCTCCTAACTTGCCGGTGAAATTCGCCTTACCTAATTGTCCCCGAATCCTCTGATGGGACATGTAAAACGATTTTCATGGATGATGATAAAAAAATATGTCTTCAACAAACATATCGTCCTTTGGTTAGTCATTTCTCTGCCTAAAGGCGGTCTCATATTGATCTATCTATTCTGCGGTTTTGATTAAGTGTCACCAATTTGTCAAAATATCGCCCTTTGACACTTTGATACTATTTATCTAATACGGTGTGGTGGTGGAATACCTACTATGTGTGTTTGTTCGGGTGGTATCATTTATGGAATTTCAATGATGAAGATGATGCCATATTCATCTTGAATTTTCATACCTGGTAGCTGTTTAAATAAAGAATAAGAATGAGCCATGAAGAATCAATATAATATGATTGTATAGGAAAAGCGAGTTGGAAGGTGATATTATATTGTATATGGATGCGTAATTAATTGCTCCGATGCATGATGGGGACCTTTTCTTAAAAATCGTCGGAGGTCTTTGATGGAATAAAAGATAGACATTGACGAATTGTAAAATGATGTGACACATATATACTTATATGGGTTAAAAAGGTAGTGAACGATAACTTTCGAATGATTTAGATGTCAAATATAATTTAAGTATTGTCATTGCATGTTTGTTTGTTATAAAAGAATGTGTTTCTTTTCTTTATTTAAAGACATATCTTTGAACTTGGATTCCAAGAAATAATAAATGTTTAAGTGATTAAGCGTTAAGCGTTGTAATAAAATTATGTTAATAGTTAAATTTGTTTTGTTCCCTGATGTCAAAAGATTTGTAAGTGCAACTGCCAAGTTTTCACGTGATTAAAACTTAGTATTATAATTATTATTTATTTCTCAAAAAAAATATATTCTACTAGCTGACCCGGCAGACGTTGTTCCTTCTTTTAATTTTTGTATTAAATACTGTTTGATTTAGATAAAATTATATAAAAATTATAGCTGACCCGTCAATTAATTAATTAATTATAAGTAGGGCTTTTAAACATATTTACGTAAGTTAAATTTGCTCCAAAGTATTCATATGTATAAAAAAAAAATGTATATACATTTTTGACAGATTTGTATTGTATGATTTTATTGCCAGCTTAGATGAAGATGAAGGTAATTGTGTTTAATTGTAAATTTTTTCACTAATTTGCAAATCTGCATTTGATGTTCTAAGTCGTTCCTGATGTAATATATCTTCTGCCATTTGATCTTTATGTTTATTCCATAAAGCAGTTGGGTGTTGATGGGAAGCACGTAGACAAAATTATAGAAAACGTATTTGTTTTGCATTTGACGACATCACAGCATCTTCGAGAGTGTTGTCCCAATGATTGTCCAAACATTGACAGTGAAGTGAGAGATTGACTCCTGTGCCTGCACAGCAACCGGTGTCTTCGGACCGGTCCACGGAATCGCAATTTACATTCAAAGTAAATGCACCACATATTCGTCACTCTAGTTAAGGTGTTAATGTTTGCGGGCACCAAATTGAGTGGGTGGCTCGTGCCTTAACCGAGAACTCGCTTCGCCCTTGAATATAAAGGCAACGAAGGCTTATGGCACAGCATCAATATCTTATACAATTATAAGATAGACAAACTTTAGTAGACTGCATAAGTTGACTTTTGTTTTCTTTAACTCGAAATACAATTTTTAATCAAAAATTGAAATCTAGCTAACAGTCATATTACTCCACTCGAAAATTCTGTAAAATTTGTATAATTGTTCTTGAAGAAAAGCTTGCGGATTGTTGCAAAATCAGAATGTCAAAACCGACAGCAGGAGCATCGAGTCAACAGTTAAAAATGACATCGTTCAGTGATGACAAATTGATTCTAAATGTGCTGCGTTCAACCCTGCATGTGAGCGGCGAGCGTCAGAATGGCTGCGCTTAGTTATATGGGCTGCCGCTGAACGACTACGTGGTCACAAGACCACAGCTTCATATGTTTTATTTTTTTTTCGCTGCTCAGAGCAACGCCGCACATTGAGTGTCCGGGGTGTTAAGTAGTAGAGGTGTAAGTCCACTCGTACCCATTCCGATCTTCAAAGTTTCAAGTCCTCTCGTTTGGTTCTTAAATCCGCTGGTGCTATTTCACCATAGTTCAGATTGGTAAGGGGGGCATGCTGATCCCCTGCAACCCCTGCCTGGTCCACTATAGGTTTTGGGGTGGGTGCGACTTTGGGTGGGTGCAAGTAGGTACTGCGGGTCTTAATCCTTTTTTGTAGAGGGTGTTATTGCCACTTTGAAAAGGAAATAATGCCCGCGTTTGTTATTTCCTGTTATAGTGGGAGTTAAGTCCCACGGGCCTTATTTCTGCCCTTATTTCACTCCACCATGTCAATATAGGTGGAGCGAAATAAAAGCCGCGGAATTAAGGTCTTAATTCCCATTTTGAAAGGAAACAACGCCCACACGCATAAATGGCAATTAAATTCGCGGTTGCTATTTCCCCACAGCTTAGATTGGTAAGGGGGACATGCTGTCTTCCCAGCTTACCCCCTGTCTGGCTCAATATAGGATTTGGGGTAAGTGCGATTTTGGCTGGGTTCAAGTAACTATGGTTTTAATGCTTTTTTGTGGCAGGTCTTGTTAACTTTTACAGTGGGAATTAAGACCCACGGGCCTTTATTCCACGGGCCTTATTTCACTGGACCGCTGACGGTGGAATGAAATAAGGGCCGCGGAATTAAAGGCCCGCTTTTCTTAATTCCCACTTTGAAAGGAAACAACGCCCACAGGTTCCTCCCAAAATGGAAATTAAATCCGCGTGTTTTATTTCCAAACACTTGAGATTGGTAAGGGGGGCCATGCTGCCTCCCTGCAACCCCCCTGTTTGGTCCACTATAGAATTTGGTGGATGCGATTTTGGGTGGGTGCAAGTACCACGGGTCTTCATGTTTTTGTGTAGGTTTTTTTTTTGAAAAGGAATTAATGCCCGTGGGTGTTGTTTCCTTTTAAATTGGGAACTAAGACCCGCGGGTTTAAATTCCGCGGCCCTTATTTCACTCTAACCCCTAACCCTGCTGACACATTATTAGTATGGAAAACATTGATAATCGCATGAAAACTTCCTTAAAAAATACGATATAAAAGTTATACGCAAAATTTATAGAAAATCACAGTAATTATAACTAGAACAAATAGAATGGTAGCCAATATTTGTTTTGCGAAAAATATCATTAATAAAACAAGTAATAGCTATACTGTTCCCACTCATTTTAAAATTGCTAAGCATTTCTGATCCGGAATATTTTGTTTCCAAATCATTATTTTTTTTTAAATTATCAGGTTCATCCAATGTTGACCCTATAAACTCTTTGAACTCCATACAAGGTTTTTAATCTTTAATTTTTGCAATCTTACCTTTCATATCATATAAATAAATACAAAAAATCCAAAAGGCTTTGACCCCAAATTTAATAAAAAGATTTTTATAAATGGTTAGGTGCATGTTATGTCATCTGGGCATGCGCATTCCAAAAAAATGCTTATGTGAATTTAAAATTTTCACATCGTTTCTTTGAATATACATTGCTTGACATCAATCGCCCATCAGCACCTACCTTTATGACCTTTTCCCATATAGTCAAACGCAATAATCGATGCCAATCTGTCAATTCGATGTTTTTAACTTGTTTATATTTTTTATTGACTCATTCTCATCAATGATGGCGGTTACAATCTATCAAGATGCTAATGGGGCCAATGATTTTTTGACATTTCTCTATCGCTAATTTTATTTACAATCTTACTTCATAGTCAAAAAATTCCCACTCATCTCATCGTAGACACAAAATAAGAAAACCATCTTAACATGAGTCACATTTGGGTTAAACGAGTATAAAGTTTTAGCTGGAGTTTGTTTCTAATGCCATGTATGTAGATATGAGATGCTTTTTAGAGATTTTCCAGGTTCTCTTAGTCTCTGAATAAGACATCTAATTTGTAATTCAATTTTTATCGAATTGTAATTAATTAACTCGCACATAAATAATTTAATTCATGTATTTTGTTATGTTGCTCTCTATGTGTTGTCACGTGGGCAAGAGATTTGAATATACAATATTTTTTTTTTGTCTCCGGTGAGTGGTGCTGTTAATCAGAGGATTAGATAGTTTTTGGTCTTCTTTAAAAAACGTTGACAACAAAATATAGCGACTTGAATGCATAACGTTAACTTGTATGCAAATGCCATACGTTTTCTTTCCATTTTTGGGGCTTTCGGAGAATCATAAAAAAATAAAAATGTCATAAAGTAGAGCTTATTATTGAATAGTTGATATTGTTATAATAATTTAAAATGAATGGCACATAAACTTTAAGGGTTCAAGATAAAACTTATACTTTGGATTTGTTCAATGGCATAAATAAGCTAGCGAACTTTTATAATGTACATGTGGAGGCGATAAATTTAAAGTCATATATGAATTTAAATTCATTCAGATAAAAAACAGTGGTATATCTAAGTTGACTTCGTTTGTTTTAAGATTTTATTGTTTAAGGTGTGTAGATTAACATTTATGAACATCCACTTTGTTATAGAAAAAGTTCAACGACTTATCGTTTTCTTCTCTTCCGACAATGTAAATAAATGATTTCGATACGAACCATAGCTTTAACATGAACGTTTCTTTGAAATTTATTGCTTTTAATTTGATCAAACTTTGTCACTTCTCATTTCTGTTTACATGGGAAGCATCTTCATTTCTGCTGCCGCTCGCATTCACCTCCATATATCTTTTTTTATTGTCCAACTGTGTGAACTACCAAAAGTTCGTTCCAAGAATGCAAAAAATTCACATATAATGTCTTGGGCAAAGATTCACCGCATCTTTAAGTACATCTTTAAGTACACATGTAGCCAGGACTTTATTAAATAGCAAAAGACTTTAAAAGCTTTTATTCTGTGCACCAACTTTGATTGGGTATACTTCGGTGACTCTTGCGAGGTATTTTGTCTTGCTCGAACATATAGAAGCTAACTTTCCTTCTTAGTCACCCTTGATAAGTTTGGAGATAAGAATCATCGTAACAATGAGTCATTTAAGCCTGATCACGTCTGGCCCAATAGTTTCTTTTCCCGTTTTTGAGTTATTGGTTTCGAGCTACGGAAAGCGGGGTGTTCCATAGCCTCATGTAATGTTCTTCTCCAGCCAGTTCGATCCCTAGCTTGCTGTCTCCAATTTCATACTTCAAGTTGGCGGATATCTTCATCAACATGATCAAACCATCGGATCAGGGGCCTACATTTCCCGTTCCCTACACTACGGCTTGGAGCGTCGATTTTCAATCGCTCTACATGTCCCAACCACCTTCAACGCTGGAAATGTATCTTCTGGACTAGACAACTCATCACAGACTGAATGAAGAGAGGTTTCACCCGATTTTAAAAGAGTTCATGGTTCCGTGCAGGACCGGGAAACATGGAAATGGACTCTTCTTGGTTGCTCTCGATTGGGCTTTGTTTCTAAATTGCTTACTTAATCCAAAGAAACAGCGGTTAGAAAGAGTTAATCTACGTTTGATTTCCACGCTGATGTTGATTGTGATGTTAACAGAAGTGCCCAGGTAAACAAATTCACTTACCACCTCGAAGTTATACCTATCAATGGTCACATTCTGACCAAGTTTTTTGTGTGATTCAACATATACTTCGTCTTACCCTCGTTAACAACAAGACCCATTTTGCTCGCTTTCGACTCAAAATCTGCGAAGGCACCAATAACAGCTCGCTTGCGTCTTCATCGGCTAATCCAAGATGTTGTGAGGATTCGTTGAAGATAGTACCTGAACCTGCTGTTTTGGCATCGGCGTTTTCTATAGTACCTTCTCAAGCTCAATGTCGAAACAGCTACATGACAGTGCATTGCTTTGTCTCATCAGTCATCTGGTGGTTATGAAGGTTTCGGTCGAATCTCTTCCAATTTTGACGAGGCAGCGAGCATTTTCCAATGGCATCCCAATTTTTTATCCGATTGTATTTTTCAATTTGAGCGTTGAAATATCTCAGGAGAATTTCAACGTGCGTCGTTCATGGGGAATCGATCATAAGTTTAAGCGAGGTGCTCGTAGTACATTTCATTGATAGATGGTATCTTTTCGTCTCTCTTCCGAAGAATATAGTTATCATCCACAAAAAGATTATGTTTTGGTTAGCAAATCTCGTGACAATTTTTAATTCTTTGAACGGAAATTGTGAATATAGTTTCGCCCTTGTTCATGTTGACATTCCGCAGATTCTTAATTGGCTAATTTTCATGAGCATCACTATGAGCATTGAGCAGCCGGTGCAGATATACTTTTTTTCTTAAATGGTTTTCATACGTCTGTAAACATACTTTCAGGAATGCTCATCAATGTTTCTTCACTCTGTTCAACATATTGTCACTTAACACGACAATATCATAATATCCCCGAAAAAGTTCTTGATGTCTATTCCCAGTCGCTTGGACTCAATGTATTCAATGTGTATTGGAACATCTTGTATTAACGCTTTCGTTCAAACACCCAAAAAATGAGCCCTGTTTCCAGCTGTTTTGCCAGTTTTTTTGGAAGTACAAGATGTCCGTTCACATACTTATTTCGTTTATCATTGTATTCCAACGTTTCAGCTCTCCACTCTGAAGTTTCCAATAATGTTGCCTTATTTTGGTGGCCCCAAAATCTCTAACTCGTCCATTTGTTCATAATAGTTATATTGATGAAGCATTTAAAAAATGTAGAGAAATAAAACAAAATTCTGATATTTAGGGATCAGTTTTGAAATTTAGGAAAACGCTGTATCTCGAAGAGAAATCACTTTTAGCTAAAAGTAACGATTTTTACGGGTTTTCTAAGGAAACCAACTATAAAAAACGTATTGAAAGAGAGAAAGAAAATTCGGAAAAATTTGGACAAAGCACTTTTAGGCAAAACTAACGATATTTAGGGATCAGTTTTGAAATTTAGGAAAAACGCTGTATCTTGAAGGGAAATAACTTTTAGCTAAAAGTAACGATTTTTACGGGTTTTCTAAAGGGAAACCAACTATAAAAAACATATTTAAAGAGAGAAAGAAAATTCTGAAAAATTTGGATTTTTGAATTTTGGAAAATGCGCTATATCTCGAGAACAAAGCACTTTTAGGCAAAACTAACGATATTTAGGGATCAGTTTTGAAATTTAAGAAAAACGCTGTATCTCGAAGAGAAATCACTTTTAGCTAAAAATACGATTTTTACGGGTTTTCTCAAGGGAAACCAACTATAAAAAACGTATTGAAAGAGAGAAAGAAAATTCTGAAAAATTTGGACAAAGCACTTTTAGGCAAAACTAACGATATTTAGGGATCAGTTTTGAAATTTAGGAAAAACGCTGTATCTCGAAGGGAAATCACTTTTAGCTAAAAGTAACGATTTTTACGGGTTTTCTAAAGGGAAACCAACTATAAAAAACGTATTGAAAGAGAGAAAGAAAATTCTGAAAAATTTGGACAAAGCACTTTTAGGCAAAACTAACGATATTGAGGGATCAGTTTTGAAATTTAGGAAAAACGCTGTATCTTGAAGGGAAATAACTTTTAGCTAAAAGTAACGATTTTTACGGGTTTTCTAAAGGGAAACCAACTATAAAAAACATATTTAAAGAGAGAAAGAAAATTCTGAAAAATTTGGATTTTTGAATTTTGGAAAATGCGCTATATCTCGAGAACAAAGCACTTTTAGGCAAAACTAACGATATTTAGGGATCAGTTTTGAAATTTAGGAAAAACGCTGTATCTTGAAGGGAAATAACTTTTAGCTAAAAGTAACGATTTTTACGGGTTTTCTAAAGGGAAACCAACTATAAAAAACATATTTAAAGAGAGAAAGAAAATTCTGAAAAATTTGGATTTTTGAATTTTGGAAAATGCGCTATATCTCGAGAACAAAGCACTTTTAGGCAAAACTAACGATATTTAGGGATCAGTTTTGAAATTTAGGAAAAACGCTGTATCTTGAAGGGAAATAACTTTTAGCTAAAAGTAACGATTTTTACGGGTTTTCTAAAGGGAAACCAACTATAAAAAACGTATTGAAAGAGAGAAAGAAAATTCTGAAAAATTTGGACAAAGCACTTTTAGGCAAAACTAACGATATTTAGGGATCAGTTTTGAAATTTAGGAAAAACGCTGTATCTTTAAGGGAAATAACTTTTAGCTAAAAGTAACGATTTTTACGGGTTTTCTAAAGGGAAACCAACTATAAAAAACATATTTAAAGAGAGAAAGAAAATTCTGAAAAATTTGGATTTTTGAATTTTGGAAAATGCGCTATACCTCGAGAACAAAGCACTTTTAGGCAAAACTAACGATATTTAGGGATCAGTTTTGAAATTTAGGAAAAACGCTGTATCTTGAAGGGAAATAACTTTTAGCTAAAAGTAACGATATTTACGGGTTTTCTAAAGGGAAACCAACTATAAAAAACGTATTGAAAGAGAGAAAGAAAATTCTGAAAAATTTGGATTTTTGAATTTTGGAAAATGCGCTTTATCTCGAGAACAAAGCACTTTTAGGCAAAACTAACGATATTTAGGGATCAGTTTTGAAATTTAGAAAAAACGCTGTATCTTGAAGGGAAATAACTTTTAGCTAAAAGTAACGATTTTTATGGGTTTTCTAAAGGGAAACCAACTATAAAAAACATATTTAAAAAGAGAAAGAAAATTCTGAAAATTTTGGATTTTCGAATTTTGGAAAAAGCGCTTTATCTCGAGAAGAAAGCACTTTTAGGCAAAACTAACGATATTTAGGGATCAGTTTTGAAATTTAGGAAAAACGCTGTATCTCGAAGGGAAATCACTTTAAGCTAAAATTAATGATTTTTACGGGTTTTCTAAAGGGAAACCAACTATAAAAAACATATTTAAAGAGAGAAAGAAAATTCTGAAAAATTTGGATTTTTGATTTTTGGAAAATGCGCTTTATCTCGAGAACAAAGCACTTTTAGGCAAAACTAACGATATTTAGGGATCAGTTTTGAAATTTAGGAAAAACGCTGTATCTCGAAGAGAAACTTTTAGCTAAAAGTAACGATTTTTACGGGTTTTCTAAAGGGAAACCAACTATAAAAAAACATATATAAAGAGAGAAAGAAAATTCTGAAAGATTTTGATTTTTGAATTTTGGAAAATGCGCTTTATCTCGAGAACAAAGCACTTTTAGGCAAAACTAACAATATTTAGGGATCAGTTTTGAAATTTAGGAAAAACGCTGTATCTTGAAGGGAAATAACTTTTAGCTACAAGTAACTATTTTTACGGGTTTTCTAAAGGGAAACCAACTATAAAAAACGTATTGAAAGAGAGAAAGAAAATTCTGAAAAATTTGGATTTTTGATTTTTGGAAAATGCGCTTTATCTCGAGAACAAAGCACTTTTAGGCAAAACTAACGATATTTAGGGATCAGTTTTGAAATTTAGGAAAAACGCTGTATCTCGAAGAGAAATCACTTTTAGCTAAAAGTAACGATTTTTACGGGTTTTCTAAAGGGAAACCAACTATAAAAAAACATATATAAAGAGAGAAAGAAAATTCTGAAATATTTTGATTTTTGAATTTTGGAAAATGCGCTTTATCTCGAGAACAAAGCACTTTTAGGCAAAACTAACGATATTTAGGGATCAGTTTTGAAATTTAGAAAAAAACGCTGTATCTTGAAGGGAAATAACTTTTAGCTAAAAGTAACGATTTTTACGGGTTTTCTAAAGGGAAACCAACTATAAAAAAACCTATATAAAGAGAGAAAGAAAATTCTGAAAAATTTGGATTTTTGAATTTTGGAAAAAGCGCTATATCTCGAGAAGAAAGCACTTTTAGGCAAAACTAACGATATTTAGGGATCAGTTTTGAAATTTAGAAAAAACGCTGTATCTTGAAGGGAAATAACTTTTAGCTAAAAGTAACGATTTTTATGGGTTTTCTAAAGGGAAACCAACTATAAAAAACATATTTAAAAAGAGAAAGAAAATTCTGAAAATTTTGGATTTTCGAATTTTGGAAAAAGCGCTTTATCTCGAGAAGAAAGCACTTTTAGGCAAAACTAACGATATTTAGGGATCAGTTTTGAAATTTAGGAAAAACGCTGTATCTCGAAGGGAAATCACTTTAAGCTAAAATTAATGATTTTTACGGGTTTTCTAAAGGGAAACCAACTATAAAAAACATATTTAAAGAGAGAAAGAAAATTCTGAAAAATTTGGATTTTTGATTTTTGGAAAATGCGCTTTATCTCGAGAACAAAGCACTTTTAGGCAAAACTAACGATATTTAGGGATCAGTTTTGAAATTTAGGAAAAACGCTGTATCTCGAAGAGAAATCACTTTTAGCTAAAAGTAACGATTTTGCGGGTTTTCTAAAGGGAAACCAACTATAAAAAACATATTTAAAGAGAGAAAGAAAATTCTGAAAAATTTGGATTTTTGAATTTTGGAAAATGCGCTATACCTCGAGAACAAAGCACTTTTAGGCAAAACTAACGATATTTAGGGATCAGTTTTGAAATTTAGGAAAAACGCTGTATCTTGAAGGGAAATAACTTTTAGCTAAAAGTAACGATTTTTACGGGTTTTCTAAAGGGAAACCAACTATAAAAAACGTATTGAAAGAGAGAAAGAAAATTCTGAAAAATTTGGATAAAGCACTTTTAGGCAGAACTAACGATATTTAGGGATCAGTTTTGAAATTTAGGAAAAACGCTGTATCTTGAAAGGAAATAACTTTTAGCTAAAAGTAACGATTTTTACGGGTTTTCTAAAGGGAAACCAACTATAAAAAACGTATTGAAAGAGAGAAAGAAAATTCTGAAAAATTTGGATTTTTGAATTTTGGAAAATGCGCTATATCTCGAGAACAAAGCACTTTTAGGCAAAACTAACGATATTTAGGGATCAGTTTTGAAATTTAGGAAAAACGCTGTATCTCATAGGGAAATCACTTTTAGCTAAAAGTAACGATTTTTACGGGTTTTCTAAAGGGAAACCAACTATAAAAAACATATTTAAAGAGAGAAAGAAAATTCTGAAAATTTTGGATTTTCGAATTTTGGAAAAAGCGCTTTATCTCGAGAAGAAAGCACTTTTAGGCAAAACTAACGATTTTAGGGATCAGTTTTGAAATTTAGGAAAAACGCTGTATCTCGAAGGGAAATCACTTTAAGCTAAAAGTAATGATTTTTACGGGTTTTCTAAAGGGAAACCAACTATAAAAAACGTATTGAAAGAGAGAAAAAATATTCTGAAAAATTTGGATTTTTGAATTTTGGAAAATGCGCTTTATCTCGAGAACAAAGCACTTTTAGGCAAAACTAACGATATTTAGGGATCAGTTTTGAAATTTAGGAAAAACGCTGTATCTTGAAGGGAAATAACTTTTAGCTACAAGTAACTATTTTTACGGGTTTTCTAAAGGGAAACCAACTATAAAAATCGTATTGAAAGAGAGAAAGAAAATTCTGAAAAATTTGGATTTTTGATTTTTGGAAAATGCGCTTTATCTCGAGAACAAAGCACTTTTAGGCAAAACTAACGATATTTAGGGATCAGTTTTGAAATTTAGGAAAAACGCTGTATCTCGAAGAGAAATCACTTTTAGCTAAAAGTAACGATTTTTACGGGTTTTCTAAAGGGAAACCAACTATAAAAAAACATATATAAAGAGAGAAAGAAAATTCTGAAAGATTTTGATTTTTGAATTTTGGAAAATGCGCTTTATCTCGAGAACAAAGCACTTTTAGGCAAAACTAACGATATTTAGGGATCAGTTTTGAAATTTAGGAAAAACGCTGTATCTTGAAGGGAAATAACTTTTAGCTAAAAGTAACGATTTTTACGGGTTTTCTAAAGGGAAACCAACTATAAAAAAACCTATATAAAGAGAGAAAGAAAATTCTGAAAAATTTGGATTTTTGAATTTTGGAAAAAGCGCTATATCTCGAGAAGAAAGCACTTTTAGGCAAAACTAACGATATTTAGGGATCAGTTTTGAAATTTAGAAAAAACGCTGTATCTTGAAGGGAAATAACTTTTAGCTAAAAGTAACGATTTTTATGGGTTTTCTAAAGGGAAACCAACTATAAAAAACATATTTAAAAAGAGAAAGAAAATTCTGAAAATTTTGGATTTTCGAATTTTGGAAAAAGCGCTTTATCTCGAGAAGAAAGCACTTTTAGGCAAAACTAACGATATTTAGGGATCAGTTTTGAAATTTAGGAAAAACGCTGTATCTCGAAGGGAAATCACTTTAAGCTAAAATTAATGATTTTTACGGGTTTTCTAAAGGGAAACCAACTATAAAAAACATATTTAAAGAGAGAAAGAAAATTCTGAAAAATTTGGGTTTTTGATTTTTGGAAAATGCGCTTTATCTCGAGAAGAAAGCACTTTTAGGCAAAACTAACGATATTTAGGGATCAGTTTTGAAATTTAGGAAAAACGCTGTATCTCATAGGGAAATCACTTTTAGCTAAAAGTAACGATTTTTATGGGTTTTCTAAAGGGAAACCAACTATAAAAAACATATTTAAAAAGAGAAAGAAAATTCTGAAAATTTTGGATTTTCGAATTTTGGAAAAAGCGCTTTATCTCGAGAAGAAAGCACTTTTAGGCAAAACTAACGATATTTAGGGATCAGTTTTGAAATTTAGGAAAAACGCTGTATCTCGAAGGGAAATCACTTTAAGCTAAAATTAATGATTTTTACGGGTTTTCTAAAGGGAAACCAACTATAAAAAACATATTTAAAGAGAGAAAGAAAATTCTGAAAAATTTGGGTTTTTGATTTTTGGAAAATGCGCTTTATCTCGAGAACAAAGCACTTTTAGGCAAAACTAACGATATTTAGGGATCAGTTTTGAAATTTAGGAAAAACGCTGTATCTTGAAGGGAAATAACTTTTAGCTACAAGTAACTATTTTTACGGGTTTTCTAAAGGGAAACCAACTATAAAAATCGTATTGAAAGAGAGAAAGAAAATTCTGAAAAATTTGGATTTTTGATTTTTGGAAAATGCGCTTTATCTCGAGAACAAAGCACTTTTAGGCAAAACTAACGATATTTAGGGATCAGTTTTGAAATTTAGGAAAAACGCTGTATCTCGAAGAGAAATCACTTTTAGCTAAAAGTAACGATTTTTACGGGTTTTCTAAAGGGAAACCAACTATAAAAAAACATATATAAAGAGAGAAAGAAAATTCTGAAAGATTTTGATTTTTGAATTTTGGAAAATGCGCTTTATCTCGAGAACAAAGCACTTTTAGGCAAAACTAACGATATTTAGGGATCAGTTTTGAAATTTAGGAAAAACGCTGTATCTTGAAGGGAAATAACTTTTAGCTAAAAGTAACGATTTTTACGGGTTTTCTAAAGGGAAACCAACTATAAAAAAACCTATATAAAGAGAGAAAGAAAATTCTGAAAAATTTGGATTTTTGAATTTTGGAAAAAGCGCTATATCTCGAGAAGAAAGCACTTTTAGGCAAAACTAACGATATTTAGGGATCAGTTTTGAAATTTAGAAAAAACGCTGTATCTTGAAGGGAAATAACTTTTAGCTAAAAGTAACGATTTTTATGGGTTTTCTAAAGGGAAACCAACTATAAAAAACATATTTAAAAAGAGAAAGAAAATTCTGAAAATTTTGGATTTTCGAATTTTGGAAAAAGCGCTTTATCTCGAGAAGAAAGCACTTTTAGGCAAAACTAACGATATTTAGGGATCAGTTTTGAAATTTAGGAAAAACGCTGTATCTCGAAGGGAAATCACTTTAAGCTAAAATTAATGATTTTTACGGGTTTTCTAAAGGGAAACCAACTATAAAAAACATATTTAAAGAGAGAAAGAAAATTCTGAAAAATTTGGGTTTTTGATTTTTGGAAAATGCGCTTTATCTCGAGAACAAAGCACTTTTAGGCAAAACTAACGATATTTAGGGATCAGTTTTGAAATTTAGGAAAAACGCTGTATCTTGAAGGGAAATAACTTTTAGCTACAAGTAACTATTTTTACGGGTTTTCTAAAGGGAAACCAACTATAAAAATCGTATTGAAAGAGAGAAAGAAAATTCTGAAAAATTTGGATTTTTGATTTTTGGAAAATGCGCTTTATCTCGAGAACAAAGCACTTTTAGGCAAAACTAACGATATTTAGGGATCAGTTTTGAAATTTAGGAAAAACGCTGTATCTCATAGGGAAATCACTTTTAGCTAAAAGTAACGATTTTTATGGGTTTTCTAAAGGGAAACCAACTATAAAAAACATATTTAAAAAGAGAAAGAAAATTCTGAAAATTTTGGATTTTCGAATTTTGGAAAAAGCGCTTTATCTCGAGAAGAAAGCACTTTTAGGCAAAACTAACGATATTTAGGGATCAGTTTTGAAATTTAGGAAAAACGCTGTATCTCGAAGGGAAATCACTTTAAGCTAAAATTAATGATTTTTACGGGTTTTCTAAAGGGAAACCAACTATAAAAAACATATTTAAAGAGAGAAAGAAAATTCTGAAAAATTTGGGTTTTTGATTTTTGGAAAATGCGCTTTATCTCGAGAACAAAGCACTTTTAGGCAAAACTAACGATATTTAGGGATCAGTTTTGAAATTTAGGAAAAACGCTGTATCTTGAAGGGAAATAACTTTTAGCTACAAGTAACTATTTTTACGGGTTTTCTAAAGGGAAACCAACTATAAAAATCGTATTGAAAGAGAGAAAGAAAATTCTGAAAAATTTGGATTTTTGATTTTTGGAAAATGCGCTTTATCTCGAGAACAAAGCACTTTTAGGCAAAACTAACGATATTTAGGGATCAGTTTTGAAATTTAGGAAAAACGCTGTATCTCGAAGAGAAATCACTTTTAGCTAAAAGTAACGATTTTTACGGGTTTTCTAAAGGGAAACCAACTATAAAAAAACATATATAAAGAGAGAAAGAAAATTCTGAAAGATTTTGATTTTTGAATTTTGGAAAATGCGCTTTATCTCGAGAACAAAGCACTTTTAGGCAAAACTAACGATATTTAGGGATCAGTTTTGAAATTTAGGAAAAACGCTGTATCTTGAAGGGAAATAACTTTTAGCTAAAAGTAACGATTTTTACGGGTTTTCTAAAGGGAAACCAACTATAAAAAAACCTATATAAAGAGAGAAAGAAAATTCTGAAAAATTTGGATTTTTGAATTTTGGAAAAAGCGCTATATCTCGAGAAGAAAGCACTTTTAGGCAAAACTAACGATATTTAGGGATCAGTTTTGAAATTTAGAAAAAACGCTGTATCTTGAAGGGAAATAACTTTTAGCTAAAAGTAACGATTTTTATGGGTTTTCTAAAGGGAAACCAACTATAAAAAACATATTTAAAAAGAGAAAGAAAATTCTGAAAATTTTGGATTTTCGAATTTTGGAAAAAGCGCTTTATCTCGAGAAGAAAGCACTTTTAGGCAAAACTAACGATATTTAGGGATCAGTTTTGAAATTTAGGAAAAACGCTGTATCTCGAAGGGAAATCACTTTAAGCTAAAATTAATGATTTTTACGGGTTTTCTAAAGGGAAACCAACTATAAAAAACATATTTAAAGAGAGAAAGAAAATTCTGAAAAATTTGGGTTTTTGATTTTTGGAAAATGCGCTTTATCTCGAGAACAAAGCACTTTTAGGCAAAACTAACGATATTTAGGGATCAGTTTTGAAATTTAGGAAAAACGCTGTATCTTGAAGGGAAATAACTTTTAGCTAAAAGTAACGATTTTTACGGGTTTTCTAAAGGGAAACCAACTATAAAAAAACCTATATAAAGAGAGAAAGAAAATTCAGAAAAATTTGGATTTTTGAATTTTGGAAAAAGCGCTATATCTCGAGAAGAAAGCACTTTTAGGCAAAACTAACGATATTTAGGGATCAGTTTTGAAATTTAGAAAAAACGCTGTATCTTGAAGGGAAATAACTTTTAGCTAAAAGTAACGATTTTTATGGGTTTTCTAAAGGGAAACCAACTATAAAAAACATATTTAAAAAGAGAAAGAAAATTCTGAAAATTTTGGATTTTCGAATTTTGGAAAAAGCGCTTTATCTCGAGAAGAAAGCACTTTTAGGCAAAACTAACGATATTTAGGGATCAGTTTTGAAATTTAGGAAAAACGCTGTATCTTGAAGGGAAATAACTTTTAGCTACAAGTAACTATTTTTACGGGTTTTCTAAAGGGAAACCAACTATAAAAAACGTATTGAAAGAGAGAAAGAAAATTCTGAAAAATTTGGATTTTTGATTTTTGGAAAATGCGCTTTATCTCGAGAACAAAGCACTTTTAGGCAAAACTAACGATATTTAGGGATCAGTTTTGAAATTTAGGAAAAACGCTGTATCTCGAAGAGAAATCACTTTTAGCTAAAAGTAACGATTTTTACGGGTTTTCTAAAGGGAAACCAACTATAAAAAAACATATATAAAGAGAGAAAGAAAATTTTGAAAGATTTTGATTTTTGAATTTTGGAAAATGCGCTTTATCTCGAGAACAAAGCACTTTTAGGCAAAACTAACGATATTTAGGGATCAGTTTTGAAATTTAGGAAAAACGCTGTATCTTGAAGGGAAATAACTTTTAGCTAAAAGTAACGATTTTTACGGGTTTTCTAAAGGAAACCAACTATAAAAAAAACATATATAAAGAGAGAAAGAAAATTCTGAAAGATTTTGATTTTTGAATTTTGGAAAATGCGCTTTATCTCGAGAACAAAGCACTTTTAGGCAAAACTAACGATATTTAGGGATCAGTTTTGAAATTTAGGAAAAACGCTGTATCTCGAAGGGAAATCACTTTAAGCTACAAGTAACTATTTTTACGGGTTTTCTAAGGGGAAACTAACTATAAAAAACGTATTGAAAGAGAGAAAGAAAATTCTGAAAAATTTGGATTTTTGAATTTTGGAAAATGCGCTTTATCTCGAGAAGAAAGCACTTTTAGGCAAAACTAACGGAAAACCACATAATCGCACCCTTTTAACCTGACTTATGGAGTTTCCTGCCAATTAAGTTTTACTTGGCTATGTACCTTCCTGCCATAATATTCTTTAAAAGTTCGATTAAGTTAATAATTAATTCGCTAATTGATAACTAATTCAACTCTCATGTACACCACCAGCTCTAACCGATTATAGCTATCACATCACAAATGTCACATTCTTTCCATGCCGCTCAGTTCTTTTGTCTTTTGATGTTTTGTCAACCATGAGTGGTTGCAACTCCACACACACTCATCAAACATAAGATCGCTTTCACTCAACAACCTATTAATTATATTTTAACCAAAAAGATTCCCAAATATTCAAGCGTCTTGTGGTCGTGTGTGTAAAGAAAACTGAAATTTAACTGCTTGAACGCATATGTCCGGGTATCAGCCCACTTCCTTTTAAGTCTACCTTATATATGACAGAAATCATTGACCGAATTTTCCCGCGCCTTCTTAAATATTATTTGGGGAGAAAATCTTATACTCTTGTCATCTTTAAAAAAAAAAAAACAAAAATTACCATCTGCGGGATCAATCAAACGAAAACATGGCGCAGGCTACCTAATTTCATTTAATTTGTATCTATTGCTCTCGCGATCTCTAAAAAACTGACTTTAATTTGCTAAAGTCACGCGACATCTATTGTCGGTATAATTGTTTTCTATATTTTTGTCCATGATCATAGTTTTGGTTGAGGTGAGCAACAAACAGATATTAACGAACCTACATCTGGAACAGAATGTTTTTTTTTTTATTTTTGTTGGGTTTCTCTATCATCTCGATGGTTATTATAACTGTTGTCACAGACCCATTTATACGAATAAAATCGAATTCAAGGGTCCCCGGCACTTTATCGAGGCATAAAGGTGAACAATTAACAGTTGTGGTTAGATTCAGATATATTCTGATAAAAGTTGCGTGTTTCTTGGATTCTAATGTTATTTTTTGTTACCCATAAAAGTTAAAGGAAATTGTCATGCATCGGAAGCACCTGGATTCGTTCTATAGGGATTATGAGAAAAATATAGGGTAAGATTTGGAGGACTCTGATGTACCCCTCTGAGTAGGATCTGACATAAGTGATAGTCAAAGAAGATACAAATTCGTTTTAAGTTAACTATCATACCAGAAACGAATCTATTTTAAGATATTAACATATTTTTGTTAATAAAATTTTATGAGACGTCTTTTGTCTGTCGATTTCGATACGCGAGCATAAGAAGGTCACATCAGCATGATGATGATGGAGACATCAGCAGTTCACATCGTCAGTCACAGATTTTGGGAAGAAAAGTTTTATAGCTTTCCAATCACTTAGTGATCAATTTGGTTCTCTGTTTTATATTGATCGTAGTGCCCCGTGACGTGGTGGTTAGTTTGTCGGGCTATCACGCCGGAGGTCTGGGTTCGAGCCCAGCTTCGAGAACACCTTGTTTTTGCAGGGGCACTGCCTCTTGCGAGGAAGTGACAAATCCTCCAAGAATATCATTGTCATGAAAAGTTCATCTCACCTTAGTCGTTCGGATTCGACGTTAAATTGTTGGTCCCCTCCAATCCTGATGTAGAACTAATAACGCACACAAAAGAATTGGTTGAGAGTTAAGTCACTAGGCCGTGGTGCCACTAATTTTTGTTTTTATATTGATCCTTGTATAACCATCAGCTGACCTTTTGTGAGATTTTATGTTTGAACGGAATGTTTCCGATTTGACTAGCACGTTGGCGTTGCAAAAATCAACAAACTGATCTCGATTGTCATTTCGTTTATGCTTTTGGTTGACCTGTCAAACCTTTGCGCTTAGATCCTCCATCACGGTTGTAAAGTCTCAACTCGTCGAAATTCTAAGAACCGCCCTATGTTGACTGTAAAATTCGTTCATTTTGGATTTTTCACTTATTATATTTATAGGTATGTTGAAATAACGGTTATTTCACTAGAATAACCCAATTAGCGCTTTGTGCGCCGTTTTGATACCAAAAACTTATGAGACCTATCATTTTATAGCGGTTGAGACTACGTTATGATGTTTTCCAGGGAATGTGTTGTAAGGAGTTTGTCACTTTGGCATCCATCGCAAAAAGGCAAGTGATCCTCGGACGCCTAGCTTAGCTGTCCGTATACCCCACCAGTCAATATATGCCCGGCAGTTAGCTCCGCTATGGCTGGCTTTTCAATGTGCTCAACTGGACAGGGTTCTGGATGACTAAGGGTACGCCGGACTGTCCATCAGGTTATCCATTTTTAGAAAAAGATATGGTTCCCGCTGTTACCATTATATGCCTGCACGGCTATGAGTATGGTTTCGGCGCAAATTTTCAAAGTTCTCCTGATTCATATTGCCAATTTGAGAAGGATACTTCTTTAAGGTATTAGAAATGCGTTTCTATGGAAGTAAGTCTCTTCGTTACCAACTTCCTAATGAAAACAAGAGATCCTCGGATACCTCACCAAAAGGGTAGTCGTCCATTACTACCACCAGGCTATATGCCAAGGCAAATTAGCTTCGATATGGCTGTCTTGGCTCGTTGTACGAGATTAGATGATATGGTGGCAGCGTTATTGGCTTCGATGGTAGCCTGTCTATCTATAAATAAAGCGGTATTTCGATTTTGATTTGGATCTTGCTTTAGTATTTTTCATGCTTCTTTGATTGCAGCAGTTACACCTAAAAACGAAGCTCGGAAGCCGTAAAGATTTAGACACATTAAGTTCCTCGGAAAAAACATCTGCTTTAAGCCATAGCACTGAATGGCAGTGATTTTTCCTGATTTACTCTGAAATCTGTCTATCAGTATCGAATTGTTAATGAGGTTCCAAGCTATAACACTTACATATTTGACGAACCTTTGGGGTCATCACCAGTCCGATGCCGGAATAGCGGGAGCTTCCAGAGTAAGCGGGAGCTTAAGAGTAAAAATAAAGAAAGTATGCTATTCGAGGGTAAATCCACTCTCGATGTAAATCCACTTCTGCATTCATCTATCTTACTTCGCTCATTTCCAAGATTTCTTAGTTACGATGAAATGTAGGAATTCTCTCTCACTCATCTTGGAAGAATATGGCGTAAATGTGCCCTCCTTCGCAGTTGTCGAGAAGAATTTGAACATTTCAGAACTTTGGTAGTATAGTGCCGAATCTATAGCGGTTGTTTCTTTTACATGTAGTGATTGCCGATCTGACATACAACCCTCAATCCCACAGCTCCTTGCCAAGAACTGAAAATCCTTACTGAACTCATCAGTTCTAATAATTCAAAAGTAGCTCATTTAATGTTTTTTGGCTTCGAGACTTTTGGTGACACCGTTGATTCTATACGTTTAAATTCATCCACGCTTAACATCTTTCTGATTACCTCGTCCAAGACTTCAGCAGAATTATACATCCAGTCACTTCCGATAGAGCATTATGTTTACCTTTTTTCGGACAGAAACAACAGTCTTCACAGCTTACTATACAGTTTTGTGACTGGTATGGACTGTACTGTAAAAAAAAGAAGGTATCTGAAATAAAATCCGAAAAATTCCCAGAGGTTAGCAAAAACTTTAAGAATTGAACATCGGTTGTGGAGTTTCGGTACAAAAGTGATACACTTATGCATTTT
Organism: Baccha elongata; assembly: GCA_951217065.1. Taxonomy (NCBI): domain Eukaryota; kingdom Metazoa; phylum Arthropoda; class Insecta; order Diptera; family Syrphidae; genus Baccha; species Baccha elongata. The sequence continues at coordinate 47,865,715 of OX578274.1, forward strand.
TTAGAAAGAAAAGAAAGAAGACTTCTGATCTCGATGGCCCTAGCCTTCTATTTGAGGTATCGAACACGTTATTTATCGCTGCAGCCAAGCATATTTGTATCAGAGCAAACTACACAAAATCAAGAAATAACTTTTAACCATCAAGTACATCTTCCATAGCATCTTTAGATTAAAATCGATGGAAGTGATTCTCCATCACCTTGAGACAAAATCTCTTCCAACACATAAAGAGATCTTATCGATATTATATAGCAATCCTTTAACATAAGCAACTTTTTGGTCTTTTGATTCTTCACTTATTCCAAACGACCGAACAACGATCGATCCGAATACTTATCTTGGTTTTACGACTTAACCGAATAAAAATATTGCACACCGTGTAGTGCGTAGTTTATTGGGAGGACGTGTCCATTCCAGATCGCAACCTATGGCTGTTGCCACTACAATTTCCAATGATATAATGAAAATGGTCATTTACGTTTATTGGCAGATCTCTGCAAACCTCAAGCACATACGTATATCTATAGTATCGCTCCACTTAGAACAACTCATGATGCAGCTCATCGAGGCATCGGGTGACCGTTGCGGCATCAACAGCGGTGGTGGCTTATCCCGAGCAATTTTTCTTGCAACGCGTCCACAGTGACGACAACGTCTCACATACACACTCAAATAACCAACAAACTACACCCAGCAGATAAATACTGAATTTATGGCTTAATTTGACTTGAAAGACCAGACCACAACATTCAAGTCCATTCACAAGTTTTGCTCTTTTGGTCCTCGAGCATACAGAATATACTCGTATACCTATGTCTGTCCATTGCGCGCAAGATTTCCTTACTCTGATGATGGTAGATGATGGTTGTTGCATCCACTTCTCTCATGGTCCGAATTAATTTATCGGTTAATTTCGTTCACAAATTGCGCGCACATGGGCGGTTGGTTTGGCCAAAGCTTCTGGATGCCAACAGGGTTTATCTATAAGTGCGGGGGCTGTTGAACTATGAGATTTATGTGTGACAACATTGAAGAGAATAAATTTGCCAGAAATTAGAGTTCTTCCTTGTGCCATCGTAGCGCTCAGTATAGAATGCTGTACTGTATTACATGCCATCCACATAATTGACTGATGTTGGGTGTTGTGGAAGAAGAATGCGATGTGAAAATTACTTGAACTTGTAAATCGTTATCTATAGGAAAAACGGAACAAAATTTCAGAGAAAATAAAATTCGAAGACATAGGTGGATTTTTAAGCAGGAAATACACATACACGATGCAATTATGATACCAACTTGAGATAATATAGCGATATTGCAAGAGATCACTCTTACGATTAAGTATAGTATAGTTAAGATTTCATTTCATCGTCAACAGGTCCAGCCAGATACTGGCTTACGCAGACGACATCGACATCATCGGAAGAACCGAGCAAGCTGTACACGATTCCTTCATCCAAATCGAACAGGCGGCACAAAATCTGGGGCTGCACATTAGTGAAGGTAAAACAAAGTACATGGTGACGTCGAATGCGAGAGGAACAGTTGGTCAAACAATCAAGGTAGCGGAGCACGAATTTGAAGTGGTGCAATCCTTTAAATACCTTGGGTCAATAGTAGCAGCCGATAACAATATAGAAGAAGAAATACGCGGGCGGCTTCTCAAATCCAACAGAGCCTACTACAGTCTGTCAAAGCTCTTCAAATCCAGAAATCTCACCATTACTTCAAAACTGCTGCTGTACAAGACCATCATGGTCCTGTCAGTACTCACATATGGATCCGAGACTTGGGTGCTTAGCAAAAGGCACTCCGACCTCTTAGCTGCGTTCGAGAGAAAAGTCTTAAGGAGAATTGTTGGCCCCATATGTGAGGAAGGACGATTCCGAAGACGGTACAATCATGAATTGTACGCAATCTACCTTGAAGCAGATATCGTGACAAAAATTAGGCACTTTAGACTCCGGTGGGCAGGGCACCTAGCACTCGCATGAGCAAAGAGGAACCTGCTCGGAAAGTTCTTTGTGGTACATTCTATGGCAGACGACAGCGTTGTAGACCATGCCTGCACTGGAGAGATGACATAGACTCGGACGTCCGAAACATTGGGGTGCGCAACTGGATGGCGTCGGCTCAAGACCGGGATAGGTGGAGAGACTTTTTGATGGAGGCCATGACCGGACCCCAGTTGTCGAGCCGATGATGATGATGATGGATGATGTATTGATAAAAACCAACAACAATCTGTTTTATGCAGGAATTATATCTATGGCTATTTTTCGGCGGTCAAGCCGATCATCAAACTCCTTTAGTGATGCTGATCTACGTTTGAAACACAGATTTTTATAATTTATTGTTTAAAACAACTCACACAATTATTTTCCGATTCTTTTATTCTTTGCTTTTACCTATATGAATTACATCTATGAAATACTTTATAGTTGCATAATTATCAGCACCAAGGAAAATTATACATTATGCAGCAATTTCGTGGGACCCTGTCGTGCCTCTTATTTTCATTGATTTTCTATTTTATAACAGAGTAGACAGTGGAAGACATTTTCCAAAGCCCATGGCACTGCTAATTCCTTAACAACCCTTTAATGTTCATTTTGAAAAGAAGGTAAATATAGCTGCTATAATCGGTTGGCTACGAAAGAAACCCTACATCTTCAAGCTCAACGGTTGATGGTTGCATTCAATGGATCAAATATCGGCTGGTTAGTTATGTTTGCGAATTGTTTAATGGGCGTGACAACGTGGGAATGTTTTTAAGCTAAGAAAAGTCCGGCTTCGTCGCACGTTATTGCTATTGTGGCTGATGCTCTTGGGCTTGAAACAATACGCACATGTCTTGCATCGCATAGTTTTATCGCACTATTGTGCGTGTAACTTAAGGAATTTTGAAAAATGTTTTTATGACTGATATTGCTATCAAATTCTTAAAAAAAGCACGGTATGAATGAAGACAGACGTACAGAATTTCTCAACCAACAGTTTAACTTGTGTAAGGTTCATGTTTAAGAATTTAAGAAGCTATTGCATTTATATAACATAATATAGAACATCTAACTATACAAAAGCGAATATACTGGTAAGGTTTTTTTCTAATTTATTCCTGTTAGAGAATTTTAATAGGAAGCATATTTGATGATATTAAATTACTTTTAATGAAGCTAGAATCCTGGTTGACGCAATTTAGACCACCAAAAAGCTTAAAAATGTTAACCACATCAAATTTACATCTGATTGATGTTAAAATATCTACTTGAAAATACATATAGCATGACATAAATATAATTACATGGTTTATTAAATTAACATACCGATTTGTCAAAGAAAACAAACGTTTTAATTAAATAAATAGCACGACTTGCTTGTGGTAAGTTACTTTCGTTTTGACGACTGGAAAAATCATTTGAACGATTGTATGGAAAAAAATATTGTCGGCAAAAATTCAATTACATAAAATGTTATCAAAATTGATTGTATTATTTTTCGAGAAAAATAGAATTATCGGTTTAAAAAAAAACTTTTTCATATATTCCTTTTTTTCAATTTTTTTTTTGCAGTATTATTTAAATTTAGCATTAAATTTAGAACATTAAGGCCCGTTTTCTCATTCGCTTGCACAAACTTCAAAGTTAATCATAAATGTGCTTTTTGGATGAATTTAGCTTCAGAATTCAGAAAAAAAAAAATTGGTTTTATCCCACCCGGAAGTTAAATTTTACTAAAAAAAAAAAAAAAAACAAACACCTAAAATATTGATAAACTTCAAATAATAGAGCAAAAAAACGTAATATAGTTTATGTCGAACATAAGAATTAATTTTAACTTAGTTATGTTGTAGATTTATGAAGATTATGAGCAAACGGGCCTTTTTCGTTAAAATCATTGCAGCCGTTCAAAAGATAGCCGGATAGATAGATCAGATAGAGTCTTTTGGGGTAAGAGTGCGCAGTGATATTTTCTCCGTTAACAAAAGAATTTAAGAATTTTTGTAAATGCAGAAATGAGTGTTTAATGAACCTTCGAGAAACGACATGGTCCGATAAAACAATTATTTTCTCAAATCAAGATAAAACGAAGAACAAAAAAAATCGTGTTTCGTTAAAAAAAAAAAAACAATGTGTTTGTGTGTGAAAGACGCGAGGGAGCTCAATTCATTATAAGTGCTATACATATATGCATAAAGTAAAAATATATTTGTTATGTTTTTTGGAAAAAAAATTGTGTTTGTGTTTTCTATGTCAGGAATTTTTATGTCTAGAAAAAATATTACCGACTAGAGTGCGCAGCTTGTGTGTGTGTGTAAGAGTGCGCACTTTTACCTGTACCTTTCGAACTTCGCACTCTTATCCCATATGTACCAATAAACATGTTGATTTATATGGATATGGGAATCTTAGTTCTTGAAGCTGCATCAAACGTTTTATCTTCATCACAGATCGCAAGAACTTGTTCGGTAGACCCCGAACACATCGATATTCATAACTTCGTCAGACACCAAAGGATAAAAGATACCTGTCATGTAAAGGATCAATTTGTGTCCAATGTTGAAGACAATACCAATAATACAAAAAATAAGTTTAAATTAAATTACATTTAAGCGGGGTCGACTGTAGTGCTAAGTGAAGTAAGTTTTTTTCGAAATTGATCGTATTTTTTCGATAAAATTAGAATTACATTTTTGAAAAAAACTTTTCAAAACTTACTTTTTTTTTAGTTTTCTTCAAGTTTAGCAGTATAGTTTTGTAATATTTAATTTTATTTAAATCGGTGCAGCCGTTCAAAAGATATTCTGATTTATAATAAACGGTTATATGGCAGTTATCATTAATAAGCTGATTCGGAAAAAACATCAGGCGAAGGACATTACATTACCGTTGGCAAAAAATCACTCATATAAGATTTTATCGATATTCATCGTATTTTTTTTTTTCAAGAAAAATGCAATTCTCGGTTGCTCTTATATGGTAGATACCGTTATTTTTATACCTAGGTACGAAATAAAACAAAAAAACGTACGGGGACTTTTCTGTCATCGTGATTTCATGTTTGATTTTTATCTCAAAACATTTTTTTTACGAATGCGTTACTTGCCTTATGGTAGGGGGAAAGCGGAAGACTTGGGAAACTTTTTATAAAATCGTAAATAAAAACTTTTCTGTTAATCTCACGCAAATGAAGGCAAGATATTTTGAAAGCTACAAGCAAGATTTTCGACTCAAGTTTACTAACACTATTCATTTGTGATGTGCATGTGATGAACTTTTCTGATTAAGATTTAAAATAAATATAGTTTTACTGTAGCAATAAATAGTTTATTAAATTCATGAACACAATAAACGTCTCGTAAAATTAATGAAACTTTTATAATTCTAATGAAATATAATTTAATGACCGCCCGTTCATAAATATTACGAACAATGTTTGTTAAGTCACACATTATTTATGATCTTAAATAATTTGACAATAAATAATTGTATAGAACCGTTTTTAATCAAAACGTATTTTCAGCAACGGATATAATACCCAGGTCCAGTTATTTTAAGGACTAGAGCTCAGAATAAATATGAACATTATGAAATAAAGTTTAGATATTTTTTTATTTAAACAAGAATTAATACTTTCAAATCGTTATTTTTGTCTTAGGTACTGAAAAATATAACATCTAGGATTTTGTCCATTAGCAATGATTACTTATGGTGGACAACAGATAATCTGATTCAAAGTACAATTTATAGATTTCAAATGCCTCAAGCCGCATGGATGTATCCTATTTCTGAAATGAAGAACCAAAACAAAGCCTAAAATTCATTACGATCCCATTTTGTATTTAGGTGGCATGCTAATTTGATTTAATATTAATTTTTTTTCAATGGGGTAACCAATTGACGTCTCAATTCCGAAACACACAATGTTTTCCATCTTCAAATTAAATATCTGACGCCATCAATCTCATCGGTTGATTACCATGCAGTTTTTGTTCCCCTTTACTAATTTACAAGAATTCGTTACAAAGAGACTCCTGGCTTCTTCTTAAGTTAATAAAAATATTATCAGAAAGTGTATGCGTCGACACAAGCAAATGACTCGCCTTAATGGTTTTGATACTAATGAGCAAAGCTAATTTCATTACGATTTGCTTGTTAAATGAAGTTACCTTTTAACCTGTTGAGAATTGATTCTGTGTTGGCACTGATCAACATGGTAATGCTTTATGGCGCCAATTATTTATATTTGTTTGAATATTGGTAAACATACAAAACTTCACAAAGCAGCTGCACCACTTTTGATACGATCCACTTAATCATGCACATTTAGAAACCTTCAAGGCATACATATTAGCTATTCACAAAATACAAACCTCCTATATCAATTTGATATACAAGCGACCGCATCCTATCAATCAAAAAGGATCGCGAAAAAATCGCTGATGTTTTGAAATTCAAATTAAGTGTTGGCTATGTTGGATTAGCTGTCAGTTTAAATGAATAAAATGCCGCGGTAAATTGGCCGAAAGCGCATTGCATGACTTTATTATAAGACTGTGCGAAGGTTGTCAGAAAGTTGGACACGGTTGCCTCTGCTTAGCAGATGATTCCTTTTTCACATACTAAGCGGGATGTGAATATTTAAAAGTAAAGGATCAAAACAGCAAAACAAAACATAGAATTGATTTAGTTAAAGGGGCTTGAGGTTATAAAGAAAAAAGGAAATTGATTGATCGCGTGGCATCGTCGTTTAGACATGGCCAAAAGCATTTGATTAAAATTTTGGGTAAAGGTATAGACTTTGACGAGCGTTATTTGATGAAATAGTGTGAACAATACACCTGCCTGTGTGGTTTTGTTAGGAACCTTACAAAAATTAGAATATTTAAAGCAGTTTTTTTTGTTTTTTGTTGAGATTCTTAATAACATGTGCAGCTTTGTGTTTATGATATTGAAGGAACTAAGACGAAGGATCTACAGAGATAAGTAACCTTTAAAAAGAAATAATAAAATGTGTAGATGTTTGAAAAAGAATTTTCGACAATTGAGTTCAAAAACAAAACATTGGCTTCAAAACTTTCACCAGGGGGCCACTTTTGGTTCTGTTAAAAATTAAATGAATTTTTTTTCACAATTTCACAGTAATTTTGATTCTTGTTCTGCGAAATGAAACCATAAAAAATTTCATATGAACAATTTGTTCATTCCCTGAATTGCGAGTGAATATACAACTGCGAGCACGGATCTCTTTAACACAAAGATCAGGGAGTGAAAGAAATTCGGAACTTGTATAAAACTTTTTCACAGAACCAGAAGTGGCCCACAGATGAAATAAATATTTTTTTAATATAAAAACATTCATTTATACTTTTCTTATACACTGAAGTAATATTTTTCGATGCCAAATAAAATAATAATCAACAAAAAAGAAAAAAAAAATAAAGTTCGCTGCTCAGCTCTTTTGTTTAAAAGAGGGCAATTCGCTTTAGTAGTCATAAATACTTATTCAACCATATTTATTACAGAATTTGTTGCAGACTCTTCATGATTACCGTTATTTATCATTTTACTGTTACGGTACAATACCGCACGGTGGATGAATTAAGGATTGGAGTGTCATAATAGGCACAATTGTAACATGGAAAAAGGTGATATCTTTCTGACCTTACGACTGCTTGAAATCAAGCATTGTTTTGTGTATCTTGCTGTAAAATCGTTCGAGGATACCGTAGGATTAACTAACCACCGAAAAACCCCAACTGTGAAGGACACACAGAATGCCATCGATGTCGTATAAAAAGTTAAATCGGAAATTTCTCAAAAATCCATGTCTCGCATCAGGGTGAAGATTCGGAACTCAACACAAACATAACTTTCATCGCCGGTACACGAAAATTGTTCACATACAAATTTTGTTCACTGAAGAAAAAATCTTCACCGCCGTGAAATTTCAAGGAAGGATCGAGTGTATGTTTGGAGATCGAAGGAAACGTGTCAACTCATTCCTAAAGTTAAAAAAGAAAATGGAATATTATGATGGAAAGTGAATCATGATCATGTAAATGACCTTCATTTTATTGACGTCCAGCAAATAAGGTAAGTAACAACAGATGTCTTGTTGCCAATCAATTAAATTCATCAATTAAAAAATATGATTGAGTTAAAGTTCTTTTAAAAATGTGAGAAAGAAAATTGAAGGAAAATCAAAACTTTAAAATTGTCGATCGAACCAGCTATTTCAAAAAACTAAAAAGTTTTATCAATCTTTCATAATAAATTAAAACAAACTTTCAGACTTTTAATTGCTTTTAACTTTGGTTATCAATTTATTTTACCATATGAAATAATTTTGTTTTATTTTCTTTCTCCGAAACATATAGATCTCATAAGCGAATGCCATTCCCATATTTAAACTGCACCCACATCTACCTTAATTTTCACTTAAAACATTATTATAGTTCTTCATTAATGATCCATAACGAATTCACTTACATATCTAACAACAGCCATCATCTACAAACCACAAAAAAGATACAATATCTTTAAATATATTGTTCCGATTTTTGAATAATTAATTGGCAATATATGTAAGTTTTGTGAGCGACCGTTTTGCTTCGATAAAACATTTAATTGCCTAACAAGTGTTGTCCGTAATAGATTTTCACACATTTCGTTGTCATTTCCATTTTAAAGTTCGAACTACCGGACCAGTGGTTGTGGTGTCTGCATGTATTTTTAATGGAAACTCGTTAAAATCGTAATTGTTGTCGTAATTTTCAGGTGACAAGGACATGTTTCCATAAATGTTTTGTAATAGAAAAAAAAAACTTTTAATCTTTGTTAGTATATAAATGTTTTTTTCTTTTTGTTCTATACCAATTTTTAAACTTTTGTATACATTTTTAGATTAAGTATATTGCATGACACTAAACTTGTGATGTGTGGATTCAATTGGTTCGGAGTTAATTTTTTAAAGTGTGGTTAAATTAATTTTTCAGAACTGACACTTTAACTGCTGGTTCGGCCGGCCTTCTTTATGGGGAAGTCGATGAGTATGTGACTTGCAGAAGCTTTAAACGGGTAATTAAAATTTTAATTTCTATGTAAGACTTGTGAGATTTGACATTTAATAATATTAAACTATTACTTCTACTATTACGGTTTCTCATTTTAATATAATTTAAAAACTTTCTTATAAGGCCAAATATATTTGAATTCTTAATTTTAGATTTAGTGGCGTTGTTTTGACTATACATTTTTATAGTCGTTAAAGTAAAGTAAATTCAATTTTGAAGACGATAGACACTCGATATAAAAAAAATTAAATGTTTTATGAAATTGAAAGCAAATACCGTACACCCTATACCTTTTTCAGACTTTTAGATGAAACGCATCTTACTTACGAATATCAAATTTTGTTTAAATCAGTTCAATTGTTTTGAATTTTTTTTTTTTTTGAATTTATATTTACTGAAGAATCACAACCGGGTATCACAAATTTGCTCGGCTTACAAAAATAAAGCTAAAAAAAAATTAAAGTAGGAACCTATACTAAAAAAACTTCGGTAAATATGAAATGATGAAAAAAAATCAAGATCATGCGTCTAACCAGTTTTTAAAAAATTCGATTTTTTTTAAATAATTTGTTGAAAATAAAAAAAAAAAAAAACAAGTTTGCATATTCTGAGAACGAATTTTTTTGTCTTTAAACTAAGTTTTATAAAAATCCTGTCACAGGTTTTGAAAATATTGAGTTTATAAAAAGTTATCTAGACAAATTATCTTGCGATTATAGGAAATTCTGTCTGTATATCAGTCTGTCATTAGCATTTGCTAATGGGTTTTTGAAATTTTTTGTTCTAGACCTAAAATTAACGATATAACGGTAATGAAAAAGGTTGTTTTCCTCGAAAATGGCTCCGACGATTTTGATAAAATTTCATGAGTGATACGGCGTTCAAGGCCTTTCAGAGGGTTGAAACCGTTGTTCCTAAGAAACAGTTTACATAACGGTACCTTTCAAATAACGGTTCTTTTAAATTTTGACTTTCTCGTTAAAGACACAGCGAATCTTAGCAGAATTTAATTTTTAAAAAGGGTAGGTAGCCAAACTATAATATAATAACGTACTTAACTTTCACATAACTTTAAAAAAATAACTTAATTAGACAATTTTTTTTTTTTGAAAATTTAATATTCTAAAAACCAATGGATGATTTTTTTTTTTTTTAATTTTTTTTGGCATGAAAACTATTATTTTGTTCAAATTAAAATACCTTCGCAATATTTTTCATACAAATGTTTTTAAAAAAAATGATTAAAAAAATCGATTTAAAAAAAAAATGGACATACGACTATTGTAAAAAAAATTTGTTCAACATATTCAAATGTTTAAAAATAACTGACATACCACGAGTTTCTTAAATGGCAATTTAATTATATTGAAAGAATTCAAAAAATTATTTCATATACAAAAATTGAAAGACTACTACTACATACAATATGTCCTCCATTAATGTCCTCGAAATTTTCAATGTTGTGCTAGATTGAAAAATATTCAAAAAATGGTGATTTAAGAGCCGAAATACTCCAGAAAAAATCGTGAATTATTTGAATTAAATTATTTTTGTACTTTTTTGAAATTTTAAAGTTGTTCTATGATTGTTCCAAAGAAATTAAGGTGGCATCTTTCGTATTTTCGAAGATAGAGCAGTTTAATTTTTTTTAAACTGAAATTCTTCCCCACTTATATGACTTTTTCAACATTTTACTTTCAATCTAAATAAGTGTTATTAAATACAACTTGTGAATAAAATAAGTACTAAGTCTTAACAAAACTAAAAACATGTTTTAAATTGAGTTTAAAAAAATGTTAACTATTTCTGAGTGCCCATCCCCCTTTTTCTAATTTAAAATTCTGAAAAAAGGTGCCAAGTCAAATTGCCTAAAATCTCTAATATTTGAAAATTTCAAAAAAAGTTATATAAAAACATACGGTAGTAAACTGAAAAAAAAAAACATTTTGAATTATGACCAATTGAAAGCTCCCAAATTATTCTAGCTCTAAAATGTATAGCTGCGAAAGTTGTTTCGATTTTAGTTAACCCCATTTTTGAATATTTTTGAAAAAAAATTACCTCACAAACCGGCACAAACCCGGCAAAACCAATTCAATTGTAGAAAAATGGGGGGAAAGGGGAGATAAATTCAATAGCACATAAAGCTTTAAAGATGCAGTGTTAAAACATTTATTTTTATCCTAGTATGATGCTAAATATGTTTTAGTATGATGCTAATTCGTTTAAAAATTTGCGCTTATGCTTTTACGATCCGGAACAACTTTTATATTATCATTCGAAAAAAAAACAGTTTTAGGCTTTAATTGAACGTCTGTCCAAAAATTGTTTGGAACTATTTCAATTAATTCGGATTTTTATTTCAAAAAAAAAAATTGAATAATTTTGAAAAAATTATGTAAGTGGATTTTTTTTTTAGAAAAGGGTTATTAACATTACCTATCTACCTACCTTACGGGTTTTTGTACCTACTTTTTTAAGAAGTTAAAATCCTAAACTTATTTTCAGAATTCTAGTCAACTGATTTTAATTTATTGGGGCATATTCGTAGACACTGTTTAAGCTGTTTTTATAAAAAATCAAGTTTATCCTATTTAAATTACATTGCTTAAACCCAGGCTAAGCAAAACCGTAGTTTAAAATCAACTATGAATATGCCCAATTTTGTTTTAGATAAATGGAAGTTTCTTAAATACATATACTCTGCCTTATTAATAAAAATTAAACTGTAATTATTTACTGTTCTAGTTGGTTCAAGAGTATTTGTAATCCATGAATTAGTTTTCTTAAAAATAAGACTTTAAAAATTGCAGTTTAATTTTTGTTAATACGGCAGACTATATGTATAACCGAAATTTATTTTAAGAAAAATAATTTTTCCAGATTAAAACCTTCTCGGTAATGATTTTATTGGTTTTAATGAATCTTTTATATGAAATATCATCATTTAACTTCATTTGATTTATTTGTGTTTGAAGAACCTAATTTGAAAGAGAATTTTTCCTGGAACCAATTATTATCAAAATCATAAAAGAATATTCTCCAAAATGATTCACAATACAAATAATTTAAAATTTGATTCAACTTCTATCACGAAATTCCCATTAATTTATAAAACATTCTCTAAATCATTGTTTTTTTTTACAAATTACATCAACTTAATCAAATAAAAATGACAAAAACGTATGTCAAAAGCATTTTGATCCTTCCAACAATTCTTATCTTAAAATAAATAAAATAATAGACGAGCATTGAATAACCTGATAAATATTTCCCAGCTATTAATATAAAAAAAAAAAAAAAACAAGAGACAAACTCTTAAAAATCGTGTCAAATTGACGTGACATCTCAATTCACATCACCACCCTCTTTAACTTTCTCTCTCTGAAAACAAGGATACTGATTAATTGGAAGTAATCAATCGACAATTTCGGTCACAAAAATGCAATCTATCTGATGACATAAAAGATATCATCCCCCACATCCTTTATTTGTCGATTTCTCATCTGTCGATTTGTGAGAGACAGAGAACCATGAGAGCAAACAAAAACTTTAAAACATCTCACGATTTTATATTTGAAACAATTCAAAGGACTACGCGAAGATAGTTTTTTTTACTGATAAAGGATCCCCCGAATTGAGCAATAAATCTTTCCATAAGTATATTCCACTATCAAAGGAAGGCGGTGAAACTATTGATGATGTTCGTATCGTAAGCAATGAACTCTTAAAACCAACGACTTAGTTCTCTTCCTATGTGGATTTCTTTTTCTCAGAAGGACTTAGCATTGGTGTTGATGAGTAAGATGTTTAAATTAGTATAGGTGGAGATTTATAGAGATCATTTCGTCAAGATTGGATACCGACATTCTTCTGGTGGTTGAACCTGTACGATGGGTTATATGGTTTCTTATCTTGGTGACATTTCCTGTGCTTATTGGCACCTTTTACAGCACAAGTGTTACTATGGATGTCTACAAGGCTGAGGTTATTGTGTATGTTGATGATGATGACTATAATGATAAAACTCCATGAGTCTGACTCATATCAAATATAGCAACGAGGTTTCAAGAAACTATAGAATAGTTTTCATTTGGAACTACCAAACTTACCGCTATGTAAGCCGTTCCAAATTCACTGCTATTTTAAGAACGGTGTTTTTTTAGAAGAAATTGCAAGAGAAGTGGCTCCGGAAATAGTTTTTCCATGCGACGCGATACTTTTTGTAAATTCAGTTTATAACAACCTAATCTTTTTTATTTGATCAGAGCAATGTTGAGCCACATATGAGTTTTTATTCTACTTTTTAATTTCGTAGCGTAATTTATTTCTTTGATATTTCACTGTAAATTACGAATATAAATATATATAATATTCATATAACATATATCATAACATATAACACAACATATAACATAACATATAACATAACATATAACATAACATATAACATAACATATAACATAACATATAACATAACATATAACATAACATATAACATAACATATAACATAACATATAACATAACATATAACATAACATATATCATAACATATAACACAACATATAACATAACATATAACATAACATATAACATAACATATAACATAACATATAACATAACATATATCATAACATATAACACAACATATAACATAACATATAACATAACATATAACATAACATATAACATAACATATAACATAACATATAACATAACATATAACATAACATATAACATATAACATAACATATAACATAACATATAACATAACATATAACATAACATATAACATGACATATAACATAACATATAACATAACATATAACATATAACATAACATATAACATAACATATAACATAACATATAACATAACATATAACATAACATATAACATAACATATAACATAACATATAACATAACATATAACATAACATATAACATGACATATAACATAACATATAACATAACATATAACATAACATATAACATAACATATAACATAAGAGAAATAGGAAACGTCGACCGCTTTTTAGATATTATAATTGGAATTGATATTTTGGGGTTCAACACAAAATGTTTTACTGAAACAAACGCGGAATGTTATCGAGATTTATCACAACATAACACTCCAAAGGAACATTGAAATATATTACACATCATCTTTTTATTAGGCAATGTTTAACTATATAGACGACAATTGTCTACATAAATAGAGAACAATAAAAAGTTAGAACCATGTGGCAAACATAATTGTTTAAAAGAGTATTAGTCAAGATACTTAACAAAAATGTAATTATTAATTAGTTTTAAATCTTTTGTGTAATGTCAATTGGAATCAACTGTTTCTTAAGAGTGTATATTGATGTTATGTGTTTCAAATTGTATAGTACACTTTTTGATTGTTTTTTATAAAACTGTCCAATTGCGGAAATCTTATATTATAATTCTTATACTCCCCTACGGTTTGATCCTCAGTTAAGAAATTTAAAAACTAAAAGAAACAAAGCTTGGTTAAGATACAACTACAAAATATGTTTAGATCCTATTCCAACAATTTATACTCAAATTATATTTCTAAAACTGAAAATGAACAACAAAATAATCCAAATGTTCCCAAATTATATAGAAATTTCAAACATATTCGCTTTTTTAGACTCCAACAATAACATCATAATTTACTTCTTCCATTCAAACTTTCACAAACGTTAGTTTTGTGTTTTTGAAAACTCTTTAGTTGAAAATATTTTCAAACTTTTGTTTTAGTCCTGACCCTGATGGTATTCCGTCCTGTATGTTAAAAAAGTGTATGTCTCATTTTAATTATCCTCTATTCCTTCTCTTTAATAAATCTTTAAGCTCTTCAATTTTTTCTAAGCACTGGAAAAGTGCTTTTATAACACCAGTTCACAAAAAAAGGATCAAAAATGACATAACAAACTATCGCCCTATAGCTAAGCTTTATATGTTATTCCAAAATTATTTGAGTCAACTATAACTATTTGCAACGTCTTGTCTTTCAAATGCAGCTCATTATAATTTACAGTCAGGACGGTTTCATAAAAAAAAATCAACCATTAGAAACATCTTTCTGTCTGAATGCATTTGTAAGAACGTTAACAAGTTGATTGTGTGTTTACTGATTTTAGTGAAACAAAGAAATAAAATAAATAATGATACAAATTCTATGTACTAATATGAAAATTAATTTAAAAAGTTTATTTTTTATATCAAGAATATTCCACCAAATAGAAGACTTAGCATCAGTTTATTTTAAGTGGACTTTTCTGAATTATTATTCAAAATTAATGCGTTTAGCGGCCTATAGTCCAAAAAAACATTGCGTTTCGCCCGGTGCTAGCTTTTTGGGCTCGTCAGATGACGTCCAGCAAAAAGCACCTTGTCATTACGCAATTTAAAGATTTTTCTAGCTCAGCTTACATAACTTTTTTGACAAAAAGCTAATGTGATTTTAGTAAAGCTTTTGAAAAGCTTTGTCACAAAACATTAATAAATAAATTGGATAAACTAGGATTTATTAAAAGTCTAATACCTAGTTATATCAATTTTATGTTAATTCTGGTATTCTACAAGGTAGCCATTTAGGTCCCTTATTATTTATTTTATTTATTAACGACTTGAGTTCGGTCTTACAAGATGATATGAAAATTTACAAAAAGATATCTTCAATAGATGATAGATTTCTATATCTTCTTTATTCAGTAGATCAAACTATGGGGTTAATAGCCCTTTAAATCAATTGATTTCAAATTACTTTATAGTCCTTTAAATCAATTGATTTCAATTTGCAAAATAAAGAAACAATTTTTAACACAATAAATTGTATTAAAATATTTGTAGATATTTAGTTTGTCTAGCCGCTAGTGAAATAAATAAAAAAATTAAATTAAAACTGAAGACATTATTTAACTGGACAGACTGTAGCCAAAGAGGAGGATACAAGTTCTCCAGCACTTATTTCCACTAAAGAAAAATCTGTCATAAGTTGTTATGACCATTCTATTTTAAACAAATGCTGAATATACAAACATAAGTTAATAAAATTATATAATCATTGAAAAGTTAACCAACCTATTGCACGGTTGATAAATTCTAAACATTCAATTTATTCATATACAAATCGATAGCAATTTTCTTTTGTTTTGCGTTAAATTGACTCAAATCATAGGTAATTACCTGACAACAATCATAATGTAAACGACTTTAACAATCAAGAAATAATATTTAAAATGAAAAAAAAAATTAAATTAACTAAATTGCCCCTGTCGAATTATAGTACATATCAGTATGAAAACAACAACAATGAAGGTACACCAGGGTTTTCACAAAACGAATTGACCGCATTGTTGTGCCTCATTCTTACACGATTAGAGTTTATTTCTTTTATATCGAGTGTTTTATGCGCAAAAACACTGCAACAACTTCTGTTGTTAGCCCCTTCCTCTCGTTTTTTTTTTTTTTTTTTTTGTTACATTTCTAGAATTGTTAACCACTTTTGTTATTTTATTTGATTGTTCGAAGGAACAAAAGTCACGCAATGTGCACTCGAACTCTAGCTGGGGCAGGTAGAATAATTCCGCCTCCAACGTTCACATTCAACATTCATTCTACTACATGTATCTAAATTCATTTTTTCGATTTCTAGATTTGCTGTTTTTTTTTTAATTTTTCTGAATTGTTTTCTTTGTATAGTTTTGATGTTTTTAAAGGTTGTGAACCCTCAGTTGAGCTAAAATATATTGAACCTTTTGCAAGGCCACTTACTTCTTTTTCGGACCGTGGGATAAACGATTAAAGTGGAGATGATTTCATTTAGCTTGAGGATGAAGTCAATTTAAATGAATTGATTTTTATTTTGGTGTTTTGAAAAGAACACAATTATTTCTGTGGTTATAAGTCAACCAACATATTTTTGACTGGAGTTAATTTTTTGAAAAATATTTCTATACATTTGACGAAATGTTGCGGTTTCTTATTTTATATCGAAATAACATGAGAATTTTAGAAACAACAAATCTGTTAAAATATATATTGTATTATGAGAACCACTTATGATGTAGTTCTTAATTTGCCTCACAAAAAATGTTTTTTTTGACCGGAAAGGGAGACCGCAAATATTTTGTAATCAGGAAGTCAAACTTATATTAACATCTTCTGGAGACAGTAAAATAAAAAGGGTTTATGGTTTCTGCTGGTGAAACTTATTATATCCAAAAAAGAGTTATGAAACTACATTCGATTAAATGTTTTGTGTATGTGTATGCGGGTATGGCTGTATGCTACGGCTACTGAGCTTTTGATACTTGTACCTATAGTACTAATAGGTGAGTTTATATTTCTAAGCGCTCACCTGAGCATTGGGAACTGGACTAATGTTTTAGTAGTACAGTCAAATCATCACCTGTTTATTTAAGAAACAAATTTCGAAGTTTTTTCTCAATCGTTTGTTATGTGCACAAGTCGTCAACGCTGTCGCCCACATCTATAAACAGGAGGAGTAACTAAGCGAAAACCTTGCAAAGCAAAGTAACTATACAAATACAAGTCTACAACATATTTGAAGCCTATAGGTCTTCAAGATGCGTGTTAATGTGGTTCCTGTTCCTTTCTTTGGTGCCCAAACAGGAACCTTGTTTTTGAGGTTGTGCGTAAAGGTCTCACATCAAGGTTCAGTAAAGCCAACGATAAACGTAAATCGAGCTTGAAATCTGCACGTGGAATGTATCTATAGGCCATGTGCATCCGATCAATATGCAGAGGGCACGGACTGCTATAAAGGAGAAGATACAAGCCTATCCTAGAAGTGCGATGGAATCGAACAGGCAGGAAGAAAGTTTAAAACTACGATATATACTGGCACCATATTAGATTTTTTTTATAGTTTTTTCGTTCCATCCTATTATTGTTATGCGAGAAGGAAAGGCAAATGTTCGCATGTAAAACGGTAAAGTGAAGAGTCTTTTTCAAGATTATTTACTTCGCTGGTACGGAAGATGAAAAAGATTAAGAAAAAATAATTGGCGCCCAACGTGGGTTAATATTTTTATTAGTTTAGTGCAGTTAATTGTTTTTTTTTTTGACAAGGGATGATTATTTACAAATAAAACAAATAATAATGGACCAAAGAGTCTTCCTTGAGCTACACCAGAGTTAACTCAAAACTGACCATATCGGTTATTTTTAAAAAGATGGCATCACCATGTGTTTTTGTGCAATCAAATCGATGATATGCTCTGAGATCTTTTCTTTGAAAAAGTCGTTTTTAGATATTTTTAAGGGTTGAACTTTAAACCATTACTGTTGCACCAGCAAAAAAAATTGTCAATGTCGACTTGCAGATTCACTCGAGCAACAGTAGTGTTCATAACTTTAAAGATCCTCCCGATCAATTCACAATTGAAATTACAAATATAAGACTTAAAAAATAGTAAAAACCATCTACAATAAAATGAGTAGGACCCAGGTGGTTTGCTGGCAGGTCACCAAAACTAAGGGAAAATGGTTTTGAAAATCTTTTTATAAATCTGTCTATTCATAAGGCTTAGTTATTTTTGGAAATAATTATTATATTTAATTATTGGAGTGATTAAAAATACTTTTTACATTGTTAAGTTTCTATTTTTTTTTTGACACACAGTGATGGGGTGATTTGGCTATCGATGGCAAGATTGCGGTTTCAACTTTTAACTTACCACCGCACAGCGGCTTTCTATATTTCCTCCATTTTCTGTAAATTTTATTATAATTTTTTGTTCAGGTATGGTTTTTTATTTCTGTTACTTTTATATTTTTTTCGCAGAAACCTTATCACATTTCACCCGACTTTACCAACAATAAGTTCCCAACCTTTAAAAATTCATAAAGAAGCACATATTTATTAATATTAATAGGATTAAATTGTCGTTATTTCTTTTTTTTAAGTATATCGCACATTTATGGGAACCCTCTTCCACCTACAATGTTGTCCTAGTTTCTTAGAAAATAAAACGTACGTATTCCATCCGAAGAAATTATCCCAAACGAACCTGATCCTGCCAGTCATGAAAAGGCGATGAAAACTCCAAAGAAACTGTCATAACTAATTTCAACTCAAAAATCTCATTTGCTGAATCCATTCATTGAAATAACTTTAAATATTAAAGGACCCTAAGAACTTGTTAAACGCTTAGGACTATGCTCAGTGTGTGTAAACTAAAAAAGAAGTCCACCTATCACATCGAATTGGTTTGCCCTTCAATGATTTAAAAAAAAAAACAAAAAATAAATATGAATCCACGCATTTGGATCTTCCTGGGAACTTTTTTGAAGGTACACACATATATAACCTGCCTGTCATGGAATATGATACGAATTTACGAAGCTTTTACATTTGGACATTTTGATTCGAAGGCATCTTCTGTCTAAGTTTTTGTTCTGTGGTGCGTGTGAGAAAATGTGATCAGTACAACTGATTTATGGATATACAGAAGGGAACAGCAGGGAGTTAAGTAGATATTGCTGCTCAAGAAATTGTTGTGTTTTTTTTTTTATTTGCAGATTTGGCAGAAGAAGTAATTTAATTTTGCAATATTTTGCATTCGAAACGTGAGCTCCAACAGCTTGTTGTCACCTCGGATTATGATAATCGGATGGTTTGACTTGACGGATGAGTAAGTGGGTTACTCACCGCAGTGTTTTTTCAGATTAAAACTTATCGGAATAGAAATTATTTATATTTTCCCTGAAATGGGAACAGTCTTCGAGGATTAACTACCAAAACTACTACAGGACAAATAGGCCAACTACTTAATCGGAATATTATTTTCGATACATGTACTTGAAAACAGGTTTGCAGAAAAATTAAAGAAAATTTAACATGTCCTATTGCTTGACTCCTCGCTCTATAAAGCACTCATTCTTGATATGCAACATCGACCAAAACGTATGCATTCCAAAAAGCTTGAAGATTTATGCATTATAGTTTTCCAGCATTGGGCGCCATCCAGTTGACACCAGAAACTCCTAAAATTGGTTGGCATCATCGGATTGCAGACAAAATTAATGAAGAATTTTAATGTAACATTGACTGCACGCTGTGTGAATCACATATCTAAAATGCTTAAAGTACAGTTTCTACCAACTTTTATATAATCTAGAAATCATTATAAATAGTACGTAAATGGTGTGAAAAAAAATCAACCTCATCATGAGCTTTAAACTTACATTACATTATTACCTACAAAAAAGTGTCCCACGTTGGGCGCCATCTCACAGGAAATCGAAACTCACAAAATAGTTGCATCGAATCCGGGGCCTGTAAAAGTAATTGTATGATCTTAAAACAGATCTCAGTCTTATATGAAAAATTAAATTGATATATTGCTTAACTACACGCACAGTAAATCTCTGTAATAAAGTTGCCCCACACGGTCGGCGTTGTTACGTTAGAATCAGAAACTCATAGAGTAAATCCCATTCCTGGTCGACAAATAAAAGAAGTTGGCATGAATCTGAAACGAGATACCGGAATGCAGTTCTATGTGATATATAAAAATTGCTTAACTACACGCAGTGAACATCGGTTGGATGTACACAATTCTCGTTTTGCAGTTTTGACCAACCTTTATGTTAATTAAAAAAGCTATTATCATGTTATAAAATATTATTATATCAATTAGAAGATGTCAGAAATTTATCACCCTCATGGAAAACCAAGCGATTCTAACAAATGCGCATAGAAAAAGGGCCCCACGTTGGGCGCCATATCATTGAATCAGAAACTCCCAGAGTTCGTTAAACTGTTAGTCCATAAATAGGAAACATTGGAGTGTTATATTGCCTGTCTTTACGTACATATAATGTGTTCATGATAGAGAAGTATTGATCAACCTTTATTTCATACTAAAGACCAAATGTTTTTTGCATTTTTACATTATTATATGTTTAAGGGAAAAAGGTCTGAAAAAACAACTTAACCTTATGAAAGAAACTAAAAGCTTCTAACAAATTGCGTTGTCATAGATAACTCGAAAACATAACAAGGAACCCAACAAACCAATTTGTACCTTTTTGTCTTCATCTGGTAACCTTTTCCTCACATATGACTGCCAGGGTATATCTTCACATTTTGCAAACAAATTAATAAGCGAAAATGCCAGAAAATCATGCTTGCTTAGCGGCTTACGACAGCCCATTGTCCTTCCTATCATTCCATTAATATCCTTTTATCGTTGCACAGCCATCGCCTTAAAGAATACCAAATCAAGTATAAAGCTGGTCATGGATATAAACTTATTTTAAAAAAACTTCTCATAGTTTTTTGCATTGGTAAATAATTTTAAATTAAAATTCAACTCTGCAATGACATTCCTTGTGTGCTGCCATCCGGCCTGGATATCAAATCGCCAACGAATAGAAAAACTTTAAAATTCAAATATGGTCGCCGGAGAAAGGATAATCAAAGACTTAAAACCGAAGAAGGAAAAAAAAACAAACAGACATTTTGCCTTTTCCCTAATTGAATTACCCTCTGAGCGCAGCGGAGCAGAGTCACCCTTCAACTGTTTTTATTGGCTAACGGTGTGTTTTATGGTTTCTAGTGGTGCCAGCACTATGGTATCCATAAATGTCCGTGAAGAACAACTGACCAAAAAAAGCAACCCCATTCGTTGCCGCCATGATGTCCTTGTGTTTTGTTTTTCTAAATCACTCACGGTTCTCGGTGGTCATCATCCCCCTACAACTCGCTTAACGAGGTCAAACTTCAAGATTAACCACCAGCAATAGCGGCAATAATTCATGACCTATTCTCTTAAGTAACGGGGTATTTGTGCAAAAACCTCGCTGTTTATACATTTTGACAAATGTCCATGCGAAGTTTGCCATAAGGTTCGCCCGACGTTCGTCCAGTGCTGCAGTGTGCAATTAGAGCTGATTCCAATGCACGATATGTTTTGCGAGGGGCGGTCAGGTAAAGACCGCCCCAACGGTAAACATTGCATGTGCATGGCAAACGGATATGCAACATATGCGTGCTCATACACAATCGAGCGAGTGCTGCGCTGCTGAGGATGTTTTTTGTGCCAACTAGCGTGGTTTTTGTAAACCTTAACAACCAGCAAAGTTGTTGTCGATGAGTTATGACGAGGGTGCACTTTGCATAAAGAAATCCAACAGCAAGGGTGAATAATTTAAATCCCATATTATAGACCGTGATTCACTACATCTACCTTTATAAGAATATACACAACCCTAAGTGGGTGTTTTAGGTAATCGACTTTTGGAATCGTGCTCGAATCAGTAAATAACCAAAAGCTCAATGACGCATTGCAAAAGTTGTCGCGACGATCATTGTGCGTTGTCGTTCAATATAAAAGTTTCGAAATAAATCAAAGCCTCAAGAAGAAAAACGAACAGACAGACGGCAGTGAAACTCTCTAGGCTAACCACACACGGGAATAAATCGAAATGGAAGGAAACACACTCATACGATCATTTTTGCATCTTCAATTGGAATGAAGATTATTTTGATTTATTGCGGATTCTTCGGATGGGGATTTCATTTTCACAGTCGCATTTAAGATTTATGCATGCTCGAGGATCATGTGGAGATTTATTGCCTTTTGATAGGGGATGACGTGGCGAGGACGCTAATCAGCTGAATATACAAGAGCAGAGTGCGAGGACAACAGTTTTGGTCTTTGAATATAAAATACTTATGAGCAGAGCAGGTCACTTTACAACTTGGCAAGGCATCGTCATCTTCATAATCAACGGTGAATGAACTAGTGT
Organism: Baccha elongata; assembly: GCA_951217065.1. NCBI lineage: Eukaryota > Metazoa > Arthropoda > Insecta > Diptera > Syrphidae > Baccha > Baccha elongata. Next base: position 47,888,585 of record OX578274.1, read on the forward strand.
GAGGTGTTAATTGGCATTATTGTTTTTCGTTATAGTGGTTCTGGAGTCAAAGTGAACTCAAAAACAATTAGCGAAATAACAGATGAAGAGAAGGAAATTTCAATAAGAGCTAGTATATAAGTTTCCATCTTTGACATTAGAATTTAAGATAGAACTCTGGATGGAGCCCCAAAGTGATTGTCACTGCAGATGGTTTTAACTTGAAATAACCTTACTTACTTTTACTTAAGATGGCGCTCACAGCACAGGATGGACTATACGGCGTTAACCAACATGTCCCTTCACCTAGCTCTATTCCAAGCTAGCGGCCTGCAATCACGCACTGCAAGTTGGCTAAGGAGGTTTTTTACTTAATTGCGGGGTATTCCGATGCAGCGAACACCATCAGGATTGAACCCGCAGACTTGTCGGGCTGGTGCGTTGGTGTCCATACGATCCACGTGTCCCATACAACTCAGCCACTGTATTTACCCAAGTGTCCGTCGCTGTATATCCCATAGCTCCTCATTGAATCCTTTTCTCCTTACTTCTTTGAAAACACACAGAACCAAAAATCATTCTAATAATCTTTCTGTCAAAACACCCAGGTAACTTTTTATGCAATGCTTCTTCATGCTTCTGACCCTTTCAGCTGGACAGGGATTATTGAGGAAAGGTTCTACATTTCCTTAGTTCTCGTCGATATCATTAATCTCGGTTGTCTTCATTAACATCCAATCCCATTTTTCGCTACCTCCGATCCCATACTGGCAAACGCAACAGCTACAGCTCTAATTCCTAATTTAGTTTGCACATATGACAGAACGTCTCGAGCAGAAGTGTATTACCCTCAGTACTAGATATCCGCATACGTACTCGAACTATACCAAGTAGTTGTTCGAGTCTATATGTTCGACCCACTGAATGCTTGGACATCGAAGATATTGAAAGAATGTACATAGTACAGGCTGTGCTGTATCCTCCGACGGCTAAAACAAATGTACCCACCTTCCGCACGTGATCTCCAGAAATATAGAAGGCGTCCTCGATTGCATCATCCTTTTCGTGGAGGGCGTGAACGCAGATCAGCGTAATGTTTTAAGGCTTTGCTTTGATGCGGATTATGACCAAGCACTCGGTAGCACAATGCAAACCTACGAATCCTTGCCTCAGTCTCCCTCTTATCACAAAACCACAAGCAAACAGTCGGTGCCCAGGGTTCCTTAAACCACTGTCAGTAAATATATGTCGCACGATGTCATACTTCGAGCGCCCTCTTCACCCCATCGCATTTCCTGGAAAGGTGGCACATCAGCCCTACAACGACAAATATGTTAATAGCCTGTTTACATTTCCCCTTTTTAAACACAATAAGAAATCATTTAAACTGCCATACAAAAACCGAATTTTCGATCTATAGGTATGCATCTTTAGTATATGGATTCCAAGGCTTGCACTTCATTCATCATGCTTTTCCACATAAGATATTCCACAGCACGCTATCACAAACCACCGCGTCGCCGGCCGGCCGGGTCAGTCCTTTCCAGTGAAACTCTTATTTCCTTTAAGTTATGTGAATTCCAACGATTGCAAATCTTAAAATCAAAGGCTTAACACGAAAGTCTAATTATTTAACATCCTTCGGAACATTCCAAGCAATTGTGCATTTTTTCATTAAAAAAAAAATCACCTAATTGGTCTTCTGTTCGTTTTGAAGCCATCCAACGATCCAACTTTACTTGTCTTTTCTTCTTTAGGGCATCTAGCACATCATAAATCTGTTCGTGTTGAATGCCTTTCATCTGAATCCATCGACCGACATTCCAGCTTTATTAAAGTAGGCTATAAGTCCCAAAAAAAATCCTCGTGCTTAACTTAATTTAGTTGAAAGAATCAAGCATTCAAATAGTTTCTCTAAATATTGCGTGATATGACTTTTGAGTGATGGTGAGGATGGAAGGGTAACTCTTTAACAACTCACATGAGCTCCCGCTTTTGAAAACAGTAGCGCAATTTGGCAGGCAAATAGAGATTGTGATGAGATGGATGGGAAAATTCCTCAAAGTAATTTTTTTTTTTCCGTAAGTTGTAAAGGTTTAGCAAAACGCAAAGACGTCCAAAAGTTGCGTGCCCAACGCGCCTTGTGTGTAATTGCTTACATCTTTGAGCTATATACATTGTTGGAAGGAAAAATTTATGAAATCAGTTCTGGCATGCGAAATGATGAAAGTTGTGTATTCGTTATTTGCTCTGTGTGGAGATCTCGATGAATTTAACTGAAGAACTGACCAAAAAGTACATGAATTTTCTAGAATTTTAGAGGACGACGAATCGAAAAGGACTAATTTTGTATTCTGTATTCTTAATCAGACGCATATATTTAACGCCTTGTGACACTTAACCGATAATGCTCGACGTGTTATCTCTTAAACCTTAAGTAAGAAATCACATTGAACTACCCAGAACCCATTGGAGATATCTCTTTTCAACCTCTGCACCTACTACCAAACAACATCGTTACATTAATTCCTTACAAGCACTCAAACTCGAGTTCCAAAAGTATCCGCGAACACCTTATCTTTGTTGGTCTCTATGGGAAGAAACTCTTGCCCGAACAAATGAAACTAGCCATGTAAGCACCGAACTTATCTCTAACCTAACTTACACTTTAGACGCGCATTCAGAGACACACTCAAGCTGCCGCCACGCCGCGGCTATCCACTGAAGATGCTAAAACAAAAAGAAAACCCTTTCGATGCAGACGCATTCTATACTCATAGATACTCAGATAGTGAACCGACAAATAATGGTCACAGATTAGGCAAAATATGTTGCACTATGGTCTTAACATCTTCATTAGGACAACGACGATGACGATGACGACGACTAGTGGATGCTGTGCCCAAAACCTTCATCCATGTTTACTCTATAGCTTGGTGACTTATGGCCTTGATTGAATCCAGAGACCAGCGAGACAACCAGCAACAACAACAAAGATCACTTTCTCATTCAAAATCATTCGGTAATTAATGAGTCCATTCACGAGTGGACCGTAAATTTATTCAGCAGGTGCTGCTGACTGCATCCATTAGATGCGCCGCTCGTCCGCGCCAATGACCGAAAGAATTTGTGTTGTTTAAATTCCAATCAACTCTTTGAAGAGACAGATAAAAAAAGAAGCACACGCGGGATAAAAGGGTTCAAAGTCGGTTATTCTCAAAAAATGGTGATTAAGGGTGATCAGATCATTTCAGAACTAGAGCGGTCACTATGGGCTGAAAAAAGTGATCCAAGCTGATGGAATCTTAATTTAATAACAATGTTTGGTTATGCCTTGGAGGGTTGTTAGAAGTGCATTAGGATACATATATATAAGCAGTTAAAGAGCACGCGTTCCTTAAAACAGGTGAAGATGCAGGTTTTTTGTTTTTCATTTAGTTTTAGAAGGGCGAATCATTGATTGTGGTTTTAGTTAATCGCGTGCTGATGAAGGAATTTTCAAAAAAAAAATCTGACTTACATATGTGATAGGCAGATTCACCTGTCGACAAAGAGGTGCAACTAGTGCTTCTTAAGTAGGAGTTAATGGTGCATAGTAGAAATTAGGCAGATGCTTCTCATTTAAGTTCCGATCTCAAGGAAATTATCAAACAAAGTACGTTCTGGTATCGTAGATGATATAACCTACTTTTTTTCCGACATGTTGGATTTCCGTGTATAGATATGCTAGTTAGTAATAGTTGTAAGTGCATTCTTGGACTTTCTATAGCTTAGCGATTAAACTTGAACCGATTTTCTTCAAATATGGTTTCTTCTTAGAGGAGAAATTTGGTTTTAAGTCCATTAAATAACGGTTCTAGCCAAACGGCTCCAACTGTTTAAAAAAAAAATTATTGAAGACAGTTTTTTCTAATCTTTTAATGAATGCAGACAAAAAGTGTACATTCAATTAACGGTACCTCCTGTATTTTAATGGCTCCGTAAAATAACTCCCCGAGAAATACCCCTATGAAATCTTTTATTGAGGGTTTATTTCATAGCGAAATTTGTCCGACAATTCAACTATGAAAGATGTCCCCAATGTCATGTGGACTTAAGCATTTAAGGTATGAGGTAAGTATGGCGGCATGCTGCCCCATTGCAATTCCCCCGCTAGGCCCACTATTAGATTTGGGGTGGGTTCCAGTTTGGATGAATGTAAAGTTTTTGATTTAAAAGCTTGAATTAAAAAACTTTGTATATACCCCAACTCGCATCCACCCCAAATCCTGTGGGCGGCAATGGTACAATGAATAGAGTGCTTGCTTTTTAACCCAGATGTTGTTGGAAAGGGGCAACAGGCACCCCCATACATACCCATTTGGGAATTGGGGACTTATTTCATTATTTTTTGGGGACTTTTTTCATGTTATTTAGGGGATATATTACGTTATTGAATTTGGGGACGAATTTCATAATGCGATAAAAAGCTGTGCGAAAAATCGCCCAAAAAGAAAACGTCCAAAACCCAAAAACGAAAAATAGCCAAAATTGTTTGGGTTAACTTGCATAATAAAAAAAAACCCAACAAATTAATGCAAAATCGCCCAAAATTTAAAATGAATTATCGCCCGATTTTGTCTGTTTTATTAAAATAATTATAAAACACTAAATCGCCCAAAAAGTTCAAATGCAAGATCACCCGAAACCCGATTTGGGTGATTTTTCATTTATTTTTGTGTGATTTTTCAATTTTATTTCTTTTGATTGATTTTTCATAATAAAAAATCGAATAATAAAAAAAATTCCCAAAATAAAATTTTTATCGATTTTTCATTTTTGTGTAATTTTGATAATTTGTATTACCACACGTGACACGAGCGTTATTTATTCCATGAAATAACAAGGCGGTAGCAGTGGCGGTCGGGTGCGCTGGGGGCCCGGGTGGCATTCCCTCGCTGTTTGCGCAGTCTACGCTTCAAGCGCCCACCCCCTTCTACCGTCAAAACTCTGTTTAATAAAGTATAATAGTAGGGCAAGGCGAAGTAAACAAGGATATGTTGAAGCAGCTATAAAATCTCTGAATAAAAAAATAAATAATATATGGCCTTTCCGTGCAGCTCTTTTTTAAACATCCCGATTGCCAAAATATCGACTGCCGAAATCCCGACTCCCAATATTCTGACTGAAAAAATCCCGACTGACAAAATCCGAATGGTGCGAATAAGAAATCCCGATTTTCAGCACTTTTAGCACTTTTTTGTACTTTTTTTTTCTTTAACACTAATTATTTGAAAAGGATTTCAAAAGGAAGAAAATAAGAAGCTAAACCTGCCACCCAGGTACTGTTGAATTTGGAAACTTTGGACTCAAGCGCCCGCCAGACGACTGAACATACCCTCAACGGAACAACGAAGTTGCGTGAGCAAGAATGACTACAAAAAGGGAGTTTAAATCCCTTGAACCCGCCAAGCGGGCCACCCAAGTGCTGTGGAATATGGAAACATTGGACTCAGGCGCCTGCCAGACGACTGGACATACCCTACGCGGAGCAACGAAGTTGCGTAAGCTGACTACAGAAAGAAAGTTAAAATCCCTTTAACCCGCGAAGCGGGCCACCCAGGTGCTTTGAAATATGGAAACATTGGAAACAGGCGCATGCCAGACGACTGAACATACCCTAAGCGGAGCAACGAAGTTGCGTGAGCAAGACCGACTACAGAGAGGGAGTTAAAATATCTTGAACCCGCGAAGCGGGCCACCCAGGTGCTGTGGAATATGGAAACATTGGACTCAGGCGCCTGATGGACGACTAAACATACCCTAAGCGGAGCAACAAAGTTGCGTGAGCAAGACAGACTACAGAAAGGGAGTTAAAATCCCTTTTTTTTCGTACCCAACCCTCTAGCACAACATAAACATAAAAATGTGATTTTCAAAAAATGTATACAAGTATTTAAAATACCTAATTGTAATAATGATTACAATAGAAATTTCAGTGATTTATAAATCTCTAGACACTTATTCCCTAGCTTAATTTGTGTTTATAGTAATAAAATGTTAGAAACTGGTATGAAGTCATGAATTAATAGTTACCATAGTAATACATCAAAGTAAACTAGTCTGGTTTGCATAAAACAACTCCAAAGCAACAGTTTTCATCTCAATAACTTGGTCATCGATATGATGGCTAACAAAAAAAAAAGTTTGTTCAAATTATCCATCGATGCGGAAGCTCACCAGTGCACTTTTGCAACATTGTATATTTGAATATGAAATAATGTAAAATGACGCCGTACACGATTTAATGTGCATGCTGCACAATGTTAACCGCACCATGTCCAAGTGTCGCCTCAATCTTACACAATCCCCGCATTCCCATTGAAGCCTCATAAATATTGTTTAATCGATGTTTGCTCTTCGGTTTATTGCATTAATGGCGTTTTTAATGAGCACCTTGTTACTTGCTTGCAACAATTTTTAAGTCTCGATTTTTGATGGGTTTGAGGAACTTGCGCACTAAAACACCGCGCAGTCCACAACCCAACTAAGGCAATTAATTTGTGCGCACCCGCAACAATGTTGCAAATCTCATTTAAAAGATAAATCCATAAAATTCGCTTAGGGGGTGCCAGTTGCCACGCCGCCTCTGACCGACTAACTTTTTTATTTCGTCTAAGGTGGGCTCTCGGTCGATATATTGCCACTGACACTGTTGTGCTACCAATCACCCTCCAATCCCGCCACATCATATACAGACGTACTGATCGTCTCCTCCGCATTGTTGTATATCTCCGTCGATTTTTATTGATCGTTAAAAATGAAATTCGATTTGGAGTCTGATCGGAGCTTACCTCAAATGTGAGCTTGAATTACCAAACGTTATAAAAAAAAACAATGTTTGGTACACAAATTCAAGTTGAATACATTGGCGGATTTAAAGTTTTATTTTTCGCTTAATTTCACTTAAGCTTTTTTTTTTTCTTGTTGTATGAATCTATCTATGGGTTTATTGTTTTTTATCATCAATGTTGCTGATTATTAAATTTTACGATTCTAGTCGATTTAATTGATCGTAAAATTGTTGCAGTTTTTGGTAATAAATGATATTTTTATTGTTTGTTGTTAATTAGTTTTTTGGTCGATAACATTTTAAGTTTGAATGGATTTTTAAGTTTAAATAAATGGTGCGGCGTCTGAACTTTGTAAATGTTGATTACGTGATTACCTTTTGTGAGTCAAGTTTTGATTTGATTTAAATACATTTTTTAAAGGTTTTATCTGGTTTAATTGGGTTGAGAAATTTCAAGGTTTAGCAGTTTTGAATAATGCTAATCATTCGTAATAATAAAAAGAAGATAATTTATGTTCTTTATTTGGTGTAGAATGAGAACTGGAATTTCAGCCTCTTGACATTTTAATAAGAACATTGTTTTTAAGTTTTAATTTTCATATAACATTAAAATATTGATTGACACAAGTGATTGGTATTCTTTTTTACTTTCTCGATTGGGCAAGTATATTCGTGTAAAAAAATTCAAGGATTTAATCAAACCATGTGCATTACGATTATAGAGAAGCCCTAAAACGTTGGTTTAGTCATGCCGTCCGTCGCACAGTGGGCAGAAATCGTCGATTTGGTGGCCAAAAATCAAATTTGTAGTGTCCTAAAACTACCAATTTTTAATTATGGATCAATAGACAAACACATATAAATAAAGCTTTTTTATTTATTTATTGTGCAAAGTTCATAAGCAAAATACCCTCAAACTTAGAATTAAATTATATATAGGTGCATGGTGCATTTTTTAACATAAGCTAGAATCCGCTATTTAAAAAAAATCTCCACCTGGAAAAAGATCGCAAATACTACTTTTACCTATGTTTTTGTTTTTATGTGAACAAAAAAAGAAGAAAAACACTTTAGGCAATTATTACCGTTTGATGTTGTAAAATAGTCTTACACCCTTATTACGGTTGTCAAATGTCAATTGTTTGATAAACGAACATTTATCAATCAAAAAAAAAAAATCGGTATTATGATTGTCGTTTGATAAATTTATGATCTATTGTGAATGATTAACAAAATTCTCTTTTGAACGTGCATTTTGTTTGACGTTTCTGTTTTCTATTCTTTTCATATGTGTTTGGATTGCGTTTTTTTTATTGTTTTAATTTATTTTCGAGTAAATAAAGTAAATATCACTTGTCTTTTTTATTTTATGTTTGTGTTGCAAAAAAGTGAAATAAAAAAGTGATAAAACATTTTGTGCATTACAAACAATGTGTGTATACGTACATATATACATGTACCTCCTATTTGCACACCAAACAACAAAAAGAAAAACAGTCCGTGTAAGTTAATTGTAATAAAAATATGTTAACAGAACAGTATTAATTGTATATTGTATAAATAAATATAAAAGTGAACCATACATTCCGTTTTCTTACAAAAATAACAGAATTAATTCTTGCAAAATAATTTATCAACAGCGAATTTGCGTTTGACTGAAAATTTTATAAACACCAATATTTTTGACAACGATAATACCAAGTTAGTCAATAAAACTATTCACAATAGATCTCCTACAGTTTATAAAAATTTTTGATAATTGACAACTATAAAACCGATGGATCAATTTTGTTGAATAACATCAATTATCGTATTGATATTTGACAAACGTTATAGGGGGCTTGCTTTAACCCATTTGATCAAGTTCGGTTAAGTGAAACAAAATTTCACAACTTTTCACAATCTTCATTTAATTACGAATGCAAATATATTATTTTCTCTATCTAGACCTAAATAATTATATCCGTCTGCATCCGACTTTAGGAATTAGATCCAAAGGAGTCCATTTAGCGAGAGTTTTCTTCACAGAGTTTTACTTAGGCCCATTTTTTTAGTGCGAGATCATCACAGGGTTAGAGTTAACCTCAACTTAACTCTGAAAATAAGTTTTTCGGTTAGTTTGACAGCCCGAGTTAAATCATAGGTAACTTACAAACTTGTCTGAGTTAAGATTTTTTGACAAATATCTCCCGCAGAATATAATTTGTACTTGTAATCATTGGTTATATTTTTTGTTTTTATTATAATGTATAGCTATTTCCTTTACTGTGTTTGTTTTATTTTATTATTGAGAATGAAATTTTTCGGATAAAAATGACGGGATTAATACGCCATTTCCAATCAAAGTTTGTCGCTTTACTGAAAAGGAAAGTAAAAAGTCAGGGTTAACCCAATTCTGAAAAACTGGGTCTACTACCTAACCTATCCAATCCTAGAACAAACAACGCACACAAAGGATTGGTTGAGTTTCACAAAAACTTTGATTAATATATTTTTGCACAATGTATTCTGTTCAATGTTAGAGAATAATATTTCAATATGTCCATCTTAACCACCAATGGTAAAAAAGCTTTAAGTTTTCTTTTCGTTAGGTTAGTTTCTACCAGTTTAAAGCTCATTCGATTCTTGTCTCTACTTATCCATTTCCAGAACCCAAAAACGGTTTTGATTTCAGATAAGTTTTAATAGTATAGACGCCGCTGCAATTGAGTTGAAGAAAAATATTCGTCTGTTAATATTTGGTCGTGCTGCTATGGGCAGAATCAAAGATGAATTCAAGTACTTTGCTGTGATGGTGTCACCAAATGTTTAAAATAATTATTTTATGCTTAATTTTTTCGAGTTGTGGAAGTGCAACTTTGGTGTTGTTTTTTAGCCAAACTGTGGACATTTGTCCAGAATTATAGTTTTCATGACCTAGTTTGACATTTCCTCTATCTAACAGCATGTAAACTGTGTGAGTCGGTTCAGTGATGGCTGAAACACAGACGGATTAAGATTGGACCTTAAAAATGCTTAACTTCCGCTGAATTTTTTTATTTTAAATTTAAACTTTCCGGTTCAGATTTCCAGTAAATTTAGTTTGTTGTGGTGCTTGCCCCTGATAAGCATATTTTTCATTAAACCATTAGCAACGCCATCTCTACATAATCATTTTCAAAACTAAAAATGAGTTAAAAGTGAACTTAGCCGTTTTTGTTTGCTGCGTAATTTTTTATCAGTTTTGATCAGTAATTTTAAATTGGTAATTTAAAAGCTCATTTCGATGCTTGCATCTTCGCTCTATTTATCCATGTTCAGTATCCAAAAACATTGAACCAAAAAGCAAAATACTAAGCCAAAGGTTACTAATCTTACACAAGAGCAAGTTTGTCCGACCCAGTCGTGCCTTCTATTTCTAACAAGATTCAATATTGGTAAGCAATATTCATGACCAAATTTTCAAATATGCATGTGTGAGTGGAGATGCAGGCCGCTTAGTCCTTCCTAAGTCCGTATATTATGGTTCTTTGTCACGGAAATATTCGATAGATTTCAGAATGTCATATGTGGCTCTTCGCTCTATTATACACGACTGCCTTTTTTCCGCATCTGGAATATATGCAAGGCGCATGGGTCCACAATTCTACAATATAGAAGCATAATTTATAATAAAATAAATATTATAAAACAAGATCTTTACCTAATTGATGTATAGATTTAGATGTTTTGCCGCGATACCCCTCCTTTAAAGTATATTGGATACCAAAATAAAACCCATTTAATTATTTTCAGATCGATTATTTCGGCTGTTCTTAAACAATATAAAATCCTTATCGATTTTCAATCAGATACACAGACAAAAAATTATCATATTTCAAGTTGATTAAACCAATTAAAATACCACGCTGGTGATATAAATGCACTCAGTCGATTAAGTGGATACACATTAAACACCAAACAAAGATATGTATATGTTTATATGAAAACATCGCGTCTCATACAATTCGTTCACAATTCTATGCGCTAAATTGCTACAAAAACCTAATCAACCAGTGATGGTGCGGTATCCGATATGCCGACAACGCACAACAAAACATCTCCTTTTTAGTCCTTCGCGGGTTAAAATCTCATACATTTAACTACAATGTTGCAAATTTTGTGAGCTTCGAACATTTTTAGATGAAATTGCCTTTTCTAGCGGAAAATTTTGCTTCACAAAAACATTCACCGATCGACTAAATTGTGTTATATGTTTTGACAGTTTTTTGTTAAACAAATTTTTATTTGTTAAAAATTTCCGCTAAATTTCACTTTTGGCTAATTCAAAGCCCGCATCATTGATATACATATCCTTTGCTGACATGTGCCTACGCCCATCATATCCGCACCAATTTGCACCTGCATTTGGGTAAGTTTTGCGTGTAATTTATGAGTTCAAAGACGCGTCTTTGTCTTATGTGGATAAATATAAATGGCCAAATAAACACTTTACACTGTCATAACCACTGCATGATGATGAAGGTGCAACAAAAAGCCGGGAAGACGTTTTGTTTTGTTTTTTTTTTTTCGGTTGGTGAAGTTTTCTGTAAATATATGTGCAGAAAGTTCCGGCAAATGAGCACGTTTCATACTAAAAATATCGCAATAAATATCCGTGAATATATGCGCAAGACTTTTGTGGATGGTTGTCTGTCCGTATGTCTGTTCTGTGGTCCGAAACATATGGCATTTAGTTTCCTCTTTTGTTTGGGGGATTTGGCTTTTTTTGGGCTTATGCCATCACGGTAGTTGATTACGTTTAAAATTCAACCACAGAAAGTACAACGTTGAAGTGTGCCAGGAAGTGTTCAATTTGGCTTTTCGATCTCTTTTATATAATGTGTAATATTGACTGAACGAAATAGTTCCCTTTTGTTATTTATCAAGCAATCACTCTTCTTTAAGCAATGACTTATATTTACCACAAAATGGTCATATACCATGTGGAATGGTGTGAGCGTGGTTTTATTATTTGCCAATAAGGCGTGCCTCTATACAGACCACAAATTATATATATTTTAAATAAAAGTACATCATTTTATAAGAGCACTTAATTGAGATATAAATTTAAGGTATGTTGGTAATAAATTGACTATTGTGAATAAACCCAGGACTTTTTAAACAGAACGCAATTCTCTGTATCATTTTGAAATAAAGATAAAATTAAAATAATGTTTGGACGTCAGCTCTTTTGTTTAAATGAGGTTCGGGTGTCAGATCTTTTATTTAAATGAAGTTTGTGCCAAAAAACTTTAAAAATGACATATATTTAATTGTACATGTATTGTGTTAAAATAAGGCCTATAACTGTTTGCAATTCCCCTATAATAACAAACACACCAGCTGTCAAAATTTCAATCATCTTCGAACAAAATTTACGACTGTGAATCGGCAAAATGTAACCATTCCGAATTAATCCTTAAAACTTGTCTCATAAACAAAATTAATGCCACGTTTGTCTTCCTTTTATTGCATTGAACTTCCCGTCGTATTGTCATCGTGTGTCCCGTTTCGTCTTTCCTTTTGGGTGCTTGTGGATGGATGTGCGAATTGAGACATTTTTTTTTTGTTTGTCGCGAACTCTTCTCGCAAATAACATCTTCCTCTCGATGTAGCAATTTATCGGATTCACTTGCTATTCTGGGATAATCTTGAAACAAAGTTCTGAAACAAGTTTCCCTTTTGCCATCATCAAAACTCTCATTCAGAATTCTTATTTCTTTTATAAACCCCAGAGACAGACAGTCACAGAAACAAATCAGAGAAATTATTTTTTTTTTTTGTTTTATTGGTGTTTTTTGATGTTTGGTTTTGTGGATGTTGGAAAAAATACAAAAAGAAAATATTAAAACAGCAAATTGATAAAGCGAAGCATGGTCACATCAAGAAACCAATTAAGGCCACTTTATGCCAGGTAATTATGGCATGCTAAACGGATAAAAACCGGCCTCGCAGCATCTGTGGAATCACAACGCGAAGACGCCTCTTATCGGAGGTGTGAATTCCTACCTTTCATAATTACATTCGTAATTTATTTGCCGTGTGGTTATATATAAGTGTGGTAAGTTTAGCTGGCTTATATTGTATGTCTGGTGGGTGCTCCTTTGCAAATACGAGAAAAGACTTGGAGATATATATTTCGTGCAGAGATTAGTGCATTATTTGTTCACACTCATAAATCCTCTTATTGCATTGGTTAACAAGGATGAGATAATGGCGGATGCATTTTTGGTGATAATTGGATGACTGGACAAGACTATATATGAGGTATTTTATTTCGTGGAATTATTTAGCTGTTTGGCATACGGGGGGTGGTAGTCCTGGATCTTAGAATAAAAAGTTGCATGAAGACCTTGAAAAGAGACATTTTTTTTGGGGGAATTATTCTTAGTAGCAAAAATTATAAGTTGAAGCCAGAAAATAGAAGTTACCTTTTGTACAGACATTTTTATACAATTTTCGTTTTAACTGCGATCAACAAATAGGGATGCTCTGTTCAAGAAACCCACATTCCTAGGAATAACAATAAAACAAATTATAGGCAACCATTTTACGACAAGGAGATACACCATAATGAGATGATTTTAAAGTTCTTTCATCGTTGATGCTAAAACTATTAAACTATCTTTCACTTTCCAATATAGTTTTATAACTCTGTCTCTTAAAAAAAAAAACATAGTAAAAACGAATAATCTAGTATAATGTTTTATGATTTCTTGGCAGCAGTATGAAATTTTCGACTTCATCTTTATAATTCACACTGGCTTCTTCCAAAAAAATTATAAGGGAGAGTAGGAATTTGAAATTGGTCTACTGGGGCTTATGCCTTCCGTGGTAAAAAGATCTAGAGAGACAAGTAGTAGATCTACATTGTTTGGTTAAAAAAAAATTGTATTCCGTTGTCAAACATTTGTTCCACTTTGGTTTCCGCCGACTTTTCTAAGTTTTTTTACCAGAGAAATAGATTGTGGTCACATAAAAATTCGTCTCGGAATTTGTCACAATTACTCTTCAGACACAGGATCTCCTATGGCTCTGTTTCCGCCGGTGGCTTTTCTAGGTTTTTCTCAACGGACACAAAAACCTTTGTTCACTTAAGACAATCTGCAGGTTCATTCTGTCGTGGGCTTCTTTAAAAGTCCGCTTCAGACATAGGGTATCCATTCTTGTTTATGAAGGATGATCGTGATTCCCTGGGTTTGTTTACCAGAGACATAGGTTTCGCTCACTTATGAATAATTTTTCGCGAACATCAGACAGAATAGTTATCAAACCGAGATGTTGCCCTGGTTTCAACAGGTTGACCTCAAAAAACTTTAGCAAGCCTCCTGCTTTCGGATTCTTCCAAATTTGAGAGTTTTAGTTTAATTCTTCGAGTTATAAAACAAATGTCGTGTGGGAAGGGATGGATTCATCAGTATAGAAGGTAATACAGATCAGAATTATTCAAACAAATCAACTCTATTCCACTTGGCTCGGATTACAATATAGTTAATTTTTTTCTAAAACATTGCTTCTGCCAATGCAAATGGTTTCCTTCCATGTTTCTGTTGACTTTCCATACCGCAGTGTGTCCTGTGGATTCAATACGAAAGACTACTTTACTATGCTGTCGTTTGGATTCCTTAGATTTAAACCCAGTGCCGCTTACTTTGTCTTTCTTGCTCGACTTTCCAACAGTTTTCGACCCGTTTTATGCCACAAGCCCTCTTTTGATATTATATTATCAGCCAATTTTCAGCGTTTAACGTTGTTATGATGACAGCAGATACGTCTTCAGAGAGGTCTTACAGGTACAGAAAAAGTATCACGAAAATAGGATATGAATGCGGAGTCTCAACATGGTGTGCAGGGAGCACCGAATTCCCAATCTGGAATCGAATCGAATCCATACCTTCATTGACTGACGATATACTAAACTATAGCGATCTAGTTGAAGTATTCAATCACCTTTGTTCATGTTTGAAATTTTCGACTTCATCTTTATAATTCACACTGGCTTCTTCCAAAAAAATTATAAGGGAGAGTAGGAATTTGAAATTGGTCTACTGGGGCTTATGCCTTCCGTGGTAAAAAGATCTAGAGAGACAAGTAGTAGATCTACATTGTTTGGTTAAAAAAAAATTGTATTCCGTTGTCAAACATTTGTTCCACTTTGGTTTCCGCCGACTTTTCTAAGTTTTTTTACCAGAGAAATAGATTGTGGTCACATAAAAATTCGTCTCGGAATTTGTCACAATTACTCTTCAGACACAGGATCTCCTATGGCTCTGTTTCCGCCGGTGGCTTTTCTAGGTTTTTCTCAACGGACACAAAAACCTTTGTTCACTTAAGACAATCTGCAGGTTCATTCTGTCGTGGGCTTCTTTAAAAGTCCGCTTCAGACATAGGGTATCCATTCTTGTTTATGAAGGATGATCGTGATTCCCTGGGTTTGTTTACCAGAGACATAGGTTTCGCTCACTTATGAATAATTTTTCGCGAACATCAGACAGAATAGTTATCAAACCGAGATGTTGCCCTGGTTTCAACAGGTTGACCTCAAAAAACTTTAGCAAGCCTCCTGCTTTCGGATTCTTCCAAATTTGAGAGTTTTAGTTTAATTCTTCGAGTTATAAAACAAATGTCGTGTGGGAAGGGATGGATTCATCATTATAGAAGGTAATACAGATCAGAATTATTCAAACAAATCAACTCTATTCCACTTGGCTCGGATTACAATATAGTTAATTTTTTTCTAAAACATTGCTTCTGCCAATGCAAATGGTTTCCTTCCATGTTTCTGTTGACTTTCCATACCGCAGTGTGTCCTGTGGATTCAATACGAAAGACTACTTTACTATGCTGTCGTTTGGATTCCTTAGATTTAAACCCAGTGCCGCTTACTTTGTCTTTCTTGCTCGACTTTCCAACAGTTTTCGACCCGTTTTATGCCACAAGCCCTCTTTTGATATTATATTATCAGCCAATTTTCAGCGTTTAACGTTGTTATGATGACAGCAGATACGTCTTCAGAGAGGTCTTACAGGTACAGAAAAAGTATCACGAAAATAGGATATGAATGCGGAGTCTCAACATGGTGTGCAGGGAGCACCGAATTCCCAATCTGGAATCGAATCGAATCCATACCTTCATTGACTGACGATATACTAAACTATAGCGATCTAGTTGAAGTATTCAATCACCTTTGTTCATGTTTGCTACAGAATGATACTCTGAAATTAGGCCATTGATTGACCACATTAACCACAAATGTTCCAAACAGTGCAATTGAAAATATCTAGCTTATAAGCCGATGATCTTATTTATCAAAAAAACTGATATCACTAACTGAAGATTTTGATGTGGTCCTCATTGTTTATCATCCAACGTCTTTCAAAATCTCTTGCAGTGATAGTCGTCTATCGAAATAGGATTGGTGACAATAAGTCATCACCTTGTCTTGCCTTAGTCCTTGCTGAACTTCAAAGTTCAAAGAAGGTAAAAACGTTGCTTTAAAATTGTAAAAACATTTTTGGAGGTTATACTGTTCCACTCAAGAAAGAGAGAACATTCATTTATCCACCCAAAGGCCTTATAGAAATCCCATATAATAAGCGAAGCGTGGAAATCGGTTGGTTGTTGAGAATTATTGTTGACTAGCTGCGTTGCAGCCAAAGAAAATAAACTGTTTTTTTAAAAAGTCATTATAAAGTAAATTTAGTGGCACTGACAACAGCTCCGAAGAACCACGGCCTAGTGACTAACACTATCAACCAATCCATTTGTGTGAGTTGTTAGTTCTACATGGCTTTGACGTCTGCCGTACTTAATAAGTTATTTCCTACAACATCAGCTATCTGTCACTGAAAGTACGATAAAGACATTTTTAAAAATAGTGAAAGTATTCTACATATGCATTCTTTGGTTTTCCTATAACATTTACAGTTACATTCTGTTAACAGTATTTGCTGTGATTGTTTCCTTAAAATTGTTGGTTTCATAAGGCGATTTGTTACATCCCACTGATGCTCCTATTTATTCTCTGCCAATCCATCCCATCTACCATACCATGTCATCCCACATATACCCCACTAATTTACCAAACTACCATGTCCACATAAATATAAACCTTCAATATAATTTGTAACCTTAACCATAAACTAATCACTCTCTCTCTCTTAACGAACTATAGGTTTTATGAACAAAACGTCTGATGACTTAATCATGGGCCCATGTGCATCCTCTGCGATTATATTGTGGCTTGGTCTGACTGACGAACGCAAAAGGTATTCAATTAGATGTCATGAATCACATGCGTGGCGCTTCCAAACTGCCAATTTTCGCATCCAATTGAGACACAACACACAAAGACCCATAAAGTGTTGAGTGCTTGATTCGCGGTTTTGCTGTTGCCACCACCAGATTCGATTTGCTTTTTTCCGGTAAGGTGCAATCTTATATAGGGACTTACTCCAGACCGCAGCTGTAAAATTTATGACATAATCACATACTGTTCCACATACTGCAGCGCTACAGTTTTCATTAGATTTTTCATCTGTGACTCACCCGAATTGATTGACAAATTTGTCTACAAGTAGTTGCAACCCAAAAGATATATAAGTTATCTTTGGTAGCCAAATTTTCTAAGCATCCTGCTACCACAAATGTGCTTGGCGTGGTGGAGGCGGGGGTTATATATTGGCGCCCTTATCCGGTTGCTGGACGAGATTTATGAGGTTTGTCTTGTATGAAGTGATTTTGGTTGGTATCTCTGTATGCGTGGAAGTTCTGTGACCCTATTGGGAATCACTGTTTCAGAAGCCGTTACAACGCCAGTCAAAAATGTCAATGTGTCATTTGGAAAAAAAAGTGAAAGACGTCAATTGCCTGTTGGCGTTTGCGTGGGTTTTTTTTCAATTCGTTTCTTTTTTTCCGACTTTGTGAAAATAACGGTAGGAATTGGTTGTAATGGTTATTTATGTTTAAGAGAGGACAGTTTCGTAAGAATATTTTTTTTTTTTTTTCATATCGTGGATTGAAGTCGCAAAAACAAACATGCATGTTTGTCTGTTAAGTGTTATGTAGTTTGCCAGGCCCAGGTTACTATCGGAGCATTCACAAGCACAGAGAAAGCAGCACGCTGTGTCAATCTTTCTACATTCTCAGTGGTAACCTTGCGAAATACAATGGCGCCCAACGTGGGGCTTTATGTTTTTTTTCATTGGCATCAATGGAATCTCACAGAAATCGTTGTTAATATTGTAATATGAAAATTTTATTTTCAAAATAGACGGAACTTAGTCCTAAATCACTCTTCTCTGGACATATTGTTTCGCGTAAAAAACAAAACATAATTCTTAGATACGAGAGTATATTGAGAAAAGTAGCAAGTTAAGTAGAGCGAGTTGACAAGCTTTGTGACATTCTGATTCACAGTAAGTACTTTCTATCTTCTATACTGGTTGGTGGACAATGATCTAATCCAACTTAGCGACAACGAGCACATCTGCTTCTATAACCGGAAATAATATATCACAACTATAACCGTGGTATTCAAGTTTCTATTCTCTAAGATTTAGAAGGAAGGATATTAGATAACGAATACATTTTAATAGACCATGGGATAGTTTATAGTTTACTCCAAATAATGGTTCATTCCTGGATTCTTGATGGAACAGGTGGGGAGAAGTATAATTTCAAAGCCCATCAACATCTAAAGTAAAAACTCAATCCAATTATTTTGCAGTTCATCATAAACCAAAATGCCAGACTTAAGTCTTAATCTGCATTAATTTAAATTGTATCTTTTTATTTTTCTCCCTCAAGAAAACTTCTATCTTCATCCAAATATTTTTTCATTCATATCCACATCAGTCTCCTGCAGAGCGTGACTGCAGCTTTTTTTTATAAATTGACTTTTTCACATTCTGCCAACTTACCTCGGAAGCAACCAAAAATAATTGAATTATTGAAACCAACTGCACGAATATTTTGAAAACATTTTTTTTCACTATGCCAATCATAAGGACATCATTAAACCAGAACGCAACAGACCCTGCAAACCGTGAGCTTTTTTTGTTGACTGTGTTTGTTTCTTGACCGTTTTGCTCATCGCACATCGCACTCACAATCAATTTCATCAACTGTCATTCGTCTTGTCTTGTGGCCCTGGTATGTGTCTTCGTTCTCCCCAGGAACTGCTGCGATCTCACTTTGCGTTGCACTATCAATAAAAACCATCCTCGCCCATCATCATCATTGTCGTTGTCATCATTGTCATTGTCCTCGTCACAACAGAGGCGCATCAAGGAACAACTTTTGGACAAGGAGAAGCATTGCAATCATAAAATATTCATTACATGACATGACTCCCTGTTTACACATTTCAACAACATAATCATGAATTTATTTCACTTTTTGTGTCGCTAAGTTGCCCCCGACAATTCTACAGTCTTGCGAAAAAAAGCCAAACCAATAAATTAACCCTCTAAACGCAGATGGCCGCTTTGAGGAATTGTCATAGCGCGGGGAACGCATTTCAAGAGTCAATTGTGGCGCGTTTAATGGGCAATGCAAGCAGGGACTGTGGGCGAATTCATTTCTATGTTTGTCCAACCCGAGCACTGCGACTGACCAACTAAGCCACACAATGAGACTAATGGAATTGTGAGAATCCATTTGACCCTTTTGATGGCGGGAACAGAGAGGGCGCCTGGAACATATATGTCATTGGAACTGGGGACCAAGAGGTTAACAAGACACAGACAATCCAACGAACAAGCGACAACTTTTTCAAGAAGCGACAACAATCGCGGAAATGTGCGTGCAAAATTTTGATTTGAGCTCGTAAATTAATTCGGTTAATTTGCACAACCGTCATCTTAGTTCGTCTGTCCAGCTGGTCATTGCCGAGTGCACAATTAACCCTTCTTTCCTATAACAGAGGCACACAAAACAGTGGGAGTTTTGTTGGTGATAAATTGGAGCGATAAGCGTTTCGTTGGTACTTTTTTAATGACTTCAATAGTTAAAGCGGGTTCCTCAATCCAATGCACGCCTTTTAAAAAATTTATCCAATCCCAAATGAATGACCAAATGTCATTCGAAAGTTGAATGCGTGTATCTGGACAGAGACACAAAAAGAAAACAGTCTTAAAAGAGTCGAAAAATTACTTTGGGATAATTTTTGAGGGATAACCCATTATTTGTTCTACTTTGGTGCAACCACAAATTGTTTCGGCAACAGCGGTGGCGGCGGCGCTGGTGTTGGGCGTGCACCAAGTGACCGAAAATTAATGGTTTGGGATACGTTTAAGTAATTTTGATTGTTTGAACTGAAATAAGCCAGAATATAAGGTGTAATTAATTTTTCGTTTGAGACTAATAATCGTGGTGGTAATTGCTATGACTACTGTAAGGGTTATGGTTAACAGAGTTTTTGAATTATGTGAGTTTAACTGTTGCAGAGTTGAATAATTTATTTTGTTTAAAGAAGCAAATAAATTTAATGGTGAAATGAATTATGAGATGGCTAATGATTAGCTAATATTCATAGATACACATTGTAGGAAATTATTTGTGTGTTTATAGAGTTGGGGCAATAGCAGATGTGCATTGTATGAACACTCATTGTTTTTCAATAAGTAAACTTGTCGATGTAAAGACATAAGACTTTTTTGTTGTCAAAACCAAACCAAAACTTTTACAGAAGTGAGAAGATA
Source organism: Baccha elongata (assembly GCA_951217065.1). Classification (NCBI taxonomy): domain Eukaryota; kingdom Metazoa; phylum Arthropoda; class Insecta; order Diptera; family Syrphidae; genus Baccha; species Baccha elongata. Next base: position 47,909,120 of record OX578274.1, read on the forward strand.
GATACATGTGGACATAAAAGGGTTAACAAAATTTATTCACAGCTCCGAAGAACCACGGCCTAGTGACTTACACTATCTTAGCCAATCTTTTTGTGTGCGTTGTTAGTTCTACAGGATTGGAGGGCACCTACAATTGTTCGTCGAATTGCGAACGACTAAAGTGAGATGCACTTTTTCTTCTTTGTACGTTGAAAAGTTATAAATCATGTACAAATGTGGGTTATTTAGGAACCAAGCTCGTAAAAATGGCGCCCAACGTAGGGCACAATACCACGACTCTTGGATTGAAAAGACAACGCCAGTGGTACTGCTAGACTTTTCGAATAATATGCTGATACTTGGAAGAAGATCGACCGAATATTCGCCGGATGGGAGTTGCCCTTTATGTTTCTTGGGAGATTATATAACCACATTTGTCTTTCATCGCATTGGATTTCTGCATTATTCAAAGCTGTTAAATAATGTGTTATAAATCTGAACTGCTTCCTGGAAAAGATATTGTAGTATAACGTTGGATATGCATTATACTCTTTACTCATGCTAAGTAATGGTAGATCAGTTGCAGCGCAACTTTAGAAATTAGTAGGGCTTTCCAAATTGTCTTTATTGAACCTGGTGAAACCGTTGTTCTGCGTTATGTCGTTTTGAAGATCAAAGAGGTGGAGTGAAACCCTGTTTTACAGGTCATTCAGCTAGCATTCTTCTTCCTAACTTACAAGAAAGCAGCCAACAAGGACTCATCATTCTTTTACGGCGGATTTTCTGTTTTAATGAGAAACGGTGTACCTAATAGTTTTTGTTTGAATTAGTTATGAGTAAAATATCGTAAATTATTTCCTTTTATAAAATTTTGTATTTAAAAAAAATCAGTTAAAATAAAACCAGCTTCCGGAATGTCATCCTCGTGATCGAATAAAACCACAAAGAACACATTTATTGAAATTAAGCACCCCTTTCATTTTTACAAAGCAAACAAACAAATCACTAATCCATCCTCCTCCATTAAATTTTCTTAATTCACTTCCCTGAGCTGGCATTCGAATCAGGGGGTCAATAAATTTCATTAAGTCAAACAATAAATCAACGAAGCGATACTTTTTCGGTGTGTATCTCTGTTACAAAACAAACATTCTCTCTTCTTCGTCCGGTCCGGTCGTCTTGAATTAGAACAAGTTAATTAATTCTGAATCGTCTAAAAAAAAAAAAACTACAAACAAATCTCAGGTCCAAAGAAGCCGAAAATATTTTGAAGGAACAAAAACTAAAGAAACAGAAAAAAACTCACACCCGATATTATTCCCAACTCTGAAGAGCAATTTAATTCACTTTGTTCGATGAGCATTATCTGCCAGATAACAGATAAATTTGGTCAAATTCACGCTTAATAGGGAAGAAGAAGAAGAACACAAGAAGATAACCAAAAAGAAAACATTAAATTGAGATGTGACTCTCGACAACACCTTTTGCTTAAGATCGTGCGACATCTTGAAATGCTTGACCGAGCTACATTTGAATAGATGATGTCCGTTTCCCTGCTGATTGGGATGGCCCGATAGATAAATAACCAGCCCTGAGTAGATTTAGTCATAAATTCTTTTTTTTCTGAATTATACACCGATCACGAATTCTTTATGAGGTGATACAAATCAATGAAGCCACTGAAATCGCTCCTCTTGAGAATGGAATCTGTATATGGTTATAGGTAAGGTCCCAAGCCTTCCAATACTAATTCAACTCGAATTAAGATTGATTTGATAGAGTTGTTGTTGTTGTCCACGACAGGCGTGGGCCATTTATTTGAAATAACATGATGACTCTATGAAGTTAGATACTAAATTTATTTTTATTTTGCATGATTGTTTTGGGGGAAAAATATAATTTTACGATAATGGATAGAACTGGCTTGAAATGAAAACGTTATTTTTTATTAATATAGACAGTCGGAAGGTAGTTAAGGGGCAGAAAATTGTCTCATTAATGCGCAAACTGATGATAAGAGGCAATAAATTAATGAGTCTTTGTGTTACAGCTTCGAGGAGAAATGAGGATAAAGTCTGTTTATAACTTCCTTAATTGTAGAAGTTTTCGGTCGAAGTCATAAATCTTGGTGACAGTCATAGTTCAGTAAAAATGATGACGTGCTTTAAAAGAAAATAAAGCAAAGTATGAGACATCTAAGCATGCACTTTGTCGGGCACTTATGTACCTAATAAACGTTTTTAGAGGTGATTTGCATACAGTTATCTATAGACCCGTAAAGAAGATTGACGACTATATGTCATTGGCCCCATATAATCTTAATAAAGTTTCTAATCATAGATCAATCTTGAGTCAAACAGTTTTATAAATTATCTAGCTTTAATAATATAATTTCTTTTGACAAATCGTAAGAAATTATGAATATTGGAATGATGCATCTAAGTTTCTTTTTGTCAGTCCATTTATCTTTGACAATGCTTTTCATAAAGTTACAGAGTTTGCAATAAAGAGTCTGGCTTTTTGAGCTTTGGTACTCCTACATCTTTATAAGCGATTCATCTAATACAATTTTAAAATCCACCTTATTTACACCCCTTAAATAATGCACCCTTATTTTCATTTTCAGTAGTATGCGTTCAAATTTCATATAAACTACGTTCCAGATGGCGCCCAACGTGGGGCCTAGAAGTTTGAGCAACGAATTTTTTGTAAGCTTTTTTCTGCTGGAGAAGGTAGGTATATAATTTGTAGTATGTGCCTATAATAATAATTATTGTTAACGTTTAAGTACGTGACGTTGCAGATGCAAAATACATTAAAGATTATGACAGCTTAGAAAACTACACTATGTAGATATTTAGTGATTGGAATAAAACTATAATTGCTTAAAACTTCGATCCAGTTACTGTTGACCTTTTTTTAAATTTGTTTCCTTAAGCAAATTCGTTCGGGTATGGAAACTCTTTTAGGGACTTTGTCGAGCTATTCATTGTGTCTAGTGCTGGTACATTTTTCACTTCGATTGAAGACATACTGTTTCGCATTGTTGCAAAATACCATATATTTTGACTGATACACAGGATTAAGATTACATTGGAACATTACATGGAACTTGGTTATCATTTTATTGAAGATGTGAATGGAACAGATTTCCTGTCCTGTTAAGAAATTCATTACTGTTTTCATTTTATCAATCTATTTCCAGGCTAAAATCGAATGTATACTTGTCCTGGTTTACAACTGTAGATTTTTTGAAGTTTTGTGTTTGATGGTCGAACTAAAGACTAGCAGAAATAAGTTAGTGATCAGGGCAGGTTAACACTTCTACTTTGAAGTCATTAACATTCTGCAGTTGATTTCTCTTCATTAAACCAGATTCATTAGATCAAACATCTCAAATCAAAGATTTTCAATGAATATTTAATTAAGCTCGCTCGGTACAATTTACTATTTTCAGTATGCGGGCTATGTTAAGTGTCAATAACGGATCGAGAAGCGCTTGTAATTACAACAAGACAATTTCTTATATCAAAAGCTTAGATTAAAACTCAAGTTTATACCTGCCCGGCACATAAGAAAAATCTCTAGCTCGATAATGGATGCCGGCTCGGTCTCTAGCCTGTCGTCTCCAATCTCGCACTCCAAGTAGTCGGAGATCTCCCTCTACCTGATCGCTCCATCGGGGATGAGCGATGAATTCTACCTTGGCTTCTGACTCCCTCTGGTTTGGCGTTGAAGACTTTACGAGCTGGAGCGATGGTGTCTATTCGCTCTACATGACCAAGCCATCTTATTCGTTGAACTCGAATTTTTCTCGGCAGGCTTATGTCGCTGTACAGCACGTATAGTTCGTCGTTGTATCTTCTTTGCCAAATGTTGTTTTCTCTGTTTACGCAGACGGGAACATAAATCGTACACAGAACTTTTCTCTCGAAAATTCTAAGTGACTTTTCATCCGATTTTAAAAGGATCCATGCATCTGCACCATATAACAGGACCGGGATGATGAGTGTTTTATACAATGTCTCCTTGGTTCATCTCGATAGGGCTTTATTCCTCGATTGCTTATTCAGCACATAGAAACAGCGATTAGCAAGAGTTAGTCTTAGTTCAATTACAGCGCTGATGTTGTTGCCTGTGTTTACAGCAGTGCCCAGGTAAACAAATTCACTGACTACCTCGAAGTTGTTCCCATCAATGGTCACGTTCTGACCAAGTCGGTGGTGTGATTGGGCTTTTGTTGATGAAAGCATATACTTCGTCTTGTCCTCGTTTATTTTCAGTCCCATTTTGCTTGCTGCTGACTCCATAGTCCTGAAAGAACCGTTTACTGCTCGCTTTGTACTACCCATAACGTCAATGTCCTCTGCAAACCTAAGTAAATGTGTCGTTTTATTAAAGATTGTGCCCGAAATAAAATTCTCTTCTGATTCTGATAATTTTGACGAAAGATTACACGAATAAGTAGTCTTCTGTGAAAGATAAGCTTGCTCGAATGGCGCCCAACGCGGGGCCAACAACTAAACCCCAACAATACCTTAAAGTAATGCCAGCAGAATGACGAGGAATTCTAAGTATCAGTTCTATAATTGAGACATTAACACCATTATTATAAATTTTTAATAGATCCATATTTCCCTTAAAATATAAGATCCTGGATTTGAGCTACTTTACAGCTACAAAATTCTTCTTCTTTGCAATCACGTATATTTTATTTATATATATTCTGTAGAAGTAGAACAACCCCGATTTCTCTCGAGCGAAGCTGTATACTGACATTCATCTTCTGTACCGAACAATCCTCTCTAGATATTTATATAGCATTTAACTTTTAAACAAATTTATCTAGGAATAATAAACTATCAAATTCATTGGAATTGTATGTTTTAAATTTCACTTAAATAATCTAGGTCAGAAAAAGAATTTTAAATTTTCCAAGGAGTCCCTTCTGGTTTTTAGTTTCACTACTTTTTTCACACAAAAATCAATCATGGGCCTATATTTACTTACTGCGCAGATATCTATACTCTACTTAAGCCATCATCTGCCGCCCAATGATTCCAACGAATTGATCCCAAATTTGAGAAAAATAAAATAAGATCAATCGACACGATCACTATTGACCGCATCCTAATCGTGTCACCGCTGATTTGACACATATCCAAGCATCTGTCATAAACCCAAAAAAGCCTACAGATTAAGCCCCTCCTTTAGCAATTTAAATATACAAATTCACTTAAAAAGGTCGACGATCGCAAGTTGAAAAGACTCTCATGATCACTTAATGGCGATTTGTCTTAACGATAATGATGATGATGATGATGATGCCGCATTCAGCTTTTATCAAATTTTAGGCACTATAATCCAATTAAGATAGGCACAGAGTGCAATTGATCCTATTTTACGGTCCATTTGATGAGATAAAGAATGAAAATGTCTTCTCTTTGATCGGTGATGATAATCCAATTGAATTCAAACCCGCGCGCCGCATTCGGGTCACTTGAATTTCAAATGAGCCCTCCGAGAACAGACAAACTTAAACTATGACGATCGTTTTTATGATCATTGATCGGTCTATGAAGACATTTTCCCATGTGCGCAAGCACCTTCAATATAACCAGCGAACGAATGCGCATTTTTATCATTGATCATCGCGTCCAATTATTTGCAAAATTTTGTCACATAAATAAGAAAAGGGCAAACAGTAGCAGGAAAAAGAAAACTAAAGATCCACGATCAAGAAACAATGTTTTCACCTGTCATCGTTCGACGAACTGGCACTGTAACGATGTATATTCCCGGTTTGCAATTCAAGAAATAAATGTTCGCACGCAGTTAACCCCTTGAGGGCAAACAGTAGCAAATGAAGTCTTTGCACGCGTATATGTCAATTGGCATCATTGCGATAAAACTACCCTTTTCTGGGGTTGCCATGCTGGACGAAAATATTGTTGCAACAGCAGTTTGTAAGATATTGCGGCAAACAGGACCAGGACCCCTGGAAGGAACGTTTAACAAGGTGTTAATTGAATTCATTTTGCATACATTTTTCGGTTTGTCTTGCAGCAGGACCTCCCCTGTGTAAGATCAGTTTTTATGTTGTTTTGTTTTTCGAAGACACGGCAGCGAGACACTCAAATTGATGATGATGAGCACAAAATGAAATGTCATGTCAACAGAGATTGTAATCGGACCAGAACGATTGTCGATTCTGTTTTTAGGACCGTCGGTAAGTTGACGGACATGGACACACGTGAGGATACGGAAATAGTATTTTACGCTGGACATGCAATTTTAAACGGTTTTTGGTGATAATTGTCTGCGACATGTTCTTTAGCGAATGAAAACGAAATTCTTTCATACAATATTAAATCATTGGAAATATTTTCGTACTGATATACAGGATTATCCCAAAATTTTTTTAGGAACGATTTTACGATTTTAAATCTGATTGTTCTTGTATATTGGTGATGTTGGCAATTAGCCATATGTTCTTGTTCAGTGGAGATCATCTAGCATCATTGGTATTTCGCTAATTTTATTTTTCCCTAACTTCGCGTTGACATTCCAAAGGCAGCACACGTGCTCTTCAACTCTTCGGGCGACAGAATCTTGGTAAAATTGATCTAGATTATGTGGTGGGAACATCTGGTCGGCTACGGTTGATCCGACGTGTATATGTTGTACAGACGTATGGTCCAAGCTTTAATCCTACTCTTCTTGTTGAAATTGCTTTTGTTGATGACTAGTTGCAACTAATCTGTAAGAAAACCGATGTGGAATGAAGAAATAAAAATAAATTTAGAGGCACCAACAGCTCTGAAGAACTACGACCTATATTGACTTGAGGAACTACGGCCTATGACACTCTTAATCAATCCTTTCGTGTGCATTGTTAGTTCTACTAACGTCAAATCCGAAAGACTCGCAAGAGGAAGTGCCGCTGAAAAAATATAAGGTGTACTAAGGGCTCGAACCCAGCCCTCCGGCGTGATAGTCCGACACAATAATCACTACGCCACGGTGGCCAAGGGGCACGGGAACAAATAAAACTGGTGAAGCTGATAAACACAAAATTGTTAGTTCCGAACGAGCCCTAGCATCCGGAGACTGTCAAATGCCATTTTAATGTTTGAAAGTTATTCGAGGAAGTGGGTGTAGTGTAGAGTCCTTTTCCCTAAGGCCAAACTGCGTGTGTCATATGATGTTTTGTCAGAACCGAATTACTTTGAGTCTGCTCAAAAAAGGTCCATCCAGAATTTTGGTTGTGCTTGTGAGGATTTAAAATGGTACCTTCGCTGTCTACCATTCGATGGGGAAGTTTGCCAGGATGAACATGACTGTTTGTGGGTGTTTCTTCAGGGTAAAGTTGGAAATTGTAAACGAAGCTTAGTCACAAAGCGAACGGGGATATCTATGGTCATAGCATTGAGCTCCTTTTTCAGTTGGGTCTTTTACAACAAAATGAACTGTACCGACACTGACGGGTCACATATAGTGCTCCGGCCTTTAAGGTCCTTGAATCTTACCCCACGGGACGGCGCGGCGCAGTATAAGAGAATATAGCACAGCAGGTGCGGCACTAAAGTAAAAAAACGCCTCACCCAACTTGGAGTGCGAAACTGGAGTCAGCTATCAGCTATCTAGAAACCGAACGGGTTTTATTTGATTACCGAACCGGTGGTTTAAATTTTGCCACCAAACGTTGGATATTCGTCTGCTATATCGTTTCTTAAATTATTTCCTAGGCATTAGTAGTTCTGTCTGTTAAGTGACATCAACAGCTCCGGAGAACCACGGCCTAGTCACTTACACTCTCAACCAATCCTTTTGTTTGCGTTGTTAGATCTACAGGATTGAATGGGACCTACAACTTTTCGTCGAATCCGAACGACTAAAGTGAGATGCACTTTTTATGACATTGATACTCTTGGAAGATATTTCCCTTCCTCGCAAGAGGCAGCGCCCCTGAAAAATCATTAATTGTACGAAAGGATCAAACCCAGAACTCCGGCATGATAGTCCGACACACTAACCACAACGCCACGGGGCACTACTGTCCCATTGGAAATATTTTCAGTACGATAACATGTAGAATCTGTCTAAAGGCACATAATTTCGCGTTCGCGAAACAGTTCTCCTACAGAAACATTTGCGTATGGTATGTCTAGTCCTCTGGCAGAAGTGGCAGGCACCTTTTTTAACAGTTTTCTTATTAAACAATACCTGAGTGGCCAGCTTTGCGGCTTGAAGAAATTTTAACTTTCTTTCTGCAGTCTGGTCCCGCTCTTGCAACTTCGTCGCTCTGCTAAGGGCATGTCTCCGAAAGGTAGAGAATTATTTCGCGTACGCGAAAATATCTGCCTTTAAGCAGTCTCTAAAATATATATGCTTCGACACTTTCGTTCCTTCTATAAAATTGTAAATTTGTGGGTTACGAGGTTTTCTTGTGATCCCGACATATATTTTAAATGTTAAGTTCTTAAAGCCCCGAATGAAATAAAACCCACAAATATTTAGAAAAATTAAACCATTATCACCATAATGATTTTCTTAAATGACAACAAAACAACATTCCAATATTAAAATAGGTGCCTTTACGGTACACTGTTCCAAAACAACGCCGCACCCGCGCCATCTATAATATAAATAAAACTCAATTAACTCTTAACAACCATTTTCTCACTGAATTAATCGTAAATTATTTTAAATGTTAAAACACACATCTTTTCTTTGTTTTTTTTTTCTGTGTCCCTCTTAAATTCAAAATAAAGATGCATATACATAATACTAAGCCTTCTGATTCTCCCGAATCTGAGCCTGATCTCTCGAGCCGACAATCGACACGATCAACCGAAAAAAATTAACAGAAAAGCCCTCAAATATTAACAAATGCGATCAATTTGGATCTGAGTTCTTTCTGGTATTGGAGATTTCTCCATCCCGGTTTAAAGTCTGTGGAATCAAAAAAAAAAAGGAAACACAACAACAAAACAATACATATATTCCTCGTCTATACTATCAGATGGAATTAAGTTGTTTGCTTTGTAAGAGAAGCGCCCGATTCATTGATTCCATTTTCGATTTTCAACAAAACGAAATTGGAACGACAAAAAAAAAGAAAGAACTAAGAATTCCAATTCCGATTTAAATGTAAATTATTGCATTCGATAGTTTTGTTGTTGTTTTGGGATTTTTTTTCTCTTGATTTTAGATTCAATTTCCATATCCATAAACAAAAAGTGAACGACAACGATGCTATGCTTTTTGGAAATTTCAAATAAAAGGAGCAGAAGAAGCTGCGTGGACTTCTCTTGATAAAGCGGTGGTGGCGGTGGATTTAAAAATTGAATTGTAATGTGAGTGGGTTCACGCGCTTGAACTGCTATGGCAGCAAACATGTGTTCACATGTGAAGAAAGCGAGACATGTTTTTTTTTTGTTCTGATAACACTGAAAGCAGGTTGATTTAATTATTCAAAATAGGATATTTATGTCGAAAAAAGGTTTTAGTAAAGTACACTGGAATGGAATATTGGAATGTGTATCGAAAATTATTCAGTTTGTGTTTTGGAGGCACATATCTATTAGTGTGGGGAGTGGTTATCAATTTAAAGTGATGCCTCGAGTTGCATATATTTCCATCAATTAGCTTCCTTTAGTCATTTAGTGGCTAAATTATGGGATAAGAAAAGATCTACCTAAATAAAATTTAAAACTTTATTGAAACTTTGTCGGAAAAAAATAATGTATACATATTTTAATGGATAGCTTTAAGACGGTGCTGGTTTAGAGTGCGTAAGCATGTATCTAATCCAATCCCTTAGAAACTTGTTCATAAAAATTAAGGAGTTTATAAAATGAAAGTCCTGATGTTTAGTAGGCGGCCCGGAGGGGGGGTGACACAAGAAGTCTCGATTTTTGTGCTTAACGGCTTAAGCTTGTATATCTGAAATGTTATTTCGTACAGAAAATTTTAAGTTTAAGATGACGACGTTTTGGTAAGACTTCCGAACTTCATTCCGGCATCTCTCTATTTCCTCGATCGCACGCTTCTCATTTCCCTGATGTTTTTCTTCTGAGAAGTCGGTGTTCTTCTCTCCTCCTCTGCACGTTGACTTCTTGCGCTCCTATAGTCCTTCTTTGTAGCACCACTTTGTATGCCTGCTGTTTGGCTGCATGTGCTTGCCCACATTCTTCGATAAACCAGGGGTTTCGTTGTGGTGGTTGTGTAAATCCGATCACATCAGAGGCGGCATCTCTAATTGTTTTCTTGCAATGTTTTCACTAGTGTTCAATGCTTGAAGGTGGTGGCATAGGACTAGTAACGAGGTTTCGATTAACACGATCGGAAAAGAACTTGGCTATCTTTTGCAACTGGAGTCGGCCGACATCGAATTTCCTCACAGTATTTCACTGTTCTGCATATCCGTAGCATTACCTTGGCTTCAACAAGGAAGTGGTCTGAGTCAACGTTGGCTCCTCGGAACGTTCGGACATCTGTGATACTGGAAGAATGCCTTGCATCGATCGCGAACTGGTCAATCTGGTTGATGGTCAATTGATCAGGGTGTTACCAAGTCTCCTTGTGAATATCTGCGTACTAGCTACCACAATGTTTCGCTCCGTAGCAAAGTCGATTAGTCTGAGTCCGTTGCTGGAGGTGGTGTTGTGCAGACGTCTTCTCTTTCTAGTTTGGCGTTAAAATCACCTAAAATAATTTTAATGTCATAACTATAGGGCATTGCTCGTACGTCTTGTCCAAGAGCTCGTAGAACTCGTCCTTGGTATCCTCATCATTCTCCTCTGTGGGGGCATGCGCGCATATTAAGCTGATGTTGGCGAATTCAGCTTTGATGCGAATCGCAGTGAGGCGCTCGTTCACATGGTTGAAACTCAAGACTTCTTGCCAAAGCCTGCCTCTAACGACGGATCCACATCAAAAAGTTGCTGCTTTTGCTCATGGTAGCAGTCGCCGAAGTATATATCTCAATCATTCATCTTTGGTTTGCCCGTCCCATCCCATCGCACTTCTTGGATGGCGGTTATATCTGCTTTGCAGGGTTCTAGGACATCCGCTTATAATTTGGCTGCACGTGGTCTGTAGAGTGATAGGACATTCCACGTGCAGATCCGAAGTTCGTTGTCCTTACTTTGTTTGCTTGGTTCGTCAACAGTTAATCCGTCCGTATCCGAGGCTTGTTGTTTCTTCGCAACTTATACTTATTTACGTGGCCGGGAAGTCACCCCGAATGCACGACCCCCAACCTGGAGGACCAAACCTTAAAACAACTCCAAAGACAGGGAGCCGTCTCAACCGCTTCTTATAAGCCTGATCTCCGAATATGTCGTAGTAGCCCGTATAAAGTGTTCACTTAGTAGTTCAACCTGACTGGATCTGTGGACGCCACCGTTGATTCCATCTGGGGAATCCCTCTCCTGCCGTCTTGATGAAAACCTGTGGTCTTATTTCCTCTTGAATGCACGTAACTACTCTTTTAACATCTACTATGTACCCAATTACAACCGCTTGGCCTCTGAGGCCTCAGACACGCAATGAGAGAACTGAACGTCAGAGCAGCTAAGCAACGTCGCTCTGAGCGTCGAAATAATTTAAAGCATAACAGAGTTGTATGGTTGCGGCCACGCAGTCGTTGAGCGGTGACATATATAACTGAGCAACAGAGCGACGCCACTAAGCCACTCTGCCGCTCGCCGTTGAATGCTTGGATGAGCACTAAGAAGATACATACTAGACATCAAATATACCTAGATTTACATACGATGAATTTTCGTAGCCCATAGAAGAGCTAAAGTTAACCAAATCGAATATTTTTAAAGATCCATAAGCCAAAACTAACCGAATTTCATATGGCTATAGTTTCATTCTTCCCAACTACACTTCAATTTTCAGATTTTAAACCAAAATAATTACAACTACAACAACCGTTTAGTACCCCCTAATTACCTTTAAAAAACATCAATTTGCATTTAACCCAGATACCAAGACTTTCACGGATTGTTTAAAATTACATACCTTAACTATTTGAGAGCATGTATCTGGCTTCATCTTTACCCTTTCTAAAGCACTTAAATGGCGCTCTTATATTTTATTTTACATAGAAAAATTGGCATGTCAAACTTCAATGGCGCCTGTTGTATACCTTAATGTCACATCAGTAGCAAACGTCAGAAGTTAGGCGCGGTACTGAAGTGATTCTCAACGGCACGATGCACTACGCGACATTTAACAACACTTTAAGTGCACCTTTGTATATTTTTATGGAATTTCACATGCCATGGCGAGTGTGCGGAAAGAATTGGTTGCTACTTAACTCTTGTTGATGGCGACCACAAAACACCAACTTACCTTGGCAAATGGTAAGGTAATCATAGCTTGTAGTGCGAAGAAAATTAACACGACAGAAACTCTGGGGACTGGGGGTAATAAATGTCACGTAAAATTGTTTACGGGAATAAAATGTCACGGGAAGACATTTTTGAATTGATTTGAAGTTTTTAATGCTATCTTTTAAATTAAATACAAACCTAACGGTTTCTTAACTCTCATACATCATAATTCTTGAAACAACACATATAAGAGCGACGATTAAAGACAACTTTTTGAAATGATCACTAGTTGAAGAATGAAGGGAGTCGCCACGACGAGGTCTTCATTAGATGTTGTTCCATTGAACTCCAACTCAGGCCGTAAATTACGTCAATGCAACCATCATTGCCCTCAAACAATGGAACCTGAGATGCGTCTACAAGGAAGTATGACTGGGATGCAAGTTCGCTTTTATATGACCGCCTGAACGAGCGGTACTGTAACATGTCAATTTGCTGCAACAGAGTGGAACATTAAAGGGCATTCTCCTGTCCGTTGGATGCATTCTCCGATGTGTGGACACCTTTTCCAATTGACAGTCTTCCAGAATGTTACACACAGAGTTGGAGCGTTGCGTCGTGTAACTATACAAACCTTTAATGTACCATTGCGGGAGAAATTGGAAGGCCATGTGATTTCATATCCAACTTCAACGCAAAATTTTAATTTATGACTCCATTTGAATGTCCAAGAACCCAGTGCGGACCCACAGAGTGACATAGTTGTCCAGCAATGATGACAAGATTTGAAATGTGGGACGTGTCGTTTCTGTGGTGTAGTCGATATAGGCTTTTGATTTCAACCGAAACAGTGGCGACTTTGTATCGAAAAAGACAGTGTATAAGTTGATGACAGCTTTTTTAGGACAAACCTTACATGGATATAGATACTTGGTTGGTTATTGAACCACAACCAAGTAAACACATATAGTAATGAAATTACTACTCAACGAATATCTGTTTATGACAACTTGTTTCTGTCTTAAGGAATCTAAAGTTTGTCAATGCAGTTTCTCTAAAAATCAGCACATCCATCAGCACATAAAGACACACCTTGCGAAAAGACATTAAACCGACAGAAACTGGCCAATTCAATTAGAAGTTGAATGCGAAACTACTTCTGCAATTGGTAATTGGATTTGTCATATTGGCTTATAGTGTGATTACTGATGGGCAATCAGGGGGTTGCCTTTGGCTTTATTGTGCAATTCGACTGAAGCCTTACTATATATAGGATGACATGATGATTGGGATTGACATGCCACACAGTAATCGAAATGTAATGTGTAATCACGTGTGGACTTTTCTTAATCTGATGGTAGTGGAACTTGCGAATGAGGATTTCCTTCTTCAAGTGACCCAATTTGAATTTAAATTGAATCCTTGGTTTCATTATGTACTTTTTTTTAAACAAAGATAAACTCAATGTTACGATTTTAAGGGACTCAGCAATTTTGGATTTCACTGTCAATTTTGTAAAAGAAAAATCTTCATTATGGCTGTAATTCTATTAGCTGTCACATCATTTGCTGGATTCCTTCGTTGCATCGGAAGATTTAATTCTTGGAAATGTTAATGGAAGTTAAATCAGGAATTAATTGGTTTGAAATGTTATTGTCTTCCTTTATTGAGGAGTACTTCCCTGAATCTATCATCTGTCATTTTAAAATTAATTGTTTGTACTTCTGGGTTTGGATGACATTCCAATGGTTGGTCAATAGGGATCACGCTTGCTGTCTCCTAGATCATCTAGTGTTTGCTTGTAAGCGGAATCAATACAGTTCTGTACGTATTCTCAAGAAATTTCTCCCCAAAACTGTATCTTCTTTATTGCTCATGGAGACATGGGTGTACCAGACGTGAAAGATATACGGTAGAGTGGGTTTTGTGAGTTGCTTTTTGATGAAGAGCTTCGTCTTCCTTGTGTGTCAGTTTCCCATTTTCAGCAGAGGATGAAGCATATGAAGAAATAATGTAAAACAAGGTCGAAAAATTCAGAATCGTTGTTTCAAGTTTGTAGATATTTATCTTATTTGTGAAGTTCACTGCAAAGGATTTTGTGTTGTCTGGAGTTTGGGCGGCCTGGCAAACTAATCTTGATATTTCGATTTCTTGCTGCTATTCTTTTCCGTGCTCTTTTTCTTGTTTGGGGTAGCCGGAAGGATTGATCTTCAAACCTTTTTTAAGAACAAGATCAAAAGGTTGGTGACGTGGTCTTGTACTCAACGAGTTGGAATCTTTGACGATATAGGTGCTGTAACCGGGATATAGTTTTGTCGTAATTCCTGGCGTTTCTCCGATTGGTCTGCTGTGTAAATAGTGATGAAAAGTGGTACCAGCTTAGAATTTTCAGATACTCCTGTGGTAGCCTACGTTTCCGTAATGTAGTGCTTCGTGGCCTAGTGGTTAGTGTGTGAGACTATCACGCCATATGTCTGGGTTCAAACCCTGATGTACACCTAATGTTTTTATTCAGGGGCGATGCCTCTTGCAAAGAGTATTATTTTCATGAAAATACATCTCACCTTAGTCGTTCGGACTCGATGAAAATTGGTCGTCTCCTCCAATCCTGGAGAACTCACATTGCACTGATTAGGATTGGTTGAGAGAGTAAATAATATCACTTGGCATTGGTTTTTCAAATTGTTGCGACATTGGTTCCCAGAGAATTTCTTTGGTATAGTAATAGCTGCGGCAGCTCGCTTGTCTTTGCATGTCTTTTCTTGAGGGAAAATGGGAATGGTGCTTGCCACTTCAGCTAGTACACCCATGCTGGCAAAACAATGGCTCCCAACGTTGGGCGCCATTTTCACGTGTTTGGTTCCCAAAGCAATTCTTCGGTACGTAGTATAGCAGCGGCGACACGCTTGTTGTTACACGGCTATGCTTGACGTCAAATGCAAGTGGTTCTTGCCACCGCCGATACTATTATACTAAAGTACGTCCCCTGGGGATCCTATAAATAGCTGGCCAAGAAATTTTAAAGAGGTATGCTATCTAAATATTACTTTATTAACTAAAATGCTTTACGACGTTTTATTTCAGAAAATTAACCTTAGTGTTTAGAAAAAAGTCATTTAAAGAAGTATTCCCTATTAATCACTCTTCTTTAAGTCAAGAAGTTATATCATTACCACGTCATGTTTGATTCAAATCACAAGTTTAATATTATTAAAGAATGCATTTCTATTATATGTCACGTTTACTACAGTAGAAAAACGAGCCCTCTTCCATCAAAATTTAAAAAAAAATTAAGTTACCTCAGCCCACCTCTAATTGGACAAAATGTTCCCATCAATTTTACAACATTCTCATATTTATAATCGCAGTAAACAAACACCTTGGAACAGCAACTTTGTGTGCTTTAAGTTCTATCTTAATTATTCAACGTATGTATCTGTCAAAATGTTAAATTAAGTTTTAAGCTTATTGCGTCAATAGATAAGTCTAACATATTACACTACTCCTTGTCATTCTAACATGTTCTATCAGTATCTAGAACACTTGTCCTTAATTACTTATCCACCACTTCATAAACCATATAATTTAATGTTTCCATCAAATTTTTCCATTACATAGATCCTAATTAAGTGCCACTTAGAGGAATGCCTCAATGCACACATTCCAATAATTATTATGGATTCACAATTTGCATCTAAATTGCCGTATGAACCACAATCTGTAGGCCGCCAAGAAAAATTGTATAACTTGAAATGAAATCAGAAATATCCTGGAAAAAATCATGCAATGGTCAAGTGGTCTGCACACAAATTATTGTATCGCAACATTAAGCGATTCCATTATTATACAAAGATCTTCGCCTGATGCAGCATTTACCACCATATAGACATCCTGCAATGAAGATCCAACCATAAAGAGATAATCCAATTAGCCCAAGGAGACAACTGGACAAGAAAAAGCACTTGTTTTCCAAGTATCCAACAACCATCACCGCGCACACTGCTGATGCACACATTCTCTCACTCCTGTGTTGTGGGCTTAAACTTTTCCACCAAACCATGATCATCTTGTGAATGGTGGAAGGTTTTTTGTCGCTTGATTTTGCGCACCCAACTTCAGTTTAATGTTTCCATAAAAAGGCGAAACACAACATGATCATTGAAGGCTCTAAATCTGTCGCAAACTTGCTTTGAGCGAAAATCATTCGAAGGAAGTTCCACAACAGAAAAAAAAAACAATTCACCGAAAACAAATGGCTTGGTCCGCATAAATGGTAATTGGTTCACATTTGAAGGTTGGTCTCAAATGATGATAATGGTGCGGCTGCTGTCAAGGATTCGCCTCAGAGAAAAGGTGCAGGACCATTGATTTTTATTGCCAATGAATCTGCTAATAATTTTCTTGGCCACGTTATACGGTTTGCATAATTTTTGACTTGATAGTGTTAGCTGCATGAGGGTGTCGAAATGTTTGCGTGGTTCAATTGGTGGAACTTTGTGACCGGCAATCTTTGGAGTCTAGCTAAACTAATTGCTTATTAATTGACTTAGTTAATTTGTGTTGTAACTGTGAATAGTGGGATTGTATCTTATTCATTACTCAGTTAGTTATAGTCTAGGAGATTTAAATGGAAATGAAATGAAAATGACGGGAAATCATACGTGGGTATTGCCATGATGGTTTGGAGTGCGGCAAAAAAGATTTTTTCTGTGAAGCAAATTCTAAACATTTACAAGTGAATTCATCTAGCACCGCGTCTCTGATCTTCCTCGATGTGCTTTTAGTTACGGAGACTACGATATTAAGGCTTTCAAACTGGAGACTTGTTTTTCCTTTTCGTCTCAAACCTTGAAACTTGCATTCAAAGACTCTAACTGGCTGGAGCATTATTTTCCATTAGTTGGACGTGGTCAAGTCAATGTTGTCAATATTTCTTGGCTTTCTTGGCTTTGTAGAGGATGCACTTTGTCTAACTTGGCGCAATTTATCTAAGTTAAATTAAGACTTTTTAGCTTCGGGATTTTAGATTTCCGAGATTTCGATTTTTGGGATTTTAGCTTTCGGGATTCTGTCCTTACTCCTATCAAACTATTTTCAAAAAAAAACTTAAACTTATCCAAGGAAGAAATTGTTTTTGTCTGCTTTAGTCACGGACTTACAGAAGTCATTAGGCGTGTTTTATTGAACAAAATATTTTACTATATATAAAGTAGAGTAAGATTAGCATGCACTACAAAAACAACAATTACTTTGTAGCGAGTAAATCTTACTTCTCCTTTTATCCATAGTAATTCTTACTGGTGATAAATCATTCACAATAGTTCTCTTTCTTGTATGTGAACGTTGGTACACAAACTAATAGCCGATGTTATACGGGATCGTTTTATTGAACATTTCTTACTCTACTTAGATTTTCCTAGTAAAATTCTTAATAAAACACCACTATTATAGAAACCTTAAAGAACTTAAGTTGGGATTTTTTCAGTCAGTTCCAAAGTCGAGACTTCGGTGGCCGGAATGTTGTCAGTCGAAATTTCGTATCCAACGCCAACTCTTTTCATTCTCTAAGCTTTAGATTTTCTTCAACTACCAAATCCGAAGTTAACGAGAGAGCCGACAAAGTTCACCAAAAAAGCTTTGCTAATTTTATTTATCAATTAACATCTCAATCTTTTATAAAGCTTGTAAAGTTTGTTTGGCGAAATGCTTTACAGAAGCTATTAATAAAGTAAAGAAAAAGAGAATAATTTGTGTCGCGGTTTCGCAACCTAGCACTCATCCTTTGCAATGGTTAGCAGTTAGCATTTTTCAAAAGTAAGTAAATTTTGACAACTGTTTTGTTGTTGTGTAAATTGATGTTCTAAAATTGTCGTGGAAGTATCAATATAATATTTACTTCTTTTTATATCAAAGAACGTTTGCCAAACCTGTTATTATAATTATACATTTTATCAAATATGAACTGATACATAATTATTGCAAGTTGTTGATTTTCTTCAACAAATTAAATTGAGTGTTTTTTTACGCTTCGGTTAACAAGCTTTAAAGAGGAATATTTGCATTTACTTCAAATAATAAACTTTATTTAAGCTTTTATTTTTTACAGAACTTATTAAACTAATTTTGACAGGTCTTACTGCGACAGCTTGTAAATTAGATCTCCAACGCTTTACCGTATTGATAACAATTAAAATATGTAACTAAGCTTTATGTATGACACTACTTTAACAACATAATTCCTATACACTGCCAAAGTTGGATCATTAAAATACATTTTCTTATTTTTCTAAAGTTATATATTATTAATATAACCAAACAAAGACGACTTAAAAATTATTAATAAACAATCGTTAGCTCAACTCTACGCAGCCATGTCTACACCCAAATATATGCATATAAGCTTACAAGTCTTTTGATTACAACATGAATTAAGACAAAATAAATTCAAAATGTCACAGTTTTCTTTTTCATAAATTTAACCAACATTATAAGTCTAACTTTATATTCAAACCATACAAGTTCTCTCTCTCTCCGCACTGTCCACCGTTATAAGTCATAAATCATAGAACGAAATCCAAACGGTGAATATTCGATATTCTATATTGTCATTCCAATAAATTGGTTAAATGTCACCCACCAGTTGCGCCCACAAATAATATTATTTAAAAATAAAAACAGAGATAATTTTATTCATAAAATTAACTAATTTATTATAGCAAAATATTAACAACAACAACTTAACAAAAATTAATTACCAGCTAATTTCGAAAAACCATATCCCGCTATAGTTGTGATTAATGTCAACAATTTAATGCAAAAGCCTGCGTCATCCAAATGCAATTTGACAACTTTAAAAATTTTTTTTTTTTAATTTGGAGGAAAATAAACGGACTCATGTTTGACATGCTGTGCAGGAATCTATCTATTTATGTATATCCCATCACTAGTCATATTTTGTTGTTTTATTAATTTTCAAGGGTTAACCTCCTGGTGACATCTTTAATTGCATAAAATTAATAAGATACAAATCGATTCTCCATACAGCTATATGAGGAACAAAAAGAAAAGATAGAAAAATCACAGTCAAAAACAATGGAACTGATTTCCAGAAGTTCACATCGAAAAACAGAAAACTCAAAATCAAAACACAAAAAAACAAACCCTCATAATCGAGAAATTATTCAAATCCAAAATGTAGCGGTAATTTTTCAATTAAATCCTCGTTCAAACTCACATTCAATTCAATAATTAGGCTCTTTCACACGCACAGTCCAAGAAACACACAAATTATAAAGTATCTTTTTATTTAAAAAAAAAAAAAACTAAATAAATTGTACCTTATGGATGTGTGTTGCAGCGAAGTCACACAATAATTTAATCGTAATCAATAACAATATATGAAGAAGGTATAAAGTGTTCAAGTTCTATATAAATGTATGTTCAAGTCTCTAGCACCTGTTGTGAGATCTAGTGTTAAGATTATTCAAATTTGTAACCATTTTTTTTTTTTTTTTTAATTTTGAATGGAATTATAGGAAATTGAATTTAAATTTGAATCTTATTAGTTCACAGTTCTTTTTAATTTTTCTAGGCCTTTTGAGGGAATAACGTATCTTAATTAAGATGTTTAGGGAGGCAAGCCGGACAGAACATGAGTGTGAATGTAACAAATGCTTGTGTCTTGTTCAACGTATTGTTGTGAGTTACATTAATGAATATGGGTTGGTTTCTGGGGACAACTTTTTGAATAAAATTCCACAAGTTAGATTTATAAATATTTCTTTTGTGATAGGATAACATAACAAATCAGTATAGATAGAACATCTAGTGTGAAAGAATTGATAACTTTGTATTGGAATTCCTTTAAAAGACTTAATGGCTGCACTCAGATGATAATGATGATTCTGGTTTTGTTTTAAGTGTAACTAAAATTGAAATAGGGTCGTTTTTAAGAAATTAAAAATCCACTTTTATGTTTGACAGGTTCACAGTTATGAAGAACATTGTAATGCTATATTTTATCTATAATGAAACTATTGTTATGCTTCTGATTTGCAATGAGAACCCAATGTTTAAATAGAGATTTACATCGTGACCTCCAAATAGAAATGGTTACAAAAGTGGTTAGAAAACAAGCTGTATCACACAATCAGCGACTGGTTAGTAACACCAACTCCGAAATGAAGACCATCTTAAATGTACGTCGCAATGTTCGGAGACTAAGAAGAATCAAGACTCATGACCTGATGGTCTAAAAGCGATGGGAAAGTATTAAAATTAAAAGTACTAAATTTTATTAAGAAATAAAAATCATTAGTCGATCTTTCATAAATTTGTCATGATTCCAGGTTGTTTTAGTGCGGTAAAAGCTACGAATATTATCAAGTGTCTTTTGAAGATTCTCACCTATAAAAAAAAATGTTTGCATTGATCTTCCACACCAATTTTAGCGACCTTTTTTTTATACAAGATCCTTTGAAGTAAAAAATTACTTCTAATAAGACGTTTCAAGGATTTATTCATATAAATAATAATAAATAACAGTTAGGAAACAACTTCCTTTGGTAATTACAAAATCGAAACTGTTACTTGGTGGGTGTCTATATGAACTTAATGATCAGATTACTATGTATCTTTAATCTGAGAACGTAGTTCGCCAGTTCCATTTAATGGATCAGTCAGTGGTCTCCGTTGGACCCCACGTTGGGCGCCATTTATACCTATACATATTCATAATCGTAAGACTCAACAGTGTCATATTTCTCTTTAAATCGCCACATTACACTTCCTTGCAGTATTCAAACGACTTTTTCATCGCAGTCACTGAAATTTTGTTTTCAAGCAAAAGGGGTAAATGCTAACCAACCATCGCAAAAAATAATTTAAGTTGGACTTTTATGAACTCAGTATTGACCACCAGTATTGTAAGGCAGCCATGTTATGTGTCTGAAAGATCGGTCATGTAAAAAATCCCATTATCCCACGTACCCATGGTTTTTCACCGGTGTACATGGGATCCATTTATTTGAGATCTAATAATGATGGGCTTAGCTCTGAGTGGCAGTCGGTTAGGTGCAGTGCACTTGTCCTTGTTGAAGATTGGCCTTGAGCTGAACTGGAATGAATAGGCACCTAGGTCTTGGGTAGGGTACGTGCTTGGAGGACTAGTGTGGGGGTTGAAACGGCAGTCGACAAGACTGCAAAGATGTTTCTTATCGCATAGTCGGCATCTAACTGTATGAGCTGGTGATGTTTCCCTGAGATATGTAACGGACGTTACATATACTTTAGGTTGGGAAAACGTTTGGTCAAAAGATCCACTTTCATCTTCACTCGGATAAAAAGTAAGCTGAATGCACTAGCTCCCAAATATGGTGGTGATACGACTTGGTTTTACATTTATGTTGAAGAGTTCCGTGATTTTGGGAATAAGGAAACCAAGTCATTGTTAGGAAGTTGTTTAGTGCAAGGCGTAGAGAGAATCTGGGGTTCTCACCCAACTTAAACTACTTGCTGACTGTTCATGGCTCCTTAAATGCATTCTTACATAAGAGGACACTTGCTGTGTCGACGGAGTGATCATATAGAGCATTGGAGCATCGAGAGAAATTGACAAAACGGAATTCTTGAACACATTGCTATGCTGATACAAGGCATCTCCATTGTATGAGTTTATCGGAGACGGAATTGAATTGGCTATTACGGGGAAAATAGTATAGTATAGTATTTGCCAATGAAGGTTTTTGTAGGCGGAGATTAGTCCAATGAGCAAGGTTTATACCGATGTTGATAGTTCCTACGTTGTTTGTTGATGTCTGTACATCCAGAAAAATGTGCTTATAGAGACTTCTGGTTTTTCTACTTCAAAGAATGGTCTGTAAGTTCTCCGTCCATTGTGTAGTTCTTGATATTTGGAAGTTGTTGTGCGGTGCTTACCTGCATGACAACCATGTACTGTTTTTCAACTGTTGATCGTGCAAGGCAGCAAAGAGGTCGCTAGGCCTTGGTCTATAAGGAGCTCATTTGGCAAAACTTCACCGAAAGCTTTATACTGGTATCACGGGAACGGATCACGTATTATGGTGTTATATTGGTTGAATTGACTCAGGCTGTTTCAGAGGTAGTTTCAGGCTCTAGTGGTAGTAGCTAGGTGGTTGTTGTTGTCCAAATACGTTACTAAATGGTGTCCTGCTGGATCATGCAGTTCATGCACAATGCACATACATTCTGGGGTAGCAAAAAAGTAGTTTTCCTGGAAAAGACTTAATTCTTTAATTGCTCACTAATCACAATAAAACAGCGATAAACAATAGATAATCTATGAGATGATGATGAGAGTAAGAACTACCCCAATCTTGCTATTAACAATAACTACTTTTGAGCTTGTTTCCCACTTGAAATTCTAAGAAATATCACCTCGTTTGTTTCTTCCCATCTTGTCGATGTATTGAACCCATTCGTTAAAGGCATTATATCTTATGTGTAAGTATATATCTAGCATCGAAAATTGTGACGAACATTAATTGAAATTGTCTTTCGAATTAAACACTTCATTTTTTAATAATATTTTTAAGACTTTTTGTTTTTCTTTTTTGCTTACACATTCCAATTCTTTTACAATTCATGATTCATCTGTTGTGCTAATTTACATTGTGAAATAAAATTATTCAATAACTGTTTTTTTTATGACTTTCCCAAGCTTGCTTACATGTATTTTATTTAAACCTCTCTATAGTTAATATATACAAAACAAAAACTTTTACTAGTTTCCAAATAAAATAATCAGTTATTTATTCGCTGTCAATAGTCAATCAATTACCATGCCATTAGTTTTGTTCAAAACATCTTATCTCTCCTCCACCGCAATATGTCCAATAACGATTTGAATCTCATAAATCGCTTCTCATTCGTATATACGTATATAAATGTTTGACTCAACTGTCGTCACACTATGCGTATATAACATATCCATTTGCCTACCATCATACACATATCCAAAAATAGCATCTTACTTCAAATAAATAACAATAAAGCCCATTTCATGCTTCTTCACACAAAAACTACTACCGATCTTTACCCATTCCCATCAAAGATTTCAAATGCGAACCAATAAATTAAAAAAAAAAAAGATTTCAAACAATAGAAATTCCCAAATAGAAAATAAAGATAAAACAACCAGCAGCTCGGATTGTATCATCGCCTCCACGTTTATAGTGAGTTATTGCCTTCGAATCGTATAGATGCTTTATTCTAAAAACAACAACAAAAATGCGACAAACATTCGAAAAACATTTATCAGCCGATAAATGATCAAAGGCAAACCACTGAACCAGCCAAACAATTCCAAATTGATAATGATATTGATGATGATTGCCAGTCGATAAAAAAGGGGTTTTTGGGTGTTTTAAATGCACCTTATAACTACCACAAATGAATTGATTACACCGACCAAAGAGTTGTTGATTAAAGTTAACAGCAACAGCATTAAAAAACACCGACCATTATCCTTGTTTTCTCTCCATGGATTTTTTTTTATCAAACCTGACCAATTAATCAGCCTTAATTTGAACTTCTTCCAATTCCAACTGTAAGGAAGGGGACATCTTAATGTCCAACAATGAAAGTTCAAGAGGAAAGAGAAAAAGAGAATGTAAGGTTCACGAACAATTTTGTTTGGTCGCAAATCACAAATAAATCCGTAGACCGTTTTGTTGAAAGATTTATGCTGATCATATGCGACACAAATTCTATATCTCCAAATTAATTTATTGTGAATGCACCTTAAGCATATGCTAATTTTAACATGCGTTGAGAAGGAAAAGAAGGTTTCCATCGGGCTAGTTTGTTTTCCCTTTACAAGAAAATAAAAAAAAAATAAAAATGATTCTCAAATAAAAAAAAAGATCCTAACAATGATTAAGCACAAGCGGTTTGTCTGGACGCGTTTTGTGTGTTGTAAATCTCGGATGTCACTCGAATAGGTATAAATACATTTATTAAGATGTGTGATCTGATTTTAACATCTTTAAAGCTCTTCCATCAATATATTGAATCTGATAAAATTTTAAAGATCACAAATTCACAATACAAAAGAAATGACGAATTATATTTCAATTAAAAAGACAAAACTCCTAACGAAGGTATTTGATTTTATCACTCATCAGCAGTTTTGATTATTATTGACATATTGATTGTTAATTTGTTAGTTTAAGTAGAAGAATTATATAGTTGATTCTAATCGCATTTGATTTAAGCTAATGATGGAATGTTAACAAAGTTATAGAAAGGAATAAAAGATATTTTAATGATTTCAAGTTCGGGGATCAGCTCTTTTGTTTTATTTTAAAGTGAAAGCTATATTCGATATGGAAATTTAATAAAATGTGTTTGACTGTTAAATTTAATTTATATAATTAAACGAAAACTGGAAGTTTCAAATAAAATAAATCATTCATTCAACAAAATAGGGTAAGTTATTTACTTTCTTTTATATTTTTGTATTAGATTCGATATTTCTCAAATATAAATTACACGGCAAAATTCATTTGAAATGAGGCCATGCAGATCTTGTTGCGATGTCTTGCGTCTACTTTATGAAATTTTTCTTATCTTTGGGAACACCAGATAGTTTGTGCTTGTAGTCGCAAAGCTGAGTCAAATGAAATACATTCTGTGTTTCTTTTTTAGTCATCGTACTTTGGGCTTTTTAAATTTAATATAAGTTCAACAACAACCAACTACAACGGATATGGATGTATTTTATGCTGAAGATCCTGGCTTACAAATAATCGACCACAAGCGGATCTGGACGAAAATTTAGTCGAAAGTATGATGGTAATCTGCATCAGGGCTAAATTAGCTTCAATCAGCCTTATTTGGGCACACTACTGCAGTAAAAAAAGATAACAAAGATAAATTCAACAAGATAGTCAGGGGGGTCGAGTGGGTCCGTAAAGTTGTAGTGGTTTTCTGAGTGTGATCTTGTTTTATGTTCGACTGCCGATGACCATACTAAAAATTTTATAAAAATATTAAATTTTTTTAAGGAAAATCAAAGGTTCTTAGAAAACTCACATATAGACGAACGTTATTTTGACGTTTTACAAACACGACTAAAAATTAGTTTTTTGCATTTTGTATGTTTCTTTGAATGAATAAAAAATCTAGGTCTAGTTTGGGGAATTTCATCTCAGAAGGTACTCTGAAATTTGAATATTTTTTTTTGTTTTGAATTTTTTGTTCAGTTTTGCGCTTTGTCACTTTTTGGTTTGACAGATTTGGCAAATCGAATTCTGACATTTGTGGAGTATTCAGTCTCAGTGTGAAGTGTCATCAGCAAAAAATACATTTGACAAGTGCTCAAGTGCTCGTTGCAAGGATGAATGACTTATGATTTACGATGGCTCATGGCTCTATCGTCAGCAAAGAACAACTGAGTTATACTTTCCAGTCTCTCACCTTATATTTAAGTAGATAGTCAAAGAATCATAAGAAAGAGCAACTGACTATAAACGCTTACACAAACTTTGATTTTGAAATTTTTGATAATTCTGAAATGCTCGTACAAATCTTTGATCATCCACACGTAGATTTCTGGAACTACTCGTTGCCTCAGGCTGACCCATATCAGATCTCATATGGTTGTCGATATAACGCTTTTTCAAAATCTACAAACACAGCATGCACGTCACTTGAGGAGTCGGATAAATAAATACTCAGATTGATCACATTGCCATCGATGAGAAAAATAAGAAACAACTTTCAGGGCGCGCCAAATTTTCAAATTAAATTTTCAGCTCCTAGCACTACATATTACATGCAAGAAATTAATAAAGATTGCTAAGATCTTATGTCTATAAGGAAATGTTGCTATAGGAAGTCAATCATCAAAAACCTACAATCGCAAAGAGTCCAAAGAGTCTATGTGATCAATCTTATGTCTCTAACTTTAAGGTCTTACCTTGTGGCGCCAGCCTCAAATACAATGCCATCAATATGGACGTAACCAACGTGCTTGGATTCAATCCGCTACAAAAAAAATCGCATTGCATAGACGAGGAGTTCCAACTTGACAATTGGCGAAACAAGTTGGTTATAAAGCAATGATGTTCTAGGAAACTATAGAGCTGCCAGGGAACACAAGGGAAAGAGAAAAACACTGGGTTCTAGCAAAAATGAACCCACCAGAAAACCGATGTCAAAGACTTGGGAAAATGTTTCAGTAGAAACTAAGTGTCGTGAGACCGACCCTTGAAAATAAAAGCCTCTCTTCACTAATTATAAAGGAATCAGTCTCCTTATAGTATCTCGTTGTGTGAAGATTTTAAAAGATTTAGAGACAACATGATATTTCTTTACTGTTAGCCTATCATCAACCATATATTATATGCTTTACGAAAGATATTGAAAAAGACCGAAGATCATCCACTTCAAGGCTGATGCTTTGCGTAATTTTTTTGAAATGAGTTATTATTTTTTTCCACAGGACCATGGGTAACTTTGGCATCCTTAAAAAACTCGTTCAGCGAGATGATGCTGGAGGTTAAGATCGGAAAAGACCTCAACGAGGTCTTTGAACACTAAATAATTTCGCCAAGTAGATGCGATACTATGCGACCCCTTTAACATCATTTTGGAAGGATTCAACAGCTCCGATTTTTGAGTCAGGGTTAATGAAAAGCACTAATTTTTAGTCCCAGAACTTTCGAATTTCAGTGGAAGCTTGCAGGGAAGGAAGGTCATATCTATGGTGAACAAGTAAAATTCCCTATCTTAAGAACTTGGACATAAAGGACTACTCATGTGGGGTTGAGTCGCAGATAAAAAGAAGAAGCAGAAAAGTTTCTTTAAAAAAAACAGGAAAATCTACCTACTCAAAATTATCAAAATTTATTTAATGGTCAAGTTTTGCTTAATGTGTGTTTAAGTATAAGTTAAAGGTTTTTTCTAAAATCTGGTTGTATATTTATTTGCAAAAGATCCTGTTTCCTAGTGAATCAGATCAAGGAGAACATATTTCTCTGTTCACCACATCCATTTCCCTAATGGATTCGTTCAAGCAATAATGTCATCGCCAGATGAACATCTCACCTATCCCTTACGATCTTGTTCAACTCATATAGAATTCAGGCTCAAAATATCGATTGAATAATAAATAACTCACAATTTTGTTGTGTGCTCAATTAATTGCATACCTACTCACGTGGTAAAACTTTACAACACATCGCTAGCCAATTCGGATCTTGTATATCTGACTGAACCAGCTTATCCACATTAAGATCACAGATAACAGATACTTCTCCTCAGCCCGATGATATGTTTAGCAAAGAAATCGATAGAATCTCTTATACTTGATGCGGTACATGATCCGTATGTTTGTAACTGGCAAACACAAAACAACGCACACTCCAGCTATATATATATATGCAATAAGAGCACATTTATGCAATTTATTGCCACATTTAGCGTGAAAGGTTGAACAAAACATTCCAAAGTCATTTGTCCATCGAGTGCTGCGCGCTTCGTATTGCTCCAGCTCAGTTCGCAGCCTCTGGGACGTGTTAATGTCTCAGTTATATGGCCAAAGACATAAAGTTCGTCTGTCTGTCTCTCAATGGTGCCGGTCCATGTGAAGGATATCTTTCCTCAGGGAGTTGTTGCACATTTGAATGCAGTTGTGGTCGGTGTGTGCACGGTTTAATTTATCGATTAATACGCGGTCCGGAATTACATTCGACAGGAATTGATAGGGTCGAAGGATGTGGGCTGAAGTGGTTCATATGGGTCTCTGGCGTTGAAATGTAAAATGTCTGGCTGGTTAATAAATCGCTTCCAGTCGAAGTCGATTTATACTAGATGTATTTTTTTTTGTCCTGCAATCTAGCCGAAGGGATTTTCGTTATGAGACGCAAGCTGTCCACAAGAAAATTGGAACAACTATTGTCAATATGTTGATAATGGAGACTGGAGACTTATGCGAACTCCCGGTATTGCTTCTGATTTTTATTACAGATGGTAAAAAAGTATTGGTAATATTTTGGAGGAAAAATATATGGCGTGCAAGATTCGCATTGCAATATTGCTTTTGGCTTTTAAGGCTGACTAATCTCAATTTTTATTTATTTAGTTTTGTTGCCGGAAAAACCTTTCATGTTAATCCCAATTATATTTGACAAAGTCACTGAATAGTACGGTGTACCATGACCAGAGGCCTCGATCAGTCTTCTTTTATTAGAAAGTGGCCGATACCAACTTTAAAATTGTCATGTTTCTGGTTTCATAAATTACTAAAAACAATGCAAAGCCAAAATAGAAACGTCGTCTCTGAGCTTGGAATATATAAAAGCTCTAATATTATTAAACTTGAAAAGAAAATATTGGCTCATATACGCGGTCTAAGAACTAGTAATAGGGACAGGGTCTTCTCGGGGATTTTTTTTTTCGACAATGTTTCATTTCAAAATATCTTTTATTGTAATTCATCACTTCGTATTGGACTCTTTCTTACCTTTTCTCCTACTTTTCCGAAGATGCATGATCTCGAATGGGATCACAACTTTACCATCAGATCAGAAAATGTGACAGCAAGATATTCAGTCTTTTTGGCGCTTATTAGATAGCCATTTCTCTCCAGAGGGTCCACCTTTACATCAAGTGATTAGTTGGAAGTATATATCATCTTCACTTATGATGGCTCCATCGTCAGCAAAGAAAAATTGATTCACTTTGTTGTCCCTTAACTTATCTTCAAGTAGATAATGAAGAACTGTAGTAAGAACCAGAAAAGGACTCAAGACGCTTCCTTGGTATATCATAAATTCTATTGGGTAATTTTAAAAATTGCCTAAGGGCAATCCATATCTATCATACCATACCTCGTGGTTGACAATCGAATGCTTTTTCCATTCTCCATTACATTATCACAGTTTTCTTGTCACCCCTCCTTTTTGAAAATCGGGAGAAGGTAATTTTCCCAACGATGTCTCGGCATTTGGTCATAGAAGTCAAGTTCGGAGATGAGAACCGTAAGCCATCGTAACCCAATATCTCCTATCTTTTTTCCAGAACTATGAGGGTATCCCTGCTAATTCTCTTTTAGAGTTTTTCGCCGCCTCAATGACTTCTTCGACTGAAACCTCTGCTTTGTTTGAAAATGCTGTTGGAAGCTATCGTCATAATTTAAAAGACCTTAGCAAAACTGTTGCCACCTGTGAAAAATTTTGTCGTCATCCACAAGAATTGGCTTCGAGCATTGTATATGAACGTTAGTGAAAAAATATCCTAGCCAATCTCTTAGCCATTCATTTGATCTTGTCATCTATCTGAGTCATTTGGTCTTGGTACAGGATAGAACCACATTCTTGCTAGTGATATTGGTTAGAGTGTTTAGTGCCTGTTGTATTAGCTAGATCATTACTCGAAATTTTCGATATTTCGTGTACCGTTTTCTCATATTTTCGAACTTAGTACGGCTCCTGTGTTTTGAATGATCGAGTTTAACCACACATTGTCATTGTCTCGCTTCACTAGGCTTACATATGGGTGTTTATTGATGTTATTTTTTTTTTCTCGCAGTTGCCTCTTAGTACATCCTTCAGGGATATTCTAATTCACACCCGTAAGGGCTGTCTGATGTTTACTTTACAAATATCTAAACTGAACTTACAGTTGCCGCCATTTACAAAAGTTATATCATGCTCTGATAGGGTTACTCATTTTAAGCCAACCCGTATCAAGCACATAGTTCACTCTTTACGGTATACATTGAATTTCTAATACAAACTTTGAACAAACCATATACTGCATCAACTTCTAACATTTTCCTTTAGCGACAAAATGGCAAACCATAATAATTAAATGAAGTGTAATTAACTGCCTAAGGCACCTCCCATCATCCATCGAAATTACTGCACCGCAAAACTACCTTACCGATAAATTTCTTTGGCAAATTATTGTGGTTTCTATAAGCCATAAGACGCCCATAAAATAACCAATCCACAGAAGGTTAACATATTGGCAAAACCATTCGCCTCCTGCTGCGGTTGAATTGTGCTCCATTACCACCATCTATCTGATCACAATCCATTCCCTGGATTCTGATTCCCACACACTTTTAGTTTAACATATTGAAAATTGTATTGAATTTCATGACAGCCATTATTAAAAGCACAACCACCACAAAATCACACTACCTAACTGTATGTGTACTCTTCATATGGCTTGGCTTGTTCTCTTGTCGCCTGCCTGTCCATTTGTCCATCCTTTGGAAGACCACAAAGTGGTAGAGTGATGATGATGGTGATGTGGTGCTGTTGTGATGTGCGCCCGCTTCCTTTGGACACATCCAACAACGACATATCGAGTGACACCTTTGTATGGTTTCCGTTTTTGGGCAAAAAAACCAACAACACAGAACCACCCCATCCCACCATCAACATAAATATGAAGCTTGGTGAAGGTTGTTTCAAGCAACAACAACAAAAAAAAAAATGGTTGATGGTTGTCTAATAACTGTCAACCATTTGTAATGCGGCGCGAAGACTGGAAATATGAATTTTTCGTTCCTCATTATGTCAAATCAAAAGTGTTGAAACCGACAACACAAAAGACATTCCGTTGGTTTTCTAAAAAGGAAACGCGACAAAGTTGCGGGACACATTGGACGAGCATTTGGTATGTCGCCAATGAATGGTCGTTTGACGGACTATAATATGCGTCCATTACAGACCATCGAATGGGAATACTATGCTTATGGTAAGGTCATATTGTGGGTTAATGCTGCTAAAAATGGTTTTTTTTTTTGTCGGACTAGAAGCCAACAAACGATTCGTGTTACAGTTAATGGACAACGAAATGTGTAAAATCATTTTAAGGAATGTTTTATGGTTGCTGCGAAACAGTTAGAGAGACTTTTTTCTAATTTGTTTGGCTTGAGTTTCGAGGAGCTTGAAAAGAAGAAACTAATATTAAGACTAAGGAAATGCAGACAATAACTATTTAAGTATAATTTTGTGTCATATTTGGCTGCGACCGCAGCGTTACCCCATTTAGGCAATTTAGCAATGAGGTGTGTTTTTTGAACGCGCACTTACACACAAAAAAGAGAGGAACTTTAAAGCAAATATTACGGAGTATTTGCAATATCTAGAGAGAGTGACAACGATGTCCATCAGGAACAGCTCTTCTGCATATATGGAAGATAAAGATGACTTTAACAAAGAAATGTTTAAAGAGTTTGACGTATGACGTTTGACATATTCTTCAATTGGAAGAATATAAAACCCTTATCACTCCTAAAAATGGACTTCGGGTTATTAGACTCGGCTGGGTGCAAGATTACTCCTCGATCTGAAAAGTCTCGGACGTAATGGCAGGTTCAACTATTAGCCTAAAAATTGCAGAATATATTTCCCTTATATGAGCTTAAGCAAAGTAATACGTGATAGCCTGATGTCAAAATCTATACCGACAGATATAACAAACACAATTATGTATAAACCCCGGTATCTACGTTAGAAGGTGTTTTTTATGATTTCCATTGAAAAAAAAGACATTATCTTGGGGCTCTTCCACCTAAGAAATAAAACAGTAGTCTTATATATGTCCAGGCCTTTCATTGACAAATCTTTATTGATTCTCAAAATAAACCAGATGGTTAAAAGCCATACAAGACGGAACTATAATCGATTACGGTAAGAAGAATTTACTGGTAAACCCGAGGATAAACCATAAACTGGACATCGATGGCATTCTCTTTTTCATTCAGCTTTAAAAAAGAGGCGGGAATCGCACTATCACTACTATCAGTTCATGCTATCGTGCTTAAATCTCTCACGAGTTTTTCATTAACATTTATTAATTCCCCTTTCCTTACTTACTTAAAATGGCACTTACAGTTCAGAATGGACTACGGCCTAAACCAACATGTATCTCCATCCAGCTATGTTCCTAGCTAGCCGCTTCCAATTTCACACAGCAATTTGGCTGAGTTCGTTTTTCACTTGTATGCGCCATCTATTGGGGGATCTACATTAAGATCATCCGTATCCGAGGCTTGTTGGTGTTTCGGAATTATTAGGTTTTTCCATGGTTGGGAAGTTACGCACAACCCCCATCCTGGAGGACCGGACCCTTAGATAGCTCCAAGCGCGGGGAGCCGGATAAACCGCTTCTTATAGGCCTTAGCTTCGAACATGTGGCCTTAGCTCGAACATGCCCGTATAAGGTGTTCACTAAGTAGTTCAACCTGACTGGAACTGAAGACACCACAGTTGATTCCATCTTGGGAATTCCTCCGCTGCCGACTGCCGTCTTGATGAAAGGAGGAAGTGCCTCAGTGGACACACTCCCAATTTCTTTGTTGTTCTCTAATTAGCTAACCATTTCCTTGAAATTGTCTCAAGTAAATCGAATCCAATTCACTAGTAGCGAAATGACCATTTTTCGTTGGATACTTTCTGGCGCAGTTCTTTAGTCGTTTCAATAATTCTCTCCTCAAGTAATATCTATTGAAAACTTCCACACTTAAGATCAAGAGATTCTAAGGTTTTGGGAACTTCAGAAAGTTCCAGCTACTACTGTTCAATCCGGCTCGAAGGACCAATGTTTTTAAATGTGAAATGCTGGAGGCAAAATGATCAAAATTTTTTGTGACGGTAGGTGTCTTCTTCTGAGTTTCACTGGTTGGCAAGACTTCTTCCTTCTTACGAGTCACTCGCTTCTAAAGTTCTTATACAAATGCTTGTTTATTTTTAAAAAAAATCAAAAGGGGACTTGGCGACATCCTGATCAATCGAATGTCAACCAGACTGACCACTTTGCGATAGACGCAAGCCATTCTACCAGTATCACAGATGTCCGAACATTCTGGGGAGCTGACGTCGACTTGAAACACTACCTTGTTGTAGCCAACGGTAATGCTACGGATATCAAGAACAAAACCGAAACGTCGAAATACTGTGCGGGGAAATAAAACAAGGATTGAGATGTTGCCTCTGATGTGCTTGGATTTCCTCGACCACCACAACGAAAACCCTGGTTCGACGAAGAATATCGGCCAGCAAATGCAGCCAAACAACAAGCATGTAAAGCGACGCTACAGAGAAGGACTAGAAAATTATTCTTTTCAATCGCTGTTTCTTTGGGCGAAGAAGGCAACTGAGGAGCAAAGCCGTCTCTAGAGCAACTCAGGTGTCAAAAAACTCCTTGTGATTTATGGTCTTCTCTGTAAAAATGCAGAATGGAGGCGAAGATGTAACAACGAGCTGTACAGCGACACTGACTGCGACTAAGGTGGCTCGGTCAAGTAGACCGGATGGACACCAATGCTCCGCCCGGATGGCTTTTCCAGTCCCACGGGGTTAGACGGCACGGCGGCTTAGTATAGGAGGACAGCGTAGCAGGTGGCGCACGAAAGTAGAGGTTGAAGAAGACCAACTTGGCGTGCGAAACTGGAGTCAGCTAACTAGAAACCGAGCTAGCTAGAAAAAGCTTGTTGGTTTAGGCCCTGGTCCACCACGGACTGTAGCGCTACCTTAAGTAAGTAAGTCGGTAAATAAGGATCTACAAGTAGGTAGGTTTGAACAGAATTTTAGACAAAATATGTCGACAAGACATCAAACTAAAAAATGAAAGCGAAACGTCAAACTATGCGCTATGGAAAGCAAGTGGAATAGCGCGAGGCTCATGGAATGAAAAATGAAAAAAGAAACAGATTCAGGCCCTACGAGTCTTAGTGAAATACCGATCTTAGTAACTAACATGCGGAGAAATCACTTGACTCTATCCCCTCAACTAAACTACACCTTTCTCGTTGAGCAAAGACCGGCCTTCTGTACTACAAGGTACGTACTATCCTATAAGAGGGTGCTATCATTTTTCAAATTGGGACAAGAGTTAATTTGTGATGTAAGCATTATTGAAACGCTTAAAAATCATCTTGTCTCATCAAAGGTCTCGGTAAGTTGTTAGTACTAAAATTCCTATCACTCTTTCTATAGTAGAGTTGCTTACAAGGAATGCTATCGATGTATTATTCTTACAATGATATTAAGATGTTTGAAAGACGTATTGCGTGATTCATCATTTTTATTAAAGGTCCAAAAAAAATATCCATAGAGAATCACAAAAATCACAGCAATATTGATCGATTTAAAAACATGCTTAATTGCTTAGCTGAAGAACTGCATCTTTTATCCAGGGCTTTAACATTCTGTCACTAAAATGACAAATCAATAAAATTTATTAAGATTAAGATAACCCCGAAATTTATTTATACAAAAAGATATAACCCGTTTTTTACGGATTATAAGTAGTTCATATACCTTTTATAAGCTTCTGACTTTTCTATATAAGCTTATCCATTTTCAAGAGCTTCCTCTTTAAATTGAGTGGGTATTAACTGTCAGCGAATATTGATTGCTAAATCAACCGAAATGTCTACTGTTACACAAAATTAAAGTGAACTCGTAAAATAGATAAAACATTTTAAATTCAAAATGTTTATACACAAAAAATAAACATGTTTTTCTACAAATATAAATCTTCAAAATCACTAGTTTAAGCAAATAATTATGTTAAACTTGTAGCCAGTTCGTTGTCTATTTTATGGATTATCGTCTTCCATTAGAATCTTGTTAAACTAATAACTCACCATGCTTTGTTATTCAAAATAAAAGAAATAAAAATAAATAAAAAACATCTTTAAAAGCTGTGACTATATCACTGTTCACTGTCACTCTTGCTGCTTCTTCTCATCAAATCAAATTCACAACACATCTTCCGAATATTATAGACTGCATTAGCTTAAAACTTCGATTAAGCATCATTAAAGTCATTGTCGCATTTTCCATCGTCGAGATATATAAAGTTGATGATTTCTTCTCCCAAACGTCGTCGTCGTCGCTATCGTCGTCGTTGGCAAGACTCGTTTGCGGCACTGAAGAAGTGATACTTATGTTAATCACGTGACACAAGCGGATAAGCTATGATGTCTTTATTTCTTGGCTTGTTGAAGATTTTGTTCGACACAGAGTCCGAGTCCGAAAATAGATGATCATCGCCTCACTTGTTTTAGCATCGGCATCATGATCGTTACCTTTTGGTGACATCTTTATATTTCACGAGCCTGATCATTTGGCCATTCACAGACTTGGATATTCATATAGCGTTAAGTTAAAATCGTTTATTCAGTTGATATCGATATAGAAAACAAAAAGAGGATTTTTGCTTAATCAATTAATTCAACAGATTTTATCCATGATCTTTGGGTTTTATTGAATTGAATTTTATTGAAACCCGACTCGTCTTTGGATTCAAATTGCTTATATGGGAACTACCTTTTTTTTTATTTAATTTTATGTGTTTAAAAAGGCCAGCAAATAAAGGTCTAATTGATGGGCCATTTGTGGGTAACTTATGAGAGCGCGGTTGTCAGCTAATTAGGTGATTAAGTGGCCATTTCTTGAAACTTTTTTGGCCAATGGCTCCGGGATGATTATATCAATTTGCAAATTAAGTTTGTCACCGGAAACCGTATTATAAAGGTGTTTGATGCGGGAAGAGTGATAATAAAATTTAATTAAAAAGTTCTCGGCACAAAGAGTGTGAAAGAGGATATCAGTTTGGGAATAATAGACATACCGACATAAATTGTGAAATAATTAATGAAAGTTGAAAGAACGTATATTAATTCGTTTAATAAAAATTTGTGAATATTTTGTGTTTGTTAAATTGATTCCCAAAAGTTCAATTCAAGGTTCAATTGAAATGCAATAATTGCTGAAGATCTACGAGGTTAATCTTTACAGTCAATAGAATGTCCAATTTCAACTTTGGTATTGGATTGGATTCGATACATTTTGACCTATAGCTAAATTTTGAGTGTGCTTTTAAGTATAGAGTTTCTTTCTTTAGCCGCACTATAAGAATGTGGAATGATTTATCCCATTCTTCAATTCAAAAATATTGTGCACCCGTAGTTTATATCAATTTTTTTTTTACTGTTTTCTTGTATGCTCCCACAATGGGAAAATATTTTTGGGAAGATAATGACCCCATTTATGTCCGGAAAAAAAATTGTAATTTCAGCCGAACTTCTTGGGTGAGTACGAAATACTTATAAGCAATGCATGTTCTCTTCTTTTCCAATTTCTTCTCCTTCTTTTAAAATGATGTTTTCATCTTCAATGGTATCACAACTCTCCTACTTTACCACTTCACTACAAATCTGCGTGGCGGAGTTCTGATGCTCATAATCCATCCTACGCTAACGCGATGCTTGATGTCGTCATCACCCAGATGCTTCGGTATTGATCCAAGTTTTTAATGCTTTTCGCATTAAGCAAGCGATTCCACTTATTTTGCAGTTATGTACCGCTGATAAGTTTGGTGAAAAGAACCGTGTGCCATCTTAGCCTGATGTCAACCATTTTTTTTTTTTCAAAACTCAGAAACTCAGAAGTTTTCCGCCGGCCCAGTCGATTTTCTCGTCTTGAGTTTTTTCACCGCTGTCGCTTCTTCGACTGAGATGTCGGGCATTGATTGTTCGCCACCTTCTGTGAACGAAAAAGCCTATACTGGGATGCTGTTCCATTTTAAATTCCTTTACAATACTGTCGCCACCTGCGGAAATTTCGTCGTCATCCATAAAAAGTTGACTTTGAGAATTAATTGCCGCGGGAATTGTCCTTTTTGAGCGGCAATTTCAAAGATAGACGCTCCTTTTTTAAGTTTGCAGGTCGCAAGTCCTAAAAAACCTCTTTTTTGTGAAATAGACTTTCTTCCATCATTTTACATTACCTAAAACCCCCTTCGTGTATTAGTCGACAAAACAAAATTATCTGGTGTTGCAATTTCTCTCGTATAGTCTTCTATTCTCCCACCTTATTTTTCATTTGGTGCCCCACCTCCAGGTTGCACAAATTTCAATTAATTCCTTTTGTTTCTTTTAAGATCGAACAATTCAAGTTTTTAATCGTAATCATAAATTCAGGGAAAATGGTGAAAAATTGGAGCCCAACGTGGTGCACTAAATCAGCACCAATAACATCATTGTTACATACTAAAAAGAAAAAGAAACAGAAAAGGAAGAAGAATCAGATGATGAAGAAGAATAAGAGAATGAAGTGGAAAGTGAAGAAGAAGCAAAAGGAAGAACAATAGCGAGCGGCTAAACAGCTGAAAGACAAAAACAAATTACATCGTAATCGTAAGTATTAATTCAACAAAAAATGAAGAAAATTAGTGCCCAACTTTATTCGAGAAGTTATCGATTTGACTCTAAAAAACAATCCGTTTAATAAAAAAGACTGAACAGTTAATTTACTTTATATATGACTCTGCATAATCTTAAACAAATTGATCTCTTATGTCGTTCTTTTTTTTATTGAACATCATCTTATCTTTTTTCAATTAATTTCTTTTTATTTCATCACATTTTTATTTGTGTCTCCAAAGCTATATGTTTCTGGGTTATTGCTGTACTTTGCAACATTTTTATGCACTTAAGCCAAATTGCTCAGCGGCTGTTGCAACATTGTTGCAAAAAGATTATAGGCGCAAGCAACCAGCACAATCTTTATACTGCACAATCATAATCGTAAATTTATGAATCGTACTCAACTGTAGCAATAAAAAAACAGAAACGTTCCCTTTTTTCGTTCTTGACGTTGAGACGGTGAGGATATGAGAAATGCGTGAGTCTCCAGCGGGCTTAAGTGCTTATACGATTGACGTCTATTATTGTTGATGAATCTACCTTTTGGAACATTTTGGACACAAGCTAAAAACACTTCATTCGTTAAATAAATCAGCAAGGGATAGTGCATTCCTGATGAGGATCCATCAAAAAAGTCTGTGTGGTTTAAAAGACAAACAGACAAGAAGAGTCCTAAACACAAAACCTAACATTTTTATGGTTAATTTACAGCGCACCATGACCATTCCTCGGGAAGATCGTAAAAGAAGTCCCTTTATGTCAATTCAAGCGCACATTCAATGCAAGCCACACAACAAACTCACCAAACACATTTCAAAGGTCCAACCAAAGATAAGCGAATTGCAAATGAGAGTCACTAACAGAGATTCCCATTAACTATGGGAGCACCTTCTCTATATGGATATACAACAACATTGCAGTAGTTTTGTTGCAACATTCTTGCAATTGATGGTCAATTCATTTGGTTTATTGTTTGTTGTTGGCGTTCGGGATAAGTCAAGGGTAGAAGAGTGTAATATGGAACGAATACGACTACACTATACAATAACACGTATGTCTCATATGATCTCTGGCCAAATGGCCCATAAAAGCCATCAACTTTTAAAGAGCTATTTAGCGAGACACACAACAATGTTGCAAATTTAAATGGCTTGAAAGAACTTGTTGCTGATGATGGTGGTCGTATTGGCAACCAATAGTTAACTTCAGGTCGCTCAACAAAATGCAAATTAAATTCATGGTAAATGGGCATTTTGAGGAAATTTATGTTAAAATTTTCAAAGATGATTGATTGGTGTTTCATTTAGAAAGGGTAAAACAGATTTAACTGCAAAGTTGCAGAATCGAAGGGCATGACAGTGAGAGCTGAGATGAATATATAGGTGGGTTGGGTATGTATATTTTTAAATATCGTGTATGTGAAATTAAGCTCCAGGTTCTAAATGAAAATAGTTGAGAGGCATGTCAAGATAGTTACATCATCTTGTATCGTAGAACTTATAGGTCAATTGACGAATACTGCATGCAGCAATTCATTGTCCACGGCTCGACTTTTGCTAACCTACCATAATAGAAAAAGCCTGGGCGTGATGGTTTAAAACTTACTCAATTATCCCTTCCTGTGAGGGTAAGTATTGGTATATGATTCAAATGGATTCAAGCGGCTAGCTCTCCATTCATGTTGTCATTTAATCTAGAAGCAGCGCTCTCTTCTATAAAAAACTACAAAATGTTTGTATTTTGGAACAATTTTCGTCAAAAATTCGTAGTTTTGGAGAGCATGTGGAACACACCTACTGAGCTTCAATTTCTGACAGCTAAAATTTTCGACAATGACGTCAGATCTGAATGAAATCAGATCCGAACAAACGTCCTCATTTTGGTCATAAAAAGATAGGCAGAAGAGAGAAGACTTTCAAATTTAGAAATTATGGAATTAATTTTTTGGCGGAACAAATCTGTAAATGCGGTACTTTTTGCGGGAAATTTATAATGCGGGACAGCCGTGTCTAATGAAGGACGATGCCGCAAAATATGTTAATAAAATAATAATATTTTAACTATGTATCTTTTTTTTTTTTATTACTTTTTAAATGCAACAGGTGTTACGTCTGGTCGCTATAGTCTAGATCCATGACCTAAAAAGTAAGTTTACATACCTACCAATTATTTGAGATATTAGGTTGTGTTTGCATTATTTCACTGAATGCCTGACGTGCAGTACCATGAGGCTTATGATATATGTATAGGGTGGGAGCAAAAGTTAACCACTCACAAGAGTCAGCAAAGTGATACATCTCGGTGTTGCCTTTAAGCCAGCCATACACGATGGAACCATATAGCTCGACTGGGTCCAAATGGCTCCAGTCCAAAATAAGTGCGCACACGCGACGGAGCTAAACCTTTATCGAGCCAATTCATTTGAAAAACAGTAAATGATGTATACAAACACCAAAAATGATCGAGCAATCGACCCAAACAATTATGATATATTTAATAACAAAAGAATTAAAATTTTAAATGTTTTCTTCTTCCTGCGGAGTTTGAAACACCATCTGCACAATAAAGAATTTGGCTCGGCTCGAAACAATTCGACTCTATGGCTGTGTATCGTGTATGACCGGCTTTAGCCGTGTTTTCTTATCGGGATAGATACGAAATCTCGAATGACGAAGCCTCGAATGACAAAATTGGAATGACAAAATCTCGAAAGGCAAAAATATCGAATAGTCCAAAAAGAAAATATCGAATATCAGTACTTTTTTAATACTAAATAAATACTAAATCCAAAAGAAACTTTGCATACACCCAAACTTGCAACTATCCCAAATCCTACAGCACGCGCAGACAGAGGGGTTGCTGGGGGTACCATATCTAACTCTCATTGTATACGCCATAAACGGATTCTATCTTTTTTAGTACAATAGTAGTTTTGCATTCGAGATTTCGTACCAAACCCGGCGCATGCTTCAAAAAGGAAACGTGAATAGTAGAATAGGGTTGATAGTTTTTTTTTTTTGAATCCGGCAAGCCTAAAAGTGTCGAAATTAAATTTTGAAAACTATGCCTCCGTTTCCCTCCTCCCCTCCCCTTCTAAAAAAAACTTAGCTCTGTTCCGAATGTCGGTAACTTTGTTACAAAGTCTTTGTAGGATTTTCTCATGACATAAAAGGTCTTCAACAAAATCCAACTTTTTCACAATTTTGCCTTTTTCTCTCTTATCTATTTGGGCTAAAATGCGCAAACCGAAAAATTGCCAGTATAAAGTTGTTTTGAAATTCAAAAACTTGAATAAGATGTAATTGCTTTTATTAGTTTTGATTCCAAATGAAAATCTTTTCAGGAGAAGAACTGCCATTCTGAGTGCCAAACAAACATAGTTTTAAAAGCCTTCCAGATCCGGACACTCCCGGACACTTACTTCTACATCATATCGTTGTCTGTGAAATTCTATTGACCAAATTACAAGATTTTACTACGATTTCTTATCATTAGATATTTCCGAATTGATTATCAATCAGTAATTTTTTTAAACCCTTTTATTATTTCCCGAACTTCTAATCTGACCATATTTGCAAGGTTTCTTGTATTTTTCGCAGCTAACAACGTTTTTCGATGTAAACAAAAACAACAATTATTTAATTATTTGAATTATTTTTATTTTTATAACTTTTAACTAAAACAATTTAATAAAACACTCATTTAGGAGATAGCAGTTGAGTGTTTCACAAAAAAAAATATATATATCTGTAGGTAATATCCTAAACATCTATGA
Source organism: Baccha elongata (assembly GCA_951217065.1). Classification (NCBI taxonomy): domain Eukaryota; kingdom Metazoa; phylum Arthropoda; class Insecta; order Diptera; family Syrphidae; genus Baccha; species Baccha elongata. Next base: position 47,950,440 of record OX578274.1, read on the forward strand.
ATTGCCTACAATCTTATTCATTTATCTAATATCAATCTTAATATTAAAAATCTTAATTAAAATACACAAATTATACAGATACATTCATCTTCGAAGAATCAAATTAACATTTATATTGCAAACTGATGGTAGCCTTTTTTATTAGTAAGTTATATTTTTATTTTTATTTTTATTTTTTTAAATAAAAAGTAGCTACTTAACTTTGGCTTAAATTAAAATCAATCATTATTTTAATTATTAATTAACATACTGTAGAGGTAAAATAATAATAAAAAATAAATCTCCTTAAAAATTAATCACAAACATTCGATTACACTGGTAACACTGGGTATAGTAGTATTAGAATTATAGGAAATTATAGTATACAGCAGCACAAAAATTATTTGTATTGATTTTTTATTAACGGTCATGCTTTGTTAATTGTAGCGGTGCTTTGTGATTCTGACCTGTTGTGGTATTGGTGGAGGAGGTGTTGCCAGCTGCCGCGGCAGCTGAGAGTGAATCATCATCTGAATCGTCGTGCACGTTTATTTCTTCATCGGAATCGGAGTCATCAGCATGGTGGTAGTGTTGTTGTTGTTGCTGGGATAGCGACGCAGCGACGGCATACTGACGGGCCAAGCCGAGGGCAAAGGCCGCGGCTGAGGGTGACCCAGCCACAAGGGACCGGAAGGCACTCCGTTCACCGCCCATTGATAATGGAGCTGATGCTGTGCCTGATGACTGGCTGGGTGGTTTGTCGGGTGCTGCCGTCTGCGGAGATGGTGGCGCTACTGTCGGTGACTTCGGGCTGAGGCTGGACGCCCTGGCCGACGATGGATGGGGATAGTGCTGATGTGGATAGTGGTGATGATTGAGAATTAATGGTTGGGAAGGTGACGTAAGATGGTGATGAGGTTGCATGGGGTGATTGAGCGACGATCGCATGTTGGCTGTAGTTTCTGAGGTGGATACCTGATGGTGTTGCTGATGGGATGTTAGGGCACCATGCTGATGGTTGTCCTCGTTGCCGGAAGTACGGATGGTATGCTGTTGGTGCTGATTGCCGCTGGTGTTGTTGAGGGGTGGCGAATCGGCGAGAGATCGCTGCTGCTGCTGCTGCTGACCCACGGTTGGACTGGAATGTCGCTTCAATGCATTCATTCGTTGGTGTCGGCGCCATTTCGCTCTTCTGTTGGAAAACCAAACCTAATTCGATCAATATGAAAGGATGTTTGGTTAGTTCGCAAAAAAAGTTGAAACTAGCAATGTGTGCGCGAGAGCAAAGCAAAGCAAAAGAGGCTCCCTAAAGAAGCCTTCGATTAAGGTTAGAAACATGAAACAGAAGCAGATGAGGGAAACAATGCGTGATTCAAAACTACTTTCACATTGACGCTTACCTGGACACGAGCTTCACTAAGAGAGGTCCGACTAGAAAGACGCTCCCGGGTGCTCACGCAGGGATAATGTGACTTATCGAACTCTTTTTCGAGCTCTTCCAGCTGTTCCGGACTAAAAGTAGTGCGATTTCGTCGAAATTTCGGCTCATCGTCATCGTCCAAGTAGTCGGAATCTAAAATTAATATGGAAATCAAAAACAATTCTTTGAATGAAGAAGCCATCAAAATAAACTTACCAATAAGTCGATTCTCGTCAGGAGACTCCAAAGTATCGTGACTTCCTGAACCAGGAGAAATCGGCCTTGACACAGAAAGAGGAGATCCACCAACTTGTACAGCAGACAAACTTGGTCCCGTCGACCAAAAGTGCTGTTGACTCGAAGCCGCAGCTGCTGCTGCAGCCGCAGGATGCCATGCAAAACCACCATACGGATGAGGAGGATACAATCCATAAGCTGCCGTTCGAGCAAACTCAGTTGCAACACGTTCAGCAGCTCGATTACGCAGAATCCGGTTGATGGACGACACCGACGGAGCTGTAGCATTCGTACAAACACCTGTAAACATTCCGGATAAGCATCCTGCTCTCAAATCAATCAATTGACTTAAAAAAAAAACTCACCTTCCGAAATCAAACGTTCGCGTATTTCCCAAGCAAAGATTGTCGGATTCTCCCGTTTGTATTGCTCGATCTTGGACACCACGGTTGGTGTTGCTACTTTTGGCTTCGAGCCACCAATTAGACCAGGTGGTCGCAAGGAACCTGGAATCAGACACACAGAATATAAAAATGTTGCCAAGAACAAAAGCAAACCAGCAAAATAATAGCTTTATCAAAGTGATTGCCATCAAAAGATTTATAAAGTATAAAAGATTCAAAGTAAAAAAGGGGCAGGGAAAAAGTTGCACTAATGATGGGGATAGATAGCTTTGTTGGGATTACGTAAACAAAACGTCCTTGTTGTAGTTTGTTTTGTGAATTTCTTTTTTTCACTGAAAGGAGGTCATAAATTTCACGCTTGACACCAGAAAAATTATGAGGCAAATTATAGACTCCTCGAGGGTTGTGTTTAGTTAAGGTTAAGTGCCAGTGTTTGGTTATGGTTGAGGGATTGGCTTGTGTGTTTGGGATGATTTTGTTTTTCTTTAAGAAGAACGCCGGATATAGTGTAACTTACCAAGTAATTTAGAAACCGCTCCTTGTTGTGTGAGCATATGCTGGGCAATATCATAACCTCGCAGACCGAAGCGGGAAAGTTCGATTATGCGTTGTTGGGATACAAGTGCGCTGAGTGTTGAAGGTGATGGAGATCCTCCTGGAAAGAGGGCAGAGCCAGGCATTTGCACCGATGGTGTAAGACCAACTAAAAATAAAAGAAAATAAGATTATTATGAAGCAAACTTAAAATGAGCACAAATATTCTGGTGTTATTAAATAAAAATCCATTGGAGAAAAACGTGAAAACGTTTTTTTGTTTTCTTTAATTTTCGCGAATAGTTTCTATTTGCAGCAGATATGTTTGTTCTTCTTTATTCTCATTTTCAAAGGATATTTTTTTGTAGAAAAGTCTAAACAAAATAAACAAATAATAGAAAAATGAACAAATAATAGATATTTTTTGAATTTCATTACAACAAGCAATTAAAAGTTTGTTTCGTTTCATTTAATTTAAAAAAATATTGAAGAATCAGGCCTTTTCATTCTTATTTTGACCTTATTTCAAAGCTTATAGTTCATAGTAAGTCTAGCTGGGTATTATTTCTAATTGAAAACTGTATAAAAAGACAACATTTTAAATATGGAAAAAAAAGAAAAACACTAAAAGCCGTTTATCTAATGCGAATTTTTAAGGATGACTGAAGTCAAAAGTGTTATTAATACGACAAGACAAGGGAAGATAAAACGTGGTTGTGGAATTGCAGTATTATCCATATACTGCAAATCCACAACCACGTTTTATCTTATAACTTCTGAAGAATATCTCTTCCTTAGCTATCTCAACTTAGCTTTATATCTCCTGTAATATACAAATTGTAGATGGGAATTAACTTCACACAATCTTCAGATGAAATTTGTTCTCACCTTAAGCCTAGTATGCAGCTGAATTGAAACGAAAAATCCCATACACAAATGGCACAATGAAATCATAAACGAATTTTTTCGTCCTTCTTTTCGTTTTAGGGTACGCAGCTCCAAGGTGAAACGGTTGATAACCGGTTCAAGTCTACACTACTTTCTACACTCTTTTCGCACACAATTTAATTGACCGGGATATTAATTGCTCGCGAAATTTTGACGTTTGTATTTTGTTCGTGTTTTTTTTTTTTTTTTTTTGTGGTTATTATTATTCAGCCTTATTGTGAAGTTCACTCGGAATACATTTCGCCTGGCGAAAATCTGTTAAAACCTATTGGGAATTCCGCCCGAACGATTTTTCACTTCGAATCAACAGTGACATTTCGGATAAGCGAGGCGTGTTTAGGCACTTCTTAAAAGTAATATTAATTTACTGCAAAACAAATTGTGACAGTTTTGTTTTTCATTTCTAACAAAAAAACATAATTAATCTTGATTTTGAAATATTTTCGGTTTGAATTTTACATTTTTATAATTAAAAAGCTACTAAGTACAACTTTCTAAAATATCTTCTATTATTTTTTTTTGTAATAAATGCATTCTCTGAGAGAATATTTTTTACTTCTTCAAGTTCAAGAATTTACCTGCAAAAATAAATGAACACACCTAGTTTCTGATTTCACAGATCTAAAGAAGAGCGATAATTGTGTTGTGTTGTTTTTTTAAAGGGATTGCAAAATTAAATTTTTTAAAAAATCTTTTGGATGTGTATTTGTTGTGAATATTGCAACTTGTGAATAAAGTAAATCATAGTAAATTGTTAAAAGTTAAATAATCACATCCTTGTAAGTAGGTTCCTACAATAAACCACAAAAGAGCTACTTCGTTGATCCATGAAATGAAAAAAGTAAACTCTTCCAATCAATCCTGACAAAATCAAAGGAATTCATACGATATTTAAATATAAATACATATGTGTTTAGTAGCAAATTATATTTATTTGTTTTGTTTTCAAAAGTGCAGTCAAAACGAAAAGTTCTAAAAGGTAACAGTTCGGAGACAATTTTGAGGGATGATTTGGTGTTAAATGTTCACATTTCATGTGTTTGTGAAATACATTTATGTTTTACAGATTTAAACAATAATACAAATTAGCGTTTTTTTATACTTGAGCTGACGAAAAATAAACAAATGTCTTGCAATTCACAACTTTTTCACTCGTTCGCCTTCAAAAAATAAGTGAACATTTTACCTGTCGATCGCATCGCATTTCGCCCGGAATAATTGATGACAATTAGGGTAATTTTTCGAACATTAATTGATTTCGCCGAAAAGTGAAATGTCAATTATTTCGGGGGTAATGTAGTTCGGGCGAACTTCACAATAAGGCTGATTATAAAATGGATTTCTGTTCTTTTTATTTGTTTTTTTTGTGTGTTTTGAAAAATATTTTTTTACTCTACATAAAAATTTGTCCAGTACCGTTTCGTTTACATTTCGTGTTCGTCTATGTTTTTGGAGACGGCGGAAACAATACCACAATTTCCAATTTTAGTAAATCGAACTCAAGCCCCATAGTTAACACTAGCACTGACTGAATTTTGCAGTTGTATGCAGTTGTAGAAAGAAAAAGAAAGACTATATACCTACAGATTTGACTTTTCATTCATTTATGTTCTACTCTTTTGAACAGATAGTGCAATCGAACTTAAACATTAAGAACTTGAGATTTTACTGAAAACACGTGCTTAAGTCTTTTTTTTTGTATGTTTGGTTAAACAACAATGAATAAAATTAAAGGCTTTCTGATACATATATTCCTTGCGTTTCAAAAATATTGACTCTTTTTGTATATTATTCTCAATAAAGCTCATTAATTTTATAAAACAATACGATTCTTTGGTATTCAGAGTTGACACGTGCTGCCTTTCACTTTGTAGGCTTCACCATTGTCTTTTCTTTTATTATATGCTTGACTGTAGATATGTATTTTTTTATGAAACCGAATAAAAAGAACATCAGTTATTCATGTCGAAAATTGCCCTACAGAACACAAATAAATATATTATCACCTTAATAACACATGAAATCAAATTTCAATCGAAAACAATTTACAAAAAATTGTCAGAGGTTAGCTGTCTATATGCTTGCTTTCGAAATTCATTCAAAGGCGGGATATGCTCATAAATTTGATAACTAAACTCATAGATCTTTTTAAATTTCCATTTCAATGAGTTATTATAGAATCGATATAATTTATTCACTTGCTGTGCGATGTTAAACATTGCTAATGCTAATAATAAAATAAAAGAAATACATATGTAATTTGGTAATAAATGTTGAAACAAATTTATAGGAAAAAGACAAACCAATAAATAAATATTGCTACTGTCAGTAAGTTGTCACTTGGAGAAAAAAAGCTCCCTCTATTGTCCATCTACGGTTACTGTTACCTTTACTATATTGAAATGATCTGTCATCAAATTGTCATAAAATCTATAGCACACAATGGAAAAAGATTCAAAACAGAAAAGAAGTAGCGTCACTAGAAAACATATTCAGCCATTGCCCAAATAAATCTTGCAATCTGTCATTTGATCTTTTGACACAACGAAACGTCACAACTGTCATCGATTAGTAATATTCTTGTATTAAATGGAATTTTTATTTGCTACAAAAATGATATCATTCTTAAAAACAGTTTAAATATATTTAAGATGAAAAAGTATGAAAGATGTATCTAATCACTTGAACGGATTATTAAGATGAATCTTTTGTTTTATATGTTGGAATTGGAATGCCATTCATAATAGTTTGAGCGTGATCATTCATTATTCTCTTCGTAGTGACGCTATCAGGAATATTCGATCAGATTTAGTTTAAACAATTAATTTTAACCGGCCATCGGCATCATATTTCAATCGGCTATTATTGTCTATTTTGTCATTTTAATGTCCCCTCTTCATATTGTGAATAGAGGAATTTGATAAAAATCATCATAAAGAGACTACAACCTCTGGTAAACATAATAAACGGGAAGATACCCATACCCCGTCGTGTTTGTTGTATCATCGATAACGATGAGTGTACCTACACATATTTGAGATCGAATAGAACGATAACAGGTGATTTTAAGGGTAGATTATGGTCCATCTACAATAGTGTCATGTTGAGCGGAATAATAATTATTTAATTAAGGAGGTGACGATGTCTTTGATTTGGTATTTTAAATTATAAATAAATATTTACATATTTATGAATTATTAATTTAAGATGAGTAATTATCGAAAGTATTTATGCTATCATGACTTCATAAAATGTTGAAAAATGTTTCTATAATGATTTGAGTGATTTAAACTAATTTTTTTACTTTCCATATAAAGAATTTTTGAGCCCATTGTATTCAATTTGAATTATGAAATGAATAACACGTTGATGGTGAATAAATTCCTTCAGTAGCTTATTTATGTTCAAGGATTCTTTAATCTCTTCATATATTCAAACTGTTCCAAATTATTTACAATAACGCCTTATGTTTCTGTTGATCAATAGAATTCATTAAATTTTTAGCTGTAATCATCTATGTCATAAATAACAGTTAGTATGTTTATTGTGAACAATCATTCACTGTGCCCTGTTTTCTGTGTACAATTCACGGCATAAAACGAAAATGAGAAGAAATTTTGTACTGTGAACCAGCAAAAATGTTAATTCAACTAAAGTTTAACTATGGCAACACTGGTTTTCGTTCACACCAGTAATCTAATCAGTAATGTGTCCCGGTCAATGAAGAAGAAATAAAGGAACGGATGTTGTGCACATGTATAGTGTACATGAGTGAGGCACCAAAATGTTTGCATACATTTAAACATCGCATCCTAAATCTCATGTTGTCATGGCGAGAGCAGCAGGAGGTGGCGAGTCAGCTCGCACCGCTGCTGTCAAATGCATATAAAAAAACAACTCACACTAAAATAATAGTGCCGCATTCTTTTTGCAGAACATCTCCTCCTGTATTTCTTCTTCATTGGTCCCGGTAAAGTTGTACCAAATTTTATGTTTTATACTTAAACATCTTACAATTTACGTGTGGCAACATTGATTTTGTAAACGTCATGAGAAAGTGAACCTTAAGCGACCTTTACACGGTCAGTCAGAGGAAGTCAGTCATCTACACATATAATCAGTCATCAGGCAAAATCAAAAGGTTTTTGATTTTTCGTCAAACAAATCCCGGATACATATTTATTTTCACAAACTTTATTATAGATTGATGTTCAAGGTTCACTTTATGCACACGGTACGAAATATGATCATATTATACCATTTGACTGTCAAAAATGCTTTTAATTTCTGTCAACTAAGTCAATTCCCTTTCTGATTGTGTCTTAATTTAAGCCATATGGGCTTGTGGTTAATGTAAACCTATCATGCTTATACATATTTGACATTATTCTGCATTGAACAGAGCTATTAATTTCTCAATACATATTTCTAAACAAGAATTCACAACAAAGTATGAAACTCGTTGCATTTGACTAAGCATTCAGGTGCATTAATTAATTAATATATCAATTAATTTTTGCCTGATGTAGCTTAAACAAGATGTCAACAAGTGAGTGACAGATTTAGGTAAATAAGTTGAAAACTAACATGAACTAATAAATGAAACTATTGGAATCAGTGAAATAAATGCAACTTTTGTGGTTAAATTAAGTGAATAGGTTTATGCTATAAAAAAAATAAAAATTTATATTCAATGGTTTGGTTATGATGATGTTGATTGTTTTATTGATATCAATTACATTTACGTGTAATTATAGATTGCAATTAATGAAATAAATTAATTAAAACCAGTGGGTCGAGGAATTCAAAATTCAAACAAATAAAAACCAGAATCGTGATCACGTTGCACTAGATTAGAATTGTAATTAAAGGAAGTTAGATATACGATAATGTCTGTTTCTTTATATCTATTGACACACTAATGAAATTTTTTTAGAGTAAATGGGTTCATTTAGATTCATACATGTATAACAACTTGATTTAAGTATTTATAAATATTAATAATAATAAAGACATACAAATAAAAGCTTTAATCAATTACGATAGTCCGACAACAAATACTTTTTTTTGCTGTTTCGCAATGACCCTAACACGGTGTCTCTACGAGCAAGAATTCATAGATTACCCCATCTGCCACTTTTCATAGAAAGAAAGTTCGATAGAATATGCTATAAACTTATGTGGTTTTTAATTGGAAACATCAGATATTGCTCTGAGATTTCAGATGTTTGTAGCGGAATGAAACGCAAAATGATTTTTTTGTGTGTATAATTTTATGTTTGTTCATTTATAAATTGGCGAGAGTTAGACAAACTGAGTTCGCACTAACTTGACAAGTTGGCAGTCTCACACATTGTGGTGTATGTGAAAGCAAATGAAAAAATCTCACTTCGATTCGAGATTTCGAAATTTCGATCTAGAAGTAATCTAGATTTGATTTTTTTGACCAATAAAACGCAAAATCTAAAAAAGGTGAGAAAAAATATATCTAGATTAATAAAAAAGCACTTTTTGCGACCAATGAAAAACCACATTACTTACTTTTATCACTTATTACTTTTTCATTGTATGATTTACTTTCTCAAAAGCTTTTTTAGAATTGGAGCTTAGAATGTGTTTGTGTACCTAAATGTGTTGAAATTGAATAACACAAGATATCTAATATACAATAAAAATTACTGTGCAGACAAAAATTCATAACGGACAGAAAAATCGGAAAAAAACTAAATTTGTGTTTGAACGGGAAAAGTGGGTACAGATCGATTTTCTATTTTTTCAATGCTGTTTACATTATACCAGGCAAATGGTAATAGAAAATTAACCTGTAAGCCTTTGCTTATTCTTACCATAGAAAATATAAAAGAGCAAATGGAAATATACCCCTTTTTCCTGGTTCATTTGCAAATTCAGTTGGAGACACCACCATATTTTAAATCCACATTGCACACTGACGCATCTTAAGTTCTATAGAAGTACAGCGATGCAATATTTTGTATTTAAACTGGTAGCCTAATAAGTTAATGTTTTATTGCTAATAAAAGTATATAATCATGAATTGAACGGATTTGTACAAATCATAATTAAAAATTCATCAATAACCATTTTTGAATGTCTTTGCCAATTTTTTGTACACGCTCATTTGATTTATTTTTAAAACTTTATTTTTATTATTATTATCAATAATAATTGTTGTGTATTTTAACCAATGAAGAAAAAATAAGAGGAATATGTTTTGTGTACACGTATATAGTATACAAAAATGGTATTCGAAATGTCATTTTGTCACGGCGAAATTAGCAGAAGGAGGCGAGTTACTTATATCGCTACTGTCAAAAGTCTCACAAATGAATAACCCACTATAAAATAAAAAAGCTGCATCTGCATTCTTTTTGCATAAAACGTATTCCTCTATTTTTTCTTCATAGAAAATACCTTTTTTTGACAGCTATAATGACGTTTGAAATTAAATCATTCAGCCAAAAGGGCGTGTTCACAAAATTTGAAAGGAAATATCAAAGAGTTTAGTTTTTAATCGTGTATTATCTTGTATTGATAATTTCATTTTCGGATATTGGTAAATAAGGATTTAAAAGGAGATTAGGTAGAGGTACATCTAATCAATTCATGATTAACCGATTGGTATAGGTATTTATTGTTTTAAAAACGTTTCTAACACATTTTTTTCTGATTGTGACGTCTTGAAATTCTTTAAACAAAAATAGACATTTATGTAGTTGTTTTATATTAATTTCATCATATAGGGTCTCGTGATTTTCAATCTGAAATGTCTAAATTTATAGAAAAGGTGCTAGACGCCTAGACCACTCAAATCAGCACATGTTACACTTGGGTAAGTAGTTTATCTTCAATTAGCCCGCTATACAAAGTTGTCACATTTATTAATTATAGTTAGTTTAAGTTGTACAATGTATAAATACATATAGATAGATACGCACAAACATTTAACACAAAAATAGAACAATCGTTATTAATTTAATACAAATCAGCACAATTAACCGTTCAATTTGATCAAATGAGTGCAAAATTTTTGACAATCAAGATTAATTCGTTAAAATTTAAACAAATACAGATGTTGAATTGATAAAAGACAATAAGGATTAATAAGCTTTATTTTAATTTCTGGTTCCTACTTACTAATAAACAAGAAAAACAATCCAAAGGCTAATTTACCTATACACTTAACTTACTTATTGAATCTTTGAAATTTAAAAGACAATAATTAGATATTAAGTTACCCACATTGAAATTATGTATAAACAGATGTTTATAATTCAAAATAGTTCAGTGTTTTGTTTTTTTTATTGATTAGTATGTATTAAATAGAATTTAATTGATCTATGAAATTATTTGGTGCAGATATATGTGTATCCACTTCACCTACTTTGCTTGCCAATCATAATAACACATTTTATTTTAAAGTCTGTATATCGAGGATTTAGGGGAGACGTCAACAAAAAGTGTTTGGTATTGACATTTCTTAAATAAATTCAAATTGAAAACAGATAAAGGATCGACACACACATGTGACATGTTTTAAATTTTTATACTTTGAACTTTACCGATTTGTTTGAAATAGTGTTCTAGAATCATAGGCATTCTTGGATGGTAGTCGTTTGGCATGATAAACAATTGACAAGGCATTTTTTTTTTTTTAAATCAACTAACTTCATTTTTGTTGGAATCCCACTTATAGAACAATTAAAGATTTAAAGAAGTCAAATGCCACGTATGGGCTCGTAAATCATTTTGGAAGAAACGAAAACTTAGGAAGGTAAATATGTATCCACCTGCAACAATGTTACATTAACAGCTTACAAAATATTAAACACGTGCTGTCATTATTGTAGTCAAACAAATAATTATTGGTGACAAATTTCTTTGGATAAATTTCTTTGATCCACCGATTATTATTTTCTATTGGCGTTTGTAACCCATCAAATGAATGTAAGCTTTCTAATTTGAAGGAAGACAACATTTCTACTCGAATGAACATTACATTACCAAATGAGAGTTGGGAAATAATACGTTGCTTTTGGTAATTATTTAGACAATCAATTACTACGCAATTACAAATAATTAGTAATGGAACCTATTCAACAATTACGATTCAATGAAACAAATTGAAATTAAATATTACAATAACAATTTATTTTATAATTTTGAATTAAAACATTTAGAAGTAGCAAGTAATTGAACAACGTTGTTAAAGGAAAACTAGGTGTTACGTGTTGATTAATTGATTGTTCAAATTATACATAATCAGTGTATTTATAAACATTAATTAATTATTTAATTTACAAAATAATAAAATGTATCATAACCAAATCATTTAATGCTATTAAAATAGTTTCAATTTATAGTTTATGTTTCTAAAAGTTTGATACTTATTAATTATTCGAGAAGTATGCTTTATATTTCAAATATTTGTTGGTTTGAAATGAAATCATTCTACCACTGCCTGGAGATCTTTTATTAAATTTTTCATTCTGATTGATCCACAAAGTGTCATTAAGGCATTACATTACAATTAATTTTTTTATATCTAATAACTATTTTTTACAGCAGGTGGTAATCATTTTACTATTCAATTAGTTACAATTACAGTAGATGACGTTTATAATATAAGTATATAATTGTTTGTTTATAAGGATGTAAAAAAAGAAATCTTTTGGATTTTTTTGACTTTCTTATATCCGTCATCTACTGTACTTTCTTGCAATGAAATTGGTAGCAGGAAATTGATGTTATTAAATAACAAATAATATTTGTGTGTAGTAAAAAAAATATTTACCATGAATAAAATATAGAAGAATAATGGCTGTGTGCCGATAGCGTTAAAATTGTTGTTTAATTTGATCCCTTTTTATTGGTTGAATTAAATTTAAGCTTTTTGTTGTGTCCATTGAATTAAATTTCCAATTGAGATTTCTTGTGTTCAAGAGCCTATCCAGAAATGTTCAATACGTAAATAACAATAGTTGACTATTGTTAACACTGTAATTAAGGTAATTTAATTTAATTAATTTTTGTCGTTCCTTTAATACAAAATTGCTACGAATTTCATTCAAGTGTGTCTCAGTATTTATATAAATGCATAAACAATTTTTCGGAACAACACGAACCTATCGAGGTGATTGCTTTGGATACAATCGATAAAAAAAAAGATGCAATAATGAACGCGGTCTATAATAAAAAGATGTACAAATGAACGCAGCAAAACAAATGCCAAAAATTAACCTTTAGCTAAAATTTTAATATAATTTTTGACGTCTGTATTCACCTCAGTAGAAATACAGCCATAGGATCAAATTTTACAGCAGTTTTAACCCAAATGGCACTTGGCCTAAGTATAATGCAGAAACGTAGAAGGGTCCCATGGTAACTGTGGACCTACCTACTCGTAAATCGCAAATTAATGATTAAAATTTATGAAGTGTTTGATTAAACTTAAAACAACCAGTGTACACGAACACTACTTGTTTGCCAGGAACTATACCTACATTACACTGTGTCTATACGATCTAGATTTCATAGAATGCAATATAGCATTCTATTGAAATTTCCTATGGAGACCGCAAATAGTATTCTATGAAAAATTTCTTGTAATATATTGCTCAGCTCATAGCATGCTATAGATATGTAGATATATGAGATGTCATTTGACAAATATGACTTTCCAAATGTAGTTTCAGATGACATTTCAAATGAGTGCATTCACGCAAATATAAGTTATTTAGTTCGGTTTAAAAAAAAATATATTTCCAAGAGATTTAAAGGAGCCAGGTATGTTTGAATCTATGGTGCCTATGGTAAATGCCGAGATTTCAAAGAAAATTACGGAAAATTGATTTAATTCAAACTCTAACTTTTTTATTCTCTGTAAGCCTTACTTGTTCCGTTTAATTTTTATTTTATTTTATAAAATGGTGGTTAATTTTTATTTTTAAATGGGCACTTGGACAATTTTACCCGAATTTGCAGCAGAAGCAGTAGAAGTTTCAAGTGCAATCCTGCTTCTTATCTTACAATAATTTCTTTGCACAATTATTATTAAATGCGTATTATATTTGATTTAGTTAAGAGAAAATAATCATTTCTTCGTCGGAATCGTCGGAACTTACCTATTATTAGTTATTGTTTTTAATTAAAATAGAATTAAAGTAAAAACAATGTATAAATAAATGTCATAGGCCTTTTTACTAATATGTCAAACAAGTAAATCCATATTAATGGACTATACCAAAATCCATAACAGCAAAAAATGCCTCCTTGAAAGGCTTGAGGTGTAAATGGGGTGACTATACGAAATTATGAAAATAAAGCCACCTGTTTTGACTGCAAATGTAATAGATTTAAAATGTGTACCGTAGTTTACATAAACACGTGTTCAGGGATTGGTTATTGACAAGGGCCAATTTTATAATTTTCGCGAAGCGAAATATTAAAAAGGTGAATAAACCCGAAGCGAAATGAAAATCACTTTTGCAAAACTTACTTAGATTTCTCGAATTTGACGTTTTAAGTGTGCTTAAGCTGGTATGCGGATTCTGATTTCGGTTCTGGCTTTGTTCTTTTCAAAACAGTAACTGTCATCCAGTGCCAAATAAAGACAAGAGGGTTTATCAGTTTGACTTTTGAATATTATTTTAATGGGTTTTTTTTTATAATTTTATCCTAAAATCTTTATTATTCCATCCAAAAAATGTCAAATTTTGTCGCAAAAAATGTCAAATAGGAATTAGAAACTTAATCAATAATAGGTAGGTAGTAACTCAAGTTAAAACATTTTTATAAGAAACTTCACAATAAAAGATACAAAGATCACAAAATCCGTCGGTGATTTATGTTTGCCACTAAATTAGTAATTAACACTCACCATTTGGTGGAGGTGGTGGTATAGAAGCGCCACCTGTCATTGGTATTCTCGGTGGCTCCATTTTCCACTGAGCTGATGATGGTAACGATCCAAATTCACGATTCACACCCGATTCAATCAACATGACCAGAGGCTGGTATATTTTTCTTTTATCAACATGCAGTTAGATTTTCACAATAATATTTGTTTGTTTTCTTTTCTTTTTTCCAAATTTTAACCTTGTCACTTTATCTTGAAAAAAAAATCAAGTACAGTTTTTACTTGTTTTTCTTCTTGTTATATCTAATTACGTGGGTTTATTTTTTTAGTTCACACTGTCACAGTAGTTATACCGACGACAAATCACGAGATGGGAAATTTAGAGATTTTTTTTTTAATTTTTATAATTCACAGAAAATTCCACTTGCGCGATCACAACTTAACAATTCGAACGATCCATACAGGTAAACCACAGTTACTGCACTGAAATCACCGAACGGCTCATGTTTCACAGACTGACTTGACTTCAACAAACAGAATGGTGTGTGTGTTGTGTTTTATTGGGGGAGAGACCATCATGATGATGATGGCGGACGAAAATCAAAGGTAAAGAGGAAATTCGTATTAAAAAAAAAAAACATTAACCTGTTAACGAGGAAGAAAAGAGACCAGAAACAGCAGTTTGCCTACTCTTGCGCATAACGATTGAACGATTAATCACAGTTACCTACCCAGTGACATTAAGGAGGCAGAGCTACGCGCTCATCCGGTGAGCATTTAGCTCAATGATGTCTATCTCGATTTGTATGTGTAAGTTGAAAAAAGACAACAGTATTAAAAGAAATTGCTTCCCTGGAAAGAGAATCAAATGGCACTCAAAATGAGATTGAGTTCACTCAAATAGTGCACTCACATTGTTGTCTCTTTCATTTGTTTTGGAAATGGGATAAAAATGGTCGCTTGTCAGATACCATTGGTGTCTAATTACAGTAAATGTAGAGTCACGTACGGGACTTGGAGAAGTATATATAAAAGGTATATATATTTTAAGGGGATATATAGTTAGGTGTTGCCGCTGAGGGTTTGTCACACTTCATTAAATTTAATGGGTATTGTAGGCGTGGCTCATTCCATCTCTGTTTGCATAAAGCTAACGTATAGCTGAATTGTTCATAACAGAATGAGAAAGAAACATTTCGGAGGAAAAAAAAATGGTTATTGGTACTTTGGCAGTCAAAGTCTGAGACGTGCGTTTTAAGATTAGGTATTTTTGATGAAATTGTTGGTGGGTACTTAGATAGATAGATAAAGGACCGACATGGAAAGTTTGCGTTGCTCTTGCTTGTTAGATAAATTGGTGGAAGAATTTACTTTTCTGGATTCAAATCTTTGGAAGATAGAGTAGAAAATATGAGAGGAATTAATGAAGATGACATAGGAAAGGGACGGTTCTGAACAGGTAGAAATGTCCGGGGAACGTGGCCTGTTGGAGATGCTTGGGTGGAATTTGTCCCCGAAACCAGGCCTCTCAAGCTTCAAAACATAAATCATGCCGATGAACAAACAAATTATTTAAAAAAAACGGCCTCTGACGGACCTCATCATTCTAAAAACGCTGCTGTTGTTTATTGCAGCTGGCAATTTCCTTGCCAATCTAGAAATTCGTTGGCCATACTAGAATTTTCCATATCTTATTGTGTATAATGTCTGCTCTTCACTCCATCTTCACCAAATTCTTTAGATCTACTCGCTCCTCCACCTATTGACAAGCGACAAATTGCGCCCAACGTTAGGCAATAAAAGGGGGAGGGAGTAGACTAGAAAAGGGACAGGTCGGTAAGGGTAGGAATGCCGAGTTAGAGGAACGCAGCCTGCTGGCAATGCTCGGCTTGAACTTGACGGAATGGGAGGGGGGGAACGTTTCGTCGAAACTAGACCAGCGACAAATCATAAATCAGGCCGATGAAAAAACAAATTATTCAAAAAACGGTAAATTCCAATATCGTTATAAAGGGGACGATGTCCATGTTTTCCAAAGTACCTAATTCCGGTGAGTATAGCATATCAAAAAGAACCTTATGTGCAACGGTAAAGTATGGGAGAGTAATGGACCCGTTGTAAATCATTAACATTGGAAAAAAAAGAAGACGATATAAAAACACAACTTCAATTTGGTGGTTTTATCATAAGTTTCCTTATATTTAAGTTTAGAGGTAAATATAATGAAACCCCAATAATGTAATTGTTAAGTACATTTACCTCTTTTTTGTACTTAATAAATAGATAATCAGCCGTTTTTTTTTCGTATTTTTTGTCCATATAGAATTGTCGAAAGAAATCTACATTGGGGATTAGCCCACACTACCGACGAAATTTGACATTCATATAACATATACATGTAGTTGTGCTGGTAATACCGTTTTTATCGGGACGGATAAGTCACAATAATTTACTGGAGTTATTGCTAAGTCCATAAAGACTTATGTTGTTGTAGTGTTTACATGTGAATTGATGTTGTTTTTTTCGGGAGCGTTAAGATATCTCGCAATTTAAAATCTCGAATAACCAAATCTAGTTTTTTTTTAATCTCGAAAAACGAAATCTCGCAAGTTTAAAATTCCGCTTTTCATAAACTCTCAATCACAAAATCTTGTTTTTCAAAATCTCGCACACAAAAATCTCGCAATTTTCAACCAAAATCCCGCAAAATAAAATCGCACTAAATAAATACTACCTATATCGAAAAGAAACTGGATGCACCCAAACTCACACTGTTGCAGGAGGGCAGTATGCCCCAAATACCGGGTTTTTGTAATTGCGAGATTTCAAGAAACAGGATATTGTTTAATTGCGAGATTATGAAAAACGGGTTTTTGTATTTGCGAGATTTCGTAATGCGAGATTTCGAAAGGGAGATTTTGGTTTGTGAGATTTCGTAACCAACCCGGTTTTTTCACACAAGTCTATATGTGGACTTGCAAAAAACACGGCTAATATGCACTATCTTTTAATACTTTTTAATTAATTAAAGCTGCTTTTTCAATATTGCCTAGATGTATTTACCTACATATCTATATCTACGTTCCTATCTATAATCTTTATGTCCCAACTTAATACCAACAATTCAAGACTCTCTTAGCTCTCTTAACACTTACAGTACACCTATATAGATATAGATATGTGCATAGTATAATAATCCCAAAAAAAAATGCTTTCTTCCTTTAATCTATACCACAAAATAGAGCATATTTTAAGAAATCCAGACCTAACCCGGATAATTAAATTTTGAGAAAACTAACAGACCTCAAAATAGTTTCGCCCCTTTATATTATTATTTCTACTCGTATAAGCCTTCCTTTTCATGCATAATCGCATTCTTTTGTAAAGTGGTTATGCCACTTAAAAAAACCCTGAAGAATCCACATTTCCACTTTACACATCTGTGAGTTAGTTATTTTTTTGGCCAGTGTCTGGCAAGTGATAGTTAGTGGTTGCTATAATTTTTCTTAGATAGGTAACCCATCACGTTTAAAATTTATTAAGTCTTTGTTTTTTTTCTTTGTCGTTTTATTTCTATGGACCTTAGCATTTTCTATTGTTGCATATTGGGGATCACTTTTGCGCTCACAGTGTCATGTGCGATCTAATGGTTTTAAATCAAAATAGTTTTAACAATAAAAAATGTTGACAACAATTTTTTTGAGTCAGACACTGTTTAAAAGAAAAAACCGGATGTTTTTCTGTTAAAAAAAAAACAAATCTTAATAAAAAGTAGGTAGCCCTGTCGATATTTTTGAAAGAATTGCGGCAGTTTGTAATGCTCACATCGGCAACCCTGTAAGAGCTTTAAAATCAAGATAGCTTATTGAAAGCCATAATGGTTCGAATAAACGGCAAACTATGTCTATAAACTATAACCCTTAAAATTGCTAAATTTTAAGACAACTACACAAGCATCATCTCCGAGAATTAGAACGTTTATGCACGAAACAGATTACTTGGTTGAACAGAATGGTGTATAGCTGCAGCAGTAGCATGTATCACTGTCAAAATTGAGACAACGACAATTGTTTAATACGGCCGCAATGAGTAGCTGTATATATGTAGTTCAAGCACCACTCTGCACACAAGTTTACTCAACTTCAACTTTCGAGTATGCAACTTGCTGCTTTTTGACATTTGACAAACAAACCAAAAATAAAACAAATGAAGATGCCTCAAAGAAAATTGACGTTCTTGCTACCCGATTGTAGAAGTAGACGAGCTTGATACTTATAGGTATATGTATGAGCTTATTTTCGACTAAAGATTTGACAGTGTTAAAATAATGCTACTGCTACATCAGCAACACCATTCTGTTTTCCTACACGGTAAACCAGCACTAGCAACATCAACAGCAATCAGCACGCTGTTGGCACTGGTCAGCAAATTGACATTTCTATGTTAAATGTTCCCTTTTGCAGTGTGGTATCACTGAATATCATCATAGTGGGAAAGTTGGACTCTGGTCTAAGTCTAACGACGCTGTTGACGTTGCTGGTGTGGTGCTGGTCTTATCTGATGCGTTAAACATTCGAAATACATTTGTTCTACAATATTAAATAGTGGCGGCTGCTGTCGCTGTCACTGGTGATTGTACCGGCTTAATCTGTTTCACGCATAAGAATAACTTTTAATTCCTCTTCCTATCTTTCAAAATTCAAATAAAGTGTGCTCAATTATTTTTTGGTTAAATTAAGCACACTAATTAAACTGTGCACGCAAATCCGATTCTTATTCTCATCAATTTCTTGTCAACAAGATGATTTTTAAAGCATAGATATATTTTTATGCTTGAACACAAAAGTCTTGTGATATCGATTCACATGTAAGATATTTTCTAAAAATTCAATCTAATCTCCAATTTGCATGCTTGTTTTGTGTCGGGGTAGTAATTTTCTGCAACTTTTTGACTTCTTCCATTCTTATGTTATGTTCCTATAATCACTTAATCCACCTACTTACCCTCTTCGACTTAATTGTCATAATAAGATTTTAACGTATTCAGCAGCCAAAGAGATCGATTTGATAGTTCGATATAAAAGTTTATAGCTAGGCTTCTTCATTTCATTATCTATCAGTACGATAGGATTGCAATTGCAGAACTATCATTGCATTTATTTTATTTCGCTTCTGGGTGTCTAAGCATGTTAACATTCCAGTTCGGTTAGCAATTTCCAGCTCGTTGAATCCAATTAGGAACCCACCCTCCCCATCAGCCTCAGTCATCGAAACCTATTACCATACGACATCGAAAAAGTATTGTCACGTCAGTAAGTCGTCCAAAGAATCACTTTTATGTGTGTGGTGGTTTCAGTTCGAAAGGGGTTTCGGGGGACTTGTTTGGGGTTTCGCAACTGAACAACCATCAAAATGCTAATCAATGAGGTGTAGTGTCATGTTCAAATCGGATTTGTGCCAGCTGTTCTTTTATTTTGTTTTATTTTTAATTAAAAAAAAAAACATTCTAAACCTTTTCAACACCATCCAGCAGAACTACAACTGTGACAAAATTGAACGCGCAGCGGACTTTTCACTTTGATGTTGTTCAAATATATGGGGTGCTTTTCTTGGTCTAGTTGGGTTGCCAGGTGAATGAGAGTGCAAGGCTTATGTTGTCCGCTTGGCAGAATAAATGTGGTCAGCAGAAAAAAATTCCAATAAGTCAAATACAATATAGTTTCGATAGACACAAATGGTTTAACATAAAAGGCAAGCAAAAAAAAATTAAAACAAGACGTCGATGATGGCATAATAGGTAAGCTTTCTGGTGACACAAGCTGTTCCCTTGACTTTGAAAAAAACATTTTCATTTAAAAATTATAAAAGAAACAAAAGAAAATCATGTCTGAAATGGGTTTATAGGGATTTTTTTACATTTTGTTAGCAATCTATTATATTATCGATTTCTCATTATGTTGGGTTGACCTATATAAGTTTTTACTTTTGTAATAAAGTGATTCAGTGGTTGTGACAAACGAATGGTTTAGTTTAGCTGTTGAAAATGTATGTGCATACATTCAAAATCGTTGTGTTAACACTCTTTAAAGGCTTATAATTTCAATGCCAAAATTAGTAATTTATGTACATGAAAAATACGTTACATGTCCCCATATGTTCCTTGCCATAAATAAGAATTTTAAGACTAGAGTTGTTCTGTACTTTGGTTTCAAAGGTTGAGGGTTCAGTAATGTAGTGATTTATGTAGTGCCGTAATCAGAAACATATTCACAACATTGGTTCAGCAGCCTGTGGTTGCATTGTGTCTTGAAGGTCGTTTTCTTAAAACCTAGTTCTCTTTGTAGAATAGCTTTATGTTTCGTCGTTTTAAGGTTGGTAGCTCGTAGCCTAAACAATGGTCAAGCGCTGACGAAAATATATCTATATTTGTTGGCAATCTATAAATATTGAAGTGAAAAATTCAAAAAAAACTCATCCGCAGCCTCATCTGTAGCCGTGTTTTTTGCATATGAAATATGGTGGATAATAGATACCGTCTTTTGAACTGTAAGACAGAATGATTAAAAAAAAATATTATTGAAAGAGGTTTTTCAATTAGAAAAACACATTGGCATTAAACTAAAACGTTTGAATTTTATAACATAGTTCATGTTGTAATGGCATATTGGTATTAATTTTAATGAATACATAAGGAAATGGGGTTTGTTCATAGAATATACAGGGTGATTGGTTTAAGGTGCACAAAAAAGCTTGAGCGTGTAGGTGGGGTTAAGACAAGAAAAAAATTGTATGGGAGGGGGGTCTATTTCCCCCGATTAGGCAGGAGAGGCAATTTTCTAAAAAAGTGACTTAAATCAGAAAAAAAATTATTTAAAAACAACGGTGAATTATACAAAGCCTTGTTATATCTTTTTGGAAAGCCAGAAAACTACTCTTTTATTTTATTTTTAAATTAAGTTGTTTAAGTGAACAGTTTAAAAAAAATTAATTTTCAAACTCAAAATTTTGAAAAAAAAATTTAAAAAAAAAATAACTAATTTTTTTCAAAATTTTATGTAATTAACTATTATTTTTATTTTCAAAATTCAATGCTCTTATTAATTTTTAGTCAAAAACAGAAAACCGTATGCCAAAATGTATCTTAGTTTTTGATAAATTAAGAAAATACTAAAAGCACTTTTTTAAAAAAGGTGAAATCTGGTTAATCAAGTTAATTATTTTTAACCAGATTAGCAAGACTTGTGGTACTGAAACTTAAGTTGTCACTGATGGTAACTCACAAACATAAGATATTGGACTGAAAAAAACACTGTGAATAAAATATACAAATAACTTTTTTCAATAAAAATTCATGATATCCATAGTTTGCTCTTCATCAATCGATAAAAAAAAAACACTTGTAAATCTCATTTCAGCAATCGTTAAGCTGATGAGATATTTAATCAAAATCAACACTTGAATCACTTTGTAAATTTTTTAGAGCCCACGCGTGCTCATCACTGACTCATTGACCGTCACAATACCACCTTTAGAGGACGGAACCTTAAGTATTCATAATCCAAATTGAAAAAAACATCTGTATAACGATTACAAAAATCAAATCCTCTCATTAATATCAATTTAATATTATTGTCTGTATCAAATGGAAAAAATGGCCACCCATATAGATCAGCAAATCATTCACAATGTTATTATTGTGACGCAGGATTACCCAAGTCGATTCAGAAAGATCAACAAAATGTCTGATTGCTTGAGAGCACCCCGAAGTGCCATCAAGTGGCACTCGTAAGCCTACACACTTTATGATCGAAGACTGCACGTAATGATCCCAACACAAGTCCCAAGTGGACACTCTTCACAATCGCCACTTTTAGCTTAGGTATATATAGCTATTCCTATCTTATATATAGTAATCAGTTTATTCGACTTGGTCATGGAAGAGACTTGAACTGTCAGACAGCAGGCAGTAAGTCTGTCATTCAATATTGGACTGTGTCTGGAAATGTAGTTCCTATATCTGGCGTTTGGAATTAGTGAATCGACGGAAATGTAATCAATCTGAAGGATGCTCCAAGTGATTGGAGTTCACGTCTGGTGTTTACTTAGCTGCAAGTGGGACTTTAGCGAGATATCTGTGATCACACCTCGATCAATGTTTGGATTGTCAGAAGGCTTATAGAAGTGCCATTAGCCACGAGTTTTGTTGATCAATTTTTGTGGAAGCAAAAGTCCCATTATGGTTCTGGCAATGAATGTTTGTGTGCTCATCAGTTGCAATAATATCAGTAACTTTAGTATACTGGACGCAAAATACATAGAGATGCCTTACGCAGCTACCTATGATATAGGCATTGGGCAGCTTGAAATTTGCATACATCATGAAATGAAATTCCGGAAAAGTACAGAGTTTCCGGACGATTGTATTTTGTTCAGTTGCAAAAAAAAAAATGTTTGCAAGCCCATTAACGGTGCCTCCCATAGAACGTTATATTTTAGGGAAAAAGATACAGTGATACACCTACAACTACATTGGTTTTCAATACCTCAAATGCGCAGATGCTCACTAGTCACCTGATGAGTGTGTGACGAACAAGCATCCACACGAAACGCCAATTTTCCATGGACTAAAAGTAAAGCTCATGGTCGCTGCTCGTCAAAATTGGAATCTTCCACACGTCTGAGACAAGTTGATATGCACTATCATGCGAAGTTGTTTTAACACCAAGATTTTGCAGGGGTTATCTTTCACAAATTTATGCAAGAAAAAATATGAGCAGTTACTGATGAGTAGCTTCGCAGATTTCGAGTGGGAAACAAGCAGAAAAGGTATTATTGTTGAGGAAGATAACACTAAAATATTATCATAGAGAAGCAGAAAAGCTCTCATTATTTTAAGTTATAAAATGGAACTATATATATTATCATAATGGATTATCATACTACTTAGCCCATTATACTTGGCGCCCAACGTGGGGCCTTAACTATAACGATAACCGTTAATTAAGTCGAATTCTACCGTATAGACTTGGTCAGAATTTAAGTTAAAATTTCGAAGTAACAAAGGTCCTCACTTTAACAGAAGGATGATACAACACACGGCAATCTATTACACACATCTCTGGTTAAGTGTAATCATTGGTTATTTCAGTTGGTAACCATACATTCTGTATGTGTAAATATACCAGTTGAAATGTTTAATTTGACCAGAGCTGAGAAAAACACATATAAACAAATTTCGTTTCACTTCAGCTGCATACTAGGCTTGAAGTGAAACGAAAAATACCATACAAAAATGACACAGTGAAATCACCGGGACATTGATTGCACGCGAAATTTTGACGTTTCCATTTTGTTCGTGTTTTTTTCGTGGTTGTTATTAGTATAAAATATAGTTCTGTTCTTTTTCGTTGTTTTTTGTGTGTTTTGAAAAATATTTTACTTGAAAATTTGTCTGGTACCGTTTCGTTAACATTTTGTCTGTGTTTTTGGAGACGACGGAAAATTTCGTTTCACTTCAGATGCATACTAGCCTTAAGTAGGTAAAGGGTAAGTCACGGGTAAACAATATATTCGCTGGAGTGTAAATGGTATTTGGAAGAAGAACAGATTCTTACAGGTTGTAAACGAACACTATGTTTTCACAAGAAATAAAACCGTGTTTTGAGAGAAGAAGATTAAGCATTTCCATTTATAAAATGATTAACTTGACACAAGCTTTTACAACTCCAAAACACAGCAGAATTTCGTTCAGAAATTCAATAACTATTTGCTGTAAAATGCACATTTTTACAAAATTTACTAATACATTTGTAATATATAATTTAGTATTTTTTTCAGCGAAAAACTAACAAAAATGAAAATTACATTGCATAACTCCACAGTAGTTCTTATGGGTAAAATTCTGTTCGCCTCCAATTCGTTTGGGGTGATTTTCTTTGTTTGACAGACTCGTTAAAAGCTGAATTTACTGACACATTCATTGTTGACGTTTAAAATGAAAGCGTTCAGTCAAAAGAATGTATGTAATTTTCAATTCTCCAATAACAGATAAATTTTTAATCATGTAAATTTGTATGGTAAATCTAGTGATTCAAAAGGAGATTATGGATAAATCTAGTCAAATAATAACAGTTTTGCCTGAATAAGTTAAGATTAACAAATAAAAAGTTAAGGTGATGATAACAAAACAACCTTGCCTTAGTTGGTCTGAGAAATTTAAATATGTATTTTGTAATTATTTTGATCATTCTCTTGGAAAACTTTTTGAAATTAAAGAAAAACTTTCTACACCTTTATGCAAAACAGCTGCCTCAAAAGCCTATTAGATATTTCGAAAAACATTTCCAGACATATCTAAACCTATACATTATATGGTGTTACTCGTGCACCTTCTTCCATTGTTTTAATAGATAATTGCTACAAATTTGCATATATTTCTTATAATTACCATTTTTCTATACTTCTCGGCATGTTTTAAGTATAAATTAGCCCTCAACCGCACCCGCTGATCCCATATCATGCTTGCATGTGCATGATGGGCTTTTGTTTTTCATACTCATACTACATATTGTGCAGTCCACCTTATATCACCGCAATTTTAATTGCAACCCTTAGGAAGGTACAGAAAACAAAATAAAAGAAGACGAACACAAAAAATAAATCCCAAAAAAGAGGAAAATGTAAACAGTGGTGTTTGGTGCACCTTCACAAGAAATAACAATTGAAAGTCGGCCCCTAATGCCTCGGCAAGAAGAAAAACAGCATAATTACCCCATTAAATCAGCGCCCGAAACTTGCAGCTCACAATCATTGTTATATGTACGTCTTTGGCTGCGGATGGGTCGTGGCCAAGAAGATGGCTGAGGTTTGTGCTACGCTACAATTCCTTGCTGATTTCACCGGTTGGTTAGGCTGGACTGGCCATTTCTGTTTGCTTGCTTCTTTTATAGAATGGTTGTTCTGACGTTTTGCGTGCTGCAGATAATTAGATTAGATTACCATCGGGCAATTAATTTCAGATAATAGAACGCGAGTCGTCCCGAAGGGTACCATTGGCTTCCGCCATTACATTGCTACTGAACGCGACCGATGGGTGTTTGTAAATATTTTTGCGAAGCCGCTTATCTCATAGGTATCTATAGAGGTTGCACATGCTTCGCTTCCCGGAACTAAGAACATAGTGTTTCTCCTCCCCCTCATGCTTGTGCTTCTAGTCAGGTCAGTACTTATACTATACCTGTATCTGTTTTGGGAGTCATTATTGCAAATTTGCTGGTTCTTATATGTGAGAGTTCAAGGAAGAAGCGCAAATTTTCTTTCGTGCTGCATGATAACGGGGTTATTTTGAGTTTTTATTTGCTAAAGATTGGTCACGATTTAAGGATTTGTGCAAAGATTATTGGTTTTACCATCATGCAGGGAAGTTTAAAGGTAAAGGCTTTTAGAATTTATGACTAAAAAGCGTTGATGCTTTATTATGTGCATTTGTGTATACATTATGTACGTGATATGCGGTATTTGTATATTTTCGATGCAAGAAACTTTGAAATTATAAATTCTTTAGAAAGATTTTGCAGGTGTGGTAAGTTCATTTCAAAGCGTAAGCGGCCGGCGTATATGAACAGAAAAGTTATGCTTCCACGGTAGCAAGCCCACGGCCGGCGCGGCGTACTGGTTCCTAGTGGATACAAAATAGCAAATATTCATTTAAGTCCTTATTTTATTCTAGTGTCATGCAAACGCTGGCTGATAAACTATGCGAATGATACTAATTTTGCCTTGGAAGAGTCGAATGTCAACGAATGGCGAGATATGTTTGAATGCTGATCTTATCGTCAAGGTTGACAATAAACCATAATTGATCGAAAATTCGGATATCAAAAAATAAACCAATTAATTCGCCAATGTCGAACGCTTTAACTGTCAAAAACTGATCGCCGACCAAAAATAAATTTATTTATTTTACCAATCGAAAGTCCCATAAGGTAGTCCTTGTTACTTTGTGGCTTAACAAATGTTTAATCTAATTTTGACGTTTCCGTAGTATTCAGTGCGAACTGTCATCAGGTCAGAAGAGGCATCTTATATAAAATTTTATAGTTTCACAGATTACTTCTACGAACAAATCACAAACTTTTGTGTTCATTTTGGAAACAAAATAAAAAGATTTCAACAACCCATGACTTTAAACCCATGACTGTAAAAATGGCAACATGACATAAGAAAATTATAACATGAATAGCGCAATAAAAATTAAAGCCGTGTGTGAATTGGGTTAAATAGTGGTTAAACTGGTTAAATTTTGACACTAGCGTGGTGAATAAAATTGTATGATTACACATCAAAAAATTTCTTGTAATAAAGCGTTGATATTTTACAAAACCATAAAGAATTAAAATAAAATACTTCTTCAAATTGTTGTTCATTTTGCAAAAAAAAAATACGAAATAATTTTTTTTGTTTCGTCATTTTTGACAGCTGATGTGAAAACTATAATGTTCATATACTGAATAACCAAACTTTCCATAATCGGAATTGTTTTGCAAAGATTTGGGACACTGTTGATTCAAAATATGAAATTAGCTATGCAAAACCGAGGTAAATAAGTAGAATTGAGATTTTATTACATTTTTCAGACCGAATTTTAACTTTGTATCTTTCAAGTTGGATTTTTTTCAAAGAATTTATTAACTTGAAAAAAGAAAAATATTTTTTTTTAGGGAAATTTCTTAAATCTTAAGGGAATTTTAGCCAAAGTAGTGTTTTTGAAATTCCCTTTCAACACAATTCGCACAGCAAATGGATACATTTTTTCCATCTCGAACCAACGCCAAAACTTAGTCGTGGTAGAAAATTTAACCCAAAATTTTAGTTTTTAAATTAGAAGCATTTCTTCAGTTTCTCACAGACTTAAATTACGGTGCCGTTTACGAATGTGAATGCGAGTTCGTTTTAGAAGGTGATCTGATTCTCATTTAAGTGTGACAATCAACTCACGAAGCATAAACTGGGGAAAGGTACAAAGTCTTGAATGAAAAAATTTTGAATTGCAAAAATTTCGAATAGTTACGAAATGAAAATTTTGAATTTCGGTTCAAAACTAAATAAATAATAAATCCAAAAGAAACTTTGCATTTAAACCCAAACTCTCACCCACCCCAAATCCTATAAGAGGCCCAGACAGGGGGTTGCAGGGGGGTTTCATGTTTCATATTCCACTGTTTATACGCCATAAACTGAAACAACTTGTTTTAGTTCAAGTTTTGCATTCGAGATTATTGTAAAGTGAAATATGTAAGTCCAACCATTGAAAATTGGCCTTACTTCACTTCAAGTTATTTGACGTCACCATACAAAACTTTTCCATTGGATTTCAAGAAAACTGTAATATGGACATGGTATGGCAAAAGCTAACAATCGATTGTAAATTACCACCATATAGCGTTAGTTCACATTTCAGTGATGGCTTTAGTTCAAATTTGAAAGTGAATTTAAGTCATATTTGGATTGTGGATTTAATTCGCATTTGAAAGTTATGGCGTTAGTTCGTATGGGGTTCGTTTACGGCACCTTAAATTACTACCGTAAAAACCTGTAGCATTGGAAAAAATTTGGTTTGTTGGCTTTATATAGTTGGGCTCGCAGAGCGCAGTTTAACAAGGTTTGAGTCGTGAACAAACTCATTTTAACACGTTTAATTGAACACTTTTCATTTGCGCTAACTATCGCTGTTCAATCTCTCCGTGTCCAAAGTGAAAGTATTCCATGAAAGCTTTTAATCCTCATTACTTATAGCTGGTGTCCATTTTAAGTAATTTATTCTTAGACAATGATTTTACATGTTTTGATTACTTGATTTGATACTAACTATTATTCTTTCCATATCCTATGATGAAAACTAAACTAAAAATAGTGTATGCGGTCGCGGTGTAGAAGTCTTTAAGTCTTTAAGAAGAACTTTATTCGCCAATCATCATGATACAATACAAGCCTTTAAACTTTAAAGCCTTTCATAACTCCAGAATGTCGCTGGGATCATTAGTATGTAAATGAGACATTCACTCTGTTCCAGCAACATCAACTTGTCGACATAAGCTATGTTCGCTCATAAACAAAGCGATTACTGAATTAATTATCCATAATTAACAAGGACCTGGCAAATCCTTTAACTTGTTTAAAACCCCCACAGCTAGATGAGCCTAGATAAGTTTCCATAACATAGTCGAAATCGATTAAGTGTAAATTCTCGCCCGCTGCTTGCTCCAGTATATATAATCAGTAGTCACATAATCAACAGCCCAAACAAGCCTAGCCACCTGATCAATAATTTTTATGGTTAAAATCTGCTAAATCATCACAAAGATTTGACAGCAAACTGATTGAACGAAGAAGTAAAACAGAAAAAATACAACACGAACATAAGAAGAAGCTTTAAAGGCAAAAGTGTGTGCTGTGTTCTTCGACTCGATAAAGCCATAAAAATTCAGATTTTATCGGAAGTTATGCGATCGTAAATTTTAAGCTTGAACATGATTTAGCTGATGGTCGTGTGGTTCAGATATACGAACTATGAATTTGCATTTTTAAATGTGAAGACAGCTTTTGGCTGTTGTTTAGCAAAATAAGCCACTGTGGTGGATATATAGGAGCGTTTTTATATTTGATAACACGTAATTTACATATATATACACTTTGGTTGAATGGTGCATCCAGCAACAACAACTACCAAGTTGACATTATTTTGGAACCACATTATGATCAAGTTATGTGGTCATGATCGTAAATTCAACTTTGAATCGATAATGGGACACCAGGAGTCATGTTAATCAACGAGTTGAGTGATTTGATTTTATGACTATACTTGTCAGATGGACATGTGGTAACTGATTTACTTTTGAGTTACGATCTTTGGAAGAGAACCGGTTTTAAATGATTTTTTTATGAATTGTGCTTCACCTTCAAGGTTATAAAGGTAAGGCTTGTCATACTGTATGTCATAAATTGGTGTTTGAGAAGCTATATGAATAGAATATGAAGTCGTTTGCAGAAGAGTTGCTATTTAATATATATTTTTAGAGAATAGAACTCCTTAGTCTACTATAAGAAGGGTTTGGGACGATAAGGTTAACGTCCAGACACATTTGTGTTCGAAATTGAAATTAAAGAAGAACAAATAAGTATCATCACATGAGTTGTCCAATATGATGACTCTCTCCTTGCATGCTTTAGGCTGCGGTTCCGGTGCCAGCGAATTTAGGCGAATTTCACTCGCTCGAACTCGCAAAGCTCGCTAAAATTATTAGAAAGTACGCATTTCCTATGTTGCGATTCCAGAGTGAACAAAATTTACTGGCGCAAACTTAGCGATTTTTAGAGAGTAAAATGATTGTTATTTTAAACTCTTACATTCGCTTAGTTCGCGGGAGTAAAATTCGCTGGCAACGGAACCGCAGCCTTAAAAGATTAATAAAATAAACTTTCAAAAGTTCTCGCAAGATTATTAAAAAGAAGTCGATTTACAGAATAATCTTCACGACGCTTGAATAATAGAATAGAAACAGAACGACTTATGATTCCGAGTGACCACTGCCCTGCCTTGGCTAGTCGAAGATGCCAATTCTTCGGACAGTACTTCATTGACCTTAACGAACTTTCAGTTGTGAGTATAGGGAATCTCCTTGGCTTTATCAATGCCACTAAATGGCTATAAAATATAATAGATTGTATCAATATCATACCTTTTTTTTACCCTAAGCCTTCCAGCACCATGCCCTACCTGAATGGCCTTTTTGGCAAAGACAGCATCATCGGAGCTAATTGCCATGACATAAAGACTGGTGGGGAGAATGGGCCACTTCCCTTAGTTGAGGTATCCGAGGATCTCTTGTTTTCCTTTGGAAGTTGGTAATGAAAGGATTAACTCCCAAGCAACACACTTTTAAACCTTATAACCTTAAAATAATCATAAAGTTATTCCAAGCTCCATAAAATGATAGTTCTCATGAGATTTGGTATGAAAACCGCGCACCAAGCACTAATTGGGTTTT
Source organism: Baccha elongata (assembly GCA_951217065.1). Classification (NCBI taxonomy): domain Eukaryota; kingdom Metazoa; phylum Arthropoda; class Insecta; order Diptera; family Syrphidae; genus Baccha; species Baccha elongata. Next base: position 47,980,884 of record OX578274.1, read on the forward strand.
TCTAGCAAAATAACAGCCATTTTTACTTTCCTAGGATTCCGAACTTCACATAAGAAACAGTAGATGAACTGGCCAAATTCCGTTCGGGAATCGTAGAAGACCTTCCGGGAATCTCCACAGCCAAAAATTTGAAAGGTAATGTCAAGATTCACATAAATGTCAAACTAAATAACGAAATAGTTTGGTGGGAACGCCTTTCGTGATTTATAAATTATCTAGCTAAATCGGGTCGGTGGGAACATGGTATATCCAACAACGAGATCGACAATGCCGTAGACAGATTTGAGGCAGTAGTCAAAAATGCTCTGGAGCGGCAAAAAACTCCAAGCTCCTGCAGAAATCGATACCAAAACTTGCAGCAGAATATACAAGTAAATTATGTTCATCGACAAAGGCAACGAATATCAACCAATAAACTCAAAACTTAAATGCACAAACACTATGTTCGTATGTTCAACCAAGCAGTGAAAAAAAGATTGCTGGCAGGACCAGCTCTATTCCAGAGACTATACATCATGTGCAAGGAACTGTGACAAAACCTTCTGAAAAGACTGAAGCAGTAGCAAATCATTTTGAAGAGAGTTTTAAAGACCAACCCCCTGTATACATATATCTCCCGAATTTCACCGAAGAAGCCGCGAATCGATTTTAAGAAGTCTCAGCGAATACCGATACCATCACCACATTGAGCTTGGAGCAATGGAGCCATCATTGAATGGTGTTTTTACCTCTCCTGAACTGAGTAACATAATTCTATTCTATGTAGAAACTTCAAAGAATTCGGCAGGAAACGATAAGATTATTCTAACTTTTGTGCTAAAGAAATTACCAAATCTCGCTGTACTACTGCTAATAATAATTTTTAACAATTTCCTGAACAATAACGCATCAGCTATTTCCCTGTGGCATGGAAAAAGGGAAAAGTTTTCCCTGCAAATGTGGAAGGATATCAACCGATCTCGCTATACTCTGCTGTGTAAGCAAGGTGTCGAAGCAGTCATTTTTAAAATATCTTAACGTTTTCTGCAGGAAAAGAGATGTTATACCGGGATTCTAATACGGCTTTCGGAATAGACTCTCTACCAGATACAGATAAAAAAACAATAAAGAATCGTCAACAAAAGCAATCACCGCTGGAGTACCACAAGGATCAAAGCTTTGACCCCTTGCTTTTTAATGTACATATTTACAGCAGACCAGTCCACAATGTATTAGGAAGAGAGACAATAGACAAATCACTACTCCAACGATCATCAAAAATGGCATCAAGAAAATTCCAGGAGCACAATAAAAACCTATGGGACTTCTAACTCAAATAGGGTCTTAAAATCAAAATTAAACAGTAACAAGAAGGAACGATGTATTTACATGGTGAAGCAAAAGTCATTGCCCTATCAGAATATGCCAACATAATTGTTGCAATTGTCAAAATAGAATTGACATTTTTGACAGTGATTATGAGAATGGAAGTTTGCCACCATTTGCATAAAAGTGATGATTTTTGCGCCACCCTTTTAAACTTACTTTAATGTTCAAAAGATCCAATTCGAATGTTTCCAATATTCATTTACTAGAATTTATATTTTATACGCTTAATGATTTTATTTTTTCTTAACTGACCTTCGATCCTATAAAATTATTAAAATTATAGCCCAATTACATCAACCACTGCCGTCGTACCATCCCCATCCATCTAATTAAACGCTAAATTGTTCATAAACCTTAAATTATATCGGTGGCTCGGTGGATGGCGGTGCAAAACTATTCTACATTCCGTCAGGACATGTCCTTTTCATTGTCAAACCCTTCATTGTGGCATCTGTTCAACATATTCATGCACATGCATATAATCACCCATTTTAAAAAAGAAAACAAGGACAATAAAAAGAACATGCCATCGAAACTATAATAACAACAAAACACACAAACATATTCAATCGATTTCTATTGAATTTATCACAAAGGATGTATGCACTCGCCTGGCTTACGCTTGCCTAGGTATCCACTCTATATATACCACTCCTGTTTTAACATGCAAATGAAATCCACAAACGTATCCTTATAATGCATTAGGATAGTGTATAGATACACCCCGCGTATGTAATTGCATAGCCTAAAGAACCCTCACTATCATATATATATATACTGACGTCAGACACTTCGTAACTGCTTGCTTACCTACAAGGCTACAAGGATGCATTATTCAGCATGGACATTGGCCAGCCAGCAGAGTGTTTCTTTATATCTTCTGCGAAGTATGAGGGTTCATAATATATTAATGCTGTGGGCGATATGAATCACCGAGCAATTGTTATTGTAGCGTGTTAGTGAATGTTCTTATGTGGGCTTAAACAGGACCCTTTCAGTTGGTGGCTATACAATCGCACGCAACGCACTATCTTCACTGGAGTGGTAGCAGCGTTTAGCCATTTATCGTTCTCATGTTTAGTGTACGAACAATTGGTTGAATAATAAAGATCCAGGCCAGGACATGACGCAAAAAAAAAATGGACGACGAGTTTTAACTTCTGATGGTATAAAAGTATACCCAACCAACAGGCATATTGTAAGGAGCTATAATTTCAAGTAAAAAGAAAAGGGGGGTGAGAAATAATCGGATGTCTGGCTGTCGCATTTACATTTTAACTCTTTTTAGTTGGCCTGTCTAAAGGAAGAAAAGGTTCCTCTTGAACATGTGTGTGAATATAAAATGTGGGAGTGGAATGTAACTTACATTCACTATTTTTGGAATAATTGGAAGGGCGTCAAACTACCGAGCCGGTGGTCGTTACATCAGTTTAATAAAGGGAAGTCTTGTAACTTTTTAAATTAACCCTTTAGTTATATCGGTGCTTGTTGACTTTGAGTATATGTGAGTGTTATGCTGGTACCTGGTTCTTTAAAAATATGCGATATATTAAAATATATATATATATATATATATATGTATATATTAAATAGACTCGCATACCGATTGTAAGGATCTTTTTGTCTGATCCGCGATAACAAAGAGAAGTTATATTTTGTCCGTAAGTGTGTTATGGAATTTGAAAAATAATCAACTTGAATTTTGTGTGAAAGTTACAATTTTGAAGCGATCATTTCAACTTTTTGTATTATGTTACAAAGTTAAACGAAATAGCTGATAAGCTGGTAATATAATTTCCATATATTTATGCTTCAGACAACAGTTTTCTATTAACAATTCGTATTTCAAATGAAGTCCTTCACTTACTTTACTTTAGCTTATGGCTCTACTGGTCTGGGTGTTCTTTGGCGTCTAGTATTACACCTCTCCAGCTGGCTCGTTCTCTAGCCTGCCCTCCCACTTACGTATATACAAAGTCTTTGAAGATCTCCTTCTACTTGAAGATCTCCTTCTACTTAAGATCCCTTATAGTCTTATCAGTGTTGCTCATTTGTGAAATTTGGGACGTCCTCGCCATTAAGCTTAACATCACCTGCGTGTCTACCACGGCATTCCTTTCGTTATCCTTATATAGGCTCCAGGGCGAATTCTTCCTCTTGATCTGGCTTTTTTAACACTTCTGTAAAAGCTACACACCAGTATCCTGGCGTAGGATCTCTGCATATAATCGACCTTAGCTATTTTTCTGTGTAAGCAGGCGTTTTTCATCCCTGCTTCTGTCTATATAATATAGCTTTATTGCAAGTCGCTCTTGTTTTTCTCTGTAGCCAATTTTGGATTTATTTGCCTGTTCACACTCAGAGTAAAACCAGGAATTCCTGGGAGGTGTTTGCGAAAGTCCATATCCTCAGTCGTGGTGTTCCTTGCAAGTTCTAGGGATACTCGGTAGGCATAAGTTTTGGCTGTGTCTTTAAATTGTAGTCTCTCAACGTTGTATTTTCTTCTCCCAGATGATATCTTTCTGTGGTCTTCATTGGATATCCATACGCGGAGCTTTGCATCACCAGCCAAATAATGGTCGGAGTCGATATTGGCTCCTCGAAAAGTATACGTGCATCCATTATGCTAAAGAGGAGTGTCTTATGTCAATTACTATACGTGGTCGATGTCGTGCAGGCTGCGTTTCCCGATTGTTTTCTTCTTTCACAATCTTGACGTTAAAATCTCCTAAGAGAATCTTAATATCTTGTTCGGGGCATTGGTCGTAAGTCTTGGCGAGAAGCTCATAGAAAATTTCCTTGGTATCGTTATCATTCTCCTTCGTAGGGTCATGATGGCCACTTATAAGGCACAAGTTGTGGAATTAGGCCTTGATGTGAACCTTTTTCCCTAATATCGCGAAAGTCGAACAATTTTTGCCTAAAGTGCTCCTCTGATAGCATCAAATCCACATCCAAACAAGCGCGTTTTTCTGTCTCTATGGCAGGTTCCGTAATAAAAAATCACAGCTTTTTGTTCTTTTCACGCCCAAGCAGTCCCATCTCAAATTCTTAAGTGCTGTTATATCAGCTTTGAGGCTCTCAGGGTATCGGAAAACCTGATTGCATAACATTTTTGAAATATAATCATTCGGAGGTTTCGGAATACAAAAATTTTGTCCGCTTATTTCAGACTTATTTTAGCGGAAACAATCATAACAAAAAAAAAATTAAAATGCTGAAAAAATAATCTAAAAATTAAAAATACTCTATAACGTATTTCTATAAACATTTTTTTTCTTACAAACCTCGATTCTCCATTCAATAACCTCGATTCGATGCTAAGAGTCTGCCACTGATTTTCAGTTTATTTTAATATAAGTGAAGGTGGGTTTAACTTTCTTTAAACTTTATTATACAAGCTCTGCACTCATCAGTTCTTTTCCTCACATCACGTACACCAAACATCGCTGCTGTTTATTTGTTCCTGATCCTCTACACATCTTGAATATAAAATCAAAATTTCACAAAACCAAATTGTTTGCCAACTCATTTGCAATTCTTAAGTATCTCGGTTCTCGGAGCTAGTTTATCTCAATGGAAACGCACCTCTTCAACTTGTCGCTCTGTTTGACACCACAACAAAATTGCTTTAACTGTGGTGTATCCGTTGGATGCTCGTAGTTTCATAAAGATGACAGATACATATATCTGTCACTTATTTATGTCAAAGAGGTGTATATTCTTTTTTTTTTCATTAGACCGCCATTGTGTCACTAATAACGACAAAAAGTGAGTTTCTCTGGAATATAATATGTACCTAACGGCTATTATATGAATATGAGGTTCGGAGAGACTCGCCGAGTTATTTGTTCAGCATTTAGATAAAGGTGCCATTTTGTGGCTTCCTGTCTTCATCATCATTTAAATTCAACGCAGCATTCGAAGTGCGTGATCTCCGATGAATAGTGACCACAAAACCTAATGGTAAATCAAATCCCCAGTCGCTATCTCCATGGCATCGACAAAAAAAAAAACACAATACAGAAGCTACAGGTTCATGCTTCCAGGGCAACCTGTGTGTAAACCAGGCATGATTATCATTATCCTGTCAAATATGAATAACAATTGGAGAGATTTCGTGCATCAGATCATTCACCTGTGGTAACATCATCCAGCATACTCTGATGCGAGGGGATGCAAACCTTGTCTAATGGCCATTAAAAAGAATAACAACAATACAAAATTGTTAAGAAGAGTTGTTTGGTGCCACAGCATCATCATCATGCATCTATAAAGGAGGAAAATTGCAAACATCCTTTCGGCGTTTCATGTCTGATGAATGGGAACCGAAATCGAATGTGTGTGCATGCGTCAACTTCTCTGATGATTGTAGAGAGATCATGCGAAATCTCTGGAAAATGACATTATAATGACTCTCAGATTGTTTCTGGTTGATGTTGATGCCGATACTGCCACGCACAGTAGCAAATTCCTATCGGTTTAAAATTAAATGAAATGCAATCGGAGTTGAGCTCTGAATTGAAATCGTCTGTTATGTGCTTGTTGCAAGTATATCTATAGTCCCATCATGATAAAACCGTGGGACGTTCAAACCAAATTGTGGCAATATCTGCAGTAAACATCAGAAAGTGGTTTTAATTGCAAATTTGGCTGCATTGAGACACGAAAGTGTAATTATTGTGTTTCCTTCTAAGTGAAACGATTGTGAGCCTGAAATTCTGGAATTAGTTTTGTTATCCAAACATCAAAGTGTAGGATGATGGATATAGTTTGTATAGATTAATTGCAGGAAAGATTTAACGTATTGTATCATGATCATATTACTTTCACTTTTGTTTTGAGAGGAAAAATAGTGTTAGGTAAGTAATGCTAATCTATATGAATGAACTGGATAATTAGACACTTGTGTTGCACGATGGCAAATAAAAAAAATAACAGATTAAAGGGAAATATTTAAATATACAACAATTTATGTCAATTGAAGAAAATAAAGGTGCTTTGCTTGATGGAATATACTCGTGCTCTTATGAATAATATCGTGCACACACTCACGGACAGCGGCGATCTTTTTTGGCAGATCTAGCTTTTTGTTGACATACGAGTTTTGACAGATAGTTCACTGAAGTCGAATTTATCGACCATGTTGCAAATAATAAAAATAAAAGGCACGACTGGGTCAAACAAAGTTGCTCTTTTCTCAGTTACTTACCTTTGGCTAAGGATACTCCACATTTCCTAAACGCTCGTGCTGTGTATCAACATTATAAGGGTAGTCATAACCCCTTGAGTGCGCGCTAACTATATAAAAAAAAATCGCAGGTACCGTTAATATGGTGATTTTGAAAAAAAAATTCAAATGAAAAACTTAATTACTGGCAAAAATCAGTCACACAAAATTTTATCAAAATCGATCGAATTTTTTCGAGAAAAATTGGATTTTCTATAGCGTTTATATCGCAGGTACCGCTAATAAGATGATTTTGAAAAAAAAATTCTAATGGAGAACTTCATCCTCGGCAAAAAATCATTCACACAAAATTTCATCAAAATCGGTCGTTTTTTTTTTTTGGAGTAAAATTGGATTAACTTTAAGGCTTATTTGACAGGTACCGTTAATATGAACACTTATTTTGAAAACACGAAAAACATAACCGTTAGCTACAAATCCATTTTACGAAATTTCGAGAAAAATGGAGTTGTCTGAAACGCTTGTATGGCAGGTACTGTTAAAAAGCTAGTCTAAACAATTTTTAACCAAAAATATCACCGTTGGCAAAAAATCAGTCATACAAAATTTTATCAAATTGCGATCGTATTTTTTTTCGAGAAAAATGGAATTATCTGTTACGCTTATATGGCAGGTACCGTTATTTTCAGACCTAGGATACAAATCAAAAATACGCCTGGGCATATTACTCTAAAAATACAGAGTACCAAGTTTGAAAAAAATCAGCTGAACCGTTTAGGCTGTAGGTGTCGATACATCCAGACTGACAGATAGGGCCATGTAGATTTTGACAGTTGATGACATCTACATATATTATGTTATGTTGTTGTTTATTTTTTTAATTTTTCAGACACTTCACAATTTTTTTTTTATGAAATATAATATAGGTACCTATCAATTGTAAATGCATTTGCAGAAAGTCATAATTTAGTGAGGATTGAGGGCCGAAGTGGAATTTGATTTTGCAGTGCACTGTGTGAAGATGTTTAAGCCGGATGTTTGCTTACCAATAAAATTTCAGCTTACCTCGAAATCGATCGACCTCGATACTATTAGTATATTACCTGTATATATAGTGGTATCATAGCACCTTATTGGTGTAGTTTTTCCAAGAACTCATGCAGCTATCCTCTGAAATATATTATGTCTGCGAATGGTCATCAGAAGTTCGTTTAGTCTTTGTACCAACTACACGACTCTCCTTTCATATATTTCCCTATAATTACAAATCGATCACAAAAATTCACTCATTTTTTGTTCCTTGTAGATAGTTCCAACGATGCAGTTAGTTACTGTCCCTATCTCTTACTTTAAGTATAGATACTTTTCTTTAGACAAACCTTTAGACAAACCTTTAGAATGTAGAATAAGAATCCTTTAGTCAGCTCAAGTTTTTCCTCATATTACGATGTTGAGACTATGACATTAAAAAATTTCAAATTTTCATATTGTAACGTTTTCTGTAAAATGTTCTCCGTTCTATTTTTTTTTATTTTACGATGCGTAAACTCACCATTGTGATTCCAACTTAAAGTGACAGCCACAACGAAGTTAACGAAACCCCATTTCTTAACGAAAGACTATAGACTAGAAAGCTCCAGAAGGCTCTGGCCTCTGACTGGCACTATACTAGAAGATTCTAAAGCGGAGTGCTGAATGGTGCAGCCACTATAAATACGAGCGCACCATGCGGCCAGAAATCAGTTTTGAATTTGAAATCAGTCGTGTACAAGTCGGTAATTTGAAAGTGATAAAGTTTGAATTTAAAATAAAGAAAGTAAAAAGGAAATAAAGAGTGTTTTGAAATAAAGTGAGTTGTATTAAAACGGAAATAAGTTTTATTTAATAAAACGGACCTAGATAAAACCTAACAATATTTATTCACAAAAATATTACATCACACATTTATCTCCCCTTCCCGAAACTAATAAATATAAAAAGTCTTTAACACCCAAGCACTTTATTATTTAGAACTACCCGCAATACACAACCAACCCATTAATCAACACTATCGATCCATTAAAATACTGAGCAATTAAAATTACAAAACCCTTCCCAGTCACAACATTCCGCATACACAAAAGACGATAATATCTTTCTAAAGAGAGAAGGAAGTGAAAAAAAAAACTTAATTAAATGCAAGTCCTTTCAGCGGTTTTCCTTTTTTGATGCGGTCAAGTCAATACAATTTGTCCTGGAAGGTATATTATTCTTTGATATCTTGACCTGATGTTACGACAAAAGTTGTTAACAATTCGTTCAGCCAATGTGCCGTAACAACGATGCTAAACAGAAAAACAGAAGTTCATCGCCCATTTGCATATTCCTTTTTATTAAGACAGATAGAATCCTTTTGCTTCGTCGCGGCCAATTAGATTGCACACGAAAAACACCTGATAGCAAGTGTTTTTTTTTTTCTTTACCGGAGTCTATATCAAAATATTTAATTAGCATTAAACAAGCGCAACTGGAGCGAAGGTTATCCCTTTCTTTTCTTCAGTTAAATTTTGTTTTTATTTTTTTTTTTAAATATTTGTTACATTTTCTTTTAGATCACTTTCGGAGATAAAATATTTGAGGAGAGTTCGAAGTAAGTATAGGCAAAGGGTTGTGTTTATGTCGATTAGAAAGATATCTCGAAAGGTAATTAATTGTAGATAACGAATATGGTATTTTTTTCTTAAAAAATTATCCCCGGGACGGGCCATGACATTTTTTTTTAATTTAAATAACAGAATTGTTTGTTCTAAAATACCACTAAATTAAGTTCTATTTAAACCCGTTCAAAAATGAACGTTTTCATTTCATTACGTTTTCAAAATCAATCGCAACTTTTGCTACTAGGGCCTGTGTATATTTCTCTACGTGTTCAGTAAAGAAATAAAAAAAAAGTTTGTGGACGTGACATATGAGTAAGCAAAATTGTCCCAGGTGATATTTCTGGATAGATGCGAAAGAGGGGGCGGTGAGGAGGGGGTCAAATACACATACACATGTGAGCAGAATTTTAAGTACGTCTCAGTGCAGTATAAGAGCACTTCATTGATTTTCCGGTACTGGTTGTATTTGTTCCAGTGGAGCATACCGTGTTATCTGATCAATTCTTTGCCAACAAGGACGGTTTAATGCTCTTCAACCATAAAAACCATTCTATAAACCCATTGTCTTAGTTTAACATTAATTCATTGAAATTCAATCTGTCAAAAAAGCGACTAATCGCTCCAGCGGTTTGTCAATGTTGTTAATAAGGAAATCTACAAACTCTTCAAAATCTTCAGTTATAAGATGAATTTTCGTTTGCCACAATTAACACATTGGCAGTTGTCACCCATATTGACACACCATAAGTTTTGAAGAATAATATAACAATCAATGAAAATCTTAAAGTCGTCAAAAAACCGAATCGGTGTGCATTTAAAAAATCAGTTGGTCATACTGCATGACCCTAATGCGAATCCGTCTTTCTTTATTTTGCAATACCTAAATCTACATCGTTTTTAAATTACAAGAATTTCATTGCTTTGTGTAGCTTTCTCCGCAATCTTTCGATACAAAAAAATTTAAATTCTCCCCTTTCTTCATCAAAACACATAACATTGAATTTTTGCTTTCTTTTGAATTTTAACAGCCGTTATCTTGCATGTAAGAGTATGCAATATACTATTAATATTGGCAGCATCTTTGTTATGCATAAAAGTATGCAATAAAATAAAAATAATTGGTTTTATGTACTCCTTCTGGTATGCAATACAATATATTTTATCCAGTTACTCATTTGAATTCTCTTTTAAAAAATTGCAAATAACAGCTTTCAACTTCCTTTTCTTGTTTGATAATATTTACAATGATTTAAAACTACTGCATCAAAACTTAAGTACTCCAAATATTTTCATTTTTCGTTGGTAGTCTTCAGAAAAATCGCCATTAATAAATTTCAAATATTTTTTTTTTAATTACATACTTGGTTATCATAATGAAGTGCATCATATTTTTGCCTAGTTGAAGCAAAAAGATGTAGGTTCAAACTTTTTAATCGGCTAGCAACGCACAAAAAAGGATAAGTTGTAACTTCAAGAGTGTAACGCCAAATAAGCTTTTCAAAGGCCTCTTTGAGCTATGAAATCAATTTAGTAACAAGGATTGTCGAGGAACCAAACAATCATTGTATAAAACTCTAATGATGCTTATACTTCTACATGGAGATGTATTACCAAAACCGGATAAGGTAGTTTGGTCGCGGAAGATTCATCGACGAGTTTTAAGAATTGTACTGTGATATGAATTTAGCCAGTAGTATTTGTATTCAAAGATTGGGATCATGTAAACGTAGAGCGAATGGACAACAATTTACTGCTTATGTAACTTTGACATAACTTAAATGTGCCTATTTAAATGATTGTTGTTTGGGGTTTGCATAAATTATTTTTATAGTTTGTACATTTATAAATATGTTTTTATATCTGTATCTATATTCGAGTGTACAAAACAGTTTCAAAAGGCAATATTTAAACTAAATTAAAAAAAAAAACTCCAATTAATTTTCTCTATAACACTTATATTTATTATTGTTCCACTTTCTCATAGATACACATTAAACATCCATGTACAAATTGTATGTACAAAAAAATATAGTTTTAAAAAACGCATTCACTTAAAATTCTCTGGTTTCTCTTTCAAGAGAGAAAAAAAACATACATTTGTTAAATAACAATGCAAATTAACTAAACTATTACACTAAAAAAAAAACAAAAAATAATGAATAAAATCTTTTACAAAAAAAAATGTTTAACAATGAATTGCGAATAGGATTGAAGGCAGGGGTGAGATGTATTGTGTATAATGGGACCCAGAACCAGAGCAGCTGTTACAGCCACATACCAGCACCAACAACTGGGCGAGGAAGATATTGATGTCATAGTATACAAGGTACGCGTTGTTTAAAATCTTTTATGACACTTTACTATGAATTTCGTCTTGTGCACATTTCATTACGTCCAGGGCACCTTTGCTTATTAAATCATCAGCCAGTGCCTGTCCAAGCTTTTCACTTTTTGCATACAACTCGTAGTCGTAGCATTTGTGACGAAACAGCCCACAGAATAGGTTCATTGTGTCGTCTGACAGTACTGGAAGCACTTCTGTAGATTGGGGCTTCTGTTCATCACCATAGTCATACATTTTGATGGTTTTTTGTAGGAATGGACAACTATCATGACCTGGTAGTGTTGTAGTTGTTTCTTTGGCTCCATTAAATGGACATTTGCTTGAACTGGGCGCACAGTCTACAGTTTCAGTGACAGATGATTTTCCAGTAATTGGACATGTTTCTGCTGCTTTAACTTTCACATCTGTTCCAACGTACGGACATTGTCCCATAAAATCTTGACCCACTGGGATTTTCAAAGGACACTCGTCTTTAATAGGACTTGTCGTACTCGAATCGCCATTGCCATTTGCCTCGCGATTCTTCAAATGTACCGCACTGAAGGGACAATTTTTAAAAAGCTCTCCATGAATGTTAATCAACTGCTGAATGTCGGTGATTTTCTCTAGCAGACCCGAATTAAAATCATCATTAATCACGGTGGGACTGGCTCGTTTACTTTCCGGGCTCTCACTTCCATCTTTTCGTGAACGTTTTGACGGTGGCGAACCATCGCTGTTTGCATTGATGTCGCACTTATGCCGTTCTAATTCGAGAGAGCAGGACAATTCATTGCGAATTTCTGTACTTCCGTCTAAGCTCCATACTGCACCTAGGACTTTGAGACCTGCCCCAGTATTGTCATCATTAAGGCAACCATTCAAAATCGAACAAACTGCAACCGGAGCACTACATCCACCGCCAAGAGTCTTGAGAAAACTTCGTTCTGCTAAAATTCGACAAGTAGTTGGCAGACAAACCAACGATTGGAGCATTTTCAGGATTTCCTCATCACTGGATCGACACTCAACTGCCAGAGCACCTTGACCAACAGCATATAACAAATCAGACGGTTCCAAAATCTGACTAATACGATTCATCCATCCCATTCGTACAAGACCAGCTTGGGCCAGTATAATTCCAGCAAATTTCGACCCAGGAGCGTCCAATTTTGCTAAACGGGTATTTAAATTTCCACGAATGTCACACACAACTAGATTGGGGTACTCTCGTCGAATTTGTGCTGTTCGTCGAAGAGAAGATGTTCCTGGAACGGAGATAACTTATTGATAACGACTACTATTTTTAAATTCATTGCTATCTTACCTATTATACTTCCATTGGGCAGTGTTTTGATAGTTTTCCCCTTGAATTTTTCATTCAACACAAGTGCATCACGGGCATCTTCTCTCTCTAGGACAGCGCCAATTGCCATTCCTGTTGGCAAAGCGGTGGGTAAATCTTTCAGTGAATGGACAACAAAGTCTACTCCTCCATTGCGCAAGGCATCCTCTAGATCGCGGGTAAAGAGAGACTTTTCTCCGATTTTTGGCAGTGATATATTGAGCACTCGATCGCCAATTGTTGACATAGTATCTAGAAAAATAGATAAGAGTTATTAAATAGATAAAGTGGTTATAAAAACAAAATTAATTTTAATTATCGCAAAATCGATTTGTGCGTGTCTGTTATCTATTCAACTACATATTTTCGAACGTAATTGTGAAATATCGTGCAAACATATAAATGTCAATGGCAAGGGGTTTATTAATTAATATAATAATAGTTTGAGTTGATCATTTTAATTTGGTCGTGAAACTAAAATGCACGCAGTTTAGTTTCAGTAAATTGATTACTCCCATCAAATTGGAATTTTAGACTAAACGGAGAATACAGAATTGTTTGTTTATCAAAATGATTACACGAATTTTTTTTTAGCAATATTTATTCGTGTTTATGCAAAACATGAACTGTTTTTATGAATTCTGAAAAATGTCAAGGTTTCAAGGGACATAGCATTGTTAAATTAAAATTGCGATACCTATTATTTTGCCCTCTACAAGAAGCAAGGGAAGCCTGTTCGGATGTGGTTTTATCGTTAGACGAAGATTATGTAAGAACGTACTAAGCTTCAATGACGAATAATATAATTGAACCATTTGAAATGGACGATGACAGGTCATTTGAAATGGACCGATAGCTTTGATTTCTGTAAAGGATTCAGACAAGGAGATGCTCTTTCATGCGACTTCTTCAAAATCATTTTGGAAGACATCGTTAGAAAGTTGGGTGTTAATCAACAAAGCAACATAATTAAAAGTTCGATACAAGTGGTAGCATATGAAAACAAATTAATTATGCCCAGCATTCGACCGGCAGGATTTAGTGGTAAATGAAGGTGAAAAGGAATTTTTTGTCATCGAGGAATTCTCGACTCTTAACTCTAAACCATACAACTGTACTTCGAAGTGATAGAGGAATTTGTTTACCTTATCGCCGTCATTGACGTTGTTATTCCAGTCCTTCTCTATGATGCGGACATGGATGACCAAGGAAGCCCTTGGTCGCTTTGAACGAAAAATCTTATCGATGGCTTAGAGCACAAATGTGTCAAGTGCACTTTTTCTCGAAAATGAGTTAATTATACCATTTTACTTAGCACATACAAGTCATTCTTTTGGCAAATTAAAATAATCTGTAAAATGGATTTAAAGTTGTCCTAAAAGCCACAGCCTTATGGAACTTAAGAACTTTAAAGCGCTCTTTTGCGAAATTAATTTTTTGCACTTCACACAGTTGTGAACTAAGCCATCGTTATTTAACTTCGATTCAGAGCATAAAGGGTTGTATGGTTAAGTGCATTTACCCAGAAGGGATACATACCCGAACGTAATCATGTAGAATGATGGACAACAATGATCCAGTCTATTAGATCTTCCCTATTGGGAGTCGTAAGAAAAGGACCACTATATCGACGGTGGCGAGACAAGGTAGAAGAAGTCTTGGTGTGCGTAACTAGAGGTGACTAGTTCAAATTAGGAATGTCTGGAGCTAGAGAGACATGTTAAGACACATGTTAATTTCGGTTTGTATGCTAAATGAAGTTGACCCCTTAGTCACCCCTTAGGTTCACATCTTCTTATCCTTATCGCCAAGTTTAGCAGTTTATTGTTATTTCTTCTTTTTTTTTATTTTGAAAGATTGTGTCTTGTATAACGAATTAATGACTTTCATGATTAAAGACATCATAAATGCATTATTTTAGAATTACCAAAAAAACATAAACTAATTGTTATCAATACGTTTTGATTGCCTGTCATTTTAAGGTAAGCGTTTTATCAAATTTAAATTATAGGTCAAAATCATTAATTGTCAGTTTTTTGTTTACTTTTGATCTCGGACTTGCAATCATTCAATGCTATTTTAGTTCTTTTAATGTCTTTGTTATTCTGGTGTTTCAAATTATAAAAAGTAATTAAACATTAAACGTCAAAAAAACTTACATATTTCACAAAAATATGAAAAAAAAATTAAATTATTTTGCTTGGAAACAATAACAAATTTGATGTGTGTGGCCAAAAATGACCTTCAATTTTAGTTAACGAAATAAAAACAGATCATGCTAATCGCTGTTTTTGAAATTAGAAAATATATGATGTATGTAAAGAATGAAGACTATTGCAAGACTTTCATAACATCGGTCTTAATGAATGTCTTGTGAATTTTGCCACTAAAAATGTAAATATGCTAGAGTTTTTTTGAGAAAAAGATTTCTTTTTCTTGCAATCTGATCCGCACACTCATTTTCTTGATTTTCGCTTTGCCTAGGAGCATATAATAAGAGAGAATCTTATGCTTATGAAGGAAGCCTGCGAGGTTCAGCTCGGCATTGATCTACTTAGTTTAAGGTTGCCAGACAGCTATTAATTGCTTTGATCTTAGCCTGCATATTTATAACGATGGCTATGTATATTTTGATTAGAGATTGCTTTATGATGTATTATTTTCCAGGTTTATGGCAAGCACCTAATCCTAGCTGAACTGAAGGATACCATGTATTTGATGTGGATGTCTAGTGGGAAAAAATTAGGGCTAGATTTGATTGCATTTGTGTAACAAATCCTAGATGTTCTTTAAAAGGTTTTCAATTTGAATTTGTTATGTTCTGGTTAGGACGGATTAACATACGATCAAGCCATATCTTACCACAGAACGGATGTTCTAATAAAAACTAGCACTAACAAATGCAACAATATCAGTAAGGCGAAAATATGGAACAATTCAGGGCTTGCTAACCTTTTCTGTGAATTCCATCTGCATATCATCCAAAGTGCGAAGCAGAAAGTGGGAGAATTTAAAAGTACGAATTTAACTACGCCACTGATCTTTATAGCTATGTGTAAGTATCTCAAGCTAAAATAATCTTAAAGAGTTGAGTTATGTCTCCGTTTGAGACAAAACACACATTATTTTAAGCATGTGTCGTTGTTCAGGCGAATTCCTCACTACTAATTGAGAACTTGTCTGGTTCACACTGTAAATCTTTTATTAGTTTAATTGAATTTGAAAGATGTAGACTTTTTACGAATGTGTTTATTTATACAATTGTTTTTAACCGCAAAACACTTCATTCCTTTCAACCTATTGAAAAATATCGCTTTCACTTTCTTTCCAACAGTCTGTCTTAATGACAACATTGTATTTAAAATAAGTTGTTCATTAGATTCTACTAAATAGAATTAAAATTTAATATCTTTTTATATCTCATTCGGTATGAAAATAAAAGACTTATTGTATGAAATGTGACGTGCACAGTTCAGCTTTATCAATATATTTATAGAATTCCACTCGATGCTTGGTAATTTGTATACATTTTAATTGAAGAGTGTTTTGAATATCGATTGTTATCGATATATTAAACCAACTTATAAAAATGATGCAATATTAGTGGTTTAGACTTAAAGAAGTTTTCGATTATTATAGAAATAATTCGATGAAATTGATAAAATAATCAAATTCGAGTTTTCTTTGTCGTACCTACACCGGAAATAGTTATCTATAAATTCTTTCAGGTAACAAATTAAGCTTCTGGTAGACTGAAATAATTTTTTGTCACAATGACAGACATTTTGTATAGGATTTGATACAGAAGTTTTGTTTATGTTGTACCTAATTTAAAAAAAAAATATTCATTGACTTCAGTGATGGAAAATGGAAAATATTGTGTGATTTAAAAAAAAATAGAATAGTTCTGAATGGTTTATTCAGAACCCAGTTTCTTCAAGAACTTCAAAAACACCAGATCAATCTAAAAGACTAAACAATACATTCTCTGCTTACTAATTTAAAATTTAAAATGTTTAACGTTTCAAACGACGAACCTGCAATGCATATTTCGGAGTTGGACGATCAGCCTATATAGCTATGGTGGTCTGCATCATACCAATTCTTAGTAGAACAGTGTTGCCCTCATTGGCCGGTATGTGATGGTATCAATTTATCGGGTACAGATGTTTCCACTATTTAATTTCCCTACTTACTTTTACCCGAAAGCTTCTAACGGGAGCATAGTGACTTACACTTTAAACAAATATATATTTGTACGTTGTTAAGGGCCCCATACACGATCGAATATGATTGGCCGAATCTCCATAACCATTGCAACCAAATGGCCAAACATCAGTCAAAAAGCATCTTAAAAAAAATTATGGGCCTAATTTAAGGCCCTTATTACGGTTTAACTCGAGGAAAATGGTTTGGCGAATGCCTAACTTTGGTTTAAAGCGAAGGAATTCGTTTCATTCGCGAACCTTTATTTGTTTGGCTTACTTTCGCTACTGTATTGACGTTTAGAGCGAAGAATTTTTCGCGATTTTTCAATACCAATTCAAAGCATCCGCCAACTCTTTTATTCGCTTCGCAAACGATAATAAGGGCGTAAGTTTTGAGTTAAATGTCGTTATTTAAAGAATCAATAATTTAAAAAGAATAGACTTATTTAATTTAACAAGGAAATACGTTAAGGCTTAAGTTACCCTTTTGAAAGCGTTTGCCTATATTTTGGTTTATGGCATAAACTGAGGAAATCTCCTAGTAAATGCTTGAGCATTTCGTTAAGCATTTGCCAAGTATTCAGAAGTTACCTGACAGACCGAGAGCATTCCACAAATTTAGGGTGTGCTTGATATAACCCTATAAAGTTAGTATTATTCCATGGTATTATAGTTGCCATTTTTAAAAGTCAGCGTCTAATTGACTTGGGATGATATTCAACCCTATTGCGAACTTTATGTCAAACATTTTTCCCTCGGCATTTGTCCCTGATTGCATAAGGTTCTCATTACCGATTTTTCGAATATGGGAAAACTTCCGTGGGGAAAAAGATTCCCGATAACCCCAACTAACTTGTACGCATCTGAACTGAAATTGAACCTAATCTTGTTGGTAACCTATAACTGAACGTATTTTTTCTGTGTTTTACACATATAATTTTATGCCAACATTAACAGTGTTCCATTCTACTGTACAATATAACAGCCATCGACGAACATGTATACATACATAACTCCTAAGGTACTCATGGTCAAATTCGAAAGTGATTGTAATTTTGCAATTATTAATTAGCGACATGTTCGATTTTTAGAGGGTTAAGGGTTTATCATAGTTAGATAATAATAAATTTTAATCCAATTAACATTTTATTTAATAATTTATGTTCTGCTCTGTAAAGATTGTTATTCAAACAGAGTTACCCAATACAAGATAAATGACCTTGTAACAGATTTGAACTCGTGATCTGTGTTTGATATTTAATTGTTTTTTTTGTTCATTTTTAAAGAAAGGTAAGAGGTATATACTTTGTAAATCTATAGACGAAACAGTGTGTGTGTATAACAAAATATAGCCTATAAGACCCTTTTGAATAAATAAAATTTGAATAAATTTGAAATTCCAAACGACTGCTGGACAGTTTAGACATTTTTTATTTGTTTGTTGTTTTTTTTTTTTAATGAAATGTGTACATACATGGGAAGTTTAATTCATTTTGTTTCGAGTTTTTATCTTTTATTTTCGTATAAATGGTAAGTTTTACAAATAAATTGAACCATCGAGAAACCTAACATGGATTGAACTAATGAATATAAGGAAGCCAGTTATTAACAAGCAGTTGAGATTTTGCATTGAAATCTTAAAGAAACTTTACAGACTTGGAAAGACCTACAACGTCACAGACAAATGTTTAAATCAAGTTGTGTTTAACAACATTTTGCCAAAATCCGGTTCAGTCAGTGAATGAGTAATGCGAGTAAATAGTTGAGTGTGGTTTAAGTATTGAGAGATCGTTGCAATTATTGAATGAGGGTAATTTTATGTAGTGATCTTGGTGTACAAACAAATGTTAACTGATCGAAGAAATTTCAACGGATTGAACTGAATATGTTTTGGAGAAATGTTTGTTTAAAATAATTAAATTTTAACTAGTGTACTTGAACTCGTTTAGCATGAAATAATGATGAGAAATGCATGAATTATGACGAAGGCGATAAATCGTGATAAGAGCTAATAACTTGTTCGTGGAGTAAATTAAGTTTTTATTTTTCAAACAATGTCTATAAGGGTGTATTAACAAAAAAAATTGTAGTTAAATAATAAATGATATCTACTTATTTACAAGCAAGAACATACATAGCTTGTAAATAAAGAGGTTTAACGAATATTTTAATTCATGGTTTTTTTTTACACTAGTGAAATAGTTTTTTTGATTAATGGTAAAATCAATTATTTTGATTAATTAGTTTGATAAGAGAATATCAATAGAATGCTGGATTACCTTTGCTTTCTTTTAAAAGCAGTAGTTTGTTATCTTTTTTAATAGAGAAGAACGGGCCTATAAAAAGCAAACACGGACAACAAACTGGTAAAATTGTGTATCATATAAAAAACAATGATATCATGTTTTTACTTAGAAAATAATTTATTAAAAACTAAAAAAAGCCTAGAAAAAGTAAAAAAAAATCCAAAAAAAAAATCGATTATTCGGTTTTAGGAAATGCCAACGATATTTAGTTGTAATGTTTTCATGACACATTTCTACTTCTTCTTTTTTTTCTTGCCTACACTCCGGGGGGACCAGTGCTCTAAACAATATGTCTCTCCAACTAGTTCTAACTTGGCTAGCCAACTCCAGTTTTGTACACCTTTGGTTTTCAGATCTTCGTCTGAATTTTTAGATCTTTTTCGGCATCGCATGACCTTCCTTCTTCCTCTCATCGGATTACCTTCCTCTCCCACAGTAGGATTTTAAAACGAACATGACCCAACTAATAATCAGTATTCGCTCTACCAATCAATTGCTCCCAAAGCGACCCTGCACTTCATCATTCGATTTTTACAATATCCACGTTTCCGCACTAAGGCGATTAGCAAGAGTGACCCCTCGTTTGATTTTGAAGTAAGGGTTGTTAAAGTCATTTACTATCTTGACATTACAGTTGTATATCATTCATTAAATTTAGAAGCAGATTTCGCTAAGTTGTGAAATTCCTTGATAACAATAAACACTGAAGTTGCTTGTTTGATATGCAACTTTTAAAAGATGTTTGTTCGTCGGTTGTTACCCGACTTTCGAACTATTCCTTCCAAAAAGATGTTCAAAGAGGTGGCATATGATCGTCCATTTCCATACCTCAAAGCAGTTGTTATATTTCAGAAATAAGCACTTTTTATCAAAGACTAATGCGATCGAAATTAAACTCTGCTACGCGAAGTGCAGTGTGTGTGTGTTTAATGCGGATAACTGAAGATCAAACTGTTGTTATTATCGTCTACAGATTGCTTTAGCGACGATTTTCCACGCCACACGATTTTACTACATGCGGGCATCACAGAAACTATTTGACAATTTTTTATTCTGACCGCATAATCGGGAAAATTAAATAATAAAGGTGGTTATACTGAAATTAAAAAACAAATGTGTTTTCAAAACGTAACCCGCATAAACGCATTACCATGTTGTAATTGAACACAATTTGTATGCCCCGGAAACAAATGTCGTCCGTTTGGGCATTTATTCGAACGGAGTTCGTAATCGTGGCTAAACTGCAAACAGTGTTAAAGCAAATGATGCTTTTCAAACACAATAATTAATCAAATATTTGCGAAGATATAAAAGATCAAAAAATAAGTTCTGCCTGTCTTTCCAAAAATACTAGCTATGTAGTTGTTAAGAAATGCTTGTTTTTTTATGAAATTTTTAATGACTTCGATGGATGAGAAAAAAAGGTAGGTAGACCAAACCTAAAATGAACTGACACTAGGATTGGAATGGAAGCAACTTGTTTTTAGATAATTTTTAATATAAAGAAAGTAGATATATTTGAAAATTTATACCTACGAAGAAAAAGTAGAAAATACTGTTTTATGATAGACACCCAATAAAACACAGAAAGAAATAATTTATAGAGCATACTTTTGTATATTTGTTCTTTAATCTTATCTTTGTGCATGCTTTGTCAATAATGTCTTACCTTTCTGTGTTTTTTGGGTGTCTGTGAATCTAATAAGAGAAATCATAAAATTGTGATACCGTAACAGAAATATGTCTTATATTTTATATCAATTGTACCACTGTCTACTTTTACCGTCATAATCGTTAGAAATCCATGATCGAAACTTAATGATTTTTTCCTGCTATATAAGAACTCTTCAAGTGATAATGAATTGTTAATGAAAACAAATCTTGTTTACTTAAAGGAATTTCAAAGGAATACTTACGAATTTCAAATTTTCTATGTGTATAGATTTTCTGCAGTCTTGCGATCACATGTTTAGTTTGAATAAGTGCCAACTGAAAGTATGAATGGAAAAATAAAAACCATCAATATTATTTTTATTCATTATATTTAAAATCAACTTGAAAGAGTGACGATTGAATTAACATTAAAGGAATTAAGGTCAGAAATAGTAAAAAAATAAAAAAAAATTCAAGTTCATCGTTGCAATGTCTTCGTTTATCTTCTTTCTGTTTTTTTTTACAAAGCATAGAGATGGTTATTCAATTATTTTAAAAGTGATATAACATGGCACGCACATCTCGAGTTGATATTTAACTTATTTATTGCTTTAACAATCGTGTTGCTATTTTATTTGTTTCTTCCGTCAAAGAACAAAGTTCGAAATGAATTATTCAATAAAATGCAAACAAAATATAAGGGGTCTCTAGCTATAGTTAACTTGTATAAAAAAAAGAGTTTATTGTAATTTGAACAAAACAAAAAAACTTACTTCACTTTTTCTAGATCCTACTCGGATAATTTTTTCTTCTTTTGAATCGCTCATTATTTTTCTTTGGTTTTCTTGATTATTAGCACTTTTTTATTTAATGGTTTTATCAGGTTTTATATATTTTTAAAGTGATTTTGTGCAATACAATAGTGAAAGTTTGGCAGCGAAAATGTCGAAATTCTTTCGATTTTTAAGTAAAACACTTTATAAAATGTTAATCCAATTATTATGGAACACTGAAGAGAGTTAAATTGATTGCATTTTGTTGATTTTATTTAAGTTCTATTTAAGTTTTATTAAAAAAAAAAAGATTATCCCACTTGTTGGAGGAAGAAAAATTCGTAGAGGAAATCCATGCACTTGCTCGTTTGGGAGATGAATGGGAAAACGTGAGTATTTTTTTTTACGTAATTTTTTTCTTGATATGTCAAAAAACGTAAAAGAAACGGGCATCACGTTACGTCGTTTTTGACAGTCTGTTAAATCCTGATTAAGGTAGAAGCAAAATGGAATAGGGAAATTTATATATTAGTGGTCGCAACAACACGCCACCGTTTGGTCGAGGTTATGTCATCAGCACAGGATATCTACTTGTAATCCTCCGTCTCCACCCGTAGAAAAAAAAGTTTTACACACGCTTTTCTATACATGAATACGTGTGAACAGCAAAATGAAAAATTGTAAGAATGTATGGTCTAGCCAAATTTGACAGTCCCATTTGAAATGCACGGGCATGCATGAGTTAAATCTCTGCAGTTTTGAAAGTTTGTAGGTAAAAGTGGGTGGAGCCTCCTGAGCTGATGTTCTATTTATTTATTATTCTATGGGCTTGGCATATAGTCAAGAATACCAACTTTGAAATATAATTAAAAAAAAGGATACAAAAGTGAATATAGCGTTTTCTTGGTTCTTCCACAATGGATCTTTCACCTCCTTTTCCTAGACTTTCTCGACATTCGTCGAAAGGGGGGCAGTATAAAACCAAAACAAATCGTGCAAAATAATTTTTGTTTCAAATATTCCAATCAGAACATTGCGTTCTACGCCTAATATTCTGTTAAAATAACCCTCTTGGGAAATTAATTAAAAAGTGAGAAAGAGAAAGCTACAAAACAAACGAATATTCTTCTTCAACTCCCCGGAAACCGTAATAAACGTCATCTGCTCCGTAGATGACGTAAAGCTTTTAACTTTTTTGTAAACAATTTGTTTTTTTCCTTATAATTTATTGAGAATTTTATAAATCATTCCACGAATTTAGAGTATGAATAAGTAACAAAAATAAAATCATCGTCTACAAATCGTATTCAATAATCAACGTGAATGCTGTTCCAGCTGTGGAATAGGCCGCTGGCAGCTACAACTAGAGCTGCTAGAACCAGAGAACGCCTTGGCGATGATTTGATCGATAAACTCGATAGGCTTCACGATGGAGTCCTACGTACGGGTGTTGTCACAGAGTCTGACTTACGAATGGCTTATCGTAAGTCACTGGAACAAGAGCAGCGGAATCACTTAAATCCATGGTATGCTATTGGAATTCTTTTATTCATAATGCTTGCCACTCCTGTGTTCTTTGGAACGATACATTTCATCTTGGGTGTTCGTTGCTTCCTGCCAAATAATTATCTCGTCTGGGAGGCGACACGTCCTATCAGTGATTGTAGATTTTGCAGGTAAATTCTTTAATTAAACTCAAATTGTATATGATTATGTAGATGACCTAGATTTATATTGAATTTTCATTATTGTATAGCTCTGTTCAGGGACCACTCATACTACAGAATCTCACTCGTGAAGAATTTGCTCCATTCGCGTACTCTTCTCAGCCAATTATTATCAAAAATGCTGTTGCTCATTGGCCAGCAGCAAAAAGTCTGAATTTTAGTTATCTCAAAGAATTATACGAACACATTGCGGGTGCTCTAGACGAAGACTGCCAATTTTTGCACTTCAGATCCGATTTTAAGTCACTCAAAGAAGTCTTCCAGATGTCCGATCAGAGGGCTAAATTTGCTGGTGGCAAACATCCATGGTATGTGGGTTGGAGCAATTGTCATCCGGTTGTGCTGGAAGAATTAAGGAAATTATATCCACGACCACATTTTCTGCCCGAAGATGCAGAAATGCCGAATACCGATTATATATTTCTAGGATACGAACAGGGTGCCTTTATGCATGTGAGTATCAATTTAATTATTGGTTTATGGGAGAAATAAGGATTTATGGGGAAAAAGACTTCGTGTCCTAAGATGACGAATTTGAAAAAAAAAAATTGGGTAAGATTTCTATCACAACAAATCAATCTTATCTACCGATTTTTTTAATGAAATAATTGTTTACATTTCGCATACAAGAAGATTACTTTAGAAATGAATGCAACGCAATATTTAATAAAAAAAAAAAAAAACAAAGGCTTTCGTAATTGGGACATTAAATTTTTTTTTTCACACAAGGTTCTAGCAATTTGAACGTCAAGAATGTAGAAGGTGGTACAAGTTACAATATATTCAAATATATTCTAAGCTTCTTTTTTATCCCGATGATGTTCTGTCTGTTGCGGTTTATGATGTTATGTCTCTTGTGGTATATTTTCTACGTTTCTTCAGTAGAAAACGATTTCTCCGTGATGAATACTTAGACAAAGAACTAACAATATCCTAGAACCAAAAAATGTTGTGCATCGGAATCATAGGGTCATTCAATACAATGAAAACCCTGGGTCAATAGGTCATGCACAAAATTACAAAAATATATGATGTCAACAATGAGCCCTATTTCAAAGTTCTATCGGGGTTTCTCCAAGTTTTCTCGGAGTTGGTGCGTCGGAAAAATGTTTGTTTTTTTCCTATCATTCGGATTGCTTGATAGTTGAAAGGGATATTTATTTCGTGTTTCTGTGCTAGTGCTGCACAGTCCACATACGACATTACACACACTTTTTTTCTGCAAGAAAGACTGTCATGGCTAGAAACCATCATTGAATCACCGGCCGCCGATAGCCATCTGTACCGACGGTCCCAAGATGGATATCGGTGTTTATGCAGGGTTCTTTCAACCTCTGTTAGTGCTCTGCTATTGATCTTCCTTGATCTAAGTGTGACGGGAACAAGATCCACTCTCAGCCCAAAGACTAACCTAATCTATATCTCTTCTGGAAGAATTATTCTCCCGCTTTACTGCTTTACAATTTAAGTAATCAGTTTTAATTTAAGAAGTTTAAGTTTAATTTGTAGCCGACAACAAGATATAACAGGTTTTGGTGTTGTAGTTCTAGAAGGATCTACTTTAACGAATCGTGTCCAATTTTTCTTCTTTTCCGATGATGTTATTGATCTCCAATGGCATCACAACTCTTCATTTTCACCGCTTCGGTTAAAATGATAAAACTTTGCCTCCCAGTTTTGGATTTTATCATAATCTGAGGCAAATTGAAGGCTCGTCTGTTTCAGTTTTTTTGTTCCAGGATTTTCTTCTCCCTCCTCTCTTTAGCTATCGTAATCTAACACATCTTATGATATTTCTTATTTCTCCTAGTTTCCTAGTTTTTTTTTTCCAAAATCTGCTGTAGTGCGAATATTTGGTCGATGGGAGACTTTCTTGGCATAAAGCCACAATAATATAAATCTATCAGTTTGTTGAAAAACAGCTCAGCCACAAGGCCATCAGCTCCAGCGGCTTTATTAGGTTTAGGTTTAAATATAGCTATCTTTACTTCGTCGAAATTGGTTAGACGGCAGACTGCGAATACATAGTAAATCCGTCCGTATCCAAGGTTTGTTGTTGCTTCGCAACTAAAATATCTTTACGTGGGCATAAAGTCACCCCGACGGCACGACCTTCAACCTAGAGAACCAGATCGTGAGTATAACTCCAGAGGCGTACAGCCGGATCAATCCCCCTAAAAATGAGTTATTTTAGTGGGAACACTTTCCCTCATGTTTTCTGTTAGGTTGCTAGTCAGAAGTGGGTTTTAAGAAAATCTGTAGATTTTTGTGACCTATTAAATGAACGTAACTACCCCTTGAATATCTCCTATCTTTCACACTCACATGTTTTTAAATAGAATATTATTTTTTGAAATGTTTTATTATTTTCTTTTACGAAACAGACTATATTTTTAAATAATATTTCAGTTGGATTACATCCCACGTCTCATGTGGCAAGCTCAATTACAGGGTAATAAAAGTTGGATACTTGCCCCAACACCAGAATGTGATCATTTATGTCATTCCTTTTCATTCTACGTCGAGCCTGGTGATGCTGGTAAGCTTTCATATTGAATTTCTTTTTCTAACTTTTATATATTCAATAATTTTCTTAATCTACAAAGTTCTTGTCGACACTCGTATATGGTATCATGGAACATCAATACCAAAGGGTCAATTCGCGCTGACCATACAATCCGAGTACGGTTAAAATTGATAGTTTCTTACACCATCCACAAAACCAACCCTATACCAATGCTATAGTATTACAATTTCTTATCCGAACTTATTCCATGTTTCGTAAACGAATCTAATTTATAAGAAAAAAAGATGATTTAATTCAGCTTTTACCAAAAAAATATCTTGCCACAAAATAATAATTGGTCACTTATTTTAAATAATAAACAAAATAAAAAAACGAAAGCAAATAAATTATTATACTTAATATCTAAGTCTAGTAGATAGTAAACGTCCGAACCACATTGTTTAAATAAAATATATAATAGATTCTCAATTTTTGAAATTTAATTATAATATTCAAAATAGTGTAATGCAAGTTATCACAACTAAAAATTAGTTTACATGTACATTTTTATTATATTATGCTGTTTTTTTTATATATAAAAGCACTAATTGCCATTATTATATTCCTTAAATTTTTACTTTATGCATGTTAATCTAAAAAGAAAAAAAAAACACTTGCAAATCATTGAATCAAAGACTGTTTGAAAATCATTTTCGAAAAATAAACTTTTTACACAAAATTTGATAAATCTACTCAAAATTTATAAATTGAACAAATTCTGGTCGAAATTTTAATTAAGAAACAAAAAAACTAAACAAGTTATTTACTCACTAGTCAAGGTATTATCTTTGTTGTGTACATTTATTTATTTTATTTATTTTAAATAATTGTAAGAAATGCAAACAAAAAATTAAATTGTATAAAACTAAAAACATTCGCAAGAGAAAAGTCTAAAAAATTATATATATTATTTAATATATGTATTACTATATTTTCTGTAACATAATTGTGATTCTGTAGTTTTTTGCACCTGAATTTAAAATTATTAACTAATCATCATTTCGAAGGACGTCGCGTAATGCGTCGTTAACTTTTGAAAAACAATAATTGTATTAAAGCCATATTATCGTATTCGTTCAGAAAAACCTACGATCCAAGAGAAATTGCGTTCAGAACGTTCATGGTATCGTAACAAAAACAAAGATGCGTAATGTCGAATGACACAAATCGT
This sequence comes from Baccha elongata, assembly GCA_951217065.1. Lineage (NCBI taxonomy): Eukaryota > Metazoa > Arthropoda > Insecta > Diptera > Syrphidae > Baccha > Baccha elongata. The sequence continues at coordinate 48,008,154 of OX578274.1, forward strand.
AGTCCAGTTCAGTCAATAAGGCTATTCAACTCCGCAAAAATTGGTGAAAAACTGGAATTTGGTACATACCTTCCTCATTATGTTCTAAAGAAACTATAAAAAGTCCCCGTCTCTTTTGGGGGTCAAAGGCCTGCCAAAACAATTTTATTTGAGGGAAACATTCAATACATACACAAAGCTCAACAAAGCATGAATTGACTGCTTTATGACTGGGGGCCTACTATGTTTTCCGATTCGAAATTTAAACCATTCGAAAGCGCATATTTGCTAACTTAGTATTTTCGAAATTTCCGAAAATGGGAACAAATATCCGAAATTCTTATTTTTAGATTGTTCGTAAATTATTTATTTCGTATTTGGCAATTAGAAAAATTTATTCTATAGCTGTTAACTTTGCTAACAATTCAGTTCAAACGAAAACAATTCTGTGTAAAAGTTTTTATTAAATACAATATTTAAAAAGTGTTTTATTTTTGCAAAATAGAATTTTCCGATTATTAAATCATAATTTTACAGGGAAAACTCAATCAAAAATATAAACACCGAACAGAATTAGTTTGAAATTCTACTTAAATTCATATGTTCACAATCGAATCTATCAAACTGATAATCATCAAAAGCTGTTGATGCAAGATGTGTCCCCTCTAAGACTCCAATAATCCTGATTTCAATTGAAAATGCCTGTTTGCTTCCGTCCCTTCGGCATTTTAGGTGAACAATTGTGTTTCAAAAGATTTGCTCTTTTTGCGTTTTTGATGTTTCATTTAAATGAAAAGACGTTAAAACGATCGAATTTTAACAAGAAAGATTCGAACTCACAAATTTGGGTGATTTTATCTGAATGCACTCACACATGGACATGAAGATTATTTCAAAGGTGTTAAAACCATTATTATTGCTGTATGTTTTGTTATAAGAAAGTAAGGTTCTCAGAACCAATTAATCTATTTCCTGATTTCACACAGCCTATGTGCGATTATCTTCTGTTCTACACTACGAAACAAAGTAGAAAATCATGTTTCATTTAAAAGAGCACTTTTTGAGTATTGAGAATGATCTTGGTCCTCACGCCTATCACCTATGCTAACAACAACATACACCAATGCATCTTTAGAAAGACGAACATTTTACATAAAACTAGAAAAAACAATATCGTAGTATCATTAGCACCATATTTATCAAACCAGAAAACAATCCATACTCATTATATTTGCAAAAAGAAATACTTCAAGCTAAACGACAAAACCTTCTAAATGAAAATACTTTTGTTGTAAATTTGAAAGTTCCTAGAGCAGCTTAGCAACATTTTGTTGGATATTAAAGTTTAAAGATTTTAAATTCGAATCAGAAAAAGCTTTCGAACCAGATTTAACTTTCGGATTGTATTTTGGAGTAGGCCCCCTGTGATTTCGACATTTCCGACATATACTAAAATTTCCTATCGGAGGCCCGATTCGATTTATCAATAGAAACGGTTACCATGATACAAAATTCATACGAATCGGAAACACATTTTTTTCCAATCGGTAACGATAAAAGGGCTGATTATGTTCCAGTTTTACATTTCAAATAGGTTAAGCGCAAATAAATAAATTTGAATGCATGAGACGTTAATTTTAAAATTAGATTTGTTAATTTAAGAAATATATTTTTTAAGGTTAAAGAACAATAATCAGCGGTAATTCGATTATTGCATATTTAAATTGAATTTATTATTATACATGTATTTAAATATTTTATTTTTGTTCGAAATAAATATTTTTCAAATAAAACTTTTTTATTTGTTTAAAATAACAACACATTGTGATTGATGGGAGATCCTCGAACAAAGAAATTTCCAAAAAGCTAACGATACGACTACGACTATCTTCTTTCTGCCAAGTTACAAATGTGGATGGCTAAGAACCGGGTAAACGAGGAAATGTCGTTATTAAGTTTAACATCGAAAAACTGCTATTGCAAGAATTCTTTAGAGCATAATATGCGGTTTTCTCTCATTCTAGCAGCTTACCAGCTTACCCCGTGGCTTTAGCATCAAATATAGAAAACCAAATGAATGTTTGCCACGGTTCCATCAAAGGGGTTCCAACCTCAACCAATGTGCTCCATCCAAGTTTAAGGTGGCAGGAACATGTAGAAGGAATTATCTTTAACGCTCTAGTCAGTAAATTTGATAAAATCTAGTTCAGTCGATACAATCGGTTGTTTTTGGTTCAACCGAAACAAATAAAAAACATCCTATACTCGATTGTATTGAATAATCTCGATTGTTTCAATTTAAGTGCTGGCACCGCAGTTTGAAAAGCATCTCCCCCAACTTGAAGTACTAAATTGGAGCCTGCAAGCTAGGGATCAAGCAGGCTTCATATTGTCTAAAACCTTAAATTGTTTGGTTGATCTCATTAGAATAATATTTTCTTGAGATAAATCTGTATTCAGATGGCATGTTATAAGTTACTCTTTGAAATTTTACGAGAGCCAAAATTCAAATGAAATGAAAAATGAGAAAGTCTTCGTTTTCTTTGCTTTAATTTGAGAAAACAATTTTTTGATTTGTTATAACACTGTAGACTTTAAAAAAAGCTCTCACGTAAAATTTCAAAACAGTTAACTTATAATGCTATCTGACCACAGAAATATTATGAATCTAGCTTGTGCTGAACATCTTTGTGTGACTAGCTCTTTGTTAGCAGAGTAGCCTGAGATCTTCTTTTTCATTCAGTCATTTTCGGCAGATCTTGTTCTTACATTTTTCCTGAATGGAGAATGAAACTATCTTGTAAGGTGGTATGGCTGAAACAAATATAGTAGGCCCGATATTGCACGGGTAGAAAAGGTGTTGATATCTAATGATGGAAGGCTAGTAATCACTTGGGTTATATAGGTATCCATGAACATACCAACATAATTTAATACGTTATCCTATCCAGAAAATAACGGTGCATCGTCCATCACCACTTATGTATACATATTAAAACAAATGAAACGGATTTCCTGAGGCAAAATTATTTTGTAAACTCTGAACGGTTAGCTAACGATCCATCTTGTTACTGGTGAATTAAAGAATTAAATCTGTTTCTCTTTTTTCTCATCAAGGATCATAACTTTCCCAGTTTACTGATTCACACCATGGGTGAAGACAAATAGTCAAAGCACTCAAAGCATTAAACTCCTGTGATATCAGCTATAAACGATTTCGGAAAGTGTATTCTTTACTACTTTTACCAGGAGACGATGGTTTTGAGGAAGCTGAAGCTTTGGCAAAGACAGTGGCAAAACCATCTTCAACTGGACCTGAATCCTATCGCGGAATAGGACAGAAATAGATAAGTAGTAAAAAAAAATCAAATGAGGACGAAAAACCTCTCAAAATTCTGACAAGTTAGATTGCTACTTGGAAAATAATAACTAACAGCGGTTTGCAGTTGGTATCAATCTGATTAAGAAAAAAATTATTGCGGTGTTCCTCTAATGAAACGAAAAAGACACCTGAACAATGAACATTCTTGGTATGTCCAGAAGTGTCAGACGTTCTGCAATGAATAGGGGAAACCGTTTCATCTCTGCTAGTTAAATGTGGTCTTATTGCACTAACAAAAATATCTAGAAGGCTCCTGTACTAGATAGAAAATGTAGTTACAATCATTTAAAGTTGGGTGTCACAGTGCAGCCTACCCCTACAATTGATTTTCATTTTTGAGTTTTTGCTGCCACTTTGGTTTCAGAAATTGAAGAAGTTTCCTCGCCTTAAATGCTTAAAGACAACTGAATCCATGCTGGTGATGCTGCATTTGTTTATACCTACCACATCTCATCAAATTGTAATCCTCCGTCTCCTCCCGTAGATTTTTTTTTATTATTCTTTGATACCTATCAAGGAAAGGCTACATCTGTTGGTTTGTCACTTTCGCTGACATGTTAAGTATAGGTACAATCAGAATCCGATTAAACAAACCCACCTAACAATACGTATGTAATGTATGTTCATGGCTATCGATTCCTTAATAAATTCTCATGTTGTGCAATATGTATGATTGAATTTAAAAATATTGTTCTCTACATTTTATGAAGGTTACCTAACAAATCGATACCGTCTGCCCTATAAAAAAAAATTACTTCCTACATTCTTTTAATTGGTCTTTATGTGGAAAGTACCATTTAGAAAAATATTCAACAATAACCATCAAAATATGTAGGTATGTAATTACCAATTTTCTTATTAGCAAGACTAGCTATAGCTAACTAAAAAGTAAGACCCATGAACTGAAATGCTTTCACAGGAGTATCTTTTGCAGCAAAATAAGATAACTGGAACACATTTCCGTAGCGAAATTAAAGACTTGTATTGCATTGAAATGGAACTATAAATATTTACATAATTGATCCAACTAGAAACTTTAATTTCTGAACAAGTTTTAGGTATAAGATTTTTTTCCCGATAGCACTTCCTAACCTTACTTCTTCGAACCCACATCACAACCATTGAGCATCCAATGTTAATCTTTATGTAAATAAATAAACAAAACTTCTTGTCTATTGCGGCGTGTTGCATAATTATCACTTTACAAATTCCTATTTCGACCTTAAACTTATAAATTTCAACACAAAAAAAGAACACCAAGAAACTTCATCCACCTTTTTCTTCTCGCATCACATACGATTATTTTAGGTTATGTACAACTTTTGCATAACAGCACACATCGTCAACGACTGAAGGTTACGTAACAAGAAAAGAACAAAATAATTTCTTTTTCCCCAAAAATTCAGATTTTATTCATTTATTTTCACTTTTGGGTTCACATTGTTATTAAATGCCTAATTATTAGGAAGGAAAACGAAAAAGATAACTGTTTTTTTATTTACTTAAGATACGAAAGAACTCCCCTCCTTTTTTCTGTTTAGGTGTGGCAGGTAGTATTATCCTCCTTAAGCAGCAGCTTCCTTGGCCAAACGTTCGGCCTTCTCGGCAACCTCCTCAATGGGTCCAACCATGTAGAAAGCAACTTCTGGCAAATGATCATATTCGCCAGCCAAGATTTGTGTGAATCCCTTGATGGTTTCCTCCAATGGGACCAATTTACCGGCGTGACCGGTGAACACCTCAGCGACCTGGAAAGGTTGTGACAAGAAACGTTGGATCTTTCTGGCACGAGCGACGGTCAATTTATCTTCTTCAGACAATTCATCCATACCCAAGATGGCAATGATATCTTGGAGGGACTTGTAATCCTGCAAGATTTTCTGCACACCACGAGCGACGTTGTAATGCTCGTTGCCAATGATGTTGGGGTCCATGATACGGGATGTGGAATCGAGGGGATCTACAGCTGGGTAGATACCCAATTCGGCGATAGCACGGGACAACACAGTGGTGGCGTCCAAATGGGCGAATGTTGTAGCTGGAGCGGGATCAGTCAAATCATCAGCGGGCACATAGATGGCCTGCACGGAAGTGATGGAACCCTTCTTGGTGGTGGTAATACGTTCCTGCATGGAACCCATGTCAGTGGCCAAAGTGGGTTGGTAACCGACAGCAGAGGGGATACGACCCAACAGAGCGGACACCTCGGAACCGGCCTGGGTGAAACGGAAAATGTTGTCAATGAAAAGAAGTACATCCTGTCCTTCTTGATCACGGAAATACTCAGCAACGGTCAATCCAGTCAAAGCGACACGGGCACGGGCGCCTGGGGGTTCGTTCATCTGACCGTATACAAGGGCTACCTTGGAGGTCTTGTCCTTCAGGGAGATGACACCACCCTCAATCATTTCATTGTAGAGATCGTTTCCTTCACGGGTACGTTCTCCTACTCCGGCGAATACAGAGTAACCACCATGGGCCTTGGCGACGTTGTTAATCAACTCCATAATGAGTACAGTCTTGCCGACTCCGGCACCACCGAACAGACCAATCTTACCTCCCTTGGCATAGGGAGCGAGCAAGTCGACGACCTTGATACCAGTAACCAAGATTTCTTGTTCGACACTCATCTCAACGAATTCTGGAGCCTCAGCGTGAATGGGGGCGGTCTTGTCGGTTGGGATGGGACCACGTTCATCGATGGGTTCTCCGATGACGTTGATAATGCGACCCAAAGTTTCGGCACCAACTGGGATACGAATAGGGAAACCGGTATCGATGACTTTGTTTCCACGCACCAAACCTTCAGTACCGTCCATGGCAATGGTACGGACAGTATTTTCTCCCAAATGCTGGGCGACCTCCAACACCAAACGGGGGGTCCTCTTGTCTACTTCTAGGGCATTTAGAATTGGGGGCAAATCCTGGTGGAATTGGACATCGACGACGGCACCGATAACAGCAACGATTCTACCGTTGCTTACTCCAGCAGCGGCGGCGGCTTTAGCAGCATATTCGCGATTGATTTGCTGGACTAGTGATATAACTTTTTTGTCCGAAGACTTTGTCACGGCCGATCGTACAGCAGAGAACATTTTTGGGTAGATTTTCGCAAAATTCTCTGGGAAAATTTAAAAATTCTTATTAGTGTCACCTAAATGAAAAAGAATTTGATATTTTTTGTAAGTTTTATGCAATTTTTAGATGGAAATTTGGTGTGTGAAAAAAGAAGAAAAAAATTTTCCAATCTTACCGATTACGAAACCACAATTTGCGAGCAGGGTGACCGAAGAAGTAGAAGTGTCAATTGATTTTAATACATGTCCATGCCGTTCGTTGTAAAAAGTTGAACCGAATGAAAATTCCCAATATTTTGTTGCTGCACAAAATGGTGGATTTACAGTACAAATTGAAACTTTGAATTAAAGGTTGAATTGCAATGAAAATAACATAGAAAGTAGATAATAGAAAATCGACTTGTCCTTCTTTTTCCTGGAGGGCAAATTTTGTTTTTTATCGGAGCACATTTAAGCACAGTCGTTTTCGAATGTTTCAAACACTGGAGAAAGGAATCCAATTCAAAATGAGCATATAATAGAGACTGCAGAATTACTGCGATGCAATTAATGAAGTAAATTAGATAAGTCTCACTATTTGTATCCTAGTCGAAATAGTATTTCTATCGCTTCTACTTCACAATGGATATTCTCGAAAGTATATTAGCAATATTTTGATTATAAAATAATTTCACTGTAGAGTAAAAGCCCTACTATATTAGTCGGAACAGCACAATCACATTATATAGTGCACCCATAATGTCGGATTGCTCAGGTTGGTTCAGTTTTCAATAACTTTCGCTCCGTACGTAAAGAGCACTCAATAGCGCAGTTTACGTACGTAAATTTGCCAGCCAGCCAAATACATGGGAAATTTGCTTGAGTTTGCCGTAGAATTATGACATAAGCTTCCTTTTACTTTCGACTATTATAGTTGGGCCTAAACGTTTGCATTCACTACAACAACAACGCGACACCGCGACAGCGACAGGGGAAGTTTTTGGGATCAAATTTTAATTACATAGAATATGAGAATGCCCCCACCGTATACCTCCCAGCTTATGCTGGATGTCGCCCATGAGGTATGCGATGAAAAATAAAAAAAAATCAACTAGCTCTCTATCCATTGTACCAAAACAATTCTTTTCTATCTTTTTACTCTTTCTAACTAGTGTCGTGCAATATCTGTAGCATTTAAAAGGCAATGTGCCTTAGAGACAAGTAAAATATATTATAATATTATATTAGGCGTGTTTTATTAAACAAAATTATTTTACTTTAAAAAAAACTTTTACTACAGCTACAGCTGCAGCAACACATTCTGGGCGAACTATAGGATTAGCGACCGTTTTATCTACATCATTATGTTCAAGCAGTTAAGACCCAGTATATTTTGTGCTTCCACCTTTCAATGAAAAAAAACCATTATAAAATATTGAACTGTACTGCATAGTTTTCAACTAAACTGTACATATTTAAGGGATTTTTAACTTCAAAGCAACGGAAATTCTTAAAATTCCCATTATTTAACCTGACAGTTCAGTTCAGCCTTTAAATTTCAAATCGTATTATTTTTTAATAAAAAATAAATACTTAAAATGGAAAACACATCAAATAAGATAGATTTTGACGAAGTGTCTAAAATTATTAACTTAGACTTTGAAGAGCACAAAAAGATGATTCATAAATGCTGCGTGAAATCTTCCATCATCCCTTTAAGCGAATACTATGAAGCTCTTCAGAACGAATACAAAACCATTGAGAGTTGTACCACTCCTCGAAAAGAAAAACCGGATCCATTGGAGTATATAGAGCTATTCAAAGCATTCGATGAATATCCTTCCAACATACCCAAGATCAAGAAACAAACAGCTCGAGAAAATAGTCGTTTCAACGCCACTATGAAGCCGTCCAAAACTAATAATTCTTCTTCGAATTCTATTAATTCTTCCAAAGTATTCGAAGATCTACCATCAGCAGCAGTAATTTGCAATGAATTCTCTAAATTCACCGGTAAATTGGAAAACTTCACAAAAGAGCTAGTCAATCAATACAATTCTAAAGAGTACGATGAGAAGCTTCAGAATTTAAACACTTTTGCCAGGGAATTGGACAAACTTTCACTAACCGAAGATGATGGGATTGATGCATTCACAGAAAAAGAAGAGTCAAAGATCATAAAAATCTCAGAAAACATGGAACATTTTGCATTTATTCAAGAAAACCAAGATCTCTATAGTACTTCGGATACAAATGATATTAGCTCCACCAGATTAAATGACCTGGTTGACATTGTTACCGACGCCTTAGTGGCAGTCAGTTGTTATAAACCTACTTAAAAAAATAAATTAATTTTTTCAACTAGTTAACATCGTTGTATTCACTAATGTTAGATTCATCAAGATCGTCAGGATCTGTTGAGTCCAATTCGAAATCACTGTCGTGGCGAAGTTCACTTCCTATTTGATTGACTGTGTCATTTAAAGCCAATAATTTACGTACCCCACTTGCCAAAAAGTCGATCTTGGCTCTGGTTGCTGTGATGTATGTCTCGAAGTCGACTCCAGAAGACTGATAAGACCCGCTGGTATCTCGGTTTAAGATACGCTCAAATGTTTCTATGGTCTTTGCCAAGACGTGCAGGGTTTCTTTACGATATTTGAATCGAGCTGCTGTAGTATCAGCTGGTACAGATTTTGCTTTTTGAGAGGCTTCAATCTGAAGGAGAATATTGTTGGATTTCTCACAAATTTCTGAAATGTATCCAATCTGATTTTGTTTGGTAATGCGAGCTCGATCTGAAACAAAAGTAAAAATTTAAATTCTGGACATATTTGGTATTAATTATTAATTACTCAGCTCTTCAATCATATCATCAATTAATTCGGATTTTAGAGTCGTATTCATGTTTGCAAAATTGGTTATTGTAATTATTGGAATTTTGTTAATTTTTTTTTAAATTTGAAAAAAATACGGAAACGTCAGAATTATTTATTAATGGGAAATTTTTGGGATATTTTTTCTAGTACAATAAATACACTTATGCAGTGCTTTCATCGTAGAAAAAAAATAGAATATCCAACTGTACCCATTTTACCTATAACTTAAACGTGTGAAACAACTGGAGAAGATCAGTTTGTTTGAAATACGTGGGCTGCACTAATCCATATTTAAATGACTTTTTTTTGTCACATTTGATATCTTCACATGCAGGCATCTGGCCCATCAAATGATCAAATCCACTTATGCAACTTGTGGCAGCGAGTATGGGTGTGAGGACTTCGTTTAAAAGAGCCCGCACTTGCACATTGGAATCTAGATTTTGACGTGAACAGAGCTGGCTGAAGGGGCAGGTTGGTTGAGGCCGTAGTCGATCCTGGGTTTTAAGCGCCATTGTTAGAAAGTAACAGCGTTTTTCATTTAAATCTCAAAGATTTGACCACAAAATCAAAAAGTGCTCTTTCAAATGAAGCATATGTTGGGCTGCTTTTTTCGTAGTGTGAAGAGAGAGATTAAATACGCATATGCCTGCGTTACAAACGATCATCATACAATCATTAGGATAGCTTTGTTTATTTTATGCTTAAGAAATAACAAGCCGTCATTTATATTTTACAATTCTACTCAATTACAAGTATCATTATTCATTACCATTGTTTATTTACTTGATCATTTGTAAAAATACGTAAAAAATTGTAAGATTTATGAAAAATAGTATGAATTTGTATTTTCTTGAGTGCAATAATATATCTATACCGTCCAACAATTTAAAACAATACAAAGCTATCCAATAGTTTTAGGATAAAAAAGAACGCGCAAGCAAAAATCCGCCATTAAAATGTTTTGATGTGTCAGTCTTTAGATCGAATCTGCCAAATTTGGGGGATCGCTTCTTTCTTGTTGAGATTTGCTCTTTTCCCCTCTTTCATTCAAATGAAACTAAAAATGCCAAAAACCAAAAATGCAAAAAGATCAAATCTTTTGAAGGAAAGAGCAAATATTTTTGTAAATTTACAGCCCTATTCTGGCGCTGAGAGGGTCTCAAGTCTCAAATTTTTAAGACTAATTTTTTGAGATGTTTTTTGTTAGGTGATCTCAAATTCGTATTCTGCAAATTCGGTCTTAAGAAACCTCTCAAAAAAATTCACCACAGGAAGGTAATTTTTCTTTGTTTTGGCAGGACTGTTTTCTAATTAAAATGAAAAAGAATTCAAAACAGCAACAGATAAGTGGGAAATACAGTTTTAAAACAAAACAAAGAAAACTATGGAGTCGATCGGTAAGAAATTAAATAAAACGTTCAATAATTTGTATTTCTATTAATATTTTTATAAATTGTATTAGGCACTCAAAAAAGTAAACGCACAACAAGGGAGCAACTCAGTTATTTCATCGAGTTTGCGAAGAAAAATTCAAACCTCCTTGCGAATAAAAACGATCAAACGAGTCCTCATCGGGTAATGGATCTTTGAAGTCAACTGGCGGATGGATTGAACTCCATAAATGGAAAACAATAAAATGGAAAGAAGTAAGAAAAATACGTTTAAAATTCGTTTCATTTTTTTTTATAAATAACTTTATTATTATTTGTCTTACTAATTATTCTTGTGGGAGAGATCTTCCTCCCTTCAGGCTCCCAACCACAAACGACAGCCCAACTTGATGTATCCGATGCAATTCTTTCTCCAACGCCTAAACCCAAACAACCAAAAATAAAAAAATTATATCTACGCAAGCACTGCTTCAAATTATCTTGGAAGAAATGAAAGAAAAAAAAGAAAGGGACGCATCAATGTTTCAAACACTAACAAATGTACAAAGTTCATTGGCTGTGGCAATAAGCGCTCTTGCCAAAAGCGTCCAATACCTTTCGGATTCGATCTCGCAGCACAATTCATCGAAACAGCAAGATGCAAACGACTCCTTTTCGTCAAACAATTCCTAAAACTCATTTTTAATGTTATTTTTTTATTTTTATTTGTTAATTCCTTTTATTTTTAAGGGGTATGTGGGTGCAGTCGACGGCTCCGATAGTGCCTTTAATATTGATTTTTTTAAAAAACCTATGAAATTTCTTTTTCAGGGTTAATAAACATTTCAGTTTTTTTTTATATTAAACTATATACGAACCCAATTTTTGTTTTGATTACATCATTATTTGCGATTGGAAAACGTATTGATCCTGCTTTAATTTCAACCACAAGCTTGCAGATATGGGCCACATTTCTGAAATAAACTATTATAGAAGAACAAAATAATAAAACAAACAAATAAAAGATAAAATATGATACTCGTACATACTCGAATGACAAATGGCAAAGAAGATGGTTGTTCGTCGTGCTGCTCTAGGTCATGAATAAAGTCCAAGCACAAAGTTTTGGGCAGCCGAACAAATTTTGTGAATGTTTCCTCTTGAAGAGAAAATAGATCATTAATTTTTCTCAATTGTTTGAGCATTCTCCTCCGCTCCAATCTTAAAAATTAGTTAATTACAAAATAAAAACACTATTCACTTTCTATAAAATAATAAAATTCTTACTTTTCATTCTCTTCCAAGAGATGTATTAAAATGAACATGTCCATATTTCGCCTTCTTCTTTGTATAAAAAAAAACAAACGCAGTTGTGATGTGCCAAAGAGCAGATCTCAATTTTAAAGATTTTGAGATGCTAACAAGTAGAGAGGTTTTCGCCAGAATACCAAAAAAAGTCTCAAAATCAAATTCACCCCGAGTTGAGAGGTCTTTATTTGTTGAGAGGTCGCCAGAATAGGGCTGTTAAAACGCTATAAATCATCATGCAAAGTAACGTTTTCAATAAACACAAGACATTGCGCACATTCGTAATTTATTTAAAAATATGCTTAAAAAAATTCGCATTTTTCCAACTCTAGTACAATTCTTCATATTTGACAGCCTCCTCAACAAAAACAGCTGTTTCTGTGTACAACTAGTCAACAAGTATGCCATGGAGTTAAGTTCCTGTTTTGTGCGTAAAATTTTAAATCACAAACTATGAATAAACTAGCTAATCCAAACTACATTATCCGGGTCGGAGGAACAAACGCCTTTAATCGTGGTGATACGTTTGATAATTTCGACCAAGTTGCTGAACGCTTGCGGGCACACACTCAAGAATCTCTTGTCTACTATTGGATACGTGATAGTCGTCTTGTAAAATTTGCTCATCGCAAGGTTTCTCGAAAGATAAACGAAGCTCTACAATACTACAGCATTAGGTTTTCATGTATATTTGGTGGTCAACGTTTCAAATCAAAGGCCAACAGTATGCGTCCTTGCAAACGACAAACACGACAGATTGATTGTCCAGCATTTATCTCACTGCGAGCTACAAAATGCGGCCGCAAATTGGAAGTCATTGATGTTTGCAATGACCATACTCATGAAATTACCGAGCAAGCTGTAAAAACATTGCCACAAAAGCGAAGACCATCGCAGATGTTGCTGGAGGAGGTATGAGGTGCTTTTGGAAAACAAACAAGGTGTTCCTAATGTTTTTGTTTTCTTTATAGATTCAAGAACTACTTTCCTTAAACGTTGACAAACAAATGATAATCGATTATGTCAAACAAAAAGAGAACAAGAATATATTAAAGAAGGATCTCTTTAATATGGCAACTCATTTGGGATTGTCGAGGACTCGAAATGAAGACGAGCAAAAACTGATTCTAAACAGAATTAACCGTATGAAATGTAGTACATATATAAAAAAATTAACTGTAAATATTATAATTTTAGAGACTGCAACACAAGATGCAATCCAGCATGCTGTCATAAACAGATTCTTTCAACTCGATTCAAATTGTTCGATAAATTCGAATGAAGTTTATGATAGTGATTTAAAACCATCTACCCTCGATATTTTCGTCAGGAACACTTCTCCTTTGCCGTTAGATTTTCCATCTTTGACACCTCAAACCGATTTACTGGACTCAACAAATAACACAAATCAAGAGTATGATGAACTTTTGAGCAATCGCATTGTCGTTGATTACGAAGAGGAGGAAGCTGAAACGTTCGAACAAAAGCCGAAACTAGAATCGAATGAAATCCCTAGTTCTGAAAATAATTGGAATGAAGTAGAAACCAGATCAACAATTATCTATGAGGATCTTATTTGTGGAGAAGAGACTGGCTATGTTTATGATGAACTCAATCTAACCAAAGAAATTCCAGAACAAGTTGATAATATTATAACTTCTGATTCGTCCAATCATTCAAATGATTTAGACGTTAAGGAAGAGTACTTTAATGATTTTATTTTAATGAGTCCAGTACAAACTGTTTGTCCAAATGAAATCACTATGGAAAGAACTATATCGAAAGAATGTTCAGTTGAAGATGAAACAGAACAAAATGAAGAAACGTTTCCAATAGAACCAGTTAAGAAAAAAGAATTGTCCAAATATGCTTCTTTAAAAACACGAAGACAAATTATGAAATGTCGCAGTTGTGGAACAAATGCTAGACTAATTAAAATGCAAATGACCTATCTGAGACAGCAGAGATTAAAACTTTTCGAAGAAACTCAAGTGTTGAGACTGAAGAAACTTAAATTAATGGCAGAGATTCAAGCTATAAACAGCGGTTTTATGTGATGTATAATATTAATTTAATTGTTAATTATTCTTAATTTTAAATGCTTGTGATTAAAATCAAATTAAACAAAGATGGATTGTTGTAGCACCACACAAAAAACTTAAAGAGCTCATATTTATTGCACCTAATGAGGTTATGTCCTGCATTTAGGTCACTTGGGATTTGGGACAACTTCCTTGTTTCAACTCACTCGATCCATTGCACTGTGTCGAAACAAAATTGCTTCCCTATATCGTGTCTTTTAAAGCAATCTTAATTTTCCCAATGCGGATCTTTATCTTATGAGTTATAAGTGGTATTTTAAGCACTTTAATAAGGGATTATAAGCACTGCTGCTTCAAGATTTATTTTCCCCTTATACATGGTCGGATGAGAGTTTGCAATCTACAGCTCCTTCCTCTAGGTTTGTTGCCTTGAAAATGTTTAATAAATATAAAGAGTACTTTCAGAAAGCGTAGTTCTTTCTCTACTATCTGGTAGCGTCCCAGATTTGTAAGACTTTTTGAAGAACTATATAAGAACTGCTTGAAAAGTGTTACAACTGTCTCATCGGCACAAAAAGCTTAGTTCTTGGTTTAAATATGCCTGCGCCATTCCCATCAGCCGTTCTCAAACCATCTCGTTTACTAATTCTTTCTTGTTACTCAACGCAAAACTTTTTCGAGGTTGTACTTTTTAACCATTGTGAATTCTTTGTAAGTCCATGAAAGGCGTCATTTTAGATAGAGAGTATCTATCTCTCAGTTGATTCTTTTGCGAATCTCATGATTGAATCTTACTGTATGAAAAAAATTTATGCATATTTTAACTGTCTTCTTTTTTTTTTTATTTAACCGCATGCTTACAAACTTTTTTCAATCAGATAAGGATGTAGCTAAGAAGTCATTCATAATGCATGGCAACTAAATAATTATTAATTTTAAAGGCAGGTTGTTTAAAAGCCAACGTTTTTTTTTTTTAACTTTCGTTTTTCTTTTTTTTTAAACTCACAGTTTTCTTTTGGTATTTGTTTAACATGTTGTTTTAAGTTAGTTTATTTTGTTTTTATTTTTTTTTTTTAATTACACATTCTTTAATCATAAATATCTTCTTTATCGGCAATATATCTTATGATATCGGTAGGCTTCAATAGTTTCTCTGCATCACCATCGGGAATCTCAAAACCGAATTCATCTTCCATCGCCATGATGACTTCTACGTGATCCAAAGAATCAAGACCAAGATCATTCATGAAATGTGAATCAACAGTAAGCTTTAAAAGTAAACGAAAAAAAACATGTTTTAGTTACTTATTTGTTTAAAATAAATAATTGCATGATTTTTGAGTTTGGTAATTGCAATCGATAGCAAATTTTCGACTTTACCTTTTTAGGATCTACCTTGTCGTACAAGTTCAACACCAGTAATACGCGCTCTTTGATTAATTTCAACGATAGTGGTGGTTTATCTGAATATAAGCGTATCGATTGCGACTGCCAAAGACTCCTTCTGTCCTAAGGACAAAGAAATTAAAAAAAAAAACATGCATTAGTTTGGTTGGACTTTGAAAATTACCTTATCAGCTGTGACTTTATCATAAGCAGCTATAACTTTGAGGACACGTTCACGAATATCTTCTTTTGTAAGTTTTGAAGAATAAAAACGTTTGACTTCTAGTTTATGCTTTAAATAATCAATATGAACAATTTAATCAACAATAATACGAACAAATAAGTCAGTTATTTTTGTTTTGTTTAAAATTAATGTTATATAAATAAATTTTATCGGTGAAGTGAGAAACCAAAAAAACTGTATAGAGTAGGTAAAGGTAAGCAACTTTTGTTGAATCTTACTAAGCATTAAGAGGATGGAGTTCAATAAGGGGAGATACATTTATCGAGGAACAGATTAAATGAATATGTTAAAAATACCATTGTGAACAAAATACTACAGAAGCAACTCAGCTGCAAATGTGATTTACAAAGATTTTCAAAAGTGAACGCTGAGAACCCCCCTCTAGAAATCATTATCATACCACGTTCGACAATCGCGAAGAAGGAGAAGTAGCCTAAGAACTCTTGTAAAAAGCAAGTGCAACAAAATCAACATTCAGTTGACCTGAGACATGGAACAATTCAAAATCAATCAAAAACAATTCAATTCAGGGAATCCCACAGGCAGGCTTTTGGATGACGCGGTGAAATTAAAAAATTGTGGTCCTATTCGAGTTCATAATATCATTGTATATAAATTATTCAGCATGAAAATACTATAGAAATGTGTATACAATGATAACATCTTCTAAAAAGAGGTATTTTTCAGGATTTTGAACTGTCATAATTTTAGTTGTCTGTTTTTGGAACAAGTAGACCTTTAGGTAAAGCTAATAATGGGAACATTGCAGTTCCATTACAGATGGTTAACTTCGTTGGGAAAAAATGTTGTGTCCCTTAATCTGTAATCTTGTAGATTCTTTGTATAACCATAACCCTAAAAATTAAGCCTATTTTGTTAAGGCTTGAACATTTTAAAATTCTATATTAGTAACAAAACAAAAAATTATCACAGATTGAAATCTATAATGCCTTTCGGATAAAAATAAAATAATCTTTTATTTCCATTTAAAAAACCGCATTGTGCAATGAGAGCTTTAGCTGTGTCAACGAATAACGCAAAAAAGTACAAAGTGCACAACAACAGAAGATTATTCTTAAGCTAAGAACAATCAAGGCACAAAGTTAAAGTGTTTTTGCAGTTTTGGAAGAACTGCAGGGTATGATTGGCAATCAAGAGAACAAATGCTGTATCAATTATCAGTACGCACCAAACAGACGATCATCGAAACTATTGAAAGTTACAGCGATATGCCTACGAAAAGTAAGAATGGTATGCTAATATCTTTGTTGCTAATTATGATAAGGAAACAATTTAGATTAAGAAAAAACGAATGCGACATCGAATTGAAATAGTTCTGTACAATTCTCGCTACTATCCCGGTGTATATATTGTTTCACCAATAGAAAACAAAAGGAATGGTTTAACTCGTGACAAATTGATTTTTCTAGCATTTGTTGAAAGTCTGAAATCATAATCAGAAATAGAATATTCACAAGTTTTTTTTTTAATAAATTATCATTTGTATTATTATCTTTTAGGTATTTAAAGTTAGGATAGTAAAGGAAATAAGGGAAATCATTTTCATTTACAATGGGTACCTGACCTACACATGCAGTCGTAAAAATTAATATATTATATTATCAATTTAAAAATAATTTTTTATACGATTTGCAATTATTTATGAAATAAAAATAAAATGAGTTTTCTATCTTACAAGAAATTCACCTTCAATTGAGGTTAAAATGAAAATTCTATCTAACTTTTGATAACCCCCCTGGAGAAGGTCAAATACTCGAACCATAACAACTAATTAAAAAACATAAGTCACATTAAAATAAAATAGAAATATTACTTGATTGATTTTAGTGCAAATCGCCGGAGCAGGATTCATGTGCATCTTGCGAATGGCAGGAACAATTGCTGGAGCAATACGCCGACCATTAGCACGAACGGTATTTGCAGCAACATTGAAGCCACGGCTACAGCTACGAACAACTTGAGTCAGTGACATTGTTTAAGCCTGTAATTATTTTTTTATTAATAACAATTAATTTATCATGAATTATAATAGAAATTCAATTAAAACTTTTGATAATTACACTGAATTTTTCGTTCTCAGTTGAATTATGTAAAAACTTCTGCTGTCTGTCGACGTGAAAAAAGACAAAAGAGTAGGACCGATAGATGTGAAATGTCAAAATTGAAATGTCATGGAAAAAATCCCAACTTGGTTGGGATATAATTTGCACAGGGTTGTAATATGATTTTAAAACGGAAGCTAAGGGAAATTATTTTGTTTGATTTCCTTTCGTTACTTTTAATTTTAACTGATAGTCACAGGCCATCAACTTGTACCCCTTCGTCTCCTCCCGTAGAAAAAAAAAAATTTACACGCGCTTTTCTGTACGTGAATACGTGTGAACAGCTAAATGCAAAATTGTAAGAATGTATGGCCTAGCCAAATTTGACAGTCCCATTTGAAATGTACAGGCACGCATAAAGAGTTAATCTCTGCAGTTTTGAAAGCCTCCTGAGATGATGATCTATTTATTTATTGTTCTGCGCAGAAGTCTGATGATTTGCATGGCAGCCATGAAATAGGTATAAGTTCTGCCAAACTTTATTTGTTGAAGAATCTAGTTCCTCTTCGGCTGTTAAGGTCACTTTTTATAAGCAATGAAACAAAATTACTTCATTTACTTTTCCCGACGTTTTGACAGAGATTGCTCTCTTCCTTAGGGGATCTTTATTATACGAAGAAACACATTTATAAACACAGTAATTAGTATATATATATAAAGCAAAATATTATTGACTTACTTTGAGTTAAAAATAATTTAAAAAGAAATTTGAACTTGTTTAATTTGGAAAACAAAAAGAAAAAAAAAACAAAAACAAAAAAAAAAGAAAGAAAACAAGCAAAATTAAAAATAAAAATTAAAAACAAACTATTGAAATCTAAGCACTTCTTCTAATGAAGATCAGTCAACTAATGTCTACTGGTGATTAGTTAGATTTTAACATGAAAATTCAAAATTAAAAGTTGACGTGCAGACACAAGAGAACAATAAACGGCAGATATGTTTTGTGTGTCCTGTTTCCTATTCATGTTGTTGTCGTTTTTTTAAAATGTGAAGTGTTCCCAACGTATACCTTTTGGACACAAGTCGCTCGGTTTGCATACCCAAACTTGCACCCACCCCAACTACTTTCTCACTTAAAAGTGTCATAAATTCCCATATCTTCAGTGGGAAATTAATCCACATTGAAAAATGGAGCATAGATTTCTACTTAAAGTGGAATAAATTCCCATGTGAAGCACTTTCCCGTGGAGTTATTTCCCTGCACCGTACAAATGATAGAGAATACTCGAATTTATAAAAAAGTGATCTATATTGATGGGCACTCAAGCTCTCAGGCGGCAACATATGCTGAGCCTGTAATGAACAAAATTGACTTTGGAGTATATATGGCTGTAAGCAAACATTGCGCTTAATTTTAATTATCCACCCACCAAGTACATATTAGAAAAAATAATTTGCAGTTTTTTGAACATCTGAGCGAACTTACCTTTTCCTCCTTTTGTTTAAAAAAAAACACAAAATGCAGTTCTTATCGAAACAAATACACTCAATTAGGATAATTTTTTTATTACAAAAAAATACATTACATTAACATTTAAAGATGATAATTATGTTTTGTATAGATAAAGTCAAAAATTAAAGTAAAACAATAAAGAATTCTACATTTCTATCATTTTATGACAAAAACCTAATTAATAAAATTGTGCACCACATTTTAAGACAACGAAATTATAATTAACGAATCCATACAATACACTGTAAAAATAAAAATACGTATAAATAAATGCTTTAATCATCAATCTTTGAATGGCACACAAAGGATGTATGTATATTTTAATTTTAAATTAAAGATAGAATTCATGTTTTTTTTTATTTTGCATTTATTTATTAAATATTTTTTAGTGTGCAGTTTGTTTCTTATCCAATTTAAATTGTATTTATATTTATGTAATACTTAAAAAAAATATTTGTCTTCGTTGTATAAATTTAATTTTTAAACAAAATATTATAGTTAAAGCCATCTTTAAGAGGTCTCTCCTTGGTTAGTTTTAGTTTTAATAGTATAGTTATGTATTTATAAACATTTTCAGTTTGTTATTGTCCAGCAATCTTAAAAGAGAATGAAAAATAGATACAATTTTAATATTAGCACTTCACAAAGATTTTGAAAAGAAAACTGTTTAGTGGTTTTCTAGATGGACAACAAAGCTTGTGCCTACACCAAACAGCAGGTGTGCAATTAGTTTGAATTTGAAAACAAAATATTTCCAGAAACAAGTGAAGTGTAGTTGTATCTTTATATCAACAAAAAAAAAAAATACTTACAACAACAAGATGTCCATTTTTGTCCCGATTGATACCAGGCTGTCCACCTGTTTGAATATCTATGACACCTGACTTTCCTTTCACAACATTGTGTTCCAATCTAAAATTATACATCGTTTTTATTAGATACTCCTTTTGTATAAAAACAAATTTCAATCTTACGAATCTCTGTCCACAATACTGAGGATATTTGCTGTGCCCACGGTGTGGATGATATATGTGCAGCACTCAATGATTGCTGGAATCTCTAGAATAAGATCACCCTTTTCTTTTTTCAAATCTAATGGAATTCGAACCAACATCAAGTTATCATTGTGATTTGTTAGGACAAAGTCAATTTTGTCCAATGGCAGGCGATGTTTTTGTTTGTAGGTTTTTGCATCCAGGAGGTAGATAGCTTTATTACTAAACAGGATAAACCGTTCTCTTGGTTTATAACCACGACGATCAAATTTGACGCAATGCGAGGAATACTTAAGTTCTTCAGACCCAAATGTTGTTGCCACAAAATTACTAATTTGTGTGGAATGTTCCTTGGAAATGCGATCTTCATTAAACCATTTGGCAATACTCTGGGGGTAGCTCTTCTTTTTATCTAGAAAATAGAAATTGTTGCTATAAAAAAAGACGAACTATATATATTCTGCCTTAAACTTACCTTTGAAGACCTTTTCAGCAGTGACTTTGAGTTCAAATTGCTGTTTCTTTTCATAGCTCAGCTGTTGACGGTAAATTCTCGCCAAGTGAAGTCTATGCAGACGATGGAGATATGTAGATGCTTCTTGACAGTGTTTGGGAGATGATGGCCAACTCTTGTCAAGCACTTTTGTTGGTAATTCCTTGGACAATCTCATAAGCCACATTCTCTTAGTATTAGCAATGAAAGCTTCATTCAAACCATTAGGTGGATCATTTCTCGTTATGAATCCCTTAATAAATGCTCGAATCTTTTCAACAGCCTCTCGTCTTCGCTGAGCTGCTTGAATTGCTAAATACCTTCGGCAGAATGATTGAAGTATAATTGTATTCTCGCGTAGTTTAAGATAGACTTGGCGTTGTTTTCGTCCCTTCCAATGCGACTGAATTATAGCAGCAACATCGTGTTTCTTGGCTTGGAATGCATCTTCTGTATCAAAAAGTGTCTTGGGGAATCGAATGAAGATTTTCGTTTGTCCCAATCGGAAATCTTCTGGACCGAAGCCGATCTCCTTGGCAAGAACTTCCACACCGTTTTTGGCGGGACCCTTGTAGTTTGGCCAGGTTTTCTTGCTCAAACACTTGTATCGCTGCAGGAACATTTCGTATGTTCGTCGATATGCAAAGCCAGCTCTGCGAACTCTTAAATTCTCCATTAGACCAAGGTACTTAACCTGATGCAATACCAAACTATCATTGAAAATTCCAGGAGCTTGTTGATCATTCGGCTTTATGCATCGGATATATGATGGTTCTTTGCACATAAGAATATCCATAAGATTGTTAAGTGAAATCTTGAATTGGGTCACAGCAGTATCAGGTCTTTTCTTTGAAAGGTACTCTTGTTCTGGGAAGCACGCTCGGACAATAGTATTTTGAGCTTTGCTCATAGTTTCTTTTAAATCTCTGAATAGAAGATCATTATTCTTGTCTAAAAATCCAACCACATTATAAGTCACATCTCCGGCATAGTGCACCAAACGGAATTCATCTCGACCCATGGTCTTTTGTACCTGAGTTGGTGCCTTGTGATGACAAATGTAATGTGCATGGTTTCCAAGTTGGTTGGTTAATTTAGCTAAAAATGTCAAATCCGTTGGCTCACCGGGGCGCAGGCATTCCTCGTCCAAAATCGAAATAATTCCTTTATACTTCTCTTCGATCAAGTTGCAGATGACTTTGTTATCAAAGTACTCTACGGGAACCCATTCGATGCCTTCACGATTGTACTCTTCCTGTTCCGATTTTAAAGTTAGTTCAATAAATAGTTGCTGCAATTTTTCATTGCAGAAGTTGATACAGAATTGCTCGAAGTTGTTTTTCTGGAAGATCTCAAAACCGTAGATATCCAGGATACCCATAACATTCCTTCGAGCTGCTCGAACATCTTTTGCTTGCAGAGAGACATTAAGTCGGTGAACCAACCATGTGAAAAGGCGGTCATAGACAGCTTTGGCTAAGGCATCACGAGCATAGATGGCCATTTCACGACTAAGTGGGGAGGTAACTACATCACCTTGAGCATCGATTGTTCGATGGGTCATGGCGGCAGAAAGTTCTTCAACATTACATCCAAGAAGCTAAGAAAAAAAAAAAACTGTTAAGATAATGTAAGAAAAGTAAGTTTAACAAACTTACCTTCGCAACAGCTGCTACTGATTCAGGCTTCAGAATTTTAGCATGACCTTCCTCCTCAGTGAAGCCTACATTTCCCATGTGCAAGACACTTCCAATGATGTTAAAAATCTCCCTCTGTTCTTCATCGGTAAAATCAATTACACTCATGGCTTCTTTGATTGTTTCGAAGTTAGCCTTGTCATTTATACGGACTACTGAACCCTTTTCCTATATGAAAATATAGAATCCATTTTTTAACTACTCAAGGTCATATGACAATCATTACTTACCCCATCACTTAAATAATAGTAACTATCAAGGTTTCTCTTTAATTGCAACTCTTTCAATTGATCATCACTGGCACCAGCCAGAAGCTGATAGAAAATATGGAAATTCCTTTCACCATTGTTTTGATGGACAACTCGAGATTTTTCGAGAAGATAATTTAAAATATTTCCACCAATTGGAACCCCAGTAAAGTCAAACTGGACATCCATGTATTTGCCGAAACGGGATGAATTATCATTGCGATTGGTTTTAGCATTTCCGAAAGCCTCCAAGACTGGATTACTCTGAAGAAGTTTGTCTTTAACACCTTCGATGGTTGTCTGATGACCAGAAGCAGCAGCAATGTATTGGAGCACTTTTTTTGAGGCTTCTGTTTTTCCAGAACCACTTTCACCTGTAAGAATGGGGTAGTTATTGTTTTTAAACTCCTTTCACATAATATGCGACAAAAACAATGCGACTGGGCCTATTTGCTCTTGGAACTAATTTATACAATTTATCAAAATCGTATTTAACTTTTAATTTTAGATCCCTTTTTGTGTTTAAGGGTAAACTAAAAGCGATACCATGGTTTAAATAAAATCGGTTAAATTATTATAGACAAATTTGTAAGAAACCATTAACACCAAATTTCTGTGAGCATGTTAAGCAAATGAGAAAACTGAAATAAAGTTATTTTTCAAACACCGAGTTAAAAAATAATATAGAGAATCAATTTTTGAACTAACCTATTTACTTTACTTAGGTAAATCTGAGTTAGTTTTAAGGTAAATAAACAATGCTGACAAATTTTTAACTACGTAATACATATATACATAAGTGATATTCAAAAATTATAAAATATAAACCAAATTCAAAAGATTTCAAACAACATGATTGTGTACTAAAGTTTAAACAAGGTTGAAACGATTAGTTTTTTTTTTCACAAGTACTACTTTTGTGTACAAAATATTTCCGTCGAATGTCAAATTTCGTACAGTAGATATAGAACTGATTTTTTATCATTATAATCTATAATACTTAATATTTAGCCAATGGAATTTTGACAATCTTTATAATCCGATAAGTTGATAAGACGATAACAAAACAGCGTTGAGTTTTATTACATATTATTAATAAAAGCAGGGTAATAATATCTACGTCAATCAGATTATCAAAATTTATACATAAAAAGTAGGTGTTGAAGAAATAAATTAAAATTTTTAATAATTTGAAAAACGGAATAAAGAAAAGTTGAAAAACCACGTGGATATGAACGAATAAGCCTTTTTCAATTATTGTAATTGTTCTTTATATAACAAAGAAATAAAATAAATAATGATACAAATTCTATATAATAATATGAAAATTAATTTAATAAGTTTATTTTTTATATTAAGAATATTCAACCAAGTAGAAGACTCAGCATTAGTGGACTTTTTTGAAAAGTCCGCTAAACGCTTTATTATTGTTCATTATATGTTAATTCATTAATAGATTTATTTATTAAGTGTTACAAAAATTTATATTGAAGGAAAATTATTTTGGTAAGTCGAACCTTTATGAAAAATTCTACCCGTGGGTAGGCATTTGTTTACAAAAAAGGAAATTTTAATAACAACAAAATGCAATTAAATTTACAACTAGCAATAGTTTTTGTTGTTATTAAAATTTCTTTTTTATAAATATCAACCGTTAAACATACCTGAGATAAGCACGCATTGTGCTTTATTCTCTTCGATGAGAGATCTGAATGCATTGTCTGTCACTGCAAAACTGTAAAATAATAAATAAAAAAAAATTTATTATATTACATATAAAATGTTGTTAAGTGGACCAATTGTAAGGTTAAGTTTTTTACTTAGCGTTTAATCTTCTAAAGTTAAAATATTTAACTTAACGTAATTATAGAAAAAAATCAACAGAGTAGAAGATAAAGCTTTATTTGATTTTAATCAATTAAAGTGTTTTTTCCTAATTCTAACTTATCGAAAATGTTGTATTGAAATTAAACATAAAACGACATTACTGAAATAACAATTAAATAAGTTAAAGTTTTCCCCAAAGTAATTACTCAAATGGAACAAAATAAATTGTTTCCTATTTTGTTACCTCTAATTCGGTATTTGCGGAAGTTAAGGGATCGTACTTTTCAAATACACATCTTGGATAGAATTTTTCGCAAATGGATTTATTTAAAAAAAGAAATCATTTTTAATGGAAACGACGTATTGGACGAAGGGAAGAAGATTATCACTCTTTAAACACAACTTATTTATATATTTATTTATTATTGTTATTTTCGTGACAACTACGTATAATAAAATGTAATTTTTCAAAATCACTTAGAGTTAATTCTGTGACCAGGTGGATCCAAGTATCCACAGCAACATAAATTGAAAATTCCGTTATAATAAGATATGTTTGAGACCTGGAAACCGTCGAATGAAATCCTAGGTGTTGCCAGGCGTTTGGAGTTTACATATATTTCTATTCTCTATTTTTGATCGACGTGCTAGAATTATATTTATTTCGCCAACGTCAAATTGAATTCAAAAATAAAAAAGCTATTCAAATTGTATACCATCCCTGCTCATTTGTATGACAAATTGTAGGAGATTGGATCAGAAGGGAGAAGACCACATTTTTATTGCAATAATTTAAAAACTAAAATAAAAGATTTTTAAGTATAATTTTTTTTAAATAAAGCCGTTATTTTTTAAATTAGTATTTTTACATCTACAATATTTCTATCAAAAGTCATTGACAAATTGAACAAATTTGAATTCAGTTACATATATTAGTGGATGTTATCACCTTACGTAGTCGAAAAACTCAATGTCATCACAAGTGACGATCAAAAATATGATAATCAATTATCACCAACCCAGTATACGCTGTTCAAGTATATTATCTTCGCTTACGTTATACATATAGGCTTTTCAAGTATTAACTTCATAATAAAAATCGTTATGTGTATACATAATCTTTTGATGTTAAGTACTTACAAAATAAAAAAAAAAAAAATATAAATCAAACTTACACATGTGGTGGTGCCTCAAAAAAGTGCCTGTTTCTATATTCCTTGATTTCATTTTCTGAATAAATTGGCAATTGTTTATAGGGATTCACCGAAACCAACACTTGTCCAATATATGTCTAGAAATAGATTATTTAAATTAAACAATGTAAATAAAATAATTAACAAGTTTTCAAGTGCATATAAAGGTGTGAACATTAAACGTGATAAAAGCTTTTCTTTATTGAATGCAATAAAACAACATCAATAATGTTTCCTTACACTGTTACTGTTCATAGTCTATTTTAATTTTGTATGCCAAAATGTAGCGAATTATTAAAGAGCACAAAATAATGTTATTTATCATGTTCCATTATGTTAAAATATTATAATATACTTACATAAATTAAGTTCTCTTGAAAACGTTTTTTTAAATTGTCGATGAATGCTTCTTCGCTTTGATAGTTTTCCAACAAAACAGAATCCTGTACACCTACACGATCCCGATCGTGAAGTCCTTTCTCCATTGCGCCGTGTTTAGCAGGTAAATTTGTGCTGTAAAAATAATAAATTAAAAATATATACAATGGCAATCATTTTAATGAAATATTCAACTTATTTTATTTCATCATGTGTACAGACTGCAAATTTGAATATTTAACTTAATTTAAAGAAGACACAGAAATTTTAAAAGACATTTTATTGTTTTATTTGTTAATTGAATGTTATTGACAGTTTAATAAGATTCGAGTTTGCTTGATTGTCAATGAATCATTCAGTGCCTGAATGTTCATAATCAAGAGACTCTATATACAAATGGGAATTCAATGTCTATTGCACTATCTATAACGACTTAAGAGCACCTAACATTTATCTAAACTTAAATGTAGGTACATAACAACCTAAGAAATTAATGTTTACTGAGTGCTCATTATTACGTTCTGTGTGCAGTTTTGCTTAACATCGTTTTGTTATGCAATGTTGAATGCAATGAACAAAAGTGCAGAGATAAAAATACATGATAACAAGTTGCAGAATGTGTTTATACAATTGTACCAATTGTTAGATATGAAGTTACATTAGATAGTTTGAAAGCCTATATTACTGCATTTTAGATTAGGGAATATTAATTGCATTGAACAATAAATTCAACGAAATTGATCATTGATCAACTAAAAGACAAACAAGGAAGATAAAGTTCAATTAATGTACTTTCTGAATTGTAATAATATATCCACCAGTAGAATAGACAATTTTCAAAAAAAGAGACATCATTAACTTTTAACATATTGTAGTTATGTATAGTATTGTATTGTAGGTATGTATATGAAGTTTTATAGTTTTTTGTTTTGCATTTTTCGTATTTCTTTTCACACGCGAGATGTATAGTGCGCCGTTTGTTTTTCCTTTTTTTATAGAAGATACGTTAAGGTTTTGGTAAGTTTTTTTTTTCTAGAAATTGAACCTATGTGAAGATTTAAGTTTTATTTTAGCGTTTTTGAGTTTAATTTCATGGCGGGGTCAGGGTAAGTAGTGAGTTGTAACATTTAAATTGGGGGATATAGTCGTTACTTTTTTTCAAACTAAATTTGTTTAAAAAGATAAAACAGGAGGAGGAGAAGCTTCTGGAATCGGCCCACAGGTGTTAACATTAATTTTAATAACTCTGTTGGCAACATTATAAAATACAAAATTTTGATTCGAATAGTATTCGAATAACATAATTTTTTTCCATTATTACCCGTTGTTGTATATACATATGTATTTGTATTTGTATTTGTAATTTTTTTTTTCATTTTCTCAATAATTGTCGTAATGGAAGAATTTACTCTCCAAAAGCTTCCAACGATTTTCTTTAAAAAAATAAATATTAAAAAATTGGATTTCCTAATGTTTAAAAAAAAAATTTGACAGCTAATACAATTTATTAACGGTTTCTTCTATCACAAAATTGTTTTCTTTTCTTTAACGTTCTCGGAAATAGCTTTATCGATTTAAGCCTGATGTATTTCCAATTCTTCATGTTAAAAACAATTTTATTTTTAAACATTGTCTAGTCAACTTAAAACAAAAAGTTCAAATATTTAAACACGGTTTCTATATTTTATAGAAAAAATAGAACTTAAAAAAGCGGTAATGAGAAACAATAAAATTCTCTTCAAATTTATTTGTTTGCTTTGTACATTGATTTTAAAGTGTCAGAAAAACACAAGAATAAATAAATCAAAGTCTACAATAAGTAGTACAACTTTTGGAATAGTACCTATATTGAACAATCATTTACAATTGTTATCAGTCAAGTTAAAACAAACATATTATAGTATATCGATAAGACCAGTAGCAAAAATTATGACGTAAATAGATACACGTCAAGAAGAAGAAAATATCATTGAATTTATATCTTATAATAAAAAAACTACAACAATACTTATTGGACCAAGGCCGGTCAGAGAGAACTCTTTAGAGGAGACGATTCGTCGACATGACAAATCATCAAGTCCGATTACATCTGAGATGAAGCTCTTAATACAGAAGAGTTCATAATGATTCATAACAATTTATTTATAGACAAAAAAATCTACATATTATAACAAAGGGCAATTATAATAGCTGCAACTGATAACACATCAAAGCATCATCCAGTCAATTAAGATTATTGCGACATTTTTCATACAAAGACCATTATATTCTAGTTTTTGTTTATATTGGAAAGAAACAATAAAAATATAATTGCTTATTTTAATATATAACTAACATAGAAATATATAGGTTACTGATGCATATATAAACCCAATCAAATTGCAAGCTATCAAACAAAACCACCTGGTTTAAAACCTTGACTGGTTAAGTTAACATGGTTGTAAATAAATCATATCAGACGTCGCTCGTTCTGATTTTACAAAATAATTATTTATTTAAAATTGTGGTAAATCGAGTATAAATAGATAATTAAATCATAAATATTGCAATATCATTATAGACTGAAATGACATATTATAAATGATAAAAATCATATTTAAGTATACTAAATTAAGATAATTTTTCAAAACAAAATTGTCTAAAAAATCAATTTCTTCCAAACATTAAACTTAATTAAATAAATAAATAAATTGGACTTAAATTTTTACTCGAGAGATTTTTGCTTAAGATATAATAAATTAATAAAAAGATATATTATATTTCAACACGAGAATATTTTCCCGGTTTGTCTGAGTCAACATGGGCCGGCAACCTCATGGATGGTTAATCACTATGAGTATGATGTAAATTGGAAAAGCTTTGATAACAACATCTTGCGGGTATAAATGGGAATCTATAGCAATTAACGAAATCGGTTAATCTCTAAATCGAATATAGGTTTTTAAAGCTCATCTCAGGATTTATAGTATTCAAAAACTTTAAAAATCAACGTGATTTATAAATTGGTCTTATAAATATATCGAAACAATCAGCCAAATTCTGCTAATCGGAGAATCGAACGTTCGATTCACCTCATCGATTTCCGTTTGCTCGTCGTCTATATTCTGTTAAACGTCGGGGAAACTACTTTATCAATCTTAATTTCGAATCTTTCTAATATAAATTTTGATTGAAATGTCACATTAATATGATTATCAAAAAATTGTTTGAAAAATTAAAACTAAATTAAAAAGAAAAACGAAATTAAAACAATTGGATAGTGCCGCGATTTTGAGGTTAAATCTCGACAGGAATTGAAGTGAGAAACGCAAGAAAACACAAGACGTTTTTTAAGTATGTGTTTTTTTTGTGTTGCTGATCGATTCGCTCGTTTAAAAGAATGAAGAACTGAGTTACCGACGGGGAATATTTTCCTTCGAACGCTCAGTAGAATCAAAATTGTTAATTTTCGATGAATCCTTCCCCTCGCCGTTTAACAGAATAGGGCTGAATATCTTTAAAACAATATAAATTCTGATAAGTTGGACATGTTGATGTAAAACTACTTACAAACAGTCGAAATTCGCAAATAAACAATTAGCTTCAGTTTTTTAAATTCTTAAGTACATAGAAAAAAATAGTTCTTATGCTAAAAAAATAACAACCTTATAATTCTGCTAAACCTGTGATCGAAAGTTCGATCAACCTCGTCGATTCCCGTTCTCACATCGCCTATATTCTGTTAAACGTCGGAAAAAAAAATTAAAACTAACTTATTTTTTTTGAGGTTTGCAATTTCGGGAGCAGTTAAAGTGAGAAACGCAAAAGAACACAAGACGTTTTTTTAAGTATGTGATGTGTAGTTTTTTGAAAAGTTTGTGTATGTGTTTTGAAAATGAATGGCAAAGTGAGTTACCGACGGGGAATACGATTGTGGTGCACTATATCATTCACATTCGCAGCGTCATAAAGGTAAATGTAAACTTTTACACATAAGTAAATGTTTTATGTTATAGCACTGATAATGTCATAGGTCACAGGCTTTGTATCACCATGTGACACGTTTATTTAGAGTGTTGCTCAAGGACACTATTGGAGTTAAATTATCAAAAAAAAAACACATGATCGCAGCAAAGACAAGTGAATAAAAATCGCTGACGAACGAGAGGTTTTAACTCAACTGGATTGGTTCGTTTGGCGGAAAATTGTTTGAATGTGCATATAAAAACAGTTATTGAATTTTTTAAGTTATAGACATTATTTTTCTATATGAGTATGGATACACATTAATTAACATAAATCAAATCAAAAAATAAATATTTTGTTTGTATTAAATTTTGTGATAATTTTGTTCAACCTTTTTTTTAGTGTATTAAAAAAGGTGCTATACTTTTACCAAATAATAGGTAAACATTTTCTTTAATTACGATACGATATATAAAAACAATCTTTAAAGATTGCTTAAACACATACCATCGGAAATTGCAGTTTCGGTGGGTTTGTTCTTTAATCTTAGTTTTATTTAATAGACGACAAGACAACCCCAAGATAAGATACTTCTTATGTTTACTTTATTTATTGTGTCTTTAATTCTTGTGTGTTATTATTAAATATTTTTTCATAAAAGCTGTTATAAGTCATAAAAAAGTCTTCAAATTAAGAAGATTCAATATCACTTTGAGCTGTTCATAGTCTTACATGAAACATGTTTAATTTTCATTGAAGAAAATACATGTTTCAGTTAAATTGTATCGTATTCTTAATACAGCAATTTTAATAACAAATATATAAGAATGTATGTAATTTGTTTTTATTAAAAAATTAACTTTTATAAATTTAATTTTAAGTGTAATAAAAATAACAGTAAATTAAATGTACGATCGGGGGTTCAATGACTTGCTATTTTAAACCAATTAATAAGATTGTGAGTTTTTCACGTACATACATAATATATAGGTTTAAAACTATAGAGCTTTTCAGTTCTTTTTTTTTTAATTAATGGTATCTGACCGTTTGCTTTTTTTATTTAACAAGTTCAAAATATAAATATGATATTTTTTTACTATTTCTGATTCTCTCTTTTAAAATGAATCTTTGGAATTTGTATAAGAATTCTATTTCAAATTACCTCGACATTTTCAGTGAAGATAAATGCTTCCAAATATTTAAGTTATCCAAAGTGTTATACAACAGCACGTTTTATATATCAGTTTTGTTTATCTTATAAAAAAAAACTTTGCAGGAAGACACATCAAATGAAAACAAAACGCACGATCATCTATTACATCAGCAGTAATTTCACATTTAACTTTGCCGGATCAGTTAATTTACTTCTTTCTTTTAGATGTTTTATATTTTTTTTTTTTTTTGGTTTCCTCTCGGGTTTCCTACACAACTTCAGATGCGTTTTTCCAAAAGAAAAGGAAAACCACAAAATATCTATAAAAAAATTATGATGATGATAACGCGCCAAGTAAACAATCGAACAAATAAAAAAAACCACCGCACTTGTTGCCGGCGCGATCCCGAATGTGCAATTCAAGTCTCAATATTCGCACCTTGAGTGGCAATCGAAGCTCGATAAATACGATGTCAGCAATATTTGCTTGTTCATTTTAGCACACGTAATCAGTTGGAGAAGAAATCCAATCGATTAAAAATGTTCAAAAAAATTCAATTTAATATAATTAATTGATACTGATCATTTTTGTATTAGTTTTTTGCTCTTTTTTGTTCAAACTATTATGATGAGCGAGATATGTTCTAGAAAAAGTTTGGAAAATAACAAGTATACGCCGTGGATTACTTTTGCACGATGTTGTATCTTATCGCGACTTCATCGATATTTCTTTTTATATTTTTTGTTGATTACTTTGTGTGTTATCATTCGAAGCTCCCGAAATCTGATTTGTTAATATATTATTGTACGTAGTGTCGGTGAAAAAAATATAATTCACTGTTTGACTGTTTCATGGAGTGAATCAGATTATCTTTTTAAAAATTTGTAATCCGAAGTTAAAAATAAAAATTGTTATTTTCTCTTCCACTGTACGCTACGCAATGTGGAAGAAGAGTGTGGTTCATTTGTTTAAAAAAGCTTTTGCCTTTAACTATTTCTTATCACTCTCAGGGAAAATTGTTTCTTATTTTTGTATACAGGCTCATACGAGGGCTCATACATGTATTTAAGTATTAAGAAACCTATTGGGAATACTTTAGCACTGCATATACAATTAATTATGAAAATGAGTAAGCAAACAGATTGAAGAACATCTTTTGAATTTTTTCTTGAGACGAGACAAAGTGGCGATCGTATTTAACTGATTACAATTATTGTTATTGTTTAATTTAAAAAAAAGAAATATTACAATTTTGATTTATTATCAATTACTATCAATTAGAGTCGCACTAAATTTTAAATTGATTTTTTTCTTGCAACACCTTTCAACTTTGAAATACATTTTAATTTATGTATGAAAACAAATATATTTTGTTCGTAAGTTTTGTTGATAAGATTAATTTACAAATTAAAAGTTATATTTTCTTGAATATAAAGTAAGCTTAAAAATTATCAGCAGTTATGAAGGCTTTTTATTTATATAAATCTTAAGGTCGACTTAAATTTTTATCATAGAAGGCCTAAGAGTGCCTATACTTATGAACATTTAGGTATGTTGAAGAAGTGATTTAAGATAACCGGGCATATTAGAGAACTAAAAGTATGTAGCATGTTATTTTCATATTTTGGCTTTTTTGGTTACTTCCTCCTTTATGCGAATAAAAATACCTATGCGTAGATATTATGTAGCATGATTGAAATTGACTTTCAGAACTTTCTGAAAATTGAATTTAAAAAAAAAAAAAATAAAGTAAATTATTGCTTATTTTTAATTATAAAAAACTTACTGAATAAATATAATAGATTCTCTACTAAAAAATTAAAGTTCTTTAATTTTCGTATTTAAATTAAAATACCTATTTGAAAGTTAACAAAAAGTGGTTGGCACTTTTGAAAACTGATCGATTTAAAATCTATTTATAGGTTTTTGAATTGAAGAAACAACAAAATAAAATGTGTCGAACTAAATGTTAGTAAAGTTAGCACAATACTTAAGAAAAGTTAGCATTTTACTAAGTTATTTCATATTATGCCATATATAATAAATATGCCATATTGATCAGTGGTTTAAACTTAAATCAAGATGCATAAATTCATTGGTTTCATCTAAGTTCCATAAAAAATCAATATTTTTTAATTGCTTCTTTTATGTTAGAAATTTTTGTTTCATTAATAAACTTGACGTTAATAATATGAATTATTTATATCTGGATTTAATTTTGACATCTGGATTAAACGAGTGAATTATATGGCTGTTGTAAAATTTTTATCAACTAGCTAAACGAATATTTATGCTCAGCATAAATCTTTAAAAATAAATTGGGCCGCGAATCGAAACTGGACCTCGTAGGTACTTGTTAACCTCAATTCAATTTGTGATTAGATTGTTGGTATCCATAGGTTGTAGTCTAATTCACCCACTTCTCAATGTAAATTGAATTATGTAGCGTAAGCTACGCAGTCTAACTGCAGTATGCACTGAACCAAAAATGTGCATAAATCCTATGAAAAAATGCTTGTATATTATGAAATATTTCATAATTTTTGAGCCAGTGTAAGCGTTCATACGTTTTATGAATTCGAATTCACACTTTTATGATTGCGAATAAAGCGTATGAAACTTTTCATAAAAAGAGTGAAAAATTTCATAAAACAAATTTCCCCTCTTTATTATGAATGCTTTCATAAAGTTTAAGAATTAATTCATAATAATTATGAAAAAAAAAATCATGTTTATTATGCTCTCATTCAAAATTGTTATGTAAATTTTACTTAATATTTATGATTACCATTCATACATTTTACCAATTACACAAAATGTGGGAATATTATTCATAATTTTTATGAAAAATTACACAAAATTTATGAAAAAAAATCATAAATTTTATGAAAGATTACATAAAATGTATGAAAAACGTTCATAAATTTTATGAAAGATTACATAAAATGTATGAAAAAATTTCATACATTTTATGAAATATTACATAAAATATATGAATATTATTCATAATTTTTACGAAAAATTACACAAAATGTATGAAAAAAATTCATAAATTTTATGAAAGATTACATAAAATGTATGAAAAAATTTCATACATTTTATGAGAAATTACACAAAATGTATGAATATTATTCATAATTTTTATGAAAAATTACACAAAATTTATGAAAAAAAATCGTAAATTTTATGAAAGATTACATAAAATGTATGAAAAAATTTCATACATTTTATAAAAGATTACATAAAATATATGAATATTATTCATAATTTTTATGAAAAATTACACAAAATGTATGAAAAAAATTCATAAATTTTATGAAAGATTACATAAAATGTATAAAAAATTTCATACATTTTATGAGAAATTACACAAAATGTATGAATGTTATTCATTATTTTTATGAAAAATTACACAAAATTTATGAAAAAAAATCATAAATTTTATGAAAGATGAAAAAAATTCATATTTTTCATAAAAAGATTGAACATTTTCAAGCACATTAAGTTATTTCTGTTTAAATTTCTTACCAAAATTTTTAGAAATTATTCTTATTTTTTATGAAAATATTCAAAAGCCTTAGTTCTGAATATTCCAACAACAACTTGACATCAAACATTTTTATGAATGCGATTTCATACTTGTTATGATATTTTTCATAAAAAGATTGAACATTTTCAAGCACATAAAGTTATTTCTGTTTAAATTTCTTACCAAAATGTTTAGAAATTATTCTTATTTTTTATGAAAATATTCAGAAGACTTTGTCTTGGATATTACAACAACAATTTACCATCAAACATTTTTTATGATTGCAATTGCACACTTATTATGATTTGTTTCATAAAAAGATTAAAACGTTTCAAGTGCAAAGATACTTCTCCTGAAACTGATCATTTATTTTTCTATGAATAATTCTTGTTTTTTATGAAAATATTCATACGCTGATTTTCCAACAACAATTTCCATGCAAACATTTTCTTAAGAACACGATTTCATAAAGTTTATGATATTATTCAAAATAAGTATGAATGTGTTCAAGCACTTCAATCCATTTCTCCTGAATCGACGCCTCGCAGAGAATGAATCTTTTTCATACTTTTGTGAAAGTTTCATAAGGCTTCAAAATTTTTATCTTACAACAACAATTCTGAAGCGCAGATTTTTATGATTCCGAATTCATACTTATTATTCGGTGTATGATTGCCATTCATAAGAATTATGAACGATATTATTTTCAGTGTGTTATCTTACAAAACACCTTTTAAAAAGAAACGCACAATTCTAAAGAAGTTGGTTAAACCAGAAAGTGAAGGAATACAAAGAAATTTCTTTTTAATTAATAATTTATTTTTTCCTAACAAT
The DNA here is from genome assembly GCA_951217065.1 of Baccha elongata. Classification (NCBI taxonomy): domain Eukaryota; kingdom Metazoa; phylum Arthropoda; class Insecta; order Diptera; family Syrphidae; genus Baccha; species Baccha elongata. Next base: position 48,043,675 of record OX578274.1, read on the forward strand.
TTTTGATTAGATATTTAAAATAACAAAACAAGTTTGAAACAACAGAAAGTTTTAAGAAATAATAATAAACGGTTCTATAAAACATTTCTAATCTTATGAAGTTCGCACGAAATTTAAAGTCATGTAATTTAATGAAGCGAAAAAATTACAAAAGAATTAATTATGTGCCTGAATAATAAATTGGCAAATAAGAAATCGAAAAAAATTACATTTATGCTCAATTTGTCTATCTTAACTCCTATATTAGACTTAAAAGTCTCACAGGAGATTTTGACAAAATTTTTCATTATTAAAAGAAAATTTTTTTCAGGGGCACTGCCTCTTGCGAGAAGTGACAAATCCTCCAAGAGTATCATTGGCATGAAAAAGTGCATCTTACCTTAGTCGTTCGGATTCGACGTGAAATTTAAGTTCCCTCCAATCCTGTAGCGATTGGATTGGTGAATAGTTGTAAGTCACAAGGCCGTGTTTCTTCAGAGATGTCAGTTCCACTAAATTTATTTTATTTTTCTACCATCGTTGTTTGATTTCAGATCGAGTTCCACAATCGGGTTCCCTTAAGTAAGCAGTGAATAAAAATGCATTCAAATGTATATCAGCCTACGAGTATGCAATGAAATATAAAATGCTGCAAACAAACTTTTAAACATAAAAATGGTGTGCAAGCAAATTGAATAAGTCAAACTGTTCACTGAATGTCTTGATAAAAAAGTGAAATTAAATAGTTAACAGTCTAATTTCTTTAGCTAATGATTCTGATAATACATAGGTATACGTTGTTTGGATAAGTACACTTCCTCGCCACGAATGGGCCGGACGTTTTATCGCTCTTATAAATAGTGCTGACATTGCTATACTCTCGATATATTATTTTGCGGGTAAATCCACAAAAAAATATGTACGATATAATTAAATTGAGTCGGGTTAAGCAAACACAACATATAAACCACAAACGTGGTAATTTTTGTGCAAAAAAAATGATAAAGTTTGTAATCTTATCATGTTTCTGTCACTGTATACAAATAAGTCAGAAAAACAATTTATTAGAATAAAAATAAACATAACATACATACGTACAAATGTAAACCCCTATATCTGCGATGAATGAATTTTTTTTCATCAGAAAAACTGCCTCGCCCCATTAAAAAGAATCGTTCTTCGAATTTATTAGCCAATTCCGTCAATTGCACTTTCATGTTGTGTCTACTTTTTAATTATATGTATTTTGTCTACATTGTTATGGAACACAAATATGTAATATAAATGGTAATTTTTGTATTGCATTTGGATTTGCATTAACTTAGATGTTTGTAACGATATTTTTTTTATAAAAAAGTTCGTTGAGTTGAGGTAGAGGGAACTCTTGGACTGCAATCAGACCCATAGATAATTGCCGAAGTAGGCCATTGTCCAAAAGAATGTCACATAGAGTTGTTAATTTAGCAGGTACGAAAAAAGAAATGGAAGATACAGGTACGAATAGTTTGGTACTAGTACCTCTACCTATGCTTTTTTGATTGGCTTCCTTTTCGTTACTTGCAAAAATAAATGGGTAGGTACTAGGTTCGTAAAAAAAAAGAAAATCGAAATCGAAATAACAATGCAAAATGACTATAGGATGTTAGAGAACACAAAAAAAAATGCACGACTGGTTCGCACGAACTTGCTCTTATAGCAACTATGGGATTCAAAAAAATGGCTCAGCCATATCAAGTTATGGCGTAATTTATAAAAACCGATAACACCAAATCTCCCTTATGTGCGTTATAACCAAAGAGCTGAAAAGCAGTTAGATTGAGACTACTACAAATATAATGTGAACCAAGTTTTATTAAAATCGTTACTTTATAAGATCTCATTATTGGTTTGCAACGACAAAATGTTCCCATACAAGCCCCATACAATTTCTAACACTTTTAAGTGTGCGTGGTGTCCACCACTGGAGGCTTGGCAGACTTCCGGGTTATTTATCACACTAATTTTTTTTTACACGAAACCAATACTTGCTCTATTGAGCAATTAAAAAGGTTGTTATCAAAATTCTGTTTGCTTATATCTCTGACCAAAAACACTCACTTCGATATTTATGATGTAACCAAATGCAAAATTCCAAAAGGAAAGCGACCTAATACTTTCAGGTCACCGAACACTTGTGACTATATATTATTGTTGACTGAACGGTTTGGTTTTTCATGTTTCAGAGCCCCCCTGAATAGTATATGTATAAGCACCTGCAGCATAAACGGCTCCCTGAAATTACGCCATAGGGAATTTCGCCAAAAAAACAAAATAGAAAAAAGCCCAAAAATTTCTATACAATAATTTTTTTTTTTTTACACTATCAGATCTATTTTCAAATGGAGCTTAAAGCAAGCATCAACATATGAAAGAAAGATTTGCCAACACATATAATGTGTCCCACTGGCTCTGGCTTTCTTTCCTAGCCAAAAACGTCGAAAAAGTTTGGCGCAAATGATTAATATTTTGGTTTCTTTTTCCATAAATTAGTTGCGTCTTTTTTCCTTTACAAATCATGAAAAAACGCAAAATTTTAATTTTTGGAAAAAACGCCAGAAAACAAACATTTTTTCTTAAACGAGCGGACGTCCGGCACCCGCGCAGCTCACAAGAAAGACAATTAGATAAAATGCATCTCTAATGTTTTTAAAGAAAAAAAATTTATGCACGAAACCATAACTTGCCTCACCTAATTGCAAGTGAAAACCGTTTAATTAAACCTGACGATAATAGATAGCATAAAAAGGGACGCTTCCTCATGCCATGCATTTTATTTTTTTAACATTGATGCACCTACAATTTTCATAACTACAAGGTCAAATCATTTTAATTACAAATTAATATTTTTCAAGTCCATTCAAATTCATTTCTTATCCATTTAACTTTCCATTAATTTTCTTTAAAGTCTTATACGCATAAAATTATAAATTAAAATAACAATGATGTGAATTGAATATAATTTTATATTCAAGGTCTAACATTTCTCGTTTATTGTTTCTAGTCACAGTTCTTGCAGAGCATTAGCCGTCATCTCATCACCATTAAATCACTCTAATATACGTTTTTTCACTAACCTAACCTACATTCATTGCCCATTGTTATTCACACAACATCTCATCATTATTTTTGTTTTGTTGGCCTTTCATTAAATTTATTAGTATGAATTTCTTTAAATAAAATATTTCTATTGACTTTGTATGGGCAAAGATTTTCTAACAAAAAATGTTGCAAATTTTTATACTTCCATTGATAAAAATATCTTTTAATAAATAAAGAACTTACCGTTAAAAATTTCAAAGTATAGTTGATGATAGATCTAAAAGAAAGGAAAGAAATATAGGTTACTATAAATGAAAACACGAATAATTATTTCTGCATTTACAAAATTCCTATTACAAAACTTACAAAAATAACTTCTATGCTTGACTAATCAATTGCACGGTAATTAATGGAAAATATGTATACATTTATCGGCAAAGTGAAGAAACACTCGCCATTACAAACAACCAAGTATAATCTTTTGCTGTCGGCACCTCTAACGTAATGAAATGAATGCGATGAAATACTATCATGCAGTAATTTGTAAGACATATGACATTTACGTTTTCTCATAATTTGTATCTAGAATGTGCATCTGATTTAAATCTCATTATAGAATGTCAAAGATTGAAACTGACAGGCCAGATGACAAGCATTTTTGACTAATGCATTATTTGTCCCAAAGAAAAGCCAAAGGTGTAAGTGTGATTGAATTACAAACAGAAACAAAAAAAACTGCAAAGGGTTGATGAAATTTTCTAGAAATATTTATTTATAAAATGCACCAGGTCAGCACACTTGACTTGACGTATGAGTAGAAGAATTTTGAAGGAAACTGAGAACTCGCTTCTTGAAATTGAAGTTGTCGGCCGGCGCGGCGCGCATTGCACAATACTGCTGCGGTTATGAACATAAAACTGCTCTTTCGTACCTCCAACTAGTTATATAAATAGTTCTATTTTTGGCAAAAAGTTAGAGACACAAGAAGGGCGGCTGCAAAATGTAAACAAAGTTCTTTTTTTCCACTAAGTAACTATTTTAAGAGCTTGAACTAAGAATGATAAATTGTGTTTCTAGTAAAAACATATCTTTGCGAAAATTTCAAATCATTGCGGAAATTTTAATGCGAATTGCAATTATTAATTAATAATATAACTCAGACACACATATTAAAATATAACACATTTTATTTTTATTCTTTTTTATTATTACAATCAATATTTTGAACAACATTCTTTCCCTTATTTGTATACCAAAGGGGTGGCAACATTTGCATCGTAGCTGATGGTCCTGGCTTTGTATTAATCAAAACAACTTCATGAACTGAATTTTCCGGATTACCACCTGTTACAGCACCAAGTTTACCAAAAAGATTCCACAGATATTCGGTACCCTGATTTATTAAATCAGTTGGCTTTGGGAAGTTCTGACCAGTGATGCCACTCGAAGTAGTACTAGTTTGTATAACTGTTGTTGGTTTCATAGGAGGACTGTTGTAATAAGTTGGTGGCGGATAGTAGGGGTATTGTGGTGGGACTGCACCTGGTGTGGGATAGTGTTGTGACATTCCATGAGCATATGGCATTGGATAGTGAGGTGGATAGTAACCCGGGTAAGGTTGTGGATAATAATGATGATGCGGTGAAGGAGGATGATGATGATCATCATGATGATGGTGTGGTGGAGGACGAGGTGGTGGTGGATGATGGTAGTCGACGTGTTGATGATGATGATCGTGATCATATCCATGATCATGGTATTCATTGTCATGATGTTCTACTCTTCCTGATTGATCATGAATCACAACTATCCCATCGATTTTCTTTTCATTATTCGATGCTGGTTTACTGAAGATCTTCGTGTTTTTATTTGAAGTGGGAAGTTGCTCGGAGAGACTGATCCTTTGATTTATAACTGGAGTCGAATCAGTCAAAGGTTTGTTAGAATTTTGAGGAACAGCATTCGTCTCACTGTTAGTTGCTTCTTGAAGTAGTTCGTTGGAAATAGGTATGGGTAATTCTGAAACGGCATCAGGCGAAACCTCTGCTGAGACCAGAACAGCTGAGATAAAGCCTACAAAAAATAAAAATGTTTAACACTTGAAAAAGTAACCAAAATATTTTACTTACCCAAGAGAAAACGACCAACCAGCAGCTTCATTTTGATTGTTCTAATGAAAAATTCTATTCCTATCGACCTTTTATAGATCCGTAGACAGAAAACCTAAACGGACAGGAACTCAAACAAGTTTTCTCAATAGACGTTTCAAAAGGTCCCACACAATGCATCTGCATTAATTTATTATTACTGGTGCATCCGATACACTCCTATAAGAACTTTCTTCATATTTTGTTTTTGGGATTTCCATTATTTTTGGTTAGCATGTGGCGTTTTTGTTCACATATCTTTTAATGATTTTTTTTTTTCGAAAAGATTTGTTTTCGTTTTAAAGAATATTGTTTGTATTGTGATAAGTCATGTGCAACAAGAACCTGCTTCAAAAAAAAAAAAACCTTAATGAAGGTAGGTAATCTTTTGGGTTTATACATTCTTTTCTCACAAATAGTTCTTTCAACTTGGGTTGGGCTATGTCCCGTTAAGAGTGTCTGATATTATTTTGTGAGTCAGTGTTCTTTTATTTTTTTTGTAAGTTAACTGATACGTGATTTGTGTAATGGGGTATTCTGTACAGCTTTCATAGATAACAAAAATGTTATAATGACTAATTGCACCAGCGAAACTACAAATATATGTTATTGCTTTATATATTTTTTTTATTTTTGTGTGAATTTAAAATAAATTCATGAAGTTCTTATTTGAGATAGCTTCGACTAATTAACTACGACATTGCAGTTGTTTCACATTTAATTCACGATTTTGCAATATAAATTCACTCCTTTGTAATTCAAATTCACTTAAGTAGAAATATAATTCACAATTTTACAAATATAAATCAGGGACTTTGCAAAACAGATTCTCATTTTTGCAAATCAAATTCCCGCGTTTTAAACAGAGTGAGAGTACCTATAGTAATGTGTATTTAAAAAGAAAATCAAGAATATTCATTACCTAATGCAATCACAGATTTTCATTTTAAAGACCGATGCTCGAAAGTTTTAAATTGTACATTCATACTTTAATAATTTTAAAAATATATTTAACATATTTTAAAAATATAGGAATAATTACCTAACTTTTTTTGAAAACTCTCATTATAAGTCCAAAAAGGCCTTTGATTTTATGGTTTTGTAATTTTTGCAGGGACATTGACGATGAAATACCTAATAGGACACTGGATCTCGCCTCCTTAATTTACCACGTTCGACTTTCCATTTTTGGTGATGTGGTTAAAACACGCTTCTAAGACTTTACTGATGAGATAAGAAAAATACAAGGAAAAACTTCCTTTGAATGTTCAAAATGACGAAAAGTATTTTAGTTAAGTAGGTGCTCTACAATCCTTTCTTAAAACTCGTGAGAAATATAATTATAGTAATATAATATTATTTTAACTATGTGTCAGTAAGGCACCTTGCCTTTTAAATGCAACCTTGTTGCACGACACTAGTTAGAAGGAGTAGAAAGATAGGAAAAAATTGTTTTGGGACAATGGAAAGAGAGCTTGTTGATTTTTATTTTTTATTGCATACCTAACGCTCGTATCTTTTTTTGGACGAAAAACAGTACTTTTTCCTCAAAAATTGAAAATAGCAGTATGTCGATAAAAAAAACAGTATTTTTCGCAGTACATTTTTTTTTAATTTTTATTTATTTTATTTTTATAGCTTGCACTTATTCTACCTACTTTTCGATGCCCTATTGGCCACAAAATAAAAAGTCAATCTACTAGAACGAAAGAAATGACTCGTGACAAAAAAGGACCTAATTAGCTTCAAAAGTGTTCATCTACTTTTGCATCAGAAAATTTTTATTCAGGTCAAATATAAATTTTGCAAGCAAACGGAGTGCTTGAAAAGGTACATTTATTTTAATAAGCGATATCAGCACTGTTTTGCCGAAGTAAGGAAAGGGTTGTTTTGTGAGTCAAGACTAGAAAAATAATTCCAAATACCTCTGACAAAGTGCAAGAATTGCGTTCATTATTGAATTCCTTTGAGTTTTAGATGCCAATGACGAACCGATAAGCACTCCATTGTAATTGTACCATTGCCGTTTACAGCCTTATCTATTAGAATTCCCTATTATCCATCTGTACGGGAGAATAGTTACACAATGAATAAGCTATTATGCGTCCCATTCGACCATGGGAAATTCTTGATTTATAAAAACATCCCCAAGCCATTTTAGTTACAATGCGCTTGCAGAATAAAGGACCAAAAAAAGGGATATTTATTTTTATTTACAGTTGCTTCTAAGATAATTATACATCAATAAAAAAACACGTATTTTACTTATTTATTTAATAAAGATGACATTTTTTCGAAGGTTTATTTAGTATTTATATTTTATTTTATCAATTAATTCAAAAAAACATCCTTATAATTAAAAAAGAGTAAAACATGTATGTTAATTGTGTAATATTTGTGTATGTTTAATTTTGGGAGCAACTGTAGATGTCATCAGTCCATGACCCAACAAACCACTTTTTTTTTTTAAATTAAGTTGCATGTGTAAATTCTTGAGTTGCATATTTATATTTTATAATTGCGTGCTGAAAAGAATTGTTCAATAAAAAACTAAAAAAAAGTATGTAAAATGACTTTGTTTTGATCAATATTGTATATTCGTCAATGTTACATTTCGATACCAAATCATCACTATTTTCGCACTATTTAACCCCCCAAACACGTTATAGCTTATTATGCCTCTATTACACGATCAAACGTTTTATAACTCAGGTTTTTGTTAACCGAGAATAAGGACTATATGCATTCGCTATTATACGTTTATATATATGTAAGGTTGTAAAGTATACACAACCACATAACTAAGTACCGGAAGTATGATTGGAAGTGATCACTTCGAAAAAAATTTCAAGAAAAGTTCTGAAGGGAAAAAATGAACTTTTTCTTGTTCATGGATCATGATTTTCGGTAAAAAAAACTACTTTAGTCTGAAAAAAACGACTTTAGTTCCGAAAAAAATCAACATTTTATTTCCAAGGAATTTGACATTAAACAAAAAATTAAATATACATAAACACTTGATGATTCCCGAATATTATTTTTGAAATTTAAACTGTGGAATTAACAAGTGTTTTTATTTAACTTTTTGTAAAATGTTCAGAACATAATATTTCCACCATGTGGCTAACTGTCGCTTTATTGAGCATATCACATCAGCTTATACGTTTAATATATTAGATTCTTCTTTCATAAACAGAATGCTGTTCAAATCGGATTTGAAACAAAATTTTGAAGTTTCTTTTGGCATAAATGTACATACGTAAGCAAGGTTTCAATAGATACTGATTAGATATTATAAAAATAATAAATAAAACCAAGAAAAATTCCAATGCAATGGTCTACGTGACCAAAGTCAAAAAAAGAATGGTATTTTAGTTATTTTACAATATACTTTCTTATAAAACCCTCATAAAACTCAATGATATCAATGACTTCGATAAAGATACATACAATATACCTAATCCAGCTGGCTTTACTTACCTGAAAAGTAAAGAGCAAGAACTGAATTGCAATGGCATGCAATAATTTTAATTTATTTCTAGGTACAATATTACTATTGCACACTCTGATAAGAACTTCAAAGGGATTGGTAAAGTGTATTGATTGTCTTGTGTGGGTATTTCCTTTAAGCAGGTCAATAATACGTTAAAGACTGAAAGCTATATGCAGTTGCATTAACGTTTATTTCCACAATCTATTTATGTCAATTACCAACGATATGATATGATAGAAAAAAAAAACAATCTGTTGTTTAAGTTCAATTCTATAGTTGGTTTAATTACATCAATTGAACTGTGCAAGGCATTAACCGATCAAAGTCTGCCCCCACAAATTTATAATCTGCCACCGCGCCTCCAGCTGTTACAATTTGAAACGAATGTCCCAAATCGTTTTTGGGACAATGTTCGTTTAACTTTCTTAATGACAAGCATGGAAAATCATAAAATCTCAATCCGAATTAAAAGAATAAAATTATCCTCATGTATCTATACATATTTTATGTATGAAGAATGTAGATGCTGCCAAACAGATGTTCAGTATCTTCAGCGATTTGGTGTTGTGTCAAAAATGATTTCTTGAATAAATTAATGAGACGATTTTTTTTTTTGTTTCTTTTAATTAAAGTGTTTGTATATCTTTCTTTTTAGATAAATCATGACCGTGACTCAATACCTCTTCTACATTTTATTACATCAACAAAAATTTCTCAACTTATTCGCTTGAGAAAATTAAATTTTCCGCCTACAGATCTCACTCCAATGTATATACGATCATCAAAATTTGGTAGATAATTGGATTTTATCTGAGTGTTTCTTTCTCGATGTGTTCGTCATCTTGGGTCAATAACATATCGTTTAAAAGCAAAGAATAGATTGAAATCAAGTTTGAGAACTGTTTTGGATTTGGGTTGTTTGGATCATATTGAAAAACAAGAAAAGATTTTATTGGATGTCTGGATTACATTAGTAAGTGATAATTACAAAACCTAACATTGAATATTCAGACATCATTGGCAATGAGGTGAATGAAAATCATTTACAACACACAAAAACAAATACCTATTTATGGATGTAAATAAAGATGCAAAAATACAGGTGTTAATTGCAATTGCAAAAACTTTTGTGTAAAACGTGTTTGGTTTACAGTCTGTTTAATTATGCATACGCATATGACTCACAGAAATTACAAAGATAATCGAGTTCACAGCGATGAATCAACAAGAGGTATTTGAAGGATCCATGCGAGGTAAAACGTTGAAGTCATTAAAAGTAGCAATAATATTTAACATAAATATTACATTGAAGTCTGAACAAGGAAAACTTCTGTTTACTTGAAAATTAAAAATGTCATAGGTCCATAGTACATCACTATCAGTCATGATTTGTGGACAACAGTGATATTAGATTTGATTGTTATTTTGCGCGTATAAACACTGCATGTCATAAGGATACAAGCATGCAAATTTGAGAAGTAAAACTCATATTACTATATTACTCTTAATATGTTATAGATATAGAAAAAGAGAGTATGTAGCTCAAGAGACAAACAAAGTAAAAAATAAATTAATTTAAATAGCGTCATAAAAATAGATCAACGTTGTTTGTTAAGTATGGTAATTTTTTTTTTCGATATTGATGATTCATTTTATAGAGTAAGAACATTGAGTCGTGTTTTTAAAGGAAAACGGGAAGAAAAAATACTGCAGGATTTTCGAAGCACTCTAATAGCTCTAAAAATCAAACGGAAATATTGACTTGATGATACAAAATGGAAGTACATATTTTCATTGATATTGCGATGTAAAAATAGACCGCCTGCAGCGCCCCTTACCAGTATTTTTATTATAACTTCCCTCCAAATTGATTCAAAGCTTTGAAATTTTGTTTGTGTGCTGCTATCTGGTCGTTGAGCTTTCAGTATATAAAAATTGACCGACTACATGTGTTTTTTTCTAATTTTGTTCCTAATTGAGGAAGCCTTGACATTTTGTCTGTACATAATATCAAGGGCTACTGATATTGTTACATAAAAATGAATTGACCGACGGCAGCAACCCCTACCTGTATTTTAATTATAAGTTCTCTCTTAATTGAGCTAGAGCTTTGAAATTTCGATTGTGTGGTGCTCTTTGATTAATGAGCATTCAGTATAAAAATCACTAGACCTAGAGCGCCCCCTACATGCACATTTTCTATTTTGTACCTAAAATTGGGAACGTATACAACTCTAGAACTATACTGCGATACTCCAATGAAAATATTGATCGACTGCAGCGCTCACACGTGTATTTTTATTTCTAATTTTGTTTCTTATTGAGGCAGAGCTTTGAAAATTTGTACGTATAGTACCTACTATAGGGCAGCTGATATTCGGATGCAAAAATTGACTGACTGCAGCGCCCCCTAGATGTATTTTTAGAGAGTTTAAGTCATTAGACGTGGTTCTTCGGAGTTGTCGGTGCCACTAAATAGAAATTTTGATCGAACTGTTAAATATTTAAGCATAACACATCCGTAAATCGTATTAATTTGCAGAAGCTAGATCAGGTACCTCCACTCTAATAAATTACTTTCTCTGTCAATCGGAAATGAAGATAATTTATCATATAATTATGTGGCTAGCGGTCTTATTAGCAAATGTATTACTAGAAATCAAAAGCTTCTTTTTCAAACGGAAAATATGATTTCGTTTTAGTTGCTCAATTTACACACTTATCAACACGTCATGTCATAAGACAAAATTACTTCAGTTGATGGAAACAGTTATTCTAGCAGACATGTATTCTACATGGATAGACTGGACTACACATCCCCTCTGTATCTTCTTTCCTTTAAAGAAATAATAATAGAATTCATATATTAATATGCAAAACTATATGTAAGTTTTTTTTAAACGTAATGTGTGGCACGAGCAATGACTATAGCGATCATACTTAACCTTAATACAAAACGTCACTTTGGCATTTGCTAGGCAAGTCGGCTTTACTCAGTGTGTCAAAAGCAATTAAATCCACGTTGTTGTGGCTGTGCTTTTGCTTATGGGGGAGCCGGTAAGACAACATTATAGCAAGACAGCTCCGACAGGAAAATCTCATGGAATAGTGTGAAATGTAACCAGTTTTTTTGTTTTTGTATGATTTTTTTGTCTTCATAAAGTTATTGATAAAATGCAGCAAAACAGTTCTCCATGTAATTACTCTCCACAAACAACCGCGTGCACTTTTACTTTGAACTTGAAACTTATGATATGTCGGCTCTACTGTTGCTTGCACAACTGGGTCATTGTCCAATCAATTTAATAGTTGATCGGTTTAACAAACTTATGTATCTTGTTTTTTTTGTTGTAACCATGAGTATGAAAGATGTGGTCCCGAAAATCAATAAACAAATAGATTATGAGTCATTTCCTATATTTTTGTTGTTGTCTTCGTAAAAGAGAAACTCAAAGAGTGACCTCATCGATGTTGGCGCAGTCGTGCAGTGAATTTTGGAGACCTCAATTTCTTCGGAATTTATTGAGTTTGAAACTTGATGGCGGTTGATGAAGATAGATAATTTTCTAATGCATTTTGTTTACAGTTTTTGGTGAGTTTCTTTTTCGGTGAGCATTTAAGAACTTGTCTTTAAAATAATACATCTACTACATAATGTAAATGAATTTGTTGGACAGGTTAATAGATTCTAGAGAAGGAAGTTATAAACATTATTGTAGCAAAGAAGAAAAGTTAAGAGTTTTCTCACTTTCTCTTAAAAAAGACTTTAAAGAAGGTTGTATCATAGATAAATTGCTATTGCTTCCAATATTGTTGACAAACTAATTTTTAGAGAACGAGCTGAATTCCTTAAATTAATCTCTATGCACTTTATTAAACAAATCTGTAGAGAACTTAAGCTTATGTTATAGAAGATATAAACCACAAAAGTTATTTCCGCAATGCTATTATAAGAAATCTGTATTTGTATAGCAATATATATTTACCTATAAATTCAAAAACTTTTACAGTCGTTATGAAAAATTTCTTTTTTTAATCATATCATATCGATCTATAAAATATTCGTTTAAATACTTCGATTCTTAGTTCGCAATTCGCATACATTTATATTTAGCTCCCTTAAACTTCAACTCAAACAAATCGTAGGAATGATTAAAATACAAACAAAAAGTTAACGAAATTATTTAATCAAAAGCCACTAAAATCACTCTAAATCTTCCTGCAATTTCCGCAGCTACAAACACTCCCATGTTTTGTTTGTATAATGTTCAGGAAGACGTTGGTAATATAAAAAGGAATCTTTTTTTTTTATTCTTATAAGGATATAGGTAAACTGGTAAACTAAAGCAATCATAACCAATCCAGTTTTATGTATAAGTAGGGTACCTTACCTATTTGTCTAGAAATGTTCACGTGGCTTAGAGTAAACAAATTAATAAAAATCTACAAAATAGGAAGAACTTTAATGAGTTCTGACAGCTGCCGATACCACAGTTAAATAAACTTTGGTAAACATAGCATAGTTTAGCACTAATGACGATGTTCACATTGGACGTACTCACCCGACGCATTTTGACGTCTAGGTATATGTTTTGTCCCATTTCCACTTCATTGTTAGAAAGAGACAGGGTTTTGCGTCCAGATTTTTAGATTTTTTAAAATTCTCATGGATACATTTTGACATTCGCTAATCTGACATTTTTTGAAAGTTTCCATAATTTTGAAAGTTTTCACAAAATTCGGTCACTTTTAATTGAAAATTTCAATTAAACATGAGAATATGAAGAAAATTGTAAATTTGTTCCGTGTGGTTTCGTGCATCCATTGTGTTCACACTACTTTGCGTCTGAACACGGCGGAGTGGACGTACGTCAAAATGCGTCGGATGAGTACGTCCAATGTGAACATCTTCAATAGATTAGACATTTTAGAACTACATAATTATGTAGTACCATTGAGTTTATACACATAGAGAAATCATGTGTAAGTTTCAAACTTTGCTAGATGTCGTTACTATCGACTTGTTTTTTTTTACTCTTTTAGCAATTATTTTTGTGTTAAAAGGCAAGAGAAATGAAGAAAAACAAATACAAATGTAGGTATGAAGAAGAATTTTGTTCGGTTCGGTTAAAGTATTTTTCGTTACAGAGAACTAGGGAAATAATAATTACTCTATTACTCTAATTACTCTTGCATTTATATTGGAAACCTTACAAGTATTAAGTAAACAAAGTTCCATGAAAATCGTATGAACCATTTTCAAGAAAGTACGGAAAAACTAAAACCTTTTTAGATAGATAGATAGATAGATATTTATTGTGTCCATTAAAAAATTTACATTTCTTTTTACAAATTGAAAGTCATTGCACAGTACAGAGATATGATAAGTTATTATTATCTTACAACTGAAAAATAATTTTTTTTTGATTTGAAGTTGCTTAAATTGTAATATCAAAATACGAAGGAAAAATATGGAATAGAAAAAAACCTTCATTTAAATGGATATGTTTTTCGTTTTTTGTTTTCAACATATTAGAAAATAGGGAATAAAATAAATAATAAAGATTCCTACATTACATATGATTTACTTGTAGATAAATTTATTAATAATATCACAGAAAGGGTTTGTTTAAATAGAATTTAAGTAAATAAATAAATAAATAGGTAAATAAATATAAATCACAAACGATATGGTTAATAATAAACAAAAATGAAGAAATTAATAAATAAATAGATTACATAAATTAATGAATGCATACAAAAAGAGTAAACAAATAAATAAATAAATCAACAAATAGATCAATAAACTAACAAATAAGCAGGTGAACAAATACGTAACTAAATAAATAAATAAATTAAATTAAGTAAGTGAATAAACAAAACAATGAACAAATTTTTTCATAAAAATATGAGATATATACACAAAGATATATAATAATAAATAATAAAGTATTTTAGTGTATGAGTTCTGTTATTAATACATTTTCGCTGTCTTGACATCTCCTAATGAATTTTTCATTGAGGACTTCAATTTTATTTTGAACACTTATTACTCGAGCTTGTTCGTGTAGTGTTGACGTTGAGTAAAACCAAGGAACGCGAAGGATCATTTTAAGTATTTTGTTTTGGGATATTTGAAGTTTTTTTATATGCATTTTCGCGCAATTTCCCCAGACGGGAGATCCATATAGGAGAATAGCTTGAAAAACGACTTTATAGATGGAGAGCTTATTTTGGTTGCTTAGTAATGACTTTCGATTTATCAGAGGATATAATAGTCTGATTGCTATATTTAATTTATTTAATGTGTTTTTGGTGTGTTCCTTGAAAGTCAATTTCTTGTCTAAGTAAACACCTAAGTACTTGACAGAATCGACCCAAGGAATATCACAGTTGTTAACCTTGAGATTTGTGCTGGGTAGGAAGCATTCCTTTCTTTTTCTCGTGAAAAAGATAGCCTGACTCTTCCCAGCATTTATTTTTATCTTCCAGTGCTTATAATATTCGATTATAATATTAAGAGCGATCTGGATATTGTGGATAACTGAAAAACCATATTCGTCAGAGGAATATATAGCAATATCATCTGCATAGGTACATTCCAAAATCACAATTCCGCAATCTGGGAAAATCTGAGGTAAAAACATTAAACAGAGTTGGGGACAGTACAGAACCTTGAGGGACGCCTGAAGGTATTGGTTTATATGAAGAATATATTCCATTTATTATTACCATAAACTGCCTATTGTTTAAAAAACTTTGGATTATTTTGATCAAACCTTTTTATTAAAGGTACTCGCTGTGGCATTAGTTTTTCTAAGTTTTCTTGAAAACTGTTCATACGATTTTGATGAAACTTTGTGTACGTAATACTTGCAAGGTTTCCAATATAACTGCATTTCAGGATTTTGGGTTAAGATGCACATAAAGAAGATTTGGTGTTAATGGCTTTTTACAAATTTGGCCAAAACTCCGAAACGGCTTAACCGATTTTATTAATATTTGGTACCGCACATAAGTTAAATATGAAGTACAAAATATAGCATTTCAAATTTTTAGCTTAACAACATAAAACCAAAAATATGATGGTACATAATTTCATGATTCATAATCCGTATAGTCATCTAGTTTGCAACAAGATCAAGTTCGTGCGACAAAGTCATGCATTTTATTTTTTTTCTGTGGACTAAACTTAATGAGAAAACCACACAAAAATAAAGCAAAAGGCGCCAAATACTAGTGAAAAAGTGCAATTTTGTCTAAAAACAGACTTTGTAACAATTTAACATTTTTTTCACGAAATTGGTTGATGGTACGATTATTGTATATAAATTTTTATATCACAATTATGGAGCAGCGCCATCTAAAGAAACTTGTGAACCGCTCATTTGAAGGTTCTTACATTTACTAAGCGTCTATTCTGTTACCCTAACATTAGTCGTCAACAAAACAAATTAACAATGTTTAATGTATTTTATTGGCTCTAATCCATATTTCCTTGAAAAGAGTCGTAAACAAAACAAAAATCATATATGTTTACGACTGTTGTCAGGGTAACAGAATAGATTAATAGTAAATGCACGAACCTAAGAATGTGTTATTCACAAGTTTCTTAAGATGGCCAGGCGGTGACTATTCAGCATGAAAATACTATAGAAATGTATATACAATGGTACGATGAAAAGTCCCAAGACATTTTTGTAGAAAATCATATAAGCTTCAATTTTTAAATGAACATTTTTTTTGCATAAAGTTGATAGTTTCCGAGAAATTAGCAAAAAACTGAGTTTCAACCCCTTTCCCCCTCAAAACAAATTTAGCTCCGGGCCAAAACATGGGCACTTTTGAAAAAATCCCTCTCGTTTTTTTTTTTTTTTTTTTACACTTTCCTTATCAAAGTATTTTCATATCATACATTATCCAAATTATATTTACCTAAACCGATAAGAAATATTTTTATTTGAACATTGATTTCAGGTGAAATGAAACAATATAAGTTTTTATGCATTCTAGAAAACGTAGGTATACAATTCACTTTGCGTTAACGGTAGATAAATAATTTTTACCATCTGTTGTGTTGTCGTTTGAAGTTCTATATAAAATGACATCATCAATTTTTATGGTTTCCTTTTTCTAAGACATCAGTGAGTCAGTTGATCGGCTTTGGAAAAAATAAAGTAATAAGTGCCTCATCATAAGAAACTAAAGTGAAAAACAGATCAAAAGAAGAGCGCATTAAAAAATAAACAAACAAAGAGGATCGAATAGCGAGATTGCGTATAGTTTCTTAATGATGTACCTGTAGGTATCTGTAGGTACATCGGGTGTCTCTAATTCTTTCAATTTTACTAACAAATTATATCGATCCTCTATTTATTTTAAAGAGTTTGTTGAACTTACCTGCAAGACCACTATTTGAAGATAAAAAGACTTAAATTTTAATATGGGAAAGGTCACCTAAAATCAGACTTCTTTTGATTTAACACTACAATTCGGTTTGCACGTTTTTGGTTTTGTTTTGCTTTTTTTTAAACATCAGTGAGCCCCACTCCGTGACAAACTGACAACATTACGATGTGAACAGCACCTTTTGGATCCATGAACTTCAAGGGGTTAATCACATAATTTCCAAGAAATAAAAACTGTGCAAGCATATAAAGCAAGTGAAGTTTATATACATACATATATGCTACCTAGGCAGATTTTAAATTATGTCATTATTCTTCTACTAGTGAAATCTGAGAATTAACAATAAAATTACTAGGTAGGTAGGTTAGGTAGATACCTACTTATGTTTTGTTTGGCTATGCTGGTTGGTTTTCTAATAGTTTTTTGAAAAATTTTTGGAATCGTAATGCGTTTGCGATAAGAATAGATATACAGTACCTATACAGGGTGATTCATAAAAGCTGCGACAAAAATCGAGAGCTTAAAAGTTTAATCCAGTCATTTTGGGATTTAATCTGTCACAAATTAATAAAAATTTAATACCACTTTTAAAAATTTTCTTTTAGTGAGTAAAAATAGGGAAAAAAAAGTCTACCGCTTTTTTTTGCAAGCATAAAAAGTTATTAACAAATTACGAACATATGTTTTTTTATCAAACAAAATTCAGTTTATTTGATGAAAATAGTAAGTACGCCATCTTGTAGAACTGAAAATTTGAAACAAAATTATTTTTTTCTGCTATTTGCAGTTATAATACTGTTAAAATGTCAATTTTTTTTAGAATATATTATCGAAGATTATCGAAGAATCAGATTTTTAAAACCTTAATTTTTTAAACTTTGATTTTGAATTAATTAAAATATTAATTTTTTGTTTGTTTTTTGGGTTTTTGCAGTTTCATCTATGAACAGTTGCAGTTTCATCGTTCATATGGATCAAACTATATTTTTGAATAGAGAATTTAATTTGGAACAAAAAATATAAGTACGTCATTTTTTTTAAATTTATTTTGCCTATAATATGTCAACGCCGGAAAATGTTTGCCAGATCAACTCGAAAAAGTCAATATATTTATTTTTTAAGTGTTTTTAGATTGTTTTTGAGTGTTTTTAGATTGTTTTTGAGTGGATTTGGCAACCCTTTTCCGGCATGATTGATAATAATGTTATGGCATTATTATTGTTATGTACATTATTATTTTAAACGTTTCAAAATACATTTAAGTGAAAATGTCAAGTGAAAGTGCCAAAACTGTTTACCATAGTTGGGTCATTTTTTTCTGCACTTTTGAGGGCTGTATCTTTGTACCATTTATTAATGAGTGACGCGGAAGCAATAACTGGACCAAAATTCAGGCGCACGAAAGTAATGTCTCAAAATCGGTCGCTAGCTCTCCTACTATTTGTTTTATATACATACATACTATTTAAACATACCCCAGTTACCTTTAGCCCCACCTTCACCTTAATTTAAAAATGTTATAATTTGAGCCTCATAGTATTTTTACAAAAATTGTATACGATGTGCAAACTTTCAGTTTTTTGAAAATGTTGTCTAAAAAATTGATTGGTCTGCGTATGCGTATATCAGGGATTATACGACGTTGAAATGCAGAAGAACATGTTATTATCATCTTATTTTATCACATATAAGCATAAGATTTAATGGCTTCCTTGTTTTCTTTTTACATAGGTATACTTCTTAAGTCTAGTTACCCTTTCATTGGTGATTCCCATTATTTAAATTAAGCATTCAAATCAATTTTTAAGAACCGCGAAACGTAATTCAGCCAGTTCTTGGTCACAATACTAAGTAGGTATACAAATAATAAAACAATTTTGATTTCACCTCGCGTAATGCCAGTCAGATCATAGTACAGCAAAAAGTCTGGAGTGTCATACTTAATAAAATCACTAAAACGGCATCACATTGGCACATAAAATGAATCATACAGATTCACGTCCAGACAGATCATGATCAACTAAACCAGTCCGAGATTTTTTTTTATTTTCATTTTTTATTGAATTTATGCCGAAGTGACAAATACCACAGCGCTTAAGGTGTGCACATAGCTATGTAAGTTTTATTGTAGAACACGTTCCAATATTGTCCCACTGACTTGTAAGATATCGCGATCGCGACAGTATGGGAAGAGAAAGAAACACATAAAGTGAGTGAGTTGAGTATCTATGCCAAGAGTATAAGAACCTGAGGTGCATACTTAATTCCTTTTTTTTTAATACCCAATTACTTAAGTTTTAAACTGAAGATACAAAATAATAACAGAATGTTAATAAAGTACATATACTAAACTATTTAATTTGGATACAAACTCATCAAATTGATGTTAAAATGTCAATTTGTAGAGAAAGCTATAAAACTTTTATTGGATACAAGAAATGGAATTCAATTTAAATCAAATCTTTACTATGTTTTTAATACGGATGAAGTTAGAAGATAGCCGTTTATGATCGTTAAAATATTTTCTTTCAGCCTAGCCTGATTGATAATAAAATGAACGACAGGGTCGAACGAACGTAATTTTAGGGGGCTTTAGCTAAAATATGTTGGTACTTAAGGAGCAACTCGATATCCAGGAGATAATATAAATTTATATCGTTTTTTAAAATTTCTTACAAACAACGTCTTATAATATTTTAAAAAGCCACCATACCATACTTCACAGTTTCTGTTATAGAATACTTCTTTATAGAATTATATTGATAAGGTAAATAACTATAGCGTTTTAAAAAGATTTAATTTTTAGAAAAAGAACGTTTTTTCCTATTGTTTGCACAGTGCGCAGAATATACCTTACCTACTCGGTACCGCCACCCACCGGGTCCAACAAAATTACCACCATCCAGATAATCCCATAATTATAAATAAACAATTTCATCATAATCGGTCAGGATTTGTTTGTTATATTACGAGCAAATAAACATCTCACTAGTTCTTGATAAATTAAAATTATAGGAATGCTGAACAAATCAGATTCCTTGGTTATAGCATCTTTTTCTCCATTTAAATCTTCCTATAATTTCTTACTTTCAGTTTTTTTAATTTTCAGAAAAAAAAGTTTCCGTTGTTTTTTTCATATTAAGGACCTCGTATAATTTTTCGTAAATATCCATGAGATCAGGCTCAAATTATAGCAAGTTAAAATGAAAAATACAACTTTACTTTGCCTGAAGTTTGCCATATTCAAATAAAGATGCATTTCGTAATTTTTTTTAAACAAATACCGTTATATACATATAATTTACAACTGATCTTTCTGTGGTCTAAGATCTAATTGTGTCAGAAATTTTCTTAACAGTCGCATAAGCCCAACACCATTTTATGGATGGTCTATAAATGAATGATGGTATATGGACATCCGTTTAGGCTGTCGCTGTGCCTCATTTTTTGTAAAAAATGTCTCAAAAAGTTTATTTTTTCAATCTTTTATTTCCTAAAATAACTTTCTTTGGAATATACCTATCAGCTTTGTATATATGTACGTATTTATATTTTTTCTATAAGTTTGCCATAAGAAAAAGTTCATGTGACACTATAGTGAGTTTCGTTTGTACAAGCGCATCACAAATTAAAAGACCAAAATCTCGTAGGTATAGCAATATTAAATTACATATTTTTTTTATGAGTTTTATTTTTATTTGTCCCCCTGCACTTGAACATACGAATATCTATCTGACACAAGTTCAGGTTTATGAGACTTGAGGTGACGTTACCGCAAAACTATAGTAATAAAAATATATCCACTAAACGTAAACCACTAACAGCACATGTAAGTAACTTAATATTGCAGTAAAAATATATAATAAAACATAAATAATAATGGAAAACACAAAAGGTGAGTTTTTTGTTTCAATTAGCACGACACTATGCTGACCTGACCATAAAAGGCATTGGATTACATTATAGATTTCATTGGATTACTGAGTTTTTGTTTGATTTGTTTTTCTTTGTTAGCTACTGAATTATTGGTTTTGTACTAGGTCAGTCTTGATTTGAAGAAACATCTGGGGTTTGGTTGGCATTCATCTTTTCCTAAATTGGAAAATTATATTTAACTAGGTATACTATAGGTACCTATCTATACTTCTACTATAAATTGTATTCAAAAATATTTCTTGGTGGTTAATTAATTTATGAAGATATTTTACAACTAGATATCTGTAAATAATAATTGAAGAATTTCATTATTTGTATATTTCTTAAAACGATTATGAACGCACTCGTTCTGATTGCTATTTCAATTGTGACTCATCGAACTAAATGTCAAAATCGTTTTGACAGCTCAAATGCGCAGGGTTTTTTATTTACCAAATCTGAGATAATTTTTAATAAATTGTGCTACCACATCTTTCACCACTTTGTTTTCATTCTATCTCCCGAAGTGGCTATGTTCAAAGCCAGTTTTAATGAAAGTTGTATTAGGCTTTGTTCACAATTACATTTTTACTATACAACTTCAATTCAAATTAAGCTATTTCAATTCTACTTTATTCCAAACAAATTATGCTAAATTTTCGAGCTAAAATATGGTATCGTGCTGAAAAACTTTTAGGTATGTACACTTACTACATTACATACATACAAGATGGCACAATAAACATCAAACTATCGAAAGATACTATAATTTTTGCAAATGTCGAATTGACATTTGCAGAAATTATAGCATCTGCCTTTTGAGCCTTGAGTTTGAACAATGATAAATGTTTTAATTTATAGCTACCTTTAAAACGATAGGTAGGAAGGTACCTACCTTATCTACAAAACCTGATACATTTTATCATTAGGCAGTTGTTTTTACTAAAAAATCCATCAAATATCGAATGCTCGCTCAATAGTCTTACACAACATACCTAGATAAAACATCAAGCACCTATAGTTTTACTGAATTCGTTGTCTTTTCACCGGAAATGTCTGCATACAAAATTTTACCATCATACACCCAAAACGGGTTAACCACACCAATTTCAAATTACAATTACAACACACCATCCGTGTCATCTTCCTGCATATTTTTCAAACTATAACTGGGTACCTACATCAAATTTAATCACATTATATGGGTAACTGTTGAAGTTAAGTTTTCTTATCACGCAATGCAAACAGCTGTTATTTACAATGACAAAATGACAACAAACACAGTAAACGCATTAAGCTTGGAGAAACATCAACTCAAGCGAATAAGGGAGTGCAGTAACATTTGAGTGTAAAAACCATACAGTATTTCCTTTGTTTCGTATTAGGTACATGACATTTGATGAAATAATCTAATATAAAATGATAACAATTATATTATTATTGTCTGTTATTTTTTAAGGACATTAACAACAATATTTGAATTTGTATAATCTTTGATATCAAGTAGGTTTAGTGTTTACAATGCACATAAATTCATATTAACAGGGATATACCTACATTGCATAGATTTGATAAGTTACCTCTTGACAGGTTTATCAGCCTTTTAATTTGACAGCTGTTTAATTTGGTTTTCAATCTAAATCCCGAATTTAAGTTAAGTGACGCGAATAATAATCTGCTATTAGTTTTTTATTATTCTTGCTGTTTTTATCATTGGTAGGTATCAGTCATTCGTATTTGACATTTGAAAAAAAAAAAAGGCCAACGTGTTGACAGTAATTTAATGTCTTTTTGACAGAATTAATTTAGAGCATTATAAGAGTTTTTTTAGTGTCACCTTGTATCCAAATCAATCTCATTCAATTTTATTGCAATTTTTATATGTCATTTAAATTATGCAAATTTACAACCGAAAAAGATGCTAATTTTAATGCAATTTGGAATCAGTTGAAGATACTCTTGACATAGATACCTACCTGTGATTCAGGTTTCTATCTTGTGTTTCAATATATGTATGTATGTATATTTCTTCCATAAAACTAGATGCATTTTAATCTAGTGTTCCGCTCAACTTATTTAAAGAACTACATAATATAAAGATATCACATAAAAATTAGTCAGGTTCTTAAAGTTAGAAATAAATTAAAATTACAGTATTTTTTATCGTATCCTTGCACCAGACATCATAAAACGTGATCATAATAAGGTTGTTAGAAATTGTTGTCATGGTTACCAACTTATCTTATCAATTTATTTTATTTCGATTGGACAAAAGATTACCAAAAAGCTTAAAAGAATATTTAACCAGCAATCGATAGATTTTAATCAATTAAATGTATTATATTTCCTATAAACACTTGTGATGGTAAGACGATAACAAAAATAATAATTATTGCCTCTTCTCTTATCAAATGACAATTTTCAAAAAAAAAAAAAAAAAAAAAAAATACCGAAGCCAATCAATCACTTCAATTCGCAGAAATGTCACATGATTTATTTGTAGATAGAGAATAAAAAAACCCACACATAATCGAAAATAGAGTTGTTCCAATTGCATGGGCAACAATTGAGGTCACAAATGTTTTAACCAAATTTCGTTTGAAGCCAATTGAAACATTTATGTTAAGCTAAAAAAAAAAGAACTTTGCGATTGAAGGAAATTTTAAAATTTTAATTAATATGATTTCGTTAACCGAAAAAAATGTGTTACCCAAAATACTTTATAAGATTACATTTGTGTCTCTATTATGTTCGTTTAAGTCAAAACGATCATATTGCACTTCGTTACCCGAAAATTGTAATTGTCAGATGAGTATAATATAATAATTGTCAACTTAATGTTTATATCTATATTGTGCGGTTTATATGCTGTGTTGTACAACTTATTGTGTGTGGTATGACAATTTGATATGAAAACATAATAGCGATCTTGCAAATATCTGACTCCTCGAATGATTGTATAATTTATTACGACAACGAGATATCATAATACCATCGCCATATTCGATTAAAATTAATAAATGTAAGTGTAACACATTGGTCAAGATAAAAAAGTAATAATGCATTGTAAAGAAATGCTTGAACAATAAAAATACGATGAAAGCATAATATCTATAGTAAGAAAAAAATACAAAAATTTAACTCACATAAGAGAAGTAAAAGATATGCAAATTGAAAGCAAAGACTTTCAATTCATGTTGTTGATTGTAGATATAGACAATAAAATTATCTACTTTCAATAATCTTTTTTCAAGAAATTGATTTTTATGTTTTACTTATGTAACAGCTCAATTATTGTTAACGCGTGATCAATCAGAGACTGCAAATATAGAGCAAACATTGTGTTATTATATTTTACCTACTATCCCGCTCCGGGCGCCATGCCAGTTAAAAAAAAACAAATGAAATAACTACATACCTACCTACATATTATGTAACTATGCTTTCAGTGCATTCTGTAATTGTTTGTGCTGTGATATGTATTGAAAGGGGATTGAATCACAACAAAGAGACGAGCGACGGTCAACAAATTTTCAGTTGTTAAAACTTATTTTCGTAGTTGAGATATTTCGAACTACATATTTATGATATTTGTTATGTAAATAGTTGAGTTGGACTCTAATCCTTACCGCATTCTGTTGAAAATAAATTTATAAATGTTTTAATAATATTTTACGGAATTTTATCGTGTTCGACTGATCATCCAGTATAATGGCGCCCAACGTAAACAAAAAAACAAGCATCGAATGAAGAGTTCTCCTTTGTATACCTATAGGTATTTAAGACCCGTTTTAAGAAATAAATACATATTTATGACACAGCAGTGTTTAAAGTCACGCTTATAACTATGTTTCCACCAAGTGACCAAGCACTCCGTAATCTTTTTTCAAATCATTAGATTTACCATTCAAATTTGTTTTTCAAATCTTCTTCATGATTAAAAATTAACCACTGTGGTGGAAAAAGCTTTTAATTTTTTTTTTAATTAAAACAAAAAATATAATTTAGTAGGTACCTTGGCAGGTATTTCTAAAAATTTCTCAAAAAGAAAAAAATTCTACCTATCACATCAAATTTTAGAAAAAAATATCCAACTTAACCGATATTGCCCGTGATAGCCTTATTTGGACAACTATGGTTCATAACCAAGTAATCCACGTTTCAATTATTAACTTCAAATATTATAAAAAAAAAATCCCAATGTAAGTAGGTATCTATAAACATATGCAGATGCTCTGAAACGGCTGAATCGATTTTGATAAAACTTTCAGGTAATCTTCAAATTAACCCAGCGGCTGGTCCTTTTAAGTTTGGTAGGGATCAGATAAACAAAATATGGCCGAACAACGCTGATGGGTAACTACGTAGTAACAAATAAAAAAAAGACATAGGGAACATCTTTATCTGAATGTGGATGGGCGTGATTACACGATTTTATGAAACGATATTTTATTTGTTTAAAACATACCTGAGTGAACAACGAATTTTACAAAAATAAAAAATTATTAAAATAAAATTGCAGTATTTTTGCCTGAAGGCCTGGGGACTAACACAGAATTACGTTCAGCTGAAAATAGGTATAAAAAGTTGAATTTTGTACCTATAAACTTCGAAATCTGATGAGCTAAGCATTCGAAGTATGAACCTACCTATTTCGTCATTTTTTTTTAACTTCTTTGTTTTTCTCTAATTTTTTGTTCAAAACCGCAACTAACTTTCCTGCATCATTGCCGCTGACCGTGATCGGCGAACAGGATAGAACGGTTTGAAAGTTGATATTTTTTTTACAGGTTGGGGGATGTCTAAATAGATCAGGATTAAAATTTTAAATCGAGGAAACATCGTTAAAACCGATTAAAAAATAATTTTCTCTTCGGATTTAACCCAACTTTTTTTTTTTTAGGTAGGTAGGTACCTATCATTATTTTCTTGAATAAGAGTACCTACATACTTGGCCCACTTGAACTTGAGATGGGTAAGGGGGCATGCCTCCAAAAATACCACTATGTAGGTACCTATATTTGTGTAATTAAAAATATACCTACTTAAATTTCGCTTTAAAACACCTACATCTAGCGGAAAAAGTATCCGCGTGCGCAAATTCGTACTACACTGAACTAAAGTTGAGCCAGACCACCTTCCCCTAAGACATAAGTTCTCGAACTCTTTAAGAAAACTCGTTATATTAAGTTGTTTCTTGAGTTTAATTTTTTAAATGAGTAAGTATGAGAACCTATGTCGGAATAGTTTTTAAGCAGGAAACCCAAAAAACAACGAAAATATAACGATGGATCTTAAATACTTAAATAGTTCGAGAACTGGAGAAGTTCGGCAATAGGTGGCACTACCCTTCAATACTTAAATAAATAAAATTGTAAACTTACCAGCAACAAAACAATTAAGTAGGTAATCCTTCAAATTGGTAGATAGGTCGTATACTGGTTCAAAAGATCACAAGATTAAATATAGTTAAATGATATTTGATCAAAATGATCACACACACAAATATTGATCACTCTTACTTCGAATGCAAATCAATAAATAAAAATGCACAATTGTACACTCTCTCTCCACTGGAATAGATTAAAATAAATTAAATTAACAAACTTTGTCTTGATCAAATAAAAAAGTATCAAAGTTTGAAAGAAAACAAATCTACTGCACAAATCTTAAGCGAGATAAAAAAAAAAACACATAAGGCGATGGTAAACAGAGATAAATTTCAGATTCCCGAGTTTTCACTTTTACAACCGACCACGACATTGGTGAATTACAATTCCGATCGAGTGATATGATACAAGACACACGAGTTAGTTAGTCACCTACCTAGTTAAGATGGTCAGATAGAAATATCTAACTCATTTGGTTAGTAGTTAACAAATTAAATTGCAAAAAATAAATCATCCATCGTGGCAGATTCACTTTTATTTATTTTTTTGCTTGAATAGCTTTTCCTTTTTAATCTGGAAAAATCAACATTCAGAAGAAAAACCTGAAATCTAACCAAAGTTCTTGAAGACAAAAAAATTGCGGCCGCTTGCCAAACTGACAACAGCAACAACAATGAAATTGAAAAACTAAACTCGCAAAAAATCAACACACAAAAAATACGACTATGGGAGCACCAAAGCACCACCAAAAAAAAAACAAGAATACTTTAACGAGGCACAAAAAAGAAACAACAACAAAATATATCAACAAAAAACCGGCCTAGCAGGCTCTGTTGTAGTCTGTCCTCTTTGAACTTCAAAAAGGAAAACAGCTTGAAGAATAAATTGAAGACACGATTGCACAAGAAATGAAAAATATACCAAAACGATCGAGAATCCTCCTTTAAAATTATAAAGGAACAAATTATTTTACTGGCAGTTAACCCTTTTTAAAAACCACCCCGCGATATTCGATTGGATTTAAATGCGTAAATAACTTTTTATTCGGAATATCCTTTTTATCTTATTATAATAATATTAATAGTAGAGGTACCTACATAGGTAGCCGGTGTTTTTTTTTTTTTTATTTTACGCGAATTATAAAAGGTATTTTGTAATTAATTATGATTTTATAAGAAACACTGGCGCTCGATTCGAAAGACAAACGGTGACTGGCTTCGAGTACGAACGAAAAAGTCTGCCAGAGATTCAGCCAGACCAGCCGAACTAACAGAACAGGAACAGCAGCGGTTTGTTGACGTAAAACCAAAACGATTCGACTTGCCTTTGGCTTGCACATGGCGATGGCAGTCGCCGTACCAGAAGTGAATACTATAGATTGGATGACGAAGACAATGGGTGAGGCACAGTGGAGCCTCATAGTAATAAAATGTTTTTATTTTAAGTTTTTTTTTTTTTCTTTTCTGCTGATCTGAGACACATTTCATTTCTCACGGTCACGACTTGTTCGAATGAATATACCTATGCCCTTATCAAGAATAATTTACCTTTATGAAGTGAAGAAAAAGAATCTAATCAGTGGTTCGTAATTTGTATACCTGCCCCATTGGGAATTATATAAACATAGATCACGATAACGCATTACAGGTGTGATTCCAGTTGAGTTAATCTTAATGGTACCTATACCTAAATTAGTTTTAAGAATTGTAAAGTTAAAATAACAACAGTATTGTAGGTACCAACATCTATAATAAAAGTTGTTTTGTTATTGTTGCAGTTGGTTTGTTATTGTTGGTAATAGCTTTTTGGTTCTATTTTTTTGGTTCGTTATTGTTGGTAAAAGCTTTTTGGTTCAATGTTTTTGGATTATGAAAACATGGATAAGTAATAAGCTCAATTAAGCTTATCTGAAATCCAAACCGGAAACCTATAATTTAAATTTTAAATTTTGACCGGAAGCTAAGCATTTTACGGAGATTCGGTAGTCACATCTTAATTTTTCTGTAGCGGTGTTTCGGCGTAAAGTGCTTCCGCAGCAAACAATAAAACGGCTATGTTTACTTTTAACTAATTTAAAGTTTTGGAAATGATGACGTATCTGTGCGTTCCTAATGGTGTTGAGAAAAATATGATTATCAGAGACAAGAACCAAAACAAATTAAATTTACTGGAAATCCGAACCGGAAAGGTTAAATTTAAAATTTTACCGGAAGTTATATAAGCTTTTTAAAAGACCAATCTTAATCCGTCTGTATTTCAGCAATTACTGAACCGATTTACACGCTTCACATGCATTCCACTTGCAGCGCCATCTACACTACAACAGTTAAATCATTCATATCCACTTTGTGTTCACTTCTGATTGCTGACTTATTTATACACACTTTTGGTTTTTGTTGGGATTAACATGTAAAATTTTATTGAGTTGGTTAATCACTTGACGCCGAAGCACGGCATGTATTTCAGCAATCACAGGAACGATAATTATTTTTACACGTTGTTGAAAGGGAAAATGTCCTTTGCCTGGCAAACGATCCCAAAGTTGC
The DNA here is from genome assembly GCA_951217065.1 of Baccha elongata. Taxonomy (NCBI): domain Eukaryota; kingdom Metazoa; phylum Arthropoda; class Insecta; order Diptera; family Syrphidae; genus Baccha; species Baccha elongata. The sequence goes on from OX578274.1 coordinate 48,072,632, forward strand.
ATTTTCGGAACAAAACAATTAAAGCTATTTATTGAGATTTTTTAGAAAAACTGACTAAGCAAAGACAACCCCCAAAATGAGCCTTAGCACATTTTTCGTTTACTTAATAACCGAACCACCATAAACATCGAAAAATAGACTTTAATGTTTGAGGAAGTGCTAAGCTAAGACACCACAATTTATTTGTTAAAATTAATTTTATTGGAAATCCAAACCGGATGTAAAAAAATTTAGTTTTTATTTTTATTATTTTAAAATTTAACGGGAAGCTTAGCATTTTTTGAAAATTCAAAAGAGGTGTGTTCTGAAAATGCATAAGTATAAGCAAGAATTTAAATGATCTTTAAAACGCTTACTACCTTTGAATATTCCTCTCCGGCAACGCTGATTGCAAAGCATACAAATAATTTAAAGTAATAACATTTTATTCAAATAAGTCATTTCATATTTGCATTCCTTTTCTGAAAAACAGATTAAGAACTGCAATTTTCTTCTTTAGTAAATGACTGAGCGTTGTGTACTTATCGAAATATCTTTTTCACTTATTTAATCTTTATTTCTAATAAATTAAGGTGTATTTAGGGACTATTTATTATTTCTCTGCAGTACCAATTTCAATTAAAACTATGCCACCGTCTGCAAAACACAAACAGATGAATACAAAAGGTGGCATTCAAATGATTGGCGAATAAAAATAAAGCGAAATAATGTTCTGCGAATTAAACTATTGGCTAAAAAGCAAACTGCTATTCAAAAATTTGCAAAATAAAAAAGCACCAAAACAGTTTGGCAAAATAATTTGCGAGTTAAATAAAAATCCAAAAAAAAAATTCGCGAAGTTGAACAAAATTAGCTGTGAACATGACAAAGTAATGATTTGGAAATAATTGTTTTCCAAATGCTACGCACCTAATTGATTGTTATCTCGAACATTTTTTTTCTGCGTATCCAAAATTTGTTATTACCTATATTATCTACATACGTATAATCGCAAAAGTTCAATTTTTTTAAAATCCCAGATCGAGCACAGACAAACCTGCGCCTTTGGCACTCGTATAAGACCTCACTGTGCTATGACGTCAGAAATTGTTTTTAGTGTTCACTCTATACCTACTTTGATTTCATTTTATCCATTTTACCATCCTCTTGGCTCTTACATTGATTTTTAATATTCCTAGCAGCAATCATAAATTTACCTACCTACACATTACACTATATACATCAAACAAAATAACAACCAAAAACTGCTCTAGATTCCATCGAAACTTTAATGACATGTTACATCCAACTTTCAATGGGAGATCTGGAGGCTTTTGCATTCGTCAGGAAGTATGCAATGCATTGACGTAAACATATGCCTACCCCCCAAACCACTTTCAGAGGTCATAAATATGACTTTTTTATAACTCCACTTGGTGTTTGGCACAATAAAAAAAAACTTAACTGTGAAACACAGAAACTCGATATGTAAATGCGCATCGGTCGATGTAGGGTGATGCAAGGATGACACTAATACGTATATCTGGGTCACCAAATCTTTAAAGATAGGGCTCAGTGCGCCTGTGAACAAAATAAAAGGGATGAATGCAATGCCGTTATTTGATGTCAAGGTTAGAGATGCGGTATCCAATAACAATCTGTTTACCGAAATGTTATTGTAGCTCTAAATATTTTCTTTATTGAATTTTTGCTTCCGCAGAATATAATATTTATGTAGGTAGGTAATACCTACCTATACCTACATAATATGTATATTTTTTCCACTTTGACTATTGTTTTAGTTTTTAATTTAGTTATGGATGTTTGGATTAACATACATATAGGTACCTACATAAGTGCAGATAAAATGAAACATGATCTCCTGACTCCTGTAATCAAATACCTTTGACTATATCTGCCCTGTTTGAGCTGTTTTTAGTTGTATAGGCTCTAACAGGTGCATTAAATGTTTAAACATTACTTAAGGTTTAAGGATATCGGATATGCAGTGACAATATTAACTTTATTACGCCGAGGTCGAGGAGGCAAGGGAAGTTGATTTGTTTTGAGATTTTGATTAGTAGTAAGTATGACCATTGAGTTGTATAACCTAGGTATGGTATGGTTGGTTAGGTAAGGTATACTAGGTATCCAGATATATTTTATTTAACAAATAAGTTTACCTATATATGTATTAGCTATTCACCTATGTTTGTCAGTGATGTATTTTTTTATTTAACGTAACCTTGCTCCGTACAAAATGTAGCCTCCGTACAAAATGTAGCCTAAAAGATGCCAAACTAGGTAAGCAAATTTTCAGGTTTTATTAACAAAAAAGGTTGGGATATCGAGTAATAGTAAGATAGTCCTTAGAAAACCACAAAAAATGCTCTAATAACTCGCTTACACAAATAAATTTAAATTTAAATAAAAGTTAAAACAATTTATGAACGCTCGATATGGATCAAGACTACATATTAGCTTGCACCACATAAAAGTGAACAAAAATCTATACAGGGTGTTTCCGATATATATTGCAATATTAAATATATTCTAAACTTTTCGAAGTAGGTAGTATCTAACTTTCATAAAATATTTAGGTTTTTGTTTAAACTTATTAATACAACAATGTAAATAAAAGGCACGACCTGTGAGGCTGTGACTCAGGTCCCAACCCAACTTGCATTAATAACACGCATAGATATTTTTTACTTTGATTATTTTTTTTATTATTCATGCCCCGACAGGCGTCTTTATTTCTGTTACGATTGGGATACCATGAACAAAATAAATGTTCCGATCGGAACATTTATCCGATCGTAGGTTTCTCCGAACGGATACGATGATAGGGCTGATTAAGGGTGTCCCTTAATTAACGCAAAATTTGAAAAAAATTGAAAAAAAGATTGGACCTTACGGTCTTTTTTAAAGCTGTTCCCCACACTATATCCGCTAGAAAAAAAAATATGGAAAAATTTATTTTAGAATGGCATTGGACTGCACAACACCAATATACCACTTCTTTGCTGCTAAAATGTATATGAAAAATTATGAGCATTTAAATTTTTTGAGTCCCAGCACATATTAATTATTTTCATTTAATAAACTCCTAAAAGTATACTATTTTTTGACACAATGTTAAAAGTTGAATAAAAACCATATACCAAAAATCGGACAACAGCAAATTATTTTTTTTCTTCCTGGGATATAATATGACGAGGTGCAGGAAGATATATTTAAGGGAAATAATGTACCCTGTTGTGAGAAATAGATTCACTTTTTTTCAGTTGAGGCATTGAAGTTTGTCCAACCACCAGTTTTGCAAATGTTAGGACTAGAACCTATCGGCTAGTGTTCAATTTTCCAAAGAAAGCGATGAGATAGGTAAACCTACGGTCGCCTCCCGGACTTTTATCGTGCAACAAAGTTTTTGATTCTTTCAGCATTGTATCAAAAAAGAAGCATACTTCTAGGAGTTATCGTAATGAAAATACGAGCCCAAACGCAAAATAGTTGGCTTGCAACCTTGCTTTGGACAAAGAAAAAATACTTTCCATGCTGAGACTAATTATAAAATATTACACTCCAAAACTATATAAAAAAGAGACGTAATTATTCTTTATAATGACAACAATATGTATTTCAAATAAACTTACGGTACAAATGTAGAAATGCTAAGAGCATAATAGTTGGACTACTCTTTTTTAAATGCAAAATAGTTGGCCTAGTGCTGTGTTTACAGGTTAATTCTCATTAATGTAGCAGAAAGCTAGATGATGTAGATTTGGCTGAGACAATACAAAAAAATTAATGTTTTATGGAAAAGGGGGGCTCCCTCTCCCCGTTTAAGTTGGAGATGGGCAATTTTCAGTAAAATCTAACTTAAAAGAGAAGAAAATATTTTGTTCTTTAACAAAGTTGTTTTAATAAAATTTTTTTTTATAAATTCACAAAATAAATTAAAAAATAATCAAACTATTTTTTTTTTTAATTTTTTGTCATTAAGAACTAATTTTGATTCCAAAATTCAAAGTTCTTTTATACACCTATATAGACTTGTGTGAATAAAATGATATCAGTTTACACGTAAATACAGCAACAACATAAATCCATGTGGACCGATAAAAACTGTAACGGCCATATTATTCACTCGTTAAATCCAGATGTAAAATTAAATCCAAAAATTAATAAATCACTTTAATCATTTCATAGCCAAGTTTAATATTGTTTGTTCGCAGAAAATAACACACATATAAGAAACAAAGTTATCTAAAGGAAGAAACAATCAGAATAGATGATTTTTATATGAAAATAAACGAAAAAAAGAATAATTTAAGTCCGGATTTAAGTTTTAAACTACTGAATAAAATGGCCGTAAGTGAATAAGTACTATCATTTAAATTTGTGGCAACTGCTAAGTTCATATTAATGTTCTTTGATTTAAAAAAAATCCCCTACATCGACCTTAACACGGTCAGTCAGAGGACGTCAGTCATCTACGCATATAATCAGTCATCAGGTAAAATCAAAAGGGTTTTGATTTTTCGTCACACAAATGCACGGATACAGACTTATTTTTACAACCGCTATATTACATATATAAAACAACGAACCTAAAAAGTCAGCGATTTCATCACACGCATTAGAAGAACAGCATTTACCAATCTCCTTAAATGATTTGCGACTACTAACAACTGCCTCAAACTGCAGTAAACTAGATGCAATCGAAAGTTTTTATATACAAAGAGACATCATCATCATCATCATCATCGGCTCGACAACCGGGGTCCGGTCCTGGCCTCCTTCAACAAGTCTCTCCACCTATCCCGGTCTCGAGCCGACGCCATCCAGTTGCGCACCCCAAGGCTCCGGGCGTCCTGGTCTACGCCATCTCTCCAGCGCAAGCATGGTCTACCACGCTGTCGTCTGCCATAGAATGTACCACAAAGAACTTTCCGAGCAGGTTCCTCTTCGCTCATGCGAGCTAGGTGCCCTGCCCACCGAAGTCTACCGAGCCTAATTTTTGTCACTATATCTGCTTCAAGGTAGATTGCGTACAATTCATGATTGTACCGTCTCCGGAATCGTCCTTCCTCACATATGGGGCCAACAATTCTCCTTAAGACTTTTCTCTCGAACGCGGCTAAGAGGTCAGAGTGCCTTTTGCTAAGCACCCAAGTCTCGGATCCATATGTGAGTACTGGCAGAACCATGGTCCTGTACAGCAGTAGTTTTGAAGTTATGGTGAGATTTCTGGATTTGAAGAGCTTTGACAGACTGTAGTAGGCTCTGTTGGATTTGAGAAGCCGCCCGCGTATTTCTTCTTCTATATTGTTATCGGCTGCTACTATTGACCCAAGGTATTTAAAGGATTGCACCACTTCAAATTCGTGCTCCGCTACCTTGATTGTTTGACCAACTGTTCCTCTCGCATTCGACGCCACCATGTACTTTGTTTTACCTTCACTAATGTGCAGCCCCAGATTTTGTGCCGCCTGCTCGATCTGGATGAAGGAATCGTGTACAGCTTGCTCGGTTCTTCCGATGATGTCGATGTCGTCTGCGTAAGCCAGTATCTGGCTGGACCTGTTGACGATGGTCCCTCTTGTTGCCGTGCCAGAGTCACGGATTGCTTTCTCCAACGCCAGGTTGAAGAGGAGGCAGGCCAAACCATCCCCTTGTCGGAGTCCATTAAAGATGTTGATTGGTCTGGATAGCAATCCGGCTATTTTTACTTGGCTTGTTACGTTGGTCATGGTCAACCTACATAGTCGTGTCAATTTATTTGGGATGCCGAATTCTCTCATGGCTTTGTAAAGTTCTACCCTGGCTATGCTATCATAGGCGGCCTTAAAGTCTATAAACAGGTGGTATGTTGGGATGTTAAATTCTAGACATTTTTCCATCGCCTGCCTAAGGGTAAAGATCTGATCAGTTGTTGATTTGCCTGGAATGAAACCACACTGATATTGTCCGATGATGGTTTTAGCGTATGGGGTTATCCGGTCTTGTAGGATAGAGGAGAGTATCTTATAGGCGGTACTCAACAACGTGATACCTCTATAGTTGCTGCACGTTGTGACATCTCCTTTCTTATGTATGGGGCATATTATACCTTTTCGCCAGTCTTCTGGCATTTCTTCACGCTCCCACACGTGCACTATAATATCATGAATTGCCTGACGTAGAGCTGGCCCACCGTGTTGAAATAATTCGGCTGGTATACCATCAGCTCCCGGGGCTTTGTTTTTCTTTAGCCGGTCTATAGCCTTCTCAACCTCTTCTATGCTTGGTGACGGCAACATAGGGTATTCGTCTTGAAGCAGTGGAGCCTCCACTTCTGCAGTGAGTTGACCATTTAGCAATTCATTAAAGTACACTTCCCATCGCTCCAGTATGCTTTGTGGATCGGTGATCAGATTTCCCTCTCCGTCCTTGCAGTATGTGCAGCGTGGTGTGTACTGCGTCATGTTTCGGATGGATTGGTAGAACTTCCGCGCCTGGTGCTGACCTCGCTCTCGGCTTTTTTCTATTTCACAGATTAAGTTCTTCTCCCAGGCTGATTTTTTCTGTCTGTGAAGCCGTTTTTCTATTCTTCTGAGCTCTTTATATTCTTCTTCGCGTGCCCGCGTTCTATGAGATTGCTGCATTGCTCGGTACGCAACATTCTTACGTTCAGTCGCTAGCTTGCATTCATCATCAAACCAGTCGTTCCGATTTCTACGACTGCTGCCTAAGATGGAGTTGGCAGTACTAATGACAGTATTCTTAAGGCGTGTCCACTTCTTATCTACGCCCAGCATACTGGCCCCAGGACTTACTCTCCCTAAATCAAGCGATTCTAGGGCGAGTCCTAACGCATTACCAAAGGTGTTACTGGCATTTTCATTGCGCAGGGCAGCCGTGTTGATTCGAACTTGATCGGCGGATGCAATACGTCTTCGCAAGGCAATCCGCCCTCGGAAGACCATACCAACAAGATAGTGATCCGAGTCGATATTGGCGCCTCGGTACGTTCGTACCGTCATCAAGTTCGAGTAGTGGCGACGGTCTATCAACACGTGGTCTATTTGGTTACGAGTGACTCCATCAGGTGATACCCAGGTGGCTTTGTAGATATCTTTTCGCGGGAACCTGGTACTCGCAACGACCATGTTTTTCGATGCTGCCAATTCTAAGACTCGAAGTCCATTGTCATTAGTGTTCTCATGCAAACTATGGGTGCCTGCGTAATGCCTGAATACCGGCTCCCGACCTATTTTTGCGTTCAAATCCCCAAGGATGATTTTTACGTCATACCTTGGACAGGCATTGAGGGTCCTCTCGACTTGTTCGTAGTAAGTCTCTTTTTCTTCGTCTGAGGACTCCTCCGTAGGTCCGTGAACGTTAATGAGGCTAATGTTCGTAAATTTGCCTCGCACGCGAAGGGTGCATAGCCTTTCGCTTATAGCGTTAAAGCCGATGATGGTAGACTTCATTTTTTCGCTGACTAGGAAGCCTACCCCGAGCACATGGTGTTTTGTATGACAGCTGTAGTATACGTCATATTCTTTCTTCTGTAAAACACCATTCCCTGTCCATCTGATTTCTTGTAGTGCTGTTATGTCAGCTCTATATTTTGACAGGGCATCGGCTAGCTGCTGAGCAGCTCGAGCTCTATAGAGCGATCGTACGTTCCATAAGAAAATTCGTAAATCGTTTTGCCGTTTTCGTTGCGTTGGTTGTCGTCGTGAGATCAGTCCGTTTCCGAGGCTTGTTGTCGGGTTCGTAATTCTAAAATTTTACGGAACAGGGAATTAACCTGTTGCCAACCTGAGGAACTAGCCTGATCATATTAGCCAAACCTTTTTTAAAAGGCTTGTTACTAGCGGCCGCCGCAAAGAGGCTATGATCACACTTCCACCAGTCCCGAATAGTTACGGCACGTGCATGTTTTCATATGCTACATGTTATTCCCCCTATTCGTCTGATGGCTGACCGCCATACAAAGAGACAACTTAGCTTTAAATGCAGATAAGGGAAAAATAGAATCATGTTTATTTAACTGTTTTAACTAGTCATCCCTATTGCACATATAATAAATATATCTTTACTGTTCTTACTTATGTAATATTTAGTTTATTTAATTGTTTTATTTTTTTTAATCTCATTTACACATTTAATAAATATTAGAATTATTGTTTACATAGTCATTCTATTTATGTTCATGTTATTTGCATAGTCATAGTCAATATATCTGTACTGTTTTAACTTATAGAATATTTTATATTTACAAGTGCCAATTTCATTTCTCAGTCGTGTTGCTGAAGATGACCGGTGCACCGGTTGAAATGCATTCAATGTATTTATAAAACAAAAATAAATAATAAGCTGACTGAAAATTAATTGTTTTTAATTTTTATTCAAATATTTTTTTTAAATTTCACGTAAACTATATTACAGATTGATGTCAAATGACTGACAAAAAAGGTCGCTTTAAGCCCAAATCAAATGTTCACACACAAACCAAAAATGTGGATCCACCATAACATATCATTGCTGCCATTCTGATCACACATCTTTATTTTTCCTATCATGTTTCTCACATTTCTGGTTAAGAAAATTTTTATGTCAGCCAGCTGAGCTGACTGAAATTTTCGAAGAACGATGACAGTTCCCTTCTTTTTTCTCTCTTCTTAACAATAGAAAGCGTAGGTTAAAGAGAGACAACATTATGTATTTCCAGCTGATTTGTTGAACTCTTCTCAGCTGTTTTCCTGTTTCTTATTGCTTTTCGAACTTTTTTTTCGACCAGCTAGAGCTGAACAAAAAAAGCTTTACCACAATCCAATTCTTTGCACAGCACACATTTACCGGTGTCAGTATTTTATCAGTTGAATTTTATTTTATCTGTAAAACTAAAAGATTCGTAAAAGAAATATAATTATTTATTCATCACTTCCTGTACTTTATGTTCAACATCAAAGTAAGTTTATTTTGTTTCAATCGAATTATTTTGTTAAAATTAATAGCCACTTAAAATAATTAAACCAAAAGCTCAATCTATACTTCATCTTCGAAAAAGCACTTTTTTGACATTTCACAATTTGGCGATCTCATGAATTTTCAAGTCTCTTCTCCATTAGCAGAGTTGGTTTTTTTGTTCGTTTTCACACGATAGGGCGACGTTTTAAAACTCCCATAAAAAGATTTCCTCAAATTTTTGTGTTACAAAAGTACGAAAAAACAATTCGTTTATATTTTTATTTAAAATTAAAAAAAAATTGTGATTCTCGCGTTGAAAAATAGTGAAAAAAGATTACCTAAACGCCTGACAACGACCACTTCTCTCATTCTCCTCAGGAAGACTTCTTTTCTTTTGTCTAGTAATTAAAAAAAAAAAAGGTTTTCATACTTTTCGTGTTTTTTCTTTTATTATTATACTTTTATAACTAAACGTGTGTGCCCGTGAAAACAAAATTAGTGTTTTAAAAAGAACCAACATAATCAAAAAAAAAGTAAGTAGTATATAAAAGAAACGATAAAAATTAGGAGGGCTGAGGGATTCTGTGGTGAAAGATTTGTTTTGAAGAAAATCAATTAATGTTTTTAATATTGTATTGAGTGTTGGTCGGCTATGTAGAGGAACGAAGAAACAAAGAAAAGTTCCCTGACTAACGTCGAAGTTGACGATGTCTCCTCTTCTCCCCCATGTGGAGCAATAGAGGAGAGAACGAAGAAAACCGCAGGAACGGCGAATGACAAACCAACAAGCATTTTGTATTTGTTCCGAATTTAATTTTTTTTTCAACTTGGGTACCGAGACTGCGTTGTCACAAGTCGATTGCAATTTGTACTCTTGTTTCTTTTTTTGTTCCTCTTGTATTCATCATGAGAAATGCACTTGGAAACAGCAGCGGAGCTGGCTCTAGTTGATGTACGAAAAATGAAATATTGTTGCCAACCTGCTAGTGTTTGTCAACCTCTTTCGCCGCACCCCTTTTCCCTTGTTTTGTTCGTCGTATAACCCAACAAGGGAATGCTGTAGAAAGAAATGAAGCCCCACAATATTACAAGAAACAGATTATCGCATGTTTAAAGATGCACACAGTGAGTCAATGGATTACATGACTGTTGTCATAGTCTGTTTTTTTTCTTATTTATTTTCTTTTTCTTTTTTATCGCAATATTCTCTTAATAGTTTGATAAGAAAATTTGGTTATTACAACATAAAAGAAGAAATATAGGTATTTATATTTCAATAGTAGACTAAATTCATTTGTTCATGAATTTTTCGAAATGGTTTTTGAATATCTAAATAATTTATCTGTGTTTCTGCAAACAATATTTTGAAAGAAACATACAAAATAAACCTGTAAAAACGTATTGGCATTAATGCAAAATGTTTGCTTAAGTTGCCCATAAGGACATAACCAATAATTACTTTCTAAGCTCTTTTTCAAAATTAAGTAGGGTAGTAGCACCTATTTCCAAACATCAAGCGTTCTCGTACTCTTTGAGAAAAATCGTTATAATGTTCGTTGTTTCTTGAGTTTCCTCTTTCAAATGAGTACCTATAAGTTTTTATGTCGCCATAGTTTTCAAGCTGAAAACCAAAGAAACAACGAAAATAAAGAAAATAACGATTTTTCTTAGAAAGCTCAAGAACTGGGGATGTTTGGGCATAGATGCCACAATTCAACAACGTAATATTATTAGAAAACAAATAAAAACGAACGTCGTGTAAGAATCCGATACTAAGTTCTTAAAGACACCCGCGCGAAAAAATAGAGGGAGCTTAACAAAAAGGAACAATTTAGGGTCAAGAATGCTCGTTGATAACTTCGCAGTCAAGGTCCAAAATGAAATATTAACATTACCGTAGAGATAAGCAAAAGCGGATAGGTAGAGTCATCCAAGTCTGTGACAAAGCCTAACCCGCCAAGGTTCAGAGCAACAGATGAACACATCCGAATGCGTGGAAAATCTAATGAATGACTGAGCAACTTACAGCTATCGCGTAGATTATAATAAAACCAGATAAAGTAGATAACAACTTAAACAGTGTAGTGGGTTTACCTTAATCTGTGGCAGGTCATATCCTGAGTTTTTTTTTTAAGTACGAACAGCTATACTCAATGTTGACTGCTCTAGGGTATATTATGAAATATGGAAGAATTGATTTAATGTTAATCAACTAAATAGTTGTTCCAAGCTGCATTTAAATGAAGTGAAAAGAAATTTTCCGTCGTCTCCAAAAAACACAGACGAAATGATAACGAAACGGTACCAGAAAAATGTTCATGTAGAGTTATACATAGGTATATGGGTATATCATTTGTAAAAAAAAAAAACAACTAAAAATAACAGAACACAATTTTATAATAATAATATCCACAAAAATACACAAACAAAATAGAAACGTCAAAATTTCGCAAGCAATTAATGCCCCGGTCAGTTAAATTGTGTGCGAAAAGAGTGTAGAGAGTAGTGAAGACCGGTTATCTACATGTTTACCATCATTCTGTCGTCGAGCTGCGTACCACAAAACGAAAAGAAGGACGGAAAATTTCGTTTATGATATCACTGTCATTTTTGTATGAAATTGTTTGTTTAACTTCAGCTGCAACTAGGCTATAAAATCCAAAAAAAAAAAAAAATACCACTTGTGATGTTTTAGTATTATTTGAAACACAACCTCAAAACTCACAACAACAAAACATGCATTTAAAAAAAAAACAGAACCAAGTGCTTCGTGCACGAAAACTTTTGATTGGATTTGGCTCGTCTTAAAAGACCTATGCAGTCTATTGTTGTTTAGTTTCGGTTTCATATCCATAGATCCATGATTTGTCGCCAGTCACGAATCAATAGGCACATGTATGTAAATTGTGGCTTATGTATGTAAATTATGCAGCACCTAACAAATATTTTTTTCGAATTTCTATATGCCCTTAAGCAAAAGCATGAATCGTGCTTGAATCTGACGGTATTTTTCTAGTACAACAACCGATTTTAAATGACTTCGATTTAATTTGGAAAATAGCGGAGATGGTGCTTCATTATTAAAGGTCGAACTCTATTGTTGACTTAATCCTCCGAAAATCGAAGAAAATCATTGCACGGAAAACGAAAATGTTAACGATTTATTTCTATTGACCATGATGAATGATTCAAATAATTGAAAACAACAAAATAAAACTCGATGAGCACTAAAGAGAATTTGACAAATTCTCTAAACGTAATAATGTCGAAATTATCAAAAAACATAAGTGAAATGAATAACGTATGCTGAGACAGAAAGTTTTTTTTTATTTAAATGTGCCGACACGAATATGTAAATGTTTCATACTTAAAAAACATATTGGTATATGTATTCAAATCAAATGCAAACATGCAAACAAACAAGTGTTGAAAACAAAACGCTCCCGTTCACATAACATCGAAAATCAGGTTTGAATTTGTTTTCCTGTGAATTTATTTGCAGCCTTATTTATTGCCATTCTGTACGCAGCTTTAAGAAACTTGAAATAGTTTGTACGACCAAGAAGAGAGAAGTGGTGTCTTTTATTTCTTATTTCAATATCTATTGTCTGATTGTCTATCATAATATTGTTCCCGAAATGTCTTTTTGTTCATACACTCCATACCGCTTTTTTAAAGACAGGAGGTTTTTTTTAAATCTTTTACCATTCTCTAATAATCTTGCAAAAACTTTTTCCGATATGTAGCGAAACGATTATATTGTAGAAAAAAATAGTAAACATTTTCAAAGATAAAAAAAAAAAACAGTTACCATAGGGACTCTGAAAATTGTCCACAAGTCAATAGGTATGAATGTTTCATGAGTTTATAATATAGCTATCTGTTTTTTTGTTAGCATATTACTTCCTTTGTTAATGACTTTCTTCTTCCAATTGTTGCAGATTAAATGAGGTTATATTTGAAAATTAAATCATTTATAAACATTTAATGTTTGTTTGAAAACAATCATGAAATCAAAAATATTGGATTTCTTTTTACAACATATCACAATAGTTTGTCAATTTCAAAAAAATATTACCTGTCCTTAAACAAGTGATACGGAGTGTGTATAATACTCAAAATAACAAACAATACAAATTAAATTCCCATTTGGATTTTTTCCACTATCAGCTCAGTTTCAGTGTTGCCGGCCAGTCAAGCGGAATATTTTGCTAAAAATCTTTACGAACTTAAATAATAAGTATGTACAAAAAAAAAACAAAATAATTTAAATTAAATTCTCTCAGCTCGTGTCGCGTCCACCTCGTGCATTAAAAGAAGCCTTTTTCATGGAACGATGACAACATTTTCTGAAGCGCTATTATTTCATCTTTCATTCTATAACTAATAAAGTAACACTTTTTGTATGTACTATTATTACTAATAAAGTAACACTTTTTGTATGTACTATTAGTTGCCCGTTGCATCTCTGTGATGTGAGCTCAGCGCAAATATAATACATCTATATCTATACAATAATGCACTTTGTGTTTAAAATACTTCATTCGACTTGATGAATCATTTTGTTGTTTTTTTTTATATTGAAAAATAAAAACAGAAAAAAATAAAACAACTTCTATAACAACAGAACAATCATACTAACTTACGAAATGAATGACTATAAGCTCGTTCAGTCCAGTTTTTTTTTTTTTTTTTCATTAAAGCTATTTGTTTAAATTTTTGTATTTATATTATTTTTCTTTTGTTTTGTTTGTTTAATTTGCATCTCTTATTGTGTTGTTATGTTCGTGAACACTCAACACATATTAAAAAAAATGTAATCAGAGCAGTTAATAAAAAAAAAGAAAGAAAAATGCGTAAATGATTTAATTATTCTTATCTATGCTCTGACTAATACAGTTTTAACGTTGTTGTTTCAAAAATAATTTCACTGTGAAGGGAAGGGATGGGATGCGTATAATATAATGCTCCCCTGTGATGCAAGAGGTTAAGGGGCTGATTTGATAAGAGACTATAATTTATTTGTGGACAACAAATAATTTCTTTTTAGTTTTTTTTTTTTATAATCGTTTAAATGAACGTCGTCTCGTCATTGACCCTATTCGATTTATTATAGACCAGTCTCACTGCAGATTAAGTTATCGTAAGACGTGTTTATTGAAATAAAATTAACAACAATAAAAGTGAGACTTGTTTAGTAATTGTAGGCAGTTTGTATAAAATCTGGATTTTAGTTTTATAAGCATTTGTAACAGACATTCCGCCAAAATTATAATTTATCTTCAAAAGCGCTTTCAGAACATTTTTTGCCCAATTTTTGTTCGGTTTTTGGCATTGTATTCTAATAGGATAGTTAAAATCTATATTTGTTAGAAACAAAAGTAGGAAGTCCAAATAGGTACGTTGTTATAAGATTCTTTTTCAATACCAACTGTTCCCTTAAAGAAATTTCTTATAAAAAAAATATTCCTTGCCGTCAAGTAATGCAAATAAAATTTGATAACATTAAGTATAGCGGTGATTCAGATTTGGGCGTTGTTCAAAAATGTTTTTGAAGAATGTTATTATGATCGACGTCTCCAAAGTTCGCTCGATTCTTGACGAGTCGAAAATAAACTTGCACTTTGAGAATACAATCAAAACAGAAATAGTTTTTAAGACAGTTATAGTTTGTATGCTCATATTTCTTTTCAAATTTAATTGTAACTGTTCTTTGTTAATTAATTTAGTGATTGTATAAGTTCCTTATTGACCTTGACCGCAACAAATTGTAAATAAAAAATCCTGCTAAAATATTCATCATGTAATTAATGAAATTAAACAACCTTCTAGTTGAACAATCATTTAATGAATGAATATATTTTTTCTACTATGATAATGATCTCGAATGCGTATTTTGCACTTGTACACCCTTTCTTTTAATTTACTACTACCTATTTATCTTCCTATCTCGTGAAACTGCTGCGTTGCTGTCCATACGTTTTGCGTGTCCCAGCCATCTCAACCACTGTGTTTTAAGATTTTTTTTTTGCCAAGGTCGGCTAAGCTGTCGGCTAATTTTCTCTTACACACTAATTCGTCAAATACTGGACCAAAAATCTCTCAAAGCACCCAAGCGCATCAGGACCAAGATGATTAATGTGTTGTCCACTCAGAGGTCAACTCTTAAACGGCTTCTTAAAGACCAAAGAACAGCGGTTGGAAAGAGTAATTCTCCTTAGGCTTTCTGTACTGATGACATTTTATAATTGTGTATCGATCTGTAATGTTTTTGAAAATCTGTGGGAGTGTAAACGATTGATAGAAACATAAAACCACACTGATGGGGGTCAAGTGGAGTTTTGACGAAGGGATTAAAGAAAATATTTTGATTGAGGATTTTTCGGTTACTTCTGTTGATCGGTTTCTATCTTATCTTAGGCCACCTTGATATAGAATCACAACCGACGATGTGATTCTATTCTCATTATACTCTGCCTCGTTTTGTGGTTGATGTACCCAAACCAAACCAGCAATGGTCATCAGATGGCAACAATTTATTTCACAAGCATCCATCCAACCATCGTTGTGAGTGATATACACTAAAAAATCGTTATTTTAAAAGTAGTTTGCAATATTGCTGAACCGCATGAAACTAAGCAGTGCTTTTGAGCTGTAGGGTGAACCAATGATTATTTCTCCAATTCTCATTGTAATCCAAAACAAAGCAAAGTAGAAATCATTCACAAATTTTTACAAATTCTTCTTAATAAATTATGGACCTCCTTTTTAAAAATTAATTATTTTTTTTAGATCACCAATAAAAAAAAATAGAGAAGCCACCTGAGCTGCAAGTAACCCACCACCAAATAACATCATATCTCCATAAGCCGTAAAATTAGCAGAAGTAATCATGGATCGCAATTTAAACAATCCAGCAATGCACAGGGATTATGGGGCAACGTCATCGTCTAGCACTTCGGCCATTACAAGCATACCCGACGTCAACTTTTCCGGCTTTAGTCCAACAGAGTTCATGTCTCTGAGCGAAAATATCGCATCCAATATCAGTTCTGTGAACTCAAGTTCAAAACAGCTGGATAAAGCCCTAAAATTAATTGGAACGGCACGGGACACTCAAGCATCCCGTGATAAAGTTCATCACATTCAATCCCAGACAAACATACAAATTCAGACGACAAGTAAAGATCTACAGCGTCTGACAGCCGTAGTTAGTTGTGCTGATAAACAGCAGAAGCTCAAACTGCAAAGATTGACCAGCGAGTTTGGCCAGGTGGTGGAAAAATACTCCGAGAGTCAGAAAAAGATAGCAGCTGCCATGAAGCAGACAGTTCTGCAATCGGTAAATGCCCAACAGCAAGATGAAGAATCGGCGAACATGAACGACGACCGCGAGGACCAAAGTCAACTGCAGAAGCAAGCCGCTGAAAAACTGCAATTTGAACAAAATATGCTGTTGGATCAGGAGCAAAGAATTAAAGAGATAGAGGCTGATGTGTTGGATGTCAATGCAATATTTCGAGTATTAAGTAGCTTAGCGCAAGAACAAAAGCAACAAGTTGGTAAGTTTAAACAAAAGTCTTTACATTTATTAAGTTCAGAATAATTCATAAAAAAACATCCTTGTAGATGTTGTGGAAAACAGTATTGATATGACCCATGCTGCGGTAACTGACGCCGCTGACGAACTAAGGAAAGCCGCTGAATATCGAGCACGTTATCGTCGAAAAATTTTAATACTACTAGCGATTGCTGTGATAATAGGTTTAATTGTGACTGGAATTATTGTAGGAAACTTAAACAGTTAAATTAATATGAAACAAAAAATATAAATAAATCAGCAAATGTTTTACTTTCTTAATTATTATTATTAAACAAACAAAAAAGATTTTAAAACAAAAAACATTATTACACACATTCTTAGTAAGTCTTTATACATATAACATGCATATATATATATTATAACTCTAATTAATTGTTCATTATATTATTATAAAAAAAAAACACTGAAAGAAAATGTTTTCATCTTTATTTTCATTTCTGTTAAAATTGTTGAATAATCTCTACACAAAGTTGTTTAAAAAAAATCTAAAAATGTGTCGTATGAAGAGGCGTTTGTTATTCGTTAATTAATTAATATTATTATTATTATTATTATCACTCAGTGTAAATCCTTTTTTTATTTAAACAAAATTTTAAATATTGTTAAAAGTGTGCCAAAAGTGCACACGTTCTTTTTTTTTTAATTAAATTTCAAGTTGAAACACTCAATTGCTGGGTAACTAAAAAAACGCCGTTTATTAATTTTAAAATGTTTTATTTATTTTGTTTGAAATACAGGGTGGCGCCAAAGTAATCGAAATGGGCAAAAGTGTAGTCAAATGTGAATGTTTTATAATTTTAGCAAATGGGGTTAAATGTCATTTTACTTGATATTAATCCTCTAGGTACCCCTAACTAATTGTCACTTATTATTTGACCCACTGACATTAATTTTGCTCCATCTTGTACAATCAAAAACTGCTTAAATGTATGTTTATTGTCGTTTTTATCTATTTTATTGAACAAACTATACATGGTGATTGTTGGTTTTACTGATATAGAGGTGGTAGATAATTCCCCTTTTTAGTTTATAGAGTATTCATTGTTTATGGTTACTACCTGAAATCACCCTGTATAGACAAACAAAATTTTTAATAATTTATAAAGCAAACAAAAAATGATCGCATATAACAGGAAAATAAATTTAAAACAAATTTTATTTTTTGTATACATAAAACAGCATTTTCATTAATTGGATACATAACATTGTTCATCTAGGACTCTAGCTAATCATATCGTTGGCTATTATGGACTATTAAATATTATTATAAATTTTAGGAATTTTGTTTTGTTTCATTCACCTACTAAGTTGTTAATTTAACTATTTTTTTTTGTTTTTTTTTTTGTTTTCACTTTTTAACTAATTCTTTTTATTCAAAGATGTTATGATCTGACCTGGGGTCGTAACTCTCCTACTTTACTCTTTTACAATAAAATCTGTTTTTATGGTTTATCAGGTGCAACGCAGAAAACATTAGTTGTGAGCAAATTTATGTGTTTTTTTAGACCTGCAATCGCTCTAAACTCGCTCAGAAGTAGATTTAGGATTTTTGCTGAGGAAAGCTGAGATAACGAATAAACCATAAAAGTAGCGTCATTGTCAAAATCGTGTGCTAGACGGAATAGTTGATTTAATTTTTGCAAAGCAAACAAAAAAAAATACAGTAGGCCGATTTCAGAAAGCGCTTTCATTCTTATAAGCGATTTTGGAACTGTCCTCACAACTTTTAGAGTTCCTGAATGAACACGAAAATTCACAATACATTAATTCTTATGGATTTTGCGAACTAAACAGCATTTGCACAAAGAAAAACGTGTATTATTATTTTTAGCATACAAAATCTGGACCCTGTCTTATCAAACTATAAAGTGACCTTTACACACGTCAGAGGACGTCAGTCATCTACACATATAACAGTCAGTCATCAGACAAAATCAAAAGGGTTTTGATTTTTGTTCTGTATATGCATACAGACATATTTTTACAAACACTATATTACAAATTGATTTCAAATGACTGAACGTGTAAAGGTCGCTTAAAAATTAATAAAAATGTAGCACGAGAAGAGAATCCATAACAATGCTTGAAAACAACGTCACTTAAACAGTTAGTCTATTATTTCAACCCGCCCCGAATTTTTTTTAATCTATTTAGGCGGCATCTAAGCTTAAAACATAATTTCAAATTGATAAAAACGACCTATGTTGAGTAGGATGTAGGACATACACTCCTTGCCAATATTGACCGTGGTTATTTTTATCATTGTTGTCTTTTAACTAAATACCTAGTTTCATAACTTTATTGCAGCAATTTAAGAAGCGCACTACAAGTAATGTGCATTAGCTACATATATATAGAGCCCAACTTTAATTCTTTCTTTCGAAGTTCTACACTTAAGGGTGAGAAGCCTTTTGATATTCTCTATGGGATCTCTTGTCTATGCCTTAACGGCTCACCAAATTAATTAATATAGATTTTTAATGGTACTACATACATCATAACTAAACTTTTTCATTTAAGATTATAATTATGAGCTATCTTTAAAATAATAAAACTTTTACTAACAAATAAAATTGTTTTTGAAAATTTGTATTTGTCAGTAAAGAAAACTTAAATACAAAATTATTTATATAGGTACATATTATATAAACAAATTCAATTCAAACAAAAATGGCATGTGATAAAACAAAGAAACAATAACATAGTTTCAAAAATATTAAGGTAGATATTTTATTTATTTCAAATAAAAAAATAAAAAAGGATTAAAAGGTAACATAATTAAACAAACCAAAAATAAAAACAAGAATAGACTAGCACAAGATAAATAAATAACATTACTCATGGGATTGGAGAAGATTTTTTTAGTTCTTTATGCGAAGTACAATGTTATGTATTTTAAAACTACCACAATTAAGAATAAAACAAAAAAAACGTTATAAAAATTGTGAATGTTTTTTTGTATGTTTACAATCGTTTAAATGAACGTCGTCTCGTCATTGACCTTATTCGATTTATATAGACCAGTCTCACTGCAGATTAAGTTATAGTAAGACGTGTTTATTGAAATAAAATTAACAACAATAAAAGTGAGACTTGATTAGTAATTGTAGGCAGTTTGTATAAAATCTGGATTTTAGTTTTATAAGCATTTGTAACAGACATTCCGCCAAAGTTATAATTTATCTTCAAAAGTGCTTTCAGAACATTATTTGCCCAATTTTTGTTCGGTTTTTGGCATTGTGTTCTAATAGGATAGTTAAAACCTATATTGGCTACAACTACTTTTGTTAGTAAAAAAAAGTAGGAAGTCCAAATAGGTACGTTGTTATAAGATTCTTTTACAATACCAACTGTTCCCTTAAAGAAATTTCTTATAAAAAAATATTCCTTGCCGTCAAGTAATGCAAATCAAATTTGATAACATTAAGTATAGCGGTGATTCAGATTTGGGCGTTGTTCAAAAATGTTTTTGAAGAATGTTATTATGATCGACGTCTCCAAAGTTCGCTCGATTCTTGACGAGTCGAAAATAAACTTGCACTTTGAGAATACAATCAAAACAGAAATAGTTTTTAAGACAGTTATAGTTTGTATGCTCATATTTCTTTTCAAATTTAATTGTAACTGTTCTCTGTTAATTAATTTAGTGATTGTATACGTTCCTTATTGACCTTGACCGCAACAAATTGTAAATAAAAAATTCTCTGCTAAAATATTTATCATGTAATTAATGAAATTAAACAACCTTCTAGTTGAACAATCATTTAATGAATGAATATATTTTTTCTACTATGATAATGATCTCGAATGCGTATTTTGCACTTGTACAGCCTTCCTTTTAATTTACTACTACCTATCTATCTTCCCCTGCTGCGAACACTATCAAGTAGATTCGAAGACTCGTGAAACTGCTGCGTTGCTGTCCATACATTTTGCGTGTCCCAGCCATCTCAACCACTGTGTTTTCAGATTTTTTGCCAAGGTCGGCTAATTTTCTCTTACACACTCCTTCGTCAAATACTGGATCAAAAATCTCTCAAAGCACCCAAGCGCATCTTCACATCCGTTCTTGGCAATATCGATGCATCAGGACCAAGATGATTAATGTTTTGTCCACTCAGAGGTCAACTCTTAAACGGCTTCTAAGACCAAAGAACAGCGGTTGGCAAGAGTAATTCTCCTTAGGATTTCTGTACTGATGACATTTTATAATTGTGTATCGATCTGGAATGTTTTTGAAATCGGTTTCTATCTTATCTTAGGCAACCTTAGGTTGGCAATGATGTAGAATCACAACTGGCGATGTGATTCTATTCTGATTATACTCTGCCTCGTTTTGTTGTTGATGTACCCGACCATACCATCCAACCATCGTTGTGAGTGATATAGACTAAAAAATCGTTATTTTAAAAGTAGTTTGCAATATTGCTGAACCGGATAAAATTAAGCTGTGCTTTTGAGCTGTAGGGTGAACTAATGAACGTTTCTCCAATTCTCATTGTAATACAAAACAAAGCAAAGTAGAAATCATTCACAAATTCTTACAAATTCTTCTTAATAAATTATGGACCTCCTTTTTAAAAATTAATAAATTTTTTTAGATCACCAATAAAAAAAAATAGAGAAGCCACCTGAGCTGCAAGTAACCCACCACCAAATAACATCATATCTCCATAAGCCGTAAAATTAGCAGAAGTAATCATGGATCGCAATTTAAACAATCCAGCAATGCACAGGGATTATGGGGCAACGTCATCGTCTAGCACTTCGGCCATTACAAGCATACCCGACGTCAACTTTTCCGGCTTTAGTCCAACAGAGTTCATGTCTCTGAGCGAAAATATCGCATCCAATATCAGTTCTGTGAACTCAAGTTCAAAACAATTAATAATTGGAACGGCACGGGACACTCAAGCATCCCGTGATAAAGTTCATCACATTCAATCCCAGACAAACATACAAATTCAGACGACAAGTAAAGATCTACAGCGTCTGACAGCCGTAGTTAGTTGTGCTGATAAACAGCAGAAGCTCAAACTGCAGAAGCAACAAGTTGGTAAGTTTAAACAAAAGTCTTTACATTTATTAAGTTCAGAATAATTCATAAAAAAACATCCTTGTAGATGTTGTGGAAATAGGTATTGATATGACCCATGCTGCGGTAACTGACGCCGCTGACGATGACGAACTAAGGAACGCCGCTGAATATCGAGCACGTTATCGTCGAAAAATTTTAATACTACTAGCGATTGCTGTGAAAATAGGTTTAATTGTGACTGGAATTATTGTAGGAAACTTAAAAAGTTAAATTAATATGAAACAAAAAATATAAATAAATCAGCAAATGTTTTAATTTCTTAATTATTATTATTAAACAAACAAAAAAGATTTTAAAACAAAAAACATTATTACACACATTCTTAGTAAGTATTTATACATATAACATGCATATATATATATTATAACTCTAATTAATTATTCATTATATTATTATTAAAAAAAAAACACTGAAAGAAAATGTTTTCATCTTTATTTTCATTTCTGTTAAAATTGTTGAATAATCTCTACACAAAGTTGTTTAAAAAAAATCTAAAAATGTGTCGTATGAAGAGGCGTTTGTTATTCGTTAATTAATTAATATTATTATTATTATTATTATCACTCAGTGTAAATCCTTTTTTTATTTAAACAAAATTTTAAATATTGTTAAAAGTGTGCCAAAAGTGCACACGTTCTTTTTTTTTTTAATTAAATTTCAAGTTGAAACACTCAATTGCTGGGTAACTAAAAAAACGCCGTTTATTAATTTTAAAATGTTTTATTTATTTTGTTTGAAATACAGGGTGGCGCCAAAGTAATAGAAATGGGCAAAAGTGTAGTCAAATGTGAATGTTTTATAATTTTAGCAAATGGGGTTAAATGTCATTTTACTTGATATTAATCCTCTAGGTCTAGATAGGTAGCCCTAACTAATTGTCACTTATTATTTGACCCACTGACATTAATTTTGCTCCATCTTGTACAATCAAAAACTGCTTAAATGTATGTTTATTGTCGTTTTTATCTATTTTATTGAACAAACTATACATGGTGATTGTTGGTTTTACTGATATAGAGGTGGTAGATTATTCCCCTTTTCAGTTTATAGAGTATTCATTGTTTATGGTTACTACCTGAAATCACCCTGTATAGACAAACAAAATTTTAAATAATTTATAAAGCAAACAAAAAATTATCGCATATAACAGGAAAATAAATTTAAAACAAATTTTATTTTTTGTATACATAAAACAGCATTTTCATTAATTGGATACATAACATTGTTCATCTAGGACTCTAGCTAATCATATCGTTGGCTATTATGGACTATTAATTATTATTATAAATTTTAGGAATTTTGTTTTGTTTCATTCACCTACTAAGTTGTTAATTTAACTATTTTTATTGTTTTTTTTTTTTTGTTTTCACTTTTTAACTAATTCTTTTTATTCGAAGATGTTATGATCTGACCTGGGGTCGTAACTCTCCTACTTTACTCTTTTACAATAAAATCTGTTTTTATGGTTTATCAGGTGCAACGCAGAAAACATTAGTTGTTTTCTGAAGTTGCCCAAAAACATTTTTTTTTTTGAATTTAAATTCGCCCTGGTGAGCAAATTTATGTGTTTTTTTAGACCTGCAATCGCTCTAAACTCGCTCAGAAGTAGATTTAGGATTTTTGCTGAGGAAAGCTGAGATAACGAATAAACCATAAAAGTAGCGTCATTGTCAAAATCGTGTTCTAGACGGAATAGTTGATTTAATTTTTGCAATGCAAACAAAAAAAAAATACAGTAGGCCGATTTCAGAAAGCGCTTTCATTCTTATAAGCGATTTTGGAACTGTCCTCACAACTTTTAGAGTTCCTGAATGAACACGAAAATTCACAATACATTAATTCTTATGGATTTTGCGAACTAAACAGCATTTGCACAAAGAAAAACGTGTATTATTATTTTTAGCATACAAAATCTGGACCCTGTCTTATCAAACTATAAAGTGACCTTTACACACGTCAGAGGACGTCAGTCATCTACACATATAACAGTCAGTCATCAGACAAAATCAAAAGGGTTTTGATTTTTGTTCTGTATATGCATACAGACATATTTTTACAAACACTATATTACAAATTGATTTCAAATGACTGAACGTGTAAAGGTCGCTTAAAAATTAATAAAAATGTAGCACGAGAAGAGAATCCATAACAATGCTTGAAAACAACGTCACTTAAACAGTTAATCTATTATTTCAACCCGCCCCGAATTTTTTTTAATCTATTTAGGCGGCATCTAAGCTTAAAACATAATTTCAAATTGATAAAAACGACCTATGTTGAGTAGGATGTAGGACATACACTCCTTGCCAATATTGACCGTGGTTATTTTTATCATTGTTGTCTTTTAACTAAATACCTAGTTTCATAACTTTATTGCAGCAATTTAAGAAGCGCACTACAAGTAATGTGCATTAGCTACATATATATAGAGCCCAACTTTAATTCTTTCTTTCGAAGTTCTACACTTAAGGGTGAGAAGCCTTTTGATATTCTCTATGGGATCTCTTGTCTATGCCTTAACGGCTCACCAAATTAATTAATATAGATTTTTAATGGTACTACATACATCATAACTAAACTTTTTCATTTAAGATTATAATTATGAGCTATCTTTAAAATAATAAAACTTTTACTAACAAATAAAATTGTTTTTGAAAATTTGTATTTGTCAGTAAAGAAAACTTAAATACAAAATTATTTATATAGGTACATATTATATAAACAAATTCAATTCAAACAAAAATGGCATGTGATAAAACAAAGAAACAATAACATAGTTTCAAAAATATTAAGGTAGATATTTTATTTATTTCAAATAAAAAAATAAAAAAGGATTAAAAGGTTACATAATTAAACAAACCAAAAATAAAAAAGAATAGACTAGCACTAGATAAATAAATAACATTACTATTGGGATTTTATATATATATTGAAACACCAGTTAGAAAACGTTATAATTTATTTGGAAGTTCAATTAGGAATGAAATATAAAATCAGTTTATATTTATAAAACAAAATCAAACAGCGTCTATGATATAAATCAACTAAGTAAGATAGTAACAAGTAGGTAATATAATATTTCAACACACCCACTTATCAAAATATTCAAATAAAAGACAATTTTAATTTTTAATATTCATGCCCATCTTCTTAACGCAAAGTTTGTGCTTGTTACTAGGAACTGCCTTTGTAAGGTTATCAGCAGTCATTTCTTCGGTTTGATATATAACGTACAGCAACAGTTTGATCGTTAATTCGGTCACGAATATGATGATGGCGAACTTCAATGTGTTTAGATCTTGACCTAAAACAATTTGTTTCAGCTAGTTTGATTGCACTCTGATTGTCACACGCAATTATTATTTGCTGTTTCTTGAACGATAAATCAATTTCAGCTCCAAACTGTTTAAGCCAAGTTGCTTCTTGAACAGCTGCTGACAACGCCATATACTCTGCTTCAGTGCTAGAAAGCGCAACGGTTGGTTGCCTTTTACTTCCCCAAGATATCGCACCACCACATAATTTAAATACAAAACCAGTGCATGATCGACGTTTGTCTATGTTTGAAGCCCAGTCAGCATCCGAAAAACCGTTGAGACTTTCAGAACCTTCAAAATGTAATTTTAAATCTATAGTTCCTTTTAAGTACCTGAAAATCCGCTTCACTGCAGTCCAATGTGCCTGTCCGTGTTTTGAGTTAAAACGGCTCACATCATTTACTGCAAATGCAATGTCTGGCCTTGATCCTTGTACTAGATACAACAGACTTCCAACAACTTCCTGGTAAGGTACTTTTCCTGTTTCATCTTCAACACACATTTGTATGGATAATTTTTGATTGGGATCGCTTGGTGTTCCAACTGGCTTACAGTCAGACATTCCAAACCGTTTCAAAATTTCGGATATATATTTTGATTGATCCAACCAAATGCCATTTGTATGTTCGTCAAAAGTGATATTCAGTCCAATGCAACTTTTGGCTTTTCCTAAATCCTTCATTTTAAAAGAACTGCACAATGACTTCTTCAAATCATCTCGAAGTTTTTCATCACGCCAGAAAATTAAAAGGTCATCTTCATAAATTCCCACTATGAGTTTTCCATTTGGATTAAAATAAACGCATGGGTCTAATTTAGATTGAACAAGTCCGAATGATTTCAATGCTGTATCTAATTTTATGTTCCACTGCCGACTGCTTTGTTTTAAACCATAAATAGATTTGTTTAATTTACATACCCGGTTTGTACCATCACTGTACCCTTTCGGTTGCTCCATGTAAATCTCCTCCGACAAATCTCCTTGCAAAAAAGCTGTGACAGCATCCATTTGTTCAATTTTCATTCCACTTTTAGCAGCCCATGCAATTAAGAAACGAACAGGGGGTCGATTCCCGATCTGTGAAAATGTGAAATGATAAACTCTTTCACGCCTTAGCGTTAAATTCGATTCCCGATTTGTGAAAACAAACTTCAAAACTTTTCATAATGATAAATACCTTATCACAGTAAAATCGTTCTGTGAAGAGCAGTGAAAACGCGCTGACAGATCTTACACTGAGAGACAAAAAGGCAAATTAAAATTTAATAGATTAAATTTGATTTCCGTTTTATAATGGTACCTTAGCTCGAGTAAATTTGATTTAATTATGCTTCGTTCTCAATTTTTTTTCCCAAACTTTGATTTTAAAATATTCGTATTCGAAGCAATTTTTTTTTAAATAGGCTTAAATCAAAGTGGTTTTCTCTGATTGAACGTTGTTTTTTGCTCTGGGTGTATCATTTAGTACTTTTTAGTACACACATTGACAGCTGTTTATCATAATAAGTTCGAGAATCGCATTATGCGAGTTCATGAAGTGATAAAATGAAAAATTGCTGTGAAAAGTAAAATGATAATTTTTTTATCACTTCACAGCTTCACAGATCGGGAATTGACCCCCAGATGTATAACGAACAACTGGAGAGTATGTTTCGTTATAGTCTATGCCCATTATTTGAGAAAAACCTTTTGCCACCAATCTTGCTTTGTGACACGCAACATTGCCATCTTTGTCTTGCTTGATTTTAAACACCCACTTCGACTTTACTGCCTTTCTTCCAGGTGGCAAGTCCACAAGTGTCCAAGTTTTGTTTTCTTTTAAAGATTGCAGCTCGTTTTTAATAGCAATTTCCCAATTTTATCACTTGCCATTGCTTCTTCTATGGTAACTGGATCCAAGT
The DNA here is from genome assembly GCA_951217065.1 of Baccha elongata. Lineage (NCBI taxonomy): Eukaryota > Metazoa > Arthropoda > Insecta > Diptera > Syrphidae > Baccha > Baccha elongata. The sequence continues at coordinate 48,099,495 of OX578274.1, forward strand.
TCATTTCACTCGCAAAGGATGAGTAAGACACAAAATCTTGAAAATTCCGAGGGACTGGGATTCTTTTCGATCTTCTTAGCTGTTCTGTCGGAGCTTCCAAAGCGTCAACAAATCCGTCCTCTTTAGATTCAGCAGTAAGCATTTCTTCATCTACATCAGTTGAAGATTCTTGGCCGTCTATATCTTTTTCCTCACAAGTAATTACATACATATAACCTATTGGGATTTTATATATATATATTGAAACACCAGTTAGAAAACGTTATAATTTATTTGGAAGTTCAATTAGGAATGAAATATAAAATCAGTTTTTTTTTTTTTTTTTTTTTTTTAGAAATGTGACCTTTCTTTCCACATTCATAGCACTTAATGTTTCCTTTCGAAGACAGTCCTTTAAAAGGTTTCTTTTTAGCCCCAAAAAACGCATTTTCAGTCTTGATTTTGCTATAGTCACAGTCCAACAATTTAGCTTTGATCGCCTCGCCAGTAATAGAAGTACCACTGCTTTCAACTCCCATGATGAACGGTTTGAAATCATCAGTAAGGCCAGCCAGCATTATAGCACCTAACCATTCAGGTGAAATCGGAAATTGTATACTTGCCAACTTATTTGCTGTGCCAAAGATTTGATTCACATAATCTGTGATAAGTTTTCGCAAAAGAGAAATCTTCCTTGTCAGACCATTATCTTCATAAAGGCTCTGTAGCTTCTTCCAAATCGTAGATGCGGTCGTCTCATTTTGTATATGAACATAAAGAGATTCATCAACAGAAAGAACAATTTTAGCCTTAGCTTTTCGAAGCTTTCCAGCATCAGCTTCCGTAACTGGATCTGTTATAGTCCCTTCCAAATCGTGGTATTCCAATATATTTTGCATTGCAAATTTCCATGTATGAAAGTTGTCACCACCGCGCAATTTCTCAATTGATTCTTGATTTGACATTTTTTTCAATAATTTCCAACTAATAGCAACTAATGCCTTTTCTTTAATTATTTTTTACGAAGAGCAACGAATGCCTTTTAATTTAATTAAGAAAAATTCACAACAAATGCGAAAGCCAAAACAAAAAACTTATGTCTCCTGGGCCCATAACCTATTGGGATTTTATATATATATTGAAACACCAGTTAGAAAACGTTATAATTTATTTGGAAGTTCAATTAGGAATGAAATATAAAATCAGTTTATATTTATAAAACAAAATCAAACAGCGTCTATGATATAAATCAACTAAGTAAGATAGTAACAAGTAGGTAATATAATATTTCAACAATTACTCATGTGGGATTGGAGAAGATTTTTTTTAGTTCTTTATGCGAAGTACAATGTTATGTATTTTAAAAGAAAACTACCACAATTAAGAATAAAGCAAAAAAACGTTATAAAAATTGTGAATGTTTTTTTGTATGATTACATACTGAAGTTAGGTTGCGTACCTTGCTCTCCATTTGCAAATTACACTGAGAAAGTGAAAATTGTTTGAATTAACAACAACCACTAGCCTTTGTAGACGAACACTAATTTTGAGCAGTAATTGTAGATATTTCTCGCGGCCAAGCCAATCATCAGACTTCTTAGTAGTCATGGTATGTATATTATAAGCTCATGTTTATTCCAAAAACACTTTAGTAGACTTTGCTATAGTTGGAATCGAAACAACTCAGGCGCATTTCCAAGCTATTAAGAATCGTATTATATAAATGTGAATATGGATATGAACATTCTTCATTTTCTTACCGCATATCATTTTAAGAAATTAGTACAACTGTTACGCAATCACACGGGTGGATATACATGTCTCTGCACGCAGAACTGCAAAAAACTAAAGGAGAAAGACGAAACGTAATGGAAAACTTTGCATATAAACTAGGTATATATAGAGAGAGAAGACGAAAGTGCAGAGATCTTCATACATAAATTATCGGTAAAGATTAGTAATTTACTAATGTCTTTTTAATGTAGCACCAAGCCATTTTAAATACTTTTTGGAATATTGAGTTTGAAACTTGAATATTTTCGTGAAATAAATACGTAAAAGGAAATAAACATATTTATGAACTACAATAATATATTTTCAATCAAAATTAATTGACAAAGTGTATTATAACTACTTTATGAAAACAAAATGCGAAAGAATTTTTTCTACAACATTTTGGTGCGTTCCGGCTTTAATCATTTTGACAGCAACTTGTTATAGGAAATCAATTCAGAAGGTATCTGTGTACTCTTTTCGTCTCTAGGGTTTAAGATGTACATCTGTCTCTTTTTAGTTTTCTGCAGTTCTGCAGGTGCAGAGACATGTAAATCCAACATAAGAAAAACAGGAAAGACAAAATTAATGGGGAGTACTGGTGCAGGTCGATTATCAATTTGCAATCGTTTAGACTTGTTTAAAAGCGTTGAGTTTTTCCAGTTGTTTCACAAATTTTGAAAACTTACATATTACGATAAATGTTGACGAATATGACAGCAAAAATTCACGGATAAGAAATTGAGAAACAAAATATTAGGGAAAAAGGGTACAGTTAGATTTTCTATCGGCCCATAAATGAAACCTCATTTTCAGAAAAATATTTACAACGGCAACACTGAAAATTATTGACATTTTGCATGAAATGTGTCAAACGTTATCAAGACGCTCCTGTCATTTGGAATAAAAACAAACGTGCTATATTTTATGTTTTCTATTACCAACACTTTAAAATTTTAAAATATGGCACAAGGTAAATTCAAAAAGGCTAAAGTTCCAGCAGCTATTCAAAAAAAGCAGAAACAGAAAAATTCACCAGCATTTACTAGGCGATCAAGTAAGTTAAAGTTATAGAGACTCCTTACAATTTTTTCAGTCTAACCATTTCTTTTGAAGATGCTCCAATTCAACCAAAGAAAAATAAATTCAACGAAAACCAGAAAATCAAACAAGTTATTACAAAGAATGTTAACAAATCAGCGGAAAATGAGCTTAGGGGACGAGCCAAAGAAGGAAATATCAACTTGAGCAAAGCACAAGAAGCAGTAGCAAAGCATCATAAAACTCTTGCAAGCACAAGTAGTGCTGCACCAAGTGAGGCGTAGTAAAATAAAAATGGACCATTCAAAGTAGAATAATATAACATTTATATTAGGATATTTAATTGGATTTCTCTGTCAAGAAAATTAAATTTTTAGTTCAGCAGCAACTATTGCAATAAATCTTATGACAAAACCTCCATCAATTTATTAATCGGACAATTATTATTTTTGTCGAGTTGACGACATCTATGAGCCCCGTCGATGAAATTAAACAAGCACTAGGCTATACGAATATCGGGTCTATATTTTATGGTCAAATATGAATGGGATGAACGGTATACATGAGGTAGTGAATTGATTTTCACTTCAATTAGCACTACAAAACGCACTCGAGAAGCCAAAGAAATAATGCATTACATTATTTCGAGATCAAACTTGATTCTTGATCGATCTCGCAATTATTCCACTCGTGCCAAGGTTGTTGTTTATTTTTTTTATTTTTAAAAAAATTTTAACGTGATTTCATTCTCTATTTGCCGCATCACATCTATGATACAAATCCATGTAAAAATAAAAGAAGAAAATAATATATGTGTTCAGTAAGCCAATTCCAGAAAGCGATCCACTGCCGTTTAAGTAACGGATTTGATAATCTCTATGCTATTCTTAATAGGAATATTTAAATTCAGTGCTCTAATAAGTACCACCTGAAGAACCTTTTGGTGTTTCCAACGCAAAGATTTTATTACTCTGCGTATTTTGTTTCTTTCTCTGTGTTTTTCATATCTTCTAAATACAAAGTTTTGGGATCGTATCTGAGTTAAGGAGATACGCATAACTACTAAACTTTTTTTGATATATATTTATCCACTACTTACATTGACTACTGTCCCACATATATAACGGTAAGACAGTAACAAAAAACAGAACGTCAAGCGTTACGCACTCAAACTTCTTAAAATAATATCAGGTACCCTTGCGTATCTACGGCTGCGGGACAAACACCCAAGTATATAATTTTCACAATCCTCTCTACAGATATAAATCCCATTCATCCCTTTCATCTACTTACCATTCAGGTACATCTGTTCTCTCGTTAAGGCGGTTAAAGGCTCCTATTATGATTAGCGAATCGAACATTCGACTAAAAGCGAATGTTTTTGAAATCATTTATTTCGCTACTTAAATTGTTATTTTCACCTCAATAGAGAAAAGTGTGATGAAAGGAGGTGTTTCTCAATTGGAACGTCGAAACTCGCTTTTATAATATTTCTTCATCTTTCGCTTTTAGGCGAACATGCGAATCGCTAATCATAATGGGGGCCTAAAAGAATAAACGAACCTACAGTCATTAAACATTTAACATTCAAGCATTTCCCACATGAAAGAACCGTACCAGTTTCCTCGATAAAAAATACCCAGTGTGAACAGGTCATCACAACTCGTAATCCTCCGTCTCCTCCCGCAGAAAAAAAAATTACACGCGCATACGTGAATACGTGTGAACAGCAAAATGCAAAGTTGCAAGATTGTATTGTTTAGCCAAATTTGTCAGTCCCGTTTGAAATGCACGGGCATGCATACAGAGTTAAGACTTTGCAGTTTTGAAAGTTTGTAGGTGAAAGTGGGTGGAGCCTCCTGAGTTGATGTTCTATTTATTTATTATTCTATGCCAGTGTGTTAATCCAGTGCTTCATGCATCTACCAAATTTCAATCAAATCCCTTAAGTCGTTTAGTCGCTATTGCGACAAACAAACATAGGCCCTGATTATGAATATACGTTTCAAACGCTTGAAAAACCCTAGACGTCATAATATTAGAAAAGCTTTCTTATACTTTCGAAAACCCTACTTCTAATTTCGCCTAACTTTTGCCTTTTGAGGTGAACATAAAAAGTGGAGTCGCGAATTGGTTTCAAAAACGTTCGTACTAACGTATTACGTTACGTTGGAACTGCTAAAATCATCGTCCATAAATTGCACAGCACCAGCAAATTTGACAGCAGTAAAGTAACTCGTTGGTTTTTGTTTCATCTTGTCATAACAAAAAATGGTTACATACAAAAGTTGTTGGTTTTGATAAAAGTAATTTTTCTGATTATTAAATTGCAATGGAAAAATATCTTTCAGAGACTTTAAATAATCACTTGAAAATTATTAACAAAGTACTCAAATAATGTATGTGGATGGACATAAATATTGGCTAGCGTACAAAACAGGCGCTGTAAGGTGAGTTTTATATTTTCCATTGTTTTGCCATTTCATTTTAGTGGATGAAAAATGGCAAGCGAAGCGCAAAGTCCTCATTATTAACAAACTTTGTTATTTAGTTACTATCGCTGCCATCGTCACAAAAGCACCAAATGTCCAGGTCGTTTAACAAATGAAAATGGCAAAACCAAAATCATTGTCGAGCATGATCATGCACCTGCACCAAATCAGTTGTTAGTCGATGCTTTCCGCAAAGTACTAACCCAACGGGCCACAGACGAAACGACTGACTTGAATGTGATTTACTGTGATGAAGCAACAAATCGCCATGCAGATGCAGCTTTGCTCTATCCCTTTACCTCTGCTGAGAGTGCTATGCGGAAAGCACGTCGCAAACAACTGCCTAAGGAGTCAGCTACTAAAGTGGCGGATATAGTAAGCATTCTTGATGGAGGCAAAGATTTCCTTCAAATTAACAGTGGTTCGCAGAAAGAGCGCATTTACCAGAAGACAATTAGCTTACCTGATGCAACATGCATGATATTTATGCATCGCAAAACCTTTGAGCTACTACCTCGAATCGACGAAATCCACATGGACGGATCTTTTGAGTTTGTTTGTCCCAATCAACCGGACTATTACCTCCTTACATTTCATGCTGTCAATGGACATTTGGTAACAGTTATGATGCATTTAAAAATCATTTTCTAAATTGTATCATCCTTCTTTGCAGACCGCTCCCATAATTTATTGTATGGTAACGGCGAAAACTAAGTCGGCTTACTCGGCGATTTTTGCTTATATCCGACAAGAACTTGAAGTTACTCCGAATATCATTGTTTCCGATTTTGATAATGTTGTCCAATCAGAGTTAGCATTCACTTTCCCCGAGGCAATTATTAAAGGTTCTTGGTATCAGTACACCGATTCGGTGCTCAACAAAATGAAGCAGCTTGGGCTGCAACGTGAAACTGCCAAAGGAATGGGAGCCAGTGCCTTACGGATGTTACTTGTGCTGCCCTTACTTCCTCCGGAATATATGGTGCCCGGGTTAGAAGCACTTCGAAAATGGATGCGGGAAAAGAGTATTTTCTCATGTGGCCTTTCTAAACTTTGCGACTATATTGAAAATACGTGGCTTCGTGCTGTCGGAACAGAGAAGATGTCTATATTCGGAACAAACCGCATCGCCTCCAATCACATAAAGGTCTTTAATAAAGATTTAACCGACAGAATAGGACAAAATCCTGTTATTTGGACAATCTTGGATTCTATCCGCCAATTAGCGACAAAACTGTACGTGAATATTAAACGAAAGCATGGCAAAACTACGAAGCCAAAGAATTTAACTCCAGCCATCAGACAGAAACGAAATGAAATGGTCGCTGAAAAAATCGTTGAAAGTGCCACACAACTTTGGATAAAGACTCCAGTTCATCTGAGAAACCCTTTGCAGTTTTTGCAACTCAGCAGTCATTGCATTACCGATTCTATGTACTTAGCGAATCTATCGAACATCAAAGACCGAAACTATACAATGGCAACTTATCCGAAGACGGGTAGCGTTTCAAAAGCCACAGTTCCTTCATCGCCTGGTCTAAAAACATGGGCAATGATAAACTCTTGCACTCTACAGCTTGCCAATTCTAGTTCTGAAAAGATTGTTACAAACTCGCAGCCAGAATCAAGCTCACCTGCCTCGGAATTCATTCCCACAGCTCATATACCACAAGATTCATATAATTGTGGTGATATTGTAATTAGCGATGATGGGGCTGGAAATATATATCCCAGTTGTTTTGCTCAGTGTTCAAGTATGAAAAGCTGTCCGGGAGATGTAAGCAATAATGAACCCGTCTTGCAACAACAGCCATCTAGTCAATCAGCAACGGGATCATCCACAAAATGTACTGATAAAGAAATGCCACCTTCACAGGTTAGACTAAAGGCAGGAGATCTCTCAACTCCACCGCCATTAGTGTTTTTACCGCACGTCAAAAAACTAAATAACAAAAGACTTCTACCCATACTCTCCGAGCCTCCGCCTTTGGTACTGATTAGTTCCAAACGAAAAAAAATATAAGATTACAATATTAGTTTTAATTTGTTTGTAGATCTTGTAAATATATTATGATTAATAAATACCCTTTTACCAACGTCGAATTCTATGTAATGGCATTTTATTTTATTAAATTTTACATTAATGTAAAATAATAAAGAAATCTGTTATAAACTTTTTTCTATACTTACATGAAAAATTGACATGAGACGTGTTTTGTTTATTGATTTGTTTCACGGAAACATCTTTTCTTCTTCCAAACAAAAGCCTGTTGACCTTAACATAAAAAAATATGAAAACTTTCGAACTGTTTTAAAAAGCTTCGTCTGCGTTTAACGAAATTAAATTTGAACTACCTAAACTTAAAACAACTACAGATCTGCACAATAAATTTGTTCGAATCTTTTTTTACTTGAAGAATCTATTGTAGATATTTAATGATAGACTACTGCAAACACCTACTAAGGTAGCTTCTAAGATCCTACCGGCTGGCAACTCGGATGATCAGGTCCTTATAGTGATAATTTGTTTCTTGGAGTGAATATTTTGTTACGCAATTACTTTATAAGATCAAACAGCACCAAAGTAATAAAAAGCTACACAATTCTTTATTGACATTAAAGGTTTCATTGTAGTTGATTCCGACCTTAACAGAACTGCTATTGTTATCCTGCGTCATTCTGCACAGCTGAAAGAGTTTGCTTAGTTCTGTAGAACTCATCACTAGAAATGTTGTCAGCGTCTTGACTCTGATGAAGATGTGAGTTTTGTCAGTGTCTGTCGTGATACGGGTATTTGCTTGACGGTAGATTTCCTCTGTGTAAAATTAGGCTGAACCCATCCTCGGTTGGCATGCCATTAGCTCTATTGTTTAGTGTTTCAGTTGTTTAATTGTTGTCTTCTTGCGCATTTTTAACAAATAGATGTGCGCCAACAAATCACAGTCACTTTGTCGGAGGCGGAAGAGTTTTTTGGTTCAAATTACTCGCTCCTCAAAAATTGCAACTTACAAAAACAGCTGTTATCGTACTCAGCCTGATTCTTTTTCTGGTTGAATTTCCATTTCAAAGTAATTTATTTAAGATTTTTTTTCAAGCTTAATATTTAATATTTGTGTTAAATCAATTTTCTTCTTTTAAAATGTTGTTTTGTATTATTGGGTTACAAGTTACCTCTTCTACTATAATCATCTTGGTCTGTTCTGAAAATGCTCTGTTCGTCTGACAAAAATACAAAACTATTAAGCAAAAATTGCATTTTGGGAAAAATTTGTTTCAACGTAGTTGACTAACTAAATGAGAAAATAGTGCCACACCTGTTGCATTCAAAAGGCAATGTGCCTTACAGACACATAAAAGAAATTAAAATAATAAAAACAACTACATACATATTGCTAGCTATTAATTTTTACTTTTGTTTTTAGTGGAGCAACTGAATGAAATTCAAATAATAATCATCTTAGCCTATACTCCGATGTGTTTTGACTGAGTGTGCACGGTAGACATCATCAGTTAGGCCGTCCACAATCTCCTTACACAAATATTTTATTTTTATCGATGGAAGTGACCATATAAAACGCATGTGCGCGCCCGCCATCTATTGGGGTCTTCCAACACTGCGTACACCATCAGGATTGGACTCGAAGACTCGTCGGGCTTGTGCGTTGTTATTCATACGCTCAACGTGACCCAGCCATCTCAGCCGCTGTATTTTCAGCTTCTTGACTAGGTTAATGTCGCTGTTTAGCCCGTATAGCTCGTCATTAAATCTTCTTCTCCATACTACTTCGATACACACAGGACCAAAAATCACTCGATGAATCTTTCTCTGAAAGCACCCAAGTAACTTCTCATCAGAGTCTTTTAACGCCCATGCTTCCGCCCCATTCAACAGGACTATCATCATCAAAGTCTTTTATAACGTCTCCTTGGTTCTATGAGAGAGGGCCTTACTACTTAAATGCCTTCTCAGCCCGAAGAAACAGCGATTGGCAAGAGTAATTTTTCGTTTGATTTCTGCACTGATGTTGTTTTGCATTGTTATATTCGATCACAGGTAGACAAATTCCTTGACTACTTCTATATCTATCTATCGTAATGTTTTGCCAGAGTCGACGATGTTGAGATTCCTTTCTCGTTAATAGCATATATTTAGTTTTGTCTTCATTAACAGCTAATCCCATCTTTGCCGCCTCCTATTCAATACTGGCAAATGCACCAGTCACAGCTCGCTTATTTCGGCCTATGTCATTTTTGATTTTTGATAAATTGTACCAGAGTGTTGTTGACTTGCGATTTTCGTACAACTGCTTCAAAGACGATGTTAAATAGGTTGCATGATAGCGCGTCGCCTTGTCTTAGACCTTTCTCAACATCAAACGGAACGGTTCGGTGGTGTTCTTACCGACTTTGCGGACGAGTTTGGCAGTGATGCCGAGATGCGACATGCGACTTGCAACTTTAAAATCGATAGAGGTGGTGTGTATCGATCTGGAATTCCTGGGTTTTTTCCAAAATATGTCGGGGAGCGTGAACATTTGATCTACGGTAGACTTGCCTGACCTAAATCCACAATCATAGGGGCCAATTAGTTCGTTTACGAGGGGTTTTAAGCGATCACACAGGATAGCCGACAAGATTTTCTAAGCGACGTTTTGGAGGCTAATTCCTCTGTAGTTGGTGCTTTCAGAGCGGATCCTATTTTGTGGATTGAGCACACTAAGCCAAGGTTCCATTCATGGGGCATACTTTCTTCCGACCATATTTTACAGATAAGTTAGTGCATCTCCTGCTGCTTTCAACAATTCAAGACCAGCAGCATTATTTGATTTAAGTTTGGCAATTGCTAGCCGCACTCCATTCAGATCAGGTGAACTAAAATTTTCTCCATCATCGTCCAAATTGAATGGAAATAGTCGCCTTTCAGTGGAATTTTGGCTATTTTCTCCTCTTATCAGTTCCTAAATAAATACATATATTTTTTTTTATATTATCTCTATTTTGTGTCACAAGAATATTTATGTGTTAAAAAATAAAACGAAAATTTCGTTTCCTATAATAAGCTTACCTCGACTTACTTACCCTTTGATATATGCTACGAATTGTAGTCTATCAAATTAAGGTTAGGAGAAAATGGAGGCGGAACAAAACAACATACTTAAAGGCGCTTAGAAAAATGTTGAAAGCTCCAAATGCGTTTGAAAAAACAAAACAAACATAACATCTCGACCTGTGTCGTCAGTGGTCATAAGCGGTGGAATGCGTTGTGCATACGACTTCGAAGACTGAGTAAAATCTGAAGGCGTGGGTTCGAGGTGCATGTGAAAAAGTTTTTCACAATAAAATTGGATTAAAGGTCAATACCACTAAAAGGAGACTGATGAAAGGAATTGGCAATCCTTGAAATAGCTATATCTTCAGCCAAAGATAGAAAGAAACGAATAATAATATTCGTAAACGAGTAAATAAAATTTTAAAATTGGTGGTAGCGCCTTTAAGTTGTTGTTGTTGTTCAAACACATTCAACCTCGACCATGTTGAACTAAAAACCCTCGATAATAAAAAAGAAAAGGAATTCTATAATATATTAATATTATATTTTTATTTATTTGTTTTTAATTTAAATTCAAAAGTTTTTTAATTCTTTTGAAATATACAAGATTTTGATTTATTCAAATACTATGCCACTAAAACTAAATATTTACTTGTAAATTAATTTTTATAATAATTTTTTTTTGTGTTAATTGAATTTTATTAATTTTAAAAATTAAATTTTCTTCTGTTGGTTGGATTGATGTTGATTATGGTCTTATACATAGAAATTTTGTATTGTAAAAAAACGTATCTTTTTCTTTAAGTGATTTTATTTTTTTATTTTTATGCATAGCTTAATTATATTTTTTCAACAAAATGCATATTAGGTTGTTTTTTTTTGGCATCTGTGTAATTAGAAATACTGTTATATTTATTATAATGTTTTATAATTAAGTTTGTTGTTGTGTTTTACATAAACACTATGGTCGTATTATTTCAGTTATTGTTCTGTTCAGTAGGTTGTTTACAAAAATAATTTTATAAAATTACATATAAAACAAATTTAGATGTGTGGTGTAGTGGATAGAATAAATACAGAATTTATGCCTGAGTTTTTATTATTTCATTGTTTATTATTTCCAATAGCTATGTATATATTTATATTATTCGGGAGTCTGAAAATAAATGTTAATATATATATATATATATATATATATATATAGGTTTATTTGTATTCAGAAAATAAAAACCTTCCAATCTAATAGCTTACTCAAACTAAAAGTTATACGAGAAAGCTAAAACCGCAGAAAACTTGTAAACTTAAACGTTCCATGCACACAATAAAAGTGTGTTTGTTTAAATATACTGTGTGCATGGATTAGTAGCTGCGCCAATTTTGTTTTTAGTGATGGTGTTGCATGTGTGGTTTCCAAATTTCGGTTGTTTTAACATGTTTTAAAATCTTGAATTGATGCTAGTACGTGCTAGCTACGTAATACATTGCTTGAAAAACTCAACCGCCCGATTCTTTCAAATTCAGTAAAACTCGTTTTAAGCTAAAACAACTACATATTGATATGAAGTCAAAATTTGATTTTCATATAAATAAACTGTGTTCAAAACTATCTCAAAAGAATTGTTTCGTTTCAAGGATAAGAAAAACTAAAACAAAGAGCTGTGCCTTAACGATATATAACTCATTTCAATTATTGTTCGTCCATCATATAGATGTGTACCATTCAAACCCAAAATCAATTGCAATTACTACAAAATCAAGCTATGAGAGTTTTTATAAAGTGTGGTCGGTTAACTCCTAGAGTAGATATGCTACAGTCCCTAAAATGGTTAAATGTTACTCAGCAACTAAAATTAAATGTTTTAATTATGATTTTTGATATAAAACTACATTTAACCCCTGTTTATTTAGAGAACTGTAGTCAAATTCAGAACAACATGTTGTACAAAGGCCTGCAACTATTTAATCTTCTCCCCAGTGATGTTAAAAACTTGACAAATTTAAATATTATAAAATCACCTTTAATACTATTTGTATAATAGTTTATTATAATGATGTTATTGTAATTTATTTTAAAAGTTTCATTGAAACTAATAAATTCAATTAAAAAAACAACAACATTTTTGGATAATTTGCTTAGATTTTCAATAGCTATAACGGGCCCCTTAACCAATCGATTTCTGCATAAAACAAAGGAAATAAAAGAAAAAGAAACAAAAATTGTTCAAATTCACTTAATATTTTTATTTTGATTTATATGAAAAAGAACATAAACAAAGATGCTAACATTATTTGGTTCTATTATTCTTTCTACATTTTGTATTTCATAAGAAAGAAATGAAAAACAAAATGTAATAAATTTAATACATGTATGTATGTGTAATATAAGAAAATAATTATAAGCATATTATGCTTTTCTTTTTAAAGGGAATATTTTATTTTTGTTCATACAAATACTTTATATAACTTTTAAACAAACAAAAATATTTATATAATATTTATCTTTAATAATAGGAAAGCATAAACACACACATAATAGTAATATTTTGTATTTTATAAAAGCAGATTCTACCTTTGTGTACGATGTACGTGCGTTCATTAAGAAATGTTTTTTTTTTTTTTTTGTTTTATTATTTTATGTTTTAGTGTACCATTTTTTTATTATTATTTATTGACATATAACATTGTGTTTTCTGATATTTTAAATCTTAAACATTTAGTAAAAAAACTGGGGATAGTTCTTATTTTTCTTTCTTCGCCTGACAATTAAATATTCTTCATCTCTCTCTAAATCTCTAGATTTCAACATATTAAAATTATTTCTGATCTGTTTGGTAGCTGTGGGGGAAAAAGAGAAAATTTATAAAAAAAAATAATAAATTATCAATTTTTTTTTAGTTTGGTATGTTGAGTGAAAGTTGAGTTGAGCTTGAGTAGAAAAAAGAATTGAATTTTTATAAAAAAAAAATACTTAGGTATTATTGTTTTCAAATTATTAAAAAAATTTAACGGCCAAAAAGAGTTGCCGAGTTAGAAAATAGAAAAGAACTTTTTCTCTTTAAAAGAAGAAGGATTAAAAGACGAAAATTTTGTTTCTTTTGGAAAATTGATTGGTCTACTTCAAAACTAATTTTTTTACAAGTAAAATCATACTTCAGTTTTGTTTTGTTTTCTTTTTTTTATCGCAAAATAAAAAACATAAATTTGTTTTGCTTTTCTTTAAACTAGAGTTCTACGAATAATAGGTAATAAGAATGATTGCAAAAAATTTCTTATCGGGTTTTAATTCTCTCCGAATGAATGTTTCAATAAAGACGAGAAAAAAAACTTTAGAAATATATATAATATGTAATTATATAAATAATATACTTTGTATGTTTTTTTTTGTTTTAAATCTTTCAAATCTAAGTCTATATGTAATTTAAGATAACTTAAAATTAATAACTATGAATTTTATAATTAATTAACCTGTACAAACTTCCGAGTGATCATCCCACGCTGTAACCTGTAAGAAAGGAGATATTTGTAATTGTTTAAGCCTTAACAAAAAAACAGAAAGATAGGATATCAAAAGGGACGTAAAAGGGTAATCTTTGCACTTGTTTCTTTTTTTAGTTTCGCATATGCCAAGCCTTTTGTTTTGTTTTTTCTTGTATTAGTAAAAAACACGAAATTTATTATCAGTTTTCTATGAGAATAAAGTCGATGTTTTTAAAGAATTTTAAAGCTTATAACAGTAACACAAGAATATATTTTGTCTCTATTCAGTGTGTGCACGACTTACTCCGCCACCTAGAATTCGGAGAGCGTCACTAATTTTGCCTTCGTAAACAAAAACAATGTCATATAAATTTCGACATTGATTGGAAGTTCAATATATTTGATAATTTTGTATTCTACATCTACAAAACAAGCGCTTCGATCAAATGTATATCGAATATTCATACTTCGCACATAGCGAATATCATCCGATTATATTTGTTGCATGGCAAGGCAAGCTGACAATATGGGAGTATCAAGGATATTTGGAAGGTTTATTGAAAATATATGCAAACAAACTTCGTCAGCAGTTTGGGATGGAAAACAACTATCCACCTTTTTTGAAACTATAACAGGTGTAACTTCAGCTTTTAAGCTTATCAAATTGCTTACGTCTTATGTGGTGTATCAGCGAAAGAAATACTGAGAAGATTGGAGGCTAAAGGTCAACATATCGAAATCCAAAACTATGGTCTTCAGAAATGAAGTGGGGAGGTATGCAAGAAACGAGCAGAGTTCTTTGGATACAATTTGACAATAAGCACAGGAAACATCACTCAATGGAAAGATGAGTTTCGTAACTTACTCATGGAAGTCGGTGAAAGAATGCATGGTAAAAAGCTCAGTACTCAGAGAATAATATGCAAGTCTGGATGACGATCTATTAGGAAAAACTTATTTTAACGAGAAATAAGATTCCTACAGTTTTCAAAGCCAGAGGTGAAATTATGGAGTTAAACTTTATCCCAGATAGGGACGATTTCCCAATATTTTGCTCTCTGTGCAGTTTAGGAGAAAGGAAAAGATCGTTTTTCCATACAGAATCTGCTCCCAGACTTCAATGGTTTGGAAAACGCGTCTTGAATAAAATGGAGATGAGAATGAAAATGACTGGACTAATTTATATAGATGGCTACCAACATAACTCTCAAAATAAGAAAATGCGATAAGGTTTTTATGATGATTTTTATCAAAGGTTAGTTAACCAGTTACTCATATAGGTACAATTGATACCTATATAACAGCCCAAAACGCTCCTAAACCTAGTGGCCCTGTAAAAAAGTAAGGAGGATTACGGTTGAATCAGTTTTTTTGTCGTTTAAAAGTTTTCAATATTGTGATCCTGCATTTCTTCAGAATCAAAACTTTGATCTCTGATCTTGACTGTCTTCATAAATTCTAAAAATACAAATTATAAAGACACTGGACGAAATACACTGCTAAAGAATGCTAAAGAATAATTTTAGACAGTCCTACTTTATAGACCGTCATTTGAAAAGTATTTAGAATGTGGAAAAATGATTTTCAACAACAATTTGTGACAGAAAACTGGACACAAATTGAGATTTCGACACATAGAATGCGAAAACCAGATGACAACATAGCGAAGCGGTGTTTCGAAAGGAATCCTTTTCAATATTTTGCTTTACAACAACGGTAAACAGTAAGGTTATGCACAACGAATCTTTCTGATTAAAATGTGGCTGCATTTTAACGTAAATTCCACGTAATTTGAAGTTGGCTAACTATATGAAATTCGATACTTTAATATAAGTGCCTCATATTCTCAAGGCTTATTACTATTTTTAACAAAAAACGTTCTAATTTAATATCCCTTTGTGATCCACAACTGTCTTCTTTAACTTATCAATCTATGCAAATGTAATGCTATAACAGTGCTAAATCTCACCTGACACTCTCGACTGCAATACCATTGATTACCACACCCAGCACACACAAATTGAGCTTCGTGTTTTTTACATCCTTGACAAACAGGAACTTCATTCTCATTGAACTCTTGGCCAATGGCATGCGGTGCGATTCGCTGATGTTCTTCACCTCCAACTGTCATTAAATCACCTTCATCAATAACAAGCCGATCAACGCTATCTTCGGCATCGTCATCATTGTTTGGTCCAGATGGCGCTACAAATGATGACTAATCGGAAAACAGAAAAAAGGAGAACAAGGAAACAAATAAAAGAAAATACAAAAAGCGATAGAGAAAAGCAAAGAATAAATGATAAACAAGTTTCAAGTGAACTAAGAATATAAAAAATTAATTTTAATGAAAGATTCTTACAAGTTTAAGAAAATGCTCATCCTTGACACTGTTATTGGCACCAACGGCAGCTGCGGCTCGCGTTAGCACATCCTTAATCTGTTGCTGTTGTAGCTGCTGTTGCAATATCGACTGTTGATGCATGGAATTCATTACCGGTGTGATTGTGATCTCACTGTTGTGACCAACGACTTTCGATAGGTTCACTCCAAATCCAGGCATAGAGTGGTGGGTATTGCTGCTGTTGTTGTTACTGCCTCCATCACCTCCAGCTCCAGTTGATAAGTTATGGTGACTCTGATTTGGTCCCGATCCTGCCCCACTAGGAGATATGCGTTCTGGGGCTGTCAACAGCCTGGCGAGAGTTGGCGAGAAATTACTGATGTAATTAACTGATGCCTGAGTGGCAGCAGATTTGGCATTGGCAGCCTCATTCGGGCGAGAGAACTATAAAACGTTTTTTTTTTTTTAATAAAAAATAAATGTATTTGGGAATATTTGATAACTTACCTTAGTTAGAATTCCATGAAGAAGAGACCCAGTGGGCTGGTCTTGTCCTCCAGACGCATTCAATGGTGTCGACACCGGGTGTAATGTAACCTCTGGGTAAGGAGGGTTCTGTTGTTGTCCACCAGCTGATCGAACCGCTCCTTGAGATTTCGAGAATGGTGCAAGAACATCTTTGAACGAATTTACACTATTGTGATTTGTAGTCACCTGATTCGCGTTGTTTACACTATGTGAAGATGAATCATTACTTGATGGGCGTGAATTCTGTGAATGACGAGAAAAAAAACATTTTTAATATGCCTCGTTCGGAATGGTAATCCCATTCCCACCGTATCAGATTTCAAAGCGTTCCCCAGAATCGTATTGGAATCCGATAAGTTGGAATTGTTACTAGTCTTTACTCTTCGGCCTCGGCGTGGCACCACTTCTGGGTGTTGTTGTCTGAAATCTGCAATAATGCTGCGAACATCTTTAAAGGGCCCTTGTCGTCCGACCATTGCCGCTTGGCTGTTGCTTGCTGCAGTTCCACCATTTTGTAGTCCACTATGATTGTGGTGACCATTCATCATATCAACCAACTGTTGTACACTATCTGTTGCTGTTAAATAACTGTTCAGGATTGGCTGATTGCTGGCGTTGGGTTGTGTTGATGTTGGACCATTTGTTGAAGAATTTTGTTGTTGTTGGCTGGTGTTAGCAGAAGTTGTTGTGTTGGGCGATGATGTGGGCTTCGGAAGGATATTTCTAGAAACAAGAAGGCTGTTTTTTCAGAAAAACAGTAGGAGGTGCAGGTTAATTTTTACAAGACAAAAAAATTAATGTGGCAATGAGTTAAATTATAAGTGGGAGGAAATAATAATATTAATAGCTGTAGTTAATTATGAAAAATAGGTAATGGCTAGTTAGAAACAGTGTTAACTTATAATAACAAATGATGATTGCTTTCTTTAATCGAATAGGTGTTTCTTTATCAAGGCGGTGACTGTGCCAAAAATTGCTTCAATAAGCGTATACGAATTTATCAAACAAGGAGCAGATAAAACGATAAGCAAATAGTTTTTATTGCCATTAGACAATTAACCACTAGACAACATTGATGCTGGTGCTTTTGGACACACAATTTATGCAGCCCAACTTTGTTGTTTCGTTATGATGATTCTCGTAAAGATGACTAGGTATAATTAGCGGTTTTATGCGACTCTAAAACTTTGAATTAGTTAAGAGTCTTGTACTGTAGGATGGAGTTTGTGCGTATGTGGATATCCATGACACAACACAATGCCAAGCAGATGTTGTGAAGAGATTTGATATTGCCAAGAGACCGGTAGAGCTTTTGTTGACAGTTTTTTATATTCTCTAAACAAGCCCGTCACAAGCAGCAAACCATCGGAAGTTCTTTTTTTAATTTCATTTGGTTTCAGAAAATATGAGTGTCAACTTTTATAAATTTGCCGGTCGACACTCTGGCATTTCGATGCGAATTTGGGATCCATAATCATACGTTAATACAAACAAATGTGACAAGAAAGCATTGGACTCTATGGGCTTCAATCAAGCAATCCTCACGGCAGCGGCAATCATTTAGTGATGCGAATTTCATTACCACAAAAAAGTTGTTAATTGCGTATCGTGGAGGAATTCTCTAAACGCGAGTTCAATTTTCGGAGGAACGCATGGGGAACGTTTCTCGAATACGATTAAGAGGACAATAGTTATTTTTTGTGATGAAGCCCATTTTCACAGAACATGTGCTACTGGACAAGAAATACTTAAAGACCACCTTGAAGTAAAAAGTGAAGACAAGTGAGCATGTTGGAAGTGTCTTTTCCTCTACTTGGTGAATATTGGACTTAGGGGACATTAGGTTCCAACAGACCGCGACGGCGCACAACTCAAAGACATCGATGGCTGTTGTTACCGCACCCCCTGTGTATTAACTTTCATCTTTATGTAAGAATAAACTCATTTAACTGTTTTATATTATTGATCGCTAAGGCTTCACTGAAAATTATGAAAAAAAAAAAAACAAAATACACAATTATGGGACGTAGATCGATGCAAGTATTAAAAAAAAGCAAACCCAAAAATGTTAAGTAAGTTTTCAAACCAATTTATACAACAAAATTAACTACAATTAGAAGCAATAAGCGTTAACTACCCAACTTTCTATTATTGAAAATAATAAATAGGTTAATGAAAAATAAGCATAGAAATCCAATTTAAATAAAACAAAAATCAAATTAAAAACTTATTACTCACCGATGCAGTCTCAATGTATTCGCTGTCTCTTTAACCAAATCTGAACTTTTCATGTTTGCTCTATTTTGTATGATAAGCTGAGCAGTTGTTGGTGCCGCCGAAGAAGAACTACTCACAGCTGTGAAGTTACAAATATTACTGCTTATTGAATTAATAGCCGCCGCAATGGGTGTCGATGATAGTTGAATATTTGGTTTGGCTGGTGTTTTGGCCAAGATTATTGCAGATTCATTGCTTATATAATCTTCATCCAGTCCTGCTGAATGTGTAGCTTCACCTACTTTAGTTGTCATTATTTCCATACATTGCTTTCGTCTTGTTAATCGAAAGCAAATCTCCTCTTTGACCTTTTTTAGGTGCAACATATTATTCCATTCGACTTCTTTTACTTTGATCATGTCATTGAGCGTTTGAATTTCGGACAACATTTGGTCGATGTGTCGTTGTATTGTGTCGACGGAGTCATTGGAGGTCTTCTCTATGTATTCATTGAGAATCCGATCATGGGCGGGGTAGGTGGATTGTAGTTCTTCACGAAGTTTCTTCGTTGGATGAATGTATTCTTCGTCTTCATCTTGATTAGTAATACCTGTTGAGCCGGCGGATTTGGAAATTTTGTTTTTGTCATCAGCCAAGCATGATGATGACCGGCGACGTTTATTCGTTCCTCCTCCAACTGACACTGGGTGTGGAGACGCAGCTTCTTTTTCTGGTAAATCCTCGATGGTAACTTTTGACGCCACAGCAACTTCCTTAACTGTGGGAGGCGGTATTAATGGTTTTTCTAGCTTTTCTTCTTTGATGTCCACTTTCACTGTTGACACTGATGAAATGACGAAATCTGTTGCCTTTAGTGTGCTTTCGTTGGCTTCTTTTTCATTCGTATCCATATCCTCTGTTGATGATGCTGTGGCTTCTTTAACTTCTGTCTCGACTTTCGCCGCCATTTCTTCACTATCCTTTTTGAGAGCTTCATTACTTTGTAGATTCTCCTTGTTTTGTTCACATGTCAAACGGGCAACCACTGACGATTTGACCTCTTCTAATTCTTCGGTGGATTTTTGTATACTGTCACGTACTTTATCTGTTTGCTGCATTTTTCTTGGTTCTTCTTCTATGTCTTCTTCTTCAGTTTTATTATTATCAGGTGGTTTCTTTAGATCGAATTCTAATTTCCGTTGATCATCACTCTGATATTTATGAGGTATTATCTTATCCTGTGTCTTTTCTGGTGAAGAATCTAAATCAATGACACATTCTTCTTTAACTTGTTTTCTATGAGTTCTAGATGCTGGACCCGGCCGCGATTCAACTCGAGATATTATAGGAGTTGAGGTTGATGGTTTTATTATGGCTTTTTGACCAATCGATGTGACTGATGGTGATGAAATTTTTAAATGTAACAGTCCACCCGATTGTTCACTTCGCATTGCTTCGCTGAAATTGCTGGGCTTGCGTTTTGGCAAAATCGATTTGTAAGCTTCACGTTTCTTTTTGTTGTACAACCTGGAAGACAATTTAATAAAACCTTTCATTAGTTTTTTTTTTCAAAATAGCAGAAATAAAGTATGATGTGTTTTTTAAGACAAGATTTCGAAAAACTTCGATAAGTTTTGAGAAAAAACCATTTATCTGTAAATTTTGAATTTAATTTATATTTACAAGATCAAATTTGATAATTTGACAGACATGATAAAGGTGAGTTGAAGTCATCATTCAGGAGAATTCATTTATACTTGTTTTATTTCTTTACACCTCAATTTGTCAGGAAATTCTAACAAGGAAGTACTTCGTTGTTCTAAAAAATCGATGCTTCCTACAGAACATACGGTATCTTTGATAAGAAAACGCAGTTAAACAAATTCTTAAAAAGTCAATTAAACAGCGGATTCTTAAATGACTTCTGTGAAGTTATAACTTTATGAATTTTGTAGGTAGGTACATATTTACATCAAATTACAAAATCATAAGAGGAAGGGAAAGTAGTACCTAAAGCGAACAAATATTGATATAAAAATAATCCTAAGGATCTCTGTTACAAATTATGGCTCCAAGTTGCAAAAAAGCTTACCATCTTGGTCTTAAATAATGACATTTACATAAAATGATAAAATAAATAAATGTATATGTATTGCAAAACAGCAAACCACTTCCAAGAACAATGGTAATCATACCCAAATGATTTCACTTGCATGTTTGTCTATGGAAGTAAAAGTTTGCGTCTACATTGTTTAAAATGTCTTCCTACTTTTTGTTCATATATAAATAAGCAAATACGCACATGAATGAATTTTGCTTTCTTGGAGTTTAAACATAAACAGACAATATTACAAAAAACAATAAATAAATAGAAGAAGGAATGGAAACGTGAAATGGGATATTTAATTGGGCTGGTTTCAAAAATTCTAAAGAATTTTTTGTATACGTAAAGTAATTTCCAAATGAATGGCTTCAATGTTGTTTTTCACGGGTTATATTAATTGCATAACCCTTCGGTTTAAACTTTTTACAGCGATGTGCTTGGATTCGGACAAAAAGTATTGCGGTTTGCTTTTAATTAAATGCAGTTCTGTCTTTTGACAGAAAAAGGATGTTACCAGATATGATGTGATTTATTGGACTTCATTGTGCCAGTTGTTTCATCAAAATGGTACACGATTTTTATTTTAAACTTATCAGCAGTGGCCAAAATGGAACCAGTCTAGGAAAAGATAAATTCTCCTAATTTATAAGTTAAAGGTTGATAACCGCGACTACGAAAATTATGTACAGTTTATTAAGCTGAGGTATTAGATGGCTGTTTGGAAAAATATATATGACTAATGCGGGTTTGTAAGATGCAATTCAGACTTTAAGAATCAGAAGGAAAAAACATCGAAATTTTTTAAGTGATTCTTCTGTTGGTTGATTTTGATAGAAACCAAGTGATCTTTTAAGCATTTTCTGTATCACTTAAAGATAACAGACGGACGGAAGTAAATCAGTTCTTCTCTGTTCTGGGTGAAAATATCAGAAGTGAAGAATCACATCCTTGCACGATTCTTGATGTATATTGGGACGTATTGGAGGGAAAGTGCCATTTTATAATTCTGAACCCAGAGATTTTTTTTAACGGTCCAGTGCTTCGCAAGTGTGAGAAGTCTAAGCCTCTTGGATCTATGATTATATGATCTACAGCTAATCCATATTAAGTGACTGACAAATTACGTCTAAACTAAAAAGGCTCTACAGTGCAGATGTTCGTAAGAGCGCTTATATACTGTTTACAATGTTGAACAATAAACAAATATGTATGTTAGTGAATTATAAGCAGCTGACATGAAGATGTTCAGCGTGACAATGGTTGTAAGAACTAAAAGTAAGAAGATCCTAGCAAGCTTTTAAGTCGTGTGCAGAATACAGCACGAGTTATTCTGTTAGTAACGCTGAGAGAGTCGGACGGTTAAAATCCCGTATAAAAGGCATTACCATACTACTTCGGTTATAGTCGCGAAGAAGGTGAGGCAGGGTTAAAAACTCTTGGAATAAACAAATGCAACGACATCGGCAACCAACGGCAGAAATTGAAAAGTCCAAAATCGTGAGGATTGTCGATGTTTTCTGATCCAACTAAGCGCTATGTTTTCAACAAAGAAACGGATCCTAAGGTGAAGCGGTAATGTGGGATATTTGTGATTTTAGGTCATTAAAAAAGTCCAAATAAGAAGGAGATAGAAAAGTTAGAAAACACAAAACCATTGTATATACATTTCTATAGTATTTTCATGCTGAATAATCACCGCCTGGCCATCTTAAGAAAGTTGTGAATAACACATTTTTAGGTTCGTGCATTTACTATGTGTCTATTCTGTTATCCTAACAACAGTCGAAACATACATGATATTTATTTTGTTTACGACTCTTGTCAAGGATATATGGATTTTAGAGCCAATAAAATACATTAAATATTGTTAATTTGTTTTGTTGACGACTATTGTTAGGGTAACAGAATAGACACTTAGTAAATGTAAGAACCTCCAAATGTGCGGTTCACAACTTTCTTTAGATGGCGCTGCTCCATGATTGTACTATAGAAATGTATATACAATGCACAAAACAATCAAGTTACTAGCTTCAATAAAACATTTTGTTTGAATGTTTGAACAACAACAACAACTTAAAGGCGCTACCACCAATTATTAAACGAATTTTATTTACATTTTGTAGCAGTGACTCTTATCTGTAGCGGCATATTAAACGACACTTTTTTTCTCGCTGACACCACTGACACCGATCAGCTCATAATAAGGATAGAAAATAATTGCCACAATTTTTATAATGTGAAATAAAAAATTAGACATACATCTCTTATTTGCTAGTTACATCAGCAAGTGTTCCTAGTGCAAACATTTGAAAGCAAACAAATTGCTTGAAACAAACTAATTATATGCTAGGACTTTTTGTGTCTTCGCAATTTTAGCCTGATGCAACCTTTTTTGCATAGTAGAAACACAAGATTTAAAATAGAAATTATGGGAACGCTTGCAAACTTTTTTCAATGGTGTGAAGACACCTTTTAAGTGTTTCCGATGCATGCATGGTGTGAAGGCACTTTTATGCCCTCAAATCAACGCATCCTTTTTCAGTTCGTTGCTACATAACTTGGGAGGATCTTCAATTTATCGCCAAATGGTAAACCCAACCGGCTCGGATCAGATGTTCTTAATCAAGACATTCTTGGCAGTAGAGACTCTAAATCAGGATTTTAATTTAAGCAATTATTTTGTAGCTTCAGCAGATTTTATTGGCAATATTAAATTTTTAAAATAAAAAAAACACATGGACATAATTGCAGTCAACTTTTCTAAGAATTTTTAGTTTGATATTATTCTTTTTTTTTAAGTAAAAAATGTTTTTTCGGGTAAGGAAGCCGTGATATTTCTATCCAACAATTCAAAGATTGTTAAATTTAAACTTAAAATCGATTTTAGTCAAAATAATAGCTATAATCCGACAGCCAAAAAGTTAAAACATGAACCCGACACAAAACAAACTTTGTATATAAATAAAGAAATGGTATGTATCTACCTACCCCTTTTACAAAACTTTAATTAATCATATTATGTATATTATAGGGGAGAAGAAGACGTCCCTGATTAAGTTGCTGAATGCCACCACCACCGAGCTGCTACCTCAACGCACCCGCTGGCTGTAATAATCGTGCTGTTCAATAACGCAATATCACAACAAAAATGATAAATAATAATTGTACCTTCAAGTACTTAATAGTATTATTTATTTATTTGTATACACCTTATGCACATATTTTAAAGGCCATTCAATTAATTCAAAATTTAAAAAAAAAAAAAAAAAAAAAACTCACTCTTCAGTCTCTTGATTTCTAGGTAG
The DNA here is from genome assembly GCA_951217065.1 of Baccha elongata. Classification (NCBI taxonomy): domain Eukaryota; kingdom Metazoa; phylum Arthropoda; class Insecta; order Diptera; family Syrphidae; genus Baccha; species Baccha elongata. The sequence goes on from OX578274.1 coordinate 48,123,805, forward strand.
TTGTATGTATATCGATAAATTGGTGTGGTTATATATTATTTACTAACAGCACATCATTCTCTCCTTTTTAAATCTTTCGTGACGGTCGAATCGACGGTTAATCGGCCTTTTTATGATGCAGTGTGTTGTACTTGGTTCAGCTACCTTATCTTATATGATATTCCATTCAATATAGTATCTAATATCTAATATCTAATAAAGCTTTTTTGTTTGTTATAGGTACGTGATACGTCTCTATATCACTATATCACCGGTCGCCACTTCACTTTAAAGTCTCCCCCATTTGCATATACAACAACAACAATAACAAAAAGGTGAATTGTTAATGTAAATATTTCTTGAAACCTGCTGTTGCAGTAGCTATTGATGATGCTGGATGAGGTTGCATAATACCAACAATATTTTCCAAGAGAAGATGTGAGTATCTGTGTGGTGTACGAGTATGTATGTGTCGAAGGGTGAAGTGGATGAACATCGATGGTCGATACTATTCTGCACACAGAAATTCCCGATTGCGAAACATCCAACCACCGGCTAAAGTTGTGGAAGCTTCTTTTATATATTATAATGAATGCTTTTGGGGTTGGGGGATTGATTATTTTCCGCACTTTACTCGTTTAAAATACAGAAAAATAAAACCGAAAAGGGTGCAAAACTGCAAAGTAAGCAAAATAACTGGCCTAAATTCGTTTCGGTATGCACTTTCGCTTTTGTTTAAAAAAAAAACGTTTTCTTTTTTATCGTTTTGACTTTTGTTTATTTTTAATTTTTGGCCAATCCCGGATAGCTGGTGAAAAGGAAAAGCAAAACAATCCACCGTTTAACAAGATTGATATATACGTATAAACGTAACGTGTTCAATGCCGCTCCGATGCAGACTGAAGGTGAATTCTCCTCCGTTCGTCGTCGTCCAGCGATCTGTTGCAAATTTGACATTTTGTTTCTTTATTAAATGAATATTGAGAGAGATAGAGAGCTAAAGCTTTAAAACATTGCTTGATTTTGGATTGGATTTGTTTGTGTTGAAGAAAATGAGTAAAAGAAACCGAGTGTAACGAGAGGAAAATGGGAAAACTTTTCGAGGCAAGCATTTGCTTTTGCATATTCGTGTGCAAAGTGTTGCCACGAAGTTAAGAAAGTTCCTCATCAAACTTTCAAGCTAACTAGGAAAGGTAGTTAGAAATGGAGAATTTTGGAAAACTCAAATAAAAAACAAATAACGCCAAGATGCGCTGCTTTGAAATCATAACTCTTGTGTCCTTAATTTATTGTCGGGTGTTAACCGTTTGTATGAGCAGGAAGTCGTGGAATCGCACTCACGGAATTTTAGTTTCAGATTCGCCTCTCTGCTATACGGGCCGGGCATCACTGTCATTTTGATAGTGCGAAAAGGACTTGAAAACTGCGAAAACAAAGCAGAGCAAGGGAAAAGACCGTTCTACTTTGCGAAAATTAGTCTTATTTGAGCACACGCTCCGCAAAGAAAAAGGACTTCACGAGGAAAGAAAGCTACCTACCATAAGTGTCCTAGCTACGACGTAAAAATCATCCAAGGGGACTTCAACGCCAAACTTTATAAGAAAACGCCTTATGCTAAAACTTTTGCAAAACATAGCCTTAACGACCTTTAATAACAGAAAAGACTGATTAAATTTGCAGTGAGTTAAAATAATCTATAATTCATAAGGGCACAACGTGGTGTGTAGAAACCATCAACCTGGTTGACCAAACTTGGAGTCCGACAACTGTAGCAGCCAACTACGAACTCGGATTGCTAAGACCTTGCGGAAACGATGAAATGTAAATAGAAAATCAAACATCGAAAATTTGCAATCGCAAGAATTCGCATGCAAGAAGCCATAAAAAAGGTCGCAACCAAAAGTGAAGAAAAGAACGCTGCCTTCCCGGAAATGGGAGACTATAGACATGATAAATCTTACAAGCAGGAATAAAAAAAAACTAAAGATTTTACCAGAAGTTAAATAGAACATAAGAGGGATATAGTACGGATGCCTGTTAGGACAACAATTGGAACATGTGTTTAGCAGCGTAGGTACCTAACCCATTCCTTCGAAATATTATTTAGGATGCTTAAAAAGTCAACATACTAAAAATATGAAAAGTATAAAAAGGAAATGGAAGCCATACGAATGGGGGGGACATTTTGGACTTACGCTAATACCACGGAAATGGTGCGTCGTAGGATTCTCCGAAGTGAAATTAAAGCTACTAAAATTTTCTATGTATTACCTCGTATGCTTAACCATCATAGTTGAAAAATATTGAAAAATGTAGATAAACATAAAAAAAAATTCTTGAAAACAACAACTGAATAATGAAAATGATGTTTCGCAACAAAACGGCAACGTTGAAAAGCAACTCTAGAGGAAAAGCTTTTTCTTCAATAAAAATTGCATTGAATATGGACATTATCAAGAGGTAGGGTCGCCTCGACGACACTCTTGAATACTTTTTTTTTACTATGGGTGGTAGTTTTATTTTTTCAGGGTGAAAAAGTGTGTTTGAATAAAATGACGGGACGGGTGTGCGGATGCACTTTTAAGTTGACTGAGTGTCGATGGCATTTTTATTTTGTCATTGACAAGTGCATTTGTGGAGGTTTTTTGTTTCTTGTGAATTTTTTTTTTGGGAACAAGGCTGTTTGGATATTTATATATTTTGTTTCTTTCATTTTTCGGAGGTGCTGTATGTTTTTGTTTTAATGTAATTGTTTCGTTGTATAAATGGTAGACTAATGGATGTTATAGATTTTCTTCTAGTCTGTTTAGACATCCTTTTACTAACATTTGTTTTTTTGTTTAAATCTTTCGAATATCTAGTATTCAGGCTTAGAATATATGTACATACGAAATATCAAGATATTCTTTTGTAAATCAAAATGTTTGAAGAATAATACTTTGAAGAATAATACTGATTTTGGATCTAGCTGCTGTCACAACAACATTTACACAAACCGAAAGGATAAATTCATTTAGGGTTTTCGAGTACCGTGACAGTACCGTGAGACTTGTCATGATGATTTGTCATTAGTGAAAACAGATTTGACAGACGACGCCAAAACGAAAACCCTATAGAATCAATCAATCGTCTTATTCGGGTTCGTAATTAGTTCTGTTCTTAAGTCAAAACCATTTACATGAAGAATTGAATCCGAATTCAATTCAATGTACACCTGAAATGAATAAAAATGGGATTTCTCGATCAGATTCAACTTTGCGAAATATTAAGTGTTTGTTCTAAATTCTTTCTTTCATCGTCTGTGATCTGTGATCGTATTCGATTCGATCTTCAAATCCACCCATGTAAACGTATGGTAATAAATAAAACTGTTTTAATGCCAAAAAATATTATGATTTTGGTCAAAACATTAATAAATGTTTGCCCACTTTACTGATTCATTGTTGGTTTCAATATACAAACATTATGTACATAATATACAATCAAAATAAACGTGTTCATTAAAGTACATGTCTGCCCCAGTTTGGGCAATTGTTCTGTTAACTAATTTCGTCAGAGTTTTCCGTTCTATTCAATTTATGGTACAATTACACATTGTAATTTGTTTTTACTATATTTTTAAGCGTCCTCATCTGCCTTTGACTATTTTATATTCTTTTGTTTGTATGTTGAGGAAAAGCTTTTGATTCTGTGTTTATAATGTAAGTAAAAAAAATAAAACAAAAGCTAGGAGAAAAATGGTCATTGCACTTGTGTTCTATTTCTCTGATTTATATTTTAATAGCAAATGTGATGGGAGGTTTAAGTTACCTATAAGATTTGTTTATCTAAATAACATACATAAAATGCACACATAAATAATGCAAAAGATTGCAAGTTGCTTATACTTAATGTGGGACAGTATGAGTCACAGTTTACAAAAATAAATAATATCTTTATGGCATGTTATTTAAGAAAAAAAGTGCAGGATATTCAGTTCATAATTATATATTATATACTTTTGTAGATATTGTTTTTGTGAAGTTCTTAAGACAGTGAATAATTATTTAATTTATGCCCAGTTTCACTAAACAATTTTTAATAACTATTCGTTTGTTAAATCTTAAAATGATTTACATGTTTTCTTAAAAATAGGAATGGTTTGCGTTTGTGTCACATTTATTCTATGAATTCTCATTGGCTAAAATCAAACCCTTTTCTTTTTCTATATCTCTAAGGTCCAGTTTTTCATTGCTAGATTATTCCGGGATTAGACTTACCTGGGGTTAACTCTGGCGGAAACAAGTTTTTCGGTCAGTTTGATGTTCCGAGTTAACTCAATTAATTCGGAATCTCAAACTGACTACTCGTGTTTCCATCAGAGTAAACTCGAGGTTAATCTCACCCTGAAATAATCTCGCACTAAAAAACTGGGTTTAACAAATTAAAAGCATTATTTTAAGGTTACTTTTCATAAGAGCATAGAAAAAGGTAAATAGAAGATCTACCTGTACTCACTTTGTTTTTGGATCACCCTAGTTCAATTAGATCTTATCCTATTGGTTTTGTTAGGAAAGGGCGGCATAGCCATTGTCTTTTGACGGAAGCAAATAGAAGTTAATGTCAGAATTAAAAGAAACGTTCGTTTTGTGATTCTGACAAGTCTTGTCAAATTGGCGCTGCCATCTCTTATATAAAATTTTTCAATGAAGAAATTTGGCGTAGTGGTTAGTGTGCCGGACTATTACGCCAGAGGTCTGGGTTCGAATCCTAATGTTTTTTTCAGGGACAATGACTCTTGCGAGGAAGTGACAAATCCTCCAAGAGTAAAAAGTGCATCTCATCTTAGCCGTTCGGATTCGACGAAAAACTTTAAGTCCGCTCCGATCCTGTATAACTAACAACACACACAAAAGAAATGGTTGAACATTTTCACAACTAAATTTATCCCTTTGAAGCCATATATTTCTTTGATGTTTTTGCTTTTTCTTATTATCCTTTAATTCAAAATCTAAAACTATTTTTCAAGTTGTAAAAATAAAATACAAACATAATCAAATTTTAAATGGGGTAGTTATAATCAGCTATCCACCCTTTCAACCATAAATTAACTTCCAATTAAATATTTTACGCACAAAGGACTAAAGCTCATTTTTTGTAACCTTTTTTTTATTTGAATCAACCCCTTTAACAATGGAAGAAGTAAACGTTTTTGTTTTAAAATTTATACATAGACATAGACATAGTTGAAGTAACTAGAACGAAGAATGTCATTTATTTTCTACTCTCACCCAGGAATTAAAAAAAAAAAATGGTAGAAATATCCCTTATATCCGGGAAATTAAAAAAAAGCTCATCAAGAGAGTGTTTTTTGATGTGAAGTATGAATCGGTCAAAATTTGATGTAGTTGTTTAGGGGAATGCTGGATTCAAGAAACAGTTAAGAGGGTAACTTTAATAACGGGTTAAGAAGCTTTGTGGTAGAGACCTAACACATATACATAAATGATATTAGATATTTTTACTTCAATTAGGTAATACATTTAAGAAAAAAGTATCGATAGTACACACATAATTTTTAAAATACAAATTTGATTAAAAATATAATAATAAAATTTCACCACAGTGAATTGTGTGAATTTTAAAACAAACCGTGAGAAAAAAAAACAACACCCCAACACCAACAAATCTTATTCTACATAAAGTAAGCAAGCATATGAAAAGCTCCTACACACCCCCATCATAATATCAAAAACTTACAAAAACAACAACCAAACTGAGATTAATTTTACAAAGATAACAACAAATACAAACTGTCGGAGAATCTGATAGAAAAACACGGCAAGAGAGCAAGTTGTCGCCGCCGCCGCGCCGACGATACCGAACCGATTTGCCGAACCGAAGCTGAACGCTGAAGCTGAGGATGATGAAAATAGAGAGCAAAAATGATTCCTACACACAAAACAGAAAAATAAAATGCAAAAAGTTCATTGGACTTTTCCGACAATAATCATTGCACATTTATTTTGTATCTATGTGTCTGCCATGTAAGTGTGGGTTTTGGCATCTCTCATTGGTTGTTTTCTGTTTGCTTTTCTAAACTCATTTTGGTATTTACTTTTCTCTCGCTATTTTGCCGAATTGTTTTTCTTTGAATTTTTTATTTTTTTTTTGTTTATTTTGTTGTTATTGCAAAATAAAATTTACTAGGTGAAGTGTTGCAAAAGCTGTCTGCACAAAGATCTCAAACTAAAGATAGATACATAATCTACTGCAAGAGAAACTATTAAAAACTCAACGTATGCTGGAGAAGTTTGTTTCTGTATCTTTTGTGTGGGATACCTTAGCTATCTATTTGAAGGCAAACATATAACATAGTTCGATGAACTCTTTCGCATAGAGTTTAACGAACAACGCGAGTTAAACGAAACAGAATGAATAGCAATGTTAGGTAACCTTTTTCCCAAATGTATCTAACCTTTTACTAAAATTTACATTTTTCAAAAACCTATAAGCTATAACCAAATCAATACCTACAGAAAGAGAAAGGAATCACCCATTGCATTGTTATGAAAATAGGAAGATGATTATTATCAATTTGGGGAAATTTGTTATCTTTAAACTTTATTAAAACATTTATGTAAATATTGCTCAAGTGACGTTAACAGATACTTTTAACAAAAAAAAAAAAAAAAACCTTTCAATCGAAGGTTAAACTCGACATTAAAAAATAAATAAAAAAAAGTCAGTAGAAGAAAATGATAAAAACCTTCGTATTTGTATCTTATTTTTTGTACGAATGGCATTGAACAGATGAACATAACCTAAAAAAGAGTCAACGCAATGACCTCGGTTACCAGCAGCAGCAGCACACTGCTGCCGATGTGAGTTTTTTTATGTTTTAATTTTTTTTTTTGTGTAAGAAGGCTCTCGCATAATAGATTATTTTTTTATTTAATTTATTTTGAAAATCCATATCTGTTAAGTTCTGAGTCATAGGATTGGAACAAAGCTACTTTACTGCAGTTATGGATTGTACATGCATATCCAGCTAATGCACTTTATTTTTTTTTTTTAATAAATAAAACAATATTAAGTTTGTCCTTCAAGTTGACAATTTATTGTGAGGCGTTGAATTTCACACAAATTTATTATTGGATTAAGTTGGACGGACATCTATATTTCTTGAAGAAGAAGAAACAATTTGAAAAGTTCTATAATATGGTGATAAATTGAATATTGTATAGATAGTAACTGAATTCAAGGTAAACATCGATGACGATAGGCGTCAAAGGTCTATCTTGGGTTTTTTTATTTAAATTACAAGGTTATTGAACTAGCTAGAGAAATAGATATGTATGTATATTGTGAATTGTGATAGTTTTGGTTTGAAACTGGGTCAACAGATATTATACATTAAGGCGTGACTACAACGATATAACTTCTTATTTGTTTCATAGAGTTTTGAAAACAACTTTTTTTCCAACAAATTGTTATGCAAGTTGATATAGAGTACAGAAAGTTATATAGGAAATGTTTTTACAAGGTTATGTGAATGTTCCAAGGAATTAATGTATTTTTATTCTGAAGCATTTTTGTACTTCATTGTTTTCTGAACAAACACTGCAGGATTTCCCAAATGTAAAATCTATTATTTATTTGTAAATTTGTTATCGACAATTTTTATATTTAATTATTATTTTTTACGTTCATTAGAAACACCTACCTAGAAACAAATAGTAAAACCTTATATTTATTATACACTTTTTGAAGAAATTGAAATGAATCGAAGAATCGATCAGAAAGTCAAAATTAGGTTGTTCAAAAAAATAATTGTGGTTAATAATTGAATATTTCAACAAGATATCAATTTTATTTAAACGTAGGTTAGTATTACTTCTAAAATTAAAGTCTTAAGCGAAGTTTTTACTACCTATTCGTATTAAGAGAGCAATTTTGTTTAACATGGTTTAAAGAACACGAAAAAAATTGTTTAAATCTATAATTAATGATGACAACATTGGATATAGACTCTAGAACAATTTTTTCTTAGAATATACCCAGGAATCACCCCTTAAGAGATTGTTCCTTTATTCGGGGACACCTTGTGTATTGTATATCCCCAATAAGAAAATTTCAATATAATATGCACAATAACACCCTTATAAATAAACGCGATTTATCGATGAGTTTTCGTTAACTCCGGAACTAATGTCAAATCGTTATTAATAAACACGGAATAGCTTTTTTGGACTGTGAGTTAAGGTACACCACCCAAGTAGGTGATTTAGCGATGGTGTGAGATTGAAAAGTGTCATTTCGTTTTGTTTTAATTTTTTCATCGAAAATATATAAGTGAATTGCAATTTGTATATAAAAAGGTATACTATAAAACTAAACAAAAATATGTTTGTTAAATTCATGCCAAATGCATTTTCTCGAGTTTTTTCCTCTTCTTTATTATTATTTTGGAAAAAAATAGTTTGAAAAGTGTATTTTTCGCCCTATTTATGCAACTTTTTTGTCGTTTTTTGGCCAAACCAGGAACATCTGCCCAGAAATATAGTCCCTACGACATTCGTTGATATTTCATCTAACCAATAACATCTAAACTGTGTAAATCAGTTCAGTGATTGCTGAGACACAGACGGATTAAGATTAGTCATTATGATCATTAAAAGGGTCTTAACTTCCGGTAAAAATTTGAATTTAAAATTTTAACCTTTTCAAACAAGAAACTTATTATTTGGTATTTCCTTTGAAAATACTTTCGATTCATCTGTCTGAAAAGAGTTTCTGTCTGAAAAGAGTTCCATCTGTCTGCAAACGATACGATACGAACGCAAAATAAGTTTCGATTCATCTGTCTGTAAACGATACGATACGAACGCAAAACTTATTTATCAGCATTTTGAAAATACAAAATACAAAGAAATAAACAACGTACTCATAAATCTTTACGTGCAAACACATAACGTTCTTCAGGTGGAAACATGCTCACAGACCATAAACAAATAATTGTAATACAACTGTTGTAGATTTTTTTAACGAATGTGGGCTAACTATTCCATGATTTATTTTGTTCAGAAAATTCAAGAATAGCACTAAAATTAACTGCTAAGTCTCTAAAAATAAAAACACGACTGATTTTATTTTGTGTTATGCAATATTCAAAGATACTTGGAACTCTTTTTTTTGAGAAGGTAATAGTCTGGCATTTTCATCATTTTCTAGGTAAGATTTTTTCCACGAAATAAAAAAAGAAGGGAAACCGTACGCTTTCAGCTTGAATAGTAATAGCAGCTTTTTAATAGTAAATAGTACTTTTAAGTAGCAAAATGAACTTTTAAGTAGTAAAAATGTACTTCTAGTATGTATTAAAAATTATTAGTTTTTAGAAGTGAGAAAGAATTTTCGGTACTAAATAGTACTTTAAAGTAAAACAAAATACTTTAAAGTTGTAAAAAAAAGTACTTTTTGTAGGTTGTAAAAATTACTTTTTGGTAAGTAATAAAAAGTATTTTTTAGTAGATAGTACTACTTATTAATAGGTAGTAAAAAGTACTTTTTAGTTGGTACTGAAAATTACTTTTTAATAAGTAGTAAAAAACACTTTTTAATAATAAGTACTTTTTAATAGGTAGTATAAAGGGAAAAGTACTTTCCATTAGTAGTACTTTTAAGTAGTAGTGCTTTTTAGTAGTGAAAAGTAGAGTTGTATTTTACCGGATACCGGATAGTATTCGGCGGCCAGATATGCGTCTAAATTAAAAATATAATAGTTTGGTGGTCTGATACTCAAATTAAACCGGTACATATGAAACCAAACTTTAGCATGCTTTTTTTCCTTCTCCTCCACGAGATACTTATTTTTTAGACAGCAAATATAAAGCAAATTTGTTGCCCTCCTCAAAAACTTCAAACAAAAATATTTTTCAAGTCTATTTCTTTCTCGTTTTTCTTTGGAGTCTATTATTATGTATTGTTACATTTTCGTACCCACTATTTCCATCTCATAGTGCTTATGTTTCACTAAGAAAACGGAGATTAAAAGAAACAGAACATCTCATCTCAAACACGTGCAACTTGGTGCAAGCTTTAAAGGTTTTCAAATAAACTGCACGAATACCCAGTCCCGTCAACTGACAAACAAAATAAATGTTCTGATGTTAGTTCATTTACTGGATGAAAACTGAGACTGGTTTTTAAGAAGAGAAGTTTATACTCTTACTTTTAACTGAAGAAAAAACGACTATCCGGTTCGGTTGGATACCAAATACTTACCAGATATCCATCACATTTCTAGTGAAAAAGAGTACTTTTTAGTAGTTTTAGTAATAAAAAAGTACTTTTTGTAGTGAAAAAGTACTTTTAAGTAGTGAACATAAATAATTTGTATTAAAAAACTCATAAGCATCAAAATATGCTACCTATTAACCCTACCAAAAAAAAGTTGGGATCGCGAATATTTCAATATTTAAATAATTTTATTTTAAACCACCAACCTTATATCTTCAGTCATAACCTAACCACCTTAACATAACCTAACCAATAACATTGAAATAATGAACTCTTATCGCTTAAAACTATAAAACGATTAAACGAATCTTGTGTAATTTCAATACTGTTTTTCTTGTCTTTATATTATACATAATAGAGACAGCACTGATAAAACGACTATCTTTCTGACTATCTCTGACTTGCAGTATAGGCATCATTAAATTTAAAATACATACTAAAATTTATTCTGGTAAGGTATTATAACACTTAAAACTTCCCACTACCGTGTTTGAAGTAACTTTTTCTAAGGTTATTTTTGACACACCTCGACATTCTAATCAAATATCTTTAAAAGTATTTATCCAATACCCAAAGCTGTCAATTTAAAATATAAAATTGGTAATAGCAATTTCAATGAAGTTGTTAATAACCCAATCAATCACTCTAACCAATCGATTGAGTTTAATTCTTTCAATGCATAAATCTATAAAAATCCTTCAATCATATACATAGAAATCTACCACTCTTGCTATGAAGTGTCAATAAAGTAACAACTCACTGAATTTACCTTTAGATTTAAGTTGAAATCCATGCCTCTTTAAGAGCAACCGATGACAAATGCCAAGGAAAAAAAACTTAACAATGATAAACGATCTAAAGCCGATCAAACATTGCATTGCACGTAGATACTTTTATGTCTAAGCACAATAATTTCACGTTGTAAAAGATATACAAATACATTCTTAGTTTATCGAATGCAAATTATTTTTTTTTTTATAAATCTCAACAAGACAAAACCAAGTTAAATGAAATACATAAAAAAAAAACTTCAAGAATCGCAAATATATTATGGAATGCGACGATAGAAACAAAACTATTACTGGTCACTTCACTAACCATCTTCGGTGGCAGTGGCAACGGCGACGGGTTGGATGACAGCGACAATCTATTGCAAAACAACAAGGTCTTCGTTGGTGAACAAAACAGTCAGCGAATTGAAGGAAAGAGCTTCTATTAGCGGGGAGCTATCTCTGCTCAGGCAGGGCAGCACCAGGCACACCAAGTACAACAAAAGCAAACTGACGAACGCAACGAATGAAGCAACGAATAAACGTCGAGCAATTGTTCAACTCAAGATTCGAGGTTAATGGACTTTTACCCTCTGGATGACTCCGCATGTACGATTCGGATGCATTATGAAGGTCATTTATTTTAATGCAACACTGTGCCAGAGCGAGTTAGGTGTAGACTGTTTGAGCTATAATGTATTATTGCGAACAAGTGACGTTCTTCTAACTAAACAAAATGAACGGCGGCAGCGGATGTAATTGGCATGTGCAATGCAAAGTGTATAAAAGTTGAATAAAAACCATTGCCACCACACTGCTGAGTTTTGTGATGGAGAACGCTATCATCATAGAGAACTAGATGTTTAGTTTATCAACTGTCACTGATGGATGTCTGACAGAATGCATTGAAATGACGACAGGATTATTTGACACACTCGCGGTGGTAATGCCGTCACTTCAAAGTATATCGCCCGTGAGGACTTTATTGGCAACCCACTATACATACATTAGGGGAAGCACACAATTGAATATAAAGGGAGGGCATTAAAAGCTTTCTTAAGATTGTTTCAAGGATATTTCAGGAAATCTTATTTGCCAACCATAAGGATACCGAAACGCCCTTCTTGCTAACATAAAAACGAGTTATTAGTTTACTTAAGTAATTGTGTCAATCAAAAATATTACAAGATATGCCCCGCCCTTTGACGAAGTCCGTCATATCCTTGTTTTAGGAGAATTTCACGAGAACTGTAGTTTTGGACTTTAAAAAAATGTGGCAAAGAGAACAGAATTTGAGGAAACAATAGTTTTATATTTTTTTTGAATTCTCAGAGATCAAACACTTGAAACTCGCCGAATTCGTAATTGCATTAATTGTTAGATTAGGTAAGATAAGTGGTTTGAAGGATGATTTTGTCCCCGTCACACGGGGATAAATAGAACATTGACATTTAAAAGACTCCTCCTATTTTCGCCCACAAACTCCTTTTTGCCAATTCGCTGTCCGTTTGACCACGCTTTTAAGGAAGTATGCGTGCTATGGTTCAAATAAACATGGCTGAGCTACAGTATCTCATCACACTTATTCAAGGATAGAAAAACAATTTTTTTTTTGGAATGTCAAAGAAACAACGTTTTTACAGGTATTTATTTCATAAGTGCCAGAGATATATTACATAGTATCATCATCGCAACTTCATCTGCACAAGATTTAATTTTCGAGAAAAGGAAACCCGTTTGTAAGAAAGGACAGCATTTTGTTTAAATTCATAATTCAATTCATCCTCTTTTGTGGCTTCCATATTTTGTTAGTTTTTGCGAGTTATTTCATTCCAATGCTCTGTTTGACTTTTATCAATAAGCGAAGATCCTATTCTTGCAAGTTCATCTGGTTTCATTTTCTGGTACAGCATTCATCAAGCAAGCATGGACACTGGTTTTTTACCGGCCTTTTAGGGCTGAACAGTCTCCTGCCACAACTATTTTAGGTTTCTTACTTCCATAATGATGACCTCGGCCACTCTAGTTTGCTGTAGACAGTCTTTTCGAAATCTTAGGCCCCATCACGTTGTGGGCCATTTTCAAAAACTAGATTACACCGTAGGAACAACGTTGTGCGTGCTGCGCCACTTCTATATTAAAGTTAATTACATTTACTATTCTTAGAGTTACGGCCAATCTTTTCAGTTCTGGTTAAATCTCTGGTTTGTTCACCATAGACTTTTCTTAACCAGTTGTTTTTAAACTCGGTTAACCACAGTTCGTCTTTTCACCATTTTATCTACTTTGGTTACCAAGTTTTCCAGTGGTCCAGTTGTGAAACGGAATCTCTCGTTAAGTTTGTTTATACTTATTTCAATGCGAGAGAAAGAGATAGAAGATTTTGTCAATAATCGATAACAGCCTGTCTCGTTTCGATGCACATGGATAAACTGAATTGATTCATTTACGCAGAAAGGAAAACAAAAGAATATACATAAAATATAGGGGTGGAATTTATTAAGATGGTAGATCATTATTTTCTTTACGGTTAGTAGTGATAATAAATTATTATCTAGTATATTATTTATCATTCAACACAAATGTGAAAAAAATAATCACTAACCATAGAATTTCTGTGGTTAACCAAGCAAAATTGACTGGTTAACGAAATCTCTGTTAACCATAGATTCTCTGGTTAACATTTTGCTGAAAAGACCAAATCTCTGTTAACCGACTGGAATAATGACACAAACCACGGAAAATCAGCTGGTTAACGTAGTCTATGGTAACCATAGATTCTCTGGTTAAGATTTTGTTGAAAAGACAGAATCAAAGGTTACCAGCTGAAATAATCAATGATTAAACTTAACCAGAGCTGAAAAGACTGGCCCTTAGGGAGCGGCATTTAAATGATGTTATACGGACCAAATGATGTCGGCATTGTTTCATTTTCTTGAAAACCTTTTTGATTTTCTCCATTTCAAATCATGTTTAAATATATTTAGCGTTGATTTAGGTGTACCTAAATTTGATGCTTGATATAAGTTTCTATTGAAAATAGATATTATAGTGTAAAACACCCTAAAACATTTTGCCACATCTTATGGTATATTTAATTATCCAAGCTCCAACTAATATCTTTGGTGAAATTCTTATATTTCCTCCTGCCGCAATGGTGCAAAGTTCAATAGACAAACATAGAGAATAAAAGATAAGCTACAGTGGGTGAATTCTTTGAAAAAATACACATTTTATTCTTTTTTTCTGAAATCATCATTATTTCATATTCTCTTTCTTGTCTCTTCACAAAAATAAGGGAATGTGGGTGGAAAATAACGCATGAGTAGATATGGATATACCAGGAAGATAAGACAATTTTGTATATGTATGTAGGAAGTGAAAAAGTTCAAAGATACTTGTATTACCTAAAAGGACATCCACTTCATTGTCTGTTGACAGAAGAAATAAGGGCTGTGGGTGACAAAAACATTTTCTACCTTATAGATATGTCAATAAACTCATCTGCAAGAGCTTTGTATTAATGAAACAAAAAAACAGGATTTTTCGAGGGAATTTTATTATAAGTCCGTTAAGTTCATTCAACAACTAGGAGTTTATAGACTCAATGTTTTCAGGGTGTGGGATTGTTGTTCGTCATCTTTATAAATGGAATTGAATTGTGAAAAACTTTGATTGGAAGACAAGAAAGCTAAACAAATCGATATGACAAAGTTATTTTATTTTATTCAATCTAATGTTAAATTTGAATCAATGAATCAATTGTGTTTGCAGACATTATTATTGCCCAATTTCTTCAGAAAACGGTAAACTTAAAATTCTGTTTAAAGAACATTTAAAAAATATTTAGAAGATTTTGTAACTCATTTCCCACCAAGATTTTGTGCATTAGAACTCTGATTATAGGGCCAGTCAATAAAGACAAAAAAATCGCTTTAGGTCGCAATAAATCGCAGATCGCTGAATTTCTTGGGAAGTTGTTAGGATAGATACGAACAATGTCAAACCAAGTTTGCAACTTCGAAAAGCTTGTGCTAACTTGGTGGCGGTCAAAAAACCTCAACATTTTTTTACCTTTTTTCAGTTTTTGCTTTATAATTTCATAAAAGTGCATCCGAGGATAAATAGTTGTATACACTTTAAAAGTAGACACAGTTTGCTAGAATTAAAGCATAACAGCAGTTTTGTAGGTATAATAAGTTTAAAAATACAGCACTTCAAATATTGACTTTTTTTTAGTTGTAGGAAAAGAGAATTTTACAGCAGTACTGTTTTGTTCCAATAATGTTTTGTTAGTTGTTTGCATTTTTGACTTTTGCATGTTGTCCGGTATGGTTCTATCAGTACGTACTTGATTTTGCAGTTTTGCACGACCACTGCTTACATTTAATTTGTGTTAATTCAACCTCTAATTGAGCTTTGTAGGTATAATATGAGTCGAGATATAATCGTTAAAAAAACATGCAATTTTTAACAAAAAGTATTTTTTCATGCTTCAACAATGTTTGCACTCTAATATAGCAAAGATGCACTGTTCTGACCCCATATGCTACATATCAGCTTGTAACAAATGTAAGCACCTCCCTTTTGAGTACATAAAGACATCTGGGGGTGTGAAACTTCACAAGAAAATGGCCTAATACCGACAGCAAGGGGGAAAAACTTCAAGTTTTTTACAATTTTTATAAAACTTTTTAGGAAAAATAGTCAATATTTGATGTGCTGGGGTGAAATCGCGTTAGATGATAGATGATTGTCACATTTTTGATCATCACTTGTGATAAAATTGATTTTTCCTTCTGCGTAAGGTGATCACATCCACCAATTCAACTCAATTCAACTTTGTTCAATTTGTCAGTGACATATATGAAAAACATTGTTGCCGTAGTCATATTTTCAAGTAAATTCATTGAAATTATTAATTTTTTAGTGAATAAATGCAATAATTCTAAATGTAACCATTTCTTTTCGATTGTTGTATACTCATATGGTAAAAGAAATATTGTTTTTGATGATTTGGTGACTAAAATTGAAAAAAAGTTGAAAATTGTATAATGTTTTGTATGCGTGTGGTAACTCTAGTCACATTGCCACAAAAATGAAAATGAAACGTCAATTTCAGGAGAAGGTGACTATCACAATATTTTGGTGATTGGTTTTTAGCTATCACTGTGATGATCACCTTATGCAGACAGAAAGTGCAGATTTTGACTATCACTTATCAGAAATCACCTTAGCCGATTCCACCCCTGTATTTCCAAACATACTACTTTAAAAGGGCGTACAACTATATTTACCCGGATGCACTATTATGAAGTTACAAGGAAAAAACTGAAAAAAATTAATAAAAAATTGAGCAAAGCTGCAAACTTGCAAAATCAGCGATCTGTGATTTTTTGCAACCTTCGATGTCTTTATTGACTCAACTATTATTAACATTGTTTGAGATAGAAATTTATGACGAAAATTACGATTTCATACTTTTAGGCCAATAAAATTAGCACAAATATCTTCACAAAGGACAATTTGGGCAAAAATGTATAGAGCGTGAGCACATATTAATTAGGTTTAAATATTTATTTAATCTTGAATTGTGTTTTAGGCTTCCAACTCTGTTTTTAGTACAGTCATAGTGAATAATCTGCCACAACATTTGAAGGTGTTCAAGTTTGAATGCAGTTTTGAAGAGGGTCGATTCTGAGAGTATAAAACTGAGTTTACGACAGCCAGCCATATTGAAATTAAAAAAGAAAGAAGATAGATCTACTAATAAAAAACGAGGCAAACACTAAGCTGATGATTATCTGCCGCTTTCTTAAAGTAACGTTTAACAAGATTCGTTTTCTGACCTGACGAGTAATCATTCTTAAGCAGGTGGTTTTATTTTGTCACTGCCGTTTGATAAATGTAATATGTTTATCAATAGATGCTAAAGAGGTTTGAGTGCAGCAATTACTATATCTTAAAAAAAATGGCACACTCGGAGAAAATGCTTGTGCGAAAAAATCAGCAAAAAAAATTGGAAAGAATTTGAAAATCAGTGGTTAAAGAATAACCTAACCGTACGACTTTCTTTTAAAACTATAAACTAAAAAAAGTGTTTGCAAAAAGATTACATTAAAACATTATATTACATTATACCTTCATGTAGAAACAAAGTTGGTAGAGAAAAATTGTGAATGGTTGTATAACTACAAACATCCAGATTTCTGTTTTTGACTTAAATTTAATAAAAGCCTTAAATTTTGAAAACGAAAATAGTATTTAGCTTCGTAAAATAAAAAAAATGATTTTTGATTCCAAAAGCCCTGCTAAACCCGATTTATTAATCGGGTTTAGCAGGGCTTTTGGAATATTCAATTTTCGCAAACAAAAATTTAAAAAAGTAATTTTTGAAAATTTTTTTTTTTGAAAACCGATTGTTTTGGAAGAAGTACCTACGATCATGTTGATACTTCATGTCATTGAAATGTTGCCAACCATCACCGTTGGCAACATTTCAATGACTTTCATTTAAATATAAACATGCATATTTTGGAACGGATTTCATAAAAAAACAAATGAAAATATATACATATACAGAAAATCTTTTTTTCAAAAAATAAAACTGGTCAAATGAATGTCGTTAACACAGCAGTAACTTGCTACAAGACCAAATTTGTGCGACTCAATCGTGCCCTTTATTATTAAACATTTTTTTGAATCCCAAAAGAGTTTTCACACAATGCGAGGACATTGCTAGCAGCAAACAAAACATTCACGGTGCGACTATACGAAAAGTCTTCGCACGCAGGCGATAACACCAAGTGAATTTTTTGCATGCAAACGTTAAATTTTGAAACGCTTCCTGCAAGAATGTACTTTTATTGCATGGTGTGCGTGTGATCGCTTCTTAAATGTTATAATTATAGAAAACAAGGCTATTATATATATTTTTGGAATGTTGTTCACTTCTCATGTACGTTACGATTCATATAGCTTATTTATCTGGGTTGAAAATTGATGAACTGGCAATTTTAATACATTTAAATACCATTCGGACAAATAAACGACAGACAAAAATAGAACCTTCAAAACTATCTGAAACTTTTGCAACACATTTACAGTAGGTATGTACAAATATAATAAACTGTACCTACAATCAAAAACCAACTTATTCAACTTTACATACATATTTCTATTGCAAACAAGAAAGAGCAGCAAAAAAAAAAACTAAGTCCCCCAGTTCACAGCATCCATCGATAAACAGAGGCAAACAAAGATCTAACGATAAAGAGATGAGCATACGTATTCGCTGTTAGTATGGTGTCCGGTGCGAATTGCCATGCCAATGCCAGTGCTGCGTTAAGCTTTTCAAATGCAACACCCGCAGTCAGATAAGCAAACGCAAATGCTATAAAGCTTTAACGCGACACCAAACGCGTTTATAGTTTTTTTTTGTGTTGGTTTAGTGCAGGTTCCCCACAAGAGTCATTGAACGATAGATACACAGCCAGAGTATCTAGCTTCGTTTTAGTTGCATGAAGTTGCACGTTCTATTTATTTTTGCACGATGAACTCAACTCTCCTCCTCCGTCTCGTCCCATTATGGAGTCGTCGTCTTCTTTTTTTTTCTCTTCACTTATAGAAGGACTGTGTGCCTGATATGCTGCTACTGTACTATTATAGTATACTCCTTTGGCACAATCCATTTTCAAGTCAATCCGAACTGAACCCGAAGTCGTCGTCGACCAATTGCTCATCTCCGGGTCACTGAACTCAAAATAGCAAGCAATGGCAGAAGTTTTTCACATATTTTTTGATGACTGTAATTTGTTTTTTTTTTATTTTGCTTTCGAGTGCACAGCGGTGGGGGTTTGCAATTTATATATAAGTATATTTAAATATTATTTTCTTAATTTCTTTTGATAGGTTTTCACTCACAACAGCTTTGTGGTGCAAATGTGTACTCGACTTTACCAAAAGCCCATTTAATACACAAGAAGAAAACAAAATGAATAGAAAATAAATTTGTGTAAGAATTTATAATGCATTTCCTGAGCTTTGACGTTATGGTGAGGCAAAGTGAAATAAGAAGTTGTTTCTTTTCTACATTAATTCATCAAGTTCCAAATTATTGCAAATTTTAAACTAAAAAGGGATTATTAAAGCAAAATAATTATATTTTGTTTATAAAAAGGCTAGTTGTGAATTCGCCAAAAAATGTAATTCATGACAACAACTTAACATGTTATTTTCAAGAAGAAGAAAAGATGATTTGGCACTACTGGCAGTCATGGACGTAGGTAGTTAGGTAAAATGGCGGTTTCGCAGAACAACTGTTCCGAAGAAACTCAATTAGCGCCAAAAAGCGCCGTTTTGATACCATAACTCGTTTGACCTAATTTTTTGTGATATAGTGGTAGTGACTGTTAAGCTAAGGTCCATGATTTATACCTACTAGGTTCACATTTTAACATTTTAATAACCCCAACTATTTTTTTTTGACGTACACAAATCTAATCCATATTATTCCGACACAAAGTAGTCAGAATACAATAGGATTATTGAAACACAGAACCATTGTTTATTTTTATTTTTACTTTTGAAAAAATTATAAAGCATATAGCAGTATGAACTGAATATCGAATTTCGTCAAATTCGGCTAGAAAAGCCTAGTACAGTAGAACGCAACTGAAGTGAAACGAAAAATCCAAATACAAAAATGACACAGTCCTCCTTTTCGTTTTGTGGTACGCTATTCCACGACGGAATAATGGTGAAACGGTAGATAACCGGTTCAAGTCTCCACTACTATACACTCTTTTTGCAAATAATTTAACTAACCGGCACATTAATTGCTCTCGAAATTTTGACGCTTAATTGTTAATATGGTCTTTAGCGAGTTTCATTTTTTTCAGTTTGTTTTTAGGTGTTTAACTGTACCTTCAACCTTCTTTACAGTATATGTCCGAAAATTATGTTTTGTAAGACGTCTTTAGCTAATCGAAGTTTGTTTGTAACCATTTGAATTCCAGCTAAAGACTAGATTCAATGTCGAGTTTTAAGAGCAGTCCATTTAATGGTTCCCGTCTTTTTCAATGTTTTTGTTTTGTTTTCCTAACTTAAGGACAGAATTAGTTTTATTGTGTTTTCGTATTTGGTAGTGTATGGTTTCCGTTCATAAATCCAGTCCTGTCCTCAATCGTTAAGCAAAAATCCCAGAATTAGATTTTTCAGTAATAGATGCTCTCCTTTTGATAGGAACTTATTTCTGTATATTTTTTGCACAAAATGGAAGGATTGGACTTAAAAACTTCATCCTCAAAATTTAAAATAAATTATATTATCTTACCAAGTTAGCACAAGAAGATTTGACAAAATAATTTTGTCACTCAAAAAACAATCACTTTCAATCAAACAAAAGTCGCTCTACTGCACAAAACTTTCCAAATCATTGAAATCGAATACCTGCTGATTGATCTTTGAATAACTACCAATTTTACCTTTTAAAACTTTACCCGTTATTAAATATAGTCATAGAAAGAAAAAAATCATATTTTTTCAAAATAATTATGCCGACCACTGTATATGGATTACTGTCAGCTGACTAGTCGTATACAAATTAAAAAGAAATCATTGCGTCTTAAGGTCTTAAGTAAATCAAGGATATACCTACAAACAAGTAAGTCTAATTTATGTTTAATTTAAGTCGACAAGAGGGCTTGATTGCCAGCAGTTACATGAAGGACATTGGTAACTCTAATTACTTTTGACCAATACAAAATGTCCAAAAAATATTTAATAAATTTTACATATTAACTTATTTAAATGTTATTTAAATGTATTACATACATGCATTTTAAGTCAACAGAAATTCCGTTGTTTTTTTTTAATAGGTTCAGATAAAACGCATTTGGTGAGATCACAAAATGTGTTATTGAAACACAAAATTGAACTAATGGTAAAACGATTTCTAACTTTTGTTCAGTCAGATGAGCAACCGAAACAACTTGAAATTTAGTAAATTTGATGGATTCTGCCATTTGTTCTATCAGAACTTATAATATTTAATTCATTATTAAGTAGATTAAATTGGACAGACATTAAAAGTTCAATGCTTTTATAAAACTCACCGAGATATGACGTTCCAGATAACAAGCAAGCCAAACTCATTTTAAATTCGTATTGTACTCCCTCACAAAAATCTGACCTTTTAATGACTATGAACTGAACTCTTGACAACAGTTCATTGAACAATTTACTTAATATATTTTTATGAAGGTATATCCCCCTCCCATCAACCTGATGTGTAATTTAAAGTTCAACCAACAAACATAAATCTAACCGAACATCCCTCACAAGTTGGTCTGTGCACTGTGGTGCACAGCAAACCAAGCATTCCTACTTGCATTATTCGAATCAGAAGAAAATGGGCCATGCCACACAAAGTGCAATAACATTCTATTTAATTAGATTTTGAAACCAAGCGCTTAATAAAAATAATAAACATTATTTCGGTACGGACAACAAATACCAATTATTATATTTATTGGATAACTGATAGATGTGGGGAGCAAGAGGAACATTCTTAATAGTTTTTTATAACTAATAATGTTCGTGCTATTTGCCATTTATTTAGATTTTTCATCTTTAGTCAAGGTTACATCATTATTGTTTGGCGTTATATGAACGTCGTCGTCGCCGACAGCTGCTGCTTCGGTTCGATTCCGCTGCATTAGAAAAACACGACGCTTTTCACAGTAATAATAACAATATTTATGTGTAATACTAGGTACTTCTACACTGACGAGGTCATTGGAATTAATACTGATGCATTAGCCTTGAAAATGAATTAGAAAATGCAGTGCATCAAGGTGTTTGCAACACGCAAAACATAGGAACAGAAAGTGATAACCAAATGAAATAGTGTTTCTGAGAAATTCTAAAAAAAATCGTAACTAATTTTATCTAAATGCATTTGATTCGATTATACGTTTAAGGTCTAGTAAAATGACATTGTCACATCGACATCAACGTCAACAAAGTTTCAACAGCGTTGCATCAGAGGTTTTGGGATTCTCACAACCGTTACCGAAGAAACCGTGGTTTGATTTTGAATGAGGCTAGCCAAACATAAACAAAACTCAGGGCTACACACCATGGCTTCAGAGGAAGAAAGAAAAGAAAACACCTGACCACGAACAGCTTGATACGATGAAATGCAAAGATGCTGAAATAGATGCACATCTTTTACATGTCAACCAAGTTAGATCAGAAGGCACAAAAATGTCCCTGAAACCTGAAACCAACAGAACAAAATACAAACAATTATCGTCAGGCTCAATGCAAACAAAGCTGCTGTCACTGTTACCTTTCGTGCGGAGCTTCGTTAGTAGCATGCACAAACTCATTTGTATATTATGGTCGCGGGAAAGCATGCGTGACAGTTGGAAGCTCACTACCATCCACCTGATTTACAAAAAAAAAAATCAACTACTAAAAAATTAATACACGATCATATCGATCAAGTAGTTTTAAGCAATGTTTATACATTTAAGTAGTAAGCTTTCTATACTCATCATATTATCAATCATATGAAAATATCAATTTAAAGACTTCATCGAAATCGATCTCACGCAATATTTACATTGATCATGATTCTTCTTCTCCATCAAACCACCTTGACCGAATAAATCAATTGATATCCTGCTGATTTACCTTGCTTACCAAACCAATTTGTTTTTAATTAAAATACTCACAAATTATCGAACATTTAAAATAATCTCTTTATAATTGTACCTCTTGTTTGATTGCAAGGATCATCAAAACGATAATAATTGTTGCATAACATTTACTCTTCAAGTTAAAACTGCCATTTAAAGTCAGTCCATCGATATCTGCCGTGCAACTTTAAATTATACACAACCTAATCATATTCTCATAAACAAATAATAACTGATTCCTTGATTTTATAAAAAAAAATGCATTGAAAATTTACACGGGGTATTGTGATTGTGGCGTGTCGTCATAATCAAAAGATTAAATATTGTGCACACCTTATTACGCATGAGCTGGCAAAAGTATTCAGCACCTCCTCTTTAACCACTGACATGCCACCAAGATCGTCGTCGAATGGAGAGATAGAGAGAGAAAGATCACCCGAAGGTAAAGTGTGAACCTGAAGCATCATCAAAAGCGACGAACCAGTCTCAATGTGATCCCCTTCTGCATACACCCCGACACTCTGTTGCCTTCAAAGTATGTGCATATAAAAATATAGATATACAAATATGTGCGAAAGCGACCTCGTTTTAATGATTAGTGTGTAGAAGGTACCAACGACCTATCCTTGACCCATATTGCATGACAAGGCTGATGTGACTTCGAAATAAAAGCCCACACGTACATACATATAAATATATATAAGTAGATACATTAGTAGGAGCGACTGCAGCACACAGCACACCCTATGACGTGCAGTGATGGCTGCGTCTCATGATCTCTCTGAGTGCTTGTATAATAATGGTCAGTTGCGGCGCAAAGTGCACTATGCGAGTCTCAGGGAGAATTGTAGAGAAATTATTTGATTTATTTTAAATGGAAATATAAAGCTTCAAGGTTACGAATCGTTGAGCTATTTTAATATGTAACTACTGCTGCAATAATGATGAAAATGACGAACTAGCTTAAGCTTTTGCATTTACTTCCTCTGTTACTTAATTTACATACCTACATTGATTTTCTTGGGTTAATTTTTGTTTACTTTTATATAATTTGTGTTTACTTTTATTCAAAATTGAAAAGACCCTGAACATTTGTTTCTTTATTTTCACCTTTGTTTATAGATTGAATTTGTCATTTTGTTTTTATATTGCGGAAAAATGAATTGCACAAATATTTGTTGTAATTTCGAACGTTTGAATGTTTAAATTTATTTCCCAAATAGAAAATAAAACAATAAATCGAAAAGCAAACCCAAATAGTTCACAATCGAAATACACAAATTAAATTATATTTTTAAATTATAAATTATATTTTTAATTTAATATTTTTTATAATATGTAAATGTAAGCTTATATTTCAAAGATTTATTTATAAGAGGTTGATAGAAAACACATTTGCAAATGAAGCCAACTTTGTAGCTCATAGTACACCTCATCATTTTCCAGTTTTCATTGTTTTTAAACATAAAAAAAAATAAAAATATACGACCGATTTGAGAAATCTATATCTACCTTTTTAGGGTAGATCTACCCTAAAAAGGGGTCCATTTTCAGTTGACTTCATGATTCGGCCCGGAAAACACAATGCTTTTGCAGTGCGCACTCTTTGAAAATGGACATTCTGTCTACAGCACCGAGATATACGATTGCACTCCAACATTTCGCATCACGAAACGATCCCTGACCCACAAACGTTTGTACATTTTCGTACTTATA
Source organism: Baccha elongata (assembly GCA_951217065.1). Classification (NCBI taxonomy): domain Eukaryota; kingdom Metazoa; phylum Arthropoda; class Insecta; order Diptera; family Syrphidae; genus Baccha; species Baccha elongata. The sequence goes on from OX578274.1 coordinate 48,148,253, forward strand.
GAAGAAACTATACCGCTTAACATGTGCCAAGAAGTGGCCGAAAACTTTGGAAACCGAATAGATTTAAAAATCTTAAAAAGTCTCTCTCGAAATATGTTTAAAACTTTTTGAATCCTATGTTAAATTTTTTCTGTTATTCATCTGTCGTTGGTTGCAAATTATATCAAAACAGGAACTGCCCGACAGCATATAATGTTACCACAAGTGGACACATTTTCGGGAACCATAAACGGACGCTGACACTTTTTTTATTCATTTAAAATAAAAAAGTCTCCCATTATTATACAATAAAAAATATTTTTGTATAAAAACAAGAAACACTTATCGGAGCTTACACTATATTAAGCTTGCAATATATTTTACAATTTTCAACCAAAATCGTACATCCAATAAAAAAAAAAAATAGAAAAAAATGGACCTGAAAATTTCGTCTATGTGTCTTGTCTGTCATTCCCACCTGTCTCCAAAACGGTTGAGACGATATCCTTTAAACTTTGTATCAATCTGTAATAAAATCAAAACTATTTTGATTTTGACTGATGACTGATTATATGTGTAGATGACTTACGTCCTCTGACTGACCGTGTAAAGGTCGCTTAAAGGAGTGTTCATAATGAGAGCGACCAACGACCAACAAATAGACGAATGTTCGCTAATTTTGATGTTTCATTCAAATTGGAATTTTGTATAAGCTGCGAACGAGCACCGTCAACCACAAATCAAAACAAAATAAAAATCAACTTATGTACGACGATAGTCGTGCGCGAACAATTCTATGATGGCAAAATGTTATAAGTCACTTTTTTAAATTTTACGTGAAAGCTTCTTTGTATATCCAGAATGTTTCGGTGATCGACTGATACAATTGGTGCAAGAAAATGAAAAGCAAACAATTAAAAATGGCAATTTATAAAGGTTTTGTTATCTTGGTCCAAATAGAGCTAAGGCAGGCGTTTGGTAGCAAGCACTCTTTCGAGAGGATAAACCATAATGAAACATTTGAACGTATTTGACAAGCGTGAGAGTGCAACCATTGAGTTTATACACATAGAGAAATAATGTTTAAGTTTTAAACTTTGCTCGTAGGATGTTGTTCTTGCAATTATTCTTGAGTTAAAAGGCAAAATAAATAAAGAAAAACAAATAGAAATGTATGCAGAAGAATTTACTTCGGTTTGGTTTAAGTGTTTTTGGTTACAGAGAATTATGGCAATAATAATTACTCGAAATGTTCATTTAGCGGCATCTACTGCGGTGAGTTTGAAACAATCTTGATTCCTCTATGTGTATAAACTCAATGAAACAACCAATATCCACTTGTTTGTATTTAGAATACAATTGCTACAATAGAGACGATTTCTAGCGTTTCCACACGAAATTTGTCCGCACAAATGGTAATAGGCTGCTTGTCACTAGACACCACTATGCACTATGATTTAACATTTACAAACAAAATAAACCTTTTTGATTTACCAAAAGATTTGGAACCTTTTTGAACCGGACAAAATCCATTGCAGCAAATCATCTTCCATGTGAACTACGTTTTCCAAGTAATTATTCCAGCAAGCTTCAGCATATGTAAAACTAAAAATCTTTGTTGCAACGGGCTTTGCGAGTCAAAAATTTAGATTATGTCAATCGCTGTATCTCTTCCACCGTACTCGATACACCACGATAGATAGCATTATGACTCAAACACCAGTTAATCTTCAATCGTTGTAGTTATGCGAGTCATAGGTAAAAGGTAAAATGGCAGTTTCGCGAAACAACTGCTCTGAAGAAACTCAATTAGTATGCGAGTCGTACTTCTCTGCTTAGTGACAACCTTAGTTTGAACTTAACCTTATATTAATTAACGTTCCTTTACTCGGAAAAGACAAGATAAAATTAGTTAGAGTGGGAGGGAACAAAAATGATATAGCTGATTAAATAGGTACATTGGAATCGCAGTACAATCTTCTTCAATAATAGAAGGGAAACCCACTAATCTTCAAATTTTCCGACTTTACTTTATCATTTTACTACAGATTCACCGTTGGCGTTCGTAGGGTTGACCTCAGAAAACGTGGGCAGGCTTCCCTGTTTTGGACTGTACCATTTCTGAGGCCAACTGAATGCTGGTGTAGTTGCATTTGTTTTTTTTCCTGAAGTTCTTAAGCCTGCCTTTTCTCTTGCGAGACCTTGACAATCTATATTGCTTATAATTACATATCAAACTTTTTAGAACGGGATACGGCCCCATAAATCAAAATACATTTTGAACTTAGAATCAAAACAAACACTTACCAATTCAAGGACTTTTTCTTTGCAATTCGTCCATAATTTATCCTCCTTGTAAGAACACTGATCTGATGCGCTTCTTTCTTTCTTGCCTCAGCAACTGGTGACACCGAACGTGGTCGTTTCTTAGGCGGTGATAAATTTTTTACAGCTGATGTAACAACTTCATTCATTAAATCATCATCATCGTATTCCTCTTCATCTTCCTCATCGTCATCGTCGTCATAATCCAATTCAATATCTTCGAATCTTTCAAGTTCTGTTGGTAGAAGTTTCCTTGTCTGCAATAGCTGGTTTGGCTGATGTTTTGGTACTTCTTTGGGAATATTTTTAGGAACTGGTTCATCTTCATCCGATGATCCAATCACAACTGCTCCCATACTGTCGTCCTTTAAATCAATCATGTCTTCATCGTCATCTTCATCGTAGTCATCATCTAAGTCTACCGGTTCGCGCCCATCACGAGATGATTTACCTTCCATCTTCTCGTTATCTTCATCGCCATAGAGGTCTTCGTCGTCATCATCTTCATCGTCATCGTTCAGAGCTTCATTGCTGACACCCTCTACATCTTCATCGTCATCGTCGTCTTCGTCTGGATCATCAGAATCATCATCATCATCGATATCATCATCATCATCTTCATCGTCCAGAGCTACAACTTCAGAGACAAGACTTTTGACGGTGCTCCCAACCTCGTGATCGTCTGGAACAACTGTAGTTAACTCAGCAAGGATAATAGGCTCTTCTACTGATGTCTGACTGGATGGTAGTGCTTCTGTCTCTTCTACCACAGGAATAGGAACACAGACAGCTACCTCGTCGCCTCCGGTATCACATTCTTCAATTGCTACTGGTTGTTCCTTGACTTCATCATCGTTTGTGTCCGGAACAGCAGCAGGCTCATCTTCAACTTTAAGAACGATTTCTGATTCTTTTGACACTTCTGGAGCAACTTCAGTTACATCCAGAGTGATTTCTTCCGATTTTGTCTCTGGTTCTGGTGCACATTCTTCTGACACAACTTTTTCCGCATCAATTTTCTCTGTTTCCTCTGACTTGGTTTCCGATTTTTCATTCTCCTCAGTATTTGTGTCCTTTTCTGCAGGTTTTGCAACAATTATTTCGACTTTTTCACTATCCTCCATCATTATAAATTTTCTTTTTTTTAATTAAATTTGATAAGATGAACAAACAACCGCGCGGTTGCAAGGAGGAGGAGAATTTCCACCCCACCACTAGAGTACTCTTTTTGATCGTTGATGCTACTGCAGTAGACTGTCAAATTTATGTCAAAATTGAATTCCACTGGAAAAGGTAATTTTTTTTTAATTTGCCTTCTCTATTAAACTTCCAGTGGTATGTTATCATCAAATGTGTTCAAAAGAGCAAGTTATATTTGCAAAAAATATTCCAATAAACAACAAACGGGGTCTGCAAAAAAATTAAAACAATGAAAATGCAATTAATTAGAATAGGACAGAAGTTTATTCATTTACCATAAATTGCACTTGTTGAAAGAAGACAATACGTAGTAAATTGTTTTTTTTTTGTCTTCTAATTTACATGAAAAGAAATTTTCAACTTTTACGAGGACGAAACAAGGAAGAAACACAAACACAAACTATAGACGCCGGCGTTTAACACATTATTTGCAATTTTGATGTTGAGAAATCAATTTATTTATTCGACAAGAGGGTTTTCAAATCATTTATTTAAAATTTACAATTTGATTTTGTGCAAAAGTTTGGGTTGTTTAATTATTTAGCACAAATTGATTAAGAACTAACTTGTGACGGCGAACTTTTGACAGCCATATTTGATTCTAGCAGAAAAATTGGAAAAGATCAAATTAGCAAAATAGAATAGATTTTTCGTTGGAATGTAGTCAATGGCGGGTGGGGATATTTTCGATGACATGAGTACTAGGGTGTGTTCATGAGGTAGTGAATATTTCTGCTGCGATGAATGCTGTCGTTGTTACACGGTGACTTTTCTCTTCTTAGAGCCTGTTAAGTAACCCTTACACGGTCAGTCGGAGCATAATTTTTCGTCAAACAAATGCACGCATAGCATACAGTCTTATTTTTACAAACACTATATTGCAGATTGATGTAAAATGACTGACCGTTTAAAGTTACCTGTAGACGGAAAATTTGAGTACAGACCATAGAATAATAAATAAATAGAACATCATCTCACGAGGTTCCACCCACTTTTGCCTATAAACTTTCAAAACTGCAGAATTTTTACTTTGTATGCATGCCCGTGCATTTTAAATAGGACTTTCAAATTTGGCTAGACAATACATTTTTACAATTTGGCATTTAGCTGCACACACGTATTCACGTATAGAAGAGCGCGTGTAAACATTTTTTACCGCAGTAGGAGACGGAGGAGTACAAGTTGATGAACTGTTGTACAGACTCACGAGTATTCGTTAACGAAATAAGTAAAGGTAGAACTATAATGCGCATGAGCTAGCATGAACTACTGTCAAAATTAAACGAACTGTTTCGTCATGTTTATACCAACATGATGAATGCACATAATGAACATGTGAAATATGTGACAATCACTTGTTTTTAGTTTCTTTTAATTGTGTTAAAAATGCCTTGCATTTTTAAGAGGCCTTTAAATATTATTTGGAACAAAATGGGGCTTTATTAGTTGATTGGCCATTTTAAAACTGAAAATGGTTTTTGCAAATGAAAAATACCATTTTAAGAGATTTAACAACCCAATAAGTATTCAATTGAAATATAGCATGTGTGAATCAATTCGTTTTTTATGTGTTTTTGGTTACAAAATCGACATAAGCCAAATGCCTTATCTATTTGATACGTCAAAACAAATAGGGGTATTCAAGATCGTTAAAAAACAAGAGTAAATCTATCTGTACCTCTTTTTCCTATATCAACCACAGGTTTTAAAATTTGTGAAACAACTGGAAAAATGCACCTTATCATAATATATTTATATAATAAAAATAGGTATATTCTCCTAAATAGCCCAGGAAATTAAATAAAAAATGTAAAATTACTGGATTTTGTTGGAGACCTTTGTATTGATGAGCTTTTTGAAAATAATGTTTTGCGAAAGTTGAAGGTGTAGCACTTTAATCGTTCCAAGAATCAATTACGACAAAAAAGTGTTGAATTGAAAAAAAAAAATCTGTTTTTTCACCAGTGCAGTTTTTCACTTATTAATTGTCAAATAAAAGCGTTAAGAGATCGAACTCGGAAAAAATTCGGCGAATATTTTTGTTCACACTGCAAAAATCGTATCGTGTAAATGAAGACAAACAATTCGCTCTTCTTTTACTTTTTGGGAATTCGCTTCTAGTTTTGAAATCTACTACAACTAGCTATGCTGCTAAAAACGCTACAAAAAACGCTCTACTTTTGGATGCGTACATTTTCTTTTTTTGTTTTAAAATTGTGAAAGTAAACGTCAGCTTTCTATTTACACACAATATTTTGGTATTTTGTATAAATTTAATAATAATTAACAAAATAAATAAAAAAAGAAAATGAATACAACTAGAAAAAGTATCGACACAGATCGACTTATAAAAGAAGTATCGATGAAATCTATAATTTGGAATATACGCTCTGCCGAATATAAGAATAGAAAAAAACGAAAAGAAGCCTGGGATGAAATATGCAAACGAATATATAATATCGACAATAAAAACAAAGACAGAAAGGATTATTTATGTGAGTAAATTGGTATTTTGTTGTTTCATTAATGTTTTCAATAATATTTTAAGTTTTCTTATTCGAATACATTTGTGGTGGCATCGTCGTGTTCCTCTGTACCTACCTAATAACATGTTCATCAAACATAGGAATTTGATGTTTTGACTGAATTTGGCAGATTGCTTATTGCATGAATGTATATTGCCGATTAAATAGAATTAGAGTATCAAACTTAAACTTGAATAGTCACTTCGCTTATTAGTTCATCCCACAAACTCATTTAAGCTTGACTAATTTCTCACACCTTGTGAGCTAACTTATGAGGACATCGATTGGAATATTTTATTCTACACCTAATATTCTGTTTTTCTAAGATAGTAAAGTTCCTATGTCCTATGAAAAAACATTTATCTTGAAATATGTGGGCTGTTCGATAACTGGCCCAACGATGCAGAAAGGCAGTGTAGATAAATCAGCAGTTTTCATCTTTTACGAAAGATTAATGAACATTTTACCCTAATTTCGCAGTCGAATTTTAAATTCCACTGAACTGCGTTCAATTTGAAGTTTAAATTAAACGACAGTTTAGCTTCAGTTTAGCTTTTTGAACAACTCGCCAAGTGATACTTCATTTGATTTTTAGGATTTAAAAGGTTTTCCTACTTATGATGGCGCTTACAAAAGAGAATGGACTACCTACAGACCGGCTTTCTATAGAAAGTTGTGGACAGCAAGTTAGTTCAAGTATCAATTATCCACTTGTGTCCGGCATCTATACTGCCCTCCTAAGCGAGAAGGTAGTATCTAAAATTAGATTTTTTGCGAAGCATGTTGAGAAATAACGAATTTTCTTAGGCTTTCGGCTGTTTTTTTTCGGTAAAACTTATTTATTTAATTACTTTATACTATTTTTAAATAATTTACGTTTTTTTTATTAAAAATTGTCATCAGTTTTCAGAGTTTGAGACTTGTGTAGACTCCCAGGCAGCTGAGTTGATGTCAATAAGCTGCACGGCCATTTCAGCTGCTATATTTTCAGCGCTATAATCTTCTTCTCCACAATTCTTCGATAAACACAGAACTTAAAATCACTACGAATCTTTTTCATCCGAGGCGTAAAATTTTAAGATTTATTTAGAGAGGACTTTACTACTTAAATACCTATTGAGCTCTAAGAATCAGCCGTTGATGGTGAAGATCATTCATCGTATGCGAGGTAATAGTAGATTCCATGTAGACAAAGTCATTGACTATTTCGTAGTTATATCATTGTGACTTTTTGCCATAGTCTTTGATGTTGAGATTCCTTTCTCGTTGGTGCATTTGTCAGTTTTGAATCGGAGGCAGCGGAAATGAGATTGAAATTCTCATTTTCGCTGCCTCCGATTCAAAACTGACAAATGCACCAACCACAACTGTCTTCTTTCTGCCGATAATCGATGTCATCGGCATTACCAAGTAGTTGAATAGGTTTCGATATATTATACCAGTGGTGTTGTCATACGCGATAACGTTTAATATCGATATAGAGGTGATGTGTGTGTATTGATCTAAAAGTCCTGGTTTTTTTTCTAAAATTTGTCGGAGTGTGAAAATTTGATCGACGGTTGACTTTCTCGGAAACTACACACACTTAAAAGGGTAAATCAGATCATTTACAAAGGATTTTAAGCGAACACACATTATAGCCGACTAGATTTTTATAAGTGATGTTTAGGAGGCTAATTGTTCTGTAGTTGGTGCATATCCTTTTTTGTGAATGGGGCACACTATGCCAAGGTTCTATTCATTGGACATACTTTCATCCGACCAAATTTTAAAAATAAATTGGTGCATGCTCCCTACCAACTCCTGCAGCTTTAAACAATACATCTGGCAAGCCATCTGCACCAGCAGACGACTTGCTTGGTAATCGCTAAGCGCGCTTAATTAAGTCGGGTGGACGAAATTGTTGGCCATCATCGTTCAAATTAAATGGAACCAGATCCTCAGCACTTACCTGACTGTATTTCTACTACCATTATCCCTCTCTCATTTCGGCAGACTTTTATTCTGGGTGAATCTTTTCACCCTTTGATAGAATTTTCTAACATCACTCCTGCTGGTACAACCCTCACTTCTCCGCGCCGCGAAATCTAACATCCTATAGTGACAGGCAGGTGTCGAATCTGCGTACGAGTATATCGTACGTGTTCTCCAGGAGATCGTATAATGACTGTTTGATTGCAAACTAGTGTGCTATTTTTGAATCTGTCTATGATGCGGATTGTGACCAGGCGCTTGCTTACTACGAAAACACAAGCCCTTTCCCCAAGTATAAGAAGATTAAAATTTCAACTTCGTAGGACGTATCCATCTCATGGCATTTCTTGGATAGCTCAATAGCTATAAGCACATACAGATCTAAAATCCGTTCGGCTTATCTCGTTTTCTGGTGTCGTCAACATTTTAATTTCCATATCAGAGGATTGTTAGTGTCGGAAACAGTAGTTTTGTTCCGTGGTACAACATGACGCAGAACTTCCATTCGGGAAAACCAGACTCTTTGATACCTTCAAGGGTGGCCGGATAAAAGCACTCCTCAAATTTCGGAGTAGGCCACATATTTGCTTATGTGGTTTTTATCAAATAGTTCGGTCTAACTGGAACTAGAGATACCACAGTAGAGAACTCATCCCCTGATAATTCATTCAGTATTATTTTGCCTTGGGTCCTTTTATCATTTTAAAATTGTACAATTTGCAATATCAACATGTTACATGTTACATTTACTTTTTCTATTTCATTTCACAGGTCGACTGCTTCAGAAAAAATGGAAAGGACTTCGTGATACATATGTACGTGAAATTCGAGATAATAAAGAGACAAAATATATACATGCGGCGGCACTTGCGTTTTTGACAGACACCATTAGAGCTACTAGACCTCGAAATAATAAACAGATTATTGATGAGAATGATGAAGATATCAATCAATATGAAGATCATGATGAATATAATCATAATGATGAAGATAATAATAATGATGAAGATAATAATAATGATGAAGATAATAATATTGATGAAGAGGAAAAAGAAGAAGAAGAAGAAGAAAACGTTGTTGACAAAATGATCTTAAGACCAAAAACAGAATCGTCTCTTCTTTCAGATGATACATACCAAAGTATTCCTAGGAATTGTACTGCGCATTTAAATAGTCTAACACAACCAGAACTTAACCTTCCTGCTAATGGTCCACTGCACAGTACTTCAGTTTGGGAAGAAGAGGACGAAGATAGGTTGTTTTTACTATCGCTAGTGAAGGACCTTAAAAAAATTCCCGAATATAGTAAACTTGAGGCAAAAAGTGAATTACTTTTAGTGATAAATAAGTGGAAGAAATCCAATATACAACATTGGATAGTAGATGAAGTGTAAATATGATCAGCCTAGTCATTTACAATTAAAATTAAATTATACAAAAAGCACATTAATTAGTAGACTCAAACAAAAAATGAGTTATAAAGAAATAAACTCTCTCATTTAGCTTAATATGTAGCAATTTTAAAAACACCATTTTTTATTTTGATTTAAACTGATTATCCTTTGGAAGTGAAGGTGACTACATAATTTCCTCGATTTTCCCTGACGACTGAAGAAGAAGCAGTGAACCGATGTTTTTTTAGCAATTACACAAGTGATTTTTCAAGGTAAGTTTATTCGTGCTATTGTCAAACAGGAAAAATGATATTGTTGAGTTCTGGGCATTTGTTACCCTTGCTACAACTTCCAATCCAATACTTGACGGAAGTTTCTCAGTGACAAACTTTACAGAAATTATAGGGATATTTTAGAATACTTTGTATTAATTCGTCTGTAGTCTGCGAAGTTGCAGACTACAGACTGTTTTGAGAAACAATCAGCGTATTCATTCAAAGTCAATATCTGTATGTGTTATTTTAAGGCAGACGTGACGATTTGAAACATTATGTACATTAATTTCATCCATCCTATATTAGATAGGAAGGATCTAGAGTTTGTTGAAAACCACTTTAAAATTTAAGTGTGACCAATGATAGAAAATGAGTTTTTCAACCATACATAAATTTTTTTAGAAATGCTTCGAACAAAGTCGTTTAGGTACCTACATTAATTTAAGTTAAAGAGATTAGATAGATATTATATATCCAAAGAGCAAAATTCATGAGAAACATGTTGGGATGCATCATTTTGTAGTTGCACTCGCATGTTTATATTTAAATTTAATTTCTGCATAGTGAGACGTGACGGATTGAAAGATTTAAGACATATACGTTCAATTGATTTATTAGAAAAGTGTTGAATAGTGATTAACTGCAATACATTCAATTGATTTATTAGAAAAGTGTTGAACAGGGATTAACTGCAATTTTAAACAGAAATTACCTGATAATTAAGATTTGCTTCACTAAAGGAATGTTGATTTCTTCGATGAACTTGCTCCAAGAAAGAAATGCTCCATGAAGAGCTTCCAACGATTGTTTCCACCCTCAAAAACACCCAGCACTATTCAAAACAATACAGTTTCCTAGCGTATTAAATAAAGAAAGAAGAATAAAATAATTTTTCCAACCATCTGATCTAAACATGTGTAGAAACTTTGCTTTAATTTTTTATAAATTAAACTGAAGTGATTAGAGGTTTTATATATCAAAAGAGCAACAAAACATAATAAATGCAGAAAAATGCTTTTCTTTATCATCTTATTTCAATCAAACCAACATATTAAATATGAACTGAATCGATTGCGAGGCATTACCTAGCAAAAGACCGAAAAATTATAAGAAATGCAGAAAAATGCAATTTTTAGCATCTGATTTTTTAATTTTTTTTCTCTTAAACCTTCCTTGTATTGAAGCGAACCAAACTTAAAAAAAATTTTCAAATCCAGCCGTTTAGATAATATTTTCAATACATAGTATATAGAATTTGTTTTATAACAAAAACATCGAATTTTGATTTGTGCAACGTATTTTATTGTGCTTTCAACAAAGATTTGTATGCTTTTAACCAAGATTTTTGGCAATCTTGAGCTGTTTGTTAAAATTATTAAATCTAAAAAAACGGAAATGGTAATTTTAAAATAAAATATAAATCAAATAAATTATTACCAACAGAAATTCAGAAATAAATATCCACATTGCATTGTATCATATACATAACTGGTGGTAAACATAAACAAGACTTTGGGGGTCTTTGTTATTTAACACCTGAATTAAAAGGACCAATAGATTGAAAAGAAAGAACCAAGTTAAAATTTGCGAAACAAATCCTCACGATAACGGTGCAAAAAACGATGTCACTGATTAAAGCACTTTTCGAAAACTTAATACCCATGGAAAGTCACTTTTCAAAATTGTTTAAACCCTTGGCCCTTATAGATTGTCGATGTGACCCATTGACTTCCTATTCCATTTTCACCGATTTCGAATCAATACCTACAAATGTCCCAACCACAGATCCTTTCATTCTGCCGATTATGTCTGCATAAGCAAGTAAGTATCTATATAATTGATCTCGGTTATAGGCGACGTCAAAGTCGATATGGAGGTTGCGTCGATCTGGAATTCCTGTTTTTTTTCCATTTAATGGACGGTTGACTTGCTCGCTTCAAACCTCGCGTATAGGAGCGAATCAGATCATTGACAAAAGGTTTTAAGCGATCATAAAGTATAGTAGATGGGATTTTATAAGCGTCGTGCGTTAAGGAATCTAATTGCTCTGTAGTTGGTACATGTCAGAGTGTCTCCTTTTTTTGTGGATATATCATCGGGCATACTTTCATTCGACCAAATTTAACAAATGAGTATGCGGCTTTGAATAATTTGAGTGCTGAGTTGTCCGCACCTGGTGCTACGTTATAAGTTTGACAATCGCTAATCTCACTTTTCATAACGAGAAGTAAATAACGGAAAAATAAGTGAACAACGTTGTTTTCAAATCATAACAAAAATTACTTTGGTTATTTTTTTTAGTATTGATTCCGTGTAAAAAAAAGTTAAAATCGTAAAATGTAAAGGGATGAATCATTTCTAGAAAAACAACTCCAAAATGAGACCAGCGACACAAAAAAAAATCCTTCGGCTTTCTCAAAAGCGTACATTCGAGGTTTAGGGTTGCACGAATGGATATAACCGAACGTGGTAAAAGATGATCAAACAAAACAAAAGCATGCGATGTGTCGAAAGATACAAAAACGACGTTAAATTTCTAAAAATCTCACGCGATACTTGCTATTACAAGAAGCACTACCCCACCAGGTAACACCACTGTTATACAAAGTATTGATCTTGAACCAAACAGAAATGACTGGATTAAGAGATAGACCGATCTCGAGGATAAGTCGAATTCTCGGAGTGGTGAGCTGGAACGTTGCAATATGAGTAGAAGAAGTCGCGAGCTGGAAATGATGTTGAATAGAAGGCAATAAGAAATCTTGTACTACAGAGTTGATCTTCTCCCTAAGACCGGAATCGGTATCATTCTAGTGAAAGAGTTTCATGGCAGGATCTTGGCAATTTCAAAGTTATGATTTCAAAGTCAGATCGGCTTCCATTTGATAGCCTGCTTCATTAATTCACGGATATGAGGATGATATCCTCATCCTGTAATATTTAGGAAAAGCGATTGCCTAGCAACATCTGTAATCCCGAAGAGCTCTCCGATCCAGGACAAGCAAACACAGCTGGTTCGATTCTGAAATATAAATTTCATTGTAGTAGTAAACATCTACGCAAATTTTCATCCACTTTTTGAACATGCGAGTACAAATGAATTGAAAATTGTATTGAATATATTCTTTAAACTATATTTATGATCTTTTTCACTTTATAAACCGTGTGTTTTTTACTAAACTTTCTAATTTTCATCAAATTTCAACAATTTTTAAAAAAGAAACATTTAACGGACTTACCGCGATTTTTTTTTTATTTAAATCAAAAATTACACTTGGTTACACTTGTCGTGGTCACGGGTTAATTGTGTTCTCGTGCGTAAATTGTACCTGTGTCTTGTGGGCTTGCATTTGAGATGGTATTTGTTGTTGCAATTGTGCTGATTGTTGTTGCTGTAGGTCTATTGTATGCTTGCGAGCATGCAAAACTAATAGCATCAGCTGGCAGATTGTTTGGATTTGTGTGTTTGTTTTTGTTGTCAGCTTCGATTTTGTTAAGTTTTAATATGTTAATTAGGGGATCCCATGCAGAAGAAAGATTAAAGCTTTGATCTCTATTGAAAGTTAAATGAATTTTTATTTCGATTGCATGAAATGTTCCTGATTATAAGCTTAATACTCACATATGGCCGATTTGGTTACTTCATTCTCTTGTATGGATTTAATATGTTCCTTTAGTCTTGTGGAAATTGGTCTTTTCGTTTCACCTAAATAAGATGAACCACAACTACATGGCACAGAATAAACTCCTGAATTTTGTAGTGCAATTTTATCTTTTGGAGATCTTAGAAGTTGGCGGATTTTTTCAGGTGGCTTAAATATCGATTTTATGCCATGCTTCGATAAGATTATTCCAATTGCTTCAGAAACACCTTTTCTATATGGAAGAAAGGCTCGTTTTTGATTTTGTTCTATTGAACTTTGTGACACTGTTTTTTCTTTTGGTTTTCAAGACCGCTGTTTGGAACTATATCCATAAAAGAGCTGCGTAAACATGGTTTAACTCCTCTTCACGATGATCATTTTCACAAATCGTATTTGCTCTATTCACAAGAGCCGATACCACGGAAGTGAAATTTGTAGGATGGTGATGAGAAGCGGCATGCAAATACCTATCGGTGTGGGTGGGCTTCCTATATATCGTGTGTCCTATGGTTCCATCTTGTTTTTTTATAACTTTTACATCTAAAAACCCCAATATACTATTTTTTTCCATCTCCATTGTATATTTTATTTTTCGATGCATCGAATTAAGGTGGTTAAAAAATGTATGAACATCATTTTTATTTAAAATGCAAAATGTGTCGTCAACATATCTTTTCCACATAATGGGCTTTACTGGTGATGTCTCTATGGCCTGTTCTTCAAAGTATTTCATCCAAATATCTGCAATAATTGGAGCAAGTGTTGAACCCATTGCTACTCCGTCCACTTGTAAATAAAATTTCTCATTATATAAGAAATATCCGGATGTCAGGCATAAGATGAAATTGTTTTGAAGTTTAAAAACATAAATGTGTGAGATCTTCTGGTGTTGATTCTGAATTGATATTCGGAAGACAAAATTCTTCTTTCCAGGAGAGGAACTGTCATTCTGAGTTCCAAGCGAATGGTTTCAGAAATCAGAAGCATTCTGGGCGACCGAAAACGACATAAGTTAATTCAAAAAAAGGTTTAAAATTATAACTTTTGTAGCGGCAATATTCATATCATATAGTTTAATATGTCAATGGTCTATGTATGCAGATACCTTTTTTTTTTTTTAATTGGTTACATTAAATTTTGAAAAAAAAGCAAACATAGAATTTTTTTTCTATTTCTTGGTACTGGAGCTGGAGTTTAAAAAAAATTTCAAAACGAAGAATGTATATATGTATGTATTTTTGTCAAAATGTATGTTAAATATCCCTTTGTTAAAAAAGCTAATTAATTGCAAACATAAATTATTTCAAAATGACATTCTTTTGAGCCATTGAAATTGTCCATTAGTTTAAAACAGTGATCCCCATCACACCCCAAAATAAACATCTCCCAAGCTGCTATAAAGTAGGTACCCATTCTCAATGAATTCTCACGCCTTTTAAGCAATCAATTTCAGCCAATTAGCTTTAAAAGCTGTCTGATGCAAATATTAATTCGTTTTCAGACTATCGAATTAAATTTTAAATGAAAATCACGAATACACTCAGGAAATGTAAACCAGGTCAACATCAATCGACCTCTGCTATAATGCACTTTATAAAACTCCACACAAAGATTTCGTGTGTACATCAAAGCACTTTATATATGTACATACATTATGTACGTAGATAAACTTTATGTACAACTGGAATATAGGTTGGCAGATACATAATATTCTCAACTACCTACAGCTTTATTTTTTTCAAAAAAAAAAAACATTTTTATTATTTTTTAGGTACTAAACAAATATTTTGCATAAGCAATTAAAAGTTGTCTGTATATCATTCTCTGTTTTATTTATTTTTTTTTTGTTTTATTTTAAGTGCAGCTGTGCACATTATTTGCTATTCATATAATGTAGATTATTTGCATTTAATTTGCACATGGCTTATATACATAAATGTAGATAACTTTATATTCAGGCAATACATACGCGTATGTAGTATTTTTTTTTTATTCTATAAACACTTTTATGGTGCAAGTTGCAGTGCCAAAACAATACCAACTAAGCACCTACAAAGCACCTCTGGCAGCTAATTGCGGTTTTTGCTGTAGGTACACATAAAAATGTTCTATTCAACATTGAGATAACTAAAAAAAAAAAAAAGATACGCAGATACTTTACCTACACTCCTATGTAGGTATATCTACCTACATACGCTTAACTTTGTATGCTTTTTTTTCTACAGCAATTTTATGAAAAATGTGTGTTTAATTCTTTAAAAGATAAAAATGGTAAACGTTACGCGGTAATTATCTATGGCACGGTCACTGACCTCGATGTGAGGTAAAAACTTTTAAACTTTTCCATTCCATTGCTGTTTTAATTTTGGCCTTAAGTATCGAACATGGAGTATGCAATATAATATGCAGGTATAGGTTTCTTTGAATGGGTGGCGTGGCGATCTGTCGGTATTGATGAAGTATCATAGTTGGGGATATAGTTCAAGTATATCCACAGATGCATTAGATAGATGAATTAATCATCTAGCTAATGGAAACTGTTAATAAATTACCCTTTTTAAGTCAGAGAAGACAGATGGTTGGTTACATGTACATACGAGTATGAAAATTTAAGTTATTTTTTGCAATTAAATTAATTAAAATGAAGATAGTGCAAAGGAAACTGTCATTAATCAACTTCAAAAAGATCCCACAGATTTTCAATCTTTTTGATAAGAAATAAAAGGCACTAATGTGTTGCACAAAATTGCTATAGTATCAAACTATTGGATTATAATATTTTTGATGATTTGAGGCGAAAAAAAAAAAATTGTCAAATGGTGTTCACATAAAAAGGATATTCGAGGAAAAACCTAAAATACCTAAATTTCCCACGAAGTTGATGATCTTGGACTACATCATTTCCACTTCAACACTTTACCTGATCTCTGCTTATGAGATTTGCTAAATTGAACTCAGAATACTTCAACAAACCTGATTTCTAGATTATTCTACTTATGTCCGAGACCTATATTTAATCCAGGATTTCTTAGGCATGCCTTTCTTTCGCAATTGTAAAAGTACGTTATGATAGTGTCTTTTAGACCTGGTTCTAGGCGTCTGTTATCACATGTACATGTACATGACCATTTGAGCTCACGATAGTGTTTTTGACCTGAAAACTTCTTCGGATCTTCTTTACTTTTAATTGGATCAAGCTTTGGCATTCCTCCTATCATGTGAAGCATTTTTGTCTCAGTTGCCGCATTTTGCTTTCATACTTCTTGTATATTGTCCAACTTTGAGAACCGTACGTAAGCGTTGGACGCAGTGCTGGAGTGAAGAGCCTTCCTTTCAACTTAAGGAGCATTTTTCGGTCACATAAAATGGCAAAGTTCTTATACAACTTCATATATACTACGCTTACTATTTAAACATTTTGCACTTGGAAAGCACTGTTCCATTTAGATAAATGCGCGGAACAAGCTTGAGTGTATCAGAAAATAGGCAGCATAAGTATTTTGTCTTTTAGACGCTTATACAATATCCTTCTCCATTAATAACTTTTACCCATATATAAAGTGCTCGTTGCAAGGATAAAAGATCGAAAACTCCATCAGAGGAGTCAGCAAACAAAAGACTGATTCAATCTCGAGTAAGTCACCTTATCCTCAAGTAGATAATTTAATAATGTAATAAAGAGCAAAGAAATCAAAACGTTTCTTTGGAATGAACAACATTGATTGGGAAATTTCCGGTGACATCCAATCCGCACGTAGATTTTCAGAACACGTCGTATCCTTATGCTCGCATTCATATCAAATCTCATGGTGGCCAATCGAATGTCTTTTCTAAATCAACAAACAAAAAAATTTATTAATTGATTTTTTTTTTCACTTCACTAATTAATAAATAAATGTCCATCACGACAAAATCAAATGCACTGTTCGCGCTAGTAAGTTTAAAAATCAAAAGAAGTTTGGTCTGATAGCGCGGACTAACGCGCACTCTATTACTAACTTTAATGTATGGAGAATCAACAACCGCGTTGTACATTAGATTTACTAGCGTACTAGCGAGGACTAGCGCAGTCGCTTACCAGCGTCAGCCGTAACCGCAGCCTAACACTCTAATTTCTGTAGTTGATTACCCAAAACAAACCTTCCTTTAGACAGATACACTCTGAATAACTGTTTATTTAAAAGTACTTCACAATAATGTCACCACATGTGAAGAATTTTGTCGTCATCCACAAGATGTTGGCCTAAAGATTTTTTTATAAACAGTAGTCAACAAATCTCCCCAGCATTTCTTCTTCTTCGAGCGGCAATTTTGAAAATAGTTAGGGTGTTGGCATATCGCAGTTCCTGAAAAACCCGGTTCACATCGGCAGCCATTGTCAGTTTTATATTTTGGCATTTGACATACGAACTGGACTGTCGAATGTCGAAGTATAGTATAGGAAAGTGTCACACTTCTATTTTATTTCTTTTTTTTACTCATTTTCACCCAGAAAACTAACGTCAACTTTCTAGTTTTAAATTTAAAAATAGCGACTTTATTTAAATTCAACAAGAATGACAGTTCAACGACTTTGACAGATAAAGCCAAACATTTACTAAATGGTAACAGTTACAAAGTGACTTTTTTAATTCGCTTAAGGGCCACTTGCACGAAAACAAAGGAAAAATTTATAAAATCGCAGTTAGCTATCCAGGATTAAATAGATAATTGTTTATTTTTCGATTTTACGTTGCACGAATAAAAACACAACTAACCAAAGATAAAAAAATAAAAACAGGAACGAAACAGAAAACCTCCACAAAACAACAACATTTGCTACATTTGCTAATGCGAACCTCACCGATAGCAACTTCTTATCAAATTTTATTTTACGGATGTAAAAAGTTATCCAGAGAAAAATGAGTTGATAAATATTTAAGAGTTTGCAACGAGTTTATATTTTTATCGATGGCTAGTGCCTATGCATGGATAAATCAGTGGTTAATATTGTCAAAAAAGTTTCGTGCAAGTGGGCCTAAATATTTCACATTTGAGGCGAATGTAATTTGGCGAGTGGTAAACATTATTATCTGCTAAATATGCAGTGACGACATTCGCTAATTTTATTTTGCAACTAGCAAGTTTTAATAGAGACTGAACCTTCTTATTCAAAGACCTTATAATTTTAGTAAAACAAATCATACATACGGGAATGTTAGCTCTCATGTTGACCAAATGAAAACAAATGATCGAAATTTCCGACAGTCATAGGCACAAAATTTCGGTACATCGCACATCGTTCAAAAAGCAATATCGCACAAAAGACTTTTGGTGTTTTGAAGCTTCAACCAATTGTTCCCACGTTACGCTTTTGCCTCAACTTTCTTCGTTGGAAGTCATTGTTTTCGTCTCATAAATTTAAATGAAAAATTGCAACAGCAAAAGCCACTTTCTTTTCAACATATTATATTAAAGAAGCGTTTTTTTTTTTTTTTTTGAAATCGCAACTGAAAATACTGTGTCAAAATTAGAAAGGGGTATATATGTAGATACACAAATGTAGCATATCGAGTACTAGGGAACCACATTTAAATGTCAAAAATGGCAAAAATATGCATTTGAATACATGCCGTGTACAAGCCAAATAATAGTAGACGCCACTTCATCATTTTACAAAGCTCGATTAACCGAATTCACTTCAAAAATATTAGAATAATAAATTGTTTAAAGTTATTCTCATACATTGATGTATAAGAAAATAAAGTACGTATTCGCCACAGTGTACCTATAACAGAAATGTTAAATACAAAATTAAGTCCTCTAAGTATTATTAGAATAGCTGTTTTTTTTTTATAGAAATGAAGTTTATTTTTAAAAGAAGAGAATCTTCAAATATTTGGTTGACATTTGCAATCGTATTTATACTTTAAATTAATTTATTAAGCCAATTAAAATGATAACATCGATTAAATGAATAGACTCCAAAATTAACTCAATCATGTTATGTATATTAATGCATCGACCTAAATTAAAGTGTAAAGCTACAATCTTTAGATTCATAAATCAAAATTCAACACAAAAATTGATTTATCTATGTATATGAAGTTGTTTTTTTTTTATTATTTTAATTGACTGTTCAACTAGACAAGGTACCACAACTTGCAAAGCCAAATAGATTAAAATGTACAAAGTAAGAAAAAAACAGCTGTCACGAAAAAAGGTCATTTAGAAGGTGAGGGTGTTTACCATTTGCAAACAAAAATAAAAAATGATAACAACACTGTGCGCGTGGGTTTAATGGCATTAAAATTAAAATTTATGAGATTTTTATACATACATATATTGATATGTATTTTTTATTTAAAATGATTACTTTCTATGGAATGAAATTCTTTAATTGTCTGTTGGTAAAGTAAAATACAATTTTGAACACATAATATATATGTACTGCCATTAAAAAAAAGTTAATGTTTTTTTAACACTTATCTACTAAAATGTTAAGCTATTAATTCGTCCATTTTTAGATTCTTTTATCATAAAAAAGCCATTATGATAAATATACAACTTTTAGATGAAGACATCTAGTAAATTTGATTACGAAACGGAATTTCTCCTATGTTAGTTAAATTATTTTTTCTATTTGAATCTGCGAAAATTTAGTTTCACAAAGCTAGAGGAACGCATATAAAAAGTTATGTTCATTTATTATTTCATATTTTTATAGAAGGAAAGACAAAAATCTTTCAAAAATAACTTAAACTTCGAGATGAAAAAACAACACTTTAGTCCAGCTTCCGATGGATATATGTATGTATTACAAATTTAAGTGCATACCTACAGAAATATTTACTTGAAATTTGTGTCATGTATAGCTTTGAATTTCAAGATACACTCACGAAGTATTTTCCAAAAATGTTTCTTCCAAATAAAATAAATTTTATGTGCGTGTTAACCTTCTTGTTTTTTTGCTTCTTTACCTGCATAGTATTGAATTGCATCATAAAAATACAGTGATAGATATGAGTTTTACTTTGGAGACAGTTCACTATGGTTTGTCTTTATTTACTTGCATGTTGAAAAATGTTAAAGATACAATACATGTATCTTTTGCATACATACTGTATATAGTATAAATGTTTGCAACCTTAAAATAAAGTTCTCTTTCAGCAATCACTTCAAACTCAGAAAATATTATATAAGAACTTTTCTTTGATTTGTTTTGCAAAGGAATAGATATTATTTGATAAAGTTCAAAACTTATGTATATTCGTATACTTTTATGATAAGAAAAGTTTTTCCATCAAATTTTCTTATTTTACATTTTCATTTGTCAAACCTTTCCCAGTAAGAATCTGGAAATCCCTTGTGTTTGTTACTCCTCCGAAATTATTCAAAATACTGTATATAAAGAGGTTTTACCCTACAAAAGGTCGGGTAGTTCTAATTTTTTGATATGTTGTTTAGGATGTTTGGCTTATTAACAAAATACAATTTCCACAACCACGCCCCCTCCGCCCCCTTCGGCACTTTTTTCCTTATTTTGACTATAACTTTTTTCTGGTACATTTTATCAAAAAAAAAATTTAATTTGCAAACTTGTAGAAAATAAAATTTCCTACATATTCGTCATAGGAAGTTTTTTTGTACGATCAATTAGTAATTGAACTATGACTCATCCAAAATAGCCCAAAATTGGGTACTTTTCAAAATTTTTCGTTTTTTTACTTTTAAAGCGCAATAAGTTCGTAATTGTTGATTTTAGCAAAAAGTCTTCATAATGAAGGATGATTAAAAAAAAATAATCCAAGAAAACAAGAAGATAAAGATACTCTATTTGTCTTGTAATGCTAAACGGATGCACTTTTTTCTAGTTAATGTTATTTAAAATGTGTTAAAAAATAATATAACTTAAATTGAGGTTAAAATGTTTATAGAAAAAACTAAATTTATTTTTTGATTACTTTATAAGAATCATCCTTAGAAATAATTATTAATAATAAATAAACAAAATTAAAAAAAAAAAATATTATAATCAAAGTGCTCACCATCGTATAGCCCTATTCTATTAAAACCTATTTCACCTCAATCGGAGCCATTTTACCGATTCGACAAAGTTCGGTACAAATCGATAAAAACGCATGAACACAACTTTTTTCAATAAAATCGGACATCGCTCTGATGTTCTAGTCTAGAGCTATTTGATTAATTTGAAAAAAAGGCAGGGAAAGTCGATGAACCCGCATGAACACTCTCTACTTTGGTTTGTTGTCTAATGTCGAATTCCTTTCATTTTGCCAGATTTCATCGGAAAAGTTGACTTTTTTCCTTCCTATGGATCTTGAATAAAAAAGTTGCTTTTTTTCTTTGATTGTATTGTGTATATTTCTGTAGAAGCCATTTTAATCATTCACTATACTTTACTTTATTGACAAATTGCACAATTTACAACAAAATTCACGCAGAATATATTGTTTTCAATAATTTTAATTCTGCAAATTCCTATTAAAATAAACCACACTACACAGTTATTAAAATGCTCATCTGACAGAATGAAAATAAAATCATTTAAGTATTGTCGAATTCCTTGGATTTTTCCAGATTCCTTCCCATGGATGTTAAGGCAACATGTTTTTTTTCTGTGATTGTATTGTGTTTTTTTTTTATGTGATCCAAACAATTTATTGAAGTTCACTTTATTCACAAATTACCGAGGGGTTTGGCACGAATGAAATCACCTGACCACTTATACTTGTAATCATTTACAATCACGTTGAAATCAGATGCAATCACTATTTCAAGTGATAAAATTAAAAAAATGTTGGTTATCGATTTCAAATGATTTTTTTGCAATCATTAAAAATATTTGAAATGACACTCTAAGTTTTTTTGCAATCATGAAATCAATCACCACAAAATTTTGAAATCAATTTAAATACTGCTTGAAATCACCTGAAATCATATGAAGTCATTTGAAATATTGCAATAGATTTTATAAAATTATTTTATTTGGGAAATTTATATTAAAATAAATCGAATTGCACAACTTAAAGGCTCGACTGACAGAAGAAGTCAAATCTGTTAAGTATGTGTGCAAATACGTGTGAATCTTGTTAACAAATCAAGATTCAAGAAAAGTTGATTTGAGTGGAAAAAAACAACTTTTTCTTGTCCATGGATCATGATTTGCGGAAAAAAATCAACTTTAGTCCTAAAAAAGCGAATTTAGTCCGAAAAAAGTCAACTTTTTATTTGAAAGGAATTCAAATTAAGTGAAAAACCAAAATGCTATTAAAAGCAATTTTGGCCAGAATCGGACATCACCCTGATTATCTAGAGCTATTTCATTCATTTAACAAAAGTCTGGAAAAATTGATGGACACGTTTGTTTTTTGATTCAAAAATTATTTAACAACTTTTTTTAAATTTATTTATTTATTTCTCCAATATTTTTTTTTCTCAAAATAATGTACTATGTGGAGATAACTGACAAATGCACTGCACTGCAATATAAAATTTCGAAAAAAATTATGATAAAGATAAAATCTTAATCTTCAAACAAATTCAAAATGTGTACATTTCAAATCAGAAGAGAATTACAATCCCTTAATATAATAACTGATGCTTGCCTTATCTTTTTTAAAACCACATCCGACATTAAATTGCTTGATGTTTATGAAGTTCCTTTATATATATACATATGTATACAAAAATACATTGATATATGTACATACATGTATAAAGGTACATTATGTATGCAAGTATACATATATTTCACATAAAATGTATTATTAATATTATGCTGCGTATAAATTGTTCTGATATTCAAATGTGGTTTGTTATGCATGGTTTTGCGGTAAGCCTCATATAAACTTATAAATGAAATAAAAAATGCCTTCCTTTTAATGTACGTTGTACATACACATATCTATATTTGCCGTATAAAAGGTTTTATATTTACTTGCTATTAAGGTTAAATAAAGGCAAGTTATGAGTTTCAAAAAAAAAAAAAAAAAAAACTTAAGCTCGGGTAGATAATCCGCTCTTTCGAGGTATCCGTTCGGAAAAAAAATTTCCACGATTTTTACGAAATCTTAGAATTAAGGTATCCGTTCCGATGCACAAATCAAAGAAACTTCCAATAGAATAAAAAGTATGTACCTATACTATTTCAGTTACAAAGCTTATATGCAACATCAACAGGTCAAAAAAATTTTGGTTGAATTGAAATTCAAAGACAGGGGCCGAATCGCGTCCTACAAGAAGGGATTCGCCATCAAGCTATAAAAAATTGCGTTACTCTTCAAACGAGTGAACGAGTGATCGCTACTGACGTTAGCTGACGGAATGTAATCAATAAGATGTTTATGTCATTGTAGTAGATTAATATTGAAAATTGTAATGGATGAACTTCAAAACGCACCTATTATGTCATTTTTAATGTTTTGGTTTCAATGAGTTACTTTTTTGAAGTGCATTTTAACTGTAGCAAGAATAACTAAATGAAATCGATCATGACTGTTGTGAAAAAATGGTTCATTGACAACTAAGGCCCTCCGTCCTTTTTGAGCAATGCAACGCAACTCAAAAGCAAATTGAAAAAGAATACTTTTTTTGAAAAGTTTCAGGTATAAATTCGTCTTAATAAGATGCAAATTTGTAAGTTAAATGCTAAAGTATATTAATTTATTCAAAATTTTATTTTTCTTAACTAAATTAAACTGCAACGGATGGATACCGTTAACTACAGACTTGACGAATGACATTTCAAGTGACGGTACACAATCAAGCACTCGTTAACGTATAGGATACGATATTGAGTTACGTTAACGAGTACTCGTTCGCGTAAGTGACGATCCTAAACGTTCCGAAGCGATTCGGCCCCAGGTATTTCAGAAAACAGAACAGTATAACATAAAGGATCATTTTGTTTTGTAGTTGTTACAGAAAACAAAGAATGTTCCATAAAAATAATTTTTTAAGTCTTGTACAATTAACGGGCTTATCAACAACAAATATGCATATTTTTACACGTACATATATACAATCAAGTAAAGATGTATTTACATTTTCAACCCAGGTATTTCAGCAAAATTTTAAATCAATTTAAGGGCAATATGTGCCATGAAAGCTAATATTTTATTGCAAGACGCTTTTTTCATTTTCATTTATTTCTTTTTTATTTATTTCGAAGCAGTTAAGACTTCTAGATCTAGATCTAGGTATTTTCATTGACTTTAATTTTATTTTAGAATTTAATATTTTGCCCTACAATTTTCAATGTTTCACTGTGACATTTTGCTACTTTCTCACCGTTCCGTTTAATATTTTATAGCTGCATCTAAGTTCGCTTTGTTTCCCTTACCTTCCTCAAGAACTCTGTTACATTTCTGCAGCAACATGTTTTCTTGTGTAAGTTTGTCATTTATCCTTAAGGTGTTCCTTTTTTGGGGTTGGTTTTCTCTGGAAAATATCTTAATAATTTTAGGGCAGTTAAAACAAAACAAATGTTTTACAGTTTTATTTTGTTTCGCTGGCATTGTACTGTGCTGAATTTCTTTTTAAGAAAACGTACTAGATAATGATAATATTGTTTTGACAAAAGCGCCATATTAAAAAAAAAAATTAAAAAAGCGCACTTCTTCTTTAAGCAAACTGATGATTTCAGTACATTTTGCCTTCAAAGCTTATCAATTATAAAGTGAAGAGACATTTTACCTCAAAGAGAAAATATGTTTATGAAAATATGTTTATGAAAATATTGTAACTTAGTTAAAATACAAAGCACTCCAACCTAATGTATCAATCAATCTGCACACAAAAAATTAGGATTTCATTTGATATTAGGAAAGCTACGAGCAGCTCTCGGGAGCAAACTGGTGAGTGGATAAAGTTTATTGGATACGATACAGGCTTTTATCTCTATCGGATTTAAGATCGCAGAATTCTAACACAGTTCGTAATTTGCTAGTATAGCTGCCTAGAGTGGAAACAGTACCTAGCCATCGGAGGAAACAAGTTCAATTGACAGTCAAAATGTTTAGACCAGCCATGAATCAGCAGTGTCAATTGCAGGAGCTGCAACCTAACATATAACTTAATATATTCATATATTTGACCAAACTGTTAATCAGTCGATTGAGTGTTTATAACACACGTTGTACTATCTAAGGCAGTCCAGGAAAGTATTTATCCGTTTTTTATTACATGTCAGTTATTCATTACGTTACGAGAGGATAGCGGCTTGTACCCAGCCCAACCACAGAAACGGTGTCTTTTATGAAGTCTCTATTATAGTGGTATTAGTCGCAAGGGTATTGGTTCCAAGGATCGTTAGATCCTTAAGGGAGTTCTTTGGATACGATCATACTTCCTGCTAATGCAAAATAATGTAACACGTTTTGTGTATATCGAAAATCAAAAGTCGCCAAGTTTCCGTGCAGTTGTTTGCATAAAAATAAAATTGACAGTTGCCGCCATTTAAAAAAATTGTAATATCTTCCGATAAACTGATACATTTTTGGTCACCAAAGTTAACATAATCAAGTAGTTTCTAAACTATTACATAACGTATATTAAAGCCCAGCAATTAAATATTTATAAGAGCAAGTACATGCGACATATTTGTCTATTTTATTATATTTGACAAATGTTTGTATTTCTTTTTCGCAAATGACGATTTAAAAATTTATTCGAAAAAGTAATATAGGTACCTATTTGTTTTAATTCCAAAACCCATTGAATCCTCTTATAAATATACATAGATACTTAGGTATGTTAATATGTATGTAGAAACCGTGGTTGTTCATCGACTATAAACTCTACAAAAGTGAACAAAAAACATAATGATTAAAAAACTAACAAAAAAAAAGATACCTACTGCTTACCACTTTCATGTCAATCATTCAGCAATGTCACGAAAAAAAAGTAAAAAAATTCCACATCAAGTTAATTGAAATCAATTAGTGCCGACAACGACGGCGATGATGACGAAAAATTGCAATCCATTTTCGTCCGTTTCGTGTGTCTGTCTGTATGTCCGCCTAAGTGTCGGAAGGTACAAACATAAAAAAAAAAATAAACATCCTCAAACGAACATTTAAAAAAAATATTTTAGTTTATACGACTACGAGTTTTGAAGTACCTAGTCTTCTAGTTGTTCACTTCCCTATAAATGTATATTCCTAAATTGACAGTCTAACTGACGAGTAAGCGACATAATGGTGGATGCGGATGTGACGGTATAGATAGCGGGGGGAAGTTGACTAACGAAGGACTGATAACTGTTGTTTGTGCGGTGTGCCATATAGTCGTGTTGTTACCATGTCGTGCTGACAGATATTCACTCTGTAATTAAATTTAATTGAATTCAATTAATTTTTGTTTCTATTGATATGAGAGTTTTTGGAAACTTTTGCTTACGTAATAAGTATATGTACGAAGCACGGCGCGTCATCTATTTATATGAATGAAAGTTTTACCTAAACTACTGGTATATATAAAAACATATATGTAATGTATGTTCAATGTACATAGTAGTTCTTAAGTTATAATCAGATAACTTAATTATAATTCAGAGGGGTGCAAACAATGAACATTGGAACAATATGTTGAGTATGATGTTTTCATGTGAGAATTCTTCGCTGATTCGTTTGATTGAAACTTCCACTTTTTATATACAATACATGGTCTTCCTTCACAATACAGCTGTAAAGCTCGTAGTTGAACCTTCTTTGCTACACGTTATTCACACTTACTGGACATTTTTCGATCAAAGTGAGAAATCTTTTCTTCATCAAATCTTGACAATACATTCGTAGCATAGAGAAATACGCTCTGTAGCATAGAGAAAGACTGGGTACTTTCTTAATCGATTGACATCGTAACCATCATTCAATAGATTTTGATACTTTTAAACTAGACAGATAGAAAACAATATGTATTTTGACATCTATAGATGTATTTAGTTCACTCTGTCACCGCAAAGCACTTAAAGCGAATCCAAATTAACAAGTTTCTGCATTTATTTCCAAACGTCGCGGCGCGCCGTACTTTACATAACAGACAGGAGCAGAATTCTCTGGATGTGAGAATATTTTCAATTTTCTAATGCAGATATCTGTTTGATCAATGGTGGACTTTCTTGGATTACTAAGTATACACTGATAGAAACCGATCAGGAAAGAAAATATGTTTTAAGACGGCCACACGATTCAGCAGATAAGAATTTGTATGGGATATTTTTGAAACAATCCTGCAGGACGATAGCTACAAGGTGTTCGCTATCAGCCAAACTAGAACAGTCACAAAAAGCATTTGATCCTTGTAACAAACAACATAATTATAGTATAGATATCGCAGGGATTTAAATCAAGGCTCTTGCCTGTTCCATACAATTCACTTTCTGGTAATGAGTGCCATATAACAGTTCAAAGAATTACATTATGACAACATAAATAGCTAAAGAGCCATTTAATTCACTTGTCAACTTAGTATCTTGTTTGGTCAAGTATATGTGTATATTGTTGAAAAGAGTTTTGTAGATATAGTTACCTTACGAAACCGCTCTTTACAAGTTTTGTACGACAATTTATTCTGCTTAAAAGCTCGTTGACAATTTTTCGTTAGCCAGGATGTGCAATATTAAGTCTGATGTCCCTTAAGTCTCCACGGCAGTAAAGGATCGAAACCATAACAGAAGAAACGGTGCGTACGGACGCTTAACGTCTGGAACCGTTTTTATCCTATTTTTCTCTCAGATGCTTTACGTTTATGAGTGGACAAAAACTGAACGAAACTGAGCAATCTGCCATTACGGAGTGTCGGAGTCTACGTTCGTAAATTTGACATTCGTCCAAATACATTCCTTGTGAAATCTTGTTGAATCTTACTTTCACATCCGACCATTAAAATAGGCGACTCCAGAAATTGTAGGCACTTAAATAAACTTAAAGTGGAATTAAAACATTAGCTTTCCAAATCAATCAGTTTCTGAATGATTTATAGAACATATATAGTATTTACCTTAATTGTTCAAATAAACATCGTAACATTGTTTTCCAATTAAAACGGTTCCGTACCTATCTATATATTACTGACCCTCCTATTTCCATCCAATTTCTAACCCAATTAGCCCTTGGCAATATTCTTTTACCTATACAGAAAAAAAAATTGTTTAAAAACTGAAAGAATATATTTTTAACCTGACCTTAATGAAAACAAAATTAGTAAAAAAAAATCCAAAATGTCAAATTCAACGTCCCTAATTAACTTCTACACAAATCCAATCACCTCAACCAAATAACCTTAAATATAACCTCCAAACAAAGGTCGAAGTAATCACCTCAAGCTTCCATAGGGATTTATCCCACTCATAAAAATTCATCATTCGCCCTGCACACTCAAAAAATTACTCTCACTGCCATTATCTAAAATAAACACACACACAAAAAATCTCCACAAAATCAAATGTAAATAAAAATAAAATAACTTTTTTCACCAAAAATTTTCGCAGTCACCCCTGAAATATTTACCAATGTTTATTTTTTTTTGTTCATTTTCTATAATTTTACCGGCAATTTTATTTTAATCCTGCCAGATTTACGTACCACACCGCATTCTCCCACGTAAAAAACAAGGTTTTCCCTTAAAAAATAAAAATATAATAATTCTCCCCGTATGTGTACACAAATCTCTTTGTTTTCTGTCAAAAACAGAATTAAATATTACATACAAATAACTAAAAAAAAAAAAAAAAATTGGTATTGAAAAAGCTTTTGACCCTCCAAAGGACGAAAAGTCAATGTCATCGGTGTGAAGAATAAAATATTCGTAAAAGCTTCTTTTTTTTTTAAATTACATACAAAAGTGTACATGATGTATTGTTTATTATATTCTTTGATTGGACTTAGCTATTGTTTTGATTCTCTGGAGGCCCTGTTTTTATAACTTTTTTTCTGAAACCTATATGTACACATAAAAACATCCTCGAACCTCCTCCAACCTTTGATATACCTTTTATATACACTTTTAATACGCAAAAGAATAAAGACATGAAAGAAACCAGGAATCTATTAGACAGGTGCTTTCACAAGAGTGGCACAAGTAAAAAGCTTTCTCAGAATTTTATTTGAATTGATGTTGACGAGGATATAACAAGATTATTATTATATTTATCAAGAATGTATTATGTATTAACTAATGTTTACAACAGTGTTATTAGACTTTTTGTAAGGAATTTCCCACAACAATTATCGAAAATATCCTTTTTGCTAGTCCCGCCGATTGAAGCATATTTCCAGAGGTTCCTCGAGAAAATATTTACAAAAAAATTATGAATGAATTCCTTTTAAAGACTTTTTATTAAAAAATACTCAGCCCTATTGAGGTATCCCTTCGGAATGGAAAATTTACCTATTTTATACTAATTGCTGAATTTTTGCAGAAAATATTTTTCCCACATTTTTATGGTACGCACAACAGCATTTTGGGATCAAGTGGTCTTTAAACGACATTTTGAATATTTCACAAATGGATTAGCATGAAATCGGAGAATTTTCCGTTCCGAACGAGAACATTGATAGGGCTGACTATATACATTAAAAAAATCAATCGAATTGATTTAAACTTTTTTAAAAATTTAGAGTATGCCAATCATAGCTAATTTTTATGCAAAAACTAAATTTCAAAAAAATTTCATGAATATATTTTCAAAATATTAAATTTCCAAAAAAAAAAAAATTGGTTACTTGATATAATTTTTTAAGAAAAGTTATAAAAAATTAAGTACTCGTTTTTTTTTGTTTGTAAATTCATATTTCAAAATTAATTTGATTAATTTGATCTTCTGGATTTACGAAATCTTTATAGGGCCAAATATGCAAATATTATAACTAAGGCTTAACCACACGATTGTTCAACAGGCCTTTACAATTCCAACTTAGATATTTGCAGAGTTTATAGGGCTAAATGTAATCAGAAGCAATGTATTTGACATTTTGTAGTTTGAAAGATCTGAAATCTTGACATTTGCAAAATTACCTGTTTAGTGCGAAATGTCTTCGCACGCAAAGCTATATATATAAATCGTTAATACGTTTTGGTTTAAAGTACATGCTTAATTTTTGGTTTCACTAAATATGGAAAAGACAGAAAAAAACTGTGTTCCGGAAACTTCAATGGAAATTAAAAAGAGTGTACCCCCGAACAAATTCATAACATATGATCGAACATATGTGCAAAAACATAATCTATACTACGAACAAACCATTTGATCTTGTGTTCATTTTTGTTGCTGCAAAATAACAAAATTGCAATTACGTCTATAAGAATGCCAATTTGCCACTGTTGTGCCCTGCTTTTGCGTCACTTGGCACAACCTGCGTTGAACTCACTCAAGCCATTGCACTGTGTCGAAACTAGATTGCTGTATGCAAAAGCATACGCAGCAATGTTGGTTCACCTTTGCAATTGGCCATAGGTAAACAACCGGGAAATGCTAAGTGTGCATTTGACAGTGGATGACCCAGCCAAAGAAGTTTCGATTGAAGATGTTGATTGACGAGTCTTAATTGTATAGTCAAAGTGAACGGTCGTGTGTTTCTTAAAACACTCAAAAACAAAATATAACACTGGCGCAGTCGGTAGGATTATAACATGAATTTGTTATAAAATTCAACTTTTTCATTAGTTATTAACATATTTTCTTTAACATTTTCCGTTTTAGTTTTATGTGTGTTTTTTTTTCATTGAAAATACTTCTTTTGTGAATTGTTTTTTTTTTTTTCTTATACCATTCTTATGATAGTTCAGTAGTACCATATTTCAAATACAAAAACGCGGCTGCCGATACGACTGCGGATGAGTTTTTTTTGGGAATTTCCCACTTTACTATATGTACAATTTGACAAAACACGAGTAATGTTTCTATTGAAAACAATTTTTTAAAAGAATAAAAACCGTTAAGTTACTATTAATTTTATCATTATTTTTAAAATGGACTCATTCCACTTTCAAATAAAACATCTCATGTATAATTAATCTCAGGACTTAAAAATGGATTAGGTACAAGAGAATCACCTTTAAGTTATGAATTAATAATTTAGAGAGATAAATTATTAAAAGTTATCTTTTTTACTCAGAGAGAAATGTGAAATAATAAATTACCCACAATCCAATACCACTATAGTTATGAACAAGGGGGGAATGAGGTAAGGGTGGTCAGTATAACTCAATTTACTTGAAAATAATGAAATTTCCGATGAAATGTTGGTAACATTTTCTAGGAAGGAATAATAAATTCATGTACAAGGGTTAACACGAGAAAATTCCTCCATCCAGGGTTTCTTTCCTACTTGAGCCGTAGTGGCATTTTTTTTTTGTATTTTACTTTATTTTCGCATTATGGATAACTCTGATATAAATTTTCCATTAGGTAATAAAACAAAATGCCAACAACACGCTAACAACTTAATGAGGCACACGTGGCCAATAAGAAGTTATTTTACGGAGAGTGATGACCGATAATTACAATTATTTGCTTAATGATAAAAAAATAATGAATGCAAGCCAAACATGTAATAATTTATTTTGTAGAATTTTAAATTGTTTATCTAATCACTACGTTTATTTGATTATTAGTTTGTTGTTAAATAATTGCAACAATTTAGCAAAAAAAAGCATTTAAGTTCAGATATTGATGAGTAGGTAGGTATATAAAGCAATAAAGATTTAAGAGCATGTTGTTTAAAAAAAAAATTTATTTTAATAAGCGGAAGAACGTTTAAAACTTAAATACTTTTATCAGTAGATACATATCGTGGTAGGTATTATGAAGCAATCTTTCTAATAGTTTTTAAATATCTGGATGAATGACGTAAATCAAATAATTTTCGTTGACGTTGCGTATTAATTATAATGTTTTATACATACATATATGCATAATCTCATCAACAATCTTAATGCTGGCCTAAGGCCAACACATTAAGAGCATATAGTTCGTCTTATTCTCGTTAACAACAAGACCCATTTAGCTCGCTTCCGACTTGAAATCTGCGAAGGCACCAGTAAAAGCTCGCTTGCTGCTTCCCATGATGTCGAAATTGTCGGCAAAACCAAAATGTTGTGTTAGTTTGTCGAAGATAATACCTGATGTGTTGGCCTGGGTTTTTCGTAGTATCTTCTCAAGAACAATGTTAAAACAGCTTACATGACAGTGCATTACCTTGTCTCAGTCCTCTGGTGGTATTGAAAAGGTTTCGGTCGAATCTCTTCCATTTTTGACTGTCCAGCGAGCATTTTCTAACGTCATCCTGATTAGTCGTATCAGTTTGGCAAAGATACTAAAACTATAGATATGGCACGATAAAGTTTTTCTCTATTCACACTATTATATGCAGCTTTGAAATCGATGAAAATGTGTTGGGTATCGATATTAAATTCTTGGTTCTTCTCCAGGATCTGGAGCAGTGTGAAGATTTGGTTGATGGTAGATATTTCTTGTCTGAAGCAGCACTGACTAATTAGGTCATCAATATACGGCTTGAGATGCTCACACAAAACGCTTGATAGCATCTTGTATGCGATGTTCAAAAGGCTAATGCCTGTGCAGTTGGCACAGAGTAGGCTGTTGCCTTTTTTGTGGATGGGAAAAATGGTACTCAGGTTCCATTCATCAGGCATACTTTCCGTCGACCATATATAACACATGAGCTAGTGTATGCTCCTCACCATATCCTCCCCAGCATGCTTAAATAGCTCTTCTTGAAGTATATCATCATCGCTGCTTTGAACGATTTTAGGCGGTTGATGGTGACCTTGATCTCATTTTGTTCAGGTAGATGGAACTCTAGATTATCAACCAAGTTAAATTCCCGATAATGAAAACATTGCCTCTCATTATTCTATCGATACTTTTATAAAGAGTGTCCAAATGAAACAGCCAGTTGCGTTCCTTCCCTCAAGCAATTCATACAACTTCAGACGTACTGTGATGACTAGGCGGTTCTTCTTTTTCTTCTTCTTTTGCCGCACAACACGAATGTTGATTGTTTTACCCAATTGTTTTGTTCAAAAATTCAAAACCCATATGCATCGGTATTTCCTTTCAACTCGTCTTCGATTGTCTTAATCGTTGCACAATATAAAAAAAATTGTAATAGAGTGAAAGTCCTGTATGGAATATGAAAAAAACGTCTCACAAATCAATTCGGAAAAAATTGTTTGTGTATTAGAGGACAGGAAGACGTATCTTAAAATACCCAAATAATTTTAAAATATTCAACGAGGTCGTTTGTAAAATTTATTTGCAACTAGCTGTTACCCGGCTCGTTGCTTTCGCAGAAAAAATAATGGAGAAAGCATTGATTTTGACAGAGTAATTATAATGCTAGAGGTCCAACATTTTTCCAAAAGCTTTTAAGCTCATATATAAGAGTTTTCGAAAAAGCTAGCCGAGCGCCATCTTTGGGATAATTTACTTCATAAGTTAGAGTCTACAACATAAGCTATTTGTCCAATAAAGTATCGCTAAAATCCGTCCAGTAGTTTCTGATCGATTCATATATACGAATATGCAAAAAAAAGCGACTATCTGTCAAAATCTTTCAAGCATTGTTTCTGACCGGGCATAAAAACTATTTTTCTAGAAAAAAGTGACCTGAGCGCCATCCAGGGAGTAAATAAAACAGCCTAAGTTCTGCGCTATAGCATTATCTATCTGCCAGTGAAAGTCCCGTGAAAATCGGTCCGGCCGTTCTCGAGATTAGCCAAGACAAACAGACAGAAGGACAAGAAGACAAACATTTTTAAAATGTGTGTTTTGTTATAACGGATGTGTATGCTTTCATATGCGTGCAGTAAAATACTGTTATTTTGACATTACAAACAGATACTCCATTTTAATATATGTGTATAGATACATAGAGCCCAGTAACGGGCCAAAATTTCTTCGTAATTTGTAGTTGTGGAAAAAAACATGTAGGCGGTTTCCTCATTTCAAAATCAGCAAGTACACATAAATTGATGATCGAAACTACAAACCAAATCGATCACGTAACAAACGCCGGAAGATTTATTTTGTAGAATATTGGATGTACGTAATTTTAGAGCCATTATCGACTCTGCCCATATTCAGATCAGTTGTGATATAAAAGCCAAAGACAACATTCAATATATTATATATTGAATGTTGTCTTTGTTGTCCTATAATAGGATGGCTAAAAATTCGAAATACCCGCTCAAGTAAGATGACAAAGGAAGGACGGTCTTTTTGTCTATGGTGCAGAAGCATGAAGTCTTTTCATATAAAACTCTCATATTGTACTTTATGTCTATGTCGATATGCCTAGAGAAAAGTCCTGCGAACGAGTTCAATTGAACTCAACAAATTATGAGTTGTAAAAAAAACATTCGTAATTGATAAGATAGTGGGATAGGAAGTGTATGTATATTGTATATGTATATACAATTCGGTATCTTATACCAATTTCTCAATCTATTCGGAGAATAAAACATATATATTTGAGTTAATGATAGACAGAAGGTTTAGGTTAAAAAAAATCTATTTTTCAAATCAAAGCATAATATTAAAAGTCCATTAACCCTTTTCTTCAAAGCTAATTACAGACATTGCCCTATGAGCTATGAACCTAAGCGGCAGATACATAGATTATTCGAAATTCATCAATAGCTACCGACAGTAGAATAATAATTAATGACCTGTATGGTAATTAAATTGCAAAGTAAACATTAAATGCGCATGTAAGTTGAATTTAAATGCGAGAACCTAATATAAGAAAAAAAAAATAAAATAATTCAATCTAATTCCGTACTTCCTCTTGTGTTTTCCATTTTATCCGATACTTTCATTATAGATACACGACGAAACTCTTTCCTTGTGTAAGTTTTGTTTTGTCAGTGTTGGTTCCAATATCAATCGTATCCATCAGCTTGTCAGTTCGATATCCATTCAGTCATCAATTTCTCCTCTGGTATCTATTCATCATCATGTCTTGAATTTCTTACATATATGTATGATATATAGATGTATCTACGCAATGTATCTACAACATAAAGTTCGATTGTATAGTCGGTACTCGTTCGTATATCTTTGCAGATACATATCGTTGTAATAAGATACATTGATGGTGAACCCTTTTTCTGGGTTTTATTTTTATAGATGATGAAGCATAGAGTGTGAGGAGGAGTTACATTACAACGGAAAAAAAAGAGGACATCCGACATATTCTCTTAAAAGGAGAAACAAATGCAAAAAAAAAACTAAACAGAAAATTAACAAAAAAGTGCCACCAACATGAAAAAAAAAATAGAAATACTTTATATTAAAAAATTTAAAACTTCGCTTGACATGCGCCTCAAGCCAGTCGTTATAATCTTATAATAGACTGTCGTATTTTTTGTTTTGTTTAAATTTTGAAAAATACATTTATGAAAGCCAGAGATACAAAAGATGAGATACAAATACCTTAACTCAGGTAGAAGAAACTGAAGAAGTTGTAAGTTATTACTCAGATGATTATGTTGGAATTTTTTGATGCTTGTGTTGTTTTTGTTCGGTGCGGGTGTCGTGTGGTAAATGGAAGAAATTATAAAAATCGACATACCATCCTAGAGAGATGGCAGTTGGCATTTCGTGCGAATTATTTTTGCTCTGACACGTAGCCGTTTGATATTTGAGAGAAGAAAATACGGAAATGTTAATAAATCATAAGGTTGGTAAGCAAAGGTGGGTTCAAAGAATAAATAAGAAATATTGAATTTACGTGAAATTGTGTGGGCAGTAGATTCCAACACAAGTTAAGTAGGTAGATTTCAAAATTATAGTCGTGATGGTTTTTGATTGCGAAATCAGGTTTGAATAATATGTAAGTAAGTATTGGCTGTCGAGCGAAAAATTATTTATAACTTGAATATGAAGTTTGTCAACGGCGCGGTAAAGTGGAAGACATCACTGTTAAAAGAGACTTTTTCTTAGCATAAGTGTTGCTTTGCTCTTGTTTTGTGCAGATTCAATATCTGTTGCTATGTTCCACAAGGGAGCTCTTTAGTAAAGAACATACATGTTTTGATTGTTGTATAGCTATGCTTTACGGAAATGAGTCGCTTCAACTAGTACCAAAGAACTCTCCTGTGGAACCTAGCACGAAAAATGGCGCCCAACGTGGGGCCATTCGGTACTGTAGAGCCCCATTTGCTTGGGAATTGATTGGATGCAGCAGCAGAGAAAAAGTATTTGATAGTTCGTGATGAAAGCAAGAAAGTGACTTCGATGGAAATCAGGGCCTAGTTCCAACTTCAGAGTCTTATATGTGCACATATACCTACCCCTAGGGAAAACCATGAACCAATCAGGGAAATGTTGCAAGAGCTCCTTGTCAAAACATGACAGATATGCACCAAAAATGAGGTTAAAATTAATCCTGTGAGATTTCAACACCGAAATCGGAAAATAAAACATCTCTTGAAGCACATTCGGAAAACTTAAACTAAATTAGAACATTACTTCCGGAAACGGACTGTAGTTTACTCACTGAGCTGGGAAAAATAAAGTGCTTGAGGATCAAGTAAAATGCCCTATTCCTGTTTCAAGCTTTTACATTCTTGGTAGAAATCACAGCTTTCATGGTTTATTTATTTTTACAAATTTAAAAATAACCGCGACTATTATTACTCAATAAGACGGACCCCAACTTACAATTAAGCTTTTATAAGGTCCAAACTTTAGAATTTGGCAAGCAATAGCTAGTATAGAGCTCTTATAAGCCAAATTTTTGCAAGCCACATATTTCAAACTTTGAAAATTAAAAAAAACAGCTATAAGGCCTTTAAAAGGAAGTTTGACAAGCTCTATACTAGGCTTGTAGATAAAGGTTCAAAATAGCTTGTATTAGGCCTTCCGAAGTTGTTTACTGATAGTTTTAAAGAAAACAGCTGCTATAAGGCTCACCACGATAAGTCAATGCAAACATCTTGTGAAAGGCTTGCCTATAAATGCTTAATACGAATTTAATTATTCTGCTTATATGTATGTCAATTGTCAGTCTTATAAATAATCTCATAGTAACAACATTACAGTTCTAAAGCAAAAAAGGAAAGGTAAGTATCAAAAATCTTTAAACCGAAAAGAAGTGCTTGCAAAAATAATTTATTAATATGAAAATATGAAAAAAACTAATAAAGGTAATTATTTCTCTCCCTTCACCGTTAACATTTTCTTCATATCATTTTCTTCGCATCATATTTTTCTGAACAACAATGCGGCGTAGAGGTAGAGTGCTGGAGTGGTGCGTGGAAGTTCTCGATTATGACATAGTAGAATCGCAGTTTGTGCAGCAGGATATGAAAATACGATTTCAGCAGGGTCTGAAACGTTATAGTGGACAAAATCCCGATGACCTCTACAGAACCAAGTCTTACAGTGCCATAATCACCAACAAAATGACGCTTGAAAACAATGCTGGATAACTACATAAACATGCAAATATACTCTACCATTTTTAAAAATCATTTAAAATGTATTTCTTTTTTAAATCTACGAGACAACTTCTTTCAGATGTCTTTAAAAGTGTTGGAATTTGCATTTGAATTATATGAATATATGAATACGGTGTGTTTTGTAGTTTGAGAAGCAAAAAGCAAAAGGATTATAGAGAAGCATTTTTCCGAAAGGATGATCAAATTAGGATGTGTAAATTAAAAAAATCCGCGAATTCTTTTATTAATTTTTAATTTTTACACCCTAACTTCATTATCCCTTTAGACTATTCCAAGTCTTTTGATCAAAATATGATTTAAAATTAACGAAATAAGATGAGGTTTTCCTTCGTTTGGCATATTATATCACGTTATCGTTTAAAACACGTCCATTATAGTCCGAGAGGCAGCGACACAATATATGATATGATTTCTCCAAAGCTGAATTTTATATATTTCATAGCTGTGACCTTGCTAATAACAAAAGTGGTCGTCAGCTGACGCATACGCGGGGGATTTGACGTGGGTGATGTCTTAAACATCAAAAAAGAGGTAAAAATAGAGTGATTTCTCCAAAGCTGAAACTTTGTATATGTATTGGTTCATACAACCGTAAACTGTTAGAAAACACCCGTCAGCTGACTAGATTCTGGGGGAAAATAAGTCAGCTGGCCATGAAAAGAACTTAATAAAACATTCAAAAAGTAATGAAATATGGTCCATCAGTTTGATCCGTCAGTTTTCTAGAGGGATTGATTCTGAGTATAAAATTGAGTTTGCGGGAAATTAGGTCTTGTGAAGCAGCAGCCATCTTGAATTTTGGATTGTTTTTGTGTTTTTCCATTTTCTTTTCATGGTCAGCTGACGTATTTTCCCCCGAATCTAGCCAGCTGACGAGTGGTTTCTAATAGTTGACGGTTGTATAAACCTATTCACAAAGTTTCAGCTTTATTTTTTTACCCTTTTTTTCTATGTTTAAGACGTCACCCACGTCAAATCTCCCGCGAATGCGGCAGCTGACGACCGGTTTTGTTGTCAGCAAGGTCACAGCTATGAAACATGTATATAAAATTCAGCTTTGGAGAAATCACTCATTGAAAAATGTCGCTTATAAAAAAAATAGCTAATATACAATCCCTTAAATCCATGTCCAAAATAACCGCTTTGCTCCGTTTAGTCCAGTTTTGTTAACTTTCGTTTACTTAAATGACAACGATTTATAGGTATGGTCATTTTACATACGGAAAATGTCAAATTTGACATTAGGCGTTTTTTTAGCTCTTCGCGGAGTACGTCGTACGCTCTGAGCAGAGTAGTTCCAAGCGCTCTGATTTATTTATTAAACACACTCTTTTTTCTGCTCCGTCTGCTCGATCATTTTAAGTCGAAACGGTGTCGTACGAAAATATGCGAATACAAGCAAATTTAAAAGTGCACCCATAATTTTTGAGCAAAACTCAAGTTCGTTCAATTTAAAGAGCTCTCCAAAATAAAAACCCAATTAGCGGTTGGTGAGCTGTTTTGATATTTGCTCAGTTTACGTACGTTAATTTGACGGGTTGGCTACGAAATGCCGAATTACGAAATTCCGACAAAAAAATCCCAAATTATAAAATCCCGAATTACAAAGTCCTGAATAACAAAATCCCGAATTGGCTTTTACTTTATTTTTGGTTTTTAAAAAACGATTGATAGCCCAGGACAATAAGAGTTTTACTTCGAAAAAATGCCGACAAATCTGAATTTTGCTGGAACCCTTTGTTTTGATGTTTTAAGCAAATCCTAAAAAGTACTCATCATTTGGCCCTGAACTAAATTTTTTATGAGGGGGGAAAGTTGGCCAAATTAAATTTTGTTTCCAAAATTTCTCGGAAACTATAAACTTTTTTGCTAAAAACGTTAAGTAAAAAAATTAAGCTTATATCCACAAGAAAGGTTCTCTTTTCACCCCACCATTAACCAATTTCGAGAAAAAAGTGTAAATATATTACAAAGTATGTTTTTCGTTTCTTTTTTTGTCATTTTCCCGTAGAGAAAAATTCACAAAAAGGATTCAAGGGATTTTAACTCCCTTAGTTGTTTTACAGTAGCTGGGCGGCCAACTCCGCGGGTTTAACTCCCTTTCTGTAGTCAGTCCCGCTCTCGCAACTTCGTTGCTCCGCTTAGAGTATTATCAGTCGTCTGGCAGGCGCCTGTGTCAACAGTCTTCTTATAGCGGACTTCTATTATTATTACATTATAAAAGTATGTTTACATATTTCCAAGTTTGAAAATTAAAAATCAAAAAACCCCGAATAAATCCCGAATTTCCGCATTCGGGATTTTGTAATTCAGGATTTTGTTATTCGGAATATTTGAATTTTTTGCATTCGGGATTTTGTAATTCGGGATTCTTGTTGCTTTCGACATATGAAATCTGTTTGCGTTTGCATTCGACCATTATGGGAAATTCAAAGTATTGACGGCTCTTAAATAAACTTGAATTATGACATCATCTTTCTTTTGCTTTTAACTATTTTTACTTCTTTTTCCCCCATTCATGTACATATAGTATATTAACGGACTTAAAAACAATTTGCTTTTGGGGAATAAGGGGTACGAGTTGATCACCTGTATCCGCATGTTTGTAGAAACAGATTGCTCTGCTCCGTTTCGTTCATTTTCGTTCACTTTCGCTTAATTAGGTAAGAGCTATTGAAATGACAATTCTTTATAGAAATGTCAAATTTGACAGTATGTCATTGACATTTGCTTTACTATTTAAGTTAATAGAAGCAATTATGGGCACTCCTCCTTTTAGCAATGATTCTTTAGTTTACTAAAACTGATGAGACCCGACATAGAACTAGATCACATATTCTTAAAGAAACATTTATATAACGTACGTTAATTCTTAAAGAAACATTTATATAACGTTAATGTTGTAATGTTTATAATTAAGGTTTCCATGAGATATCTCTTGATAAAACATAAGCATTTGCAATCCCTTAATATTTTCCTTTTCTCGATAGGTACAATCATACATCTGAAGTAAGTTCATTGAACTTTAAATTCGATATAATTGTCCCCATCCCCATGTTTGCTTCTATTTTAACATCCGAAGTCCTCTCTCCTTTTATTCTTAATTCCCCTAAAAACAAACAGCAGAACATGAAAAATCTCAGCATTCCTTATCCAATTTTCAGAAATCCTGTTCCACCATTTAGTATCACGTCGAATGAAGTCAATATAGCCAACAACAAGATTTACGAAAATATAAATAGAATCTACAAAGCAATTCCCTTCTCTAAATGTGAAAAATAAAAAAAAACGACACAACATTTTCTCAGGAAAACCACAGGATTCCAAGAATATAAAAAGGCAAAGACGAGAAAGCAACCCAATCCTCCCTCGCATATAACCAAAACCACAAATAGTACAACATAATTTGAGTAAAGCACACATAACATTTATGCGAACAATAAGCATCTAACTGTGAACGGATTTTCTCACCCTTTTCTGATTCATCAGTTAGATAGAGACTAGAAAAACTCCTGCTGCCCCAAGTCCCACGCACAAATCACAGCTGCTGGCTCTTTAAAAAAATAAAAAGGAAGAAAAATAAAATCATCTTAAAGCTTAAGCAGCAGCACCAGAAGAAAGAGAAAAGCATAGCTGTAGCTGTACAACTGCAACAGAAAGAGCAGACAAAACTTTTTAAGAAACTTTACGATTATGAATAAGAAACTCCATCATCCCGAAATTTATTGATTTTTTACTTTTCCTTCGTTCAAATATGGCAAACGGAAATAAAAGAAGTTTCCATGAGAAATGGGATTGTGAGAAAAAAATAAATGGAAAGAAAGAGCGAGAGAAATAAAAGAATTGGAAAAATTATGTGTGGTAATTCTTCATCGTCCTGTGTTCCTGACCAGAGTTGCCATTCAATAATTATAGATTTCAAAATGATCTTAAGTTGTTCAAAGGGTAGTTACGTGCATTCAAAAAGACAAAAAGTCCAAAGGTTTTCTCAAGAAGAACTCCTCTGACTACCAACTACTACTCTTGGTGAAGATCGGGTGCCTGGTACCTAAACCTGAGATTCGGGTAACTATTCCCTTTGGAAGGTTTTGAAGGCATTTAACGAGAGCGAAGGGAATGGATTTTCCACTAAGGCACTTTCTCCTTTCATCAAGGCGGCAGTGGGGGAATTCTAAGGTGGAATCAACGGTGTCGTCTTGTCCACAGTTCCAGTCAGGTTGAACAACTTAGAGAACACCATATACGGCCTACTACGACATATTCGAAGCTCAGGCCTATAAGGAGCGCTCTATCCGAAACACCAACAAGTTTTCCTCATATATATCTCTCATATTATGCTTAATCCCAACTTTTTCACACTTATTTAAATATCCTTCCATCTCGTTTAAAACTCTCCCTCAACAGACCAATGTAACCAAACCCTAAGACCTAAGTTAGTCCCAACTTCTGACTGTACCACAATAATATTTCTTAGGCCTTTTCCACATGAGTTAACTGATTTTAAACTCAAATTTCAAAGTGTTTAAAAAATAAAAAAAAAGTTGAGTTTGATGAATTTGCCATTTTGAAAAGGTCATAATCAATTTAAACAGACATTTCCGATATCAATAATGTTTATATTGAATATATAAAATACCAAAACGGCAACACTGCTCCTGAATTCGAACCAACATAATACTCTTCTGTTCTGACGACTCATTGTTGTTTTGTTCATCCTTAAAACGTCCTTGCCTATGCGAGATAATTTTGTTTTTGTTCGTGTCTTCCTTCCTGGCTGGCGATGAGGATATAATAAACCACTTCTGGGATGAGCTTTAACAAAACCAAATCCCCAGATGTATTATGAGAGAAGGGAGCTGTGCAAATTGAATAAAATCAACTTTAACACCCAAAGCTTTTGCACGCATAAAAATTAAATGCCTTGAAAAAGAGAGAACAAAATAGAATTCGGCGGAAAAACACGTTGAGGCATTTGTCGTATAAGATATATTTTTTTTGGTATATGTATATAGGTACGATTAAGTTTTTTTTTTGTCATGATGTGTATTTTTCACACACTTTTATGGGTATATTGTATAAATTATGTATATGTTAACACTTACTGATATCATATTTAGATTATTAGGAATATTTACTGGGTTTGAGTTATAATTGTAATACATTTCTACATTTCTGTATAATTATTCCAAGTTTGAACCCAGACCTCTGGCTCTATAGTCTGTCACAATCACCACTTCACCACTTGGCCACGGGGCACTTCATGACGTGACCATAGCAGAAGCAAATCTTAAAAAAATATTTGGTGGCGAACCTGGAGGTGGCTAGCCCAAGTTAGGACTTAGGAGACACAATGGTCGATACACTGATCAAAGAAAAAAATAAAGAAGTTTGATACTTTTATTAATATTTGTCTGGGTTGCCTTTTAGGACAATTGCCCCATGTGGGGTCGTCTGTTCAACGAGCTACGTTTTGATGGATTTTCTGGAAATTTTCATGAAAGAAAAAGAAGCTACAAGAGCAAGTTGCTGTGATTCCGTCGTTCATTTTATTTTAGACTATTTATCTACTCTTGTTAGTATACGAAATTCGAAGTTAAAGTTAACCCTTATCTTAATCTATTTTCGAAATTCTGTTTTGAATTGGATACTTACTTTTAATGTGACATCGGTAGCAATTAACATCGTCACAAGTATTTTATCAGGTAGAAAATATTTTGTTTTAGCTCTTCTCTGTTTTTTCTCTGTTACCCGATATTGAAAATCTTAAAACTGACCAATACGTCTCAAATCTCAAATTCTTTATCGAATCTTAGCCGTATTCATTGTAAACGGTAATCCAGAAAGCTCAAAATTTGATACTTTGTACTTTGACAGAATAGTTTTATTTATAGAATTTACGGTGTATGACGGTTGACACCAGTCAACCTATGTGTTATGACATTTGAACGTTGTAATAAGGAGACAAGGAACTGGGAAGACGCCAGGATTTTTAATTTGTTTAAAACGCTCACGTAACTCTCATTTATTTTGAAATTTGCCATTTTGACATTTGCTATTCTGACATTTGCTATTCCAACATTTGTCATTTTGACGTTTGTTATTTATTATGTTATTCCCCTTTTGTAAAGAATATTTTCAAAACTTTCAAAAATTTGGTAATTTTGTATCGTTAATTGTATTGCCTTCTTTGTGAATACTCTGTCTTTACACAACTTTGTACGGGTTGTATACTCACATCAAAATAATTCGGTTGAGTGAGTCTATTATGTGCGAACTGTCATCGCAAAACTATAA
This sequence comes from Baccha elongata, assembly GCA_951217065.1. NCBI lineage: Eukaryota > Metazoa > Arthropoda > Insecta > Diptera > Syrphidae > Baccha > Baccha elongata. Next base: position 48,192,355 of record OX578274.1, read on the forward strand.
ATAAATCTTTGACTCTTCTTCGTTTGACAGATGCTTACTTTGTGGTGTCCGTCACATATCGAGTATTAATTAAAAAAAGGAATTTAAAACAAGTGGCCCGCGAGTGATATAATACTCCCAGAAGCAAAACATATTTATTCTAATTGTACAAACAAATCCCATTTACTTTGGGGTAATTTTGGCTGCAGGTGCAGCTTTTTTCGGAACTGCTCACTTCACTATGGATATATTGCCGAAAAGATACGAATGTTTTTGACTTTGATTCTAGTTTTGGATAACAATTAAGTCCAACTGAAATTGAATTTGAAATTGTTTTTGTTGTCAGCGTACATTGTTTCTTCGTTTGTCGTACGTGGAACAACGATTTTGTAAATGATAAAACCGAACAATGAATGAAGAACGAACAAGTTGAAAGTGGCTTTGAATTTTCTGGTTTCGTTGTTCGGTGTTGTTGCCCGATCGTGAGTGTAAATGTGAATAATGTTTAATAGAACATTGTTTTACAGTGGCGTTCAACGAAAATTTTTACAATGTTAATTTTTGCTTGCATGGATATCCCTGTAAAGTAAAAGTGCCGCCACTGCCAACACTGTGTTGTTATCTATTTTTAGCCTTATTTATAAACTTATATAACCGATTGAGTAAAGTTACGCCGCCTTTAATGCCTCTAATCAAGAAATCCTTATTTATAAAAAAACAAGTATGTTGAGTGGAGGCTATGAATTATAAAATGGTCTTAATGTCAGTTCCACACCAAATAATCGAAACGTCATTATGAAATTAAAAATCCAAAACATTTACAAGAGTTCTTGTGCATTAAAACTAAATGCCTCAACAATTTTCGGATAATATTTCGATTAAGAAAAGACACAATCTAATATTTATAAACTTTAATAAAAAGTATTTAACATACAGAATGTAAACAACAACCAAATTATTTAATTATAGTTCTATTCCGCTCGATCCCATAACACAGTAACAACTTATGACTTTCTCTCTCTAACACAGTAAAAATTGCATGGTTACATTGACGTTTATCATAACCAGAGTTTTATACGCGAACAACATACAACGAATAAAGAACGATAGGATAAATCCAGCTTTTTGGGCGACTCAATGAACTGACGGCACTTAAACGAAACTTAAAGTTTAATTATGACATTAGCTTCTGTTTGATTTTGACTATTATGGATGGCCATTATATTTTCTCTCGGATTTTTGAGTAAGTTCCAATTCATTTTGTTTTTCGAACTGTCAAAAGTCACAACTGTCAAATTTGCATGTATCAGAGCGATTGTGAATGAAATACATTAGACTTAACGAAATTTAACAAAAGACCCAATTGCCCATTAAAGCCAACGATTTTGACAGTAGGACATGTTTGGTCATGCCTGTTATTATTAATGTTGGCACTTAAGATGGTGGTATGCTACGACTTATATTTCGGTTTATTACGGAGTGTTTGTTCCTTATTTTATTTTTTTGTGTATAATCGATAAATAAAGAAAGAATGAAATCTGAAAAAGCATCGCCTTTGATAAATTGGGAATTTTTATCTGAATTCACTCACACGCGTAAGAAGTATATTTGTCAAACGTGATCCTGATCATATAATTTCTAGTTAAGCAGATATGTTTGTATGTATGCATTGTCTTCATTTTGACATTGAATGATTATTCAATGTACACTGTAATGGGAAAACAAAACACTTCTCTTTGATTCTTCTTGCAGTTTGACAGATATTCTCTTCACTTAACACAGACTGCCTCAAAAATTCGGATATGTATTTCAAAGAACCAGTTTACTATTTACTATCTGTACGCTGAATAGTACTTCCTTTTGAAACTCTACTATTAAAGCCTATAATATATTTTCTAATAGATCAAAGTATATACTAAACCTTTAATTCATTATCCCAACTTCTTTAAAATTTTAAATAATAACACCATTTGTATTATTTTTTCTAACTATCCAATGTTTTACTTTTATTTGATTCTTGTTTTCTCATTTTTTTCATGTTTAGTTCAGTTTTTTTTTTCTTCATCTTCTTCAGTTTATTTTCTTTAACAATTATTTAATAATTAATTTAAATAAATTTTCTTTATACAATAATAATATAGTAATAATAGCTTTTTTCTTTGTCTTACAACTAAATTCTTTTTCTTTTGTTTTTTTTCTTATTTTAATCATCTGCAATTTAAATAGATACATTTATAAACAATTAAATAAAATTATTTAGAATTAAAACAATAAAATAAAATAACTATAAATAATAATACAGAACAGTACAAGAGTTTGTAATAATTTTTTTTTAATAATAATAAAAATAAACAAATAATAATTTTTATACTAAAGTCTAGGATATAGTTTTGTTTTTTTTTATTTATTTATTTATACTTATTTGTTTTGTTTTTTTTTTGTCATATATAATATATATAATTTGTTTATTCATTTAGTTTTCTTTCTTTAGTTGTATTTAATTTGCTTCTTTGAAATATTTTTTATTTTTAAAGTAGTATATATGTAGTGTTCTCCTTTAATTAAAGTAGCTTTGTGTATGTTTTTTCGTGGTTTTCTTTTTGTTTCTATTTTGTATTTAATAAATTAGCTTTAAGTCAATTCACGTTACTTTATTGTTTCATTATTTATTTTATTTTGTTTAACATTTTTTACGATACTACTACTTTTGGATAAACTACGTTTGATGTTTACTAAATATTTTTTGATTTTTAGTTTTCTTTTTTAATAATAAGGATCTAAAGACAGTACTAAATATATATCAAATATTTTGTTTTATAATTTATGCTAATTTTTGATGATTTATTTTTTTTTAGTTATTATAATTTTATAGGTACCCTCCTGCTCGATAATTGTAGTCATATCCAGCAAATGGAAGATTTCTTGCAGCAAATACACTTTGTGCAGCGCTACTGTGCTGATGGTGTGCAGATGTAGCAGCTTGTTGCTGCTGTTGTTGATGACTTTGTTGCTGTTGCTGATGCTGATGCAACTGTTGCTGATGGGCGGCCGTTTGCATCAAAGATGGTGGTGCCTGGTGGGCGGTGGGTGTCATATAACCAACTGCTGCGGCAGCTGTAGCTGCAGCTAGAGCAGCTTGAGAATGTGCTGCAAAGCTTGGTGGCATGCCACTCATATGAAAATTGTAATTATTGCTCTGTTGCTGCTGTTGTTGTTGCTGCTGTTGTTGCTGATGTTGTTGCTGTTGATGTTGATGATGCTGATGCAAATTGTTTGAGCTTTGATTTGATGTTGCTGCCGCATATGCAGATGTTTGTTGTTGTTGATTTTGTTGTGAATGTTGATGATTTGTTTGTTGTTGATGTTGTTGTGGATGATTTTGATGATGTTGCGTATGATATTTTCCACCGGGGAACATCATATTAGCCGCATATGTACCGAGGGCTGCTTCGGCAGCAGCATATTGTTGCTGTTGTTGTTGCATAAGACTACCATCGGCATAGGAATTATTGTTATTATTATTATTGTTACTCTGATGATTATTATTATTATTATTAATATTTGTGCTAGACGATGTATTGCTATTTAACATGCCGTTTGTGGCATTGGTACTATTTGTATTATTGCTGTGACCGTTGCTGGCATTACTATTGGTGTTTTGGCTATTGGAACTTGATTGATTACCACCATAATTGAGTGCGGGCTCTTTGCGAGCCCCTATATGTCATTCGCCGCTTGCCGTAACTGTTGTCCATTGCCACGGACTGTTGTAACCAGCTTTTTGTGTGCTGCAATTAGAAAAGAAAAGAAATTTGTTAAAAAAATTCAAATTTAAAATTATATAAAGCTTATTATTTTTAATTTAAATGAATACATCGTTAAGGCACCTAAATATGTTAAAAAGTTGAAATGAAAACTGTCTTATCTTCAGTTTCATATTAACAGGATATTATTTCATGTATGATGGGTGCCATTAAACTACCACACCATCTTTTCGCATGTTATCGTAAATAAGAAAAGAAACATTTCGATGGTTCCGGAAAGAAGGGTCCGAGTCAATCATGGGTGTTTAAACAAATACCTCGCGGCCATCCACGATATTATTCGAATAATCAATTTGGATTTGCACTTTTTTTCTGTCATAATATCATGTTAACCATCAATTGTGGTCAAATCCATTCAATCATCTGAAAAGGTTGAAGAAAAATCATAACAAGACTATTTTCATGTTTTAGTGTCGGTTTTAGCTAAAAAACCGATGTGTCGATGTCCATCGCAAACATAATAATAAAGATATCTACTGAAAAGGGAATCCTATTGATGAAAATATTATTTATAGTTAACTGTTAAACAATCGCTTAGTAAACAAATGCACGCCTACAACCTTGTTTTCACAAACACTATATTATAGATGGATGGATATAAGGCTGCAAACATACAGTTGTTGTTAATTGTATCTCGATTTAGTTCGAATGTTTGTTAGACACAAACAAAGTTGTTTATAGTTTTTATCTATCTTTTGGCTTGTGTCGGAATGAAAAACAAAAAAAAAAAACAACATCAACAAAGTCATCTTGTTCATGCCATTTATGTGTAGAAAGCACAAAATAAATTGGCAAAAAAAAACTAAATAAAAATAAAAATACATAAAATAAAAAAAAAAAATCGCGAAACTATCGTAAAACAGTGCTGTGCTGATGTTTAAAAAGGCTGTGTTGTGCATCTACTGTGTAAAATCGTCCAGAGCGAGAAAAGAAAAATTTTCATGTTTTAGTGTCGGTTTTAGCTAAAAAACCGATGTGTCGATGTCCATCGCAAACATAATAATAAAGATATCTACTGAAAAGGGAATCCTATTGATGAAAATATTATTTATAGTTAACTGTTAAACAATCGCTTAGTAAACAAATGCACGCCTACAACCTTGTTTTCACAAACACTATATTATAGATGGATGTCAAATGACTGACCGTGAGTAAGGTTCGCTTAAACATTTAATTTAAAAATGCAGTTTGCACGCAGATGACGTTTTCGAAAACGTCCATCTTAATCTAAGATTTAATTTCAATTCTCACCGCCAGAGAATTGAATTCAGCCATTTTTTTCTGCTCTTGTCTGCTAATGCTATTTCGAGTACGGCGTTGCCACATTTGGAAATGAATTTAATTGTGTGATTTCGTTTTTTACGGACGAAGTAGAACTTTTGGCACCTACAACATGTTTTTCTTTATTTATCGATTTCAATTTACTATCATATTCAGCCAACAATAAATTCAACAATTCTTTTAGAATTTCATGTGATCCTTTTAGAGTGAAACCGAATTAATGCAACGGTGAAGTGATATTTTTGTGACGGCCGACGTCACTAGATTAAAAAAACCCTTGAAAATCCCGATATTTTGATATTTAATTTTTCTCGCCCAAGGCAATATCGCCAAATTGATTTGGAAATTTTGCCCAAAAATAAAAATTAACGCCCGAAACCCAAAAATAAATATAAAATTTGGCCCAAATAGTTTATTTAACGCCCAAAATGTTCAAATCGCACAATTCATAAAAGGCATACAAAAAATAGTATGGAAACTATATAGTTGAAATAAAAATTCATATTTGGTTGTTTACATTTGTTATATTTTTTTTTATCAAAGTTTATAAATACTCCAATGTGTCCTTTCTTAATCGAAATGTTCCCCGTAAATTGTTAATAGCAATTAAGTTATGCACAAGAACTCTTTTAAATGTTTGCAATTTTTAATTTCATAATGACGTTTTGATTATTTGGTGTAAAATTGACATTTAGATTCCAATATGAGCTTACGCAGGTTTTAATTAACTTTATATTAACTTACTCAGTCTCTATCTCTTTTCTCTAGATACTCAAAATAATTTTTTTTTTAAACAAGGATTTTTTGAGTAGAGGGTTGATAAAGGCGGGGTAACTTTACTCAATCGTTAATATGAGTTTATAAATAATGCTGTAAATATTTCCAAAGTTATGCAAAACACATATTGCCTTTTTTTGTTTGTGGCATAAGCCAACAGGAAATCACACATAATACGATGATGTTTCACAATAATAATAATTTATGTCAGCTTTGAAATTACATAATAAAAATATTTCTATTTATTGTATTATATATAAAAAAAAAAAAATAAATAAAAAGAACGCGTAGTCATTCAAATACAACCCAATAAAAGTTCCTTAAAACTCAAAAGACATTTTAAACAAATAAAAATTAATTAAGTACCAAATAAATTTATTTTCAAAGTCATATTTTATTTACGCAGTCAAATATAAAATAAACATTTCCGTGTTGTACTATGTGCAATGAATAACTCAATTTAAACTTAAATAAATTACCATTGATTGTAATGCAATTAAATAGTTTGACATAAATGAACCCTTAAAACACGACAATCGTAGATAATAAAAAGTAATTAGACAATTAAGTCAAACGTTACAATTGGGGGGGTATTCAAATAAGGGGATAGATACCCATATTGTTTTTTTTTATTTTCTTTAGATTTTTGTATTCGTTATGATGCAACAAATGATTTTTCTTTAACTCAAGTAATTTAAAATCGTTCAACCAGCTAAACAAAAATAAAAACAACAAAAATATAGAAAAACTAATTAAGGTCCCCACGGTTTGTTGTGTTAATTACTTCAACTGCGAGTTTTATTCCACCCACCATTTCGCTGGAACTGTTTCATCAACCCTTAAAAAGTAATTTGTTTTTTGTATAAAAATTAAGGGAGCGTGTACAACTATAGAGAGTCATTATGACTTTGTCAAAAGTAAATATTAACTTTTCCTGGTTTTTGTGATGAATTATTCAAACTCTGAATGCTAATGAATCATTTATTTAAAAAAAAAAATTGATTGTTTTTCTATTGAAGAGTTTGCACAATCATGTTCAAAGCGTTTTGTATCGTCAAAGAAATTTTATAGAGAAAGTATAATTTTTTTCTTCAAAGGATCAAACAAACTTCAAACCGTGTAGCACTTAATGTTATCTTTACCTATCTTTACCTGTCTATCTAACTACATTTCCATAATTAAAATGCTTAATTAATATATGTATGTTTGCACCTAAATTAACTGCAAATAATTCTTTTAGCACAAACAAAGGCAACGCCATAAAGTGTATAGATACTTTTTCAAGGCTGCAAACATACAGTTGTTGTTAATTGTATCTCGATTTAGTTCGAATGTTTGTTAGACACAAACAAAGTTGTTTATAGTTTTTATCTATCTTTTGGCTTGTGTCGGAATGAAAAACAAAAAAAAAAAACAACATCAACAAAGTCATCTTGTTCATGCCATTTATGTGTAGAAAGCACAAAATAAATTGGCAAAAAAAAACTAAATAAAAATAAAAATACATAAAATAAAAAAAAAAAATCGCGAAACTATCGTAAAACAGTGCTGTGCTGATGTTTAAAAAGGCTGTGTTGTGCATCTACTGTGTAAAATCGTCCAGAGCGAGAAAAGAAAAATTGAGAGAAATTTAGGTCATAATCACCAAACAGAATAACAGATATAGGTACATATATATATACGTTTATATTTTTACTTTTAAGCACACAGAAAAGATACAACATAGGTATTTGTAATTTTTTTTTCATGCGACTAGATTTTTTTACTTGTTTCTCATGAATGAATGAATTATAATTTACAAAAATGATTTTTTTCTTAACAAACATAGCATCCATTTCCACAAATTCTATAGTTTGTTTATTTAGGCTTTCATTTGGAATGTGCACATAATAATGAAGACATTATATCTTTTTGAAGATACCAGACCAATTTTGATTTCTTTTGAACTTTTGTGCCAGATATTAACACATCACATACCTACCTATACCTATACCAACTACTTATAGCAGATATGCAAATATTTAATTATGAATATCCGGAAGGTTTGCGCAAATGTATCTACAAATATAGATATTTTAAGAAGGGCATCACGTTTACATATACGCGAGAGAAATTTTAAATTAAAACTTTCTGTTTTGCATAAACAAACTATAAATGTATGTTTAACAGATCATAACGTTTGCCAACAATTTTTTTAATAATTTTTTTTTTATAAAATATACCTTCTTCATTACGAACCTACCTTAGATACTGATTAACATAATATCCCTTTTTAATTTGACAATATTATGGTATCTACAACGCCTATAAATTATCATGTTTTCGTAGTGGACAACAACTTTCAACTTTTACAATAGATAGATAAAGATAGGAACTATGTTATATGAACATTTTCGATGCCTTCCCTAAATACGTATAGAATATTTATATAAACCTACAACCTACAACATAAAAACTGTTAAGATTTTAAAATTAGATTTTTTGGTCATTGTTCTTAAAACATATAGAGGTTTTTATTTAATATTTTGAATGGAATTAGCAAATTAAACATTTTTGACACACAAATATTTTCAAAACCACTGATAGCCCAGTGAAAATAAAATGTTAATTCGAAATAATTCCGACAAAGCTGGATTTTGCTGGAGACCTTGTTTGCTTGTTTGCTAATTTCTCGTAAACTATATCAACTTTTTGCATCTTATATCATTTTCTACAAAAAAGGTCTCAACACTTTTCATCGTACCATCAAACAAATTCCAAAAAAAGTGTTAATGGTTACAATGTCTGTTTTTTAAACACGCTGCTTTTTCCAAGTATTTGGCACTTTTCGTTTTATTTTATTGGGTCCCATTCAGCCTACGCCAAAGAAAATAAAATGCACGACTGGGTTGCACAAACTCTGCTCTAGTAGCAAACTATGGGACTACAAACATTTTTATTGATAAAATTATGTATCATCGTATTTTACCTTTTATGTTGTTTTGCTAAAAACTTTAAATTCCATTTTGTGTTTAATATTTAACTTAAATGCCATACCAAATTTAAGTGAAATCCGTTCAGACGTTATTAAGTTATGGCTAAATTTGTAAAAGTCCGTTAACATTATAAAGGTCGCCAGCAAAATCAAGCTTTGTCAGAATTATTTTGTAATTTTGCTTTTATTTTGTCTAGTTTTCTCTGTGAAGAAATAAGAATTTTGGATCAAAATTAAAAACGTGTAATTGAGCATTAAGATTTTGAGCATTTTTAAAATCTTTTGCTGAAACCCTTCATATTTTTTTGTATTTCATTAAAAACGAACCTTTTATAAATAATTGATGTTTATATTTATTTAACATTTTACAAACTTGAAAAGTATTTTTAATTAAGTAGAAATAAATTCTGGTTAAATAAAAATATATAAAATAGCATAATGTTGGGTCAAAGTTAAAAAAGTGATATTTTTGTGTTTTTGTATTTTTTGTAAACAAATAATTCAATAATTTAAAAAAATAAAAGGCAAGACTGGGTCGCACAAACTTGATCTTGTGGTAGGTAAGCTTGGACTTAATAGTAAAAAGGCATAAATGGGTCTCGCGTTCTTCTCTTGCATGTTGTAGTTTTTCAAGTTTTGTATATGAAATATTTTTTTAAATTCTTTTAATAAATTTAAAACGCAATAATTAAAAAAAAATTACTTTGAAAAATAACTTATAACAAACCAGAGTTTTCCCAGAAAATTGTGGTATGCCAGAAATTAGTTAATAATAGTAAAAATGTATTTTCGCAATTAAAAATGTATTTTGTCTCAAAATTGAAAAATAAAAATAAAATAATAAAAGAAAATTAATTTTTAGTTTTTCAAAAACAAAATTATTTTAAGGAATATATACAAATTTAGTTCGCAGTTTTATATACAATTTCATTCTGCATAATTTGAACAATTTTGCTAATTGCAAAAGTTTGTTTTTTTGAAATTTTTTTGTATAACTTAACTTTTTGTACGTTTTTAAAGTAAACATATTTTATATTAAGCTTTTATTTAAGTACACACAATTCTTAATAATTTGGTGTATCAAGCTTATTTCTAGATCACTTACATTAAAATATGTATTTTGGGTGATTACAAAAAGTGGAATAAAATGCTCATAATCTCGTCTCAATTTTGTGGAAGCTTAGTCGTCAGTAAAAAAAAATAAAAAACAGCAATTTTATGGCATTTAAAAAAAAATTGGTCAGGGGACTGAGATTTTGTTAACAAGGGACTGATAAAAATCAATTATATCTTAAAAATTATCACTTATTCAAATCAAAAGATGACTTTTTATTGAAATGGCAGAAAAAACTGATCGATATCATTATGAATAAGATATAGCATTATCTTGGACCTAAATGACACTGAAAGTAGTGAAAGAGCTTCAAAAAAGGTTTTTTTATAGCTTCAATGTCGCCTTAAAAAAGAGTTATGTTGGATCATCGACTTTAGATTGCATACTAAAACCCTATAAAAAGCATCATCTTCTGAAAAATTCTCAGACCAGGGGACTGAGTTTTTCTTACATTTTTTTTACCAAAAAATATAAAAAAACGTTTAATTTGAAAGAATAAAAAAACAGAAAATATATTATGGTTTTACTTAAGGCGCCGGTTATAGCGATCAGGAAAACGCATCAGGAAAAATGTTCGAATGGATCTTTTATGTTGTTTTAAATCGATTTTAAACACAAATACTACACTTATTGACTACAAATAACTCAAAGAATTTTTTTTGCTAATAATTTTTACTATAGAATAATTATTTATTGTTTAAAATGTATTTCTTTATTTTCCTGACGAAAACTAATTTTTCGTGCCAGCTGATTGACATTTAAAAAAAATGGAACAAATCGTTCCAATTATTTGAGTTCAATTTTCACTTGTTCCACTGACAGATTTCTGTCAGAAAAAGTTTTTCGTGTGCATTTCAATCTGGAAAACAGCCTGTTCACTGACACATTTTTCCTGATCGCTATAAATACACATCAGGAAAAAATTCCTGTTCCCATTTGTTTCTACTTTTCCTGATGGTTTTTCCTGATCGCTATAACCGGCCCCTAATATAATACTTACATACCAGGGGACCGATAAAAAAACGGACAATCCACGACCTCTCGCACAAATATATTTCTTAAAAGTGACATAAAATAACAAACAGACGCGAGATGTAAACCCAATTTTGTTTCAACGAGACTCGATACTTGATATTCCATGAGATGGGACTTAGATACAGAAGTTATCGATATTTTTCAATCTTTTTAATGATAAAAATGCGGCGTTTAGTGACTTTTTTTTCTGACCCTTTGAAGAATTTTTTGAGCAAGAAAAAAAAAACTTCCATCTGCACCATTTGGAAAATTTTGGTCTAATTTAGTGAAGTGCCTTACATTTTAAAGTACAAAATTGATAAAAAAGAGTTTCCTTCTTCTTTACCTTTTATAAGAACCGTTTTACCAATTTTGACAATTAAGGGATTTATTTGACAAAAAAATTAGCCTCAAAGCCAAGTTCGTGTGTAAATGTCAATCTCTTTCTTTAAATTGTAACTTAGACTGAAAAAATTGAGCAGTTTCAATTTTTATAATTTTATTTTAACAAGAATAAGCTTAGTTTGCAATGACTCAGGTCTATTTGCAAGAGATGTATTTGTTGTTTCCAAGAAGGTCGCTAAAAAAAACAGACCTACTTTAAACAAATATTTACTTAAGGTTATAAACAAAATTACTATTTTTGTTGGTTTAAATAAAAAAAAGTTCTCAGATGTGTTTAATTAGCAAGTAGTCTCTTTTATTTGCCAACTTCAGCTTAAACAAACAAATATCTCTTTGAAACTTTTAAAAGCAAACACAATTTGTGTTTGGATTTATACGAATCGTATAATTCTAATCCAAGCGTATAGAACTGTGAACTATAAATGAATAAACATTTATACACGCCACAATTTCGCGCGGTACGCAAAACCAAAGCCTCAGCGCGCGGTTAAATTCAAGGTTAAAGTTGATAATATTTTACATTTTATTTTTCTACGCACTAAAAACTGTACTTGAATATTTTTTTGCGTAAATAATATAAAAAAAAACATTATCGAAGGCCAACAAATACATATTATTTGCACAAAAACAACACATGAACATTATGTATGTAGATACATCGGTGCTGATTTTGTTAAATTATTCAAAAACAAAAATTGATTTATTCTCCAAGATAAGATATAAAAATTTCACCTTGATTAATGAATTTTTAAGTTCTTTTTTCATAAATTTCACAATTTTTTCTTGTTGATAAATTCAATATATTTTTTTTTTTAAATTTTTAAAATGTTTGTGACTGTTTCCGGTGCTTGTTTTTCGATTAGCATTATGGGTCAAGGTTGATGGCACACCTTACAGTGACGACAATAAAACACAATTAACACTTTTAAACTTAACAACAGCAGAAGCTGATGTTTTATTATTTATTTTGTTGACTTGGTTGTTTCTAAAATGAAAAAATAAAAAAAAAAATTCTTGACTGAAACGGCATTGGCAGCACATCAAATGCATTGGGGCGCGGGGCGCTATATAGGGAGAATTTATAAACGACAATAATAACAAACAGCAGCAGAAATTTTATGTATAGTTAACTAGGCCACGACCTTCAATTAATCACAGATACAATTTATTATTGGATTGAGACAAAAATAAAAAAAAGGGGGAAATATAAGGAGACATGCGGCTATAGGCCTATAATCTCTTATGGAAGGTTAAAGATTAAGGCTGATAGAAAGTTGCAGTGTCGCTTCGAGTATATATTTGGATTTTAAAATATTGCAGATAAAATGACCGTATTATGCATTTAGAATTTTATAAATAGAATTGGGTACTATAATCCTCATTTTTTTCCGAAAAACACTTTATTTGAATAACCGAAAGTAGAGCTCGAATCCACTCATGTATACGTGGAGGTACCATCTTCAGGTTTAATTGGACTACACGTTCCACCACTAAAAACATACATATGTGTTCAGTGCGTTTATTAATCTGACGATCGGCTTGGCAGCCCTTAACAAGCTATAATTTCTGCCCAAAAATAGTGTTCGTGTAGATAGGTTGTTTTTGGTTCATTCAAAAACTTTTTGATTTTGTAAATATCAATTTAAATTGTTCTGAGCTTGATTTGTGAATCAGCAATCATAACTTTTACCAAATATGTAAAAGGGTAACCTGATAATCAATGACAAATATTTTCTGACTATTAAATCTGTGTGGGTTATGCAGTATGCTTATTAAAAATGTTCTCTTACTGATATACCATGACTATACAGTGGGGCCAAATATCAAAAGGAATTAATCGTTAGAAAATGGGTAGGAGATAAGTGTAACTAGTGAGACAATATAGTCTTAAAAGCAATACTAATCAAATGTTGGCAATATTTTATGAAAAATTTTACCTTAATATTTGGAAAGAAACAGAATATTTTTGTCAATATGCCTACAATAAGATTATCGTGATGGCCTAAAAAACAACAGAAGTTGAAGTAATAATAAAATAAAGTTTAAATTTCATGAATATACATTTGTGAATAAAATAAAAAAAAATATATTTCAATTCAAAGGTTTTTATTAAGACAAATATTGTATAGCCACAAATAGTTTAAACGATAAGAAAAAAACTGACAAAGCTGACAAAATATTTACTTAGCCAATAGATGAAGGTCATGAAAAACAAACTTTGTAGCATATTGTATTATTGTATTTTTTTTTTCATTGAAAGCATTTTGTAATTTTTTTTTTAAAGAGAAACATTTTTGAAAAAAGCTGTCAATCTTTTGCTCTTTTATTTGTTGAATAGATATTGAAAAAGCACATAGTAACAAGACAACTTTAAAAACCATTGGTTCAATTATTTGAACATAATATATTTGTTTATACATATACATTCTGAGAAAACTTACAACACTATATACAGAAAATACTTACTTTTTTGGTATAGTATATGTTAAGCCATTTGTAAGCGAAAGAAACATAACATTTCTGAATTGTTTCTCTCTTATTTTCTTTTCGCAAATGACACCAGGAAATAAGTTAAGTATTTAATGTTGTATAAATTTGAAAATATTACGTATAGCAACATTTCTGAAATGTTCCTGAAATGTTTTTTAAGCACATGGGAAACATTTCCGAATCATTTCAGAAACGTTTTGTAAATAATATTTCTTTGGTGCGTGGGAAACACCTCAACATCGAAATATATGTTATGTGAAAATATTTGAAAAAGAGAAAAAAGAGAAAAATGTATTTTTATTTCGAAATTGTGTATTTGTATGGGAAATTCTACAGTTTCGGAAGTGATTTCTGAAGATTTGCTAAAGTTGCCTACTTTCTTTAAGTAAAAGAAGATAGTACTAGTTGTTCATTACAACAAGTCACTGCATGCATTATTCTGTCTGACTCCAAACATTCGATTTAAACAGGAGTGGAATCGGCTAAGTTTATAACTCTCGCTTTGTTGATTGTCTTTTGTGATAAGATAACCATCTATTCATGAATCTGAATTAAGCAATCACTAACTATTTTTGTATTAACACTTAAATAGGTGTTGCATAAAATTATCGCATAAAAAACCATTTTCGTTCTGATAATCACTTTACAAGGAGCAAAATGATAAGATGACTTTCAACTTACGCGATTGGACCTCAGAACCAGAATTTGAAATTTATGATATGATTTACATGTCTCTGTGCCTGCAGAACTGCAGAAAACTAAAAAGAGAAAGATGTACATCTTAAACCCTAAAGACGAAAATAGTACACAGATACCATCTTATTTGACTTTCTATAACAAGTAGCTGTCAAAATGATTGATGCTCGTCCGCACCACAATGTTTTAAGAAAAATTCTTTTGCATTTAATTTTCAGAAAATGGTTATATGTATTACACATTATCAATTAAAATTTGATTGTAAATATATTATTGTAGTTCATTAATTTGTTTATTTCCTTTAACTTATTTATTTCACGAAAATATTCAAGTTTCAAACTTAATATTCCGAAAATTATTTAAAATGGCTTGATGCTACGCTTAATATGGATGGAGACGAAGTTGCCATAAAATGAACATGTTCATCTTTACTTATTATATCTAATCTTTACCTATAATCTTTACCCATAATTTATACATGAAGATCTCTGCACTTTTGTCTTCCATCTCTATCAAACAAGCATAGTTTTCCATAATTCCATTGCGTTTCTTCTTTCTCCCTTTAGTTTTTGCAGTTCTACAGGTGCAATGAAATGTTAATCCACCATTTATTTCAAAGCGCTTTCCCTAAGAAAATCCCTATTTCACTCCACTATTATAGTTCAGTTGAGCTCAGTTTTGCTTACAAATATTAATAGTAAAAAAAAATGTTCCAACTAACAGTTTGTCCAAAGTTTTGTGTCTACTTATTTGCTTATAGTAGACCAACTGAAAATTAAAAAAAAAGGTAAGGGTCTAATAACATAAACATTGATGAAATAAGAATAGAAGGGCGGTTTATTTAATTATTCCTTGTACTTTATTTAAATAAAATATAAAGTAATAAACTCTTCAAATTATTATCTAGCAACAATGTTGCAACCATTTATTTTGTAATTATTAAATTTTTATTGAATATCAATATTTATTCATCTGACAGCAGACTGAAGTGTAAACAACAACGTCCCTTTAGAGAACAATTCAATCAACTTTCAAGTGCCATTGAACTGTAACAACACTTTAAATTGCACAAACACATTCAAGCTGGTATCAATACACACAAGATCCAGAAGACAGTATTGTTCAAAGTATTTTCATTTTGTTTACCAATCAATATGCAACAGCTAAACAAACTGATTGATGAATGCACCTACAAACATCATCACGTCAGTATACATATATTCGACGATTCAACTGTCATTTTGTAAATTAAATTGTTTCTTCTATCTTCTCTCTTTCAGGGACATGATGTCTCCAGAGGAAGGATGGTATATTAAGTAGTAGGTATAGAAAAATCCAACGATTAATAGGCGAAAGAGTCCTGTTCTAGTAAAAGAATAGAAAGGGATGAAGTTGAATGTATCTTTCTATTCTTCTGGTATAACAATAACAGTTATAACTTAACTGCCAAAGTGCCATCCTATATACTATCTACATCACTCCGTATAGTCACTGTCGCCGTTATTTTCTCGGATATTGACATGAAATTAAAGGCAAACAAAGCATTAACTCTAATTGTTTGTCCAACAGAGTGCGCTGGCTGCTGCTGCTGCTATTGCACTTGAGTTTATCTTGAGTGTGCTAAAATAAAATGGGAATCGGATGGGAACAGTTAAATTGCAAAAACAATACAAAAAAAAAAAAAAAGATAAACATAATGCAGGAAACAAAACTAAACAACAGAATTGCCAGCAAAACATGAGAAATCTCACAAAGGGTCTGCCTGCATGGCAGACAAGACAGACAGATTCAGTGAATTGGATATGCGCTTACGATTATTATTTACTTTAATCAATGAACTGACGTTTGCGTGTGTCTTTTTCAAACAAAAAATTACAGAGTGGTACTTCATCCCATATCGACAGATAGGATTCTAAAAACTCCAAGTTTTTTTTTGTTTCATTGTCTAAGGGAAGTTGCATTGCATAATTTCAAGTGACTTGTTTGCACTTAAAATGTATGTATCTTTAAGTTTGTATCATTGAAAATATTTTAATAATGGTATATAAAATTATAAGGATAATTTCACAAGGCATTTTTATGACACCCATTGTCGACTGGAACCCATCTTCCCGCGACCCTCGAAATTTATATTTTCCTAACCGTCAATACATGTGAATAGACGCTGTGGAAGTGCAAAAGCACAGACCTTCAATCTTCATTTAGGTTTTTTCGGCATGAGGGGTACCGAATACCGATAGTTGGTCTATATATAATTGCATTCTTTTATCTATGAAACAAATCATAAAATAATCAAAGCTTGACAAACTTCAAATGACAAATGTTCCAAGCATTCTAAAACGTTGATTGCATTCTTATTTTCTCAATGTTTGTTGCGCATATAAAAGTTTTCTATTTGTTCAGTAAACAAGTGATTTTTAAGTTTGCACAAATTTGTTCTTTTTAGTTTAGGAAATTCAGCATGAGCCAATGAAGTAAATTATAGTAAGTTCACATATTTTTTTTTTGTGTTTGACATCTGATAGGTATAGCATCTTCCAATAGGGAAAATGGAGTCAAATGTCAATTCTAATTTGACGTTAACAAAGGCGTAGCATTTTCCGAGGGTGATGAGTGCAAAACTACTCGTATAAAGTTGAATTTGACAGGTGACTGAAATCTGAAATTAATTGGGCCAAAAGTAAATTAGTTGCCAACTTTTGGCGTGTGGCCATGATTTACGTATCCAACCCCACCAGTGTAGGCGTGTAAAGACGCCGGTTCAGTTGGAGTAGTTGGAAATATAGAAGACCCCAATTTCAGCAAAAACATCGTACCTAAAGCGAAAATGTCCATTTTCGGATAAACGGGTAGGTACGTCAAGAAGCGAAGTTGTCGGAATGCAGAACAATATCAATTTACGCTAAGTGCAATTAGTGGGACTGTATCCAAAAAAGTCTATGCTTGTGCCGTATGTACTTCTTCGAAATCGACGATGTCATTCCTATCTCATTACCATCGACGGAGGGCGCAGCTTATCGATGTTAGTTAACCAATACCTTTTGTCCCGAATCGGAATGTGAATTTCAAGAGTTGGAAGAATTAAAGTTATGATATATCTGACATAAATTGGGGGCCGTATAAGTGAATGGGTCGATTTTTAAACACACATAACATCAAAAGAGGTTTCTTTTTTTTTATAAAAGCGTAAATGATGTCTTATGAATGCAGTCCTATCAATCACTTACTATTCCATTCATACTTATACGAGTATGTACACTAATCACTTCACTATCTCCTTATAGTATAACTGACAGATAATTTCCTCAATTTATTTACAAAGCATGCATGTTTAGTTGTCAGATCCATCACATCACATTATTTGTGTGCAATAATAATTTGTTTGTAATTCATTTTCATCTCCCAGACAAATTTTTAATGTGTTTATGTCCACATACGTATATGTACAATATTTTTAATGTCTGAAATTAGATTACCCAATCGAGCGCATAACTCACAAATTCACCCTTTTTAACTGTCACTTTGAATTGAATAATTAAAAAAAAAATCCAACTTGTCTTACGTTACGACTAAATGTCACATGTTCTAATTTTATATATAGTATAGGGTACAGTAGGTTTCTTTGCGCAAATGTTACGCAATTCGTTGTTTTTATTATGTCATTATATAGCTAGATTTTGTATAAGTTTTACAATGAAAACTTTGAAAATTATAATTAAACAATTTCAACAATTGTGTAATTACTTTTATTTTCGTATAGACGTAGTTTTATTGTTGTTGAAGTTGTAGTCATTTTTGTTTTGCTGATTTTTTATATATACATATATGTTTATTAACTCATGGTCAAGCTTTAGTATATTTGCTACATAGTAAGAATAATGATACAAAAATATTTTATATGTGTAATCTTGTTACTATTGTCATGTGAAAAAAACAATTGCTCATAAAAATAGGTCAAGGAAAGGTGACATAATCTCTGTTAGATGGGGTGAGTATGGGTCTTTGTGTGTAAATCGCAGATCCATGGCGAAATTAATGCCAAAAAGGTCATTTTAATTTGCACAAAGTTCCATCCGTATGTCGGATTATGAAAATGTGTTTATCACTAGGGAGGGTACCTAGGAAATAGCATGTTCGGCGGGCTATGTTAGATATAAAATTGAAAACACATTTGCATGACGTCTGTCTGGGGTGTTTCTTTTTTCTTCTATTATTATTTTATTATTGTTTTGTTGAACATGGTTTTTCAGGTATTATCAGAAATTCTGTTGGAAATATTATTAGGGAAGATATACGCTCTATAACGAACTAATCACAAATTGTGATATTTCAAAGTGTTTCGTTTTTATATAAATTGTATTTCGAATAGTTTATCATTAAGTTATGATAATTTTAATTAATATGAACATTAAACATACATGTATACATACGCACACAATCTGCAATTCTTTTGCAAAACAAAATGTTTCCTATAATTGCTACAAATCGTAGAATCGCCGTCTCACAAACACAAGTTTAGCGCTCTGAGCACTCAGTGCTAAAAAAAACATGTCTATTTTTGACAGATCAGACACTGCTCGAAAGTGGTAAGTAATTCTGACATATGAGTGATACTAAACCGTAATCAACAAGTTCTTGTTTAAAGTAAAGGGCGCCAACTTGACAGATGTCATTTCATTTTACAGAAAAAGAACATCGGTCTAATATTTGGGTTGCCCTATGTATGTTTGATCAGTGGCGTACTGTCATAAAAGCTAGGGATGCACAGGTTTCCAGGCAGCACTTTGCTAAAGGGCGACAAATTAAGTTTGGCGCTAAGGGTTAACATTCATTTGATAAGTCCTTTTTAAAAAAGATTGTATACCAAGTAACTAAGCATCAAAAGAAATCTGAAAACCACACATTTATCTTAAATATGCACAAATGCTGAAAATGCATAGTTTTTAAGAAACTTATATCTGTTTCTTTAATTTTTGATCCCCTTAGGCACGAGCCATCATTCACTAAAACCAATGTCCGATTATATCAGCAAAATGCTCGCCGTAATCTCTTACCCTTGTGAAGATAATGCCATTAGGCCTAAATTTTTTTTTCCTTTTTTGAAATCTTGTGCTATAAGTTTTTGATTTAAAAAAATCATGCTATTTATTGGTCGTGCTCGATATTTTTTTTATATTATTTTTCTGCTTTCACCAGGCATTACGAAACATAATATTTTAGCAAAAGATGATGTCATTTTACTCCACATACCTTGTTATAATATAAAAAAATACATATACAATAATAGCACACAATAAAAACTATAAAAATAAAAGCCCGGTCTAAGTTTGTAAAAAAAAAATAGTTCATGAAATAATCCAAAAATAAATCCACACGGGCCTTGATAAAAGAAGTGCGATGAAAGAAATACCTTAAGCCGGCGCATTAAAATCAAAATCAAAAATACAGAGAGAGATTAATTTAATGACATTTTTTATAACGATACGTATCTAAAATCCACATACATATGTAGGCCCGCATTCGATACTTAATTTATGGTTTTGTTAAAAACTATGCGCCCGACGCGACGGCCGGTTGCCATTACGGATGATATCCAAACTACGTGATTTTTGTATGCCTATCATTTAAAATGATTAAATTACTGTAACAAATCAAATAAAGATGATTAATAAATAAAGGAATATCTGTACAATATATAGGGGAACGGTGTAAACAGTGATACAGTTTTTGTTTTATGTTAATACATGTTTGATTGAACATTTTCAATAAATCGTTTCTTACAAATTTTGGCAACACATTTGAACAAAATAAAAATAAAGTCACGTTTAAAATCTAAAATTTTGGATGTGGTTATTTAGTTTTTCAGTAGTAGGTACCTATCATATTAAAAAAACGCGTTTTCTCAAATAATTCAACAATGACAAAAGAATTATTTAAACCTTTCGATAGAAAACATGATTTTCTTTTTTCATGCCTACAAATTTTGTTTTGAAGGTATAACACTTTAGGAGTTATGGCCTGTAAAAGATTTAATTTTTTTTTTAATTTGAACGAACTAAACTTTTATACGCTATAATCGAGATTATAATTGCAACCTCTGCTTGATTTTTATTTTCGGCAATTTATAAATGATACAACAGCTTTTCCGCCGGCTTTATTTAATTTTTTTTAACAAAACCAGAACTGTTGAATGAAGATTGATATGACCAATGTCAGCTTATTAATCTATTAGCTTAAGGTAATTGTTAACTATATTTCTTTTATCAAAACGCGCCTGACTTTCAGATACTTTTTTTCCATAAACTAGACTGTTCATTTTAATTGTATTAAGTACTTCATACTTGCCCTCTTATAATCTTATGTGTTATTATTGTGCATATTATACAAGTAGATACAATTGTAGAAAAAGTGACATCATCTTTAAGGAAAATATAATATACCCACAATTCGTTACACACAAGCTGAATAAAAACAGATTTTTGAACACGACTAATGAAAAGAATTCGGCATTATTATGTAATTCTAAATGTATGATTTCATGATAGGTATACCTAATAGAAATAAAGAAAAAATATAATTCATTTCAAATATAGAAACGTTTTCGACCTTGGAACATTATCTTGATGAACGTCATATAGTCCCCCATTTCTAATAAGCAAAATCGAAATGTTTATTTTTTCATTATGGATGGATGATTTAATTTAGAAATAAAAATTGATGAAAGACTTTAAATGAATGATCGCTTAATAAGTAAAAATATAAATAATGATTAGCAAGTCACAATCAAGTCAAGTAAGTAATACAAAGAGGCCGAACAGCACTCAACCCGACACTCGGTGTTTTGTTAAAGTCTTTAAAGTGAAACACTATAATATCATATCATAATTTTGTATGATTTTTATATGGGCCTTCAAGTTTATTTGCATTTTTTTTTTTTTTTTTGTAGATGATATCAGTCAAAAGGCCGCCGTCATGATGGCTCTTTACTGAACTTTCAAACTTAACCCAAAAGAACATGCCGACTACAATGTAAAACAAACCTATTCGGCTGTAAAAAAAAAACAGTCTCTTGTCAAACTTGAAATTTAAGTTCGTTATTATTTTTGAATTTTTGCGCAGTTTTGCGTTTGCCATTTAGTGGTTCGATTGATTTGGACACTTGCTATAGCATTCAGTGCAAACTGTCATCACCATGTTATACATATCACACTTTGAATTTTGACAGATTCTTACAAATTGAAATCTGAATTTTGTACAATATTAATTTTAAACTGTCTGAAGCAAGATCTATTTTTGACACTTTTAATTTGATAGATATGTACAAAATAGCCAACACTAATATAAGCGTTTAAAACGATATCTTTTTCCTTGATTTTTATAACAATTTGGGCATAAAAAAACTAATAGCAAGATGAGAGCCACGTTTGCTGACATAAAACAAAAACGCAATTAGGCTAGAACTGCAAAGCAGTATAGGTATTAGCTGGACCTCTTCAAGCGCAATCCACGTGTTTGTTGCTTAAAACAACTACACACCAGAAACGAAAGAACAGTCCAAACAGTAGACTTTTTTGGGCGAACGTGTTCCGAAAAGCCTACCTATCATGAAGAGTTTGAGAAATTGTATTTTTTGGCAGGTAATATGAAGTTACAATACCGCTTGGACAAGTGAAGTCTATCGCTCTAAAAGAAGCAGGTATAGGTAAGGTATGTTGAAAAACAAACTTAATTTTTTAAATATGAAACAACCCTTTCACTGACTTTTCAAACAGCGCTCCTATTCCGACTTCTGGCAGTTGTAGCATCTTCTGAAAGATTGTAGACCACACTGTATCACAGTAACAATCTGTAGACACATATTACTGACTGAACAGAATGATGTAGCCTGTAGCTGTAGTATGTAGCGCTGTCAAAGCTATTGTCAAAATGTAGCCCAAAAAAGTAGCAAGTTATTCCAGAATGGTGTACAGAACATTAACTTTCTTTCAGGCATTTCGCTTTTTTTTGTTCGTCAAATGTCAAAAAGTAGCAAGCAGCGCACGTCAAGTTAAAGTTGAGTGAACTTGTACGCTACAGCTACAGCTGCAGCTGCATTCTGGTCGAATTATAGGATTGGCGTTGTCTCTGCTTTGACAGTGCTACAAGCTACAGCTACAGCTACGCCATTCTGTTCAAGCAGTTATTCAAACCAAACTCCTGACCATTTCGCCTCCAAAAAGATAAGATTTATGACAAAAGAGAAATTCCATTCTAAATGTCTTTTATGTTCTTAAATGTCGACGAATACATTTTCGAAATTTCTATAATGAGATCATTGGTTTTTTTGTGGCTAATTTAATTTAAAAGATTTATCACCACATAATAAAAATATGTATTTCTCAAATATAATAGCCAAAAAACGACACATCTGCATTTTTATTCACGCTCTAATTATCAAAAGACCATAAAAACGTCGACTGGAAATGGAATGTTCAAAATGCTTCGTCCTAGTTAGTGAAATTAAAAAAATACCGATTGAAGTATCCGACACTGGATCGGGTGGGACCCCGTTTCCACGCTCTGCGACAAAAAAAAAAAAAAAACTTCTGGCACACTCCAAAAAAAAAAAAAATTCCATCATTCCAAAAGAAACTAAAAATGTCAATCAAGCGCCTTCCTTCGTTCTTTCGTTTCATCTCTTCTTCCTACGATATTTTTGTAAACTATTTTCATTAGAAAACTGTTTTTTTCTGTTTGAATGGAACACGGCCACATGCCAAACAAGACACACAAAGTGCGAACAAACAAAACGAACAGGCGCAGAGGTAAACATAAACACACATGAAAGAAAAAAGGATCCAGAATCCAGATCCAGGTCTTGAGGCGGTATAGAAAATTTGTAAGAAAAAAAAAAAAAAAACCAAGAATACCCGATGATTGAAGGAATGAATTTCAGGGAATAATATACCTACCTTTTGACAGGCAGCACGAGACAAAAAGCCACCACCACACACAAATATTATATCGTGCATCAACCACACAACCACTCCATGGGCGATGAGATAATTTTACACAAGTGTTCCCCGGGGATAAAGGTTTGTGCGTGACATGCATCCCTTATTACTGGCTTCGAATATGGCCTAAGTGCACGATTTCATGCGTTTTTACATAAAAACCATTTTACCAAGTAAACCAACCACCCACCCATTTGGAAAGACCTCCGAAGGGTGAATTGAAACTTTTTGAGAATTTTTGTTAGGGTGAGTGAGACGTTAATATAGGAATTGGAAAATTGAGTCCAAAGTTGATTGTTTTTCGATTGAAGCTCGCTAAAAGGGGAGAACTAATTTAATTTCTGAAAGGTCCTTTTTTCTGATAGCCATCTCTCTTACCAGTTAAGTTAGACATCAGCTGTAACTAACTGCTGGGAGTAAATATACTTACATTATATTTATAATAGATGATGCTAACGGAAAGCAGTTGTTTCAATTAATTTCAATAAAGAGAACTTTTGTAAAAAGATATTTGAACGAAACAGTTCGGCTTTAAGGCAGGACACGATACCATTCATGCCGCGTCTAAGCTTGTTTCTGAAATTCAATGGAACAATGCGAAAAAACAGTGCACGGGTGCCTGTGTGGTTGATTTGGAGAAAGCTTTCGACACCGTATGGTTAGAAGGGTTATATCTAAAGTTGACCAGACTCGGTATTAGTAAATCATTATTGTATATACTTTATGATATACACAACGGTAGAAAGTTTGTTGTCAAGAGTGGCAGTGTAACGTCTACCAAAATATTTGAAATAAAAAATGGTCTGCAGCAGGGAGCGGTTAACTCGCCGATTCTTTTGAACATTTACACTAGCGATCTTATAAGTAGTCTAACTCTTGCAATTGCGTATGCCGATGATCTAATAGCGTACAGAACAGGTCCAAAAGTTGAAGTTATCAAAATTCTTTTGCAGCGTGACTTCGACAAGATTCAGCAATATTGCGATGACTGGAAGTTGAAAATCAACTTTCAGAAATGCGAAACTATTCTGTTTAGAACCCCTTTGTCTAGAGCTTCTGCGGATACGAGAAAGAACTGGCGAAAACTTGTGATCGTTGGACCCCTTGGACAGCCACTGGCAAGTAAAAGTGTCGTGAAGTACCTTGGCATCTGGCTGGATCAATATCTGTATTTCGACAGACATATAAATGCTGCTCTGACCAGGGCTAGGGGAGCCTTTGCCCTGACAAGACGCCTGTTTTACAGCAGCCATCTTGATAGCAGGGTGAAGGTGATTTGTTACATGGCTTTAATCAGGCCGATGATTGCCTATGGATGTCCTGTGTGGTTCAACGTTGCACCATCTCAAATGGAAAAGATTCGGGTATTTGAGAGGCAGTGTCTTAGACACTGCCTTGGATAGCACAGAACACCAGAGTCGGAGTACATAAAATATTATTCCAACGAGGTTCTATACAACAGGGCTAACATAAACAGAATAGATAATTTTTTAATCAAGCTGATTCGGGGTCATATTGCAAGAGCGATGACTTCAACTAATGGCTTGATTTTCGGGGCTTACTACCCCAAAGATGAATACTACGAAAGTGTGTGTCTAAGCGGATTTATCCCACCCGACGCTTTCCTCTTTTTACAGAGGGCTGATACAGGATAATTCGGCGGTACCGCTGATCTACCACGTCGGCCGAAAAACTGTGGATATATAGGCGACTCCTTTATGGTCGAGACGTCGTCGCAGAAAGCGGAGCAGAGCGCCTTCGGTTCAGTAGGGCTGTGTCCGAAAGGGACCTGATAGATAGATTGGACCAAAATCACCAGTTCTGGTGGTTGAATGATGAGTAAAATAACTAGTAAAATTTAAAAAATAAATAATAATAAAAGTTGAATAGTTGAGTTTATTGCCTTGGTTTGGCTTTAAAAATAGGCTAACTAACTAACTAAACAACCTTAGTTCAAAACAATTATGGTGGCACTAAAAAGAAAAAAAACCGTTGCTGTGGCTGTTCTAGTCTTAAGTTATTTTAAGTAGTTTTAAGTGTAGTTTTAAGTTTTATAAAAAATTAAAAAATGATACATATAATAAGTTTTTTTCCTAATTTTCTTATTTTTAAGTAATAAATTAATTTCTATAATATTTAAGCTAGGTACGCCGAAAGGCAATAATTTAAAGTTGGTTACGGTATAATTTAGAGCGCTCGCGGCCAGTAAGTTAGTTAAGTTAATATGTAAGCTAGTTGTTAAGGTTTTTGTCTAGCAAGTAAGTAGTTATAAGAAAATTGAAATATAAAAACTTAATATACAAAAAAAAAAAAAAATATCTGAACGATCTACCCACTTGAAACATCAAACAAGAAATAGGGTGATACATTTTAATCAACATTTTTAGTGTCTGTTTTTTGGTAGCAGAGGTATTTCTGTACCAAACATGATACTAAAATATGCAACAAATATTCACCTTTGACCTTACTATTTACATGGGAATCCAATACTTACAATATCAGTCGGCTGCAATGCTGACATTTATTTGAAAATAAAGTGTCGGTATTGCAGTCCATAAAAAAAATTATCCTTATTCGCTATCAAGTAGAATAGCATTGAAAAACAGCAAATAATAAAAACATTTTGGATACACTGCTTGAACAGAATAGTAAAGCTGTAGCTGCAGCATGTAGGTACCTATAGCACTGTCAAAGTAGAGACAAGACCATTCCTATAATATGTCCAGAATGTGTATAGCTGTAGCTTTAGCCAAAGTTCAAAACAAGGCGATACCTGATTGTATCTTGGTGTTTTGTGCTACACAATTCTGGCGAGTGGAATTTCTTTTAAATTTTACTTTGTCACCTCGAACTTTTGCTGCTATGATCATCATTAAAAAAAATGGCTGCCGAAAAAGTATATTTTTGGCAATACCTTCTGTCATTTTAAATTGAACTCGAAATTGAGTACAAAATAGTGCACGTACAAATTAAAACTTAGAAAATTCCTTATATTGTATGTCTTGTTTTTTTTTGTACAATTGATAGTTTCAGCACTTAAAGTAGGGCCTTATATTATTAAAGCAAAACTAAAAAAAACATTTTTGGAAATAAGCTCAAGTTATGGGTACCTAAGCATATTTTGAAAAGGTTTTTATTTGCATAAAGATAACCTATCATCTTTACACCTAAATACATATCTATGACATTATATAAATGTAAAAAAACTCAGTAGTTGTTGACCACCATTTCTGTATTCACAGCTGTTATGGTTTCAGTCCATTGACGTACTAGATATGGACCGCCAGTCGGTTGAAATGTTCATACAAACGGAGAAAAAAGATGTTCCAGCTATAAAAGCGGTCTAAAACCGCCATCATCTAGTCATTGTATATAAATTTCTATAGTTCAACCATGGAGCAGCGCCATCTAAAGAAAGTTGTGAACCCCACATTTGGAGGTTCTTACATTTACTAAGTGTCTATTATGTTACCCTAACAATAGTCGTCAACAAAACAAATTAATAATATATAATGTATTTCATTGGCTCTAAAATCTATATTTCGTTGACAAGAGTCGTAAACAAAACAAATATCATATATGTTTACGACTGTTGTCAGGGTTACATAATAGAGAACTAGTAAATGCAAGAACCTAAAAATGTGTTATTCACAAGTTTCTTAAGATGGCCAGGCAGTGATTATTCAGCATGAAAATACTATAGAAATGTATATACAATGATCTAGTAGTGTTAAATACGTGTACTAATTTCGCCATAAAATTTAAATGAAAACGAGTGGATTTGTTTTGTAAAATAAAAGAAGTTTGATAACAATTTCCACCAAAATATATGTATAATAATTAGATAATTAATTAAAACAAACATAGCACTGCTGCACAGATTCCCCACTATAGTAGTTGATGGCGCCTCTAGTTATGTTGGAACACACTTGAAGTTGGCTACTGGCGGTCCATATCTAATACGTCAATGGTTTCAATCCATCTGTGAATACCTATTCTCAATGCACTTTGAGCAATTTCCTTTGATGGATTCAACCCTGTGCCATTGACTTTGACATATGTACCTCCATTAAATCTAAATGATCATCGTTTGGGGGATTAAAACCGTAATAACTGCAAACACGTGCTCTTCTGTGTGTCACAAAAAATTATATAAATAAACAAAAAACAAGTTTTATTGTTTTACAAAAATACAATCACCAAAATAAGCTGCGGAGATCCGAACCACGGACTTACACGGTTCACATGCTGTTCGATAGAGGACTAAATTCGTGCATGGGGACTAAATTTCTGAACAGATGTGGTTTGGCTAAAAAACGACAAAAAAGTTGCACTTCCGAAACTCAAAAAAATAGAGCAACAAATTGAGTCTTAGCACAAAAGTTAATTTCATAAGAATCCATCCACTGGTTTTCAAAACATTAACAAAAAAACGTTAATAATACATTTTTAATTAATTATGTAAATGTAATTTTTTGCAATTAGGTACTCATGTGTATCCTATAAAAACCATTATCATGCCCATATGAAGTTTGAAAAAGTAGGGTTTGGGACATACCATGGTTGTGACATTTTTGGTATTCAACTTGAAATCACTGTTATATTTTATAAGAAAATAAATTTTTTTGAGATGTCAGAAGTAAGACAGCTTTTATTAAAGCTTCAAAACTAAAAATAAT
Organism: Baccha elongata; assembly: GCA_951217065.1. Classification (NCBI taxonomy): domain Eukaryota; kingdom Metazoa; phylum Arthropoda; class Insecta; order Diptera; family Syrphidae; genus Baccha; species Baccha elongata. Next base: position 48,220,581 of record OX578274.1, read on the forward strand.
TTAAAAGTTATGAATATTTCTTAATTAAAAGTGATGGACTACAGAATATTAATATTTTGAAATATTCACCCGTATATTTTACTTTGTCAACCTAAAAATCGTCCTTTAGTTTATCGACTGATAAATGCATTTAATCTTGTTTATCCTTAGTTATCTAATGATAATGAATATAACATTTTCATAACATCCCTGCCAACATGTTTCTCAATTTCATAAAGGTATGTTCTTCTACCTACTTGAATTTTTATAGAATGGATACATTTTTTTTCGTTTTGTTTGTTTTTCGCAATACCAAAGGGGGCAACATGATCAATTGTATGATAGAGGTAGGTACTTATAAAAATATATCTTCGTGGAATTTAAAACCAGTTGAACCTGTTGTTCATCGTGATCTTATGTCGAGTGAAATCATGAAGAAAATAATGAAATGTAGGCATCTTGTGTGAAAATAATGAACAATATTGTGGCAGCGACCGCATATTACTTTTTTTATGATAATCTAACACAAAGCTTCTTTATATAAACTCTTCAATTTTTTGTATATATACCTATGTATGTAAATATTTTTAATTTTGAAGTAAGCGGTCATTCACCTTATAATACAGAATTTACAATTAAGATGCTTCTTTTTCTTCTAACATATGGTTTTCTTACAGCATCATTTGATACCGTTTTTTCTATCTACTTATACTTGCAGCTAGACTATGTACCATCATAACATTCCACATATATAATAATTATTACAATATTTCTTCAGTCATTATTCCTACCTCCCTAATTTGTTCTTTTCTCATAACATGTAGGTAGGTATATTAAGTATCTTTACGGCCAAATAAGAAACATTTCGAAACACTAATGAGTCCAATTAGAAGATGATAATACTTTATAGAATTTCAAAAAGAAAAAAAGGAAAAAATAAATACTTAAATTACTTCGTATATTATGAAAATATGTATTTATCCCGTGTGTAAAAAAAATAAATAATTAGCAACAATATAAAAAATTATATACATATCTACACAAACAAAACGTGTATCTTCATATCCATGAAAAGTATACCTACCCACATTTATATTTCAGTGCGAATCACTCTTAGGTCTCCTTGCACACTTGCTACTCCTTTTGGCAAAAATTTTCTCGTTTAATTTTGAACTGGGAACAAGCAAAAAAAAAAAAAAAATATTGAAATTCGCATGTGAAATTTTAATGAAGCATTTTGTTCGTTAGCACATCTCTGCCATTCTCTGGATACATTCTCAAATATTATAATGAATTGATGCTGAGATGTGGGGATATAACCTACCCAGCTTCAGCTACCTAGGTACATACAATAGACTCTTGCATTATGCATGCAGATTTGATTATTTTCCTTTAGAACTTTTGTTGTTTCTGTATATTGAAATTGTCACGTTCATAGATTGTAGTTCATGTGAAATAAATTGAAATTAATTAAAGGATATTGGTATCTATACATACTTTTGTATATGTATTATTACTCATATACATAGATACATAGATACAATATACATAATAGCGAACAATGAATTTGAATAAATGGATGCTTTGTGCATAAAACGAACTCGTGCGTATGACAAAGAAAATTTAAGCCTTTCTACATTTTAATAAATTAAAAAAAAAAAAAAAAACACGTTTTATCTTCAAAGCTTTGTGTGAATTTTTTCAACTGAATAAGTAGATAACTTCAAAAAAAAAAAAAAAAAATAATTTTATGCTGTGTTGAGAAAAGACTTCTTAAGAAATTATGAATCTAAGAAAAAAAAAACCAGTAGCAAATTTCGGTGCAGTGATCCAAAATATAGTTCGTTGCTTCAACTGAAATCGAAATGTTTTCTTTCTTCGTATATTTCACTATACTTAATAAATAGGTACTTCAATTCTCTTTTTGTTTAAAAAGAGATAGGTATATAAAATGTGTCCCAAAATACCACACAAGAATTGATTTTATATTCAGGGTAAAAAAAGATATATTTTGTGAAGTATGTAATATGAATAAACACCAAAATAGTTGGTTTGTTGTGTTGTGTGTGAGCAACACCAAAAGTTGACTCGTACTTCCCCTGCCTGAATCAACGCAAAATTGTATTTATCTAATTTTAATAATTATACCTTCGTAAATGTTTTTATCAAGGGAACCTTATACGGTCAGTTAAGTGTTTTGATTTTTCGTCAAACAAATTAGCCCAGTCAAGAAATGCTCAAAAAGGGGGACTAGGTGGAAAAATCGAGGGCAGAAAAACTAAGTACGCAGCTTTGTTTGGATTAGCAAGGAGGGTGCGGGGGGCTTTAAATTTTCCTTTATTCAGTTTTAACTCAGAAACCCTTCAAAAAAAAAAAAAAAATTAAGTAGAAAATTAAAGCTCACAAAATGTCCTACTAAAAGTTTATTAATACTTTTTTTCGTATCTTCAATAGTTTCTGAGATATAAGCCTTATTAGATCTTTTACAAGTTAATAACTCTCGTGCGAAAAAGGTCGAAAAGCAAATCAATTTAAAAGCTGAATATTAAAATATGAAATAATATAGCTATATAGCGAACAGAATACCGAAATCCGAAATCCTTAAAACGCAAAATCCCGAAACCAAAAAGCACGAAAACCCGCGATGTGTTTCCCGAAATTTCGAAAAATTATATAAAATTAAAAATTTACGAAAATCTTTCAGTTTATATAAATTTTGAGTTTTCGGAATTTTGGATTTACGTGCTTTTGTGTTTTTGGGATTTTGGATTATGTGGGGTATGGGTTATTTCGCCTTTGTCAACTTGTTTTTTTTTATTGTTTCGCATAAGTTGTTGCGCATTGTGTTGTTTAATTTTTGGTTTGATTGGTTTTCTTTTGTTTCAATAATTTATTCTACGATTTCTGAATATTTCGTATTGTATAGTTTTTCGTTTTTCATTGTATCATTTTTTGATTATATTACGTTTTTGTTTATTTCGATTTCAATTATTTCGCCATCTTTTGTTTATTTTTTTGTTTGTGGATGTTGAAAGCCTAAAGGCTAATTATATAAATAAATGAAAATAAATGTCGAAAATCTAATTTTTTACTGAAAAGCAAAAAAACAAAAATTAAATAAGTGTGTACTTTATTTAAACTAAAACAAAAGTTTAGAATCAACGTAGTATAATTATTGTTATACGGTAAAAATACATAGTTTCCAATTCTTTACAGAAATTAAATTATTAAAACATTTTCACAATCAATAATAATCTGGGGACAAAGTGATCAAATGTCAAAATAATAGATTTTAACAAAATGCGAAAAAACCTTTAACGAGATTACCCTGCGAAATGATCGAGAAACAAAAGTCAATGAAAAACAAGACGGGTTTTGCGAAGTGAACAGAAATAATTGTGAGAAAAACGAAATAACAAATGGCAAAATGAAAAAGACGAAACACTGGGCACTCGATTTTGTGATACAGGCAAGTTTCGTCAAAATGGTGCTAACATAGCTTATATTATATTTCTTTACCAGATAGCGCTGAGGGCGTGAGACCTCATTACAATACTATACCTATACAGCCTTATTTATTAGATTTCATCACTAATACTAGTCGCAGAACTTACTCCGTCCTTACGCCACGTCAAAAAACCATTATTTATAAAAAAACTTGTTATCGATATTAGTTAAAACTTCCCATCTAAAACTCTGGTTATGATAAACGCCAAAGTAACCATGTGATGTTCACAGTGTTAGAGAGAGAGAGAGTCCATAAGCTGTTAAAGGGTTATGTGTTCGAGTGGAATACAACTATACTTGAAACAAGAATTCAATTTGGTTGTTTATGTTCTTTTTTTTTATTTCTTATTTTAATTTTTTTATTTATTTATGTTTTTAATAAAGTTTATAATTACTCGAACGTATATTTTCTTAACCAAAACCTGCTTCAAAATTCGTCAAAGGCATTTTGTTCGTAAAGTATGTAACTAAACTAAACTAAGGACCAGTTGTATAAACGTGGTTAAAGTTTTTAACCCACTAATTTTGGCAGATTATCTATGGAAATCAGTGGTTTAAAAATTTGAACCACCTTGATCTACAATTGTACAACTGGCCCTAAACTAAGCTAAACTAAACTAAATTACACACCCTCGAACTTATTATTTTTTTTCGTTTCCCTATGTCATGTCAAAATGACATTTAGATACTAAAACAACTTTACTACGGCCTTAAACCTCCTATGAACCAGTTTTAGCTTAATTCGCCACTAATCCGCGTGCTTCTAAGAACATATGAAAAAAGTTATTCTATCGGGGTCAGGAGTTCAATAGGAGCAGAGAGGAGATACTGATGGAGCATAATTTTGATTTCGGATTATCACAATGAAAAGAAAGAAATTGATCATTAAAAAACATTCAGCATTTATGTAGTGTGGCTAAAGAAAAAATATTAAAATTTCTCATTATATTCGAGGCTCTTGTATAAATTGAAACGCATATCTTTTAGTACATTAAAGGAAAATCAGGTAATTGTTGTTAGTTTGTTTTTGTAAAGATTTACGATGACAGATACGTAATTTAAAATAAAACTCGTCTAAATCACGTAAATCTACATATATCATGAAAATGTATGGTAAATCACATAATTAATCACATGATTAAGCTAAAGTGGATTTAGCTAAATCAGGTCGGTTGGAACATGGTATTACAAACATATATAAATCATATATCACATTCCAAATAATTTTCCTCTGCGCAACTCATCATTGCCAACAAAATAATAGTAAAGTAAGTAGCATCTGGCACTGCCATACCAGTCATCCACGTCTCTCTGGAATTTCATTTCACTTTTATATTTTATTATTCGAAAATTCACTCTCATTGTTAAATACCTATATAGATACACAGATACTATAACAATCAATGGCGACAACAATGGCAATTATTTAAAAGTAAATAACTGTTGTAACGTAAAAAGAATTCAGAATTTCATGCTATTGTTCAATGTAAAACGGAGCTACCAAAAAAAAAAAAAAAAAAATAAAATAAAACCAGAAGCTCTTCCCAGACAAATCGAATATTTGTCTCACACCAAAGTGCGCATTGCTGCTGTCTGTCGTTTAGCATTTTATTATTATAAAAAAAAAAGTATCTCTTGGAACTTTTGCTGAACGAATTGCATTCTGCTAATCTCCCTTTGAAACCTGAACTGTGGACATCTCGGGGTCGTGTCTTCGTCCAAGAGTATTCGGAGAGTGTATCCTGTATCCTTTCAATGAACTCGTCCTCTTGCTTTGATGGAAGGAAAATTGTAACGAAAGAGTCCCTGCCATCAGGAGTTACAAAAATGTGGAAAAAATATGTCCAATTGACTCTCGGTAGCTGGATATAACTGTGGAGTCCTTCAACTTTCCCCAATTTGAAACTACAACGGGGATGTCAATTCACCCTCAAAATGCATGCAAATTTACCCTTGATCCTTTGTGGCTTTTGGCGATGTGTTCCTCTTACTCCAATCACGGTCTCCAGTAGACCGCAACACAAGTAAAATTTATTGTTGTAACGTAATGCCAAACGTTTAAAATTATATACAATTTGATAGAAATATGCGGCAAAAGGACTTTTACCAGTCCTGGATGTTTTCCCTATACTTCTCTTATTTGTTAAATTTTAGGGTGCATCTACTGTTAGCATTTGCATGCATATATGTATATCACAATTATTGTTCACAATACACGTGCTGAATCACCTGTATGATTCGCCATGCCAACCCTTCTGATGAAACCCTATCCTGTATCCTGATTCATGATCCTGACACGCGTCATCACAACATCATGGGTGTATCGAATTTAACGCAGGCATCAGGCAGACTGCAGGACGATATGAGGTGTCGTGTTGTTAAAATTAAATTTTCATGTGAAATTCCTCATTACGTTATGCGTTATGTGATGTATGCTATAGAACGTGCTAAGGGTGTGCCAACAGGAGTAGCAGGAAGTCGATTGTGTATGTGTAGAGTATATTCAAAAAGGATACCATTATGGTGTACCTATGGTGTGTCCCGGACCCGGTCTAGCATTGCGAGCACAGAGTAAGTCATTCACCTCGATGTCGTAGTTTTGTGTTTGGTTCAAAGAAATTAAATTGAATGAATGAATGAATTGATGGTTGGTCATATCCGTGACTTTTATGAAAGGATTACAATTATCCAAATACACTACATATACATACGATAAATGATAGAGATAATGGAAAATTAAGAGGAATGAAATTATATTTAGGGTCAGCATTAAACAGAAAATATTTCTATTAATTTGGGTAATATGCACAAGTTGAAGAGGAAATGATTCGAGCTATATGGAAATATTAAAAAGGGTCGACCTTTTAGGGTTTGTTCTTGAATTAAATTAATTGGAATTTAGAAATGAAGATGATAATCAAAGACAGACCTTGTGTTACGGATTTAATGGTAATTCGAAAAACTAATATTATTGCAGGATGCAACGAGGGTAGATTGTCATTTAAATATTCAAATATGAAATAATGATGATAGACAGATATGAACATATTTAGCAAATGCAGGCAGATTTAATTTCAAACCCTAACAAGTTTTGCCAGTTTATGAACAATACAAACAAAATGGGATGCTTTTCCTTCTGTATCTATTCTTCGTCTTGCAACCCAAACATACATTATCCAATCTTTATGTTCCTTTTTTTTAGTAACGAGTTTTCTAGCAACAACATTGAGATTGATCTCAGTTACTTAAAAGCTTTATAAACATCTGTCATCAAACCAGCCTCACACGTGCTAATATTTTTTCATTTAAGATGTATTGTTCTTCTGGTCCAGAAGTCGTTTACAAATGGATACTCTCCCAACAAGACATGGAAATACTATTTAATAGATTTTTTCATAAGGACCATTTGTCGAACTGTTCTGTTCCATTGCAAGTCATTATTTATGTCTGAAAGGAACAAGGGGTCTATAAAAAGAAGATCCATTACGTTATAGAGTATTTGTGTCTTATACCTCGTTTTATACTATGATTCCACCATGCACCTAATCTTGTTTTGACTGGATTACCATACAAATTTAAATCCTAAGTCATCATGATAAAAAAATTAATCTCTTAGACGATGTTCACATTGGACGTACTCATCCGACGCATTTTGACGTCTTTATGTTTTGTCCCGTTCCCACTTCGTTGTTCGAAAGAGATGGATTTTTAGATTTTTTAAAATTCTCATTGATGCATTTCGCTATTCTGACATTTGTAATTTTTTGTTTTTTCGCTTTTTGCACTAACACGTCTTGAAAGTTTTCGCAAAATTTGGTCACTTTTGATTGGAAATTGCAGTTAAGCATAATCCTATAAAGAATATTGTAAACACCTAGGCTTATTTCACATATTTTGTTTTTTTATTTCGTGAGGTTTCGTGCATCCATTGTGTTCACACTACTTTGTGTCTGAACACGGTGGACTAGACGTACGTCAAACTGCGTCGGATGAGTACGTCCAATGTGAACATCGTCTTAAATCTTTTTTCTAATTACTAAACACACAACCTTTTGAATGAACGCTTTCATTTCAAATGTCATTTAAGATGTCAAAAATTAATTTGTCAATCAATTTTGCAATATATTTTTGATTTTTGTACATTTTTCTGCAAATAAAATACTTGCATTGCACTATTTCGACGATGTCATTAGCAAATTTTTGGAAAAAGTGCATTTTATTGCAAATAGTTAAAGAATTTCTAAACGAAATTCTGCTCTGATTTGCAGCTGTAAGATCACGTGTTAAGTTAATCTTTTTATAAATCTATTTGACTGGTGGAAACGCTACTTATCTTCTTTCAAAACACGGTTTTATTTTTGGTGGAAACATGGCATCAAACTGTGTGCTTTGAAAGAAGAAACAGGTTGATGTGTTAACAATTTTTAATAAAAGCTTTTAAATAAAATTCTAAAATCCTTTCTGCTACAGTTGAAAGAAGTTTTTAAGTTAATTCTTTTAGTTAGTGTCTTTTATAGATCATATGCATCAAGCTATATTATTGCAATGTCAGAAGTTGTCAGAAGTACCTGAGGGATGCCATCTCTGGCCCCTTATCTTTATTTTAACAACCAAAGATGTTAAACTTTTGTCATCGTATAAACTGTAGAACTTGTCCACTGTTTTATATAAAACAGAAAATGAGACTCACTGATCATTGAACTCCAACCAGGATCATATGCCTTATATTCCAATAAGTTCGAATTAGAACTACCAGGCATTCTTCAGCTCTAGCAGCGTGGTTCCACAAGAAATATTTATTGCCAACTTGATACTATATATGTACATATACATATGTTAAAAGAATATTTCTTCTTTCTCTTACTACCCCTAACCCTGAAAAAACATGCTTTTATCAAAATGTTTCTGTAAAGGTTTTACATGTTCTACTTTTTAGAAATCTCTTCCGATAAACTATATTTGACAATTCGAAATCCATCTCTGTCCAAACAAGGAGTTTTTTTTTGCAAAAGACAATCGTCAACGAACACTTGATATATCATTTTATGTTTTTCCCGAGGTTTTTCCCCACCAGCTTTTTCATATGCCTTATAATTAAATGTTTGTAGTTTTTTTTTTTCAAACAGAAAATTTGTATTGTCTCAGCTAAGGGGGTTCGAGTCAATTATGTGTCGGGCCTTCCAGTTGTCAAATATAAAAATCTAGTCAAATATGACTGGACACAGGTCATAATGGCGACGTTGACCACAAACATAAAAACTATTTCCTAAATGAGAACAAAGTATATTAAATAAATATTTCTTTGTAATCAAAGAGAAAGAGATGTTATGCTGCATCTAGAAATATGTACAGATCCTTCTTTGTCAGCAATGTTTTTAAGCGAGGATAAGATGCTATCGTATTTTACCATTGAAATGGAGCTTCCAAATATATTTTTTTATTAAAGCAAGGCTTCGTTGGCGTATCGGAGTACGATAACAAATGAAAATTTTTAATGCTCTAAGGTTTTTTTCCTAATACTCGTTTCTTGATAAGTTTAAATTTTCCTCAATAGATATAACTTGTATTAACTCTTAAACCAACTATGTAATAATTTGTCAATTTGATTTTAAAATTATTTATAGTTATTATTAACTGAAATATTAAATAAATATCAGTTAGCAGTAAACGCATTAATATCAAAATCTTTAAATATTTTTCCGACAAATTTTTGGAATAGCTTTAAAACCGCTAATAATGAAAATACAAATCCGTTCAGATTGCATCCCCGTGAATAAAAAGGGGTACAAACATATTGACAGACAGCATGTCGAAACGTACTTTGAAATTATTTATCATCATATAATGCTAAATTTGATTAAAACTTAGTATTTTTGCTAGAAAAAAACTTAAATAAACAAAATGTATTTTAAACCAAATCATTAGAAGATTTTAATCTTCGTCTGAGAAAAAAATATATGATTATTTTTTGTATTTAAATTTTAAGAAAATATTTACTTGCCAACAAGATAAATCTCAACTTACCTGAAAAGGAAAGATAAAAATTTATTAGAAAATATAAAAAAAAAACATTTGCTTAAGTATATGCTTCTTAGTAAATAACAAACATAACATAGATAAATATTATTATGTTATAATAATTCGTTCGTGCAAAATAAAAAAGTGTTTAGGGGACTGATAATATGTTGATTGCCGACAACGATTCTACTTGGGCTCTACATTCAGCGGTAGCCTGTGTATGAACCAACTAATCTCCGCAACCCATAGGGAAAATATAATAGCATAACACCTTAGGAGACCCCACCAAAACGCTATATTCACTTTTGTTTCCACTTTTTTTATTTTATTTCAAAGTTGGTGTTCTTGACTATATGCCAAGCCGAAGTTTCAAATAATTTTATGGATGTGTCTGCAAAGTATGGCTATTTGTATATGCCCAGTTGGTCATCTTGTACCCCACCTTTCACTAAAAACAAATAAAAACCTGATAAATAATCATTATTTAGCTTGAATATTACCAAATTTTATTCCAAATTATATAATTTTATTTTAAAAATCTGCTTTAACCAATTTGTATTTGTTTTTAAGTGAAAAGTTCAAAATCATCAAAACTTTTTTGCAACTTTCGTAGGTTGAAAGCTTCATAGTTCTTCCGCAAAACGCGGCCTTAAAGGAAAACACAATGAACACAACCATTAATAATCATTGAAAATGGAGTAAATTTCTTAAGCCGTCATAGGTGCCACCGACCTTTTAGCACAAAATGTATTGACATTATATTTCGCGCCAAAAATTTCCAGGCATTCCAAGATTTTATCTCCCTTTTATGTTCTCTTTAATTACTAAACAATTTATCGCCACTTTTCGTATCCCATACAAAATTTTGCTAAAGTGACTAAACACTTACCAATAAAACACGCCTAGTTAAAACGACAGTTCATGGCTCGCAAAACGAAGAAATTTTTTTTCGGCTGAACCAGCAAAATGGGGTACATGTTGATTTCCTGCTTTCTTTCGCCAATACTCTTTCAGATCAAATGCCTTCATTTTGTACACACAAAATTCTTCGAGAGTTGTTTGTCGAAGATGGATATAGTAGATTTATCCTATTAGTCACGGACTATAGCAATTTATTTAACTAAAACAAAGTTAATATAGGTGTAGGAATTGTAATGAGCTAAATTCAAAGTAATTTAAGTAAGTGACCATTTCTGCCATATTAAAATATATCTGATAAAAATTTCAATCGAGGTCATATGGCATAATAGAGATGACTAATAAATTTGTCCTTCTATTTATGTGTTAAATTGACAATCGATAACTTCGTAAACTAAACTATAGTAACACGTCATTGTATCGTTAAAAGATATCATGCTAATAGGTTTGTTTTCTAGCTTACGCATGTTATAATGTATATCCTTGATGATTATTTTTAGCAATTACTTGAAGGTCTTTTGGGAAATACGTCAAACAGAAAATTTCCTATATACATAGTAAAAATTAACTACCATAAGGGGATTATCATTAAAAACTTATATGGCAATTTTCCAACCCCGTATATCATATAGCATACCATCATGGGAAAAAGTAATCAATATTAATTAAAATATTCCATAAATATTGATATCGATAGGATATTATTATTGAGTCTCATTTCGTGATGTTATAAAGAGAGCAATGTGTTTTCTATTAATGTATGTATCTACGTACATTTATAAATACAAATGCAATGAAAAAGGAGTAATAACGACTGAAATACACCAGAGTTGGTTCTTAAGAGTCTCAATATATTATTTATACTTCTACCAATAATCTTTATTTATTACCCTCGAGGCTAAGAGCGATAAACTTGAATCTAAATAAGGCCAATGAACGTTGCGCTTTTACTTTGCAGAAATGGGAATAGCTACAGGGTGTCGCATAAGAAACAATATTATTTCATAAGGATATGTTTTTTTTTTTAAATTAACTTGAATTGATTTAGAAATAAAAGACGACATCAGAAAAATTCGTCATAAAAAAATACAGATCTGTAAAGACCCCGAGTGTATACTTTGAAAACTATAACACACAATTTTATGATGGCAACGAGCGTAGCTCAAGGCATTTTAAGGTTAAAGTTGCCCCAACCGAATCAATTGGTCGATTATTTTCTGATTGAAAAAATGCATTAAAAAATGGAGTAGTACCCAGTTTTCCTGGATCACCTGAAAATTTTGTTTCTCCTTTTTTTTATCCTTGAACATTTAGTTTATTATCTTACATTTACTTGACCCATTTAAAAATCACGGAGGAATGCGCGTAAGAGAGTGCAGAAATATATACAGCGATGTCAAAGTCTGTGTAGGCAAAATTGAAAGAATTTTGTTGCACCTTTAAGCATTATTTTTTGTATGGCTTCCTGCAGCAAAAAACTATAAAAGATTCCACTTTGTTTAGTAAGTGGCGTTGTATAATTACCTAACCAGAAACTATTGGAGCATTTTTTTCTATAAAACATTAAAGCAGTGATTGTGGAAAAAATGATAGGACAATAGTCAAACATTTTGTGAGATTCAATGCAATAAAAAAGGTCCCTAGTCTTTTAAAAATTTTAACAAAGTGTGAACGTTTCAGAAATTAGGTAGAAGATTAATGGAGATACCGATCTACATTGGTTTTTAATTTCTAAACAGAACAATGAGAGGTTAAAGTTGAGACAGTTAAATTAACATTCGTGTAGTTCATCTAAAGAAATAGACACTGAACAATTAAGATGTGTTCTTGACTAAAGTCATGAGCTTTCTAGAAGTGCGAGTATTGTGATGTGTGGTTTTTTGTCAGAGGCTAAGTATATCGGTTCAAGGGTTCACCAATAAAAAACATACACACACAAAGTAATTCTTTTCCACTTTTCTTATACTAACTTATATAATGCTTTTTATAATTTTTATATTACTCTAATGCCCAGTTCCACCAAAATGTACCTAAAAGCATGTTAGCTAACGGAGTAATAAAGTTTATTGGCATTTTAACTTAAAATGGTGTGCACCAACTACCAAAATTATGAGGTGATTTTTCAAAAACGAGGAAACCCAGGATTTTTATTCACCACACATGGGTCTCTTTCATTAAAGCAAGCGAGAGGAGATTATATCAATGGAAAAATTTCAACGTTCTGTTTGTCTTGCATTTTTAAGACGCCTTTAAAATTTATTTGGAACAAAATGGGACTTTAGTTTATTGGCTCTTTTAAAACTAAAACCGGTTGGTGAAATTGAAAAATGCCTTTTTAAGATTTATCAACCCAAGAAGTATTTAAAAGTGTTTGGAGAAACTGGCCATAAATCTGATTTTTTATCTAGTATTTTACAATACAAGTTTTTTTACAAATCTATACAAAAGTCGGATAATACGAGTTCTTTTGCGAGAAAACACTGAAAAGTACTGAATACTTAATTCCCAGTAAAATGGACACTTCATTCACAAGGAGATAGCACTGGGACTGATGGACACTTAATTAACAGCAAGATAGCACTGGACTTTTAATTTACGAGATAGCGTTTTCAATTCACAAATCACTATGGGCCCTTGGATCACAACGAGGTAGCTCTGGGTTGGATTTTTCACTAAATTTACAGCAAAAAAGCACTGCACTCTTAATTCAAAGCGAAAAATCATTGAATGACTGTATTATTTCTAATATGCTCACTTATAAATATTTTGGAATACAACGGAATGTGAGTTGTACGAAATAGAAAAACTAAGACTGTGTGTCAATTCTATTTTCAATTCAATGGTATTCCCACCGCCACCAGTGCCATCCTATAAAATGGGTAGGATGTGGTGCAGTTGTAAGAAATATGTACATACATATATGTATTGTTTATAATAAGCTACTAGTTTTTCTCGAACAGATTCTGGGGTTTCTGGCTGAAATTAATAACATAATATGTTCCTTCCAGCGTTTAAGATGAATTGTTTCAGATGAGCCAACAATTGGCTTTTCAGTTTCTTCAATGCAACTTATGGATTGTGAAATTGCAAAATGCAACCTTTTCCAATAGTACCATTACTTTCGCCACACCCTGTATAGGTACTTTTCCTATACGAGAAAATATGCATTATAAATAAATAAAATAAATAAAATACATCACAAAGCTATTATCCGTATAACATAAAATATGTATCTATTTACTGTATCTCAAGCATTATATCCCGGGTGGTAATTTCTTTTCAATGTTCAATGAATGTCGATGCGACGCCAACGTCTGTCTGTTTTTCCTTTCATGTTTTTTTTGTTGTTGTTTTTTGAATTTTCCAATTATTTTAACTTTCAATATTGCTTTACAGCTCGTAAGTCAGAAAACACTGACTGAGTTATGTAAGTTCATATACAACCGGAGTGTAAAGTAAAATAAATAATATATTTCAACACTTGTTCATATGTCATTCTTTATATACACATGTGGCAGGTAGGGCACCACACCCTTATGTACATTTTCTATGCACATCAGTGTTTACCCCAGCTCTGCACTGAGTTGCCACATGTAAAGTTAGTTGACTCAAGAGGCATCTCTTGGAATATCACAACAAATATTTGTTCATTTGCCACTTAAGGGGGCAAAAACCTTGGGGAACACACACAAAAATTCCAGAATGCTTGTTTAATAAAAAAAAACACAAAAAAATAATTATGTGTCACTGAACGGTGACATATGTTATTGCTTATGTCATGTCACAAGTATATCTATACAAGTATGACACTTACTAAAACCAAATCATTGAAAAACCTCAATGTGTTTTTATTCAAAAATGTATAATATATAATAATCGATAGATTGCGTAAGAATGACGAATTCGAGAAAAAAAACAAAAATAAAATTAAAATAAACCTCGTTTCAAACATCGACCGCCTTCTTTTACCTTTTACTCCGCCCCTGAGCAACCTATACTCTAATTACACATCACAATTCAGATTAATAAATAATGAGGTGACATGCAACCTAACAACCACCAATTAAAAGTTCAACTTTATTTTTGTTTTTTTATAAATGGTTTTATAGTTTTCATATATATTTGTATCTATAAGATATTTTGTATTTTTATTGTGGTAGCTCTTAAAAGCTATGCATTGCATGTTTAGTTTAAAACACATTCAAGAGTGAATGTATATGGATTATTGTGGGGTATTCGTGTCAAGCATTAAGATACGCTAAGTGGTACCTGGGCAATAAATTTTATGTTTTGATGTTTTTGAAAGTTTTTAAAAAGGTCAAATGGATTTTTTTTGTTGAAAGATTATAGGCGTTGACGTCATTAAAAAATGTAGTAATCCCCTTTAGTTGAAAATGCATCAAATATATTTGTTGGGGCAATTTGCAATCAATATATTTTAAACAGTATAAGAACCCGTTGATTTGCCGGGTTTTGATATCAGGAAAACTTTGCCAAGCTTCCCGGTTTTCTATAAGCAGAAAATTTTTCCATTGTTTTTTTATAATTACCTACCCTTGTAAATTTAAGAAAAAAAGCATTCCCTCTACTTTCCGATCGACCCAAGCCACTCTTCTGCAGTACAATGGTCTCTGAAAAGTTCCGAGGAGTCATCATCGACTCGTAAGATTACCTTTCTTGTAGCCAACCAACCAACGCCAAAATAAGAAAACTATATATAAGAAAGTATGAATTCGGAAAGCTACAACCGCAAGATATCACCAGGTCTATTTCAAACGTGGTCTCTTACAACTTCTTAAAGAGTGATGGTACGTCGCCGTCTTCAAGTATAAAACCCTAGTGCGCAGTATCACTACTGCCATGAAGCAGAGAAGCATCTGACGTCTCACGTCAAACACAAGAAAACTTCTATATAGATTGTAAAAGAAAGCATTTGAAAAGGAGACGCTGCAGAGAAGGATCACGACTGCTTGAGAGCTCTACGAGCAAAAAAATGAGAGAAGAGCAGAGTCTTCTCAAAAGGAAATAGAAAGAGCATTAAAGAAGGCCGTGATTCTGAAAGAACGTGCGTCGACTAAGTAATTTTCTGCACCCAATCTGGCAGAAGTAGAGATGTTTAAATCAAAACTTAAGTACAATAAAGCTACTGAACCTAATCGCCTGCCAAACTGTTAAAAAACCAACCAACACCAACTCATCTTCAAAATATGGTCTGAGGAAAGCACGCTTAATGAGTGTTGTGTTGTTTTTGTGAGTATTGAAACGAAAATGGCTTGATTTTGAAAGGAAAAGATAGACTTAAAGGCAATTAGGGACAACATCTGATGGCATGAAGCAAGTTCTCTCAACACCGACGTTTTCGACAAACCGTTAACAGAAAGCTATAACTTTTTTCAGGTATTGAAGGACTTTGTCTATACCTATTCTTTGATGTACACTCAGACAACTGCTATTGCATTGCGTGGGATGACGCAGTCGGTAGTAGAGGAAGACCGCGAATTTAGTGGCGTGCACCAGTGGAGGGAGATCTCAACTAACTCAGCTTGAGAAGCAGCAAGATCACCTTCGGGAACTGAAAAATCAGGAAATATACTTGAAACCATCTTGCACATTTATATCTTTTAATTAAGATTATGTTTTCAAACATAAATATTGTCTTTGAAGAATGATGCTTAAGACCGAAATAACACTCTGTGATTTTCTGATCACCAGTTGAACAATTTTGACGTTTGACAGAGCTATCAAATAAAAATGAACATGATTAGTGTTAAAAAAACCTTTATTATTTTTTAAATCTCACTAAACAAGAAAAAATGTGTGGTTTTTTTAATTTTCAACAAACCATAACTGTCAATAAACCTTAAATGAGTTTCTCAAATTCATTGTAATCTATTGCACAAACTTTGAGAACTTTGCACAAACTTTGTAGTTCTAATTAATTTGACATTTAATTTGAACACATGAAACAAATTAGGTTTGTTTGACACCTGACCATAAAGACAAGTTACTCCATTATTTACTTTGTAGTTTTTTGGCGTCATTTACAACCCATGTTTGACTCGAACCCCTCTCTTCGAGATTCTCAAAATGTTTGTCCCATTTGAAATACACTCGTCGACTAGCAATATAATTTCTCATCAAGTACACCTGCTACATTGTAGTACACTGACAGTTTTTTAACATAATTTTTGTGTCATAAAAACAATGTAGATATTGTTTACGTACTACATAAATGTTGTTCACTGAAAATAATGGAACAATTTGTGATTGGACCACATTGTTTTCGTGAAACACAAATGATCTTACACAATATCAGTGTACTGCAATGTATGTTGATGAGAAATAGGCCAAGTACGGATGGCGGGCGTAAAAATTGGTCTGAGATTTCTTACAGATAAATAAAATACCTAATTAAATATTTATTTTAACTCTTTGTTAACACAAAAATACATTCAACCTTTAAAGTATTTTATTGTTTGGCATTTCGTATTTTGATTTTCCTGAATTATTACTTATACGGCAGCTTAGTTAATTTAAAATCTTTTTATTAAAACAAAAATAGTGGTACAATGAATCATGACGAATCTATTCGTTTTATTGAAATAAAAATACCCTAACTTCTTTATGGGAAACACAAATCTTATACAAATCCATGGAACTTGAACTTTAGCTGTCAGAAAACGTTAAAAATCAATCGAAATGTCATCGTTTTAAATTTCTGATGTTTACACGATTCTGACAAGGCTGAATGGTTTTAAATTCATTTCTTTTTTTCAAATCATTCTTATTGCCTTTTTCCTTCTTAGCAACTTAATCGGATTAAGTTGGGCATTCGCTGAACAACAATTCTCTGCAATTTACAGAAATTGTATTTGTCGCCCTGCTATCTCTAAACGAACATAACGAAGGTAATAATCCGATTTTAAGATCTTCATCGTTTTAGATGCATGTATACATAAGTATGTACGACATACATACTTATGTATATATTTCTCCCCTTTTGAAAACAAATAAAATAAAATCCAATTCGTTTGCTCTCTGTTTTTATATAAATTTATTTCATTTTAAAAGCAAAGACGTAATATATAAAGATACATACATACATACATGGGTACAAATAAAAATCCTAAATCTCAATAATTTATTTATATTTAAAATTCAGTACACCTCCTTGTATCTTTTAGATACTTATACTTACGTTCATACATGAAATATTACTTTTTTTTTTGCATTCAGTGCAGCGCACCCTACCTTGCATCTTAAATTTTTTTTATATACAATTCAGAAACAGTCTGAATGTCTGTCTGTTTGTATGAGAGAATCAAACGAAAGTTTGAACATATTCACCATTAGGTTGAGCAAATTGCATTTACATATGCAAATGAGGAAGATATCGCCATGTATAGATACTTTATACCTATTGTGCCATCTTCTTAATGCAATCTCAAGCTTGTGTGACTGTTTTGAGATGAAAAAAAAAAAAATTGTGTCTGACATCAAAATATAAATACTCTACACATCCGTGAAGGTTGGGTTAGTTAGTACCTACTATGTGAGTAAAATTTTCTTCAATCAATTCACCTTCATTCAACGGAGGTAAAAACAAATATTACGGTACAGGGTGTCCCCGCGGACTTGAGATGCATATTCCAAAGTGAAGCATAGATGAAATAGGAGTTGCTTGGTGCAAAAACAAATTATTTTAGAAATAAAGCCTTAAAAAAGATTAGTTTAAAAAAAAGAAATAGTTTCGTGCCCAAAATCAAAATCTTTATATAAAAACTGTTTTTGCGAGCTTTGCGCTATAGATATGTATTTCCAAATTTATACTATGATGTCCAAATATACGCCAATATTATTAGGATATTCTTTAAAACCATTTATGTTGTTTAGTCCGATAATTGCTGTTTAGACATTGATTTATTTTTCACTACTTAGGCCGTATGCCAATTGCGTTAAATTTGATCCCATGGATAAGTTTTGATATTACTGACGTGAATACAGACGTCAAAAATTAAGGGCCAACCATAATAGTCGTAAGCAAACGAAAGCTAATGTCATAGTTCTACGTCAAGTTTGCTTAAGTGCCGCCATTACCTTCAGTCGACCATAATGGTCGAACGCACACGCAAGCCAATTTCACATGTATTTGACTGGCTGTCAGATTTACGTACGTAAACTGCGCTCTGGAGCGCTCTTTACGTACGGAGGCAAAAGTGAACGAAAACTTGCCGAAACTGAGCAGTAAAACATTATGTGCGCACTATACGATTTGCTTGTTCTCTCTGATTTCGTACGGCGCCGTACGTGCCATTTCGTCTATTATGGTTCTGCCTTTAACCTGCTCAGGAGCCCGTTAAAATTTCTAGTCAGTGGTTAATTTTTGACATTTGTTTTACTGCGTTCATTGATCCATCTTTTTTTTGTCGGCCTCGTTCATTATTGCATCTTTCTTTTTTCGTCCATTGTATCCAAAGTGATCTGGATAGCTTCGTGTTGTTGTGAAAATACAGTTGTTGTATTTAACTAAAAACTGAGACCCTGTCGAATGTTTGGCGAAAACACATTTTTTTAATTAATAGAAAACTGTGAACACCTCACACAAAAGGGTATAAAATACATAGGTATGTAAATATATAAACGAAAAATGCTTACACAAGTTCAATGCAAAAGGTAAAATAACTGCTAGATAAATTAGGAAGGTCGGGAACTTCCAAAATGTAAAGAAAGGAAAAATGTATGTAATTTGTTTTGTTTGCTGATTTGTCACGCTACTTCATCTACCCTATACGCTTACGCAATTGCTTATGTCATCATCACAAAATCCTTCGGTATTGGGAAACTTTCGTGACTCCTGCAATGGATTCAAAATTTTGTCATAGTCAACGACAGTGCTCAAATCCCTCAAAAGGGGCGGATTAATGGTGTCACTTGAACCGCGCCGAGAACCAGACTAAATGGGACCCTCAAAATGCTTAGTGGATAACAGTGTATCTTCATACCGGGCGACAGCGACCTCTCGAATATCTAGCCAACTTAACATATGTATGCGCAATGCGCACTCTTAATATATTAAAATCAATAAAATCATCCATATCCGAGGCTTGTTAGTGTTTGGGAACCGGTAAATATTTTTGGTGCACGGAAGTTACCCCGACGTCATTGCTTTATATTTTGGTTGTGAGCCAATAGTTAAATAAAAGTGTTTTTCCAATGAAGATCTTCGAAAGTTGACAAGTGATTTCGGCCATATTGCTTACAGCTGTCAAATTTGATGTCATTTATTTAGTCTGTCTTGTCACTATTGCCCCGTTGTGAAGTGGTTAGTGCAACGGACGCCAGAGTTCTGGGTTCAAGTTGTGAGTATAGCAATGTTTTTTCAGGAGCTCTTCCTTTTGCGAGGAATTGACAAGTTCCCATAGATTATCATAAAGTGCATCAAGTCACTAGACCTTAATTCTTCTCAGCTGTCGTTTCCAGTAAATTCATTTTTATTTTCCAAATCAACATGGAGAGATTGTCACGTTCAACAACATTTCTGCAAATGATTAAATTGTTTTATGAAAATCGGTGATCCGTTCGAGCAGCATTTCACTTGCTTCGCTCATTTTACGGCCGCCATAATCGTCAATGTTGTGTATGCTCAATTTGTGTACATGCATCTGAATTACTATGTATGCCCAATGTTGTGTATATGCATATACATTGTAATAATAGCCCAGAGAAAATTGCGGAATTAACGACGCGACGTACAATTACAGAAATCACCATCACTTTACCGTATTTTTTGTGGATTTCGAAATGGGTTTTAGACGCGTTATTCGAGAATGTTTATTGAAATCATTTCTTGGAGGAGTAATTGTCCCAAAAACTATTTATTTTTTAAAAGACTTCTTCAACAACGCATGGTGTTGAGTTTAGCATTTTCGACAGCTTTCCGAAATTTTCGAGTGTTTTATCGCCAGAGGTTTTCTGCTTTTAATAGATGTTGATAGAGCAAAGAGACTGCGGACATTTATTCGAGGTCGTTTGAAAAGCTTATGCGGGTACAGTGCGGTCAACTGAATGTGTTAATTACGATCGGTTTAAGAATAAACGGCAAAAAGATAAAAACATTGTCCATATCCAATGTCAAATCCGTACCGTTATATGCTCCCGAAATCTTTAAAAACGCAGCAACTGTGTATGAAGTGAACTGCAGGCATTGCATTGATCAATGTTTTATGACCAAAACTTTGATGGTGTAGTGAATCAAGAGCGTTTGGACATTCAACATAATAACACGTATATAATGGCAATGGTTTTGTTATTCGTCACACGAGCTGAGGAAACCAAATGATGATATTGCGAAGCAGTATTTTTAATAGAATCCTGGGTTACGCGTTGTAAAAGGCGGGTTGGTATAGACCTAGAACATTGTCGAACCCCTTGAAGGATGATGACGATTTGTTGGCGCCCAACGCTCCGATCGTTGTTACAGGTCATGATGAATTACAGATATCTGTTAAAGCAAATTATCTTCATTTGATTCTTAATGGTTAATTAAGATGGAAAGAGAACTGTAAAAACAAAACAAAGCTTCGATGGATTTCTACCCATGAATGTTTTAGAAAAACGATGGGAAGTAGCCCCAAAATGCGATTTATTAGGTGATGTACAGAGTTTGATGGCCTTAGACAAGGTATCTCAAAACATGACTTAAATAGGCATAGGTATGTACTTGAACTTACTTTGGAACTAGCACCCCAACTCCGAACAAGTTATTTAAACAACACCCTATATAGGCACTCAGTGTGTAAACCTACACTACTATGTACATAATGTTTATACAGTATACGATTAAAGAACCTACATTATGTATCTCTACAAAATAACATGAAACTTAAAAAAAGGAGCGCATCTGTCATTATTTCTTCTCCTCTTCTTTGAATGGCACCCAACGTATCTTTGAGATACTTCATGTTTTTGCAAAGAAATTCCCTTCGATCGTTTGCGATTATTCAATGAAATATTTTCACGGCCCTCTCCGTTTGTGAGTAAAATAATGTTTGCTTTTGATCTGCAAAATGAATGAAGATCTATTAACGTGCACCATGAAGTTCAGATGAAGATCCACTTACAAAGATACAACGAGCATTTTTCATATAAAAATGAGAAGAAGAAAACAGAAGCAAAATAAATTTATGAAAAATCACCGATCATCATCATTGGCAAAAAGCAAAACAAGTTTTCGTTCCTTTGATAGTTTTCTGCTGTTTCGTTCCGAGCATAATGAACTAAATAACTTATTTTGTTGTTGTTGTTTTTATTTGTGTAAATTATATTTAATTTATTAAGATCACTATGTGTGACAAGATGTAATATACACATATACATCTATACAATTAAATGAAGTGGGTCGAATATCGCTGTTCGTTTTTCTTGATTGGTTTCGTCGTCGTCGGCTTGTATCTTGAAACATAAAAAGTATTTAACCCTGAGGAGAAGCATATAAGTGAGAACCGTTTAGAGATGTTATACTTTTAGATTGAAGGCTGGTTTTATGATTTTGCCAACGTGGCCCTGTGGCGCAATGGATAACGCGTCTGACTACGGATCAGAAGATTCCAGGTTCGACTCCTGGCAGGGTCGATCACGAGTGTGTATTTTTTAAAATTTAATTAACCTTCGATTTTGATTTATCTGATTCAAAATAAGTTTATGAGTACTCATCTAAGGAAGGTTAGAAAAGCAAATATTCAAGTACCTATTGATGTGGGGTAATTAAATCGAATTCCATCACGATGGCGATGTTATAAATTGGTTTCAAGGAGAACATAAGGCTTTCATATTACTGTCTATCAAACTTAAGAAAGATTTTATCGGAAAATTAATTAAATTGAAATCCAGTGCGGCATCTTTTAGTAGCCAAGTTCTGAGGAATCGTCAATATAATTTATTGTAAAGCGACCTTTACACGGTCAGTCATCTACAAATATAATCAGTCAGGCTGTTTAGGATGATTAAATGGGAAGTTTTATTCAAATCAGTTGAGTGATTCACGAGGATTTAAAAATATTCTAATAATAATTAAGTATGTATATATATAAAATAGAGAAGGTACCATTTGACAACTCTACTTCCAAATTTGGGGTCCACCACCTGATAAGACCTTCGATGACTACTTATAGAGGGTAGCGTAAAAGTTTGAAATTTGAAAAGAGACTATCGCTTCGGGTCGTGGAGTGTACCAAACGCAAGAGCAGCCAATTTGGGGTACTTTACCGAGCACAAAGCACGCTTAACAAACGCGAGGGCTATCGAATTATGCCACCAACAATTCCAATGGCTGACAATGTAGGCGGCGCAGTAACTTTTGGTGCCTGTAATGGATTTTCATTCTTTGATTGCGGGTATGTGGTTACTAGAGTATCTGCAACTTTGTCGATTAACATGCCATTTAAATGAAATTTCGTTTAGTTGCAAGCTTTGCGTCGGGACTTGAGCCGCACACAATCCTTTAACTGACTCGCGTGATCAAAGTTGATAACGGTGACGATGACGGAAAATTCGGAGCAGGACCTAAATTTTGGGTGACAAATAATCTTTAGGATAATGTATATTTAATGGTCTATTTATTTGTTTATGTGACGATATGCTAACTCTCAAGACGTTCACCAGTTGGAAATACTTCAACAAAAAATTACTCTTTGGTGAGGTTTTGACCTCGTTCGAATTTTTCTTTTGGGGTTTATTAAGTCGCATATTAACAGTTCCGCAAGTGTATGTCAGCTGGCCATCATGATTGCAGTAAAAAAAAAAGTGCTAAGATTACCACAATCACCTTCGATAAATCCCTTGTTTGACTATTCGAATATGCTCAACCGAGCAAAGTCAATATAAAAAGATGTATTACTCACAAGAAAACTACTATATAGACAGTCATACGCTGCTTTCAACGCTACGCATTAATTGTTTCAATTCCAAGCTCCATAATATCAAATGTATGATGCTAACCTGTCCATTCTAAAAGAAACTCAAACTTTGCAAATATACCAACAGATATTTACTGGAGAAAACGCATTCCCGGATAATGAAATAAAAGCGAGATAAAAGAGTTCTCTTTCAATTCTCTTTCAGTTTCGCAAAATGTCGGGCTTTACCGCCAAGAGGGGTTCGGCCTGCCTCTCTGGGTAATTCTTGAGTTGTGAGAGGCAAAGAAAACAAGGGCTGAAGTAAGAATGAGAAACGCTTGTAGAAATGGAGAGATATTTTATGAGCAAAAACAGGAGCAAAACTTCAAAAGAAAAGTAAGACAGATATCAATTCTAATTTTCATAAATGCCAAGCTTCTTCCACCGAGAAACCTCAAATTTGATGATAAGCCAAAAAAGCCAACCAAAATGAGATAAAGATAACAATGACCGGTAAAATCATTCAAAGCTATATTTTATTCTTGACCAATTTGAAATGTATGTTGAGATGGAGGTGCCCTCTTTTGGCCATTTTGGTGAACGAATTAATTTATTTGTCTACTCTACCAACCAACGTTTCGACACGGTTTGCTATGCCTTCTTCGTGAGTCTTTATTAGTCATCAATAAGCCTAAGGTCATAATAATATTCTTTCCGAACTGATTCTTGCTGCTCATTTGAATTTGGGATAGATTCCTCGAAAGATTCTACTGAATTGTTCAACACCAGCACTTTCATGCAGCTGATTTAATATCATCAATCTCTAAAGCTGGCTATACATAATAGAGCCATTCGGAGCTATTTGGACCGAGGCCATATGGTTCCAGTCCAATTTTAGGGGCCACACACTGCCGGGGCGGAGCCAAATCTTTGTCGAGCCAATGTATTTGAACAACAACAATTGTGTACAAACATTTCGCACTCCGTCCATTTGAGTGTCATCACTATCGAGTCATGGAGCCATTCCGTTTTAATATTTTTTTTACAAACAATAAATTGCATATATGTGGCAAAATATCATAATTTTCCTTTTATTAACTTCATTTTTGGTTCGGGATGTTCAACTTTCCGAAAATCTAATCGAGCCAGTCAGCGGAGCCACTTAAAGCCATCTTGGCTCGGGTCGGAGCAGTTTTACTTCATGGCTACATCGTGTATTGCCAGTTTAAGAGTTTTATCTCTAAAGTTCTAAAGTTGGTTCACTCAAACAAAACTTAGTTGTCACTATAAAGCCCTATCGAGAATACAACCCTATCGAGAAGAACCAAGGAAACGCTTTAAAAAACACAATACCGATTGTGATGTATGGTGCCGAAACATGCACCTTTTTCCAATCGAATGAAAGTCCCATTCAAGAGTAAACTCATACGTTCAACCTACCCTTAGTGTGGCTTGTATTAATAGGCAAAACAATAAAAAAAAAACTGGCATAATAATTAAATTATCAAAATCACAATCAAAAATAATATCGTTCAAGAATAACGCCATAGTAAATGCGTGTTAAAAAATTAACAAAGACATCACGCTTCGCTAATTCTGACCTAGAAATATATTAGAGACGCAATTAAAAATCCAAATTAGTATATGGTTGAATTATTTACAACTAAAATATCTCTCACAAAAAAAAAGAACAACAAGAAGAAGCTAGCCTAATAAAAATCGGATGACTGCCCTTAAGAGTCAATTTACACTTAAGTATTAAATTTCCCACAGAAGCCTTAACACGCGCTTCAATGCATGACAATATCCACTGGCAAACTTCAACTAAACAACAACAATTTGGACACCAAAACACTATTACAAAATAAAAAAACACTCAACTCCAGTGGACGAACAAATGATTCATGGTCTAAAAGATACAATTAAAGCAGAACCACTAAATTCAGACCCCCATATACAGATTTAACAGAAAGAAAGGTTTTAAGCTTCGGAAATACAATTTCAAACAAAGAATGGCGGGAAAAATTTATTTTATACAAAAATCTGGAACAAGAAATGAGCTGGGCAAGGCAGGGCAGGGCATGGTCAGCCTCTGATGGGACTGGAGGCATTTTGGTTTGGTAATCTCAGTCTGGTTATAGTGAATGATGGAAGGAAGTGAAATTCTTTTGAATGCAATTTACGCTTTGGCACGTTTCAGCGTTCTGCACTGATGGATTTCAAAGGATCAATGAATACAGAAATAGAAATACAAATATTTTTTTTCTCGTCAGACTCGTGTAAATTGTAAGAAGAACCCTAAAATTGTAATTTAAGTGAGAATCGTTGAAACGCATGAAAGATACGGGAATTCATTCGAATAGTGGAATTTATTTCATTTTCGAAGAATTTTTTTTTGTAATTTTAACTAACAATCTCTCAATTCTGAGATCAAGGAAGACACAGAACCACGGAAGTGTTGAGAAATTGAAATTATTTTTGGGAAAGTATCTTTATACCCAAACACAACCCTCATTTTTATGAGTGAGTTACTTTGAGTGATGAATATGTTTTGTGGGAAGGAGCAAAGGTATCTAGATAGTGTGTGTTTGTATTCCTTTTTTCTGGG
Source organism: Baccha elongata (assembly GCA_951217065.1). Taxonomy (NCBI): domain Eukaryota; kingdom Metazoa; phylum Arthropoda; class Insecta; order Diptera; family Syrphidae; genus Baccha; species Baccha elongata. The sequence continues at coordinate 48,246,504 of OX578274.1, forward strand.
GCCTTAAATCATCATCAAAGCAACAGCTGCGGGCTGTTTGTACTTATGGTGTTGTGTTGTTAATCAAAATTTGATGCAGCGCGGGGGTTGGAATAGAGTCAGGAGCATTAATTAAAAATATTTGTTATATACCTAAGTTAGAGTGTACAGGAATATAATTTTTTTTTTCTTTTTAATTTCTGTTTTATTTGGTGATGATGATGAGTAATTACATAGGACATGCTGGTATTTGAGGAGGACATACCTACCTAAAATAAAAAGATTTAGATGAAAGATTGATAGCACAGATGCATGCTCGAAATTGTGTTCATTTTAACGGTCTAAGAATGCATTTCATAAATCAAGTTTTGGATAGGTATCTATACCAGTCTATTTACCTTAAAGTGTTATGAAATTTAAAGTATTTTTCTTATACTGAATTTGCTTTAATATTGATGGACAAAAATTGTTGGAAAACGAACAGTTTTATAATACAAATTCTTTACCAATTCTACATTGACTCAGAACTAATTTTGCAATAACATTACAAAACTGGGAACCCGGAAGAACGTGAGAATATATTTTAGTTGTCTCTGACACTAAACCCCAAGAGAATTTGAATTTCTTTAGTGATATATGTACTTAAAAACTATTTTAATGGTCTATTTTCAAGGCTCCCTGAAACTACACCCAAAGAAATTACACCAAATTTGATTTAAAAAAATAACATACACAATTTTTATGGCTTAAAATTGTAAAAAAGTCAGATTTTTTTGCGAAAATAAGCCAAAAATCAGAACAGAAATTGAACCAGAATATAAATACAACTTGTCCTGGAAAAGATAAAAGACTGTAAATTACATAATTTCGACACTCGCTAAAATAAGGGGAATTGTGCTTAATATGACTTTCAGGTAAGATGACACAACCCCAATTTCTCTTTTCAAAAATATGCCACAGTTAAATAGAACATTTCGAAACATATTTGTTTAAGATTAAATGTTAGTTACTAATTTTGTTTATACGAATATCTTAACTCTTGTCGGATAAGATGACATAGGGTACATTGGGTCCTTTTGATTTTTCAAGACAAGCTACGAATTTCATTCAAGTGTGTCTGAGTATTTTTTTTATATAAATGCATAAACAGTTTTTCACAACAACTCGAAGCTATCCAGATCGCTTTGGATAAAATCGATAAAAAAAGATGCAATAACGAACACGGCCGATAATAAAAAGATGTACAAATGAACGCAGCAAAACAAATGTCAAAAAATTAACCACTTACTAAAATTTTAACGAGCTCCTAGGCGTTTTTTTTTAGCTCTGAGCAGAGCACTGAGCTGTCAAAAACAAGATCGATGTTTCTTTTTTAGTTCCTACTTGTGTTTTTCGGAGCGCGCTTGCTCGGAGCGCGTTTTATGAGCTCAGGATAAAATTATAGAGTAGGCCGAGCACGAAATAAAGCGCGGCCAACTTCATGCAGTTTTCATATTAGTTGACAAATTTTGAGTTGATTTCAATTGATATGACAGTGAAGTGCTCAAGTTTGTTTCATAAATAAATCAGAGCGCTCGGAGCGTACTATGCTCAGAGCTCACTCGACAAGCTCAGGCTCTACTCCGTGCTCTGCTCAGAGCTAAAATAGAAAAACGCCTCCTGAACAGGTTAATTTTTGCCGTCTGTATTCACCTCAGTAGTGTCAAAATTTATTCATGGGATCAAATTTAACAGCACTTTTAACGCAAATGGCACACGGCCTAAGGATAAAAATATTTTAGTCTCATCTCCCTATCTGCTCTTAAGATATTTCAGCAGTATGTACCTTACCCGAATGAAATATGTCATCTTAAACCAAACTATGTCGTGTTAAGCTACATTTCGGACTTTTTTTAAGAATAAATTAAATAATACTTGTTTTTTTTTATATAGGTAAATTAATTGAATCAATTTTGTTTGAGGTCCTACGGATTGTACATTTTCATATTTTTCGCTTTGAAGAAAAAGTATGTCATCTTGACCCTAAAGTCCCCACGGCTTAGGCTCACGATAAAGAATTTGGGTTTGGTGCGAGTTTTGGAACTTGATGTCAGGCATTTTTTATACGAGGTAATTCTTTTTGGAATAAAAATGTTTGGTTATTTGGCCTTAAAAATCTGTCAAAAAAAGTGTCAAAACATTTATTGGTTGCTGATGGCAATTAGTTCGCACTGAATATTTCGCAAATGTCAAAATTGAATTTGTACACATCTGTCCAACTAGGAAGTTTCAAAGATTTATTTTTCTGATGACAGGTCGTACTAAATATTGGGCAAATATCAGAATTGGATTTGTAAGAAACTGTGAAAATAGTAAGGGTCAAAGCTATATCTAGCTGATGACAGTTCCAACTGAATGCTTAGCAAATGTCAATTCATTCAACCACAAAGTGACAAAAGCAAAACTGAGCTAAACCTTTAAAAGAATCTACATTTCAGGTTTGACAAGATGCTGTTTGCTTATTTTTGCTCGGAGAAATATGATAAATGCAACAAGAGATTGAATAATCTTAAAAATAAAAAAAATAAGGCTTACAAATTGTTTAAAAATAATAAATGTAATCAGCAACTGCACATAAATTATTTAAATCGTCAACGTGAGTTCGATTGTTTGAACAAATTTATGTATCGGAACTACCTGCTATCGGTTGAGAGTGACATAAAATCAAATAGTAACCGTTTCTGGAATTTTATTAGCTCTAAGCGTAAATCGATAGGATTTCCTAGTAGTATGAGTTACCTCGATTCAACGGCTAGTGAGGTACCTGTAATATGCAATTTGTTTGCAAAATATTTCCAATCTGTTTATTCCTTGGATGCTCCTTCTATTCAGGAGATGCCCTCTGTTGATAGAATTGTTGACATGGGCTCGCTTGTACTTAGTGTCATTGAAATAGAAGAAGCGCTATCCACATTAGAAGAAGCGCTATCCACATTGGATGCTGGTAAGAGTGAAGGGCCTGATGGGATTCCTGCTATTCTTTTAAAAAATTGTGCTTTTGCATTGGCTGAACCATTATGCAAAATTTTTAATCTTTCTCTTCCAGAGGGCCAATTTCTGGACGAATGGAAAATTTCATTTCTGTCTCCTATTTTTAAATCGGGGCAAAAGTTAAAACTTAGTTTTAATGACCAATGTCATTATATCAAATATGGAAAACAGGTGTCAAACGGATATCATTTTTACAGATTTCGCGAAAGCATTCGATAGAATAAATCATCATGTTTTACTTCATAAATTGTTTTCTCTAGGCATTCACTCTTATATACTTAAGTGGTTAAAATCATATTTAACGGGCAGATTTCAAATAGTAAAGATTTATAATTCATTCTCCGATAAAATTTCTGTTCCATCAGGAGTCCCGCAAGGAAGTCATTTAGGGCCATTATTGTTTTTATTATTTGTAAATGATATACCTGGTATCTTCAAAAGTTCAGATTGTCTTCTTTTTGCGGACGATCTAAAGCTATTTCGTAAAATTGGCTGTGAATCGGATTGTGTTCTTCTTCTAGAAGATCTGATGAGACTTGATTGGTGGTGTCAACGGAATCACCTTCTTCTTAACATTTCTAAGTGTCAAGTATTATCGTGTTTTCGAGTTCATAGTCCAATTTTGTTCGATTATGACATCAACAATATCAAACTAGAGCGTGTTAGAAGGAAAAAAGATTTAGGAGTATTTTTAGATACAAACTTGTCATTTTTACCCCAATACGATTATATGATAAACAAAGCCAACCAAATGCTTGGTTTTATCAAAAGAAACACCAGAGAATTTTCGGATCCTTATACATTAAAATCTTTATATAATTCTCTAGTAAGGTCAGTTCTAGAGTATTGTAGCATAGTTTGGAACCCGTATTACCAAAACTCAATGGATAGGATTGAAAAAGTTCAAAAAAATTTTACTAGGTATGCTTTCTTCAAATTAAATTGGAGGATTCCAAGGCCTTCATATAGCAGTAGATGTTTACTATTTGGCATGCAATCTCTCAAAGATCGCAGAGTGTACTATTCAGTCATGTTTATTAGAGACATTTTAACATTTCATATTGATTGTCCTCCTTTGCTAACACTAGTTACTGGAGGAAATGCACCATCAAGAACCACACGTTGTCGGTTTTTAATTTATGAGCAGTTCCATCGTAGCAATTATGGACGGAATGAACCTATCTCCCGTTGCATCAGGGAGGCAAATTTAATTTGTAATATAGTGGATTTTAATTCAAATTGTTCAAGAGAATCATTTAAATTCCTTGTTTTGTCTAATTTATTAGTAATGTAATTCATATTAATAATAAATATGTTAAAATTTAATGCTAAGCTAACACATATTTTTTGATTAAATTTTGTATTATGCACCCACCAACACTTAAGTTATGTATGTAGGTATTTATCTTAGTCTAAAAGAAGCTATGTTTTCTAATTGATGAAATAAACTAAACTAAACTAAACTAGAACACATTTTTGGATAGAAATGGCAGATGTGATGTCCTTCTATGTATAAATTTGCCAAAAACTTTGATTTTCTTTAAAAAAAATTTCATAATTTGTTTCGAGATTTGGGCATGTTTCTGAAATCGAACATAAAACAAGATCACACTTTAAAAGCCACTACAATTTACGAACATACACCTATCGAGATACATGAATTTATCATTCGTACCAACAATAACAAACATTTTAATCGATACTCGAATGAAAGTCGAAAATTTATCGACAGCGAGATTTTTGTATGGGAAATCCTACTTCACTACGGATAGCTCTTCCAAAAAAACACGGGTATTAATAGAATTTATGCCCCTGGAATCTCAGCAATGAACCAATAACAATTGCAGAAGCATCTTTCACGTTCTGAATCAGGATTTATGTTTTCTTCAGAAATTCGCGTTCCTTATATTGACCTGATCGTAGACAAGAACTGTTTTGCTGTCTTACCTTATAAATTGCGACATCTTTAAAGTCGGAGCAACAAAGATTCAGTTCAAAATGAGCTATCAGAAGATTCTTTTCTCGACGTTCACAAGGTTTGGGCCCAACAATGTGTGTTAAGATTTTGTTCTAAAACATTAATAGGTCAATTTTCTCAAGAGTTTTTGCCTTTGGATCATTCAAAATTTGTCGATGAAAATGAACACCGTGTTGGAAGATATTAATGCTATTGTATGAACTTCATATCATTTAAATGTATAGGATTGTAAAAAGAGTGTGCTACATACATAGCCATGCGAGAAATGGTTCATCCATTACAACTTTAGATATTTAGAATTTTGGCGTACCAGATATTCTCATAGTACTAAGGTAGGACTACAGGGGCTTCTTCGGTACTTTGTCCAAAGGACGAAGGCATGCTTCACATGGTTCCGGTTAGCTTGTCGGATGGGGTAGATTTTGCTCTTTTTTTCAAAGTAAATCAATGGCGCCCAACGTGAGGCCGATAGATTACTAGAGATATGTTTAATTGGCTTGTGTTTGTAAGTAAAAGTATATTTTTTTCCCACAAAAAGCTTATAGTTTCATGAAGTTTTAGGTTATCTTAATTCCTTACATCCTAGAAATAAATCAAAAAGATTTAAACACTCTCACCCCTATGAACTTCGTCTGGTCCCACCCTATTTCAAATTAAATATTCAAAATCAGTGTAGTAAAAGGAATTTTTGTATATAAAGTACAAGAGTAAATTGAAACCCATAAATAACTTAAAGGCGAATATCAAAATTGACACTTAAGTTAAGAGATGCAAGAGAAAAAAAAAACTTCAAATCAGTATCTTCTAAATTTTAATAAGAAAAAAATACACGTTCGCATAAATTTCAAAAAAACCAGATGTTGCAATTGAAAGAAATCTCATTGAATCTCACTCTTTGATATATCTAAATAAAAAAAAAAAATCACAAGCTGGAAAAGACATAAAATTCCCACAATTCTTTCATTGGGAGGTTACCTACAACTGTCGACATCGTCGTTGCTACTTGCAAGGTCTGTCGTATTCAACAGAATCTGTGAACTTGCACGTGATGGCTTAAAATTGTTATTTCATTACATTTTCATTTTATATGGGTGTCTGCTATTATAGTAGTCAAAACCACACACACAAACCTTGTATAGTAACGTATCTATAGTAGAGATACAAAAATAAAAACAAAAAAACCATCTGGTCACTCAAATCCAATGACGTGCATTACTAAAAGCAATCACCAAACCAAAAGTCACACACAAAACCGAGAAAATACCTAGAACTAGAGAGTTGAAGGTTGATCCTCCGCCGACTTCAATCCATGGTTTGTTATTGCTATTACCCCAGCCAAAGCCATCTACCATCATCATCGTCGTCATCATCATGAATCTTGATAGTTCTTTTCGTATTCGTAACGTATCGTACTTTCCGACAACGTTAGTTTAGTTGGATTGGTACACTTGGTGGTGGTATAGAAAGAGATACGACGACATAAGTAGTAGTACTATGATGATGTACCAACAAAACAACAACAATGGTTTTTTGTATTATTACACTTTTTCGGGAGAAGCTTGAAGGAGGAAAGTAACATTCTATTCTCTTCTAGTGAAATTCATAATTTAATTCCCACAAAAGAACAACAGCAATTTATACCAACGAATTAAAGTGGAGTTCAATGTTCAGGGTCAGGGTTGCCGCACTTAATACTTTGATTTTTCTTTTTTTTATCCTACTAAATATTGTAAATGTTAATGTTTGTGTGTTTGTTTGTTTGTTTGATATCACGCCTTTGTATCAAATTTGGTAGGGCACAAAGGCCTTTGGTAAAAAAAATATGGTATTTTTTATCCCGGAAAACGCACAGTTTTTTGGAAGAGACCTCAGAAGCGACTTAAATGTGTGAAATTATATACAGTACATTATGTCTTAAGGGGATACCGACGGTGACAAGAAATATGTCTGCTTAAATGAGATGTGCGCTTAAAGATCCTAATTCCTTTTCATATTAAAAACTGAATGTAATATTCTACGGGACTGCCAGCTGTAGTCTACTAATTTTATTTTATTGTTTTTTTTTTGTAACATCGTACAGGCAGTAGTCTACGCCCACAATCTACACTTGTTTGCTTTTTTCGCAAAGCACAAAGGAAACGAAAACAAAAAATTGCAAAGTATGTTATGCATGTACAGTAAACACAATATTAAAAGATTTATCCAGATCTTTTTTGTCCGTTTAAGAGAGAATAATCTTATAGGTGGCTATGAAGACTGGAATCCGCGTCCGGTTGTGGGAGAGGCCGCTTATGAGAGAGATAACTATATGAAAAGTCAGGTATTTATGTTTGTTCTTTTAAATCTGTCCGGTTATGAGAGGTGTCCAATTATGTACGGTGAGAGTACACTGTACTTTGGTGTTTGTTCCGGTTTTACGAATTAACCATTGAACGGATTTTGATGAAATTTGGATGGATGATAAACTGGATTAGCACACAGGCTAATTTTTAGTACTGTTCTCGTGAGAAAGAAAGGGTGAATCCACGCACGGGTACCTGCTAGCTGTATCTACATAGGTAGGTAGGAATGGGGGCTATTCAACTAGAATAAAACCCAATTAGCGCTTGGTGCGCCGTTTTGATACCATAAATTCATGAGACCTATCATTATGTGGAGGTTGGGATATCATTTTGGTGATTATGGTGTATTGAGGTTTGGAATTGTGTTGGGAGGTGATCCCTTTATTACCATTTACCATACAGAAAAAAGAGATACTCGGGTACCTCAGTCAAGGGAACTGGCCCATACCCCCCACCAGGCTTTATGGGGCTGACGACCCAGGCAATCCTGCCATTATGATGAACAAATAACGAGCTTCAGATCTGCACGTAGAATGTTAATAGACAACGAACAGTCGAGCAATAATAAATATAAATGAGCAGAAGCAACGGACTTCTATAATGAAGGCTATACTGCTATAATGAACTACGATAAGAATACGACACCGACTATTAGGGTAAAGTTTTTTTTATTAGAAGAAGACTACATGGGAATAAGACGACTGAAGGTACGATCACAAAAGCCAACGGCAAAAGACATACCGCTTTAGGGATTATTTAACAAAGCTTCAGCTCGATCTGAAGTACTGCACCATCTACAAGGGTATTAGTCTTCTTAACATCGCTTACAAGATCTTTTTTCCGTACTATGTGAATGCCGTACTATGTGAAGCCATTCGTCACCGATAGTTCCATACCAGTGTGGCCTTAAGTCAGATAAATCCATCACCATCGACCAAATATTCGTGCTATAATTCTGGAGTGGTCAGAGAATATTAGTGAATAATACCAGCCCTGAGATCCAACGAACGATCCGGGTAATGTTGGGTCCTGTATGCATAAATGGGGAATGGAGAAAAAGATACATCAACGAACTGCACTGGCTATACAGCGAAAGTGAAAAACCAACGACTAAAGTGGCTGGGTCACAGAGTGAATGTAATCCAATGCGGAAGGTCTTTGAATCTAACTCCGTGGGACGGCCTCGTAGTATAGGAGGACAGCGTAGCAGGTATCGCACGCTAGAAGAGGACCTCAGCCAACTCGGCGTGCAAAACTGGAGACAGTAAGCTAGAAACCGAGCCGGCTGGATGAAGCTTATTGGTTGAGAACTTGGTATACCCCTGACTGTAGCGCCAACTGAGTTATGTATAAGCAAGATGAGACATACAAAGAGTGACCTCTAAGAAACTTTAAGGCAATACTTTACAAAGAAAGAACTATGCTAGCACGTAAACATTAGGAGTAGCGGGCTCGCAATTTTCAAATTTCACATGGCGTTTACCTTATCAAACCATCAACGTGATTGAGAATATTCCAATTGATAGACGGAACTCCGAACTTTCTGCAAAACAAACATTGATAAAAATAAGTTGCTGGCCCGGGCTTGATGACGAATGCTGATATGCTCAGGATGCCTTAAAGCCATCTTGCCAAGGAAAGCTATAGCTGCTACTGAACTACAAGTAGAAGACAAGGGAAGAACACTGGGTTCTGAGAGAAACGAAGAGCGTCCATTAAAAACTCGAAATTGATATGGAAACGGATGCCTGCTAAGAATACAGAAACGTGAAGCCCGATATAAGGATTCGGAAATATTATTTGCATTTCGGCAGACTTTTAAACGGTGATGTTAAAAATAAAGCCACCGTCAGATCGAATGAACACTTTAAAACTGACGATGAAAAACACCAATCCTGTTCAACTGAGCTCGAGGAATCCGTGACAGCAATGACGAACTGGACGAATTAATTATTTAGCAGCTGGAGATGGGTTTTAATTTATATACAATGCATTCGAAAACTTCCTGCGGTTATTAAAACGTGACCAAGTAATATACTTTACTATTTATCTCCCACCAACCCTAAATCAACATCACGGCAACCACAACAACGATTGTTTGGCGGGCTTTTTCGTATTTTTTTATTTTGTTGTTCACTTGCTATGTACCAATTTTTTTTTTTATTTTGATTTAAGTATCTGAGTATTTTTTGTTTGAATAAAAATGTATAGAATCAAGTTTTCAGTGAATGAGCTCTGTGCTATGGTGCACGTTTTCTCAAGAGCTCTACCACGGGTTACGTACATAATATAAAAGTTTTATAAAAAGAGTTAGGTGGAGAACATAGGAACATTACCTACTACCAGTTAATCACTTTATATGTAATTAAATTGAAAATTAAATACGCTTTTTGTTTGAGGGAGTATGAAGGAGTTTCAAAGAGTTTCAACAATTTTTGTGGATGGTTTGAAATGAAGAAAGACTTTTTTATTTATTTACTACCTAACTATGAACAAAAATAAAACAAAATCAAAAAAAAAAAAAAAAAATATTAAGAGTATGCAGTGTGCAGTGTGCATGTCTCTTCTTATTCACCGTATAGTGAGAAAGTGATGATGGTTTGGTTAGAGTTTAGAGTCGGTATAACGAGTTGATGATGGTTATGGTGCCCTTAGGTAAACCATACTACCATCTGAGTTTGTCCTTAACCAAAAAGGAGTCAAGTAAAATGGATAAATGCGACTGAAAAAGAACTTCTGTAAAACAGGAGTTTCAATTCATGAATAAGTTATCAAGTGGGATGTTGTCGTTTCAAACAATAGTTGAATTCTGGATTTAAAATTAAAAAAAAAGAAAAGAAGGTAGGTACCTACTAATGTCTCTGATTCTCTGTCATTGTATTTGGAATTTGTTTTTTTTTTTATTATTATTTGTCTGGTGTTAATGCTGGTATTTGATTTAAGTTTTAGGAAGATACATACATCGCTTTTAAGATTGATTACTTTTATAGTAACTAGAATAATCAAGTAGAATAATTCAGTGAAACTGACAAGATAAAATGCATACAAAAAAAGTAGTTCCCGTAATTATTATAATATAATGTCTGTCTGTTTGTATCAACACCTGTACAGATACATCCTGAACGCGCCGATTTTTTTCAAACTTGGTACCATGCTCAGTGCAATATGCCCGTAGATTTTGTATTTTTATTTTAGGTCTTAAAATAAAGGTTTCAACGCAAAATTGAATTGAAGTTGGAAATGATTTTGAGTGAAGTGAAGTTAGGTGAAGGTGATCGTGGCAACGGTTGGAAATTTCTTTTGTTAAAATTTGAAATCCTGAAAGATATTGAGATTTCATTCAGATTATGTTTCAGAGGTCAGAATCAAAGTAAATATGGTAAAATCCGCATTCAACTTCAACATACGTCGATAGAAAATATGGTTCATACTACTCAGCACCATAATTTCAGTTTAGAAAGTGTCAGCCCATAAACAAATTAATTTGTTCTACTGGTTATCATTAGTAGGCATTTTCTCAATCAAAAACGCTTAATATGCTGTAAGTATATTAAATCCCGGGGATTCAATTGTCATTATGGGAAGGAATTAATGCCTCTGGGCGTTGTTTCCTTTTAAATTGGGTATTAAGACCCATTTATTCCACGGCCCTTGTTTCACTCCACCGTTTGTTCGATATGGGATAGGGACAAGATCCCGACTGCCAAAATCCCGACTGGACAGATTGAAAAATCCCGACTGACAAAATCCGAATGTTACGAATAAAAAAATCCCAATTTTCATCACTTTTACCACGTTTTCATACTGCACATGTCCTGGGTTCCATGAGAATAAAATAATAAAAAAAAAAACTACTTACTATTTTTATTATTATAATAATAATGTATAATAAGCATTCCATTTTTCTCGAAAAAATACGATTAATTGTATCAAGTTTTTGTTGTCAATTTTTTTCAGAAAAAGCCTTAAAAAAATCTAAAAAAAAGAAAACCTTTTTTTTTTGAAAAACACAAAATTTTGAAAAAAATTAGATAAAACCTAGTTTTTGAGAATTTTATCAAACGATTTGAATTTATATTTTTTTTTTTAAATAAACGGACGTTTCTATGTAGGTATATAACGTTCCCATCTATCCTGTAGGATTTTCATTCGAAGTCCTGTGAAAAAAGAAATCCTGTATTATACGAAAATCATTTAAAACGCGGAATCTATAGATTGAGTGAGGTCAGAAATAATCTAACTGTTTTTGATAATCTACCGAAAACTAACTTTACATAAGTTGTACCAAACGTAGAAAATTACGTTAATTTCGGGACAAATGTATAATTTTGGACAGACAACTGAGCTTTAGTGCGTCCGTAACCTCATTTCACCATTGAGTTTTAACTTTTGGTTATTAGGATTGTTGCACCTATTCCCGAACATTTCCAGTTCTCGAACTCTTAAAGAAAAATCGTAATATATCACAAAGAAATAAAATTAATAATGATACAAATACTATTATAAAAATTAATTGAAAAAAAATTTAACCAAGTAGAAGACTTTACATTATTTTATTTTAAGTTAAATTGACTTTTCTAAATTATTATTCAAAATTAAACCCCACAAATCCCCTGGCGAAACGCAATTTTTCTTGTACTATAGGCCGCATAGCGCTTTAAATCTGATGTTGAAATCAGCTTTGAACTAAATACGGTTTTGAAAAAGATGTGGAATCAATAATGGGAAAATTGAAAAAGTTGTAGAACGCAAACGAAAAAAAAAGCATGAAAGAATAACTTGCAAGATTCAAGACGGGATCTCAAAAAAAAATTTTTGCCTCTTATCCTGTATTTCGCATGAAAAATTTTATGGGAGCGTTGTGTATATCTATACAACATGTATATAACTGCGTGTTTTCGAGCAAAATCTCTTTTTATCTTGTTCACTTTCGAATCATATTCAGTCAGTCTGTTTACTCGATGATTTCGTTTTTACTCTGAAATCCATCGTCATGAATAACATAAAACCCCTGTTCAATGTAAAATCGATAAAACCATTCTTTAGTTACTCCAACAAAAAAAAATTAAAAAAATAATAGAAAAACCTTCTTTGTATATCCAAGGAGCCATATATATAACATCAAAAAGCCAAATGTGGACTTTGTAACAAACGCGTGCATCTCAACCATGCATTGTTGAAAATTAAGCACTTGAACAGCACTTTAAACACTTTACAGTTTGGACTGCAACTTTTAGCTGTTTGGGTACAGATAAATGAAAACAAAATTAAATTATAGAAATAGACAAGTGTTTTGTTCAATCAGTTTTAACGGCACTTTTATCGTGGCAGTTTCGCAGTTAACAGTCGACGACTTAAAATCGTAGCCATATATGGCTTCTTGTGCAAACAAATGTTAACAACATGCTAATCATATTTATATTTATATTATACTAGCTGACCCGGTGAACTTCGTATCACCTAGTTCGTTACTTACAACTTTAAATTTGTGATTACTGGTTGCACTATGTACGTTTAAGATGTTTCGTTATTTACTCAAATTTATTCATAACTAAAAAAAAATTGGAAAACAGTCGACTTGACGGGCCTCCCTGCAACTTCCCACTATTTTTGGACATTAAGTGCATACAATTTTGTGAATTTTAGTGCTCCTGACTTCGCAAAGCTTTTAATTAAAAAAAACATAATTTTTTGAAATTTTAAATTAAAATAAGCTGACTCGGCAAACATTGTTTCGTCATTTATATTATTCCTAGGAAACATTTTTTTAGTTTAAAAATATGCTTTATTTAGGTTAATGAATTAATATTTATTAAAATAACGACTATATTTTGAATTATAATTTCTGATAGCTATCTAAACATCAAAAATAATTATTTACATTGTTACTATAAATTATGGCAGTTGAAAAAAAAAATTAATCTCTCAGTGCAATAGAGTGTACAATATTCTTGGTTAGTCCGTCTTTAGCCAACACAAACAAACTGGATGGTTATTCCCCACGCGAGAACATGCCACATATAGTTGTCCGTGGGAAAAGCATGGTGTTCCCAAATCTAAGCCACATACAGAGGACAAACTTTTTTCATAAACGCACAAAAAATTAAGAGCGAATACCTAATTTTAATTAAAACACTTGTAGTTCTTTTTAAATTAGTTTCATAGTAAGCTAACATAGTACCTACTGATTTAAGGCAAAATAAGGAGTCACTTTGGAAACTCGTATACAGCTTCATATTGGCGTACTAAAAGTTGTGTGCAAAGGATAATGGCACGGACGGCTCCAAAGAACCACGGCCTAGTGACATACACCCAATCCTTTTGTGTGCGTTGTTAGTTCTACAAAGATTGAAGGGGAAGTACAATTTTTCGTCGAAACGAACGACTAAGATGAGATGCACATTTCATGACAATTATAGTTTTGGAAAATTTGTCACTTCCTCGGAAGAGGCCGGAGCAGGACCCCTGAAAAAACATTAGATGCACTCAGGGCTCTGTTATCAATCTTGTAGAGCATACAATTTGAGACAAATTTCGTAAAAAATATTTTTTGTCATGCCCTCAACTGTTTTGAGATAGAGGACGGAAACCGTATCGCGCCACTCAGCTATACATACTGTAATGAAAGGTCGTGAGTTAGAAAAAAGTTGTTCCTTCGAAACATTGTCCAGGCTGCTGAAGGAGTTAACATACTAAAAGTCCCGATGTCTAGAAGGTGAGCCGTGAAAAGGGAAGGGTCATTAGGGCCCTTTTTTTATCTTTCGCTTATAGCTTATATTAAATTACAGCTCATAAAATTTACTTCAACATTTTGTTATTTGATTTTTTTTTTTTTTTTTGAAGTCTCAACCGTTTGCGAGCTTAAAAGAAAATTCTTACTCAGTCTTTATTTACATGAGATGAATTAATTAACTGAGAGTTAAAACTATTTTTTGTCAGATTAATAAATTGTAGATAAATAATTATTGCACTGAAAATTAATGATAAATTTACGATGATAGTAAAATTAACATCAGAGTTGCACAGAAACATTAAAATAATACGTATAACAGTCACTGCTACGATAGATACACAAATAAACCAAAAGAAATGGCTGAAAAATGTATAGTGAGTGAGAGAGTAGACCGACTTCGTCCTCATCCCTACTCCGTGATGTTTGCTGAATGAGTGGTGACACCTGACGGGGATAACTGATCGATTGATAATTGATCAGTTGTCGACCGATGAGGGCGAAGATCAAATTAAATTGGATTGATCAGAGTAATATGAATTTTTCATTCTAAGTCATGACAAAATAAAAAAAAAATCCTTGCAAAATAAATTAAAGTTATTAATTGACAAATAAAAAATAGGGGTTGATCGTAGAGGGGTGAAAATTAAGGGTTGTATTTTTGTATGCTGTATCATAAAAAAATAAAAAAAAAAAAAAATTGTCCAAAAAAATAAAAAAAAAAAAAATAGGGGTGGACCACCCTTAACATTTAGGTCCGATTCTCCACCCTAGCCGATATGCATGCTTCGGATGACGAAAATCGGTCGAGCCGTTTCGGAGGAGATAGATTACAAACACCGTGACAGGAGAATTTTATATATAAGATTGTATCTACTCATAATTATAATTCTGATAAGATCAAATTGACTGTGTACCAAATAAGATACCTACACTGAATTAGTGTAGCGTTTTTTTTTTAAATTGTCGACGAAGGTTGTAAAAAATCAATTTTGTATGAATACAGTGAAGTCGTTAATAAAGCATTTGGCAACCCTAGCATACAAAACTAAGATATTTCAAAGTTATAAGCAAAAAGGCAGGTTGGCACAAGATTAAGTTCATACAACGTGCCTTTTATTTTTGTTTATTTGTGTTGATTTTCTCGTTAACTATTCAACGGATTTTGACTAAATTAAAAAAAAAAAAACCTATAGATTACCAAATGACCAAATAATGATAATTTTTCTTTTTGATACAGTAAAACTTAACCCTTTTCATTTATATATATGTATGTCATGTTGCAACAAATCTTTAAAAGGTTACAACAAATCTTTAAAGGTGTTCGTAAAGTTCTATATTAAATTAAAACAAAAATCGTATTTTTCCTAGAGCCTGCTTCATTCCTAAAATGAGGATATACATTTTTATGTTTATTTTATTTTTTTTTTTATTAAAAATAAAAAAAAGATTATGGGCTATGCATCTCATCGTATAAAGGATTTTAAATAACCCATAAATCGTCGAGTTGTGGCATCAGTATTATTTTAATTTTATTTCTTAAATTAACCGTGAAGAATCAGCAAAACTTTTCATTTGAGAAGTCAAAATACAAAACCGATGCAATTAAACGACTTAAAAAGCTCTTTAAAAGACTTTATCAAAAAAAAAAAAAAACACGTTTTTTTTAACTTTGAGCGATTATCGGCACCATTTGCCGTTATCCAATCGAGTTCAAATTTCGGCTATCTAAATATCTGCAAAGGCTGATCATTTTAGGGGGATCCCCCGTAAGGAATTTGACAAAAACAAATTTCTTCGAGTGTTGCGGTCACTCTAATATACATATCTACTATAATGAAATACAAAAAAAAAAAAAAACAATTGCCTACAAATGGCGTAGTGGGTAATGTTCAGAAGAAAACAAATAAGTGGTGCTATACTATATATTACTTAGGACAGGAGGACTGTGGATCGAATTTAATCTCTGGCACTTCAAAGTTTGTACCGCAATAGACGTGTGTATCACAATATTATATTGAATGAAAATAAAATTTTCATAGCTATACATGCTACATCTATTTCAGCATTATTAAAATTAAAAACATTTTTAATTATTGCGTCAAGTTACATATAAGTTTACATATTATGAATATTTAAAGGCCTACATAGTTATGTAGATACACAAAATACCCATAGTGAATCTATCAATCGTACTTATTCAAATTTGGTTTCTAACGACAATCCCACACATGTACGCTTTAAGGGTACGTGATATAAAAAATGATTGCAACTCAACTCTACCAATTACCACCCTTATTTAACATCTATACATTGCCAAAAGAAAACAAAAACATATCAATACTACATATTTTGTTTCAAGAACACTTAAGTATATAATCGTTTTGCATTCAATCAAATAAATAGCTATCAATATTCAACATCTATTATTTTCTATTTAATTAAATATTAACTTTCAAGCAATACAGGTGTTTTTTTGTTTTTCTATATATAAATAACGCAATATTTAAATAAAGTTACAGCTACTTTTCTTCACAAAAGCAAAACAACAAACTCACTTGCCAGTTGCCACCTATGTAGAATATTGAATCACATTATGCCAACTGGCCCTGTGGCGCAATGGATAACGCGTCTGACTACGGATCAGAAGATTCCAGGTTCGACTCCTGGCAGGGTCGCATGATATTCTTTTTTTTTAATATTTTTTATTTACACAATTATTTTGTTTTATTTGGCAACACCAATTCAAAGCAAATTTAAATATCTTTCATAAAAAAACTATTACTATAAAATAAAATTGTCTTTAATTTATTTACTATTACTCTAATTATGAGGTAAGTCTAGGTATGCGTTTCTATTTGCTAAAATATTTTTTTTTTGTTTTTTTTTTACTTACAATGACAATATTCAATTTGGCTTTCGAAATTAGTGCTGCCAAACAGAATATAAGTAGCTAAAAATAAATAAAAAAAAAGATAAATTCTTTTAACTTTTTTTGTTCTTTTTTTGTATGTAATAATTTTAAAGATATTATAATGATGAAGTAAAAGAGTGCGATTATAATATTATGTTAATGTATATGTGTGCAAACAAACAAGTGTTAAACGAAAATAAAATATACTTTATTTTTATTTTGCGACTTTAAATGATTTGTTTGATGGTGTTAAACACCAATTTTTATTTCAATGAATGTGATGACATTTTGAAGATAAAGTGTCATTCATAATTATATGTTGCTGAAAGATGTGTGATAAAAAAATATTTAGAATACACATATAGAAACTAAATTGATTTTTAACAATTTATGTAAAAAAAAAACTAACTGAAACTTAAAAATAACTAAGAATTTTAACATCGATTTAGCTTGCTATTGCTTCAGATAAAAGTAGGGAGGTATGGACTTACACTGATTTGTGACATTAAATATGCGAAACATTATGACAGACAGTTAGAAAAAAAACTAGGTCTGTGTAAAGATAATAGGCCTAATCAGTAAGAAATCAATCGTTAAACTAGCGTTTACGTTAAAACCAGGTTTAATTTTAAGACGATCAAATAAAACATGCCTTTTAACTAATAAGCGATTCATAATTAATTTATTACATTCGACATCAAAGAGGCTTGTTATTGAAACAGCTGTTATTATTTTGTGTTATTAAAAAAAAAAAAACAACAAGAAGGCAAACAAAAAAAATTAAATAAATAATAATTAAAGACACTTACTTATTTTAATTAAAACCTGACAAAAATTAAAGGAAACATTTTGTTTTTGCTCTCTTTTGTTTGAACTGTCAAGTAAGTACAAGACCATGTTCACATTGGACAAACTAACACGACGCGTTTTGACGTCTATATGTTTTGTACCCTTCCCACTTCGTTGTAAGAAAGAGACGGGGTTTTGCGGCCAGATTTTTGATTTTTTCTAAAAATCTCATGAATGCATTTTGACATTCGCTATTCTGACATTTGTAATTTATATTTTTTTTTGCTTTTTTTGAAAGGTTTCACAAAATTCGGTCACTTTTAATTATAAATTTCAATTAAACATGAGCATATAAAGAAAATTGTAAACATCTAACCTCATTTCACATATTTTGGTTTTTTTGTTTCGTGAATCCCTTGTGTTCACACTACTTTTTGTCTCAACACGGCGCACCGGACGTACGTCAAAATGCGTCAGATGATTACGTCCAATGTGAACATCGTCTAAATTCTGGGTTTACACTTGACCGACAAAATAAAAATTCGCCCTTAAATATAAGGCGACTCGTTAACGTAAAACTGACTTTTAAATTGATTGATTATTGGTATGCGTATGGTTAGGTATTTAAAGCCCACTTAAATATTTGAGTCATCTATAAATATGATTACTGTTAAGGCGGATTGTCAAATGGGTACATATTGTTGTGTCTTTCAAGCTTTTGCGTTTATTTTCTCATGATAATTCAAATTGGATTGGCAACACAAATGCAAAATATAGCATTTGTTTGGATATAATTACCTAATTAATTTTGTAGATATTCAATTTTAGTTATTGAATAAACAAAAGGAAGATTTTTTTTACTGTTCAACTCAAACTTCAACCTAAAGTCAACCTCGGACTAAAGTCAACCTCGATATACATAACTCTGATGAAAACATGTCTTTCTGGCGTTTTAAGAACCCGAGTTAACACAGAGTTTACCCAGAAATTTGGCTTGATTCGGGATTTCAGACGTACTGAAAATATGTTTTTATCAGATTTATCTCGAGATTAACTCTCACTCTGGAATGATCTGGCCTGCTGAAAAACTTGGCCTTTTTCATTATGCGAATCGAATGACGGTTTGTTTTTTGCATAATATATTTAGAAATAGAATTAAGTTCGAAACTTATGTTGTATACCTTTTACTTATGGCTTATATGAAAGTAGGTAAACCTACGAACTTTGAAAAATTGACGTCCCGCCCGATGGTAAGCAAGTCGTTATTTTTTATTTAAACGAAGTATACTGAAATTAATTTTGTAAAAATATTTTATAACGAAGAAGATTGAATATAAACCTAGTATACAAATTGACGAAAACTTTAAGCTTCCTAGCAGATTCCGCATCAAGATAACCAAAAATCTCACAAGCAGAGATGAGAATGGCGATGACTTGAACTTCTAATTAATGTGGGCCGAGAATTAAGCGTTTAGGTACCCCACTTTAATGAACAGAATTAACGATTATGATATTGAGAAACACCGATTTGTTTACAATTTCGAAAGATAAGATGATATCAGTTTAATAGCTGTATTTATTGAATTGGCTACCAAGCTTATGACAGATTGATTCGTGATTAACATAGTCAAATGCCATTGATATACCAAGCAAAGTCAATATTTTTAATATTGTTTTTGATCTAATGGTAATCAGATAATTTCTGCTGAGCTTCGACGAAGCTTTTCATTTCATTTCATTTCGTTAGCATAACCAACAATAACTTCAAGTAGTCCCAGGCAGCATGGTGAATGAACTTATATAGGTAGGCGAAATTGGAATAGTATAGCAGCTATATTATAGCTTTTTAAATTAATTTTTATTTAGAATTAATTTCTGAACAATATATAATAGGTTGTATAATTGAGTATATAATTGAGCTATGGGCTTGTGTTTCATTTATTAAAATTAGCCAATTTTTGCCGAATTCCAGAATTTAGTGAAAAACAGACAAATTGCTGCACCCTATTAACCTAGCCTGTAATAGGTCAACTTTTTCCCAAAAAAAAAAAACCAAGTTAATGTCAGCGCGTGGCCTATACATTCAAGGCCTATTTACTTAAAATTATTTCAGTGTAATCCGACTTCACTCGATTTAAGAAAGTCAAAGATATAGTCAAAGTGATGAGAAAAATTGATGGACACCGGCCGAACTGTTGCGAATTATATTTTTGTTTCGAAAATGAAGTTTTTTTATATAAATTATATTTTTTATTTTAACAAAAAGACAAAAGGATTTGGTTTGTTTGGACAGAAACTCTGGTTTTGGCATTCAAGTCAAAATATTTCTATAACATCTTCCCGCTGCAGTATATAATAAACTTTACTTAAAATAAATTTGATACGTTTTTTATTAAGAAGAAACGAAAAAAAGAAATACTATGAATTTTATTAAAAGTGCGAAAACTACTTTTTTAAAATGTTTCAAGACAAAATCAAAGTATGCAGAAAATTTTGTTGCATATAAATAAGTTTACAAAAAAAAATTATTCCAAAATAGATGTTTACTTACTTAATAATTAAAAAAAAAAAATAAGTCTGCATACAAATTTTAAGTACACCAATTTCAGTGGTGAATAGTTTATATTGTATGTATAAAAAATTAAATATTTTCGTCAAGCCACTATCAAAATATTGAATTTTCAAAAAAAAAAAAAAAAAATATTAAATAATTAATTAAAATTAAAATTAAGATTTTCCGCAAATTTTGGTTCTGAAACTTGATCAAGTCATCTATACACAAATTTTTAAAAATCGATTAATCCGTTCACGAGATGAAAAAAGAAGAAGAGAATAACGGTTCTATGGGATATACCGTTAAAGGGTTGCCAATTTTTTTTTCAATAGAATATCAGATGAAAACTATGTCTAGTTTTTTTTGAAGAAAATCGTTCGAGCAGTTTTCGAGAGAATAAAGCTTCCTTATAACGGTTATATATGATAAGTACCGTTAATTTTTGAGCAAAAAAATGTCTCCATTGCATTGTAGCATGTACCGTTGTTTCTTAATATTTGTTTTTTTTTTGTTTTAAGTAGTTTTTTCTAGAAAATTGTCCCTCTTGCATAAACGGGGGGAAATAGATTCCCCCTTGCCGTAGGATTTTTTCTTGTCTCGACCCAACCTACTTGCTCCATCTTTTTGGCACAGCTGATGTGAATCACCCTGTACCCTTGATACGGAACCAATGAACATAACATATTAAAAGATGAGTCTTGGTGAAATGAGGTGAATGAGCACCTTTATTTTAACCACCTTTAACAATAAAAATGAAGGACTCATTGAGGGCACCGGAGTGTAAGAAAGCAATTTTTGTGTTTGTCGGACCTAAACCTTTGGGGTGGGTGGAAGTTTGGGTATATGCATAGTTCTTTATTCATAAATTTTGCATTTACCCAATTTTTTTTTTTAATTTTACCGGAAACGAGAAAAACTGATTTGATAATAAAATTTAGATATTAATGGGTCGAAACTAGTCTAGTACATTGATATTAAACGATAACTTAATAATGAAATTTAATATCGATAAAATTAGTACAGTCAGCACTGCGTCATGAAATAGTGAGGTAATAAAAAAAAAATAAAATTTTATGCTACAAAAAATCAAATCCATTGATATTTGCGTATCGCAATTTCGTTTATTTCATTTCAAATCACATTCGCAATCAACACAAAAAATCTGTGTTTATATACGTTATATTCGTATCAATCAAGCACTTATCGTAAATAGCACGACGTGCTCCATCAAACAAAAATAAAAAAAATAAAACTTCTGAACAATACAAATTTATGTCATTAAAAAAAACTGAGCGTGATACAAAATATTATAATATACATACATACATACATACAAAAAAAATGTTTATTTTTGAACCACGAATTCATTTAGTTGTTTTATTATTGTTGAAAAGTATTTGTCTGATTGATTACATAAAACACGTGCATCTGATAAAATAAAGTAGCTATGATATAGGTACCTATACTATCAAAGGGATACAGCATTTAGTTAAAATCCAATATATTTTTTTACTTTAAAAAGGCAAGGAAAATAAATGCCAAAACTCTTGGTATAGATAGTATTGTCAAAAGATTCTAAAATTTAAATGAATACATTTCAGAAAGTAAAAGCAATTTAAGATCAGAACTTAACTAAGTATTGTTAGTTCCAAGATTATTGTTGCTGCATAGATAAAAAGGACATAGCACAAACATTTATTTTATTTTCATTAATATGTGAGTATAGAAAGCTTCCTACAAAAATATCCTTATCGCGTCTTTTCAGAAAATATAAAAATAAAACAATCTATCTGAACTTTTAATTTGATTTGAATGACAAGCTGTCAAGTTGGAGCATGACTTTATACATTCGTTTTGTGTGATTAAAATTTCAACAGCATTTTGTAAAGCTATTATCACAATGCAGTAATTGTTTTATTAGAGTTTAACCAAATTTTGTTCACAGACTTTCACCAGTCTTTCACCACTGCGTGTCTGTTCAGGAAGCTACATTATCATTGTTGAGATTCAATACGCACCTAACGCATCTTCCACCATATTTTTCTTCCGTAACATTTTCTTCATATATGGTAATTTTCACTGGCGCCCAACGTGGGGCTCATTTTTTTCAAATTTATTGGGGAATTTTTTTTTTCAAATTACTAACATAAATTTAAATAGAAACTATTAAAAGATAAAATAGTTGACGATTTTATGCAAAGCATTATGTTATCAACTAATATTCCAGTTTAGAAGATGCCGCTCCTATCAAAAAACCGTTTTTATAGAAAAACGGTGAAAAAGCCATTAATTTTGTGCTCTTCATGGGATTTATTTTATATATATCTTAAAGAGGTGTTCCTCCAGAGCATAAAAAACATTTGTCTGTTTTAAGAAACTGTACACATACTTAGGTCGCCATTTTGAAAATTGTGTTAACCGTATTATCTCGAAAACCGTTAGTCTGGCAAAAAAAATACAAACATAAATTGATAAGAAATTAAATTGTTTAACTTTTTGGTTTACTTTTTTTTACGTGTTTTACTTTCGCAGAAAAAAATATTAAACTCAAAGTTGTATACAATTTTAAAACGAACAAACCTTGATTTTGGTCTTGACCCGTGTGCCATTAACGTTAAAAGTGCTGTTAAATTTGATACCATGTTTATATTTTGACACTACTGAGGTGAATACAGACGTCAAAAATTAACCTGCTCAAGAGGTCGTTAAAATTTTAGCAAGTGGTTAATTTTTGACATTTGTTTTGCAGCGTTCGCTTGTACATATATTTTTATTATCGGCCGCGTTCATTATTGCATCTTTTTTAATCGATTGTATCCAAAGCGATCTGGATAGTTTCGTGTCATTGTGAAAAACTGTTTATGTGTTTATATAAATACTGAGACACACTTGAATGAAATTCGTAGCAAATTTGTATTAAAAGAACGTCAAAAATTAATTAAATTAAATTAAATTAAATTGTTAACAATAGTCAACTATTGTTATTAACGTACTAAAGGTATCTGAACATTTAAGAGACATTAACATTTCTGGGTAGGCTCTTGAATACAAGAAATCTCAATGGGAAATTCATATTTTAAAACAACCTATTTATTTCAATTGACGCAGCAAAAAGCTTAAATTTTATTCACCCCAATAAAAAGGGATCAAATTTAACTGGGATCAAATTTAACAACAATTTTAACGCCATTGGGATACGGCTTAATTCAAAAAAGTTAAATGTGGCAAATTTTTCGTCAGACTAATGGTTTTTGAGGTAATTATGTAAAGACAGTTTTTAAAATGGTGGCATTATCATTCTGTTCTTAAAGGCCCAACACACGATCGAATATGTTGGACGATCATCTTTAAAAATTTAGTTGGCGACTGGCTCAGCCAGCATGTTGGAACATGTGTGGTTGCTGCCAATATATAGTTGGAGGTTGGCGTGCTTTCTATTCTTGGAATTGTTGTTATATGCATTAAGAAGTGTTTGAACAATATAGCACACAACTAAAAAAAAGTTTTCAAATAGGACTAAAATACGTATGTGGGAAACTAATTATAAAAAAATAAATCAAAATATTTCCGCCAGTTTTTTTCAGTTTATACTTAAAAAATTTGGGAAACTAATTATAAAAAAATAAATAAAAATATTTCCGCCAGTTTCTTTCAGTTTATACTTAAAAAAAGCGTGTTTCCAGACATAATTTTTTAAATATGTACTTACCTACCTATACCCAATTAAAGAAATAAATATGAAACAGACCAATCGTTGCAATTTTTAAAACATAATCAGAAAATTTTATCTGGCGCCCATAGGACACAATTCTTGTTCTGCTCAATTTTAAATAATATGCTTTAAAATTAAGTTAGTAAAGGTTTAAATGATCCGTTCTTCATTTCATAGGTATAGGTACATAACAAAACCTAAAACTTTTCGTTTCGCAGCAAATTATTTAATTTCTCCAAATTACAGACAAGAGCAACCAAAATCTTTACAAAATTTCTATAGTTCAACCTTTAACCTTTGAAAACCCCATAAACGAATTCTATTTAAGAAAGTACCTCTTATAAGAGGAAGCTAGGTATATTTTCATCTCAATATACCTATACATAAATATCTTAAACAACCCTCCCTTCCCAAGATGGAACAAATGATGCATAAAAATACTCTTTCCACCAGAATTTATAAGTACAACAACATCGTTTGGTTGTCGGTCGTGTCGGTCGTTGGTGGTGGGAGCCATATCGCCTCTTCAACATCAATTACTGTCCATTAGCGATGCACTTTTCTGCTTTCCGATGCACTTTGTGGTTTCACATTCATAATAAATGTTGTCAATAATATACCCTCTCTCAATCTCAAAGGACCGAAGCAGAAGAACAAGATTGTTGGCTTGGCTGCCGCATTGTGGGTAAATAAACCAGATCCTCCCCTATGAGTAGGTATGCCATTGAATCTCAATTTTTTCAATATCGGATTTCAAAATAACAACAACAAATTTTAAATGTAAAAATCAGAAAATTCAGAAGAAAATTAATGGAAAAAATTAATTCACTACAGAAACATTTTACTTTTGATTTATATTTTACCAACTGCTGTCTGGTTTGGTTGGGGGGGGTAAAGTGCGATCGTAAATTATTAAAAAAAAATCTATTTCTGATATAAACTGAATAAATCAACTTTAAGATTACATGTGTGTATGTGTGATGGTGATTAAAATAAATTTAATTGACATCATACTGAAATCAGTTCAAAAATGCAAAAAAAAAAAACATTTTGCCATATTTTTAACTTTTATCAGTATCAAGATATTGCAAAATGTTCAAGATACAAAACTTGTGACTAAATGGCACATAAAAATATAAATTTATAGAAGCTATCTTAATTTTATAATTTGCCGCATGTGCACTTAAAATGTATTCTTAATCACCATCGTCATCAGTCATCAGTCACACGAGATTTCGTGTGTATGCTCTTTTGTTGTTGTTTTTTGGTAACAAAAAAAAATCATTTCCTCGTATCTATTATGGAAATTTATAGATAAATTATCTGCGTAGTATATTCTTTGAAATAATACAAAGTTATTTGAAAACTTTTATTGTTAAATGTTGTTTTTAGTTGAAATAATTAGTGAGGCAAAATTTCCACCAGATGGTGCGGGCTCTCGGTTTATAACGGTATTCAAGTTGTCTAATTTCCAAAGGTGTCAGCGAATCGTCCGCTCAATAAATGTGTATTACACCGGCAAAAGCGTTTAGGTACGTTTTGTAGAACGTAATCCTGGAGAAGGTGCCTTTACGGTACGGTACATGGTGCGTGATGGCTATTTGTCGACTAGAAAAACGATCTACAAACATCCAAACAAAAGAGAGAACACGTAGAGCACGAAGTTGAACTTTCGTCGGAACAAACTACTCAAATACGCAGGACTGAAAATGAACCGAAAAATTTGTCGCTGAAAGCGATTAAGCCCCTTCTGATCTTGAAGATCCACGACCCGTGGAAGCTCCGTAGTTAGAAAGCTAATCCTTGTATATTGACGGGCAAAACAATTTTTTTGCAGTTGTTTATGCGGTGCGATGCGTTTTTTTTGCATATTAACGTGGAACGTTTCAATGTTGAGGTATCTTAAACTTATTTTATATTCGAATGTATCTCGGATATAAATCAAGAGTTAGTTGGAACCTATAGAGAGAAAAATTTGTTCCTGACTTCAGAGATCGATGATTCTTGAATGAAATCGTTCAGTTATATACGCCCAGTTTTTCAGTGCGAGATTATTCCAGGGTTAGATAAACTTCGAGTTAACGCTGATGTAAATACATTTTTCATTCAGTTTGAGATCCCGAAATTACTCAGAGTTAATTCACAAATTAAGATGAGTTAATTTTCAAACTGACTGAAAAACGTGTTTCCATCAGAGTTAACTAGAGGTTAGGATAACCCTTGAATAATCTCGCACTGAAAAACTAGGCTTAAGAGCGCATAACTGCAGAAATTTTACATAAATATAACCATATAACCACGTTCCACGTCTTTTCATGATTAATTATGCCTTTGATAAGGTTCGTACCTCAATAAGTAGGTAGCCCAGTCGGAAGGTAACTTTAGGTGGAAAATGGTCAGAGTTCCACGAAATTTTCAGATGTTGCGTTGGGATGGTTTATTAAGATTATCTCAAGTTATAAACCTTGCCTTGCAAAATTTTCGGCCTTTTACCGGTTTTTCATCTATAACTTTTTTAGTTGCTCACAATAGGGCAAGTATTGGTTTCTTGTAAAAAAAATAGAGGTTTTAAACAAACCTGACATTACGATGATAGAGAAGACGAAAAAGTAGGTTTCGTCATGCCGTCCGTCGGTCTGTATGTGCAGATGTTCGGTTGTATGTTCACCGAGCTACAGCCTAAACGGTTGGACGGATTTTCTTCAAACTTCGTGTGTAGTACTTTTTGGTGATTCCCTAGAGGACAAATTTGAATGTTTCTTTTAGCCCGGCTATAACGGGTACCTCTCAAACAGTTTTAGGCTTTCAAAATTTTCTCGAAAACGGCTCTAACGATTTTGATAAAACTCGTCGCCCTAGTATTGAAGTGCCGTAAACGCCAAATTGCGTTTTTTGAACTGGGTATGCAGTCTTATGTTTTCGGGTGCGCTCTTTTCAAATCTGTTATCTGTTTGTTCCTATCGCTTCTTATTGGTGAGATATTCGTCGTAAACGAAAAATGGTTGGCACATACGTCAAATTTCCCAAGGAGTTTATATTACGTTTTTAGTATTGAAATGCCGTATGTTTTCGATGTTTTGACGTACGTGTATGGACCAAAACGAAACTGTTGATTTGGGTGGCGTATACGGCAAACTCATTTTGAACAAAAATGTAAATATTTTTAAAACTAAAACATGCGGAAGGTTTCTGATAACAACTATTAAAAGAGGATTTACAAACGGATACTGTGAAAAAAAATTAAAAAAATCCTTCGGTTAGTTTTTCCAAACTAAACTGCCAAACCTTTAAATGCGATTTCCCAAAAATGTAAAAATGGCGTTTACGGCACTTCAATACTAGGGCGACGCTTTGTGAACGTTATATTTGGAGTTCTTTTAATATAACTGCATTTCAGGTTTTTGGCTAAAAATGCACATAACGGAGATTTGGTGTTAACGGTTTTTAACAAATTGGGCCTTAAATTGACAACGGCTTACCCGATTTCATTTAAATTTGGTATAGTATATAATCTAAATATTCAACTCAAGATGGCATTTAAAGTTTTTTGTTAAGAAGCCATTTAATGATAGCTACCATACAACTTAACCTCACATTTAGGCCACTTTTCACTTTTCAACATATTTCAGCAAATTAAATTGTCCAAATCAAATAGGCAAGCAAGTAACTTTCATTCCATGTGGAAGGTGCCATAAAATGTATCACGCTATAGGCAAATGAATTCAAATGGTGGCACCTGTTAGTGTTATTTGTAGATATAAACAGATGCAGCAACGAGCTGAGAAAATACGTACAAAAACAAAACTCGCATTTCAAAGCCACACAACATTCACATACTATTCACGAAATGTCATGAAATCCACTAAAAGTCTATGCATTGGGCGCCATTCATGCCGGATGGGTCATCAGTCCTCGAAAATAAGGCTGGAAAGCAGCAAAAATGATGGCGCTAACTTTACCGAAATCAATTTCAAAAATATGCAAACAAAATCAAAGATCAATAAACTTAGGAAAACAACTGGGTGTGTATTTGTTTTCGTTCGACATGCTGGAAGGTTAGCTGTTGTGTTTGTAATGGAGGTAACTTAAGTTGCTCGCAAGTTCAATTTCAAATAATCCCGATTTGCAAACTAAAAAAATCAACGGTCGTTAAATTTTTTTGAGATGAATGATTCTCTTTTGAGTTTTTGTAAATCAATCATATTTCAAAAACGGTGTGTTCTAAATTATTTATTTCTCATGAACAATATCGAAATGTATGTAGTTATATAACCTTCTGAAGCATTTAAATTGGTTAAATTTAATTGAAACCCTATCACGATATCAATCCATGAAAACATACCATGAAATGAAACTATAGTTGTGTTGGCTTTATGCAACATTTCATGTATAGTTAGAAAGGGAGCTAGGTAGATAATATTTGGATGGTGCGATAGGTACTAAAAATATGAAAAGAACAAACCCTTCAATTGCGAAAGCATACAGAACCTTGCTTTGATTTCTTAGGCTACTGCCTACTATAACTATACACATACAGCATACATGTACAATGTTATGATACAAATTACAAAACAATAATAAAAAAAAAAAAACGGAAATTGTACTCACTTTCCAAAAAGAGGATGCCAAAGGGCAGCATTTGGGTCGGCCATCATTTCCTCTAATCCGCTGGTTGTACTACCAACTTCGGACATATCCTCGCAGTTTAACAAACGGCGCTGCAGAGCAGCTGGATCGATAAGGTGTGAACCAGGCTTAACTTTAAGTTTAGCCTGTTGCTGTTGATGCTGCTGCTGTTGCTGCTGTTGTTGTTGTTGCTGTTGTTGAAGTTGATGCTGTTGCAATTGCTGCTGGTGAAGTTGCAGTTGTTGGTGTTGCTGACTAGGTGTCATATTGCCGTGCATATTGTTGGAAGCTGATTGATTGTTACGATGTAAGGCTGCTGCATGATTTCCACCATTACTACCACCAACACCACTATTCATACCATACTGCCCACCACCACTGGACCGGCCAGCTGATGCGGCTGCTGCTGCAACGGCTGCAGCTGAAGCAAATTGGAATGGATTTGCACCGTTTGTTGTACCGGTATTACCCGCATTTCCGTTAAAACCAAAATCGAAACCTGGCATTGCCATGAGATTGGACATTTTCGCGTCAGACAGACGTTCCGGCTGCAAGAGATTCGACAGGGATTTACACGTAACGCGAGGTTTTTGATCTTGATGATGATGCTGTTGTGGCATTTGTTGTTGAGTTTTCTGTTTTGCGCGATGGGTTGACGAGGAGTCAATGTTACCACTGCCCGGTGGCCGATAGAAGGGATTCGGAACCGATCGCGCCGATGATAAATTGGTTTTTTCCGTCGACGACGGTTGATGGCGCTGATTAGATTGACTTGCTTGAGGATGTTGATAGGGAGGGGGATGGTTAGTCGGAATTTGCTTTGAGCTGGAACTTGACCCATTGTAGTGATTGCGGTTAACACTTGCTTTAGCTTCTGAATTGGAGGCCTTCTTAGTGGGCTCCCGTTGTTGAACGGAAAGGGCAGCATTCATTTTCATCATTCGCTGCATTTGAGCTTGCGTGAGAGCTTCTTGCCACATAGCCATCTCTAAGGGATTCTGGAATGCAGCAGCTGCGGCCATTGGGTTTGACAGACCAGCGGCCAGGGGACTGGTCAGACCAGCAGCCGCTGCTGCAATGGGGTTCGTCAGACCAGCAGCGGCAGCAGCCGTAGCTATTGGGCTAAACGTAGGTAATGGGAAGGCGGATTTTGGATTTTGCTGCTGTTGGCTGGTTATCTGGGCGCTTTGTTGCTGCTGCAGAAGAGGCAGTAGTTCAGCTAAACCATTAGAGTTCTGAAGACCGGCCATTGCTTTGATGAAATCTGGCGCCATCTGACCAAGATAAGGAAGCCAAAGCATTTGGTTGAAGGCTGCCAAAGTTGCTGCATCAATGTCTCCCATCAGAGGATTCAAAAAGTTGTTAGTCTGTTTGGCCGGCTGTGGCGCTGAGGACGGTGCCGACTTTTTGCTGGAAACAGTGATATCAGGAGATGGTGTGCAAATGGGCTTTTCGGGCGCACGATTTTTGGCAGGATTTGGAATAGCCTCGATCGTGACCTGAGGAATGGGAGGTGTTTTCGCCTTCGGTCGAGTAATCTCCACTTGTTTTTGCAGGATAGTCTCTAGCTGAGCCATGGATATGACAAGTATATCTGGATCCTGGAGGATAGCTGGATATGCGAATGCCTCTGGCAGTCTTAGTTCAGGTCTGGTTGTGAGCAGGAGTGGAATTTCACGGGCTGGCGATGCCAAAACCGCACTTAAACGATCCTTTGGCACAAGAATAGGATCAGGTACTTTCCATTCAGGATTTCGTATAAGCAAGCGTAATTGTGTGAGAGGATCTGGGTCCTTGCCAGATGATAACATCTCGATGAGGTTCTCTGTGTGGGATTTCTCTGAGCATACATCGTCTTCGATTTCCTCTCGTTTGATGCGCTTTTGTAATGGCTCATCAGGACTATCTTCATCTATGGTGACCGTTTGGACGCGTTTTGCTTCTTCCGAGCAACTCACCGTTGGACTGGCTGACTTTCGGTGCTTCCCCAGGTCAAGGGGTTCTTTTTGTTGCTGCTTAGTTGGGGCATTGGGAATTTTAATAGGCGTCATGGTGACTGAGGAGCAAATCTTCGGACTAATCGAATTGCTTGAATTGAGCAATTGCTCAAGGAAGACATTCTTAGACTTATTGGAATGCACTAAGTCTGGTGAAGGCGGTACCGCAGGCAGGCCGCTAGGCTGTGGCGATTGAATGGCATCAGAGCTTCTCGAATTAGGGCGTTCGAGCAGCGTTGGTTGAGGGGGTTTCTCTTTTTCGGCGGCAATTTGTGATTTTTTGCACGTCAGGTCCTTTGGCATTTCATCGACACACGAATCCGGTGACACAATAGTCACTGAATCGGCGGGCTTCGTTTTTACAGGTGAATGGTAGCTCTCTTCAGCTGATTTCTCTAGATCTTTGATCGTAATCGAAAGTTCTTCAAGAGTGTGGCGACTAAATGGATCATTCTGATTATTAGACTGGAAGAGTTCACCATGCAAGTCTTCGATTTCTCCAGCTTCATTGAAAGACAAACATTTAGGCGATGCAGCCAGTGAACCACCTAGTCGGGAAATGATATCTGCCACTGGTTCTGGTTGCATCAGAACATCATCATCCTCTGTTTCAAAGTCATCCAGGCAAATAGTCTCTTTGATAGATGGATCATCGCCTGATATGTGATTATCCTCGCAACCTCTCTTCATAAGTGAATCTAGGAGCTCGGCTCCACTCATTGCATTATCACTGCAATGCTGCAGCAGATCTGCATCATCAAGGAGGTCTTTAAGGTTTTTGGTATCAACGTCAGATTCATCAAAACTATCTGACAAAACCACAGGATTATCATGATCCTCGTGATGATTAACTTCAATTTGTTCTGGCTCATGATCAATCTCTTGATTTTCTTCCACAATGGGAACTTTTTGTATGAAAAGTCCAGTTTCTGGACAAAGTTGCAATGCACCCGGATTCACGTCCTGCATGAATTGTGGAATATCATCCAACTCGAGGTCATCGGAGATTTGTGTGAGATTCTTGGCAAGTTCCTCAGTTGGTTCGTTATTATTTGGTTCCATGTGCATATGAAGGACATCCTCATCTACATCCTCTTCTTCTTCGCTATGAGCGATGATTTCGTGGACATCTTCATCTTCTCTGAGTTCTGATGGTTCCTCAGGAATTTTAGGAATTTCTACTCCCATAGCGAATCCTTCCACATCCTCATCGTCTACTTCTTCTCCTATATCTGCCATTTGTTCCTCCTGTTCCTCGACTTCTTCTCGTTCATGATTTGTGCTTTCGTATACTAAATGATTTGGTTCTGTTGATATGATTAAATTCTCTGTAATTGCAGGAACAGGAAGTTCTTTTTCCACTTCTTCTGCAACTTCTACTTCTTCCATTGGCCTTTTGCTTTTTATTTCTTCTTCCGCTGCTGCTTCGGCAAGTTTGCGCTTTTTCTTCTTCTTCTTTTTCTTTTTCTTCTTTGCTGAATGGGTTGTACCATTTTTAAGTGATGCTTTTAGTAATACAGCTGGCTGCAGGATTTTCAGTGGTTTCAGTGGTTCAACTGGTGTTAAAACATCTGCTTCGGGAACAGTGGGTTCAGGGAGTGGCTCAGATGGTGGTGGAGATGAAGAAGGCGGTGGTGGTTTTTGGTTCACAGGATTTGCAGCATTTCTGATTGCTTCCTCGACCTGTTCCTGCTTGACTTTGACAGCAGGATTTGGCAGAAGCTTAGCGATTCGTGTTGAAGCTGGATCCGTTCGTGGTATCGCTCGCCAGCCATTCGCGGTTTTTGTTAATCGTATACGATTACGTTTATCGTAATCTTCACAGCGCACCTCTACAATCCGGGTGTCATCCTGCTTGACCCACAAAAAGATCGGATTAACCCGAGGAACTGTTGTTGATGGTTTTGTTTTTGCTAATGCTGATGCTGATTCTGATGCCGATGCAGCTGAAGCAGATGGATTGTGCTTCCGTGTTGAAGACGTTGTGGATGGCGTCTTCGGTTCTGATTTTATCCGAACAGGAGGCGCTGTCCCCACTGATGAGGCTTTCTTATTTTGCTTCTTAGGCTCTGTCATAAGGTGTGCAAATTTAGACTTAGGACGCGCTTTGGGTTGTTTAGCTTTGCCACCTTTCCCACGACGCCTATTCCCTGGGTGTTCTTCGAAAACTAAGAATATATCACGTGCTACTCTTCGACGATCAGATTTACGATGTGGTATCGGACACAATTCGGGATCTTCAATCTCAGTCTTAATTTTTCTACCGCGCTTCTTGGGACCGGTCTTTGGAAGACCGGCCAAAGATGTCACTGGAGTCAGTGCTTGATCAACCGACATTGCCGAAGAATTTTGCTGCGACATGTTGCTATCGGTTGGATACGTGTTGAATGTTGTTGTGTTTGTTGTTGATTGATTGTCTAAACCTGTGAAAGTTGTTGCCAGGCTGGTTGAAGTTGCTTCTTCGAATGTGGAATGTTGAGGATCGTATTCCTCGTTGTTTATAATTTTGCTGCTGTCTTCGTTTGTCTCTTCTTCTTCTTCTCGTCCCACAGGATTCTTACTACTAATTGATAAAATTTGACTAGATGATGATGTTGTTGTTGTGTTTGTTGTTGTTGT
Organism: Baccha elongata; assembly: GCA_951217065.1. Taxonomy (NCBI): domain Eukaryota; kingdom Metazoa; phylum Arthropoda; class Insecta; order Diptera; family Syrphidae; genus Baccha; species Baccha elongata. Next base: position 48,279,774 of record OX578274.1, read on the forward strand.
TGTTGTTGTTGTTGTTGGTGATTGTGGTTGTTGTTGTTGTTCTTGACTACATAAACTTATTTCAATTCCTTGCAACTGTAATTGTTGTTGCTGTGCCCTACGAATCGGTATTAGATCCGGCAATGGTGGCAAAGATGTCACTGATAATTGCTGTTGTTGCTGACCTACATCTCTGTCATCAGCAGCTGCTGTCAATTGTGAAAATTCACCGTCCTGGTCGTCTTCTTCTAAATCTAGACCGTCGTCTTCCTCAACACTAAGAGCAGAATTGCTGTCAGATAGAGGATCGCTAGGAGGTACTATTGACAGTGGGGAGTTGCCACTGTCGTCGGTTGTTGCTATTATTGTTATTGGTTTTTCTGATGCTGCTGGTGATAGTGATGGATTTGGTGATGTTGTTATTGTTGCAGTTGTTGAATTCGGTGATGTTGCTGGTGAGGATGTAGAAACAGGGTGCAATATTGATTGTGGCTGTGTCCATGATTGGTTCACACCAACAACTTCAATGCTCATAATTTTGTTTCTTTTATTGTGAATTATTATTTGCACCACTTCTTCTTAACTATATATGCAATTTACGTTTGCATTTCTTGTTATGTATTTTTTATTTGGTATCAACGAAAAATTATTTAAAAAATATAAAAAAAAACTTTCTAAAAATTCCACAACAACAAAATACAATTGCAAATACCACGCAAACTCGCGAATAAAGAGAATTTTTTTTCTGCAGAAAAACGTGTACACTATAACTTATTGGATTTTTTCTCTTTCAATAAAAACAAACTCTCCCAATTGGAGACTTATTTTATTTTATTTATTTTATTTTCTTTACACTTGACACTATTGTGATTCTAATTTTGACACTTTTAAGCAGTATACACAAACAAAAATTGGGAATAAATGCTTGTTTTGTTTAATTTATTTATTTATAAACAATTTTGCATATTTTTTTGTTTTGACACTTATCACTCTCTCTTCCACTAATCCAATTGGGTAAGAGAAAGGGTATATATTTCACACACTCATTGACAATGACAGAACATCTCTTTTTGTGCTATCTCTCTCTCTGATCTGGGCGCGCTCAGCTGTTTTGTTATGGTTTTATTTTTCTTTACAATGAGAGAGGGTAAATAGATTTTTCGAAAGGGACAACGCTTACTTAACCCCGAGAATGGTTAAAAGGAGAAAACGAGCGTGTCTTGCTTGCACTGACACCATGCACACACTTTAATTATAAAAGGGGGTTTCTCTTTCTCGCTCTGCGAATAGAGAAATTTTTATTTATTTACTAAAATTTTCACAGGGGGGTTTTCCAAAAAGGTTTAATGGATTTTTTTTTCGTATTCTACGTTCCGGTTGGAATTTTTTCCGATTTTTTTTTAATTCTAATTATTTTTAAGGAGCCATATTATATTTGACTATTGCACTTGTCACTTTATAAACCAAATTAGGTATTCACAATAAATGGAATATTTGAAAAATTATTATGCACTTTGAAGGAAATTTTTTTTTTCCTTGGAATTTCTCTACACCAAGATTTTTAACTTCAATTTAAAATTTACTTATTAGAATTATTCCTATCTGAATTTTAATTCTCTATCAATGCAAAATTTAAAATTATTTTACTTGTATCTTTATAATTTATTTTTTTTTCTTCACTCCCAAGTTGGAGGAGAGAAAAAAAAAAGATGAAAAAATTCACCACACGACACGGCTCGGGTTCCGTACGTTCACGTTTGACACTTGAAATTGATTATTCTCTGCTATTCGATTGTAGCAGCAAAACCGTATCTGGTGTTTGCTGCCCGATTTAATTTTTTTTTGTTGTGTTCACTCTAGGACTATCTCGTTCTGTTGTTCACATTTAGATACATAGAGAGATACGAATTTGGTTTCGTTTCGTTTTTAGAGGGTAACTTGTAACGTTGTATTGTTGTTGCTTTACTCACTCACTACTCATCTATTGAGTTGCATTGGTGAATGCGCGCGGAGGAGCCACCATGGTCGTGGTCGTCGTCACATTCCACTGTACATTTTGGAAGTTCATCATCGTTTCACTGTCCGTCGAGCACTAGTTAAAACAGCGAGCGGCAAAACGCAAAGAGTGTGCGTCTCTTTTTTCAGACACAATTTTCACAGTGACAGTTGTTGTTTGTATTGGTTTTTATTTAACATACTCTCATATTTAAATGTGGATAATGATGACGTAAATTTCATTTTGCAAAATGAAGAAAATAAATGGAACATTGGCCCCCAGATGAATTTTTTGTTATTACTGAAATGAATCGGATGACAGAAGAGAAGTGCTGCACTTTGACAGTAGCAATTGGTTGTAAGTGACGTCAGAATTTGGTATAGATGTTCCGGTATCCGGTTTTTATTATTTTTGTTTGTGTAGCCATTCTCGGAAAGTGACATTTTGCCACTGGTTGGTGAATGGTGATGGTGGTGATTTTGTTGACAATTGTTTTTTGTTAACCAGATGTAGAGGTAAAGGTGGGTAGAGTTATTTTTGTATTTTGTTTGCAGATTATGAAGCACAGTGGGGTGGCTACAATGCTTTCTGGTATTTGTTGATATTCAATGAATTACTGAAGATAAGGTGTTGCCATTGAAATGGGAAGATGTAGGTTATCAAAATAAGAATAGAAAATTGTTATTGATTTGATTGAGTCTTTGAACTGTGTGCGATTTTTTTAATAAAAATGGGTAGATGGTTGAGTCTTAATTTTTAAAGTGGAATGAATTGAAAACATGTGTATACTGTCTATGTTTGTACAAAATAATATGAGTTTAAAAAAGTTTGTAACTGCTTTTATAATTTTGAAAATATATTTAGGATTTAATATTGTGTCCAAAGGAAAATTCATACCTTAAGACGCTAGTATAGTATAGAGGTTGGTGTCATTTGAATAACATTGATTACGTATAATAAGTCAGTTACATATATACTATGTTTCACCTTAATCGTGATTTGAACAGATTTATCCGTTATCTTCTTTTAAATTACTATATTTATGTCCAGTTGCACCAAAATACAATTAAAAGCATTTTATAAATAATGTTTCTGTTTTATTACAAAATCTTTATACTATCTATAAATTGAAAATATTAAATAATAAAATCAAATATTAAATAATTTCAACTTAGTAGAAGACTTAGCATTAATAACGGAGTAATAAAATTAAAAAAAGCATTTAGTTAATATAGTAATAAAATTTATTGACATTTTAAATTAAAATGGGTTGCACCAACATTAGGAGGTGAATTTTTAAAAATGAGAAAACTTGGTGTCGACCCCGGGTTTTTATTCACCACACTCAAGAAAAAATTATACATTAGTTTATTGGCCTTTTTAAAACTGAAAGTGGGCTTAAAATGTCATTTTAAGATTTAACAATCCAATAAATATTTAAAAGTGTTTGGAGAAACTGGCCATTATAATACAAAATTAATTTCCTAAATCTTTATGACTACATATTAATTTCTTTAAAATCTCCTTCTAAATTTTGTGAACATCTCCTTTCGTGAGAACGCTTATATTTTAAATTTGATTTTTTATGTCAACAATTAACAATTAAGTTGTCAATAAATATTTCTTTTGAAATTTATTAATATATTTCTAAATAAAATACTTTAAATTGATAAAAATTACGGTAAGTTATTTATTATTAATGTATTTTGTGAAATAAGTGATATAATTTCTGCACCAATAGCTGTTGTGTTTTAAAGTTTTAAAACCTCTGCAAATTTATCATTTTCTTAATCTGATGTCTGATGGAAACAGTAAAAAATCTTGATCTCTCTAAATAATTTATTTTCAAAAAAAAAAAAAAAAAAATGGAAAAAAATACTTTAAAAAAAAATTGTGGAATATTTATCAAGTATTGCAGGACTAGCTGAATATCGAATTTCATCAAAAACTGTGAATAAATTTACGACATAGTTGGTATAAAAAAACACGGTTCTATGGGACCTAGCTTTTTCGAAAAAAAAAAGAAAATTGGATGAAAGGCTTTGTCTTTGGCATCAAATCACTCATGCAAAATTTTATCGAAATTGATCTTATTTTTGTGGAGAAAAATTGGATTTTCGTTTACGGTTATATTATGGCAGGTATCGTTGTTTTTTAGGCTAGAACAAACATTTCAATTTATCCTTTAGGGAATGGTCAATGAACTCTACATACTTAATTTCAAGCCTGAAGGTACTCATACAACCAAACGGACAAACAAACAGAATTTCCGGACCCACTTTTTTCGACTACGCTATCATCGTAATGTCATGCTTGATTGTTATCTGAATTTTTTTTTGCACGAATGCATAACTTGCCTTATATAGTAGGTACCTACCTATAATCGCAAGTAAAAATGTTAAGATTTTACACAAAAACTTATAAAATAAAAAAAGAATGGAACAGATTACTTATAAACACAAAAAAACGGAACATTTATTAAACAAATCTTATCTTTTAGAAAAAGTTTCTTTAAAAATTGAGACACTTAAAGAATTGGTTCACCGTTAACAGCAGCGCGTGTTTAGATGAACAAACTGAAATCGATTCTGCTCCCAATAATTTGTAAACTAAGCAGGCGAACAATTTGATTATCCGTTTTTTACCAAAACTAAGCCTAGTATGCAGCGAAAGTGAAACGAAAAATCCCAAACAAAATGACCCAGTAAAATCATAAACGAAATTTTCCGTCCTTCTTTCCGTTTTGGGGTACGCTGCCCGATGACCGGGACATTATTTGCTAGCGAAATTTTGACGTTTCTATTTTGTTCGTGTTTTTTTGTGGTTATTATTATTATAAAATGGAGTTCTGTTATTTTTATTTGTGTTTTGTGTGTTTTGAAAAATATTTTTTCTTTTATAAATGGTGAAACTCTACATGAAAATTTGTCTGGTACCGTTTCGTTAACATTTCATCTGTGTTTTTGGAGACGACGGAAAATTTCGTTTCACTTCAGCTGCATACTAGGCTTTAACTAAGCTAATCGAAAACTTCATTGTTAGTATTGCCAACATCAAATTAAACGTTCACAATATTCAAGGCCAATTTTTAATTGTCAGTTAACAGTCAGTTAATATTTATCATTCAGAAATTGATTTTTTTGTATATACATATACAAATCTATGCTTTGTATATATACAAAGAAATTGAAATTGGTCAAAAAAAAAACAACAAAGAGTTGTGAGAAGGTTTTTTTAGTACCTACGGGAAAACAGCAAATTTTGAAGAATATTTCCACTTATATTGTTCAATATAGAAAAAAAAGTAAAACCTGACAAATTTGATTTTTAAGTATAGATAATTGTATTCCACTTGATCTTATAAACCAAGTAACAGCTTATTAAAATTACTTAACCTCGCAACACAACCATAACTTCCAAATCTTCTGTCACTTCAAAGATCATAGTTTAAGAAAAAAACATCATTTGCACTTCATATATACATACGATATAATATGTAAAACCAATCCTTTCGTGGCAGTTAGGTAAGAGTCCTTCCGAAAGTGATTTACGAGAATATAAGAATAAGTATAATAGGCTCAAACATCATTCCCATCACCAAACTGGGATTACTTATTCTTATTGGGTTAACTATTTGGTGCCCTTTCTTTGCCGAAATCGACAATTTTATTATTTTCTAAATAGAAATAATTTTAAAAACTTGGAAAATAACTAAAATTGAAAATATCAATATTAATATTGGACATTTTTTTTTTATTTTTTCTTAGCAAAGTTTTCTATTTTTTATATTTTTCGTTTTAATTTCAGAATTTATCTGTAATTCAAAGTAAAAAAGTAGCAACTCATTCTAACGTAGAGACCGTTTGAAATGAATGGCAACACCCATTAACTTTATATTCCCATAAAAGCTGCCACTGTTCGCATTCCTTTTTTATGGACTTTCAAATAAATACTTTTGTTATCTTCTCTTCTAAAAAAATACCCACTATCCATATTCTATTATAACGTATCTTGCCGTACACAAAAACACGAATCGGTTATTCGGAGCTTTACATGGGAAATGCGAACATCTGTAGAATAGAAAAAAATGCCGCAAGAGAACACAGAAATAAAATATACAAATTTTTACACAGCCACACCGGCAAAAAAACATTTTGATTCATAAAATTCGTATTCTCTTCTCTCTCATTCTTGTAATAAGTTGTCAGAGAACAACAAAAAAACCGCGGGAACACAAAACATTTTTCTCTCCTCTTTCATTTCAAATTTTCTTCATCGAATTCGCGTATTCATCGATTTATCAAATGAATTCCAAATACGCTCTTTGAAGCGATGAACTATAGAGCCTATAATTCATTTTTGTTTGACCAAAAGACAGAGAAGAATATAGAATAAAGAAATGAGAAAGAATGAGAAACCAGAGAATAAAAAATTGTTTTGTTGTTTGTTGTTATTGACAAAATGAAAACGAAAGTCATAAAAAGAGTAAGAGAGGCCAACAAATAAACAAAAAATAAAAAGAGCAGGGAAGAAATACCTCAACGAAGAAAAACATAAAAGGGAAACGCCTCCCGTGTGAAAAATGCTGCATCAAAGCCCCGCCTATGGGTTATCAGTGGGGCGCCATGCATTACCACTTTACCACCAAAGAAGAGATGGGGGATTAAAATCAATTAAAGATGACAGATGACAGCTGGGGATGACATTGACAATTAATTAGATTATCTATACCAGCAGCTGTCAAATGTCTGAATATGTGGTATGTTTGTTGTTTCTTATTGTTTCCCCTCAAACCAATAATAATTTGTCTCGAGTGAAATTGCATTATATCGTTACTAGGTATACATCCTGGATCGATTTTAATTAAATTTAATTAATTGCATCACCAGCGCCACCCCGTGTTGCAAACAACCCTTATCTATGTTTGCTGGCAAAAAGCCACATGGGGCTTGTGCGTCTGGCTGAGTCAGTGATGGCAGCTTTGGGCGTTGTTATGCTATATGTACACTACGACTACCTCGCCCAAGAAGTGGAGAAAACTTTTAAAAGCTTTCGCTTGACGGATGGATTGCGAAGCGTGTCCGTGTTCTTTATTCGATGGGGCTATAGGGGTTGACTACATACATATATAAGTATGTATGCAAGTACATATACAAAGTTTTCATCTAAGGGATGGGTGGTTGGTGTTGTTTTTCGGATGACGGACTGGGATGGATATAAATTCCTCGTAAGATGGTCAAAATGGTAAGGAAAATAAATTTCTTCAAAGTTTATGTGAACTTTTGGTCATTTTAGTTGCCATGGATAGATTTGGAACTTTCGGGGGAACACGCCATCGAAACGCCACCATAAAAGTTAGCTATGAAGGCATGGGGTGTGGGATGGAAGACGGTGCAATAAAAAAATAATTTCCGTTTCTTTTCCTTCTTTATGTTTCTGTGAGTTTTCGTATATAATATATATGTAGCTTTTGGGTTCTGTTCTGATGATGAAACACACAGGGATGGGTGCGGGCTTGAATGAAGAAGAAAAATCAATAAAATGGAGATTTCTTTATTTTATATAGGGACTGGGATTTTCCCGAATTTTAAGAGCTCTATAGTAAGGTAATGGTGTTGAGCCAAATGGGGAGTGAGTTGGAAACATCACGCTTTGAATTCCTCCCCCTCCCCTTGCCCAGTTTACCCTTTTTTCAACCCCCTTCTCCATAGCGATTTGCGAGAGAAAAAGGACGAAAATAATTTTATGGTGGTACATACATACATATACATACATTTCTAAAGTCCGTTTTTTTGCTTTTTTCCTTTTTTCAGGTCAGGGAACAGGAGTTTTAGGTGGATGTGGGATGAGAATAGGGATGAGAAGAAAAGTTTTTTTTTTAAAGGCATGCTACGAAGAGAGAGAGGTACCTATGTACATATAAAATGTACTTATTATCTACGTTATAAATGTAGATAGGGAGGAAGGTATGTACCTATGTTATATATTTACCTACCTACCTACTTTAAATGGATTATGCTTTCGTGCAAGGTTTGAATAGCCATAGGTTCCTACACCTACCTATATATCCAAACACTTTTATAAATATTAATCTAACTACCACCATTTCTTAAGAATATTAGTTAGATACTTTTCCAGGTACTTTTCAAAAAAAAAAAAAAAAATCCTCACAGAGGAATGCGATGATTCTACCAATGTAGATTTCTTTACATGCCTAGATTCAAAAGGATCAATTAGCTACATAGGAGTGATTTGGTTCCTAACGTATATAATACCTAACGTATTACTTCCCTAAAAATTTATGGGATGCATCATGCATTACGTATAGATATTTATATAGTGATACCAAACCATACAGAGCCCTTCTGTCAAAAGAGAAGAAGATACCCCTCCATATAATAATAACTTAGCTATACTTACACACATATATTTACATAAAATGACGTGATATTTATGTATAGGTATATGATGGTATATTTAAGCAGCGAAATCGTAGGGTGTTTATTGATGAATTTGTTAGGAAGAAGTTAAAATGAGATTTTTGAAAGTATATAAAATAAAAATACATAAATAGGTACCTTTATCTTACAGGTAAATACGTATACCTTTATACCTACATATATATATATATGTACATAGAATCCGAATATCTACCTTTCCTACCTGCCCACCTTTTTCATATAGATATTCAAGTAGGAATGGTGATGATAAGTACCTAAGTGAGAAAATATGGTGGATGAAAAAAGTGTCAAGAAAGAAATCTTTGCGTGACTACTGCTCCTTAAAAATATCCTATCAATGAGTTTCTCAAAAAAGTAATATCTATGGACCCACAAATTTTTAAAATCCTTACTCTGAAGGAAACGTCATTAAGCATGCCGTGAAAACATCGCATATGAGTTATTATTATTGTTGTTGCTTAAAAAAAACGAACTGTTCTCCAAAAACTCTCACTTATTTCTGCAACTATACTTTGTTCTTTTCGTATTTGCACCACCGGCCATATAAGAGTGCCTTTTTAAAAAAAGTGATGCCTGTCGCAGATTGGACGGCAGTTAACTTAAGAGATTGCCCAGGAAAAATGTACAAAAAAATGGTCAAACTGCGAAAAAATTCCGACTGAAGATTTTCCAACTGGATTATCTTTGTTTTGGTCCCAGAATTACTGTCTGAAATACTGAAAACGAAAACAAACAAACAGGATTGGATGTAAATTGTTAATGTAATTTCCATTGGACCACGTACATCCCACCATGAGCTGCAAAACTGATCGTCGATCGATCGCCATTCGCCAATTTGCCATATTAGCAAACAACCCTCATCTGAGTACAATGTATGATCAGAGTTGCCATTCTCGAGTCAAACTAAAAGTTTATGATTTTTTCTTTGGTTTTCACTATAAGGACCTTTGAGGATCACTGGCAGACTAAGCGGCAGTGCCACCCGGGGCGGTAAGGCTATCTTACCCCCCCTAAAGAAATTGAGAAAAAAAAACACGAACAATGGTTTTATTTAAAGGTGCTTTTATTTCACTGAATGTTTCGATTGCATCATTAAAATCTATGTTTTATGTGTGCTCCTTTTTGATTGAAAGTATTGCCAGATTAGTCAATCTATTTTGGCTCGTTGTATGTCTTACTCAATTTTAATTTTGAGAAGCTCCGTTTACACGATGCCACTGAGACGCAAATTCAAAACACAATGTTAACATTTTTTTCTTTTCCTGCAAAATCTATAAAGTTTGAGTTTAGCAACTGCGTGATTTCTGCTGGCAATTACATATGATTTCTGGATTACACGTGAACGTTATCACTTATAATGTGAATGATTCCGTACATCATACATAAACATCATATGAACCGAACCGAAATAAACATTTTTAATTAAAAGAATTTTAGCTAAAACTTGTCCTTTGCTACGAGGCGACAATTTCAGGATTTTCTTCCATAGTGTCCTTTTTTTGGCCAATACCAATTTAAGCCCAAAATCGTGAACAGCGAACGATCCGTTCTCTCGTGATATGAGTGGGACAGTCGTACGACAGTTTCTTTTAAGCAAATCTTCGGCGGTCAATCTTTAACATCAATCTATAATATGGTGTTTGTAAAAACAAGGCTGTATGCGTGCATTTGTTGGACGAAAAATCCTAATTGATTTTGTCTGATGACAGATTATATGTGTACGATGACTGGAGTCGTTTGTCTGACCGAGAAAGGTTCGCTTTACGTAGGTACATGAAATATGTTAAATTCTAAGAAAAACAAATATTAAAATCGTTTCGGGAGGGGCTTTAGTCCCCCCTGGCTATGTGCCTGGTATACAAGTCTCTTGACTGACACACCTACAGTTTTCATGAGAAAAATGTGTAAATTCTTTCCATTGTACCAACAAATGTTGTACTTGAAGCCGTTCTTCCCAAAGAGTGAACTGCACAAAGGTTTAAAGAGTGGTTTGCACATGGCGTGAACAAAGCTTGTGGATTAATTTGGCGAAATAATTTTTTAACTCCACCATGAAAACCTATGCCATAGTCGCAGCATTATCATATCCCTGAACACGGCACAGGTTAATGTCGAGACTATCTTCATTAAGTTGCTTTAAGATATCGTCGGTTTGTTCTTTGGCAGTCTTTCCAGATGTAGGAAAAAATCCTAGAAAGGATTCTCTCACTTAAACTTTGCCGTCCTGGATGTGAAAGTATCTAATGATCTCGCTCATTTGGTCGATATGTGATTCATCGGGTGTGCTGTCCAATATAATTCCAAAGTAATTCACCTGGTGGATGTCTTTCAAAATTTTTGTCTTCACTTCTTTTCCCAAAAGGCTCATTTTGAATGTTTTTCGACAAATACGAAATGATTCGAGTTTTATCACCTATTAAATGCTCGATTTTCAACAAATACTCCTTTAAAACTGGGTAATATTTGGAAATAAGTTTCACCAATACCAAGAAATTCCCTCTGTTTTCCGATGACAAGTCCTCTCTGTGGCATCGTAATGAAAGGTTTTGACGAGCAATAAACAAAATTACGTCCAAAAGTCGTCTTAGAATACCGCGCCATTTCTTTTTGTCTGCACCCATTGTTATTTGAAAATTGTTGCCGATTGTGTTTTGCAGCTTTAAGCCCATTTCCAAGGCTTTCCACTTTTCTAATGAAGTAAGGTGACTATCAGATGCCTCGTGTTCGAATATTTTAGGGTTAAGCTTCCACCACATATTAAATCCACTGACGAAATATTGCGATTCATGGCATGCAAATGACCGACTGCAAAAGCAAATCAAACTGTTCTTTAGCTTGGAGTATACCATCCATTCCCGTAATATTTTTTTGCCATTTGGGAGGGTACTATAAAACCAGGCCGTATTAAGATGCCTTCTCGTCCCCTTGGTCTTATCGCCGGACCTTTGAACTTCGGCTGTATTAAAAGAGCCCTCTTTATTTTGAAAATGAGCACTTCCCTTTTTCACTAAATCAACTCTCAAATCATCAGACAGCGGAATTGGTCAATTTGCAATATCGGAATAAATAGAGCACTCTTTGCTTATCGTCTGCTCTTCCAAATCATCCAAATCTTCTTCTTCCGGAACGCTTGAATTAATGTCAAATAAAAAATAAATTACAAATTTTAAAATTAAATTTTTTTAAATCTAATGAGAAAAAAATCACAAAGCTTACCTCCAAACTTGAAATTTTACCAGCGAATGTCCTTTTAATTAAAAAAGTAATTTCCTTATGATTTTGTTCACAAAAAACCTAACTTAACTGATGTCGTGCTAATTTTAAAAATAACTTTGCGAGTCACCTCTTTCACAAACAAACTTCGAATGATTTTTATTGATAATCGTCATTCATTCAGCAAAACGACTGGAAAATACAGTTTCCCTTTCCCCTATGAAATGAAATAAAATGCAAGACTCGGTGGCACGAACTTGCTCTTGTAGCAAACTATGGGATTACGAAAAATTCAATATATTTAACTATGTAAAAAGGCAAAAGATATTGAAAAATGGCCTAAACGAGATATCAAGTTGTATGGTAGCTATCATAACACCATTGTTTAGTCAAAAACTTATAATGCCATGTTATGTCAATTGTCCAATTTAAGTGCCATACCAAATTTAAATAAAATCGAGTGAGCTGTCATTAATTTATGGCCAAATTGGTAAAAACCGTTAACACCAATTCTCCGTTATGTGAATTTTTGGCCAAAAAATTGATATGCAGTTATTTTAACAACAGTTTAAATATGTATAACGTTCACAAATTTTTATCAAAATTGTTAGAGCTGCTTTTGAGTAAATTTGGAAAAACTAAAACCGTTATATGGGAGGTACCCGTTATTGCCAGGCTAAAACAAAAATGCGATTTTCTCCTCTAGGAAAACTGAACTCTATGACCTCATTATTGCAACAGATAAATATAAAAAAGGATGAATAAGTGGTTAGCATTGCAATCTATACTAATCGAAAAATTTATTTGCAATGCTATAGAGATTAGACTACCTATACTTTTAAGTCATAGTTATTTTAAACAAGAATATACTCATCTCACTTCAAGAAGAAGAGAGTTACTGCCACTCAATTTTATACCTCATAAAATAAATCCTCCCGAAATTTGCATTCAATGTAACCAACGAGAGGGGGAGATTGTCTTCCATTTTCTTTGCAAGTTGCCTATCTATCTTAAAACTCGTAAGTGATTTTTGAATTAACGAAAATAACCAAAATGTCTTATACGTTATATAGTACAGTATAGTATATATAGTATAGTATATATAGTATAGCAAATATGCTCAACAAATGGGTGATATAAAAAAAAGACCCCGAAAATTCGATTCTGAAGAGTCCCGAGTTCTAAAAGAGGTGTGCTCGACTCTAACTATTCTGGTTTAAGCCTCCACTTCGCTCACCACTGGCGCAGCGGTTCTGACAAGTCTAACAACATCTGTTTGGACCAGTTTTTCCACATACACAATTTGATTTAAAGCCAAAAAAAAAAAAATTAGTTCGAAAGGGGTGTCTACTACCCCTCATTTTTTCCGAGAGGGACATTTTTCTAAAAAAATACATGTAAAAGTAAAAAATTACCTAAAATCAATGCAAATACTTACAAGGTCGTGTGATACTTTTTTGTAAAGCCAATAACTAAATTAATGTTCTTTTATTTTACTGGTAAGTTAAGTTTTGTTTAGTGAACAGTTTTTGAAAAAAAAAAAAAAAAAAAAAAAAAAAAAAAAAAAAAAAAAAATTAAAAAAAAAATTTTTTTTTTTAAATTTAAAATTTTTTTTTAATAAAACATTACGTAATTAAGTACTACTTTCAATTCCAAAATGAAATGCTCTTATTAATTTTAAGTCAAACACAGAAAACCGGATGATCAATTGTCTTGTACTTTTTGAAAAAAAAAATTAAATTACCAGAAATACAGAGAAATATATATTTTTCAAGATTCTGAAGAGTCCCGAGTTCTTAAAGGTGACCTCGACCCTAACAAGTCGGGTTTAAGTTTAAGCCCCATTGGCCATGGACAGATTCTTGTTTGTTTCCTGACTTGTAAAGTTGGATACATGTCGTCCGATTAGAGTTGGATACGTCATGTCGTCCGATTCGATATCACCGTCGAATAAGAGGAAGAAAGAAGTTTGATTGCTACCTACAGAAATCTTAGCTAATTCAATTCCCAACTGTTTTCTACTTCTTTCCAAAAGATGGCTCTAATAATTTTTTAGAACGATATAAAATTCTAGAAATAATAATTACACATTGATGTACATACATAATTTTCCACTTATTCAAGGGACCCCCCTCTCAGCCACCCATGTATTGTCACCAATTTTCTTCAACATAAAATATACTCGATCGCCGCGGCCGCAGAATGCACTTCTATTAACAGACAACTATCATTAAATAGTGATCTAGAGACGTCATTGCTTATAATAGACTCTTTTCGTCATGCTATCGTGAATAATTGTTCTAAAAATATTTTAATAGAACACCTACTTTAATAAATCATTTTGTTTGTCTGTAAGAAAATTAATTTTCACTGTCGTTCTGGATGAAGAGTCATGACTTTTTACAAAAATATACAGTACGTCCTCGATAAAGCAATCCGTAAAACTACTAGTGCTAAGAAATTTAAGTTGACGCAATAATCAGGTAACAAAAAAGTAGCTGAACATTGGAAAAAACTGCCGAGATGTTAGAAAAGTTATAAAAGCATGTCTGCTTGACAGAGTTAGGGGTTATCAATTATCATCCGTATAAGAGTGTCATTGTTAAAATACTGTTTTAAGGCGGAAATAAAATCTATTTGCGGTTTAAGGGTCAGTCAGATTCGTTTCTTTGCATCTTTGGAACAAATTACTAAACTGATTGAAAGCTGACTGTAATGAACTAAAGACTGGAAACTTAATACAATTTTTTTATGCTAAACATGACTTTTACGCTTTAACACTGCCATCTAAAAAATCGAGCATTTTATCGCCCTCGCCTGAGATCTTAGGTTTGACCGTGTCATGTCCACCGAGGACTTGTAACATCCCTTAACAAATTTCCCATCAATTATATTCGAAAAAAGTGCACTTATAATGATTATTGTCCTGTCAGAGTAAATCTGTGTGATGACGTCTTGAATACTTTTCTTAATGTTGGTAGAGGCTCAGATTTCAATGGATTGGAGTTCCCTGACTGATCGCAAGCGACGTGGGGTCGAACACAGAGAAATGTTTTGGTGCAACCTAAAGCCATCTATATTTATATTTAATAGCTCATAAAGGAAATGTCATCGAAATCACGTCAAGAGGTAAGGTTTTGTAGGTTTAAGAGTTTATAAGCATAGTTCTTCATTTTATGACGTAGGGCAATCGAAATCTTGGAATCAGCGTATTCGAATTGAAGTTCTGAGTTGGTTTTATAAATAATACTCTCAATCTGATAATAGACGTTTATTTCAGTGAGAGTCACAAACACAAATCAATTTTAGATCACAAATAATAGATATAAAAGAGTTTTTTGTGCTCGGGATTAAGTTGTGGATTTTAAGAAATGAATATTGGTCTGCAGCAGTTAATCATCATCTTTATTTACGATCAACTTCATAGTAGAATACTAAGTTCAGGAAATTAACAATGGCAAAATGCCATTGCTTCCAAAAAACAATGCTCATACAAAAGTGGTATGCGTGAGAGTTTAGCAAAAGTTTTTTACAGTCTATACACCCTTTATATAGTCCCATAAAAATAATAAGTACGAGCAAAATGTTTGTGGAGCAAATGTTTCTAATTCGGTTCATTTGGTTGGCCACTCACGATCACTTCATGAAGTTCATCCATTTTGACAAATTTTTCGACATAAAACGATCACACACATGACAACCATATAAACTTGTGCTCGAGCTGCAATTTTAAAGGACATTTTGCCGTCTTTCTAATAAATATACTTAAAGTAGAATGACCCATAACTCCTGAAGCTAAAATTCAGCAAATGCGCATGGTACCTGTCATGCGAAAACACGTGATTTTTTTAAGTCTAAGCAACTTTTCTGGTTTTGCAAGTGTTGTTTTAGGCTTATTTACTATGACCGTATTGGTAAATTGATAACCCCTGTTCAGCAAAGGCGCTTGCCTTCAATGGAATTGGGAATATTGCCTTGGTAGATTTTGTGTGAGAATACCAGCTAAGTTTTTAAACATTACCCCCAATGTATGTCTAAATTTCTACTATTACTATTATTGAATGGAAATAGTGTAGTCTTAGGCTCAGTTTTTCAGTGCGAGATCTTTTTAGGGTTGGAGTATCCTTGTGTTGACTCTGATGAAATCATGTTGTCAGTCAGTCAGATTTAACTCATCAATTTGACTGAGTTAAGTCGGGGTCTCAAACTGACTGAGGGCCACTTGTACAATCGTGATTCAACGTGGTTCCAATTTTTAAAACCACTGATTTTCCTAGCCAATCTGTCAAAATCGGTGGGTTAAAAACTTGAACCACGAAGCAGTTTTTCAGTAAAAACAAACTTTTATTGCGGAAATGGCATATTAATTCTGGTATGTTTATAGAAACATGACATTTTCAATGAAAAAATAAAACAAACAACAAACACAAGAAAGCAAATAGCTATACATTATAAAAAAAAAACAAAAAAATTGAACCCATGGTTACAAGTACAAATTATATTCTGCGGGAGATATTTCAGCATAATGTCAAAAATTTAAATTTTATTTAATCCAATCTTAACTCAGACAAGTTTGTGAGTTATGAGACTATTTAACTATGAGTCAACTCGGGCTGTCAAACTAACTGAAAGACGTATTTTCAGAGTTAAGTTGAGGTTAACCCTAACCCTGGAATAATTTCTCACTGAAAAACTGGCCGGGCCCTAAGAAATTGATTTATAATCCACTTCACATCATTTAAAGACACACCTTGAATGATATATCTATACGTAAGTAAGAATTAGTGTGTTCTATCAATAATGAAATTATCTGTGACTATATTAAGCCACAAAAGAAAGGTTTTAATCGATAGTTACTTTATCGAGAGCGTACTGTATGTACGTATATATTAATAGATATCTACCCATCATCGTCATCATCAACTAATGGATTCATAATTTTAAGAAGCATACGTTCTCTGTCACTTCCTATCCCAACACTATTTCCTCTTTTGTTAATCCCACAAATATAGAAACACACTCATACACTCACACAATCCAATACAAAAAAAAAGGCTGAATAAAACGTAGAAATAATTTCCTCGCAATCGTTTGGCAATCATGACTTTTTCTCCCCTTTTCCCCTTCACTTTCAACCCATGATGGTATATCAATTGAAAATGCCATCGCAATATACCGTTCGTCGAGGTCGCCATACTTGGTCGTAGAAAATTAATGTACGTTTAGATTATTCTACTTCCGGGTGACCATTATTCTAGTTCTTCCATGAACCGCTGATGGTACAATGAATATGGCGGGCAATGAACTCTTTAAAAAAAAACGAAAATGAAGAACAAAACAAAAAGCAAAGTGTGGTTAGTTAGAAAGTTAAAAAAAATTAAAAATATGACAAATTAGAGAAGGAGACAAATGATATCATTATGAACAAGTAATGAGCCGGCAACGCTCTTAGCTGGTTTTTCAAAGAAATAAAAAAAAAATAAAAAGAATTATAAGCCAAACGACCACAACACGGCTTGATTGACAGCTAAAGATTAAGTGGATTCCCGCGAGAGGGCCACAAAGAGATTATAAACTCTGAACTCTGGCACTGAATAGGTATAGGAGGTAGGTTCATTGTTTGTGTCTGCTGCCAGTCTGTGTGTGGTTTTGACATAATATAAATTTAGTTTGATAAGATTAAATGACGGTGCTGAAAACTATTATCTGCGGAATGTGTAGTCCGTCTGTAAAATAGAGGGACAGTTAAATATGCAACATGGTTTCGTGACTTTGTCTCAACTGAAATAACATAAAATCTTATCTTGTTGGATTGTGAAACAGGCTCTTCCCCAGTCACCGGGTGGGCTGAAGTAACAAGATAAGATACACATAGAAAAATATGTACCTGGGTTTGTTTCGTCATTATATATTCTTTTGGATGTGACCACAGACAAGATATGAAAACTTAATTTCGTTTCTCTGTAATGTGATTAGGGCTACCAAACGTCAGGATTTGGCCTGACGTGTCAGGCTTATTACAGCTTTGTCAGGCTCAGGCCAGACTTCGTGCTTTGTCAGCCTTTTTTTCCATCCTAGGTATGCTTTAAGGTATATTCAATCAAAAGATATCCATGAAACAAAAATTGAGTTGAAACAAACATGACACAAATTTAAAGTTGGTATCGCACAATTTAGGGTCAGTTCACAAGTCCGAAATATTTCGGATTTCTTTATTTTATTTTTGTTCTTGGTTTTGTAAAGTCAATTGACTCTGTTACATTCGCAACGATGGAAAGATGGAACACAAATTGAACCTTCCGGATGAAACAAACGGCTCGGTTGGCGGCTTAGTCACGGCCAACATTTGAACTAAATTATCTTTAAAGGTTAAAAGTCAGAGACAGTTTTTCAGTTCATAATCACAATTTCAGAAGACCGTAACGGTTCCACAGACACAATATCTCACGTTACGCTTTCCCGTAAGCGAATTGTGAAACCTGATGTTAATTGTTTCACTCTTCTATAAAGGTTTCGTACATCAACTACCGCAGAAGTTTTTCCAAATTTTTATAGTGATCTACTACAACATCATCCATCCATCATAATACAGAATCATCCATAGTTTCATCAATGCCCAATACTAAAAATGCAACTCATGATGTTTTTCTTCACGAATTCATGTAGCTTGTGTGTCAAATTTTTTCCCAGTCTTGGAGCTTCTTGTGTCGGTGCAATATGTTGTGATCGATTTCTAATGTGACACTTCCCTCCATCTTACCATCACTTTGAAAAACATCATTGCATTCAGCTTTTCAAATAGTCTAGAATTCTATGTTTAATTAACGATAAAAGATTCTTAATAGCGGGGTCGTTCGTTCGGGCCCCACGTTGGGCGCCGTTATTGAGAGCTTAGTTCCGCAGGGAAGTGCTTCGGTAAACAACAACCACTCCCATTTCCGTCAAGCATACTTATGCAACGGGAATAATGCCCATCGCTTACCACTGAAAATACCCGTGTTACAATTGGAACTCTCGAAAAAAGGCCCTATAACATTCCCTTGGTCCTGGGCGTGCGTTAGCATTGTCTAGAATTCTGTGTTTAACTAACTATTCTTCCCTAACGATAAAAGACTTAATAACGGGGTCGTTTATTCGGGCTCCACGTTGGACGCCTTTGTTGAGAGCTTAGTTCTGGACGGAAGTGCTTCGATAAACGTCAAGCATAGTTATGCAACGACAATGAAGCCCATTGCTTGACACTGAAAATACCTGTGTTACCTTGGTACTCTTGAAAAAGAGCCCTATAGCATTTCCGGGATCCTACTGGCAGTGCGTGCTGGGCATCCTGAAATGACTTTTAGTAAATGAACAAAGGCTTGTCATGAATAATTCGTGGGTTATAGGTACTTCAGAAGGCCAAACCTTATTTGTTTTCTTATCCATTTATATTTAAATGAGTGAAAATCATGATGAGTTTTGACCAAACATCTTCCTCGTCATTCAGACTCTAGAGAACCTAAATGGCAAGAATGAACGAGTTGTGTGACTGTCGTGCTAGAAGAAGCTGATGGATTTCGTGCTTTCTGTTAGGGAACATCTCAAAGTCTTTACATCGCACATCATCTGGTCGACACGTGGACAGCTCATATGTGTGATGTCTTCGGGTACACTACAAGGACTTTTTACTCTCTTTTTTTGCTTTAGTCTCTTAAACGTCTGGTGCTGCGAAAGTCTACCCTAAAAGCAAAAAGCAAAAAGAGTTATTCCGTACAAAAAAGGCATACATTACTTTACCACTATCTTTCATGGCATCCCGACGTTTCAGCATCTGTTTTTTCGTCGGAAAATATCAAAACAAAACTGACAATGGACGCCATTTGCAAAAGTTATATTATCTTTCGATAGGGTGATACATTTTTAATCTATATCTTTATATCAACAAAATAAAAAATAACATAGTTACGAAATATGTATTTTTTTTTTTTTTTAAATATTCGCGTCCCCCCAGGAACCGGTCATAAAGGATTCCCCCCTTCCCCCTAGATCGACGGCACTGCATTTATAACAAATTCAAATCCTCTTCAATTTAATATGTTAAATATGTTGGCAAACTCGTTTAACCAATGTTTTTGAGGAATCCTTCAACTAACATGAACTCGGAGTGCTTAGCAAATTCTGCCTTTCAAAGTTTAAGTGCATCACTATAAAACTTACATATATGAAAAGAATATATATGTAGGTATGGATTTGTATGCCTATACCTACCCGGCCATCAGAAGAAAACATCTTATACTTTTGGCCCAAAAAACTTGTCTCGAGGATGAGAAAATTTCCATATTTTCCGCGCTGTCGGTTGCAGAGAGGATTTTAATTTGCACATAAAACAAACTTGTGCGGTTTTAAGTGCATCGCTTGAAATCAGCAACATCATGGTCGACGACATTGCCATTGTTGTTGTCGCCCGTCCACACAGAGGCTCTCTCGTCTTCCTCTTCTGCATTTTTTCTCCCCCAAAGAAACCACGATGTAGCTTCCACCACCAAATGCGGTTGACCCCAAAGTGAATTCCATTATCGTTTTTAAATAATGTTGCGACCAACAACTTTGGCGATGGTGAAAGATAAATTAAAAAAAAAAACTTCTCTAAGAATGGAAAAGGGCAAGATTCAAAAATAAAAAAAAAAGACTAATGTTTGAAACTAGAACCTAAACCAAATCCAAGATTTTTTATAACAAAGAAGCTAAAAAGGAACAACAACAAACCAGTATCTAACTGGCAGCAGCGTGTAACCACGATAAACCAAAACCAAAAAAAAAAGAGTGGCAAAATGTGTTACAACAACGTGTGAACAATTATCGTAAAAATGTTCCACAAAAGTGTGCGTTTAGTGGAGCAGCGATATAGGATTTGCTTCCAGTTCCAATATTATGAACGATTCCGTGTCGGTGTCAAGAGGGAATTGCAAGAAGAGCAATTGCTACTGCAATAGGAATAAGTATCTAACACTTGAAGTTGTCTTTTTTTTCGATGTCGGTATATTATAATGGTAGTAGCAGTAGGTACTTTCTGCATCTTCTTTTTGCCACAGCACAAGCTCCATTCTCCAACCATGGAAGCCCAGTTTGCTGTGGGTTTATAGGTAGTTGTGTGTATGAAAATTGCACACACAGATGTTGTCTCACAGCTGGAGCTAGCTTGGAGCTGACTGGAGCCATGAACGAACACAGTTAAAGATACAACAACAAAATGTGAAACTATCGTGGCACAAAGTTCGTTGCCCTTATTTCGGTATGAGAGTATAGTTTTTCACATTAATGGGAGGGGGAGCTGAGGTTTTGGTAGTTGGTTGCTATGGTGTGTACGTACTGTTGTATGTAGCATGGACACTTAATAGCGTTGCCAGCAGTGATGGAGATTTATATATAGTTTGTTGATGATGATGAATTTGCACAGAGATTAACTTCACAAACTAGAGCAACTATTTTGAAATAGATGTTGGTGCACATTGTAAAATTATTTTAAGTTGACTGTGGTTGGAAATTTCTTGCTTAAAAATCAATACTTATAAGTTTTATTAAAACCTAAATCTACATAATATGAAATTATGCACTTCTTCGTCTGATTTTCAGGTAAAAAGTGAGCCATTTAAACAAAAATTGGTATACACAGCAGGCCAATTATGCTCCTGTGAAAATGTATAGAACAAATTCACACATATTAAGAATTTATTTGACTATAGAACATTTACGATAGTTGCTAATGAGGGCAAGCACAAAAAATATTCAATTTTAACGGAAAAATCGAAATTATGATGAAAGAGTGAAAATATTTTCATATTTGTTGCCAATGATGATGTCTTTTATCAAAAAATTTGCCATAGAACGCTACATTTTCGATAGCGACTATTTTTTAAACGGCGGAAACGGTTTCGACGATATTTTATGTTTTAAAAGTTCTGCTAAGTCTTATGTATACTGTAATCAAAAATTTTAGAAAAAAGTTTTTTCCGATCAATTTTAATAAAATTTTATATAAGTTCTTTATAGTCAACAGTAAAAAGTCGACGAATTTCTCAGTCGTTAACGCGAAGGTAACTTGATACAAGAACAACTTTAACTGGAGATTAGACATGGACATCTAAACTTTCTTAAAAGATTATTGGGAGCAGACGAGAGAGGGGAAGCTAAAGGTTGTGCCCTATAAGGCACTTCTTCTTCATCAAAGCAGCAGAGGAAGAATTCACCGGTGGCGTCAACGTGGCGTCTACAGTTCCAGCTATCTTAAACTTCTTATAGTGAACTTATAGAAGATCCTAAGACCCATAAGAAGTCAATTATTTGATACGGCATTCCACTCTTGAATAATGGTGTTCCAGGATAGGGGTTGTGTTGTGGTAATTTCTATACCAAATATGCCCAAAATCTGGATATAGTTTAAGGACTGACATTACAGCCATTCAGGTAATCCGATGTGATAGGAAGGGCATACGGAGGATGAATGTGTTTGACGTCTTTCATGAAAATTGTTTAAAGATGCAGAGGAAGACTAAGCTAAGATGTCTTAAGCTTTGGTGTAACAAGCCTGGTCACAACCCGCATCAAAGAAAAAATTAAGAACGATACGTTCTTATGTGTTCACGCCCCTAAGAAGAGAGGTATTTCAACAAAGGAAGCGTTCTATGATTTACTCGGCTCGGATAAGTGCCTTAAGTTCGACGTCTTGATTATTCTTGGTGTCATCATAACTAGCATTCAATTCTTACACCTTAACATACACAAAGGAAATTGGCGGTTTTGTTATCTTGGATTTCTGACTGTTCTGTAGTAGATACAACGGCAGTGCTGAGGATCTGCAAAGAACAATTTTCTAGACTGCTAAACATCGAAGATCCATCATTTCTTCTCTAGAGAATTTATTCTATTTAACGGAGTTGTTAGGGAGCATGTCGTATCTCGGCATCACTGCCAAACTCGTGCGCTTGTACAAGATGACGGTGAAAAAATCCTTCAAAGTCGGTAAGAGCACCAAGCAATCATTTCAAATTGAGAGGGGTCTAAGGCAAGGTCTAAGGCAGATAAAAATTAAAAAAACTGATAATACAGAACTGATAAATAGCAGAAGAAATTGATTATCAAGTAAAAGTACTCTCAGAAAATAAACCCGCGATATTAAAATTTCGAAAATATTACTTTCAAATGGACAGCTAGCTATCTCCTAAGGGACAAATTTCCCAAAAAGGATTTTGTCCAATGGAGATTTTTTTTTTGTTGGGACTATGGGTGATTCCCGAAAAATGTTTCCTAGTGAAAGGTTGCAGCTGCTTAAATATTGCCAATATTCCTGCTCGCAGCATTTTCATTCTCAAATGGACACCCACATAAATTAATTTTTTGCCTCTGCTGTCCATTATTTTCCCATGTTGACTCTCGGACAGCTTCTCTCAAAATACGAACCATGTTGGTATTCTGCGAGCTGATCTCCGATAGTGATCAAGGCATGAGTCCACTTGCGCGGTGACTCTCAAAAATTTCGAATGTCGAGTCTCTCCGCGATTTACTTTTGGGACTATGTCCACTTGCGAGTTTTGTGTCGAGACCTGCTCGCAATTCAAATATGTATGGCTGTTGTTAAAATTTAATATTTGTAATTTGTATTTATGTATAAAAAATAGGTGCTTTTAATAACATCATAGCGATATATATCTTGTTTATTACCCCCATTTTTAAGTAATTTATATTTTAAAAAGATTTCATTTCTGGCAACATCTTCAAAAATTCTTTACGCTCCATCAATTGCTCACAGTACCATCTATATTATCTGGTATCTATACGTGGGTAGTTCTATCGTCATTCTCAATGCCCGCTGCTTTCCCGCCGTCTGTCGTTATAAATGTACCCATTGTGGCGTGTATTAACGTCAGTAAAAAGCGCACTTAGTTATACTCACATAAAATTACAATAGTATCTCGTTTAGAGCGACTTTATTATCAGGTCACACCAACACAAACTATCATCATCTATCTTCAATCTTTTGTATGTGCATTCTCCATCTTCATCTCCATTCATCCAGTGGAGCATTAGAATCTTAAATTGCAAACCATAACTCTGATGATATATTATATATGTATCTTCTTATGTTAGTATATAGAGTTATAATTTATTACATTTTATGATAAATCCATCCAATATCCATACAAAAAGATTGCCAGAGAGTGCGCGACAACTTGTATTTATAAATATACTTAAACTCTAGTTTTTTTTTTTTGTTCAACTACGTAGGTAGATATATATACTTAATAAAAAATCGGGCGCGAAAATCTTTCAGACACATTTTTCCCGCTTATTTTTGAATCAGAACTCGTGTCGGCTTTTCGCATCTTTCTTCTTTTTTTCATCCTCCATTCTTGGTGTGTGGATCTCTTCTGTTTATCTCGATCGAGATCTCTTCACAAACTGCTCGCACCAAAATAAAATTCAAATTTGCATGTACCATAGAATTTATATGGAGTACATCCACTACACTTAGATACTTTTGTATCTTAAGATTTTTTTTTTTTTTTTTTCAAATAAAAATAAACAAAACGAATATAATTTCTAAAATTGCAGCGGCAATTTGCGCCGTCACACTTGGCTTTAATCTCACAAAAGTGTGAAATTGGAAGAAAATATCGTCGACGGGTATACAAAGTCCCCTTTCCCCTACCCTCACATTCAACCATCACCTTTATTTGACCTGCGGAGTTTTCCTTTGCAGCTCCAGAAACCGTCCGGATTGTTAGTTGCATTTTTTCGGTCGGTAAGATTGGCTTTTAATGTTTCGCATGAAATTTTTATTTTTGTTTTTAACTTATCCTTTATTTTTATTTTTACTTTAATTACCCACCTTGGTTTGGCTTTGGCGTGATAAATTCATGCTTCCTAGACAATTTGTGCAGAGAGAAAGGACGCAAAAACGCTAAACTGCTCAGGCGTCATTTATGGGTGCAGTAGTGGCGCGGTACATAGTTCGAACACGAACTTTAGATGTTTAGATGTTGTTTTTTTTTCATGAATGCTCTTTTGCCATTTTGCTACAAATAAATTGTAATTGCTAGCAGATCCAATCTACTGTGAAATGTGTTAACTTTCCTTGAAGAATATATGTATATACTGGCTGAGGGCAGCCAGCTTCTGGGTGGAAGTAATTGAGTATTGAAAATACACGATATACACGTGCAGATGAGGAAAAACTATTTGAATGCATCAATGGATTTTAATAAGCAATAAGTTTTTTTTTTTTTATACAGTTAATCGATTTCATGTGACGGAGAACGATTTACCTCAAATTTAATAATTTTATTTGAAATCTTGAATTTGCAAAATAAATTGCAATTCAAAAATAATTTAGTGTCATAGTTTATGTAGTATTTATTTGAATTTTTTCTGTTAATCAAATATGCATAAAACAATATTTTTTTAAATATGTATATTTTTTAAGTTTTGTTTTTAATAAAAATTAAATTTTAGATTAGATTAGATTAGATTAACGACGAAATTAAATTTTTTACCGGAACAGCTCAAAGCATAAGCTAACAAAATAGCTCAAATTATGTAGAACAAAGTTTCGTTTAGAACTGCCTAACGCCTTTATTTAAATCTTCTAACAAAAATTGCTGCCTAAAATTTAAAAATTTCATTTCAGAAATGTGCGTTTATTTTTTATTTTTACCTAAAATTATTGTTGGCAACCCTGATTGCAAGGATTGCTCAACTGTTATAGGAGGGGACTTTTGCTCAAATACTTCTTTAAACTATAGTTCTACAAATAGGAAAAATTTAGTTCCTTTTAAAATTATGTAGAACTTTTGTTCAATATTTCTGAGCTAATGCAGCGATATAGTGTAGTATATAGTGAAGTATAGTGAAGTGGGATATCAGTGATTCCGCAGTTAAAGCCTAATACTCAGCTGAAGTGAAACGAAATTTTTCGTCGTCTCCAAAAACACAAGCGAAATGTCAACGAAACGGTAACGGACAAATTTTTATGTAGAGTTTCACCATTTGTAATAATAAATGAATAAAAATAAGAGAAATTCATTTCATAATAAAAATAACGGCAAAAAAAAACGAACAAAATAGGAACGCCAACAATTCGCGAGCAATTAATGTCCCTGTTAAGTATGCAGCTGAAGTGAAACGAAAAATCCCATACAAAAATTACACAGTACCCGTGTTTTTTTTTTAAAAGCTATCCGTAGTGATTTGCCATACAAAATTCTCTCTGCAGATCACTACCGATAAAAGGAGAAGTCATATCTCACTGCCGAAAAAATTACTATCGACAAATTTTTTTGTTAATGTTGGTACGATACAAATGATTAATGCATGTATTTCGATAGGGGTATATTCGTAAAGTTGTTGTGGCTTTTAAAATGTGATCTTGTTTTATGTTCGATTGCCCACAAACAAATCGATTGCTCGAAAAAAATTATCTAGGATTTTGTAAAATGTATACATAGGAGGACATAACATCTGCCAGTTTCATCCAAAAATGTGCTCTTATTGCATTTTTCATATTTCCTCGAGTACAAAAGTAAACAGTATCTTGTCAAACCTGAAATTTAAGTTCTTTTTTGTTTAAAGTTTTAAGTTTTTGATTCGCATTTGAGGAATATTCAGTGCGAACAATCTGTCATCAGCAAGGAATACATGTTTGGCACTTACTCTTTTAACAGATTTTTGTGTTAAAACATGCAAATATTATAACTAGGGATTAACCACGGTTGTTCAATAGGCATTTACAAATCCAATTTGGACATTTGCAGAGTATTTAATGCTAACTGTCATCAGAGTAATTATATTTGACATTTTGTAGTTTAAAAGATCTGAAATCTTGACATTTGCAAATTACCTATTTAGTGCGAACCGTCATCGCAAAGCTTTATATAAATCGTTTTGGTTTAAAGTATATATGCTTAAATTTTGATATCACTAATTATGGAACAGACATTAAATAAACTCTGTTCCAGAAATGAAATTTAAAATGACTGTACCCTCGAATGAATTCATAACATAACATAACCATGAATTATGTTATAAAATTCAACTTTTTCGATTATTTATTACCAAATTTTCTTTACCTTACATTTTCCGTTATAGTTTTATGTGTTGTTCTCTTTAAAAATACTTATTTTATGAATTGTTTTTTCTTTTTTATTTCATTCCGTCTGTCAGTTCAGTACTACCATATTTCAAATACAAAAACGCGACAAATGGCGAAACTCTACATAACAATTTGTCCAGTACCGTTTCGTTATCATTTTGTCTGTATTTTTGGAGACGACGGGAAATTTCGTTTCACTTGAACTGCATACTAGGCTTAACTATGTATAATTTGCCAAAAAAAAAAACACGGGAGTGGAACCATAAACCAAATTTTCCGTCCTTCTTCCCGTTTTGTGCTACGCAACTCCACGATGAAATGGTTGATTACCGATTCCAGTCTTCACATGGTCTCCACTCACTTTAACGCACACAATTAATTGACGGGAAATTAATTGCTAGCGAATTTTTGGCGTTTTTTTTTGTTTCATATTTGTTGTGGTTATTATTATTATAAAATGGATGTCTGTTCTTTTTATTTGTTTTTTAAACGAGGAAGAAAATATAAACGAAGGAGAAACCAGTGCAGTTCACCGCATACGGTGTGTGTGAGCGAAAGATTGGTTGATGCTTCGCAAAACAGAAGGCTTTTGTGAAAAATTATTGTTGGAACCAGAGCTATATCGTTGTTTTGTTCGTATGTCCGCCAGTCAATTCGATAATTTATTGAATTTGATCGGGCCACGTATGTATATCGAAAAACAAAACACAAATATGCGATCGAGTATTCCCGCATCAGATCGGTTGCTTCACACGTTTATAAAAACATCATATAAATAAATTTTCATTCTTTTCAAAATCAACTGCAATCCAACAATATGAGATAGCAATATATTTTTAACTCATACTTATGAAACTTTCCATTGGTAAAATAAATCATCATCATCATCATCATCGGCTCGACAACCGGGGTCCGGTCCTGGCCTCCTTCAACAAGTCTCTCCACCTATCCCGGTCTCGAGCCGACGCCATCCAGTTGCGCACCCCAAGGCTCCGGGCGTCCTGGTCTACGCCATCTCTCCAGCGCAAGCATGGTCTACCACGCTGTCGTCTGCCATAGAATGTACCACAAAGAACTTTCCGAGCAGGTTCCTCTTCGCTCATGCGAGCTAGGTGCCCTGCCCACCGAAGTCTACCGAGCCTAATTTTTGTCACTATATCTGCTTCAAGGTAGATTGCGTACAATTCATGATTGTACCGTCTCCGGAATCGTCCTTCCTCACATATGGGGCCAACAATTCTCCTTAAGACTTTTCTCTCGAACGCGGCTAAGAGGTCAGAGTGCCTTTTGCTAAGCACCCAAGTCTCGGATCCATATGTGAGTACTGGCAGAACCATGGTCCTGTACAGCAGTAGTTTTGAAGTTATGGTGAGATTTCTGGATTTGAAGAGCTTTGACAGACTGTAGTAGGCTCTGTTGGATTTGAGAAGCCGCCCGCGTATTTCTTCTTCTATATTGTTATCGGCTGCTACTATTGACCCAAGGTATTTAAAGGATTGCACCACTTCAAATTCGTGCTCCGCTACCTTGATTGTTTGACTAACTGTTCCTCTCGCATTCGACGCCACCATGTACTTTGTTTTACCTTCACTAATGTGCAGCCGATGCAGATGTCGATGTCGTCTGCGTAAGCCAGTATCTGGCTGGACCTGTTGACGATGGTCCCTCTTGTTGCCGTGCCAGAGTCACGGATTGCTTTCTCCAACGCCAGGTTGAAGAGGAGGCAGGCCAAACCATCCCCTTGTCGGAGTCCATTAAAGATGTTGATTGGTCTGGATAGCAATCCGGCTATTTTTACTTGGCTTGTTACGTTGGTCATGGTCAACCTACATAGTCGTGTCAATTTATTTGGGATGCCGAATTCTCTCATGGCTTTGTAAAGTTCTACCCTGGCTATGCTATCATAGGCGGCCTTAAAGTCTATAAACAGGTGGTATGTTGGGATGTTAAATTCTAGACATTTTTCCATCGCCTGCCTAAGGGTAAAGATCTGATCAGTTGTTGATTTGCCTGGAATGAAACCACACTGATATTGTCCGATGATGGTTTTAGCGTATGGGGTTATCCGGTCTTGTAGGATAGAGGAGAGTATCTTATAGGCGGTACTCAACAACGTGATACCTCTATAGTTGCTGCACGTTGTGACATCTCCTTTCTTATGTATGGGGCATATTATACCTTTTCGCCAGTCTTCTGGCATTTCTTCACGCTCCCACACGTGCACTATAATATCATGAATTGCCTGACGTAAAGCTGGCCCACCGTGTTGAAATAATTCGGCTGGTATACCATCAGCTCCCGGGGCTTTGTTTTTCTTT
This sequence comes from Baccha elongata, assembly GCA_951217065.1. Taxonomy (NCBI): domain Eukaryota; kingdom Metazoa; phylum Arthropoda; class Insecta; order Diptera; family Syrphidae; genus Baccha; species Baccha elongata. The sequence continues at coordinate 48,308,866 of OX578274.1, forward strand.
AGCCGGTCTATAGCCTTCTCAACCTCTTCTATGCTTGGTGACGGCAACATAGGGTATTCGTCTTGAAGCAGTGGAGCCTCCACTTCTGCAGTGAGTTGACCATTTAGCAATTCATTAAAGTACACTTCCCATCGCTCCAGTATGCTTTGTGGATCGGTGATCAGATTTCCCTCTCCGTCCTTGCAGTATGTGCAGCGTGGTGTGTACTGCGTCATGTTTCGGATGGATTGGTAGAACTTCCGCGCCTGGTGCTGACCTCGCTCTCGGCTTTTTTCTATTTCACAGATTAAGTTCTTCTCCCAGGCTGATTTTTTCTGTCTGTGAAGCCGTTTTTCTATTCTTCTGAGCTCTTTATATTCTTCTTCGCGTGCCCGCGTTCTATGAGATTGCTGCATTGCTCGGTACGCAACATTCTTACGTTCAGTCGCTAGCTTGCATTCATCATCAAACCAGTCGTTCCGATTTCTACGACTGCTGCCTAAGATGGAGTTGGCAGTACTAATGACAGTATTCTTAAGGCGTGTCCACTTCTCATCTACGCCCAGCATACTGGCCCCAGGACTTACTCTCCCTAAATCAAGCGATTCTAGGGCGAGTCCTAACGCATTACCAAAGGTGTTACTGGCATTTTCATTGCGCAGGGCAGCCGTGTTGATTCGAACTTGATCGGCGGATGCAATACGTCTTCGCAAGGCAATCCGCCCTCGGAAGACCATACCAACAAGATAGTGATCCGAGTCGATATTGGCGCCTCGGTACGTTCGTACCGTCATCAAGTTCGAGTAGTGGCGACGGTCTATCAACACGTGGTCTATTTGGTTACGAGTAACTCCATCAGGTGATACCCAGGTGGCTTTGTAGATATCTTTTCGCGGGAACCTGGTACTCGCAACGACCATGTTTTTCGATGCTGCCAATTCTAAGACTCGAAGTCCATTGTCATTAGTGTTCTCATGCAAACTATGGGTGCCTGCGTAATGCCTGAATACCGGCTCCCGACCTATTTTTGCGTTCAAATCCCCAAGGATGATTTTTACGTCATACCTTGGACAGGCATTGAGGGTCCTCTCGACTTGTTCGTAGTAAGTCTCTTTTTCTTCGTCTGAGGACTCCTCCGTAGGTCCGTGAACGTTAATGAGGCTAATGTTCGTAAATTTGCCTCGCACGCGAAGGGTGCATAGCCTTTCGCTTATAGCGTTAAAGCCGATGATGGTAGACTTCATTTTTTCGCTGACTAGGAAGCCTACCCCGAGCACATGGTGTTTTGTATGACAGCTGTAGTATACGTCATATTCTTTCTTCTGTAAAACACCATTCCCTGTCCATCTGATTTCTTGTAGTGCTGTTATGTCAGCTCTATATTTTGACAGGGCATCGGCTAGCTGCTGAGCAGCTCGAGCTCTATAGAGCGATCGTACGTTCCATAAGAAAATTCGTAAATCGTTTTGCCGTTTTCGTTGCGTTGGTTGTCGTCGTGAGATCAGTCCGTTTCCGAGGCTTGTTGTCGGGTTCGTAATTCTAAAATTTTACGGAACAGGGAATTAACCTGTTGCCAACCTGAGGAACTAGCCTGATCATATTAGCCAAACCTTTTTTAAAAGGCTTGTTACTAGCGGCCGCCGCAAAGAGGCTATGATCACACTTCCACCAGTCCCGAATAGTTACGGCACGTGCATGTTTTCATATGCTACATGTTATTCCCCCTATTCGTCTGATGGCTGACCGCCATTATAAAATAAATCAATTTATTTTTAATCGGGGATCAATTTATGACAGTTAAAGCGTTCCAATGGGTAAATAAATTGATTTATTTTTTGATTTCCGATCAATTTTGCTGGATCTGAATTTTTCGGCAGATTTAACCCTCATTGTACAACCACCAATGCAATAATCAGCTATCGATTTGGTGAATGGGTTTTATTTGTGTTTTATTTATTTCAATTGTGATAAATTGTGTGCGAAATATTTAAAAAATAATTGTTATCAAACAATTTAATAGTTTTAAGTAGATTTTTTAATTCTTGAAGATCTTTTGAAAAATTCAAGTTTGACGTCCATGTTGTTTATAGATTCACAGACAAAAAATTAAGTTTAACACCATGACAAAAATAAATCAATTTGAAATTGCGTTCCATTTTCCACGAAATAAACAAATTTATTAATTGAAATCTGTAGGTATTTGCCAATGGAAAGTCCCATTAGTGGAATGTATTAAATGGGTTTAAGGATGCGCTCGCATTCCCAAAAAAAAATTATTTTCTGTGTCGAAATCATAAAAAAAAAAACACTTTTTGTAAATCATACAATCACTTTTTATCAAGAAAATTATAAATTTACATTTATTTAGGAAAGTCTTTGATAACAACACAAAAATATATAAAAACTTCTTGCAAGTGACCGCATTTACAATGTCACGATTTCGTGCGCTTGCAATGGCTGGGACATTTGAAGATACTTGCAAATACTTGCAAATTGTCAGAAATCATTTGTTGAAACGATTTGCACAAAGCATTTGCAATCATTTGCAAGCATTTGCAAGGGTTGCAAATGATGACGTAAAAATGACGTCAAGTGTGCAAATATTTGCAACTTTTGCAAATCGTCTGAACATAGCATTAATAATGTTTCGTTCCTGAGAATATTTTTTAAGCTGATAACAGATAGCTTACCAACATTTCCATGAGTTCGGAGAGTAGTGCAATCAGACAATTTTTTTTATTTTGAGGAATATTTGTTTTTATTTATTGTACCCCCTCTAAGGGCTTAATCATTGAATTATTCTACAGCTCCTCCTATAAACTGATATCTCGAAGAAATTCTTCTTCTTGTGTGACGCGAGTGGGAAGAAAATTTGTCCTGTAGAACCGATAACGTTTCCAAGTAGGTTTTAAAAATTTTTGTTTATTATTTTAGCATATTTTTTTTAAAAAGAAAATGGAAATCTTTTGTAATTTCAAACTTATTAATTATATTGTTCATAGTTTGAAACTTAAAAACGACGAACATTTGTTCAATTTTTTTTTAACCTCGAATGAAACGATTATTTAATTAAGTGGCAAGTGGTTTCCACTGCAATTTCACATTTGTATGTACATTTCTCTGCATTCCACTTGGCTGGCATGCATTATAATAAAATTTCTCTTGCTCACTGTTATGTGTCCATTGACCCAGTTCACCAAAAAGTGTTGCAAATATTATATGCACTAACAAACCAAACACAAAAAATTAAACAGAAAAACATTTTCTTTGTCTCTTTGTAAATCGTAGAAAGAAAGTTCTCACATTCATTTGCTTGTATCTTTTGTGTCACAAAAGACTCGTTTGTCTACAAAAACGTATCTATCCGTTACGTATGACTCCTTGTTGCCTTATTTTTCTATATAAACGTTTAAGATTTCCTATATTTTGCTTGAAGCTATAGATTACATTTAAAAACTACAAGTAGATGTAATAAACAACTCTGTCCTGTCCAATTTACCGATCTTATTTCCCAAACGAAGCAACAGACAATCGCGACGTCATCAAAGTCTACCATATAGTATATCGCGTATAAGTATTTATGTATCTAGATATTTAATCTATCTATCATTGATTTGTGGATGTCACGACTTCTATACTGTAGTGTATATGCTGGTCGATCGAATCTCCTTCTTTAGATCGATCATTGATCTCTATAGTCTTCCTATTGCAGTCAGTTATCTCTTGAAAGTACTCTCGTATTTCATTTGTTCAGTGTCGTGTTTTTTTTGCCTCAAGTGTAACCTCAGCTTTTAAGTTGCACACAAAAAATTTGTTAAACGCGATGTTGCCACGGTTTGAATGGTGTTTCTTTTGGGGAAAACAATGAGATCTTGGCATTTTATGTGAAACACAACGAGACAATCCAACCGACAAACCGACCGCGCAAATGATGGATGTGGGTATGTTACGGAATTTGGATTTCTCATTTTCTGTGGCTTTTTTATTTTTCTGCGCCTGCGGAACACACCCAAGTTTTTTTTTTTTTTTTCAGTGCCCCGAAAAGATTTGAATGAATTATTAGAGACGGATAGGCTGAGATCATAAAATCAATTGTATAATTAGGTAAATGCCTGCACGTTTGGGTATTCGGTACTATGGATGATGATAAACACTAGCGGGCCACTCCTTTCTATCTTTAAGTATAGCCAATTATTTAAAAGTTCAAACTTAATGCTAAACTAACAATGTTTATTTATGTGGTACTGTGGTGAGACTTTAAAGCTCAAAGCTGTTATAGTTAATTGATTTGAATGGATTTTAATCAATAAGATTGTATGGTAACTTTTGTATAGGGAATCGTGCTTCAAAGGAGGAACTTCTTTAATGATTGTTTAAATCGTTTGTTGCAATTTTGGAAACAGTTGAAGCTTAATATCAGGTCAACCTAGGATTTTTGAAATGAAATATGGATTATAAAGTTAGTATACACTTATGTTTAACAGGCTTACCTGATACCACTGTTTGTGCTTTGTTGACAAAATGCAAAGTTGACAATTTCTCAAGCTGTTTTCTCTTTTTTACTGGCGATTATAAGGACTATAAGTCAAGTTATGTATTCGTGAAAACAAAATAAAGAGTACGACTGGGTCGCACAAACTTGCTCTTGTGGATAGTTACCTTCTTGCTAACGACTTGGAAATTAGATTAACCATTTTATAATAAAAACAAATGTTTGCATTTTCAAAAATAAACTTTTTTTTTCAAAAAAACTATTTTCTTTTATTTTTTTTTTATCGAATATTTATCAGGCATTGCAGGACTATTTGAATATCAAATTTCATCAAAAACGGTGAATAAATTTAAAAGGTAGTCGATATAAAAAAAAACGGTTCTATGGGCGTTACCGTTTAAAAGCTTTAACTGAAACTTTTTTCTTGATGAAAGGCTTTTTCTTTAGCAACAAATCACTCATACGAAATTTTATCAAAATTGAACGTATTTTTTTTGAGAAAAATTGGATTTTCCTTTATATGCCAGGTATACCGTTGTTTTTTAGGCTAGAACGAAAATTTCAATTTTTCCTCTAGGGAATGGTCAATGAACCCTACATAACAAATTTAAAGCTAATCGGTTCAGCTGTTTGGGCTGTAGATATTTATACAACCAGACTGACGGAAAAACAGACAGATTTTTTGGACCCACATTTTTCGACTTTTCTATCATCGTAATGTCATGTTTATTGTTATCTCAATTTTTTTGTTACGAATGCATAACTAGTCTTATAGTATAGTATTTATAATCGCAAGTAAAAATTTAAGATGACAATCTATGACATTATACGATGATAGCGAAGTCGAAAATTTGAGTCTGCATATTCTGTCTGTTTGTCTGTCTGTCTGTCTGTATCGATACCTGCAGCCTAAACAGTTGAACCGATTTTCTATAAATTTGGCAAAAAGTAATATCCCAGGATTTTTTAAATTTTTATCATAGGTCATGAAAGAACGGTACCTACCATAGAAATGTCACGATAATTCCGAATTCTCGAAAAAAATACGATCGATTTTGATAAAATTTTATATAAGTGATTTGTTGCCAATGGTGATTTCTTTCAACTTAAATAGTTTTTCCGCAGAAGCTCATTAACGGTATCTGCCATAGAACGGTCCTTTTTTTATAGCGTTTATATTTAAAACCGCTAAATCGATTTTTACGAAATTCAGTATTTTTAAAGTACTCTTAAATTTCATTAATACTGCAATAAAACATTTTTGAAAAAAGTTATTTCTAAAAAGTTAGTTTTTTGAATTCCATTTTTCTCGACAAAAATCCGATCAATTTTTACAAAATTTTTTATGAGTGCTTTATTGTAAACGGTTAAAGTCGACGAAATTCCCAGTCTTTTACACGAAGGTAACTTGTCCTGAAAGCAAGTTTGTCCGAAACAGTCGTGCTCTTTATTATTTGTCAGAAAATTAATAGAAAAATCAAAACCAATATCAATCCATCAGTTTGAATTTCGAAATAAACATTCCACAATAAACCAAGTACATTAAATTATGGTACCTATAGAAAAAGATTTTTAGAAGCTTAACTTTTTTTTCTAATTTTTACAAAATAATAATTATTTATTGTTAAAATTTGTTGTTATTTGTCGTTAGAAATTTAAGCGATTATAAACAGAATTTTGTATTTAATGAATGATTAATGAAGTGTACCATAATATATAAAACTGCATACAATAAGCAGCTATTAAGTCATAATTAAACTAATTCCAAAATGGAGACCATATTAAATATTAGATAAGAGAAAAAATGCGATATTAAACTAAGAGAGAAAAATCATTTGCCGATCTTTCATAGATTGTTCTTGGACTTCTAGTTGTGAGCCAGAACTTAGTTAAACTTAATTTAAAACGGATGAAAGTTGTTGCGAAAGTTTTGTGAACCGTCAGAGTAAATAAAAACTAACTAAATACAATTTGGTTATTTTATTTAAACTGATGTACAAAGGTTACAAAATTAGTCTTTTATTTATATTTGTTTTAATTATGAAAGATATACTTAATGTTCCTCCTATTGATTGGAGGTTCAATGCACAAAAGAAAGATTTATGGCGGGTTGGTTTGACATCTTAAAATGGCCTTAAAATGGCGTTGCTTCCGCGTTCAGAAATGACGATTATATTTTCGCTGTTAAGCTAAAAGGTGCATGTGCAATACTGCAGTTGTTAAGTGAGCAGGTGCATGGGTAACAAAAGTCTTAGAGTAAATGCGACATCATTGAAATTTATTCACAGAATATACAGGCGCCTAAATTCTCTTCATTCGAACGAAACATTTCTTTTTTAGATTTCCGAAAGACTAATGAAATACCATAACAGGTCCTTGACAAAGCAAAATATTTTAATTTGATTCTTGATCGAAAGCTGAAGTGAAAAAAGAATCTTACGGCAGGAGAAAAGAAAGCTGCGATATCATGGTCACCCATAATTCCCAAAAACAAAAATCTCAATTGGACGAAATCTCAAAGACATATATGATCCTGAAGGACAAAATCCGGAGAGAAGCCCAATGGACTAACTACACAATAAAAAAAATTTTTGGTCGAAATTTCCACAATCTCCATAATCTAAAAAAATCCCCAACAAGTTTTAACTTGCGTTTATAGGTTTTTGTAAAGCATTAATTTTTTTTTTTTTTTTTTTGAGAAGTGATTTTTTTTAAGTTTTTTTCATATTTTTTTGTTTTATTTTACTTTTTGGAGAAAAAAAGTATTGAAAAACTGTTTTTATTTCATTAAAAAAGAGATTAAATAATATTAAAAAAAAACATCCCCAAGAGAAAATCCCAAAATAAGCAGTGCAAGTTTAGTGAATCAAGCCTTAAAATCGAGCGATTTTATTGCTTGATTCACTGTACTTACACTGCTTATTTTGGGATTTTCTCCTGGGGGATTTCGTCCCTTTGGGGATTTTCTCTTGGGGACTTCGATTTTGCACCATTTTCTCTTGGGGATTTTGTCCTTGGGGATTTTCTTTTTGTGATTATTGTAAAGGAAAATGGTAAGAGACTTTAAAATAAAAAAAAAAATAAAAAACGAGAAAACAGAAAATGACCAAAAAGGAAGAGAAGATATTCATATTTCCTTCTTCTCTTTCCTTCTTGAGTTTTTTTTCTTAAGCATGCATGTACCTACCCTCCTTTTATGCCTGAAGGATTTAGTTTGTGCGCGATTTTCGAATTGTAGAGTTGAGTAGTGTGTGTAGTGTGTTACGAAAATACAATTCTTAAACAAACAAAAAAAAGAACAATTAATAATAAAATACAAAAACCATATCATCTTAAATAATTTTGTGAGGTGAGTTGTTCACTGAGTTTTACCGTATTGCTGTATAGTGTTAACGTTAAGTGCTTGTTCACAATATGAAATGGGCTTGTGTATGATGTAGCGAGATGTGTGAGGCGATGGCTCATTCTCTGTTCCCACTTGAGTGTGGCTGTAGCTAGAAGCAAATAGTCAGTTCCCCACGTTCGGACAAAGAAAATCTGACGGTGTGTGTGTGTGGCTGCTATCTAACTACAGACTCAGGTTGTGTGTGAGAGATGAGTGCTAAAGTCAGTTCCACTCCTTTACTTTACACATGCAGTTAGAAATTGAGTACGACTTCGTGTGTGTGTTGTCGCTTTGCCGGTTCCCCTTCACCAAGCTGGTCGAAGAGTGTGTGGCGGGCCAACGCTGTTCCGTTGTCGTGCTTGAGTGTGCTTATTCTATTTTCATATATTCTATCTACTCTTTTAGTTTGCAAATTACTTCTATGTTCTCTTTATGTTACTAAGCATGAGAATGTATCTTACTTGTATTGTAGAGTTTCTAAACATACTTAGCAATATACTCAAAGGGGTTTTAATTTCTTTTCATTGCAGAGTTGCCGTTGAACGAAAATAAATAAATTGGCGATCATTAAATTCAGAAAAATATTCAATATAAAATAAAATAAAAAAAAAAAATATATATAAAAATATCATTATATTGTTATTTCTTTTTACTCGTTTCTTACATATCAGAAGTGAGATAAAGAACCTGCATTTATGATCGTTCATCGGCAATATTTCTATTTTTATTTTTAGAAATTATAATTCTTCTATATTGGTATTCTAAACATTTTATTTTGATATTTTTCTCCATAAATGTTGCTTAGAAATATATAATGAGATATTAAAAATGGGAAAACATTCAAAAAAACGTCGGCATAGGGAACTAGAACTAGGTACCAGTGGTAGTGATTCCGACACCGAAAAATCAAGAACCCAAAAAAAAGAAAAAAGAACTAAAAGGCGACGATCACATCGGTCGCACTCAAGGCGAAATTCAAATTCTATAGACAAGTTTACAGATGCCATTGCTGCATTGGTAGAAAGAACCGGTAATCAAGGTCCAAATGTCAAAGGGGAAGCCGTACCTGAATTTAATCCGGAGGAAACCAATCAGTCGGCTCTTAAATGGGTCCACAAAGTGGATGAGCTACGAGCAATTTTTAAGTGGTCGGAGGAAACAACTATATACTATGCGTTATCGAAATTAAAAGGTCTGGCACAGACATGGTACAAAGGGCTTCCTAGCGTAGGGTTTTCGTGGGAAGAATGGAAAATTAAGATTCAAGAAGCTTTCCCATCTAGTAAAGACTTTTATGAGGTACTACTTCAAATGATAAACCGCAGAAAGATATTCGATGAATCCTACTGTAAATATTTTCATGAAAAACTGGCATTGATTCATTCTTGTGGTTTCAAGGATAAGGAAGCGGTATCTTGTATCATAGGAGGTATAGATGATCGTATTGTGAGGACTAGTATTCGAGCGGGTGGATATAAAACTCCAGAAGAGTTATATGCATATTTAAGTCAACTCAACGGAAAAGATAAATACATTCAAAAACTTCCACTAAATTCGAATAACCCGCAATTGAAACGAGTAAATCATGGAAATTTAACAAGACAAGAGAAAGATAAAGAACGAATAACTACTAGTAAAAATCCTATCTGTTTTAAATGCGCAAAACAAGGTCATTTTTCTTACTCGTGCTTGGCAAAAGAATTAAGTGGAGACAAACGTTGTGCTGTTTGCAGAAGCCGATATCACGAAGAAGAAATATGTCCACAAAAAAATGCGGTAAAGCCAAAAACTGTTGCAGTTCTACAGACCAGAAAATCAGACTCCGGCAACAAGAAGTTTTTTAAGAATATTAAAATTAATGGTCAGGACATGATCGGTTATGTAGATTTTGGCAGCTCTTGTACTCTTATGAGAAAAAACAAGACCCTGCCACTGGTTCTAGCAAAAAGCTTTCACCCCCTTTTAAAGGACCGTTTGTTGTTCAACAAGTCTACCCCAACGATCGCTACCGAATAACTGATATGGAAGGGTCTCTCCGTAAACGCAAGCGGAATTATGAGACAGTAATGGCAGCAGATAGCATGCGTCCTTGGATCCCAAGAAATGGTATGTCTGAAAGTGATGAAGAAGAAGAACACATCGGTCAGGACGAACAAACAAAAACCATAACTCGAGGCGAGTTAGAGTCAGGAAAGCCGAATGTAAAGGAAAATGGTAAGAGACTTTAAAATAAAAAAAAAAATAAAAAACGAGAAAACAGAAAATGACCAAAAAGGAAGAGAAGATATTCATATTTCCTTCTTCTCTTTCCTTCTTGAGTTTTTTTTCTTAAGCATGCATGTACCTACCCTCCTTTTATGCCTGAAGGATTTAGTTTGTGCGCGATTTTCGAATTGTAGAGTTGAGTAGTGTGTGTAGTGTGTTACGAAAATACAATTCTTAAACAAACAAAAAAAAGAACAATTAATAATAAAATACAAAAACCATATCATCTTAAATAATTTTGTGAGGTGAGTTGTTCACTGAGTTTTACCGTATTGCTGTATAGTGTTAACGTTAAGTGCTTGTTCACAATATGAAATGGGCTTGTGTATGATGTAGCGAGATGTGTGAGGCGATGGCTCATTCTCTGTTCCCACTTGAGTGTGGCTGTAGCTAGAAGCAAATAGTCAGTTCCCCACGTTCGGACAAAGAAAATCTGACGGTGTGTGTGTGTGGCTGCTATCTAACTACAGACTCAGGTTGTGTGTGAGAGATGAGTGCTAAAGTCAGTTCCACTCCTTTACTTTACACATGCAGTTAGAAATTGAGTACGACTTCGTGTGTGTGTTGTCGCTTTGCCGGTTCCCCTTCACCAAGCTGGTCGAAGAGTGTGTGGCGGGCCAACGCTGTTCCGTTGTCGTGCTTGAGTGTGCTTATTCTATTTTCATATATTCTATCTACTCTTTTAGTTTGCAAATTACTTCTATGTTCTCTTTATGTTACTAAGCATGAGAATGTATCTTACTTGTATTGTAGAGTTTCTAAACATACTTAGCAATATACTCAAAGGGGTTTTAATTTCTTTTCATTGCAGAGTTGCCGTTGAACGAAAATAAATAAATTGGCGATCATTAAATTCAGAAAAATATTCAATATAAAATAAAATAAAAAAAAAAAATATATATAAAAATATCATTATATTGTTATTTCTTTTTACTCGTTTCTTACATTATGTTCTTGGGGCAAGCACCATTAATTATGATCTTTTGTTATAGTTTCTATGGAAAGTTTTTACCCAGATAAATGGATGCATGAATTTAAATGGAAAAGCTTATACGTTGAAAACAAGATCTTCTCTGCCGTACTATGAAAATGTCTGAAGTCATTCATCAACATCTGGATTGGTCCATATTAGTGTGGTTTAGACCAGGAAAGTCTACCGTCAACCAAATATTCGCTCTACGGCAGATCTTGGAAAAAAATCAGGAATTTCAAATCGATACCCTCCATCTTTTCATCGATTTCAGGACTGCGTATGACAGCATCTATAGAGACGGGCAATGTCTAGTTTTGGCTTCCCTACCAAAATCGTCGTGCAGGATGACGATGGAGAATTCACACTGTTCCATCAAGGTCGTTAAAGACCTCACCGATACCTTTGATGTCAAAAAAGGATTTAGACAAGGCGATGCGCTGTCATGCGATTTCTTTGACATTATTCTTGAAAGAAAACGAATAATGCAAAAATCTAACGTCAATACCAGTGGGAGAAGACCTCAACCAACTTGGCGTGTGAAACTAGAGGCAGCTAGCTAGAAACCGAGCCGCCTGGAAGAAGCTTGTTGGTTGACGCCCATTAACTCCGGACTGTAGGGCCACCTTAAGTTAAGAAGAAAATATCTACAATGTTCAGGATGAGGGGAAAGCCTCAAGACTTCAACAATCAGTGTCATAGAGAATATCTTAATTAATTAATGTTTATTGCGAGAGAATATATATGCTTCCATTTCTTCTATAGGAGTGATTCCGTTACCGAGAAAATCAAAAGGACTGAAATGTGTTAAGTGAAGTTTAAATGAATGTGTAACTGAATGGAACCGATAGAGAAAGACTAAAGATAAATACTTATACTTTTCGATTTTCAATAATTAAGAACTGTTTTGAAAATCATTGCAAAATCAGAAAAGTAACTACAAGTCTTAGATGAAAATGCTTAAAAGAACAAATTGTTCTTTTATTATGAAGTTTAAAATTTAATCAAATCAAACAAGTTCAGATCCACAGATCCACCTCTCTTTGTCAAATTAAATATTTATTGAAGGCTAACAACGAAATTTCCAAGACTTATTACCCAGACGAAGGTATATACATTATCATAAACATATATTTTCATCTTACCAAAACCACACCCTCATATAGCCAATGCTATACTTTGATTACGCAACCATCACAAGCTATTCCCTTTCCCTACATGCAAACTTTAAGTATGCCCTAGCTTAAGGTACTTAGTTGATCCAAAGCAAGTGAACTTTAAAGAACTTATGTCTCACTCGAGCCTTAAGTGGCCTTTACAAGTCCGATAAATATGTATTATATGCGCACGTATTGGACTTAGGAATGCTGCCCCTCTGAGGGATATCCATGGATCCATCTCTTTCCAACATCCGCATCTCCTTCATCTTGTACCTTAATATCGTCATATCGTCTAATTGACGGACTTTGCAATTAAAATTATTCCATTTCGGGGTGAATTAATTCAAAGCAATGTCCGTTGGCACTTTATATATAGAAAGAGTAAGAAAGAGACAGGTATAAAATGGTCAAGATACGTAGATACATTAACATTCATATACTATATAATATGTAGGTACTTGCTGCATAAATTGGAATTGTAAAATCAAGCTAAATTGAATAATTGAGAATGGACGCGTCTGAGGTCGTTGAGTAGGTTTTACCTTATCGGGTGTCCCTTTAGTGCACATAAATATTTATGAACAAAATAAATTGAACAAAAAAAAAAAAAAGAAATAAATTGAAGACTAAAACGAAAATATTACCTTTTTCAAAGTCAATCAATGCAGTGACCTTTTAAATACGAATTAAGTCATTTAAATAACAAACAAATGTAAAATGAACAACTTTGTCGTACATATTTGCTTTAATGGTTTTGGGGTAATAGTCGGACAAAGGTTTATGGAAAAATATTACATATATACATATTTCAATATGGTAAACCATTGAAAAGAATTATATATAGAGAATATTATTTTGTTTTTTTTTTTTTTTGTCTAGGATCGAAAATTCTAAAACTTAACCAAAATAGATTTTAAAAACCTACTTAGTATAGATTTTAATCACAAATAATTTTTGGAAATTTTTTCCTTATGTCAAATAATATACCCTTATTTTGTATATGATTCAAAAATGTAATGAATCGAAAAAAAACATCCCGCAGAAGCTATAAAATTAAAATAGGCATATGAAAATATTGCCAAAATCAGTCTTTTGAGAATACAAAATGCAGTCACTAATATTTAAAAATAAAGTGCACAACTGTTCCCTACGAACTTGCTCTTGAGGCAATCTGCCTGTTTGCTTAACAGAAACAAAAAGTTGTTTAATCTTTTGTACATCTATACATACATAGGTATAGATACATAAATAAAAATGAATGCGTCTGTTTGTAATGTCAAAATAACGGCTTTTCACAAGGTGCATATGAAAGCATATACAACAAAACATACAACGGCTGAACCGATTTTGACTGGACTTTCACTGACCGATAGCTTATGTTGTAGCGGGTAAAATGAGCTACTTTAATTATTCCCTAGGTGGCTCTCGGGTCGGTTTTTTTGCATATGCGTATAAATGTATGAACCGATCAGAAAATACTGGACCGATTTTAACGATACTTTCACTGACAAATAGCTAATGTTTTGAGGGCAGGCAGTAAATTATGAAGTAAATTATCCCATAGATGGCGCTGGGGTAGCTTTTTTTCGAAAACTCTTATGAGCTCAAAAGATTTTGGCAAATTTTGGACCTATAGCATTATAATTACCTACCCGGCTAACAGCTAGTTAAAAATAAAATACATATAACAGAGAAATACGAAAAAATAAAATTAATTTTTATTAAAAATGCTAAAACTATTTTTGTAAAGATTCAATACCAGAAATTTTATTTGATAAATAAAAGCTCAAGAAAAAAATTACTTCAAAATCGTTACAACCCAAATCAGTGATCCAAAACCCATGGCAAGTACTGTTTAAACCTTTTTAAATCTTAAACTTTTTTCGCCGTCGCGATTCATTGTAAGTAGGTAGAAAAATCTTTTGCACTTTCAGCGTTTTTGTTTATAGGTATAATTTCCCGACGTTTCAAACTAATTACACAGTTCGTGGTCACGGATTTACTGATTTGATATTATTTAGTTTCTGTTTCTAAGATTATGCATCGTGGATGCCGATGTTGGAATTGTGCTTGAAATTGTTGGATTTATGTTTGCAATTGTTGATGCTCTAATTGCATTTTGTCTCTATATGCTTGTGTTCACACAATGCTTATTGTACGGGTTGGTGGATTGTTTTATTTTTGTTGTCGTTTCAACATATTAATTAGAGGATCCCATGCGCCTGAAAGCTTGAAACTTTATCTCTGTTGAAGTTGTTGGGTTTTTTAATTTCTTTCGCCTCCCGTACGATTTAAACTGTTTCTTACGAATAACGATTTAAAAAGTTTAAAAGGCGACGTACTACTCATGGCAAGTTCTATCAAAATCGATAGAGCCGTTTTAGAAAAAAACAAGCTCTTCGATAATTATTATAGGGCAAACATTTTGAACAAAAAATCCCCCCCCCCCTGACGGTCACCCTTAAAACCCAATATATAAAGGATATCGACTCAAACTTTAAAGCTGCAGGTGCAAATGAAAGACAGACAGACACATAGACAGAATTAGCCACTTTTTCAACCTCGCTATCATAGTAATGTCATGTTTCATGTTACAAGACTACAACCAACAATAAACCTATTTAAAATTAAATCTCCTCTTTTGGAATGACTCATCTCTTTTAAATGATTATGTACATAAACATTGTTTTGTCAAGTAACCTTGTGTGATATATTCCCTTGGCATTAATATAAAATATTAAAATAATTAGTAATTATTATCATGTGGTGGATAAAACTTATTGTTGCAATAAAAACAAATATCTCTTTAAAATAGTTAATATAATAATATTTTATGAGAACCAAATTAACTATTTCAAAGAGTTATAAAATCAAGGAGCTATAAAAACAAATTTAGAATGGGGAGTTTTTCACGAATACTCATGTAGATAATAACTGGAAACTATTAAAAAAAAGTTATATAAAAGGAGCAAACATAATATTTTTATTTCGCATCAAAAAAGTTTTGCAATTTAATGGATTCATTTGACGATCAATAAAAAAACAAAAATTTGATGTGATGATGTTGTTTGTATATGTAACATGTTTATTGTTTTTAATATTTAATGACATGGTCAGAAATAAGAGAATGAAGGCATACTCGTATAAGCACCTTGATATATTAAAAAAAAATTGTATTCATCAAAACAAAGCTTAAAATTAAATAAATTTGAAGTTTTATTTAATTCGTTCAAATATAAAATTTCAATTTCAATGCGGTAATATGGAGATATGAACGAGGATATAAAGAATTCTGAGATGGGCGGTAGAACGAATATACATACATAAGTCAATATGTTTGGTTAAAATAAGATACACAGGTTAGTTCACCATTCGACTTAAAAAAATGTCAGAGTAACGTACATATGTATGTAACTCTATGAGATAATTGTGAGAAGTTGAATGTTACTTTTACAAATTTAAATTGTTGACATACTCCTTCTACCACCCACATGATCATGGATCATGAATTCATGACTAATTAAAAATTAGTGGTTTTTTTCCAGTGTAAATAGTTCAACTCTATCAACGCTGTTGTTGGATGCTCTAAAATCGACAACAGGTGGTGGGTATCGATGTTAAATTCTTGGTTTTTCTCCAGGATCTCCAGGAGTAATATGAAGATTTGTCGGTCGTAGATTTTCCTGGCGTTAAGCTGCGTTGGTGAGAAGTGAGAATCTATTAGATCATTAGAAAACGGCTTCAGAAGTTCGCATAAAACACCTCTAATAGGCGGCTTCCTTTTTTCTGAATCGGGCAGATGGTAGTAATTCCACTCATCTGACATACTTTCCTCCGATCATATTTTGCAGATTAGGTGGTGTATGCTACTGACCAAGTCATCTCCAGCGTGTTTAAAAAGTTCCGCTTGTAGACCATCAGATCTAGCTGCTTTGCTTATTTTCATTCTGGTTATGTACTAGATTTTTTTGCAGATTAGCAGTTTTGACGATATGACGGAATGTTTGATAAATTTTGTGCGATGTGTTTATAGCATGGAAATAATTGAGAATTGGAAAAAGTGTTTACAATAATTTAAATTAAAAATAAAATTTAAATGTACGTGGTCGAGTTTCGACCACTGGGCGATAGCCTAGTTAACATTAATAATGGATGAAGTATATGTCTACTACAAATTGAAAGTCCTATAGAATGAAAAACAAAATATGAAATTGACCTTTGTTTTGTAACTACATGTACTACTTACCACAAGTCTGACAAAATGTGAGTTTGAAAAAACGTTTACTCTACAGCCGCATTCACAGTAAGAAAAACCTGCACGCCAGTTGGCCAGAATTACACAAACACATAACTTTTACATACACGGCTTGTGAAAGTCTTAAAAAAAGCGACTTACTGGAAGCGATAAATATTTTTGTCCTTCGATAAATGATTGTTAATTTATTTGGCACAGTAATACAGAACAGAAGACAAGAATACATTCAATCAATATTTATTTTAAAATAAACACATATAAGAACAATTTATTATAAAAGAGTTGGGAAAAATCTTTTAACCGGATAGTAAAAAAAAAAACACATATACGTCACAGTGACCGTAAGTGATTTTGAATTTTGGAAGTGAATATGAATATTCCTGCAGAATATGTACAAACAGTGGCTAAAATAATAATAATGTATGAATAATTATACGTTTTTAAGTTGATCTTATATTCGGCGCATCAAGACGACCGTTCTATTTTCCACTTCACCTATCAATTTTTAACAGAATTGTTAGGATGATCTGCATAGATTCTAAAATAAGTGTAATAATAATATTCCATTTAAATGGTGGTTGACAATAATTATAAGGTAATTAGTTTCACACGAAAAAAAAAAAATATAATTTACATGTTGGATTCATATCATTTGTATGTGGAAACTGAAGTTTAGCTCCCCAGATCTTGGAATTGTGCTATTTCGTATGCTATTGTATAATCAGTTAAGCAACTTAACAGTTAAGTTCTGTGTTTGTTATTTTATTTGTTGTTGGTGTTTTCTGTCAAACAATGTTCTTAATATACTTATAGAGATCGTGAACAAAGCCCTTAAACAAGTATAAGACACTTACCTATTTAGAGAATTTCAAGAGCATTTTGGAATTTGAATATTGGTAAGGGAGGTGACTAGAATTTTTAACTTATCTCAACGCGGCTTTCGAGAAACTTGACACTAACCGACAGGCTTATATAAAGGGTTTTCCAATAAGAGGTGTTATGGGAAAAGGATTTGGTCCTGTAAGAGTGGTCGTGGCGGCCATTTGGCTGATGTTGTGTTCCATTATTAACGCGCATACCTTATAATGAAATAAACATCCGATCATTTATCTTAAAAAATGCCATTTTTCTTTGAATATCAAAATAACACCTCTTATTGGAAAACGCTGTACTTAACACTTAAAAAAACTTATAGCCATAGACAAAGTTTTTAAGTCAGGAATGTTTGGCAAAAAGGTGAAAAAAAATATGTTTTGGAAGTCGATTGGTCAGCACAACACGAAAAAACAACTATAGTTATTAAGTGCTAAAATAAATGCGAGCAAAGTTATGTGCAATTAAAAATTTCCAATTGCCATACAAATTGCTTGTTGTCATTTAATCAACTCTTAGAAGTATGCTATTTCGTACACAATGTTTAAATTTGAATAATGTGGTCATAATGTAAAATAAGACTTCCTTCTTTTTTGGCCAATTTGTATGTCTTTAAAACAAACAAACAAAAATAATCAAATAAATATTTTTTTCAATAAAACTGACATTTTCTAGAAAAAAAAATCAAACGGTTTAATACAGACAAAATTATATGTCTAAATTCATAGCATTCTTTCAGTCAGTAAAAAAAAATGATTTTTCTTCTTCCATAATATTAATTTTTTTCTTTTGTGCATTTTTCATCTTTCCTTGAAAAAACAACAAGTTCAAATATATTGAAACATTGAAATATTTTATCTAAATTTGAATATTATCTAGTTTGACAGACACACACATGAATGTAGGTAAATTTGAAATTTATGAAATTTACAAGTACTCTGTCATCTTTGACACATTCTGGAATGCAAATATTTCTAAATTGTGGCTTCACAGAACTATAAGAAAGCTATTTAAAAAAAAATTAAAAAAACCGATTCAACATTGCTTCGTTACATTATAAGAACATAAAATACAGTGGAACTTTCCAAGTCAAATCCTTAAAATGAGAGAAAAAATGTTCGAGTTTCAGAAACTTCGAGAATTAAATAAGAAATAAGTTAAATACGCAAAGTTCTAAATAAAAATTCGATTAATAGAGAAATTCGACTGTATATGAAACAACTTAATTGATCGTTATTTAATCATCTTCTGTTTTTAACCTTAAACATTTTTGTATTCAATACCATATTTATTAGTATGTTGTCGTTTATTTATGACATGAAACATTTCAAGCTTAACATACAAACAAACAAAACATTTGTTTTAAATCCCCCAACTCGATACGAAAAGACTTTTTCTTCCAAAACAATTAATTCAATTCATTCAGCTTTATTCAACTCATCAACGTCGACAGAGTTCAATTTAAGCTCAAAAGTTACAATTGAACACACGAATTGTAAACAAAATAAATGTTTTGTTTCCGTATAATTAGCACGTTTAGGCCCGAGAAACAAATACAATCAAGAGAACACACACATCCACAATGAAACGAAAAGGGGGTATAAAAAGATACACAAAAAGTAACGAAACAATATAAACCCTTATCAGCAGAAAGTTTTGTTTCGGTCATTACTGTTAGCTATCGGAAACTTTATGGATTTTCATTAAATTTATTTTTTTCCTTTTTGTAAAAAAAAAAAAATTAAATAAATAAACGAAACACACACAGGAAGTTCTTTATACCCATTTCCCACATACATACATACACATAAGTAATTACATAGCTACGCGATTTTGTAAAAAAGAAAATTTAATTTAATGCGAGACACTTTACTGAGAGTATAAAAAGTCATTAGCAATTTTAATTAAAAATCAACGTGGAATTAATTAAGGGTTGCCAGATTGGTTTAAGAACTTATTTATGTGTAGGAGTTTGCTCTAAAGGAGGATATACCTTTAAGAAGGAATATGACAATGTTGTCTCTCCGGAACAAGCGGTCCATATTTCCTGGCCATCAATTTAATTCAAGGGATACATTAAAAGAGTCTCAGTGAATTAATAAGCTTGTTTCTATGTTAATATTTTGTAAAAGATACACCTTAAAGTTATTTTTTTTTGTTATTTAATTCGAAAACACAATCACATTCTTGAACGCTTTCCTTTTTATTTCAGTTTTGTTGGAGGAAACTCTCGTGTTCGTGTAGTCAGTGTGATTATAATGAGAGGAAGTGATGGAAATCTGAATGTGAGTAGGAAACGTGTGTGGGTGTCCAGTAAATTTTGTATCTACAAATATAAACAACAGAGATTGTTGGATTTTTATTATGTTCATATATATATATATCTTTAGCTGGGAGAGAAAGTTATTGTGAATTTAACAAAAAAAAATATTTCGAGCAAAATATTGGCGAGATAAATGAAGTGCACGTGGAGTACAAGTGCAGCTGCAGATTTAATGCGCATATTGCTTCATTAAAATTAAATATTCTTTTGTTTGGCTGATGAAAATTATAATCAGAATTCAGAAGCCATAAATGCTCAGAATGACGATATGTCTTTGTAATTTAAATTGATGACAGTGTTTTTTTTTTGTTTTGCATGCATGCATGATTATCTGTGATTGACTTATATAGTGAATCATCAGTATTTTTTTTTTTTTTATTTTCGTATTTTTATGAAATCATTTAAAAACACGGTAGTTTGAACATGTTCTTAAAGTGATACCATTTTGAAGTAAGGATGTCAACTGAATTAGTATTGTACTTCAACCTTATTCCCATTTTTAACATTGGAAAATATTTGGAAACCAAGTAGATCCTTGGTGTCTGTCTAAAATACACATAGGGTGTTTTTTTTAGAGATATAGAACTTTAAATTGCAATAAAACAAAGATGGAATATTTTTTATTTATTCTGGCATATGACTGCCACGGCTGGCTCAGATGTAGTCCAATCTGGACGTCCAATTTTCGATGACTTTTTCCAACATTTGTGTCCGTATATCGGCAATACAACGGCGAATGTTGTCTTTCAAATGGTCAAGCGTTTGTGGCTTATCCGCATAGACCAATGACTTTACATAACCCCACAAAAAATAGTCTAGCGGTGTTAAATCACAAGATCTTAGAGGCCAATTCACAGGTCCAAAACGTGAAGTTAGGCGGTCACCAAACGTGTCTTTCAATAAATCGATTGTGGCACGAGCTGGTGTGACATGTTGCGCCGTCTTGTTGGAACCACAGCTCCTGGACATCATGATTGTTCAATTCAGGAATGAAAAAGTTAGTAATCATGGCTCTATACCGATCACCATTGACTGTAACGTTGTGGCCATCATCGTTTTTAAAGAAGTACGGACCAATGATTCCACCAGCCCATAAAGCGCACCAAACAGTCAGTTTTTATGGATTTAACGGTGTTTCGACTTACACTTGAGGAATAGCTTCACTCCAAATGCGGCAGTTTTGTTTGTTGACGTAGCCATTCAAACAGAAGTGCGCTTCATCGCTAAACATCGCTAATGGACGTAGTGCGCGATACGTATTCCGCACAGAACCATTATTTTCGAAATAAAATTGCACAATTTGCAAGCGTTGTTCAGGCGTGAGTCTATTCATGATGAATTGCCAAACCAAACTAAGAAAAAATCACCTGACAGCTGTCAAATCGGTCGCCGTCTTGAAAAGTAATGCCAACTTAAAGTTCTATACCTTGAAAAAAAAAACACCCGTTACAAGCAGTTTCGTATTTGCTTGACTAAAAGCATGTTTTTTTGGGATTGTCAAACATTTATTTGAGAATCAAAATGTCTCGGTAAAATTTCTAATAAACATAAGATTATAAATAGACGAGCACCACTAAAAAAGTCTTATTATTGCCTTGGCCAATGGCCACCGTAAAATAGCTATATATTTAGTAAACACACTTCTCAATGTAAATGTTAACTGTTAACACTTTTTAGTAATCTGCCTACTAAGCTATATTTCTTTTCTTTTTTATAGGTAAGGCTTCTCCAAAACGTCATTTTGTGAAGAATATTTGGCTTAAGTCCTCTGCTTCATACGTAGCCAGAAATGTATCCAAATCTGTAATATTTTTCTCCTAGAAATCTAGGTGAAATAAAATGGGCTTATGTGTTGAACTCTATTGCTCAGATTAAATTGTTTTACTCTATTATATTAATTTGAAGCCATTTTTGGCTTTGGAACATAAGGTGTTTCGCTTCAATCTTTATTTCTAAAAATGAGTTTTCTTCTCTTTTATTATATCTTTAAGCACACTGGATTATTCTAATGATAAACAAATAAAATGTATGACTGGTTCCCACGAACTTGCTCTTAAAGCAAATTATAGGATTGAGAGAATTTAATTTGCTGAATTATGGAAAATTAAAACACCTTCTTGTGTTAAATGTTTATGGTAAATACCATGCCAAATATAAATGAAATTGGTTTAGCAGTTATCAATTTATGGATACGTACCGAGAGACCGACGGCATGACGAAACCTACTTTTTTTGTCCTTCTCTATCATCGTAATGGGCTCCGCGAAATTAGGCCCCAGGAAATAAGGCAAAAAAAAAAAATTAAATAAGGCCCCAAAAAAAAAGCATACAAAACAACAACAACGAATTTTCTCAAATTTTGGGGTGTTATTTAAGTTTTTGGGGCCTTATTTCATTTTGTTTTTTGGGCATAATTTCATTATGAAATAAGGCCCCAATGAATTAAAACCCCAGCACTAGTTTTGGGGCCTAATTTCATTTTATTTTAAAAACAATTTGGGCCCTTATTTCATTTTTCATAAGATGAGTCAGATTCTTTGCCATTTTATTGTTCTTCAAGGATATTTTAAGCAGCTGTTGGTTATCTATATAAAATATTTTGACGAGGTAAAATTAATTTTTCATGCTTAAATGTAAAGATCGTGCTGCAAACCATCAGGGAGTAACAGAATAGCTTCAAAAAAATCGCGCTATTCTAGGGAGTATAAGCAGCCATTTTCATGTGGGGAGGAAATTTTTGAAGAAGATGAAAGTCCTGTTGTTATTGGTCCAAACATTGATGAGAATATTTGCGTCATTTGTAAGGATTTGCGGGCAAATATTGTTCTGCTGCCTTGTAGGCATCTTAAAATTTGTAGTGAATGCAACCTAAAAATTCAAGCGAACTCTATTGCTGAAGGGCAGGATAACTATAAATGTCCTTGTTGCAGGGAAATTGTGTAGGATACAATGCAAGTATTTGTTTAACAGTTTGGGGTGATATTTCATTTTTTGAAATAAAATCAATTCTGAAAAAAGATAAATTGGGGTTTTATTTAATTTTTACAAAAAAAAGTCAAAACAAGTTGGGGCCTTGTTTCATTTATTTTTGGGGCATTTTTTTATTTCGTTGGGCCTTATTTCATTGGGTCATAATTTCATTATGAAATAATGCCCCAATTTGGGGCCTTATTTCGCGGAGCCAGCGTTTTTCATTTACGAAAAGATTTGCTCTTTCCTTCAAAAGATTTGATCTTTTTGCATTTTTGGTGTTTAATTTAAATGAATTCTTGTTTATGCTAAGACTATTGGATAGCTTTGTATTGTTTTACCTTTTTGGACGGTATATGTATGTTATTGCACTCAAATTCATAATATTTTTTCATAAATTTTACAATTTTATAACGAATTTGTTAAAATGTTTCAAATGTTCAAGTAAACAAACAATGGTAATGAATAATGGTACTTGTAATTGAATGGAAGTGTAAAATATAAATGACGGCTTATTATTTCTTCAAGCTTACAAAAAACAAAGCTATCCTAGTGATTGTATGATGATCGTTTGGAATGCAGGCATATTATTCACACAGCCTATGCGTGTTTCACACTAAGTCTTCAGACTACGAAAAAAGCAGCCCAACATGTTTCATTTAAAAGAGCACTTCTTGATTTTGAGGGCAAATCTATGAGATTTAAGCTCCTCGTTGTTCTTCCGTTCTTTATTTTTTTCTTCCATAATTTTTTATCAAAGGTCAAGAACTTTAAAGTTATCCTATTAATGTATTGACAAAAGGAGTGAAAACCATCGATTTTGGTTAACATCGATGTTCTGTCTGTGTTTAATATCAAAAATCGATCCATTTGGCAACCAAGTACATTAGTCTTTCAGCAGGAAGAGCAAGTACGTGTAAACCAGTCGTGTATTTTAATTGAAATGCAATTGATTTATGAGATATTTTCGAAGATCCCACCTTTTGACTCCCCTTTAAAGGTTAATGTACAACTTTCGAGGATGGCACGTGATTGAAGCTTCGAAACTACATCAATCTTTCCTGCACGCGATTGCGTATAGTTTCCCTATTTTTATTCTTTAACTAAACAATTGACTGTAATTAATAATAAAGTAAATCAATGATCAGAAATTGGTATTTAAAGATATATGTACTTGTGAAAAAAAGTTTCTTGTTTTAGAAACTTGGGTTGCTAGACTTGAGACTTGAGGTAAAAAAGTATTAATTTTTTCAAGAAGAAGGAAAATCTTGGAGAACATTTTGTTTTCTTTCATCAAATCATATCAAATTTAGGAAACTTAGAAACGAATTAATTAAAACAAAAACCCAAAACCTTTAAAAACTTCTGAACATTCTTTCAAGTATCTGGTCAAAGGCGGCTCTGCCCCAAGTCCCTGAGCTTATTTCAAAAAACCAGATAAAGTTAAAATATAACATGCGGGAGAATTCAAGAGAAAGGAGTGAGTTGAACATTAAAATCACATATCATATGCCCATAAAAAAAACCACACGAACTTGATACTTAAATGTCGCCATAAAAATCCCAATTTAATGCCATAAAAGAACTCATATACATTGCACATATCAGTTAAACTAAATATATAATGTATTGCAGAATATGAGCGCTCGTATTGTAGTATAATATAATGTACTTGTTGTGGGTACTTATATAATAATGTATAGTGCCATCGCGTCATATCGTCGCATTATATAAATGTGTCACAATGTGCTTTTGTTCTATTCAGGTGCCAACGGCACATTCTCTCCTCCACTATATTGTGTATGGTGTATGGAGGATCCTTAAAATTACCCGCTGGAGGGTACATCGGAGGGTTTCGGTTGGTTTCATCGGACTCCGTGAAAGACTTTGTACATAAATGGGTTTTTGGTTTTGACATAACAAAGGAATCATATTCAGCACAATTACGCACTATTGTTGTTGATCCCATTTAATTCTCGATGATTAATCGATTCGAATGATGAGAGTTCCATGTACTTTGTTCGGTTTTGTTTGAAAAAAATGCTGCTGTTCGTGACTTTTGTTTATTTTTTTAGAGGATGTAGTATTCAGAATTATGTAGATACATAGATATTGAGAAAGCTTTCAAATACATATTTGTAAAAATGAGATCACAATAAAATGTTTGAGAATAATTATCTATATAGACATGATTTTCATTTCCTTAAATAAAGCAAATATTCTGGTAGCTATGTTCTTTAGTAATTCGATAACAAAAGTTTTGAAATTTATTTGCTATATTCTGAAATATTGAATCTTTCTCTTAGTAGCTCTTTAATTAAAGGGTTGCCAGGTCGTTAAGGAAAGAGTCATTAATAACTTATTATAATATTTGTGAATTATGCTTATATAACATTAATACTTCAACAACCCTGCCAAAGTAAAAAGATACAGATTTAAAAATACCATAAGATTAAAGATCATGAAATAATGTTCAGTTTGAACCTTTTTTTGCCGCTAGAGTTCACACTTTCTAAACTGAATGTCACTATCTCCGATCTTGCAGCATGAATTCAGAATTTTTTTTATATAAGTAAGTAGGAAGGACTCAATGAATGTTGGACTATCCTTATAATCTTAGAAAGCATATCAGACCTTTTGGAAAGTAGCAAAGGTAGTATATTCCTATTTGCCGAAACAAGACAGCATTGTGCTTTGGAAGCAACAAATTCCACACGGTTATTTACACCCCATGTGCAATGATGCTGTTAAGATCAAAATTTTATAAACTTAACATTTACGATTTCGTTCCAGTTCTAGTTCCTTCTCCGAAAAGCAGGGTTGTGAACTTGGGAACGAATATGAAATCTAAACGTTATATCGTCAACAAAACAATTTAATGGATTATAAGTTTCACACAAAAGTTCATTGATGAATATCAGTAAGATACATAATCAGACACAAAACGGAGCCTTGAGGCACATTAGCATTTATTTTTTTGTATAGCATGTATTTAAAACTGCCCAAAACAACTTAAATAAAATATTTCTAACCTAAAATAGAACAGCTTCAAGCGAAACTCATGCAAATGCTTTTAAAATATTAACCAAGTGCAATAACCTTGGTTTCACCAAATTTTTGCAAGGATTGGTTTCGCTTTTCGGTGAGATATATACCTGTGTCATCAAATCACCAGATGACATTTCATTCTTTTTAATAAGCGTTTACATGACCTTAACTAAAAATGGATGTCAGTGCAATTGGTCAGTAATTGGGGAGAGATGAGGACTCTCTTTTTTAGAACTTGTCTGGACAAATGCTGTTTTTCATCCACTTAGGAAGAGTCTGGAAGTAAAGGAAAGGTAGAAAAGCTTACGCAGTGGTAGCGAAAATGAACACCTCATTAGAATAATAGGTGATATTTAGATCATATCCGGACCCTGCGGATTTGGGTATTTAAAGATTTTTTATAGGACTCTCTGTTACTACTGTACGAGTGGGAACAAAGATTTATTTAAACTCTGAAGTACCGGAGAAGTCAGCGTTGAATTTGCAGCAAATTGATCTGCAAACAAATTTGCCCTTTCCTTTTAGATTATCACAGCCAGTGTCATTATAATCGAGCGTCTTTTTATTTTTTACAAATGACTTAAGAAAATTCTACTACCTTTGGAACTATGTAGTACTTTTTACGGTAAATGTTGTTTTTGTAAAAATTTGGTTCTAAAGTTTTATCTTGAAAACTTCATTACAGCCATGATGGTACCAGACATTCTCTTTGGTTTAATTACATTTATAGGAATAAAAGTTATCATATACCAATGAGTAGTAAGAGTATATGCCCACAATTACATCAGCAGTGGAGTCTACATTACTATGGGGGGTTAATAAAGCTTTTGAGACCGTCTAAATTGGCTTTGATATATTGCTAAACGGTCCCTTGCTGATCTGGTATCGGTATGATCTGCCTAATAGAGGTGCTAAGATGTTAAAAGGAGTTGGAAAATTCAGAAGGGTTTATTTTCATAAATCATAAATCATCATTTCACTAGTTAACCTTGCAAATGTAACCTCTAAATCTTTTCTAGAGAATCTTCGCTTCGAATCTTCTTTTCTAGGAAATACGCCTATAAAATTTGTTTGTCATCCGCGTAAATAGACAAATTTAGTTCTACAAACTATAAGACAATCTGCAGTCACGAAACAATGATCGTTATACTTTTAAATGTGGTTGGTATGATGAGCAATGTAGAAAAAGTAGAGAAAGATCTTTTCGGTTGCTTAAACTTTTCAGAAATACAAATAATGAAGCCTTTAAATCACTGTATCTGCAAGCAAATAATGCTTTCAAAGAATTATGCAAGCAAAAAAAGGAACTTTTTCTAAGAAAATCTGCATTGAATCTTCTTGAATGCAGAGATTCAAAAGTTTTTTGGAATAATGTTCGAATCTTAGGAGACCGTAATAAGTCGACAGTAACATATATTAGTGTTGATATCCTAGCATCGCACTTTGAAAAACTTTTGTTACAAGATCCTTTCCAAACGTCTATAAGCTTTGCTCTTCGATTAATATATATTGAGGAATTGGATGCTCCTTTCTCAATGTTAGAACTTCTTGCTGCGCTCAAAAAATTGAAAAACAATAAAGCTTCTGGGACAGATGGCATTCCATCTGAGTTCTATAAGAATGCGACTTCCCAGTTTTTGGAACACATTTTGATTCTGTTCAATAAAATGTTCGATGAGGAAAGTTACCCAGATATTTTTAGGTCTTCAATGATATCTGCGATTCTTAAAAAGGGTGACCCTAATCTTCCCGAAAATTATAGAGGAATTTCTGTTCTCAGTTCTTTTCAAAAACTATTTACCCAAATTCTTTTCCTCAGGCTTGTTAACTGGGTGGAACGAAATAACAAAATAAGCTGCTTTCAGGCTGGATTCCGAGCTATTCTCTCGACAATCGACCAGATCTTTACTCTAACTAGTGTAGCTAGACGTTTTATAGAAAAAAAATCGAATCTGTATGCATTTTTTGTAGATTTTAAGGCAGCTTTTGATACCGTTAATAGGAGATCGTTATTATTTAAGCTCGCAGCTATAGGGGTATCGACTAAATTTATAAGAACTTATGACCAGCTTCTTACAAATATGACTGCATGTGTATCTAACGGTAGTAACCAGTCGAAACAGTTTAGATCTGATGCCGGTGTCCCACAGGGCTGCATTTTAAGCCCTCTTATATTTTCGCTTTTTATAAATGATATTGAAGATCATATCCCTGGCGGTGTTACTTATGGTGATCTACAAATCAAAGTTTTGCTTTATGCGGATGACCTTGTTGTTTTAACTGATAACGCGGTAACACTTCAGCTCCAAATAAACAAGCTAAAACAGTACTGTGATATCTGGGACCTCAAAATATATACATCTAAGTCTAAAATAATCGTTTTAAGATCTCAGAACCGTAGTGCTCGAAATGACCGTACGTGGACCCTCAGTGGCTCCAATTTAGAAGTTGTGACTGAGTACAAATACTTAGGATATCTAATAACACACAATTTGAATCTAAGAGCGCACATAAAAGATAAACTAGCTGTAGCAAAGGCAGCAATTAATTGTATGTGGTCAAATTTCTTCAACAACAAAAGTATAGACCCGGCTTCAAAATTCAGGGTGTTTGATGCAACCGTTAAAAGCTGCTTTTGCTATGGTAATGAAGTTTATGGGTACAAGCAACTGGAAGAAATTGAATCTATCCAAAGATTTTTTTTCAAACGGATCTTTAGGCTCCCATATAACACACCAAATTATGCGATACACGTCGAATCGGGATTGCCTCCAATGTATATTAGGAACCTTAAAGCTAACGCAGACTATATCATCAAAGTCATGCAAAGGCCGAACACCAATCTGCAGAAAAGAATTCTTTTAGTGTCATTAAGATGTCGATATACTACTTTTAAAGATTGGTATGAATTGTTCTCGACACAAAACTATCCTCTGACTTTCTGTGTGGAAGATCTAGATTCGTGGAGAACTGCATTTTATGATTGCATTTCTACTCTCGATGAGCAAATATTTCTGGCTTTTAACGATAGGGCGAGGGAGTCTGTGTCGAGAACAATGTATAGCAAACTTAATCTCTGTTTGGGGGAAGCCAATTACTTTAGAGATGAATTTACTGTTTGGGAGATGAGTTTGATTTTTAATGCTCGCACAGAATTGCTAGAGCTCAACTATAGGCCTCATAGAAATGATATTAGTCCCCACTGCACATTGTGTAATCTGAATCAAATTGAAAACATCTTCCACTTTTTGGCAATTTGTCCCATCTTACAAGAAATTCGGCGACTATACTTCAACAAGAGTTATCTATCGCTAGAGGAATGTTTAAGTGTTCTGAACGGAGAGAGTGGTTGGAAGCTGCTTATTCGGTTTATCTCACATTCGGTTGAGTATAGAAATACATATGTGAATCTATTTTAGGTACATACCTATAAAGATAGAATCTGATTTAATTTTGTTTTAGCTAAACTAAAAGCCTGATTTTTGAGGATAAAACTTAATCTAAAATTTCTTTTAGCTAAACTAAAAGCCTGTTTCAATTTAATTTCGTTTTAGCTAAACTAAAAGCCCGCGATATCAGTTGATATTTTAAGTCTTTAACTGCTTCCAAATTCTTAAATTTAATTTATTAAATGTAAAATAAAGCCAAACTTTTGTCTTAAAAATATGAATCAATATTGTTATTTACTTTATTAATTTCGTTTTCGCTAAACTAAAAGCATATAAATTTAAGTCCTTTTTTGTTCTAGATTATGTTTAATTTTTTTTTCTGCTTCTTAATTTCTATTTTTTTGTCATAAATCTTTTTGTATACATTTTCTCTCAGATTATATAGATATATATTTAATTAACCGGCAGACGGCTTAGGGCCAGGCTTGTATATCTTTTTAACTTTAAGTTTGTATTCTTCTGAAAAAAAAAAACAATAAAGATAATAATAATAATAATAATAGACTTTAAAGAGCTGAAATATTGGACCCTATTAAGAAGATGTATATAAGTTGAACTTACTGGAGTGATGTAAGTTGAACTGAAACAAGCGGAAACTTGCGTATTGAAAAGGTGCTCACTCGTTAACTGAAGAGTGCATAATGAGAATCCGCATACGAAACGTAATGTTTTCATGGACTAAAGGCCATAACAGGCTAATTTGGATCTTAAAGTAACTTTTTACTTGCAGTCATTTAAATAAGATTGGATCCATGCTACAAGTATAGAGAATGATAAATTATTTCAAATGTTTTGCTAAGGTCGGTTGCAATTACATCAACTTCATTTCCATCCTAAAGATCGCAGAAAGTACCCGAGACATATTCTATTAAATTGGTAATTCAATATTAGGGTTTTGAACGACGTTGTCTAATAAGTTGTTCAGTTTGCGAAAGTTAGCATGTGAAGTTTGAAGTGTTTGACAGTCATAATTGCCCCACGTTGGGCGCCAATTTTTACACTTTTACTAGGTGATGGTTACCAAATTACTATTATTAGTAAAGTAATTTAAATAAGCCAATCATTTCACTGTTATTAATTGCAGTTGTAAATACGGGGCCTACAAGACGGGCAACCGCAAACCCAAAGAAAAAAAAGTTAAACAAAAAAAAGATATCAAAATTCATCCAAATCCCATTACGATTTTTATGATACAAATAAGATCCAACCACTAAATCGAACATGAACAAATATCCATCTTTTGAATATTTCTTTTCTTTTTCAAAATCCTAGTTTTTATATTCCTGTAGAATTTGTTTCTTTAATTTATTTCCATGACTTGACCATTTCTACAACGCCGAGTTTGGAGTTCATCCAACAAAAAACAAGAAAAAGCAAGAAAAAGGTTCCTTCTAGTCCTTCTTCCACTCCGATTTCTAATTGCGATTCGAATAACAAATAGATGAGAAGAGTGTAAAGAAGAGATGATTTCAAAAAGATTTACAATCGAAATCTTTCAATAATGTATCTTTTTTGCTATAGATCCATTTTACCGTATAACTTGTAAAGTTTGTCGTTAGACCGTCTTTACCAGACTACTAGACCGAAAGTCAATCGAAGGAATTTTTAATGCCCAGTTTTTTTCATAAAATTTCCTTTTCAACAACATTTGTTTCAAAAATTTTCGATAATCAAAATGTTGGACCAAAGAATTATAGATTTATTTAATTTGTACAAAATTCTCATTTTATGTACAAAATGATGGTCCTATAAAATTATGGAATACAAAATCAACGATCCCCACCCATCTGATTGGTACCCCATTAAAAAAATCAATTAATCAAAACGCAGTATTCAAATATATAAAGATGAAAATTCATAACTTGTTTAAATAATACAAAACCTTCTCCGTCTCACTTTAATCCTCAAGATAACTT
Source organism: Baccha elongata (assembly GCA_951217065.1). NCBI lineage: Eukaryota > Metazoa > Arthropoda > Insecta > Diptera > Syrphidae > Baccha > Baccha elongata. Next base: position 48,339,950 of record OX578274.1, read on the forward strand.
CTCACGAAGTTAAAAGATTTCCAAAGCCTTACTGTTACACAAATACAATTAATTCAAAATCGATTTGAAACTCACTCAACTGATATTCATAAGAAGGGCAGTTTAAATAAAGGTATCCTACATCCGTATATAAAGTAAAATTAACCTTATTGCAGGACCTCTCAATAAGTATCCTTTTTAATCTCATGATTTGAATGCACGATCCTTTTTCTCAAACCAAAGAACAATTTTCCCAACGGAAGTGCTAAAAACAGTAAATTTAATTATGTAAGCTGCAATCACTAAGGGATGCCGCCCACTTCTACCATCACCTAAGTCAGTGGCCTTTAGCTTATGTCAGCGATGTACTTTCTAATATACAGTACACATCCACTACCACCAACACAGGAAATTGTATTAAACTAATCCCACAAGAATTTCTGACATTTCATCGCATCAGGCTCTGGTGCGGTGTCTCTTGTGTTGAGCTTTTCCAGAAATACACGACACGACAGTTCCAGCATTTATTTGTGTCTATCTTAAGGGTATTCTGTAGTTAAACAACCCCTGTATACCCGCAATGCACAAACACACTACACATATTCATACATAAATACAAAATTAGTTCCATTTGGTGGAAGTGAAAGTAAACATCCTTGAAAGCAATTTCTTTGAAACATCGAACGGATAAAACTGTCAACGTGCTACTAAGCACCTGAGTGAAATGTTCTCCACTTCCCCTTATCCAATGTACATGTGAGTTGGTGGTAGTAGTAGTTTTGTGTAAAATTAAATTATCCTTGTTCGTCTTGAAAGCACCAGTTGCGACGCATAAAACTAAACATAGTTAACTTACAGCCCCAAGAGAATGTCCTTCATTAGAATTCTTCCTATACACATTCATAACGATACCGGCCGGCCGGCGGCGGTAGTGGCATCAGTTATCCTCTATCACTTGTGGGATGCTACATCATTGCTATCGCAGCTGAGAGTCCTTCAAGCCTGGAAAAGAAAGATAGAAAGTACGAAATAGAAAAAAAAGAAAACTTTTCCTGGCAATCGTCCTTGCATTTGAATAATATGAGGGTTGCTTTGATTGAACAAATTAAATATTACCGCTCCCCCTGAGGGAATGTGTTTATCTCAAAGGATGAGAATGTTCTCACAGATATTCCATGATGTTCTTTCCAATTCAAAGTTATAAGGGAAAATAAAAGTTGAGGCAAAGAAAGAAGCTGACACTGATGCTGATGCTGATGCTGATGCTGATGCTGATGCTGATGCTGATGCTGATGCTGATGCTGATGCTGATGCTGATGCTGATGCTGATGCTGATGCTGATGCTGATGCTGATGCTGATGCTGATGCTGATGCTAATGCTGATGCTGATGCTGATGCTGATGCTGATGCTGATGCTGATGCTGATGCTGATGCTGATGCTGATGCTGATGCTGATGCTGATGCTGATGCTGATGCTGATGCTGATGCTGATGCTGATGCTGATGCTGATGCTGATGCTGATGCTGATGCTGATGCTGATGCTGATGCTGATGCTGATGCTGATGCTGATGCTGATGCTGATGCTGATGCTGATGCTGATGCTGATGCTGATGCTGATGCTGATGCTGATGCTGATGCTGATGCTGATGCTGATGCTGATGCTGATGCTGATGCTGATGCTGATGCTGATGCTGATGCTGATGCTGATGCTGATGCTGATGCTGATGCTGATGCTGATGCTGATGCTGATGCTGATGCTGATGCTGATGCTGATGCTGATGCTGATGCTGATGCTGATGCTGATGCTGATGCTGATGCTGATGCTGATGCTGATGCTGATGCTGATGCTGATGCTGATGCTGATGCTGATGCTGATGCTGATGCTGATGCTGATGCTGATGCTGATGCTGATGCTGATGCTGATGCTGATGCTGATGCTGATGCTGATGCTGATGCTGATGCTGATGCTGATGCTGATGCTGATGCTGATGCTGATGCTGATGCTGATGCTGATGCTGATGCTGATGCTGATGCTGATGCTGATGCTGATGCTGATGCTGATGCTGATGCTGATGCTGGTGCTGATGCTGATGCTGATGCTGATGCTGATGCTGATGCTGATGCTAATGCTGATGCTGATGCTGATGCTGAGACTAATTTGGATTGTGCGATTCAATATAGAATTGACTTTTCAAGGACAACAAAAGGCAGATTTTCCTAAAAGGTACGTAAGCTTAATCAAAGCAAGTAAGAACATCAATGGTAAGAGGTATTTTGTTTTCTCCCCAGAGGGCAGTACCTGTGTTACACTTCCTAACTAACTCTATAAAAATAAACATGTAGTTAATGCACATAACGAATGAGTTATTTACAAACTTTTTTAATTTTAATCTTTAAGATAAATGAATGCCCATCAGGAAGGATCTTCTACCAGCACCGGAAACTACCAAAAACAAAGTATGAGGTAATAACTCTTCGACATGATGAAAAAAAACTACAAAAAATGTTTGCATGACGAAAAAACACTTTATTGTGTTTGTAAAGGTTTTTTTTTCTTGTGGAAATCTCCAAACATACATATGCTTTTCATTTACTTATTTTTTTTTTTTCAGACGAAAGAAGAAAACAACTCACACCTATTATGGTGAAGATGATGTCTGTGAATCATGGCAGGTGAGTTTAGCACCAAAATGTATACATATATATGTATGTATGGCCAGAACTTGCATGGCATGTGGAAATTTATTTTAGATTCTATTCAGAGTTTTCTTGTGATTGTGTGTTGTGTTTTTATTCTTTGTATTCTCTGGGGATATCAGATATTTTTTTCGTTTTTGAAAGGGTGAGTCATTATGATGATTTGGAGTTTCCTGATACTAATATAGCACGATTGTTGGGGAACAAAGTTAGACAAAAAATACTTTTGTGAAATAGACAAAAGATTTCATTATCTGCAACGTCAGCTTTAGACGTTTTTTGCCTAAGTTGATTAATTTTGTCAACTTTTTTTTTATACAAGATTCAGTTTTTGCAAGACATATACATATAAACTTGAAAATTTGTAAGGTATATTGAAGACATGGCAAAAATATGATGGAAGTTGAGATGACGATGCTTCTTATGACAACAGAAGTGACAAAGCTCGATTGAATTAAAATCAAGAAGATCAATGAAACTTTTCATTTTGAAAATTTGATCGTTAACTAAATACAACACTGATTTTGTCACTTACTAATAAGATGACTCGAGAGTGTCATTCAAAAGCCAGTAAAATATAATCAAGTATAATTACGAAAAAGGAAATGCAGGAGTACCGGCACATTGTTTTATACAACGGAGGATTGTTAGTCGTAGTTCATTTCAAGAGGTACATTTTAAGTCCACTTAACTTTAAACTTAGATTCATTCTGAGTTGCACTTTGAAAAGTCATTGTACCTTATTGTGAACAAGAATAAAATAAAAACAATAAAAAGACTAAAAATAGTCGAATTAAAATTTATTTAGTGGAGTATTTATGAATGAAATTCAATATTAAAGGTTTTGTGGCCTTTACTCCAAAAGCATTGCGTTTCGTTTATTGTGAACTATAAAATGAAATGTCAAATTGGTATTCTTTAATTTAGAATTCATACATTGAAACTTAAATTTGCATTAAATATGATATGAATTATGATACATAAAAATCAAACATGACATGAGCCAGCTATAGCTTTACTGGAAAAATTCTGAGACAGCGTGCTTCATTGCATTCATTTTAAGAAACCACTTCACTAAAGAATACATAGGACATCTTTCTTTAAAAAAAAAAAATCCTGAGTCAGCTTCACAAGGAGAAATTCTGCGACAGCATGACTTCAATGGAAAAATTCTGATCAGCAATCTTTACTGGAGAAATCCTGAGACAGCATGCTTCATTGTAGAAACACTGAGACAGCAGGCTTAACTGGAGATATCTTGAAACAGCCATTGTGGAAATCCTGAGACAGCAGTATTCACTATGGCTTCATACAGAATGTGTACCTAGCTGCAGATGTAGCTGTATCATACGTTGAAGAACATCAAGTTCACTTATGTCGAATTCCTTGGATTTTTTCAGATTTAAGTTGGAAAAGTTGACTTTTTTTCCTTCAAATGGATGTTGAAACATTGAATTTGCTTTTTTCTGTAATTGTGTGGTGTATATTTTATAGACGCGATCTAAACAATTTACTTAAGTTCACTTTATTAACATATTGCACTATTAACAACAAAGTTCACGTCCAATAGATTATTTTAAAATTATTTTATTTGAGAAATCTTTATTAAAATAAACCAAACTACACAATTAAACGGCTCGTCTGACAGAAGAAATTAAATCTGTTAAGTATGTGTGCAAACATGTGTGAATCTTACTATCAAATCGAGATTCAAGAAAAGTTGATCTGAGAGGAAAAAAAGCAACTTTTTCTTGTCCATGGATCATGATTTTTGGAAAAAAAAGCAACTTTAGTCTGAAAAAAGCAACTTTTGTCCGAAAAAAGTCAACTTTTTTTCCAAGGAATTCGACATTAAATTCAACCTTTGCGTTGAATGGCACTAACTATACCCAAGCAGTCAATCTAAATTGTCTCGTTAGAAAAGTTTATTCTGTCGTCGACTTCCTCAATGCGTCATTTAAGACATTAGATGCTCTCATGGTTTCCGCTGGCTAGCTCTTTAGGTTTTCTCGCTGAATATTTTGTGATTCTCTTTTTAAATAACAATTTGTGATTGATGTTCACGTTAGTGTAACCATTGTATATAAATTTCTATAGTACAATCATGGAGCAACGCCATCTAAAGAAAGTTGTGAACCGCACATTTGGAGGTTCTTACATTTACTAAGTGTCTATTCTGTTACCCTAACAATAGTCGTCAACAAAACAAATTAACAATATTTAATGTATTTTATTGGCTCTAAAATCCATATTTCCTTGACAAGAGTCGTAAACAAAACAAAAATCAGGCATGTTTACGACTGTTGTTAGGGTAACAGAATAGACACCTAGTAAATGCACGAACCTAAAAATGTGTTACTCACAAGTTTCTTAAGATGGCTAGGCGATGATTATTCAGCATGAAAATACTATAGAAATGTATATACAATGGTGTAACGAGAGTTTCGACGCAGAACAAACTTGGCACTAGGCGTCCACTCAAGATCATTGCACGGTGCACCATTTACGCAGGAGGAGTTGTGTCTTTGGGCATCATTTTTTAAAACACGCCCCGCAGCTAATAAGGTTCCAAATGGCTGGTTATCAATAGCAGAACCATTGTTACCAACTTTTTGCTACCACAAATTCAATATGGTTCCAACACATCAGAACAGTTCTGGTGCAACCGTGCTCACAGCTGGAGCGACAGTAAACAGTTAAACTTTTAAGGGAAGCGATTCTGGGTCGCATAATAACTCACTTTGGTATAGGTGGAAAATTAGTAAGAAACTGGATGATATGTATCGAATGTGTTAGATACATTGGACAGTGAAGTTGTAAAATTTGAAAAAAAGACTAAAAAAAATTAATAGAATCATCAAAACAGAAATTTGTGGCCTAGAAAATGCGTTTAGATAAAAATTGCATTGGATTATATTCTTCATATCCTCCTTATGAAGTAAGATCTGAATCCTGCATTTATTTGTCTTACCTATACTTACTACAGATGTACAAAAATTAAAAAATAAAGTCTTTACAATAAATTTAAATATGTTCCTATATGTGCCAACAAATTTGTTAGTTACGCTTGCAATGCCAGGAAAATAATGATCCTTGTAATATTACAATAGAGAAAGAATTTCTTTGTTCCTTTTGAACAAAACAAAAAAAAAACAAATGTTTGGCTGTTCTCCAAAATAAAACTCATTAGTCTCACCCATTACATTGAAAAAGCAGCCAACAACTTTCTTTACAATGCCAATATTGAACAAATTAAGATCATTCTGTGTGTCGCTGCCGCCACGCAGAGTAAAACTATCGAATGACCATTTCCTCCTACGGTTTCCTGTTCATTGTAATAAGTTCGTCTTAATTTCGAGGAACAAATATCCGCCACAGCCAAACACATGTGTCCCTCTATATCATTCCAATTACATCGTTTGTAAGTTTCTAGTGGTTTGTGTCTATTTGTGCGACACTTGTGTCTGTCACCCACTTTGATTAAAATAATTACATACCACTTACATATAGATATAGTTTATATATATCCTTGTGGCGGCGCCTTGAGAGTAATGAAAACAATTTTCACATATTCAATATCTACATATAGTACCAATATATTAGATGGTAGGTACATAAATGGGAAACCATTAAAGTACATATATAGATACACACATATTAAGTACATAGATCTACTATAGCAAACTAATAATAATAAGTTTTCCTTCAATTACCCAACCCCCATTTGTGGTTCAAAACACACATCTATATATACATTTCTCTGTATTTTCCATCCCTTTGCCTTTTGAATAACCTCTATCCTTGGATAGATGCTATTAGTCAGCTAAAATCAATAATTTGCCATTAACAAGCTCGCGCTCTCAAATTGTTAATCCTAATGAGCACCTAATTTCCGTTTCTAATGTGAGAGAGGAGAATTCGAAGGAAAATTTATTAGTTTTCCATTTCCCCTGCCATGTCATTTAAGGCAGGGTGGGGTAAAATTTCTTTTTAGAATATTAATAATAATTCCTTTATAAAATTGTAATAAAATAATCCAAAATGATGGGCTTAATAATTTTCAATTACTTCGAAACATATGCTTTCTGAGCGCAGTGATGGATGCTATTTTTAAGGAGTGGAAAATGATGACTTTTCCTTCGATGATGATTCATATGAATATATTGGGGAATAAGCTCGCAAATTCACGAGGGGGAAATAAAATATTATGTTGTTTTCTTCAAAATATTTTAAGGAAAAATAAAAGCTTTAATTTTATGAATGAACGATGAGAACACACTATTTTGTATTTTACCATTTCATGCAGGATGAAGCCATTAATCAATTTGGCATATATGAATATTTTACATAAAAATAAAGTGAACGATTGCGTTGCACATAATTGTTTTGGTGGATTGAAAAATGTAGAAATAAAAAAAAACAGGGTGTGGTGAACTAGTGTAGGAACGCTCTTCAAAAATTATACTTCCTTGGCATGACTTTGTTCGCAGCCGTATATTGGCAGTCGCATTTTTTTATTTGAAATATGATACTACTGATCTTTCAGACTGAATGAAAAAATAAAAATTGTTATGTTTTGCATATATATATTTCAATTCAGAGCACACGCAGTTTGAATTCCATTTGAGTTTCTGAAAACATTTTTGTACTATGTGGTCTACATTCTTTGGCACCAAAAAGTTAGCATATTCTTCAAACTAGAAAGTGTCAACGATTAATTTATCGCTTTGCGATGACAGATCACACTAAATAATTTACAAATGTCAAAATTCGTGCAAATCCTTCAAAGTACAGAATGCCATAATTCATAAAAATATCGCCTCTTATTACAGTTCGTATACTAAATTCATATGTCTAAATTGGATTTGTTAAACCCTGATTACGTCAGTCCTTTTTTCGTACGTGACGTGTTTCGTCTTTCTGACAGGTTCGTTGATATTTTCCCGTTTCCATTCGTCATTTTGACGCCGGAAAGCAAAGTTTGACGGCGGAAATCGAGTTTGTGGAAGTTGTGGTATTTTTTTTTGTTGAAAAAAAAAAAACAAATGTTATTGTTAAATATCATTGCTGATAGTTTCTTTTCAATTGTTGTTCACATTTACAACAAAATAAAATCGAAACAGCAATATTTAATGTTCTAAATAATTCAATTTCGCTTTCAGGTGTCAACCAAGAAAAGTCAAAGTTCAACCAGAAAAAGTCTTAAAGTTTTCATACGTGCTTTCGTTATTTCTTGCCTCCTTCGTTTCTACACTTCTTACCCAAAATTGTCAAAAAGGCGTATGACGAAACTAACGGAAAAAGGACTGGTCTAATCAGGGTTTTATAGAATCTATCAAACAGCAAACTATTTGATGACAGATTAGCACTGAATATTCCTAATTTGATTTGCATAAAAATATGTCAAAAGATTAAGAATCAAATCTATAGCTTGCTGACGAGTGAGCACACTGAGTATTGCGAAAATATTAAAACTGTGTGTATTTCCGAAAATACCTAGTTCTCGAACTAACTCTTTCTTGGGATGTCCCCTTTAAAAACTAAGCTCACACAATAAATGATCAAATTTTATAACTAAATAATTATAAAATTAAATATATTGAAAAAATTCTACTCCTTTTGATTCTTGTTTAATTTAATGGCTAAACAGAAGAAGATCCCCTTTGCATATAGTAAAGTGTGATTGTATTTTATCCCTATACAAATACAACATCCTTTTATTAGTTTGCAAGTTTCAACGACAATTTAATAATTTTGTTTTCCATTTTAACTCAATCATTTAGAAAATTGCCCCTTCCAGCTAAACGAGGAAAGATAGATCCCCTTTCCATTTCACGCAATTGAAATAATAAATGAATGCTTTCGGCTAAAAAATTGCATTTTTGTTTTTTGTTTACCTACATTTCAATATATTTCAGTGTTTTGTATAGCTAATTAATTATTGTTTTCTTGGCTCTTTGATCAAATTGTTTATTATTGGAATTCCGCCTCGCTGTTTTCCAAAATAACGGGTGATTTTTTAAGAGGTTTAGAACTTTTTAAAAAAAAAAAACACAAAAAATTCGAAAAAATGAATGAAATATTTATTTGAATCGATAGTTTGAACCTTGCAATTTAATGTTTAAAGATAATTTCATGCAAATGTTGACCGCGGCTGCGTCTCAGGTAGCCCATCCGCTGAGTCCAATTTTGGCATACTCTTTCACACATATCGGCCGGTATCTCACGAATGAATGCATGGATGTTGGCTTCCAGTGCGTCAATCGAAGCGGGCTTGTCCCTATAGACATTAGCCTTGACATACCCCCACAAAAAATAGTCTAATGGTGTCAAATCGCACGATCTAGGCGGCCAATTGACCGACCCGAAACGTGAAATTAACTGTTCACCAAACTCGCCTCGCAATTGCTCCATTGTTTCGCGTGCTGTGTGGCATGTGGCACCGTCTTGTTGAAACCACATATCATGCAAGTCAAGAACTTCCATTTCGGGCAAAAAAAAGTTTGTTATCATCGCTCGGTAGCGTTCACCATTGACAGTAACGCTGCGATTCGCATCATCTTTGAAGAAATATGGCCCAATAATGCCGCCGGCCCATAAACCGCACCAAACAGTGGCTTTTTCGGGATGCATTGGTAGCTGTTGCAATGCTTCTGGCTGATCTTTACTCCAAATGCGGCAATTTTGCTTATTTACGTACCCATTCAACCAAAAATGATCCTCATCGCTGAACACAATTTTTCGGTAAAAAAGCATTTCGAACATTTCGAACCGAGCACGAATTTTGATAGTAAAATTCAATAATTTGCAAGTGTTGTTCATTTGTAAGACGATCCATGGTTAAATTGCAAACCAAACTGAAGCTGTTTGACAGTGACACAAGGTACTAAACACACGTCAGCTGTCAAAACCAGTGTTGCCAAAACCAAACCAGCTAAAAAATCACCCGTTATAAGCAGCCAAAATTGAAAGTTGATTTTTTTTTCCATTTTTGTTTATATTTTACGCACAATTTTCGTTTGGAGACAATTTTTTCAAACGCGGATATATTTTTCTATTTTAGAGTGAATACAAATTTTTTTCTATCCGAAAAAAAGTAAAGTTTTCAATTTTCACACGAAATAATTTTTTTTTTAATAAAAACACCCAAAAATTTTTTTGACGTTTCTGACAATGCCTGCCAGCTGATCGACCCATTTTTTTTTTGTTCTACCAACCGTGTGAACGTACAATACAAATTATCAGGCCATAGGGAATTTTACCATGTTGACAGCTCACACTACGCGGATGACAGATTGAAATATGTATCGCTCTTTTTTCAAACTGTCAAACTCAAAATCTTGTAAAAGTATTTTATAAATAATCTCTTTTTTTCCTCTGAAATTTGAGATTTCCGTGACTTAAAAGTTAAATAATATAGGTACTATTCACAATTTTTGGGCACAACATTAAAATGTGCGCTCTTGTTTTCAATCAATTTGTCACCAAAAATTTTCAGCTGTCATCCGCGTACTGCCGATTTTGACACTGCGAACGAGAAAGAAATATATCGTTGTTACCTTAAAAGCCCTATTGTCAGCAAACATGTGACAATGAAATTGGCAGACTTTGTGACAGAATCTACTAACCGTTTGAAAACACAATTTCACATTGTCCGATAGTTGGTTATTGTCAGCTCATTGGCAGACCATTGACAGATCTGACAATATTGTAAGACCTGACAATCGTCTGTACTAAGCTTAGCTCTCCTACTATTTGTATCAAATTTGAAGAAAATTACACCAACCTAAAGATGTCCATAATTGCCCGACTTACTTTTGTCTTCTCTATCTATCATGTTTGATGGTTAGGTAGGTATCTATCTCAAAACTTTTCTTATAGATACGAATGCATAACTTGCCTACTAACAAAAAAAAAGACATCAAAATATTCTTTATCATAAAACTCTTTCGCATGTGATAACGATAGGTATATACTATATTCAAAATAGGTACCTAAAGTGCTTATACTACTTTGCAATAAAAAGTTCATAATGCAACTACAGTACAGTACTATTACACGACAAGATACAACTATGAGTTTTGCGAACAAGACGTTATTTATTATTATTGTTCTGCAATTTAAAATAAAAAAAAACACTTTAAAGCTGAAACTTTTCTCGCGAATAAGATAAACAAATACTTTTTTTTATAAAAGTCGATAAGTTTCTTTTGGTTTGTGTACGAGATATTAAAGCAGTTAAAAGCTTGTTTGCTTTTTAAGCTTTATATTTATAATGGCTTTTTATTCCGAAAACGAAAAACCAGCTTAAAGTTTGCAGGGCTGAAAATTGAATCTTTCAGTCGTTAGATGAAAGTTTTAATTTTTAAAATAAAACAAAAATTATTTAAAACACTGAACATACATTATGTATGGCAAAGGCTAATTAGTGGATATGATAGTATTTACCTAAGAAGTTTATTTTATTAATGTGACTGGATAGTCATAAATAATAATCGTATATATACATTTCTATAGTATTGAAATGCACAACAATCACCACCAGTGCCATCTTATGTAACTTGTTAACAATTACAAATTAACAATATTTAAAGTATTTTATTAGTCCTCAAATCCCTTTCCTTAACAAACACAAATAAATGCACCAAACTGTATCGCACGAACTTGCTTTTGTGGCAAGTTGTCATAAAAATAATATTAAATTTATTAAAAATACATATTTATAATTTTTTTTAAATACAAATGATACGAACAAAATCATTTGAATTAAAAGTTATAAAATTATTTTTTAAAAAGATTCAAGCCAAAAGCCTACCAAAAAAATTATTCCAAAATCGCTAAAATGGTTTTTAAATAAATCGATGTTCAGTTAATAATTTTTATAAAAAGTTTTTTTTTTTTAAATTCAGAGTACGGCTGTTTAAAGTGCTAAATATAATTTGCATTTAATGTACAAAAATTTATATTTTTTTTGCCAAGTATTACTATAAAATAAAAAATTTATTAAATTTTAAATTAAGCACTTCTGCTAAATTTTGGTTGTGACACTTGTTTAAATCCGCTTAAATCAGATAAAGCTTTCTAAAAAAAAGTTTTGGTTTAAAATCGATTAATCCGGTCACGAGATAGCTCTGGGAAAAAATAAAGGTTCTATATGGGAGGAATCATTAATAGTATTGCGAATTAGTTCGAATAATGATTTATTAGTTTTTCTTTACATATGGTGTCGGCGGATATTTAGCCTATCAATGCAAAAAGTAACGCTTTGCATGAGGAGTGTGTGTGTATGCTCGTCAGACAAAGTGCCCAGATGGTATTTGCATTTTTTTTGTTTATTTTTGTTAGTAACTAAATAAGGCTTTAAATAAACAATGAAATATGTTTATTCCGACAAACAGTTTTTATTTTATTTAACCGCTTTAAGCTAAGGCCTTTTTACTTGCACCTTAATTATATGGTTTTGAATCGCAATTCGTTTTGAAGTGATTCCACACGCTCACCTGAACAGAAACGTATGCACATTCAAAATCCACGTATCTTTCACGAAGAGCCATTACATAAACTACATAGAAGCCACTACATGAGATTCAATTTACCCTGGGGCACTTCCAGGGCCAATTTTTTCGCAGTAGACCCTAATAGGTAATACGGGTTACTGATGATTGGTGGGCGATGCAGAGTTTTAAGTATCATGAATTGATTAATTGCAACCACACACACAACATACGCTACAATAATTATTTCGTGTAACCTAATAAGTGTGACATTTCTATCTGACTCATTTAACAAATTCGTTTATGACTATTCATCGATTAAAAATTAAGTATTTTATTAAATTGAATTCTCATGCAAATTTATGTTGTTCTCGTCAAAATGGGATTCCCCTGGAATTTGTCACCTTACAACACACACAAAATTAACAAAACAAGATGCTTGCAGACGACAAACTGGTTCATCTGTCTTTTTAATGAATTCAAGTTTTTCGGCAAACGACGATAAATAAAAATAAAAAGTTCAAAGAACATTTAATACATATCTATAATGTAGGCATTCTCCATCATCGACAAAATTTGACGGAATCTGTAACAGAATAATGATTCATCTTTGAAATCTTTTCTATTCAATGTAAGACATTTCATTTAAACAATTGATGCCGCAGTCATCATTAATGATTAACAATTAAATGTTAACGTTGACATAATGCATCTTCTTATAAAAAAAAATCAATAAATGAAATAAAATGCTCATAATTTCGGCAAATTTTTTTTTTGGAAGCTTTAAGGCGTACAAATTAATTCTAGTTGTTTGTTAGAATGTCTTTTAACATTATTAAAAGCGACCAGTCAAAAAAATAAAAAAATTAAACAATTTTATGACAATTTTTTGAAAAAAAAAGTTGGTCAGGGGACTGAGATTTTGTTACCAGGGGACTGATAAAAACAAAACAGATTTAACTGATCGATATCAGCATGATTTATCGTGATAAGATAGCATTAACTTCTACCTAATCGACTTTGAAAGTGCTTCTGAAATAGGTTTTTATAGCTTATCGCCTTTAAAAAAGTATGTTGGATCATCGATTTAAGATCGCATAGCAAAACCCTCGGCGCAACCCGTTAAAATGCATCATCTTCTGAAAATTTCTCAGACCTCTAAATTATAGAGTTATAGTACCTTTTTTCATAAAATTACCAGGAGACTGAGCCCAGGAGACTGAGTTTTTTAAGAAAGAAACAATTATTTTTAAAGAATAAAAAAACAGAAAATGTATTATGGTTTTACTTAGCCCATAATATAATACTAACAAATATTCGTACTTATATACAAAAAATATATGTAAGTACTCACCAAGGGACTGATAAATTAAGCCACGACCTCTTGCATAAATATATTTATTTTTAAAGTGACACAACAAACAGACGCGAGATGTAAACCCAATTTTGTTTCAACGAGACTCGATACTTGATATTCCATGAGATGGGACTCAGATCTATAGAAGTTATCGATATTTTTGACGTTTTCAATATTTCACAAATGCGGCGGACAAATTTTAGTGACTTTTTTCGCAATAAAAAGCATTGCTAAATAATATTTATCTACTTCATAACATTTCTGTGTTATTTGAGATTACAATGATAGTTTTTTTTTTAGTGTAGGCACTGAAATAGAAGAACGGTAATGATTTTTTGATGTTGAAATGTGATTCGGACATACCAGGGGACTGAGACTGAGACCCTTTGAAGAATTTTTTGAACAAGAAAAGATGTCGATCAGATTTATCTTTATAACAAAAAATTAATGTGAATGAATGCAATGGTTTTAAGTTATTGTCGCGGACATCAAAAATTCCATCTTTTGTAGAATCACCTATATTTGAGATTAAATATTCTCTATCACCAATTGATGAATTGCAACCACACACACAACTCACGCTGCAGTAAACATTTCGGGTAAACTAATGTCTAGATTTGAACTACTTGACAAGATCGTTCAATAAGATGGCTCTATACAATTTTGATTGTATAAATCCCTTAACATTCTTATTATTTAACATAAAAATAAAGCGATTGATGCACCTCTACCAGCCTCTTTAAGGTAAGGACCAAGAATCGCCACTGACGACTGACATTATCATACTCTGGAGGATTTGTCACTTCTTCAGAAGAGGCAGTGTGTTTTTGGATTTGAAGTGAGACCTCTGGCGCGAAGAGTATGACACATTGACCACTACGGCACGGGACAACGTTTCATGAATTTTTCCAATTATATACATATTAAGTGTGACATTTCTATTTCTAACTCACTTACAAAAGTTCGTATATGGCTATTCATCGATTAAAACTTAAGTATTTATTAAATTCTCATGCAAATTTAGGTTACTCTCGTCAAAATGGGATTTCCCTGATGGGATTTGTTACTTTGACTGACAAAAAATAAAACAAACAATAAGATGTCAAAAACACCACAAACTGGTTCATCTGTTTTTATATTGAACTCAAAAAAAAAAAAACGGCGGCGATATAAAATTTAAAAAATATTTATACTTAGGCATTCTCGTTCTACATCGAAGAAATTTGACGGAACCCGTAACAGAATAATGATTCATCTTTGATGAAATTTTTTCTTTTAGATGTTAGACATTTAATTAAAACAATACTAATGACTGTTTTGTATCTACTTGTTTAATGATTAACAATAATTTTTAAACAAAATGTTCAGGTTAACATAATGCATCTTCTTATTAAAACATATACTAAGGACTCAAATATTTATAGAAGTTGAAGATTAAATATTTTGTATCACCAAATTTGTACTTCATTCGTTAAAAATCCTCCTAAGTGGTCAGTTATCAAGAATTGACTTTATGATCGCAT
Organism: Baccha elongata; assembly: GCA_951217065.1. Classification (NCBI taxonomy): domain Eukaryota; kingdom Metazoa; phylum Arthropoda; class Insecta; order Diptera; family Syrphidae; genus Baccha; species Baccha elongata. The sequence goes on from OX578274.1 coordinate 48,355,000, forward strand.
TTCGTCGGTTGTGTTGTGAAAATATAATTTCTAAAAATATAAACACTTGATTACGAGAATTGGGTGAGCATTTTCCGTGGATATCATTATAAAAAATTTAAGATAGCTAATTTAATTTGTTGTTGTTTTTGAAAACAATCTTTGTTGATGTTTTGTGTTTATTTTTTTTTAGTCCAGTCATTAAAGATTTGTAGAGTCTAAGACATTCCTTTCCCTTCGGAATATTGTTCAGGCTACTTAATGAGTTAACATACTGAAAGTCCTGGGTGGTGAGACGAGGAAGGTCTAAGAAGTTCTTCTTCTAGGGATTTATGTTTATATCTTTTAAATCGTGCGTCGTGTCGTAGCAAAAAAAAAGTAAATGAAATTTCGAATGAATTTTCAAAAGCCTTCGTTTTTCGATCTACATGCTCCGAAAAAATTAAATATGTAAAAAAAAATTGTAATACATTTTTATTTATCTAACGTCAATATGTGAAGAAAAGAATAGAAGTTGCCAAGATTTATGCATTGGAGAAAAGTTTTGTGTTTCCGTGTTTCCGTGTTTGACATACTTTATATGAACTTCACTTTATAATATATATGCTCACCTCGAAAATATAACATCCCTGATAGAACTGGCATTAATAATGGTGGAGGACAGAAAATCCAAGATGGCTGCGACTATATGAAAATTCAAACTTGATGTGACTTAAGTACATAGTACTTCTATTTTGATTGTGAAGCAGCACTACTACATTTACAGCAGTTTACACCAAAAGTATAATTAAAGCGTTGGGTGGGAGTTTTGAAATTTTCTGTTTTTTCCCAAAAAAGAAGATGCCACTCGAAAACTGGAATATCTATCTGGTCCACGTAACTTCACATTGCTTGTTTCAGATTAATCCTTCTTTTCTTTACCTACATAATTTTTTTTTAAATAACTTAAAAAAAATGTACAGTTTTATTGTTTTTATTTTCAGACCAAAAATCACACAATCTTAAAAAATAATGTTTTGCTCAGTACTACCAATCGTATTATTTATTGCCATTACATTTCGTAAATTCACATCATCAGTTCCAATATTCCAAGATGACACTACCAATGAAGATACAAATAACTTAATATTTTCAGACTGCGTTGGTAAACTTAACCTGGAGAAACAACCCGAAATTTCATTTGTAGCAGCAAAGCTACGTAAATGTTGCCCGGAGGGACAATCTTACTCAAAAAACAAGAAATGCGAACCACATGCCAATGAGTTTTCTCCAGAAATCGTATTGGTGGAGTTTTATGAGGATTGTATAAAAAATTGTACTGATCGAAAACCCCGATTAGACATTCAAGTGGGTTTTGATTGTAAAGAGTGAGTATTACTAAAGGCCCAACCATAATACTTGAAATTTGTAGTGGAAAGCTAATGTCAAGTTTCCTTTAGTGCTGTTAATTTCTCAAGTCGCCAATAATGGTCGGATGTGAACGCTTGAAAGTTTCACATATACTTATATTTTGCCGACTGTCAAATATTATAGACGATGTTCACATTGGATGTACTCATCCGACGCATTTTGACGTACATCCAGTCCTCCGTGTTCAGACACAAAGTAGTGTGAACACAATGTGCGTCCAATTTGAACATCGTCATACGTACCTACAAAAGGTGCGTTATGAGGCGCTCTTTACATATTGGAGTAAAAGTTAACGAAAACTAAACGAACTTAAGCAATCTGTCATTATGAACGCTCTATAAATTTTTCTTGTGATGCTCGACTAGTTTTATAAGACTCCGTATACACCGTTTCTTCTATTATGGTTGAGCTTTAATAATATATTCAATTGAATCCGATAAATTTTCATAAATATCTTTCACAGATCTCAAGAGTATTCAGCCAGTGAGGGTGATCTTCTTTTTGTCATTCAAAATGGCAGCCTCTTAATGTTTGACATTGACAACAGCAGTATCAATAATCTACAGACAGACTACTGCTTGGACACACGTTACGATACGGGTGAACTTTACGCTCTGGTTTGCGTCTACGAAGAAGAAAGATTCAAAACATTACAAGCATTCATCAGTGCCAGCTTAATTTTAATATCAATACCGTCTTTATGTTTGGTGTCTTTTCTGCATTTTTTCAAGAAAGAACTTCGTTCCGTTCATGGTTTGTCCCTTAGTATCATGTGCGCATGTTTGGCATTGGGATTTACTTTGCATACAATCGAGCAAATTTTTAAAAATGATACTGGAATTATTGATCAAGCTAAAAGCTTTTTCATATTGTCATATTTTTGTTGGCTTCTTTGCCTCTGTGGAAATGTGGCACTACATGTAATGTGAGTTATAAATTGATATAAAAATAGAACTTTGAATTGAATTAAAAGATTTGTAATCATTTCTTACACAATTAACTGAATGCAATCATTTGTGGATTCATGTGTTTGCATTCATATGATATTTTTTTGATGATGGATTGATGGAAAAATAGTATCAAAATCCATGACATTAATGCAAAGAATGCAAAGACTTCAATTTGTTTAGTGTTTGTTGCAAGGTTTCGAATATTATATTATTTTTATTTCAGATATTACATGCCTGGTGATGTTTTAAAATCTCAGTGTGCCAAATGTCTTCATTTCATCTGTTTTGCACTGTTCTCATTATGGATACCAATATCCATAGTTCACTTTAAAGCTCAGAATAAAATGCCATCGCTGATGGACGTGCCTTTTAATGATTGTAAGTTTTTATAAAAAAAATCTATACCTACAATAAATATAAATATTTTGTAAATTTTTTGTTTCAAGTTACTTGGATACCTGGATCTCAGAAATACTACATTTCACCGATAGCCTTGCTATTGTTATTTAGTTTAACATTATTAGTTGCAACATATAACAAATTAAATCATTTGAATCAGATGCAACGTTTATATGGAAATTATCAAAAAGTACAGGCTACTAGTGAGGCACCGGTTGTAGAAAACATCGTCAATGTATGGAGCTTAAATGAATCAAAAAAGGAGTAAGTATAGAATATTGCATTTTATAAGGTTTTTATAGATTTAAAAAAAATTATCTGGAATTGATTGAGGGCACATCCGTGACACCTTGATTCCAGAGTCATGACTCTATCGCCGAATTTCTCTTTGGTTTCTACTCCGTGCGTCGTGTCGCTATTACACCTTGATTTTGAGAGTCATAACTCTTTTGATAGTCATCTTTTCCATTCACTTCACACAAGAGCATTTTGTACACAGATCATGCATTGTGCACTTTACTAGAAGCGAAAAGGAATGAAGTGAGATAGAAAATAAAGGAACAGCAGAAAAGAAACACAAGAAAAGAGTCATGAAAAACTTGGGCCACGGCGCACAGGGCTGTTTATCTGTCATCTCATCTCTTCAATTTTTTTCTCTCGTTTGCACTTAAGCAAAAGAATCATGACTCCAGGATCATGGTGTAATAGCACACATACCGTTCGATTGTGTTTTCCTTTCATTTAATCGACCTTAACACGATCATATTCATTTGACATAAAACCCTGTTGATTTTGCCTGATGACTGATTATATGTGTAGATGACTGACGTCCTCTGACCGACCGTGTTAAGGTCGCTTTACCATGCACCATCCAAGATCCACAATCCACATCCAGATCCAGGGTTGTTATTTTCTTTTTGTCAAAATTCACCGCCTAATGTTTGTGCAACATCAGATATTAAATTAAAATAGTGATACATTTTATTACCTAAGGTTTTTATTTTGAATATACTTTACCTATGTTAAAAAGAGATGAGTCTGTATCTGTATCAGAATAAAAAAATTAATTTTAATATCTAAAACCAACTTTAATAATTTTAATTTCTTTTTTTATTTTAGCACGAAGAGTATTTGTTACCTTTTCATTATCACAGCTTTTACTTGGTTCCTTGAAATTTTAAACTTTTATCGTGTATCAATTGGACATCCCTGTTTTAAAAATCTCATTAACGCTCTACAGGGTGTCTTAATTTTATTGATCTTTATATTTGCTCGTCATGGCAGCAAAAAATTCTTTTGGCAGAAGGACTGTGAACATTCTGAATTAAAAAGAAGTCAATCGAATATGCAACGAATTTTAAATAAAATATAAAATATTGTATAGTGATTAATATAAGTATCTTAAGTATTCAAAAAAAAAAATTCTTATAATTGAATTTTTTCAACATCATTATTTTTTAACGTTGTTTAATTTTTTAAAATTAAATATTTGGGTACCTACCGCATAAGATCATTAAAATAAAATTATTTGATTATAATAAGATTTTATAAGAATTATTTGTAAATCAGTTCTCACTTTATCAGTTTTTATAGTAAAATGTCTTTAATAAAAAAAAATCATTACTACCAACTGCCAAATGAAGATCAGTCAACAACAAAGTGTATAACTTAATAAGGCCCAACTATAAAGGTAGAACTATAGTGCGCCTGAGCTAGTATAAACTACTGTCAAAATTAAACGAACTGTTTCGTCATGTTTATACTAACATGATGAATACCTACATATGTATAATGAACATGTAAAAATCAATTGTATTCAGTTTCAATTATTTTTGTTAAAAATGCATAATTTATTGATAGATCCGACAATTAAAAGCAAATACGTAGTCCTTAGGGATAAAGTGACATTTTTGGCGGACTATAAAACGCCCACAGCCTTAAAACTTGCATATATGTAAGAGCGATTCGGATCATGCGTAGCTCATTCTTAACGAAACTCAACGAAATCGTATAATGTCCATCAAAGCCGATCGACATCAAACGACTGTGTGTATTCGCTCATTTACACGCATCATGTAATTTTGACAGTAGCTATCATGCTTAATTATACCATCCATACATATTTTCTAATGTTCACATTAGACTGTATACTTACACTACCAAGTAACAGGTATCTTTCACCATTCAAATGTTCTTATCTCTTCTCTTCATCAATTTTACCTTCAAATTCAATGAAATAATCTAGTACTTTTTTGAATTCAAATTCAAAAATTAACCTCTAGCGGATGTACCTACCTTATCGACAACTGTAATGGTTGTCATACTCATCTCATATCCGTAAATCATTTCTTATGAAAAAAAAAATCTGCAACGCGAAAAAAGATTTGGAGTGGATATATAGCAAATTTTTGGCCTGTCAACATTAAACATGGGGATAAATAAATGTTACGTGCAGCGAATGATCTCAAATTAGATATTCGATTGTTTAACTACGCTTGTTGATCGTCGCTTTCATGGGCGCGTTGAGTTTTAATTGTTATAATTTTTGTTTTACTTCTTCAAAATAAACCAATAAACAAAAAGTCTCTCAACAACGAAAAACCATAAAAGAATTAAAATGTGCACATGAGTTTGAAAATTGAATGCGAATACGATTCGCAGGTCCCGATGAACTCAATTAAATAAAATGTCAAAATCCATGCATTGTACAATGTATTACAGGTCACTTTAGAAGAGGAATAAAAAAAAGAAAACTGGAAAGGACAGAGGCAGAGAACGTGTATAATGTTTTAGTTTTCTTTACATATTTGATAATATCTGAATCTTTTTGTTAAACATGGCCAATGATTGGTCTTTGAAAACACTTCTTGAAATGAGATAAGGTAAGTACTAAAAGTACTAAGGGCCCAAAGCCCTAGGACCAACTATAATGGACATCACCAACTATTAATTTACTACACCTAATGAAAATGGATATTTATCCAGATATTTTTTTAGTTTATTTCATTCGTGTTTAAAATTTAATGCACAATGCAAGAATTTTGACATTCAATTGAGAGTTCATGAATCGTATCGTCCATACAGAACATATTTAGTTTAATTTTTAACACAACTTTTACTCGCCGATGATGCGTCCCTGATGTTGATTTGATGTGTTATTGTTTTGAATTGTTAGTAGAAATCTGAAATTGCTGAATTGTTTTTTAACATTTATTCGCATTCAAGCTCATTTGAACACAAAGATTGGTTTACTTACTTTTTGACGCCTAAATTTATGCAACTTTGGAATATAATGAGAAGAAATGATGTACGGATTACAGTTGTCGATAAGGTAGGTACCTCCGCTAGAGGTTTATTTTTTAAATTTGAATTCAAAAAAGTACTAGATTCTTTCATTGACAATAATTAGAAGGAAGAACATAGTAGACAGTCGAATGTGAAAATTAGAAAATATGTGCTGAATTAAAGTTAAGCTATTATATGTATAATTGATCTTTAAATGAAGTCCCTTATCGGAAAAATCATTTTTTACCATTTTTTAACTTGCGATTATACTATTATATGTACTATAAGTCAAGTTATGAATTCGTGAAAAAAAAGTTTTTAGATAACAACCAAACTTGACATTACGATGATAGCGAAGTCTAAAAAAAAGTGGGTCTGGCAGTTCTGTCTGTCAGTCTGTCTGTCTGTCATTCGCACCTGCAGCCTAAACGGTTGGACCAATATCCTTTAAATTTGGTTTATAAGATTTTTAGGGTGACAGTCAGGGGGATGTTTTGAATTTTTATTCTAGGCCTAAAACTAACGGTACCCGCCATATAACGGTTATGAAAAAAACTCGTTTTTCTCGAAAAAGGCTCTGACGGTTTTGATAAAATTTGACAAAAGTGATACGAAATTAAAAGCCTTTCAGATGGCATGAACCATATTTCTTTAGAAATAGTTTTAACAGTACCTGCCATTTAACGATTTTTTTAAATTTTGACTTACCTACTCGTTAGCGACTGAGTGGATTTTTGCAAATTTCATTTCTAAGAAGACCCAAATAGCCAAACGTCCTTAATTTTTGAATGACGTTTCTTTAAAAAATTAGATTAATTTTACCATTTTTTTTTTTTTTGAAAATTGAATATTTTGAAAACCAATTCATGAATATTTTTTGAAATTTATTTTTCGGATGAAAATTATTAATTAGCTAAAATTGGCATTCTCCAAAATTTTCAAAAAAATATTTTAAATAAGTTGTTTGAAGTAAATCGATTTTTTTTTTAAAACTGGACCTACAATTTTGAATCAAATAAAAAATTAAATATACTGTAATATTTAAAAATTACTGGCATACCACGATTTTCTTTCAAAACTCTGGTTGGTCATTAGCTGAAAGAATTTAAAAAATTATATCATAGGTTAGGTATACACAAATTGAAAGATTTTTTTTTTTAACTAATCGAAAGAATTTTAGAAATAATTCCATATAAAATAGTGGAAGCTCTGAGGCAACTTGCTACAAGAGCAAGTTTATGCGACCCAATCGTGCTTTTTTTTTTTTTTTTTTTATTATGACGTTTCTTCCAAAGAACAAACTAATTATTTGTAGGGCCTAGGGCCCAATGGCTCTGACATGCACCAACTATACAGAGGAATTAGCCTCCGGTGGGATGGATAGAAATATAACTTCGAACTAGTCAAGGACTTTGTCTACGTGGGATTTACTATAACTACGCAGAATGACATCAGTGCAGAGATCAACCGAAGAATTACTCTTCGGGCTGAGAAAGTATTTAAGTAGTAAGGTCCTCTCTCATAGAACCAAGGAGACGTTATATACGACCTTGATCCCAGTCCTGCTGTATGGGGCGGAAGCATGGGCGTTAAAAGACTCGGATGAGAAGTTACTTGAGTGCTTTGAGAGAAAGATTCTTCGAGTCGTTTCTGGTCCTGTGTGTTTCAAAGGAGTATGGAGAAGAAGATTCAATGACCAGCTATACAGGCTATACAGCGATTTTTACTTTTTTTGACGTTTTTGTGTGTACTGACTAAGAAAATCTCCTTTCTCTGTCCCTCTGCACATAGCGAATAGTATCTATAGAATTTCAGTAAATCCTTTTCAACTCTTCATAGAATTTCAACTTCCAAAATCTTTCTTAATATTCAGCAATAATATCGCCTAATGTAAAAATTTCAATAACATAACAATTCCGAAAGTTTAAATTTTAAAACTAACTCCGAAAATGCGGAGTTATTGTATGGCGTTTCGATATTTAGTGATTTTATATTGAAAAAATGTTAATATTCAGCAAAGAAAAACTACTCCGAATTTTCGGAGTAAATTTTAACATTTACTCCGAAAAATAAGGAATTGTTTTTGTACACTAGCCCAAAAGAATTAGCAAAAAAGAGAGTGATATATTTTGATATCTTAAGCAAACCTTACAAATTCCCTACACAAAAGTTATTGACACATTAACATCAATTCGTGAAAAAAACGTGTTGAATAATGACAAAACCTGTTTCCACAGCAATACACTTTTTCACTGGTTAGCTACTTAGTCTTTGGCGCTTTTTGTTTGTTAGTAGTTTTGTAAAGTTGAAGCCAGTTAAAGACAACATGAACCAAAATAATAATAACGACAAACTTGCCTCTTAATTTTTTTCTATTTAAAATGAGTTTGGTTCCTTTCATGGTTTTCATCTGCTTTTGTGACTGTGGACTACTTTGTGTACACATTATAAAATATGATCCATTTCTAACAAAATCAAACTTTATGAGTATACAGTTAATATTGTAATATTGGCAACACTATGGCAAGCGATCAGCTATAATGACACTCATTCATGCATTTTATTTCTTTTCTGACTCGAATCAGACTTTCTTTGAAATTCTCAAAAACTCGTTTCGGAACAAGAAACCAACTGAATCAATTCAATTAACTTAACCGATAATGACAACATAACATCAGTTCAAAGAGAGTAAATGTCTCACTTCCTTTCCACCTTTCAACGCTTGACTGGCTGTATACCTACATCAATAGCGCACCCGCACCCCTTGATCGATTTGAGTAAACATTTCAATAAAATATATCGTATTTACAACAACAATAGTGAGAACGATCAAGATACAGTTCGAACAAAAAGTAAGTAAGATTACCCATTTATATACGCGAGTAGAGCAGAGAGGTATGTAGTCAGGCAGGCTTTAACTAAATTCTGAATCTTTGATAAAGTTAAAATAGTCAGCTCTCAGTTTCTCCGTAGTCACTTAGTCAGTCAGTTATTTCGCTTCTCTTCTACAAGGCAGTAGTCATTAAAAGTTCGGTTATCCGTGAAGTGTGCCAATTATAGCTAAAAGAACAATAACATAATAATGTGATAAATAAACTCATTGATAAGATACGAGTTTTTATTTTTAACTTACAAACTGTAATCGATTTGTATTGCAGTTCTTCTAGTCCGAAGTCGTGATAAAAAAATTTATTGTTTTCAAAAAAAAATATTTGTTGTTTACTTACCTTGGTTCAGTTAAAAAAGTTTTTGTTGTGTTAAGTGGTAACAGATAAATAAATAAATAAATAAATAAAAGTGTTAACAAGTCGTATACGCGCACGCATTTTTATTTCAGATACATTTCGTCATACCTATTTAATTTAATAATACATAATTGGAACTGGAAGTTGAAGTTGGTAGGTACATTTTTTATGGCTTATTACCCGGCTCAATTGGCTGGTAACAACAAAATATTGTATGCAAAGTTGGAAGTTTTTTTTTTTTATTTGTTGCATTAGGTAGGAATTTCTAAGGTGATCGTGTAAAGGTAGAGATACTCTCTCAGTGAAACAAAATACACTCAGACAAGGTACGAATATACGACTATGTGATAATAAAGTTGACTTGCAAGATATCTTATTTTCCACAAAACAACCGGCATGCCAGAGTTAGATGTAGAAAGGGTGAATACTGATTGCTGATCGGTTTACATGCGGTTCCAGATCCACTCATGTGAGACTATTAAAGTTGTTGTTTTTATAAGATATTTCATGTTAAAAGTATTGCAGAGTTACAACTTTTAAAATAATTCTATATACCTACTTTGGGTATGCGTATGATTGCCATGAAAAAAAGTATTGTTTTTTTTACACCTTCTGACATGTTTTCCGGCATTGGTGTACTAAAGTATGTCAAAAGGTTGCAATTTGTATCTTTTGTAACTTTTTGTTTAACAAAGTTTGGAAGACTGTGTTTTATAATAATATTTCAACATTTCGAAATTACTTTACCTACCATGTGACAGAACTGGGAAGCATTTTGAGTGCATTAAACATTTTTTGCGTTCGGTGTTCAGTGAATCACAAAATATATTTACTTGTTATTTTTTATGATTGTGAACAACTTGTTGCAAACGTCGCGTCTGTCGTCGCGACGTACATATATGTATTTAGTTAAACCACGAATGTTTTGTTTTCAACAAACAGGTTGTAAATTGCTTGAGAGAAAACACATTGAATACAAAAATAACTAAGTGAAGGTATAGGTATAGTAGGTACCTATAAGACGAAAAACTTACCGACAATTATAGATGTTAGATACAATAGATAATGATTTTTGTCTGATTAAGTTAAAATTTATTGTCTAAGTTTTGTCGAGAGAGTTTTTTGATCAGAGATTGGATTAACAAAATTTAGTGATAAGATGATTATTTTTTAGCGGTAACAAGTCTTGCAAAGAAGTTCTGACAACGCTGTTTTTAGTGATGTTAAAGAAACTTTAATATTTAATTATCTTAGTTTGTTAGAAGATTTTTTTTCTTTAATATACATTTTTACTTGCTCAATAGGGCAAGTATTGGTTTCGTGTAAAAAAAAATCGAGGTTTTAATCAAACCTGACATTACGATGATAGAGAAAACGTCATGCCGTCCGCCGGTCTGTCTGTGCGGATGTGCGGATGTTCGGTTGTATGTTCATCGAGCTACAGCCTAAACGGTTGGACGGATTTTCTTCAAACTTCGTTTGTAGTACTTTTTGGTGATTCCCTAGAGGACAAATTTGAATTTTCTCGAAAACGGCTCTAACGATTTTGTGAATGTTAAATTTTAAGTGCTGTTAAAATAACTGCATTTCAGGTTTTTGGCTAAAAATGCACATAACGGAGATTTTGTGTTAACGGTTTCTAACAAATTAGGCCTTAAATTTACAACGACTTACCCGATTTCATTTAAATTTGGTATGGTATATAATTTAAGCATTCAGCATAAGATGGCTTTTAAATTTTTTTCTAAGCAACCATTTAATGATAGCTACCATACAGCTTTATATCACATTTAGGCCACTTTTCACTTTTCAACATATTTCAGCAAATTAAATTTTCCCAATCCAATAGTTTGCTACAAGAGCAAGTTCGTGCGACGCAGTCGTGCATTTTATTTGACCGACAGTAGATAGGAAGGTACCTACCAACTTTTTTTTTTTGGCAAGACTTTTTAGGGAACTTAGACTTAATTTAAATAAATAGCACGACCTGGGTCACATAAATTTGCTATTTTATTTCTTGAAAAGCCTAGATAGCCGAGTAAATTTTTTTAAAAATTTAATATTTTGAAAACCAATTCATTTTTGTTTTGAAATTTAGTTTTCACATGAAAATTATTGATTGGCTAAAACTGGCATACTCACCATTTCTCTTTTTTAAGTGTTTATTATTTTTATGATTATCAGAATTAATTTTTTCTGAAAACTCGGCAATGTTAGAACTTAATTTCCAAAGTTTTTATTTGTATTTATTTTTGTCAATTAGGTATTTAACATTAAATTAATTTAAAAAAAAAATTAAGAAAACATTTAAATAATTTCATGGAAGGCAATGTTTAACTCTTGGGTAACTTGAAACAAAAGAGAAAGTTTGTGTAACCCATGTTTTGCCTTTTATTTTAGTATGATTTTTTAATTATCTGCTCAAATTTGCTCTTGTTGAAAACTATGGAACTACAAAAGGTTTAAATTTTCATCATTGTATTTTTAGTTTTCATGTTGTTTAGCTTAAAAACTTTAATTTAAATGCCATCTTGTATTAAATGTTTAACTTAAATCATATGGCAAATCCAAATGAAATTGGTTTAGCCGTAATCAATTTATGGCTAGGTTTTGTAAGAAATAAAGGGCACGACTGGGTGGCATCAACTTGCTCTTGTTGCAAGTAACCTTCGTATAAACGACTGTGCAAATCGTTAACTTTTAACCGTCAACAACAAAAGCTCTCAGATAAAATTTTATTAAAATTGAATTAAAAAAATTAACCGGTATCACCAAATCTCCATTGTGTGAATTTTTAGACAAAATCCTAAAAATATTGAGATTAATGAAGATTTAACATTCATAAAGTTTTATTAAAATCGTAAGACTCGTTTTCGAAAAAAAATTGGACAAACTAATAATATAACGGATACAACGATCTTTTTGAGCACTTTCCCCTTAAAACTTTAATGTCGATTTCCATGGTACTTTTCAAATTGCTCGCATTTTTGTGGTTGTCATGGAAATTAAAACGAGATTGCTTTGTTTTTGTCAGCGTATGGAGTTTTTAAATTTTTCAGATTTGAGCCCGGCGGCCAATCACATCGCGGGATGCAAACATCAAACTGACATTTGTCAAATCTGTTTTAGTGTGTGCCATGTGTGTAATTGCTCGCATTTTGCCCTGGCAAAATATCTAGATTTCTGAAAATTTCTCGAAACTAGTAATGTGCGGCCAACTCGTATTTTTTCTAACCCGAGTTAACTCGAGTTAGAATTCAATCAACTCGAGTTGGAAATCGACTTGGCTAACTCGGTTTACAAATTTTTTTATATGATTTGCACTTCTTTAGTTTACTATATAAAACTAACAATATAAAATATATGTACCTAGGTACCGACCTCTACTTGTTATTACATTTTGTTAAAAAATAATAATTTTTGTATCACTGTTAAGAAACAAGATTTGCAAGCAGGAACATTAACCATGCGTCATTAAAAATGCGCATAAGCAACTCGGTTAGCAAAGAATGAGAAAACAACAAAATGTAACTCAAATTAAAATACAGATGATGACGGTGACGGAAGTGTGTTCATACTAGAAGTAACAAATGTATGTTTCGGTTTCACCAACTCGGTTTGTTTGGTTTCATAACTCGGTTTGACTCGAATTTGCTGTAACTCGAGTTGATACATCACTTCTCGAAACTAGAAAAAAGTGCTATTTTTGGCGTCATGGAAATTGAACCTTGCTCAAAAATGAAAAAAAGTGCTTTTTTGGCACCATGGGAATCCACATAGTTTAGGATACCTATTTTGTAGGATTTGCTTTAGACATCGCCAAATCCTGTTTTGTCCGATATTTTTTTCGTGATTTTCTTTCATTTTTTTTTTTGTTAATTTTCCTGTTTTTTTTTCTGATTTTTTATAACTTTTGTAAAACATTTTTTGTTTGATAATAATAAAATTAACTCTTTGACGTGTGTTTTTTTCATGTTTTGGGAAATGAAAAACTTTAGTTTTTATAGTTATTGATTGTAAAACATTCAACTAAATGTGATAGCTATCGTGTTCAAAGTTATACTCGATCGCTTCTCATTCTATTTCAAATTGTGAATAATTATAACTTAATTCTGCAATATATTTGACCTAAGCTCTTTTTGCTTAAAGCAAACTCCCTAATATCGGTTAAAAAGGAATGAACCAAACCTCTAGCAAACAAAATTTTAAATATTCAGTTCATTATAGTCACTGATGGTTTCCTGTGTTTTCCATAAATAGAAGTTGAGTAAGTTAACTGTCCTACTGCCACAACTTCTTTCAATTCAATAAGTACCCTCTATGAATTCAGACTCAGAGAATCAATTTTATAAAAGATATATGCCTACCTGCCTAGTGCCTGTCTTATAGGTACACCCACCTACCTACTGCATGTGTCTTTACAAAAAAAAAAAAAAAAAACACCTTACTTTTAATACATAGTTTCTTTACAACGAGCTAATGATCATTATGTCGCGTCTGTTGTTGGTCATTGCTGAGAAAAAATCACACATCTATTGAATTTGTAATTTTTAAAATACGAATGCGAATCATTTTATTCACGTAATCGGAATTAATTGCAGGGGTTGCCACCTGACATTTGCAATTGCAATATTAGGTATATTCTTTTATTTTGTTTATTTTGTGTGGGTTCACATTATTTACATGCGGTTATAGAAATGTAGGTTATTACAATGGTTAGGCAAGGTATAGATTGGTAACACAAATCGGGACAACATTCAAACTTAACATCAAATATACAAAAATGGTGCGACAATATAATTCTGTGTGACTGTAACTTGTAAGAATGTTGGGTGATTTTTTGAGTTCGGCCAACAAGACTTTAGCTTAATTGACTTAAGCTAAATTTCTTGTATGATTGTAGGTTTAAATACATTAAAAACGTTTTACATTTGTATTTATTTTTTTTTTAATTTTTTTGCGAAAGTTTTTAAAATATTGTTTTTGTGTGAAGAATAAAAAATTCCCCATCCAAACGGACTTAGAAAATTTAACTTTGAACATTTAAAAAAAATATTAACTTTGATGCTCTATGAATCACATCTGATTCATAGGATTCGATTTCGTTAGCTTTTGCTAAGCTCTATGAAAGATTCTTTTCAAACACAGGCAAAAAAATGGACGACAGTTGTTATGTCAAATCATTTTGTGTTTGTGTATGAGGACATTGAAGTTGAGTAAATGATATGAATCAAATATGATTCATGGACTCTGAAGTAAAGCAATACAAAGAGTATACTGGGTATTAAATAATCGTGAAGTTGATAATGTAAGCACTTAACTTTGGTAAAATTGAAAAAAAAACTGTTTGATAAATATTGATTGGACTTTTTAAGTAAATAGGAAAATATTGATCGGTTCAAATATACGAATATGCGAATAAAGCATATTCGAGCATCACCTAGGGAGTAATTAAAATAACTTAAGTTAAGCACTACAACATAAGCTATCGGCCAGTGAAAGCCCCTTCAAAATCGGTCCTGCCGTTCTCGTGATTAGCCAAGACAAACAGACAGACGAAAGACAGACAGACAAAAGTTTTAAATTTTTTTTTTATTAGTGCCGTATACTTATACGTATACTTTCATAAATATGCACCTTGTTTAAAGTGGTTATATTGACATCATACGAGTATACAGATTCTTCATTTTTATTCATGTGTAAGATTTCCTTTATCCTATAGTCCTATTTATTTCTTAATGCAAGTCCCATAACTAAAATGTATTTTTAATCAAAAAACATTTTCGGATATTTGTACAGTGACTAAGTATTAAAATATTAAAAATAAATTTAAAGTTACAAATTACGATAATATGTGAACATTTTTCTAAGAATATATTATTACTGTATAGGTTAGGTGAATGCTGTCATTACAAGGAAATTTCATTTAATATCTGAGTCGAATCAAATTTTCTGAACTGATTACGATTACATACAGCGATTTCTAAAATTAAAAGGTAATGTAGATACAATAAAATATAAAAAAAATAAAAGATAACTATAGAAGGCCGACGCACGGCCTGGCAGGCGGGCGCCTACAAAAATAAAAAGTCCCACAAAAAATTATTCACAGACTGGAATTTCGCTTCGCTATATTGCATATCAGATAAAATAATAATGAAACGAATTCGTCACAATAACACTACATATAATGTTTCAAAATAATGGTTGACTAATAAAAAACAGGAAGCATTGAATTTTTATCCGGACTTAAGAACTTTAAATGAACTGCGGGGAGCAGCTTAAATTGAATTGGATTTATCATAACAAATTCGAATAAAGGGCACGTCTGGGTCGCACGAACTTGTTCTTGTGGCAAGCTACTGCTGAAAACTTGAAAACCTAGATATAAAGTTACAATGCTGTGGATAATTTTTTTCGTATTTTTTTTTTGTAAATTTTTGTTTGTAATATTAATTTTATCAAAATTTATCAGATTTTTTTTTATTTAAATCGAATTTTTAGTAACGTTTCTATGGTATAGGTAGATACCATTAACAAGTTATTTATGAAAAAACGAAAAATCACCGTTGATGGCAACCATGCAATCAGTAATTTTTGAAGTTTTATCAAAATCGATCGTACTTTTTTCGATTTTTTTCGCTAAAATGGCAGGTACAATTATTTTAAGGCTTAGGATAAAAAATTTACACCTGATGCGAGGGGTTTGTTACTAGCCAGTTTAGTGGTTCAATGATTTCAATATTTTAAATGACTTCATATGATTTCAGGTCATTTCAAGCAGTTTGATTGATTTATAATTTTTTTTATTGCATTGATTGATTGATTTAAAATTTTTTTGATTGCATTGATTTCAAATAAATTTACTGATTTCAAATGATTGCAAATTAATTCAAGTGATTTCATTATGATTTCAATTTCTGATTTCATTTTGGCATTTTTAATTGCATGATTGTAAAAAAACTTAGTGATTTCCAATATTTTTAATGATTGCAATAAATCATTTGAAGTCAATAACCAATATTTGTTTTTGATTTCATCATTTGAAATAGTGATTGCACCTGATTCCAAGGTGATTTCAAATGATT
Organism: Baccha elongata; assembly: GCA_951217065.1. Classification (NCBI taxonomy): domain Eukaryota; kingdom Metazoa; phylum Arthropoda; class Insecta; order Diptera; family Syrphidae; genus Baccha; species Baccha elongata. Next base: position 48,371,356 of record OX578274.1, read on the forward strand.
GCAAGTATAAGTGGTCAGGTGATTTCATTCCTGACAAACCCCTCGGCCAGATGGGCATATGATTCTAAAAATACATAGTAACTACTAAGTTTGATGAAAATAAACACAACCAATTAGGTGTAGGTGATTTGTAGCATATAACAATTTAGTTTTTATTCAAATTAAAAAAAAAAAAAATTAAAAAAGCATTTCGTCAAATTTTGAAAAAAAAAAATATCTTTTTTACATCATAACAACTATACTAAAGTGTTATAAGGTTATACTTGTAACTACAGATTTATCCATGAATAGGCACTTTATCTATACATAAAAATATAAACCCGTTTAAACACTATACATTTAGCGCTCTATCCATAGATAAATCTGCAAAATTCTTATCCACTCATATTTCTATGGATAACTTTTTATATCTGTCAAATAAAATTTGTCAAGAAGTTTGCTGTAAATTGAAGTTCGCATTTGTGTATGCAACAAATGTTGTTGTTGTTTTGTGGGGGTTTTTACGCCATTCTTAAGTTATTTGAGAAAATGTATTTTTTTAATATGGCAACTAACGCAAACCACCTAAGATCCCACCATTTTTTTTGTTGATATTCCTGAACGACTAACGAACCATTTCCAATCATAAAATTGGATGAGTATTCTATTGTAAGAAAAAATTCTCGGAAAGTTTTAACAAAAGTATTTTTGTTTTTTTTTTTTTTTGTTTAACTAAAATACTTAGATACCAAAAAAGAAATCAAAAAAACAATTTGGCAACCATAATATACATTTACATTTTTTCAGCAATAAAAGTAAGTTTGTGCGAAGCCGACGTGTCCTTTATTTTCTACTGACGCTGATATTTCTTATCTGTTTTTTGTTTAATAAAGCTACGGTTACTTACTTATAAGTTAAATATGCAGCGCAAGATGGCATTTAAAGTTTTAATCTAAACAACATAAAACAAAAAATATGATGATACATAATTTCATGAATCAAATTTTTTTAAGTCCCATAGTTTGCAACAAGAGCAAGTTCGTGCGACCCAGTCGTGCATTTTATTTTGTTTTCTATGTATTAGGCTTAATGGGAAAAACACAAAAAAAAAATATAGCAAAAAAGAACAAATACTAGTTAAAAAGTGCAATGTTGTTTAAAAACAGACTTTGTAACAATTTAACACTTTTTCACGAAATTGGTTGATGGTTCGATGAAAAGTATCAAGACCTTTTTTGTAGAAAATCATATAAGCTACAATTTTTAGCTGGCCAAATCATGGGTAGGTAGGTAGGTAGGTAGGTAAGAATGGCTGTTTATTTTAAAACTAGAATAAAACCAATTGGCGCTAGGTGCGCCGTTTTGATGCCAACAACTCATGAGACGTATATAAGTATAAGTATATGGGCTTAGTTCGGGTAATCGTTTTTACGAGGGTGTGATATTGGGAGTATGCAACTTTAATGACATCCGGCCCAAGACGCAACGAGAGATCCTCGGATTCCTAGCTGAGAAAAACCGTTCGTGTCTCAGCCAGTTGGTAAGTCCGGCAGTAAGCTCTGCTATGTCTGGCTTCGCTTAATGCCTATCTGGACATGGTACTGGATGGCTGAGGGCATGTTGGACTACCATCTAGGGTGTCCGATTTTAGAGAACGATGTGGTTCACGAAGGCTGCATGGCTTTTATACTGGTTGCGACGGGAGTTCACATAGTTCTTTGATCTGTTTGTCAGTTTAAGAAGGATTTGAACGGGTATGTTATTCAAGGTTCGGGTATATATATGTTACTTGGGAGTTAGTCCCTAGTTTCCAAGTTCCATAAGAAAACAAGAGATCTATGGATGCCTCACCAATGGCTAGTGGCTCAATCCCCCCACCAGACTTTATACCAAGGCTGTTAGCTCCGATTATGTCTGTCTTCGCTAAGAAACCCTTATAGGCTTAAATGGCTTAGGCTAGGCCCAGTTCGCCTGTGAGATCACTCAATTTGAGAGACAAACATGATTCCCGCAGTCGTCGTAGCCCTCCTACACGGCTAAAGATATGGCTTCTGTGGGGATCATGTTGTTCTCCTGATCCCTTTTGTTGTCCACTGAAAAAGGAGAGATATTTATAAAGTCTATTAAAGTTACGTTTTCAAGAAGATTTCCTATACTAACTATTGAAAGTTTGCTACGGTCAGCTACAAAGAACTGACCGAAGAATTGGCATCTTGGACGAGCCAAGGCAGGGCAATGGCAGAGATAATGAGTGTCTTTTTCCTTTTCTCTTTCATCTCCGCAGCTAAGGCAGTGAGTATTGTGTGGAATACCCATTTTTGCCGCATACTCTCCTATCGGCCAGTGACCCGGTGCTGACTGCAATAATTCTGGCTATGTCTGGCCGAGTTCTACACATGAGTTCACTTGTACGGGATTTATCATAAGCAGGCCACATCTTTCTTGAAATGACACAAGTAGACAAACCTTTCCATCTGCGATTGGACTCGGATAGATAATGTGACATGATATTGCCCTTCACAGAGCTCCTAGCGGAATTCTAACTGCTTCAGCGGGCGAGTTGTGAAGAGCCGATTCTTGCCTGGCAAGCTCGTCAGCCCGTTCATTTCCATGAACACCACTGTGACCTGGTACCCTGATCATACTTATATTCAAGTTAACATTAAGGCTCGCGAGCTCGTTTAAGCATTGTTTCACAAGATTGGAGGATACGGTGTCAGCGTCAATAACTTTGATTGCTGCCTGACGATCTATAAATACATGCTTCTCTGATTGCCAATAGCTCCGCCTGGAAAACGCTCGCGAAGCTTGGAAGTCAAAAAGACTTGGAGACGTTAAGTGTCTCCGAAAAAACACCAGCTCCGACACCACATTCCATCTTCGACCCATCAGTAAAAATAAAAAATAATCAAATCGTGGGTACTTTTGAGGATTTGCTCAAGGCATAAAAACAAAGGTCTCCAGATTTGTCCGAATTTTTTTGTAATTTTGTCTTTTTTATTGTCAAATTTTAATGGGCTATTAGTTAAATTATTTATTTTTTTTATTACTCAGAGATTGTGTATCAAGCCCTTAGCCACATACAAATAAATTTTCATATACCTTTGATTCTATGATTTCTTAACATTTTTTGTATGAAAATGATAGCTATATTCAACGTTATTCAATTTCACAAACAGAAACAATAATTTTATGAATATTTTCATTATTGTTTGCACCTACTAAGCTTTAACTAAAAAGTTTTTAAATTCACTTGATTTAACGTGCATATCTACCTATATTTTACCTACCAGTAATGAGCTTGGAATTCACGTTTAAGATTATATAAATTTTTTTTTTTTATATGACGTAGATAATTTATCAATAAATAAATCCAGATTAGATATCAAATCTATTATTTGAAATGACGTTAACAAAATATATTATTTTAAAATATCAATTCCATTTTAGTTTTATTCACTCTCTTTAGTGACATCGGGAGCAAACAGGTGATTATAGAAGTGTGAGATACTTTTAAGAAAGAAAATTTTTAACTGATCGCTTTATAGTGTTCATTGTTCGTTCTTTAAATATTTTCCGGTTCTTTGTTGGATTATCAGTTGAATCATAGTGTCTAACAAAACAAAAAATGTGAGCGCCTTTATAATTTACTCTATACGCTCTAATAGAGCTTTAGAAATTGATCGCGTATTTACCATACGTTATGTGGGCAGAACAGTGTCAAGCTCACCACATTTTATTTTAATTCTAAAAGGCATTTTTTTTTTTTTAGCTGAGAGATAGATGTCTTAAATGATTTTTTTTTTGCATTGTATCTTCTCATTGCTATTTAGTTTTATTCAAGACAACTTTTTTTGCTGCTGGATTATTTTGTATTGTGCGGTTTAGCGAATCTTTAAACGATCGTTTGGCAGAGCGAATTATACAAACGTGTTTTTTCTTCGAGTGTAATAAATTGTGTCATAAAAATATCATTAAAATTGATTATAATTATAGTATATACCTACCTACTTCCATTTTTTTTTACTGTGACAGACCCTTAAATGGGTGGGAAACCTGTTGTTCTCTGAAAGTGTCGGCTTTTCAAGTGGTCAAGATATTATATTGGAATGCCTTTCTTATAGAATACAAATACTGTTTTACCGACTATCGATATCGAAAAAAAGGCAAGGTACAAAACATAAATGAGAGTGCATTACTTGTGTGCTTTAACTTAAAAACACTAGAAAAAGGTGATAATTTTAGATTGAAATTACTCCGCAAAGATACTTGTTTGAATTGTGTTTGTCAATTTTTTTATTATTTTTTTTTTATTTTTATTTATATTTTTTTTTTTTTTTTTTTAAACTTGTAACAGCGGTGTATGACAACATTTGATGAGTTATAGAATGTTTTATTTGAATTTAAAAAAAAGAGAAATGTATTATAAACACATCAAAATTCGGTCCTTTTTGTTACTTGTTTGGTGTATCTACCTATCTAAAACGTTTCTAAATTTTCGTTGGTTATAATAATGCAAGTTACATCAGATTCATACAAAAACATATGGATATAAAAAATTAAAAACATGCTTTGCTAGGTACGTTCACAAAGAAGTTAAAAAAAGTGGGTCAGAAAATTGTAATTATAATATCCAAAATCATCTTTTGAACCTTGTAACTTAGCTATATGAAAATGTAATTAAAAAAAAATTATATGTAATAAATTATAAAAAAAGGGTACGTCTTTCGTTCAAATTTTCTGTTGTTATCATTAATCTTTGTTTTAACGAATGTTCTTTGACCAGTTTAGTTTTTTTTTTTTTTTTTTTTTGAAAAATAGATTTTCTGTATTTTTTTTTTAATTTTCAAATTCTTTAAAAAATAAAGGGCACGACTGGGTTGTACACACTCGCTCGTGTGGCGAATTGTTTTACAAAATAAAAATTAACTTGCTCTTGTAGCAAATTACCACATAAATAAAATTAAATTTAATAAAAACAAATTTTAATAATTTTTTTTAATATAAATGAAAAATACAAACAAAATCATATGAATTGTTTTTAAAAGTGCTAAAACTACTTTTTAGGAAGATTCAAACGAAAATTAAAGCAAAAATTTTTGTTTGCCAAAATCGTGCGGTTTTTAAATAAATCGATGTTTACTTAATAGTTTTTCTAAAAAAAAAAATTTAACAAATTTAAAAAACGCCAATATAAAGTTTTGAATAGTTTGCACTTTATTAAGAAAAAAATCAAATTTTTAGTCAAGCCGTTTTCCAAATATTAAATTTACAAAAAAAAAATAATTAAAACTAAAAGTAAACATTTTTGCAAAATGGTATTGAAGTTATATCAAATCATCTAGGTCTTTCTTAAAATTTTTTTAAAATCAAAATCGAAAATAACGGAAAAAAATAACGGTTTTATGAGAGGTATACCGTTAATAGGGTTGCAAATTTTTATTTTTGCATTTTAACAAAAGACAATCAAATAAAAACCATCTGTAATTTTTTTAAAGAAAATATTTGGAGCCGTTTTCGACAAAGTTAAACTTTTCCGAAACCGTTATATGACAGGTACAGTTGGTTTTTGAGTCTAAAAAAAAATTAATTATTCCCCTAAAGAATGGTCTTAAAACCCTACATACCAAATTTGTAGTAATTCGATTAAGCGGTTTAGGCTGTAGGTGCTGATACATACAGTCTGCCTGTCTGGGCAGACGGACAGACAGACAGAATTTCCAGACCCACTTTTTTCGACTTCCCTATCATCGTAATGTCATGTTTGATTGTTATCTCAATTTTTTTTTGCACGAATGCATAACTTGCCTTATAGAGCCTATATAATCACAAGTAAAAAGTGTCTCACTGTCCCAACCTCTCCTCTATACGTACTTTAGCTGGCTCTACAGTTCTAGGTGTCATTTGGCGACAAGTAATAAGCCTCTCGAGACGAATCGATCTCTAGCCTGCCGTCTTTAGTTATGTATACCAAGTCTTTGAAGATCTTCTTCTACTTCTTAAACTGAACCGAAGATGAGGACTTATTTTTCATTCATGATTGCAAGTTTTTTTCGTTATCCGACAATTTTTTTTTTTTTTTTTGTTAAGTTCAAACATACAGTTCCAGATTATTCCGAAAGTCATCCTTTAACTCCAGGATAAGATCCCTTGTCTTACAAATAACTACAAGTCTTTTAAGTATTATTATTTCCAAACCGAAGCAAAGTAATGATACAGGTCAATATTATGCGTTTACTTATATCTTATTTTTTGGTGTCAACCTGAACTTACCAATTTTTATATTGATTGCTTATTAGCTTACAGTATCACTTAGCAGAAACGGTGACAATGACGTGGCCATGTCGTATTAAAAAGTTAACGAGAAATTCAAAATTTGTCATCACTTCACTGGCCGAGGGTGCAAGTGCAATGCCCTTTAGTGGCCGAGCAATAAGCATGGTCGATCGGTGTACTTCCCATTTTCCTTATGACGTATAGTCTTTTCATGTCAAACTCAATTGCAATAAAAAAAAAACTTTAATTTTTTGTATTCACAAATATAATACGACATTTAATCGTGACTTATTTTTTTCAGAATTTTAAATTTCCGAAAAAATGGCACACTCACAACAAACGATAATCATCATCATCATCACAAACATTTTAGGATTAGTTTTAGCCCAAAACATCACAGAACACAATATCACTATAACCACACAACAACCCACAACAACTACACCCAAAACACCTGCCTTAGATATAAGCACAATTCTGCCAAGTACAAATGAAACTAATTCGCCTCTGGAGAGCAACACTACTCAACCAGAACTTAGAGTTTTGCAAGATCTTCTAGTGGCGAGTGAAAAACCGCCAGAAATGCCTAAGCATCAGACTATAACGCCCCGGACAAAGAATATCCCTCCAGACTGTTCACAACGACGTAAAAATCGTAAGCAACCGCTAATGTCTCCGACATCAAGGCTACACAAATGCTGTCCAAATGGAGAAATCTTAGCCACTGAAGATGATGTCCAAGTCTGTAAAGCTCACGCTACAGAGTTTTCTCCAGAAATCATTTCTGTCGAGCTCTATGAGAATTGCATTGAAGATTTGGAAGAACCGATCAAACTCGACATTGAAGTCGGCAATCCTTGTAATGAGTAAGTATCTACATATTATTGTATTTCATGGAATGTAGTAAATGTTCTTTATTTTAGTGGCTCTATATATTCAGCCAGTACTGGCGATCATCTTATGGTCATTCAGGATGGTTCTCTTTTGATAACGGATAACTTCTTCAATGAATCCTATACAGTTGAATCAAGTTACTGTCTCGACACTAACGTCGAGACTGGAGAACTGTATGCAATTGTATGCGTCTCAGCAACAGATGAACATCTAAGTCGAGGACAAACAATCCTTTATGCTTGCTTTATGATTATTTCCATACCATGCCTCTGTGTGGTAAGTTATCTACACTTTGCCATCAAGGAATTGCGTTCGGTGCACGGTCTTTCGCTTGGAGTAATGTCTGCATGCATGGCTGTTGGATTCACCTTGCATACACTTGCTCAGTTGTCGGATATTGGCAAATCTTGGATTGGCTACGCTGTACAGTTCTTCATGTTGGCCTATTTCTTCTGGCTATTCTGTCTGTGCTGCAATGTTGTGGTACATGTTTGGTAAGATTTAAATAAGTTTTCTAAATTCCAGAAAATTCTAAAGAATTCTTTCTATCTCTTAGGCACTATTTACCGAAAAAAGTCATCATAAATCGCACTATCCGTTATATGCATTTCAACACATATTTCCTGATATCCTTTTTGTTTCCACTTGGTTTGGTTTGGTGGACTTATCACAAAGGACTGCCTGGAATGCCATCTTACTTCTTCCAGGGTTTCACTGAGTGTAAGTTTCTCGAGCAATTATTTTGAATAACATATAAAATTGTAAGGATTTTTTTTTCCATTTCAGCGGTTCGTGAATCTCAACGTTATTTCATTCCACCTGTGTCGTTAGTTCTGGGTTTAAGCTTTTTACTGCTAGTTGCATCTTTCTTTGGATACAAATATTTAGATAAAATAAATTTCCGATATGCAACTTATCAGCAGGTTACTGTCTATACTCAGACAACGCTACCAATACATATTTATGACCAAGAAAGCTATCAGGAAATAAGAAAAGAGTAAGTACATACATTGAAAGTTTAAGTAGCTAAAGTTTCATGGGGAATTAATGTAAATTATGAACAGTGTTTCGGGAGGATGGCCAAATGGTATAACCTTGTGTTCGAAAAAGTCGAGTTAAGATAACAACTTCTACAATGCATATATTCTGTAGGCCACCATCTGACTGACATGTTTTCCAAAACTTGAGTTCTTCAGCAGCACAACAATTATGAATCGGTTTCTTCAGTTTATGGGCGAATTTCGAATAAAGATTCGAGGACTATGAAGACTGCTAAGGTAGTAAGGGAATCCGACAAAGACAGAAATCTCTTGAGGAATCTAGTGGTATAATCTAGACAAAGCACAGGGAAAAATTTGTTTGCTTAAAATTTGTTGGCTTATCTCCCCGAAAAGTAGAAAAAATGTTTACATTGGTTTTGATAAATTATCTAACATTATTGTGGTATTGAAGGATATTTTTACTGGCGATTATATTTATTACGAAATTAGGCCAAAAAGCATATACTTTTCTGGTCGTTTTTCCAAACTTGATTTGGAAATTTGGCCAAAAAGCATATTTTTTTTTGGGCGTAATTTCCATTTTTACTTTTTGGCTCTTTTTCCAAAAATTTGGCGTAATTTCCATGAAATCTGGCGAATTTTTCTTTTCAAAATTTGGGTGTTTTTTCCAAAGTTATAATTGGGCTCATTTTTGGGCTCTTTTTCCAAAACACTTTTTGGCGAAATTCCAGAGATCCTCCGTTTTGTTTTATTTTTGGCTGTTTTTCTTATGAAATTTCTATTCCGGTAAATTATTTCGCTGGAGGCAGCACTCTCAGTTATTCATATTAGATGTTTTTTGCATTTGGAACGAGATTAAAGCGCTCCGCGGCTTATGATAAGCTCATTTAAATCAGATTTTTATAGCATTGTTCAATGGAGAATTAAAACCACTTAGAATTTAATGCCATATAGGCTGTCTTCTTCCGTTAAAACACAACATACCCCATATGGATATATGCTATACATAAAATTAGTAACCCTTGCATTAAAAAAAAAAAAATAAAAATCCATTCACAGTAGGTACATTGTATATAAATTTCTATAGTACAACCATGGAGCAGCGCCATCTAAAGAAAGTTGTTAACTACACATTTGGAGGTTCTTACATTTACTAAGTGTCTATTCTGTTACCATAACAATAGTCGTCTACGAAACAAATTAATAATATATAATGTATTTTATTGGCTCTAAAATCCATATTTCCTTGACAAGAGTCGTAAACAAAACAAAAATAATATATGTTTACGACTGTTGTCAGGGTTACAGAATAGACAACTTTTAATTGCACGAACCTAAAAATGTGTTTATCACACGTTTCTCAAGATGGCCAGGCGGTGATTATTCAGCATGAAAATACTATAGAAATGTATATACAATGGTAGGTATGTGTATCAATAACCACTTTTAGTCTTTCAGTGGAATGATCACGTCATATTTGATGTCTCCAAAAACTCTCCGAAATTCTTATACAAGTTTCTTACCGTAAGAATAAAAATGAAAAAAAATCGTGATTTGTCAAGCTTTGTTTGTTGACTTTGAAAAAGCTTTTAGTGGCGGAAATGAATTTCCCTATTATAGTTCAGTGGCTAAATCCAAAAAATTGAACTAAAAAAAATAATTGTACGCTTTTCTTTCACGATTCGTTGAAGGGGTTCATTATAGGAGCCTTGTTGTCATTTTGGAAACAGTCTTACTCTATTTATTTCGAAAAATGTTAGTCTGACAGAAATTTACTGAAGTAAAAATTTGTAGGAAATTTATTTGTTTATATCTATTTTACGGCGCTGCGAAATTAGGCCCCAAAACCAAAAATGAAATAAGCCCCCCAAAGTGGTGTTTTTTTCGTAACGAAATAAAGGCCAATTTTCGTTCGTAAAATTACGCTCCAAAATATGAAAAGAGACCGCAAAAACGAAAGTAAGGCCCCAAATTTAATTTGTGGATCTAGGAAATAGTGCCACACGAAATAAGGCCCCAAAATTGGTCGTACCTCCATTCATCAAAAAATGTTTAACCATAGAACAAATTTGACAGTAAGTCAAAGATTCAGGGTGTTTCCAGGGTGCAACATGCCCTTCATACCTTCCTCACCGTTTGCATTTGACCGCTCTTAGAGAGTATTATAAGACATTATTATGGTTAAAAGTCACCAAATTGTTCTTATTTCGTTTCCTAAATTGAAATAAATTTAAACTCCAAATGTTGTTTTTGGAAACGCAATAAGGCGAATTTAGTTTGGCGCTATATCACGTCACCGTTTACAAGCTAATTAATACAAATGATGATTGTCCAACAAATTACAGCTTTCATAAACGTTACTTTACCGACGTCTTCTTACATTTTGAGGAAAAAAACGAGGGGTTTGTTACGGGCCAGTTTAATGGTTCAATGATTGCAATATTTCAAATGACTTCAAATGATTTCACGTGATTTCAAGCAGTATTTAATGATTTAAATATTTTGTGATTGCAATGATTTCAAATAAATCTAATGATTTCAAGTGATTGCACCAGATTTCAAAGTGATTTCAAATGATTTAAAATATAAGTGGTCAAGTGATTTTATTCGTGACAAACCCCTCGGAAAAAACAGAAAAAAGACCCCACCAATATTTATTGTGGTTCGATTTCATTCTATAATATTAGGTGTTTACTGAATAATGAAATAACACCCCAATATTGAAAATTAAAGTAAACCCAAAAAATTATTTGAGGTCTTCTTTCATTTTTAAATATTGAAAGCTAACTATACGTAATGAAATAACACCGCAATAACAGAAATGAAATTAGACCCCAAAATGTGAAATTAAACCCCAAAATATGCAATTTTATTTAATTGTTATACTGTTAGCATAATTTTGGGGGCTTATTTAATTTTTGTTTTGGGGCCTTCTTTCCAGGGGCCTAATTTTGCAGCGCCCTATTTAACATACACTTTTTTAATTCTATAACGAATTGCAAAAGAAAAGTGTACAATTAATTTTAATGTTAATACAGTGCGTATGAGTAATTTTTTTTATTTTTAATTTTCTAAGTAGGTTTTGATGCATTCTAATAACAACACTTTTTCTTTTTGAAGATTTTTTTTTTAACCACTAACTTGTCACAATCTCAGTTTTCCTTTGCAGACTAATCCGGTTTAGAGAACTCATAAGCCTTTGTATAAGTATACATTAAAAATACTTATTTTTTATTCACATTATGACTTTTGGAGTTTCTGTCTTCAAGGGGAATCGAGACGGTTAGGCAGTTAATTTTCCGTTACACTCGTTTTATAAAACGATTTCCTAATTTTTTTAATAAAAATTAAATTTATTTTAAATAATTTTTTGCAAAAACACAAACAGTAGAATCTTGAAAATATGAACTAATATAAAACAGGCCCTGTTTGTCTTTTTGAATTGTTCATCTTTCCGAGGATCGAACATTAGTTTAATAAATAAGTACCTACGCTTCTGCCCAAAAAAAAAACGAAAAGAGCTTTCATCTTTCCGAATTGTTCATAATGTACATATAGCAGTTTAGCTTTACTGTGTTGTTTTTACTTACTTAAGATTTTATTTTATTTTTTAGCACAAAATGCATCTGTTGCCTTTATGTCGTCACAATCATCACATGGATACTCGAAGTTGTTACATTTTATTCACCTGGACCAGATAATTATATTGCATTTATGGAAATTATAAATGCCCTTCAAGGTGTTTTCATTTTGATGATTTTCATTGTAGTCCGGCGGCGTAGAAATGCAATAGTTCGTTGGTGGCATGGCCGTGGTCCACATGGATTGACAGCAGTTCCTATGAAAGATCTTATTCCTGCCGAGAATAGACCTCCTCCAGTCAGTAGTTAGCTTTCTTTTTGTTTTCTTGAAAGAAAGGTTTAACAAATAATTTAAATAGATACAATTTATATACAGATAGATACCTAATATTTCTATTGAAGTGCCTCACAGTGGTTGTTATTAAAATTGTTGTTATATAATTTATATAAAAATTCAATTTTATCTAAAATAAAATTATTATAATAAAATAAATTTATGTTAAAAAAAAAATAATTATAATTATTTTAGTTTTAAATATATTATAAGAATAATTTTATAAAAAATTGTGTAGTCAACTAAAATTTAATAAAATAAAATAAAAATAAAAAAAAATGATTGATTATTGTATGACTATATGATCCTAGATTTCGTAATATTAGAAAAGCGAGTTTCGACATTCTATTAGAGAAACATCTTTTTTTCGTTAAACTTTTCCCTTTTGAGGTAATGATAAAAATAAGAATGATTTCAAAAACGTTCGTTTTAAGTCGAATTATTTTCTCATGATGTACATTATCTGGCTACTACCACCTACAACCTACGTAGCTCCGCTTACATTGGCTACGTGTCAATCAGAATGTTCCCTTAACTTTCATTTAAGGCTTCTGGACTGCTTGTGAGTTTTTTGACTCTTGATCTAGCTTTGGTTTTTTAATACAGAATTTTTTTCGCGATTAAGTGAAATTAATTGAATTGAATTTTTGAATTTTGTTTCGCCAGTTTTTGCCATAGATCAAATTATAAAAGAATGATACCCTCTGAATTCTTTTATAACTACCTTACCCACAAGTCTAAACACAACCAACACAAATCCTAAACAAAAATTGTCTTAAGAACTGTGTTTGCACTACCTAGTTATAAAAAAGATATACCAACATAGGTACTGGAGCTGGCTTCTTCTCAAAGCTCTAAATATCAGACTCACCAATGACAGCAGTGTATTCCAAGCGGAGATTCTAGCAGTAAAGAAAGCTGCCAGAGTGGCCTCGAGATGATATTAATAACCATTTATTAAATAAAGTTTAAGCTACACATCAGCATAATATAAAACTCTTCTGTGTCTCCGCTTACTCGGGAATCATGGATAATGAAAAGTTTGTTTCATTGTTTTAACTGGTCATAATATGCTTACATTTCACGCAAAAAAAAAACTACGTCTAACTGAAAACGACTTGTGTTGAGGAAGTTGTGAAGAGGAAGAACATTAGAAGATAAGCCACTACCTCTTCCACTGCCATAGTCTCTGCCACCTAGGAAATAAAATTTGGGGAAATACTTCGTTGAAAACATCGAAGAACTATCGGAGAGCTCAAAAACGAATCTCTACAGATTTGCAAGAGAAAGTCGATGATTGGACACCCCAGACACCACAGGATGACAATACGGAACTATAATTTACTACTAGTAGGCATGGTAAGATGAGGAATTGGTAAACCCTCAAATGTGCATAACAATGGGTCAACATTGATCTAAGTGTGTTGTAATTGCTCTCCTACAGCAACCCTCAAACTTAACCTAATCTAACTCTTTAACATTTTTTATTTTTTTTCCTCTGTATATTGGAACAAATACAACCTGCCCAACAGATTTTCAATCCAAATTGGACTAAAATCTATCCATCTAATTGGCTAGAAATTCTGAAATATTATTAATTCGCAATCTTAAAGCATACCTTTTTATCTATTAACACCACTGACAAAATATTTCTTATTAGAAATGATAACAACATATTGCCTGTTTCAATATAATATTTTATTTAAGAAGACTACAAAAATTGGTATAATTATAAGAATAGTTTTAATATTTTAATTAACCAACAAACAAATGGTTGTTACAAATAGTGTTTTTTTTTTTTAATTTAAATAATGTTTATTTTTGTTGAATCCCAAAACCATTTTTTACTTGCGATTTATTAAAATAAAATTCTATTAAAAATATGTTTTACATCGTTTTTTTTTTATTTTTTTGTTCATTTTCTGTCTTGGAATATTTTTGGTTCTCTTGTAATTTGATAACAATAAAATAACAATTAAAATAAATTTACAATTTTCTTCATATTTTTTATCATACAAATAGTTGTTATCTTTGTTTAATAAGTCAATTTATAATACAAAATTTATATTGATTAACTTATTAAAAACATTTAAACGCTAACTTAAAAGTAAAAAGTAATATTAATAAATATTGCATAGTGTGATAAAATAAAACTTTTGAAATGCATCTACACTACAAACATTTAATAATTGGTGTTTTCAAAAGAAAGAAAAAAGAGGTAAAGCTTCGTTTCTACGTAATCACAAAAAAAATATAATTATTGTATTGTGTTGTTTAAATAACGTTCGAACAGTAAGAACATAAAATGCGTTGAACGTACTTGCTATTGGATGTATTTAGCTTTTCAAATTATTACTTTTTAGGATTTTTTTTTTTATTACAATTATTTTAACATGAATTAATATTAATACATATAAAAAAAAGTACAATAATAAAAAAAAAACTTTGATTTTGTTTTTAGAAAAATCGTTTATGGTAGGTATAGGTATGTAATTCTTAGCCTTATTTTCTTAAACCAATCAAAAAAACAGTTTCTTAAGAAAAAAATTAAATGTGGATTTGGTATGTCAGTTCTGAAAACTAAAAAATTAAAATGCATCTGCATAAAAAATGTTGGTTGGAATTTGGTTAAAATTTGTTAGGTAAGTCGTTATCGAGAAAGTACAAATTAAAAAAAAAAAAACTTTATATCGCATGTATTGTTATCGAGAAAGTTTGAACAGAAAGAAGACGGCGCCCACTTTAGACAACGAAAAACTACATCCAAAATTTATAATTACTATAGGCAAGGTTACAACAGCTCAGCACTTATTTGAGCTTGTAACATAGCTCAAAAGTGAGCAAGCTTAAAAGTGAGTTGAGCTATGAGCTGAGCTGAAATGTTAAATAACTGAAAATGATCCATATCTGCAGGGGTGGAATCGCGTAAGATGATAGTTGATTGTTACATTTTTGATCACCGCTTCTGATCACATTGATCACAAGTGAAGGAATTGATGTTTCTTTTGCGTAAGGTGATCACATCCACCAATTCAACTTTGTTCAATTTGTCAGTGAAATTTGTGAAAAACATTGTTGCCTAAATCATATTTTCAATAAAATGTATTTTTTTAGTGAATAAATGTAATAATTATTCGAATTTATCTATTTTTTTTATTGTTGTGTACTCATATGGTAAAAAAAATATTGTTTTTGTTAATTTGGTGAGTAAAATTAAAAAAAAGTTGAACATTTTATAATGCTTTGTATGCGTGTGGTTAGTTAGTAACTCTAGTCACATTATTGCCACAAAAATTAAACTGAAGCGTCAGTTTCATAAGAAGTTAACTATCACAATATTTTTGTGATTGGTTTTTAGCTATTATTGTGATGATCACCTTACGCACACGCAGACCGAAAGTGTAGATTTTAACTGTCACTTATCACAAATCACCTAAGCCGATTCCACCCCAGGTAATCTTTACACACAATTAGTAATTTAGATCAGTTCAGTGATAGCTCTGCTAAAATGATAACTCAGCTTAACTGACAAACTCAGCTCAAATGATAGCTCAGCTTAATTGACAACTGTGATGAAGTCAGATAGAGAGCGCTCCATGGTTAAGTCACGTAGATCGAATGTACACCGATGCTGGCTCCACGGATCTAAGAATCTACCCAGTGCGAGTTTCCAGAAGAGAAAAACCTAAGTTTTTTTTACATAGTTGTTTTAGTTTTAACTTAATTACGTTAAAAGAATAATTTATAAAAAAATTTAAAAGATACAAGTGCTTTTAATTGATATATTATTTAACAACTTAAATATAAAAAGTTTAACTTGATTACTTAATGCTACCTAATAGGTATGTTATAAATAAAGGCCTAACAATTCATAGTCGAGAGCAAACCGACTTCCACCAAGTTTGCTTATGTGAAGTTAATTCCTTGAGCTGCTCTTAATAGGGGATTGCGGATGTAAGACAATGACAAATGGATTTGCTTGACTGCCAAATTTAAAGTACGTTCACTGCGCTAAGGAGCACTCATTACGTACAAAATCAAAAGTGAAAGAAAACTTGGCGGAACGAATTCGTCCGTTATTATGGACGTGCAATATAAATTCGGTTGGTTTTGCACTCACTGTATCTCCTGGTATAGGTAGACCTATATGCATTTATCAAACGAAATTAGCAATAACTTAAATTAAATTTGCTGCAAATAAAAAAAGACTGTCTGTCTTTATAAATGGTTTATATGTAATTTCGTGTGTCTACTAATCATCACACGTATCATTTTTATAAACTTTTTTTTTAAACATTTTTTTTTAAATTTTATTAATTAGTTTTCTAAATGTGTATAGCAATATTTTACTATACATAGTTAACAACGAAACTTTTAATAACAATTAAGCTCATTGTTTAATATTTTTGAATATTTTTGTTTTTTCAAGTCCACTTTGTGAAAAATCTTTTACTGACAATAATTGTGAATATTTTTAATTAATTAATTTTATAATAAAATTTCAAAAAACTTGAAAGAAATAACTTATAAACTGCAACTGCAAAAAAGCTTTCATTTTTAAAACAGCTTAAGCAACTAAAACATTTAAAAGGATATACAAAAAATACTAAAACATATACATACATACGTAATAAAATAAACAAAATTTAAAATATTTTTTTAATTAGCAACATTTTTTTCTTATTGGTTTTTATGTAAATAAAAACATTTATTTCATAAAACTGAACTTAACATTTGTAAAAATATATACCAAAAATTTAAAAAAATATATTATATGCAAATGCATTGTTTATTAATATAATTTTGTTTTTGTATCAAAAATCAATTTAACTAAATATTTTGTTTATTTCCAAACACAATTTAATCTAACAACTCAAATCTTGGTGTTGGTGGTCTCTTCTCGGCTCTAAACATATTACTCATTCCAGCTACGCTTGTTATGCCTCTAATTCCAGTATTCTGAAAATAAATAAGCATATAATTCTCACCGTCCTTCAATTCAATATCTTCTGAGAATTGAATTCGCATTGTAGTCTGATTGATGGGTTTCGCTCGATGATAAGAACGTGGTCCTAAATCACCCGTTGCTCCAGGTGATGGTGTATCAGCTTGATTGACATACTGATAAGCTTCATAATCACTGAAACTAGCATAATTGGTTGGATAGACACCAATCCAATCGTTTTCTTCTTCTTCGAATCCATTTGGTTTGTAGTATTCGATGGCATTTTCTTCGCCAATTATCCATATTGGCACATTACGGAATTCTATAAATATTTCGTTGGGATCATCGACAATCTGTTCGGATTCATCGAGAAAATCAAATTCATCATAATTTGGTGGTTGTAAGTCTAGGGTAACCATTCGTTGTTTTTGTACCATAGGCATTCTTTGTTGTCGTACTTTGATGGGGGGGAGCTTTGATTTTATTAGTAGTGACATTAATTATTATCCCGAAATTAAGCAAAAGGCCATGCAAATGTTATTGAAAAAGAAATATTTTTAATATATATGACTCATTATAAATAATTACAAAAGCGAAGCTGTTAAGCTCCAACATTTATTAGCTAACTACGCCATGAAGAATGAATCTAACTGACGGTTTAACATTACTTTAAGATCAGTAAAACTACTTTGAAGTGAAAATTATGAACTTTGCAAAAATGGTTTATGACAATTTTAAGACATCATAAAACATTAGGTGAATTTATATTTCTAAGCGTTCACCTGAGCAAGCGAATCCAAAAATTTTCAAGCTCTGTTTTTTTGATAGAAATAGTGAAAAATTTCACTGAGAAATGTTGTAGCATACGGAAATCTCGGAGATCTTAGAAATATAAACTGGGCAATTGAAAAATAAGAAAATACTTGAAAGGTTTTATCATAGAAGGTTGTGTTCTTGACAGCCCCAAGAGCTGTCAAAAAAAAAAACCTGGGGTTTTTCGGTTCTCAAAAAACGCACAAGGGTTGGTTTTGTGTTGTTTACCAAAAGAGATAAACACAAAATTATTTCTTTCCAAAATAAAACTTGAAATTTGTTCCAAAACATAAAATAATTAAATTATTTTTTTATTTGTATGTTTTCTATTTATTCTCATTAAAATAAATCTATAAATTCTTTTGTTTGCATTGCAAAAGTAAAATAAAATATTCAATTCAGCGAGCGATTGTAAACATATTTTTGACAACACACATGTCACTTTGTTTACCTCAACAGAGAATTTGTTCTTCACCAGGGCGAGTTGAGACTTTTCAAAAAACGCTTTGGGGCGACTTCAGGGTGACTTCAGGGCTCAATGAACGCAACCAGCTGTCAAAATTGACCTGTTTTCAAACTTAAGCTCAACCAACATGATGTAATTTTTTTTTTTTTTTTCAAAATGAGGCAAACAAATTTTTATAAACATATTTGTTCAGCATCTGCCAAACAAGACAAACTATCCAAATTGATAACGTTCCCTTAAAGTGCAGGGTGAATAGTATCAATCTACTAAACTCTTATGATGCAGCATAATATGGCTTGGCTTCCTAAGTGTACAGATATAACATCTAGCTGATGTTAAAATAAACTATGGTTCAAAACAAATCTACTTCTTTTTGTAGTTTTTTTAAAGAGTTTGAGCTTTCTGCTAAGAAATACAATTTCGTATGAAGTTGAAAACCAAAAGTAGAATGGTTAGACGAACACGACATGATACATTTGTACAATTTATGGATCTATACCGATTGATAGTCACCTTTTGTTTTTCAAACGGAAATAAATGTTATAAGAAAGTGCCCTGAAAGGAATCTCGTAAGTTGTATTTTCAGTAGTACTAAAAATCAGTCAATCTATGCTTCTGCCTTATGCTGCCAACGTATTTAAAGTCGACGTGGTTGTTATAATAAAAGCCTGAAGGATACTAAAATCAAAAATCATCACTAACCAAAATATTCACAACAGCTATCTTGATAGATAGACTGACTACAATGACTCTCAAATGAATTCCATCAAAACTAGTACAAAATTGTTTTCGAATCTATAGCTACATAATGTTCTAACAAATTTTGAAACACTTAAAAGATTAACATGTTAAAAACGGTTAAGGGATTGATGTAATAAAACTTTGTTTTTCCTCAAAAACAATATCAGTACAATTTTCTGAGTTTTGTATCTTTATCTTTATATTTTCTATTTAGGTAACTACTTGAAATTTGTAATTCGAACTTTATACTAATATATAATAATTAATAACAATAAGCAAAGCGTTATGTGAGAGGATAGACTATATATTGATTCTTGGAAAATGAAACCAAATACGCACACACATGCTGATGAAAAATAAAGTTTGTATTTATGTATATAAAAAAATTAACAATAAGACAATACGTTATTTTGAGTCTATGAATCTGATAAATAATTTATTTTAAAAGTTTTTTTTTTTTTTGATCTATTGATAAAATTTAAGAATTATTTTTTAAATAAAATCACAAAAAAACACAAAATCTAAGATTTTTGAAAAAAAAAATTATGCACTTAAATAAATTTTTAGTTAAATTGTCATTTCAATTTTGTTTAGAAAAGCATAAAACGTCGCCTTCTCACAAATGAAATTGATAAAATTATTAAAATTTCCAAACTGAATAAAAAGTAGGATAGGTAGATTTGTTGTGATGATGAGTGTGTTAATTTGTGTAAATCAGTATCAGTTCCGAATTCGGTTTCAATCTATAAAAATAAAAACAAAAACAAAATTCTTAAAGTTTAACATCAGAGATGTAGTTTTAAACATAATGGGTTAGTTTTTGCTTGAAGTTTAATTAATCAGAGAAAGAGAGAAGCTTAGAAGGTTATAGTGATGGTGCAGAGCATTAATAAACTTTTGAAATAAGAAAAAAAAATCAAACTATCAAATGGAAAGTAGAAGAATGATTTTACAAAAAAACCTGTTTTAATTTTTAGTTAAGGATTGATCACAATCAAATGCTTCTCCAACTTAATGAAAAAATTAATCAAAGAAATTAATCAAATCGGAAGAGCAGACAGAAAGATAAAAAAACTGGAAATAATTCCCAAACTGAGACAGCCAAAATACTTCTTTGGAACTATAACTAAAAACGATTTGTAAATTATAACGAGTTTCATCAGTGGTCACTGCAAACTTAAAAGACATTTAAACATCTAAGTGTATCCAGTAGTGCAACATGCAGATTCTGTGACGAACTAGAATAAGGCCAGACCACCTACTCGGCAAATATGGGGCGATAATGCATAAAAGATTAAAACATTTGGGAGGTTACCACATAGAGGAGAGTGAACTACCCTATTTGCAAGAATTAAAAATACAATCAATATTTGAAGAGATTAAGTTGGAGGAATAGCTGTAGAATGAGCCAATTAGCCAGTCCTATAATTGAAGGAGGCACAAAAGATCTAAAGGTCACAGTGCACTTAAAGTCATAAAATTTATTCATTAATTCGATACTTCGATACTTGATAATGTATAAGAGTTCGCGACCCTAGAACACCAATGAATAACGCATCGCATGCGTTATGCATTGCATCACTAAAAAAATGCTGCGTTACAGAACGCTTGACGACGCAGTACTGCGTTTAGGAATTCAGCCAAACTCTTCCTCATCGTTGTTTCTTTGGACTAAGAAACCGATTGATTTAAAATACTCTCATTTGGAGATCCAAACTATCAGTTTAACAGTAAAGTCTTTCAAATCTATCATACGGAGACGTACAAGTTGTCAACGACGAGTTTTACGAGTTTTTATGTGCCATGGATCAAGCAGAATTTTAATTTTCAAGGTCAACGGTAGTTGAGTCATGCAGGATGAATTAACAACGCAGTATCTTGAAACCACTACAATGGGAGTTTTCAGGATAGGAATGCTATACTCAATAAACTTGGTGCACGAAATTGGAGGCCACTAGCCCAAATTGTCTAGAAAGACATGTAGGTTACCTCACCTTGGCCTATAAGCCAAAAGAAGAATCTTTTAGAGTCAAAATCAGATAACGTCTGCATTAGTAGCTTCTCGTTCTGCTGTTCAATTAGGTTATTGTTTTTCCTCGAAAATAATGCTAGATCTCCTAAGTTGCTAGACAAATAGTGGTGTTTGTCTATCTTGTATTTGTTCTCTTCCTCTCATCATCTTAAGTGGAAGTTGGTGTGTTGGACATTGTTGTCAAAAACCAACTGCAGGGTGGTATAGTCGGATCAACCCCATTAATGGTCCATTAAAAGATGGCTATGAAACAAATAGCTGTGGTTACCGTCCCTTGTTTGCTAAATATATCTTGGGATGTGAGGTTAAGTAGTATATCTAGGGCAACTGAATGTGTCGAACGGAGATCTGTAATGATAAGCATGAAGACTGATCGTTGGACTTTGTTTAGCTTTTCACGATAAGTTACTTTATTCAAGGATGTCCGTCATATTGATACCGCGTAATTGAGTATCGGTCTAATAACCAATCTATAAACCTAGTATGTAATATGTGGAGACTTCTTGCTTAGTAAAAACTTTATCATGAATAATAACCCATACAAAAAGAGTTATTCTTACGGCCATAATCAATATTCAGGGGATTTTTTGCTTTTATGTTTATCGCTTTAACAGTGATAAGATGATTAATATATTTGCATTAATATTGTTATGTGTATTTTAAGGGTAAAACTGATATATATCGCGTTTTCATTGTCAAATTCTAAGAATCGATTATCATGAAAAATAAATTTCCTAGAAAAATTTATATTAATGACATAGATATACAAAATCCACTGTTATAAAATACCTACTTTATCAAAGAAATCTAACAATGTACACACAATACATTTTAAGGCTTAGTTCATTTAAAGTTATGTTTATATTCATGTATTTTATAAATGGAATGGATCAATTTTTTTTTGATTAAACATGAATGAGTAATATTTGATTTGATATTTATAGATAAAATTGAAAATCAAAGCCCCCTACACCAACTAAATCACATACTTTGGATTACGTAAAACAACACGCTATACATAAAGCCTGTAGACAAACAAACAAAATGGTTGGAACAAAATAACATACCTTAATCATAAATTCACTAGAAACAGGCTTATGATCACTAATATTATATCCTGGATGACTTTTGTATGAAAGTTGTTCCAAATGAAGTTTATAATCGGCAAATTTGTCTCCTTGAACGGTGTACAAAATACGATCAGTCCATGCAGGACGACGTCTATAAGAAAAACAAACAAGTTAAATTTTGTGTTTTTTTAAGAATAAATAAAAAAAAAATTATTTATCCCACTTCATATCATAAGACGAGGTATTTTCTTTGAATTTAAAAGTTGGCGGGAATTCGGGTAATTTTTCTTCAAGTTGATGGAATGCTTTGCGGGTTTGTCGTGCCAAAAGTAACTGATCTCTCTGTATGAGTTCGGAAAGTTTGTCTTTTTCCACAAGGTCACGTACTGTTTCGGGTGAATCTTCACCAGTGAGACGGAAATTGAGATCACCAAACCAAAAGACATATCTATAAAAAAAGATGTTTTATTGTAGTGAATATTTATAATTATACTTAAGATACTTACTCATGATCAAAGATTTCACGGTAATTTTTAACATGGTAATGATGGTTTTCTAAAATTTGTCTATAATCTTCAATTCGTTCATCAAATTCTTCATCATGAGCAGCTAAATGTGAAACTACAAATGATACACCACAGCCATATACGCTCAAACGAATACTGACAGCACCTTTGTTGCCCTAAAAGTAAAAATAATTAAAATTAATATTATTTTGAGAAAAATATTATTGAAGAGACTTACCCAAATTCCTCCAAATCCAGTTCTAGTAAATTCAGCTTCAATACTTCTCAAATGTGGAACATGTTTTCTTTTTGAGAATAATGTCAGCAACAATCCTTGCATTTGTTCTGTTTTAATGGCGACATAATCATGATCTTTGAGTATATCTTTCAATTGGATTGTCCAAGGATCATCTTTGAAAAGTCCAAGCACTTGATTTTGTGGTTTTGAGTTAACTTCTTGCAAACCAATTGCATATAAATCGGGAGTATTTTCGCCGGGACAATTATTTGCTGTGATGCCAAGTAAATTGAAGAGGGAAAGAGTATCGGGGTATTTGGTGCCGACATTCCATGTTATAATGTAAACACTGAAATTGTATTAGATAATTTTTTATTTTACTGATTTTGTTTAGGTAATTTTATGATATTTTGCAATAAGAAAATATGATAAATTTGTACAATAAGATGGAAACTAACCGGAGGTAATATGTAATGAAACTTTATTGTAATTTAAATAACAGAACCTAAAGAGTTGCTACAAATCGAATGCAAATTTTCCTGGCCCTATTCCATTTGACAAAGGATTAACATCTAATGAGCATGTTATTTTTCCAATTCGACTTTTTTCTTAGTATTTCGAACATTCAAAGGCATGTTTGCCAAAACCGCCGTTGGTGATAGCAAAGGTGGGTATTATGGGTATGAATACACATTTTCAAATTAAACCAAGGCCAATGTCAAACTTTTGCATTCCAAATATGTAACGAGAATATGTAACGACATGGTCTCAACTTTATTATAACAGGGAAACGCCAATAGAAGGTACGATAACAGACAAAAATATATGTATATAGGTGGGGTTTATCACACTTTGTAGATAATTGTGAGCATTTATTTATTAGTAAGCTTGACAATGACTTACGAACTTACGTAATAAAAACTGTTTAAAAGCACTTTTCCAACAAAAAGTTAGCACAAATTATATGACTATTAATGTATATGTGGGGTTTGAAATGTTTTGCAGTAAATAAAGAAAATACTAGAATAACGTAAATTGAAATATATGTAGATTTAATAGAACACAGTTTCATGAAGCCGCAAGTGAGAGATTTCAAAGTGATACTAGCATATTCGATTGTCCAGCAGCACCGTCACCGTCCTATGCTGACAAAACTTTCAGTGAAGATAAGTAAGAGAAGTAACCAACAAAGGTTTCTGACAAATAAAGTGGTGTAATCTGAATAATCTGAATTTATATTTAGTTTATACAAACCATCACTGAATCGACAGAAAGTGAAATCATTGAAAGGAACTGCAAAAGAACAAAAGGAGGAAACTATCATATTGGTGGCAAAAAAGGGTTTTGAAAGCTTGGGCAATATCTTGTCAAAAAGAATGCTTCAATAAGTATTTTACAGAAGAAATTGCAATAAGAAAAGGTGAAAAGGATGTAAAGAAGAGGTGTGTCCAAACTAAATTATAGTACGGGAGTTGGTAAAAATATTCGCACCAACTGCTGTTACTATTTAGGCCAACAATAAAAATGTCCCAATTATAGTATATAGCTAATGGAATTCTTTTACCAAAGTTCATAAGCATTAATTAAGAAAAAACTATTGTGGGCGACGAAAAAAATTCACACATGGCGGTAGTAGTGTCCAACATTATTTTCGAAAAGTAAGTGTGGCAGTGAAAACTTAAAAAGGAAAATCTGATGACCTAATAGGGAGATTTTCAGGTAAATCAACCATACATGGAATCCGGAGTATATACATAATAAGTTTGGAAAAACGTCGCGTTATCTCAAGTGTTGATTGATTTTCAAATATTTGGATTTAAATGTAACAGATATTTTAGAAGTTGCAGAAAAGCAGCTATTGTAAACATCTTATTGAATAGTTGACTTTAACTGGTTGATTTTTACTGAACAAGCATTTTTGCAAAATGAATACGGTCTTTAAATAGTGATTTAAAAATGTTTGCGTTGTCATGAACAGTATTGTATTTCATAAAGACTTATTTCGAAATTCAGTATCATAATAAAAAAAACAAACAGTTCCGATTTGTTGTATAAAAATTGTTTGGAATATGCTGATTTGATTATATCCGTCGCAATTTTATAAAATTATTAGTGTCTCTCAAATTTAATTTTTGTTTGAGGAATCGCACCTTTTTATCATTGGCGTTTGATTCCGCATTCAATTCGTTTAAATTCTTCACCATAGCAATTAAGTAGTGAAATGAAAGAAAACGATTTTTACTGCGCTTTAATGCTTGCGTTCGCGGGCACAACTATTGTGGCTCGCATACTTTGCTGTTGTTGTAAGTCCATGTTAAAACACAACTGATCGACCATATAGCTGCGGCGGGGAAATAAATCTGAAAGTATCCTAAAATTTTCAGTATACTCACGAAGCCAATGGAGGATTGGCAAACAGCTGACTACGAATATGTGTTTGTGTGTCTTTTGACACCTATCCGGTTTTGGTCGTTCGCAAACTCATACGATACAGGCGTATCCAGATAGCTCTTTTGGTGTGCACCCGAACGTGCGCAATGGCAACATTATCAAACCATTCTTATTTTAAGTTCATCTTGGAAAACAATAAATTTGATAAAACTGCTCTATCACCATCATTCTAAGAATGATAAAGAAGATAAATTTTCTTTAAATAGTTTATTGAACAAGTTTTTAAATACTTCAACAGATAGTTTGCTCTTATTCTATGTTAATTAAATAAAGTCAAAGTTTAAATAATAATTGCTTCATACAACTCCTTCGGAAATTCCAGATCTGCTACCACAAAAATAAATATTTACTTAATACTGCTATTTCGTCTAATTTAATAACGAGACAATCACCTTGAATGGAATCTAGACTATGACCATTGTGATGTCCAGTTTAATATATGTATGTACATGTTGCAGAGAAACATTTGTAATGCTGAACAAATGTTTACAATACAAAACACGAAGTTTTATGAAAAATTAGTATTTTGTCATCTTATCACTAACAAGTCCTGGCAAAAAAAACACACTACGCATCACTTGATTGAGGTCGTTTCTTTGAAACAATTTTTTTTTTCTATACAATTTTTTTGTCTTTTAATCTAAAAATCATTACATACGGTGAAATAAGAGCCATCATTTAGATGTTTGATTGGAATCACAAAACATTTGTGTGTTTTTATAATTTCATGAAATTTAAAATGTAAAAAAATAGATTTTGGCTGTCTTTCGGGATAATTATTTAGATAATTATTGTTAAATGTTCTCTTTTGTTTAAATAACACACAAACGGTAATTTTAAGTAATCGAATTCACAAAAGAATATAATTTTGAATATAATCATTAATCAATTTTGTATGTTCAATTTAAAATAAACATTATGAAAACTTAAATAAAATTTGATGCTTTAAAGAATAATCCAGTTTTTGGAGAATCCGGATGTATACAAATTATTTTTTTAAGTTTGTGCATGAAATATTGAAGGTAAATAATAGGGAAGCAGTTTATTGCTTCTTAACAATTAGCTTTATAGTTTCACAGAATATGGAATACAAAAATAGATTTTTTTAAAAATAATATTGACGTGGGCAAAACATATATGTATGTATGATTCTACGAAATATTAAAAAAATTATTGCGATCATTGCGATTGCGAATTTAAATAAAATTTAATAAAAACCAATAAAATAAAAAGGTAAACAAACAAAAAATTTTTAACTTGATACAAAACTTTCTTTCATTTGTTGTTTTTATTGATAACTACAGCTGACACTCGCCGTGTGTCTGCCGCAGGAAAATTAAAGAAACTATTTAAAATTAGAAAAAATAATGTTGTTAAATTAGGAATGATTGAAAGAATAATAATCATTTTATTTTCTTTATACTTTATTATTCAAGCTCTTCATGTGTGAAACATGGAAAACATTGATTTCCTGAATTCAATCTACACAGAACTTTTACACATTAAATGATTTTCCTGCTTGTTTTTATTAAATGCTCGTTGAATATGGAAATCAAATGGGAAACTGCAATCGTTGTGAATTTGCGTACATTTTTCAAAATGTATACATATCAGAATTTATTGAAAGTATTGGAAGTGGGAACGTTTCTGAATCAATTTTTTGGGACAATGATATCTAAAATTTCTTGTATGATTTGACCATTTATGAAACTTTGCCTGATAAAACCTACAAACAATCGCAAAAAAAACTTCGATTATCGTCAGAAGATGCAGAATGCAGATGTTGTCTCTATCAATTTTTTTTATTTAGAAAGAAAAACAAAGAAAGAGAAATGGTAAAACGTCGATTGTATCCGAGAATCGGATCACAGAACTGTAGCCATGCCATTTGTAATTGTTGTGTCGTAAACAAATTTTTTGTTTCGCAAGAAAAATCTGTTCGTTTTTTTTACAAATGCAAAACATTAGCATTGTTCCGCTGTTCTAAATCGGTATCATAAAGGTCAAGTGCAGAACGCAATCATGCCAAGGCAACAACTCGGGCGGAAGAACTAATTTCCGAAGTTTGTGATGACTAGTTTGGAGGTAAACATGTGAAAAGTTGTTGGATCTGAGGTGGGAGCGTGTTGATGAGGGGACTTTACAGATCAATTTTTTTCTGTTGTAAATCGAAAACGTTTGATCTCACAAAATAATTATTTAAGTAAAAATTAATGCTCACAAAATTTCTTTCAAAATTTCTCCAAAGTTAACTCATAAATGTTTCGCTAATAGTCCAGTCAAACGGTAGTTTCACGTTACAAAAAATATACAAATGGATTTTTTTTTTCGAATTCTATGTTTTTTGGGTCGCTGAATAGGAATCTGAAGAAATCTAACAAAATTTTCTGCTTCGTTTTGAGATATCCGCAAAAAACAGCAGAATTTTTGTACTTTTTTGGTTTTTTGCTAACATGTCGGAAACTATTCGTATTAACTGAAATTTCACCCACAACAAAATGAAAGACCATTAAATTTCCTACAAACTCATGCATATTTTTTATTTCTCATGCAACAAAATTAAAGACCATAAAATTATCACTGTTTATTTCTCAGATGTACCATTTAACGGGTTGTTTTTTCATAAATGGGAAATTATGTTGAAATTTCAAAGCACTCTAATATAGTAATACCTGGTACTATACTATTCGTAAAACATAAAGTTTTGAGATAACATTTAAACATGACATTACGATTATAAAGAAGTCGAAAAAAGTGGGGCAATTATGTCTGTCTGTCTATGTGTCTGCTTGTATCGACACTACCATAGCCAGGTTCGACCGATTTTCTTCAAACTTGGTAAAATAGGGATTTTTAGGTAACAACGATATATCTCTTTCTCTTTCGCAAGGTAGTGTCAAAATCAGCAGTACGCGGATGACAGCTGAACATTTTTTTTTATAATTGTTGAACAATTGATTGAAAACAAGAGCGGAAATATTAATGTTGTGCGCGAAAATTGTGAATATTGTGTTATTAAACCTTTTAGTCACGTAAATCTCAAATTTTACAGGAAAAAAAGAGATTATTTACAAAATTCTTTTACAAGATTTTGAGTTTGACAGTTTGAAAAAAGAGCGATACATAATTTCAATCTGTCATCCGCGTAGTGTGAGCTGTCATTTAGTTTTTGACAATATGGTAAAATTCCCTATTTATTCCTTGACTAAATGCCCAGATGTTTTTCTTTTATTTTTTCTTTGATCTTAAAATAACGGTACCTAACCTGCTAAGCGTTACCCAAGATATACAGAATAGAAAGGTAATATATTCCCGCACATTGTTTTGTGTATGTTCTGCGCATGTACGTCATCTGAATTATTGTCGTTTGACAGCTGCGCTTCCTTTCTTTCATTTCGCTTATGAATAATATCGCGTGTGTTGTGTTTTGAAAAAGAAAAAATTTGTGAAATAAAAACTATGGCGGTTTGTTCAGTTTTCGGTTGTGATACCAATAATAATAAAAAAAGTAAACAATATAAAAATAAAGTAAATAATGTGCCTGTGAAACTATTTCGTTTTTGGCAGAATAAATGTGGCAGAAAAGATAAAATTAATGTGCAAACGGCCTACATTTGCTCAAAGCATTTCACTCGGGACAAATATATTCGCAACTTGCAACATGAACTTTTGGAATATTCACCAAAAAGTTGCAAAAAACTGAAATCCGATGCCATTCCTACAGAAAATCTTCCATTCGCCAGTTTTTCAAACAAGGAGAATATCGACCAAAACAACAAGCGAAGTGATCGATTAGAAAAACGACAGCGACGTTTAGAGGTAGAAGCTTTGCTGAAAAGTCCTGCTGTTGAAGAAGACCAATCAATTATTGATGCCATTGTTCCCGAAGACGATTATCAGCACCTCCTTGACCCCATCACGTAAGCATAAAATGAAGAGCATAATATTTACTGTATTAAATTACATTTCGAAATCCTTAGCCCTGAAGCTGCTGCTGTTGCACTAAAGAAAACTATTTCAGAACTTCAAGAAAAAATAATTTCGCTTGAGGAAGAAAAAATGTCTCAGAATTCCAAAATCACGGACCTTTTGAAGGAAAACTATAATCTTAAACAAGAATGCAGTGCAACAAGTTCCATCTTTACTCCCACGCAGAAAAAAAAACTTACAACATACAAAATTTGTTTTCTTTGGCAGCCGACTGCTCTTTGGATCCTGAAATGATAAGAACTTTCTTTAGGTGTAAAATGTATTTTAGAATCAGAATTCAAAATCAAAACATAATAAACAATGTTTGGAAGAAAAAAGATCAACTTAAAAGAAAATTAAATAAAATCTGTTCTTAAAGTTATACCTAACGTGTTATACTTTTTTTTATTAAATATGATAATTTACGCAGAAATACATGATAATTATGATAATTTACGCAGAAATACATAAATGGGTAAGTTAAAGGTGTCGCAGTTATTCGTTGAGAGATGAAAACTTATTGCAATCTGCATCTTTTGTCACAAACATTTATTTACTTTTATATTAAAGTCTACACTCACTTCAAAAAATAGAATTCGAGTGACGTCACACAAAAGAGGAAGATAGGATAACGACATGCGCAATATACTACCTTGTTTTCTGTATATCTTGAGCGTTACCGATAATTCCATTTTTCTCGATAAAAATACTATCGCTTTTGATAGAATTGTGTGTGAGTGATTTATTGCTAATGATAATGTCTTTCGTATATTTTTTTATTCTTCGCCGAAAAAGCTTTTTAACGGTACCTGCCATAGAACGGTACTTTTTTATATCGATTATTTTTTAAACGGCTTTACCGATTTTGAAGACATATTATATTCAAAAAGTTCTGCTAATCTTGAATAATACTGCAGTCAAACATTTTTTTTTTTTTTTTTTTGAAATTTTGATAAAATTTTACATAAGTGCTTTATTGTCGACGGTAAAAAGTCGACGAATTTCCAGACGTTAACACGAAGGTAACCAAATTATTACTTTATGATTATGCAAAAAAACAGGTATAGTTTAATTTTTTTATCTGCAAAATCTTAGCTTTAGAGTTAAGTTTGCAAAAACAGTTAATACTAAAATAAACAAGTTAAAACAGCTAACGTTTTTTTTTATGTAGAATGAATTTTTAATTATGTATTGCATTTGCATATGAATAAAAACAACAGTTAAAGTATATTTTATTTGAATATTAATTGTAGTTTAACTTGTACAATATGATTTTTCAGTCAGGGTCACCTTAATCAAATTTTAATAATTTTGTTCTTTTTATTGAATTGACATTATCACAATTTTTTATTTCCTCAAATAAAAATGCCGTTATTTTATATTTAATTATAAACGAGATATTAATTTATGAATCTTTAAAAATTAAAAAAAATAGAAATATAATTAAATTAAGGCAAGTTCTAGAATTCGCAGACATGACGAAGTTGTTTTTTTAAGTGACTTAAATCTGTTGGTATGAAGTGTATTACGTACAAAATGCAAATAATAATAACAACAAAAAAAAAAGTTTATATGCGATGAAGTCATTGGACGGTATAATAAAAAAAACACAAAAATATGATGAGAGGTGAGGTAGGTAGTACAAATTTAAACAGTATTACAGTAATAAGTACCATTGACACTGAAAGATATTTGCATAATATGCATTGCTCATTTGCTACATTCCCCCAAAAGATGTTCACATTCAAGGTTAACATATGCGTGGAGCGAATTAAAATTTGTAGGTAGGTATATATACCTACAATATTTTAACCTAATATACAATGTGAAGACGTCATAATTTGAAATCAAGACTGATGGTGAAAGAGAATGTTAAGCAACAATAATACTAGGTGATACTGTTTTGCATCATTACATCAGAATGTATCACAAATTGAATAGAATTCATCATTAATTGTGAAAAAAATGTGAGAGAAATATTCTATTTTTGTAATGATCACAACATTCAACACGTGACTTTTAAACTTTTAATAAGAAAGTAAGATTCACAGTCACAGAAAGCGCACTCTGGTGATTTCATTTAAGTGAATCAGTAGATGGAGATATATCATTATAATAATTAAGTGGGCTTGTAGCTTTTTCAAATGCTATATTATTCTAAAAACAAGTAATGGAGACAATAGGTACTTAATTATGAGTTAAGTTTATATTTGTATTTGGTATTTAAGATTATAGATATAGAAAGTAGATACACTTGTATTCTGTTTATAAATAGATTTAATTTCTTTTTATTTATTTGAGACATGATTTTGTTTGTGGCTTAAAAATTATGTTAATTTAAAATATCAAAATACATAAACATATATCAAGAAAAAAATTTAATCAAAAATAAAAAAAAAATGATAAAAAATTAATTAATTACCTAATAATAATAATAACGAACAAGTTTCAAAAAAAATCACTAAACCGTTTTTTTTCCTTAAAAAACAAGTCATTAACGGATGCTAGCTCGTACAACGTACATAAATAAATACCATTTTAGAAATGTTAGCAAAAATAAATAATCATATAAGTAAAAACAAGTTTCCAATGTTTATTCGTTTTCGTTAATGCGCTGCTGTAAGCGTACTTAGAAGTTGCCTTTCCATTTTTTTGACATCGGTTTGTCCAATATGAGCAAATTTTAGGCCGAAAATTAGTGAACAGATTTTTATAGAGTGCCTTTTGATGTCAAGCAGCTTCATCAGTGGCTTAACAACTTCTACAGGTACTGTTTAATAAGAAAAATGTTGAAAAAGGCGCCTGCCAGACGACTGGACATACACACTACAAAAAAGGTTCGCGTACGCGAAATAAGGTGCCTTTAGAAGTTTAAGGCAGACCCATTAATATAACAACAACAAAATAGTTTTCCCACCAAGGCACTCCAACAATTAGATGTTAGCGGATGATTTATATCGATGGAATCAACTGTGACGTTTATAGTTCCAGCTGGTCTGATACTCGGTAAACTCTGAAATTTTCAAAACTGAGACTTTTAAGGACCGGTTTTATCTAGCTCGCTTCTCTTAGAGCTATATATCTACCCCCTTAAGTTGTTTAAAACTTAAATCCAGATTTAAATTATATTCTTTCTTTTCTTTTATTTCCATAAAAAATCCATTGTTTCTAATTGCTGCTTCTCTTAGAGTTCTTTGTTCCTTATATGTAATCCCCGCTTAACTGCACATCACATCATTGAACATGCCGCTTAATTGACCGACAAAAATACGTTCGAAAATATGCCGTATAAGAAGAACAGCTTTTTTAATAGTTAACTGCTTAATTGAATTACTCGCTAAATTGATCTTACAGAAATGCAGCTGAAAAACTTAATGCATGTTAATTTTTCGGTTAAGGCGGCGGTTATAGCGATCAGGAAAACGCATCAGGAAAAATGTTCGAATGGATCTTTTATGTTGTTTTAAATCGATTTTAAACACAAATACTACACTTATTGACTACAAATAACTCAAAGAATTTTTTTTGCTAATAATTTTTACTATAGAATAATTATTTATTGTTTAAAATGTATTTCTTTATTTTCCTGACGAAAACTAATTTTTCGTGCCACCTGATTGACATTTTAAAAAAATGGAACAAATCG
The DNA here is from genome assembly GCA_951217065.1 of Baccha elongata. Taxonomy (NCBI): domain Eukaryota; kingdom Metazoa; phylum Arthropoda; class Insecta; order Diptera; family Syrphidae; genus Baccha; species Baccha elongata. Next base: position 48,404,298 of record OX578274.1, read on the forward strand.
TTCCAATTATTTGAGTTCAATTTTCACTTGTTCCACTGACAGATTTCTGTCAGATAAAGTTTTTCGTGTGCATTTCAATCAGGAAAACAGCCTGTTCACTGACACATTTTTCCTGATCGCTATAAACGCACATCAGGAAAAAAATCCTGTTCTCATTTGTTTCTACTATTCCTGATGGTTTTTCCTGATCGCTATAACCGGCGCCTAATTGAAAGGCCCAAAAAAATCATGAAAGAAACCTAAAAATAAATTGTAGTGACTTGGAAGCACTGAAATTGGTAGCACTGCGCGCTGAATACCAAATAATTGCTAAACATGATTTGTTTTTCGATGTACTATTTATGCGTTCCTTTTACCCTTTTCGAATTTGAAAGCCATATTTTTTTTTAAAGGATAATTTATTTTTGTTTCATAGTTTTAAGTTTGTTGATTTTTTTAAATAATGTTTAAATTATTTTTTAATTTTTTTTTTTTTGAGGTTTTTGTAAGTTGACACTTAATGAAGAGGGGAATACAATACTACATGAATTATTTTCTATTAGCGAACAATATTAAACTTTGCCAAGAAATGTGTAAAACGAATAATTCATATCTGAATTTAATTTTACATTTGTATTTAACAAGTGAAAAATATGATAGTGTTCACGACCTCAACAAACGAAATTAAGACAACGAATTTCGAATTTGTAAGTGGTAAGTACTGTCCTTATATCTACATACTATATGTTTGTGGAGACGAACAATTTCAAGTAGAGAACCTAGATAGACTAGATATGTAGCTATAAACCCAAAAAATGCGATGTGACGGAGAAGGCATACTGAAATCGTGTGATATCTCCCATTTCGGTGCGGTTTTGTGATTAGGGGAAGACCTTAATAGGAAGTCTTTGTTGGGCTTTAATAGTATAGGCGAGCGCCTGGTCAGAAATCACAGTCCACATCAAAGCAAAATTTGAGAACATCACGTTAATGTGTGGTCACGCCCCCACAGAGAAAATGATGATTCAACCAAGGACGCTTTTTATGATCTCCTCGAGAGCACATTTACGTAGGTACGATAAAGACCCGAAGTACGACGTCAAGAATATTCTTGGTGACTTTAACGACAGATTTAAAATAAAAGACTCATGCTGTTCGACTTTTTGCCTGGACGAAATGTCATCATAGCAAGCACCCAATTTCTACATCTCAATATACAGTAGAGGAGTTTTGAATATCACAAGACCTTGTGATGGAAAACCGGCAACCAAATTAATTACATCGCGATAGACGCCAGACATTATTTCAGTATTTTAAATCTCTGATCTTTCCAAGGGGTTAGCATAGAATTCAACAACAAATTGGAAGTCTCTCGAGTGCGTATACGGATATTTATGAAGCCGAACAGATGCTGTCAAAAGATTTGATGTCGCAATGCAGAAATCGCAAGAACACGTTTCTTTTAATTTTTCAGCAAGCCAACCATCAGCAGCTATACATTTTCATTAAACTATCAGAAGTGCCGCCACGGATGTTCTAATTTTTAGTAGGCGACCACAATAAAATCTTAAGAAATGCAACTGGTTGGCGCATGCAACTAAGAATGAGTCCTACCAGGCATTGCTGCAAGCAAGAACCTGAGCAACTGAAAGAGCAGCCCCAAGAGGAACAAAAAAAAAAGAGCATGAAAAACGGGCGGTGGAGTCTAATGAGACTATTGTGTCTTTAAAAGTTTTTGGATTTGCAAGTATTGAAGTGAAGGTCAACGATTTTTTGAATCCAACCCTGATGGTGTACGCATCCGAGAAAGACGCTGATGCATACAAGTGGAAAACGACTTCAACCAACATGATGTGCTTAACTGGAGAAAATATAGCTATAGGCACAAAGCTCTAACTTTAAGCACCATCAAAAGTAAAGTAAAGTTAATGAGAGTATAATAATTTTCTACCAAACCTTTTTGTTCGATGTTGAAGTTGACAACAAAAAAAAAACTTGAATCGATATCAGAAAGCCCAACAGAGCAAATTCGAATGGAAACCAATCCCGATACTTATTTAATTCCAAGCCTTATGAAAAATAACACCCAAAATGAATCTAGAGGAATAATTTTTATAGTTGAACAAGCTTTCATCAAGTTAATTGATATCTAATAGATATTTCTAAAAACAAACATGTTTTCGTATTTCTGGCAGACATCATAGAATATCTTATAAAAGTCAAGAGGTTAAAACTTTTTAACAAGCAATTAACAAACAAAAAGTACCTAACATAGCTCAAACCGTAAAAAACTCATTATTAACATCAGATAATGATAAGAGTTCCAAGAATTAATATAAATTGAAATAGAATATTGATATTGGTTCAACAAAAAAAAAATAAAGACAGAATTACCTATTCAAAGTTGATGTATAAATCATTAAGGTAGATAACATTCACATGCTTAGGGCATTATATCAACCAAAAGTTATGTAATTAAAAGTTAACTTAATGAAGGAAGTTTTCTATTTGATTGCGTATAGTATTTAAAAAATATAACATTGTAATGGTTAACATTACATAAATGGTTGGGCGTTCTATGGAATTTTATGTCGCTGCTTTTGATTGATGTCAAAAAGCAATTTATCGTTTTTATTATCTTTTGATATAACCTTACATATTTTTAAATTATCTATATCTATCAATTAATTACAACACTTTTGTATTTTATTTGATAGATTATTGCACTAAGAAGAGAAAGTAAATGAAGATATTGTACGTTCATGAAACTAGAAACAGAGCCCTTTTCTTGGATTTTGAGACGAAAGCATACAAAATGAAGCAAAAGAATAAAGTTTAAAGAAAATGGTATCATCTTTGATTAAAAATTTCTAGACATACTGTGATAATAAGTTATAGTTAGGAAAGAACCGGAATGCAAAACTTGAGCAATCAAATCTCTGCGAAAAAGCACGCTTGCTAAAAGAAAGTCGCCTAAATTTAAGTTTACAAAAAAAAAATAATTCCAAAATCGTAGAGCGGTATACAGGGTGATTGGTATAAGATGCACCAAAAAGCTTGAGGGTGTAGGTGGAGTTAAGACAAGAAAAAAATCGTTTATTTCCCACGTTTAGGCGGGAGGGGCAATTTTCTAAAACATTGACTTAAATCAGAAAAAAAACTATTTAAAACGGTGAATGATACAAAGCCTTGTTATATTTTTTTGGAAAGCCATACGATTTTTTTCTTGTCTTAACTCCACCTACATGCTCAAGCTTTTTGGTGCACCTTATACCAATCACCCTGTATAAATAAATCGATGATTACTTAAAATTTTTTATAAATTTATTTTTTTGCAAATTTTAAGTATGACAATTTTAAGTGTTTAATAATTTACATTTATTGTATAAAAAATAAATTTTTTTGATCAAGCCGTTTTCCAAATATTGAAATTACAGAAAAAAATAAATTGAAAAATTAATTAAAATTAAAACTAAGCACTTTTGCAAAGTTTTGGTACTAAAAATTTGATCTAATGATCTAGTAGACCTTTCTAAAAATATTTTTTGAGTTAAAAACGAGTAACCCGTTTATAAGATAGCTGAAGAAAAAAACAACGGTTCTATAGGAGGTACCCTTTATAGGGTTGGCAACTTTTTTTTTTGCAATTTATCAAAAGACAATCAGACAAAAACCATTTCTAGTTTTTATGCACAAAATCGTTGGGAGTCTTTTTAGACAAAATTAAGGTTCTACATACAAAATCTGAAGCAAATTGGCTCAGTAGTTACTGATACAATCAGACTGACAGACAGACAGGATTTCGGGACCCACTTTTTCGTCTTCTCTTTCATCGTAATTTCATGTTTAATTGTTATCTCAAAACTTATTTTTTTGCACGAATACATAACTTGCCTTATAGTAACTAATCTTAAGTAAAAAGGAGCCTGATGATTGGCGTGGCAGCCTTGAAATGGGTAGCTAAAACTTCTGCCTATATAGTGTTTCCACAGGTTGTTTTCTAATTTACCTACACAATATACAGGAAATTTATTCACCAAAGTTTATACAAAATGGTCGGTGGATGAAGACAAAATTCTTCACATGCAATCTAGCTAGAGTATAAGAATTATAATGTAAACTTAAATAAAAAAAACATGATTTTTAAGAAATTGCTTGTTATTTTCGCTGAATTTGAAAACTCTTTCTCCGGTTTTGTTGAAATTGAATAATTTTAAAAGGTTCACTGTCTCGATTTATGTCTCGGTTTATGTTTATAGTATAAAAAACTATTTTCTGTTTTTGAAAAAATTGTTTCATATTTGTTTACCGTGAGTTGCTGTTTTGACATTTTTGACTGCCTTAAGACTATTGGAGCAAATCACGTAGATCTGCATTCTTGTATTTGCTATTTCTTTTGCTTTCAGTATTGCGTAAGCTTTTATTTGAGTTTAACTCATTTTGCAACAGTATTTCTGCAACATGTTGAAACCTTGTGTTTTTATTTTTTGAATTTTTAAGAAATATATTTTGATTACTTTCTTAGTCTACGATCTACTACGATGTCTCCCCGATTATTATCTTTACAGACTTAAATTCGGGCCTTGTTAACTTGGATGTTTTTTCTACTTTTTGATAAAAACTGCGAGCTTTATTAAATTTTGATTTTAACTAGACTATACTAACTAACCGAAAACAACTTAAAACAATCAAATTTATTGTAACTAGTTCATGGTTAGAACCTTGTAGGAAATATCAAACCATCACTATCATTTTTATCACAAATTCTAGACTATGTAACAATTAAAAAAAAAAAATATTAACTTTCAAACAGTCACATTTTTTCTGGTACTTGTAAGTTTCAAGACCGAGATATACTTTATCGATATTTGTACAATCTATATCTCTTCGTAAGTTCACTTAACTATTTGAACAAAGCACAATCATAATTTATTTCAAACTTGTTAAAAAAATCATTCCGGTTTTATTCTAGTTATGAACGATTCTCCGACGCATAACAAAAATTAACTTAACCGATAATCAAATACATCGCTTTTTCAAGTTGGTATGTATTTATAAAAACAAACGTGAAAAAAAATCTCGGAATTCAATTAATGAAGAAAATAGATAAACATATAATTGCGCAGCACAAATACACAACATCTGATGAGTCATTCTATTAACGATTATCCATTACCACCATCGAACTTTGTAAAATATGTAATGTGTAATTTAATATACACGAATTTGATTGAATCATGAAAGATGTAGTAAGAGGTGTTGTAAACAACATCAATCACAGCAGCAGCATTTAAGTGTACAAGTGTTCTATGGACAATCCATTTGTGTAGCGTGTACCTACGTCAGTATGAAGTCTACTCTTAAGTCGACTATCTTAATAATATAGGCATTTTGTGTACGACTAAAGTACAGAGCATCAATTTCAATTAAATATAGGTACAAAGCAAGCAGAGATAAGTTATCCTTGACCGAATGAATGATGAGGCGATGAGGAAGTAGAATGGGATGCTAGGTGGAGAAACACCCATCGACGACAAGTACAAATGGTTGCCGGGTGAATCGCATCAAAAATGGACAAGTTATGCAATAGAAAAGCAACCTACCCACTCAGTGGTTTGAAGATTTTTCCAATAAAAGATACACAAACAGAAACAAACTGAAAATAAATACAATAAACAACTAAAGCAAGACGATGGACATTAATCTTTATGTGTTCGTTGCTCTGACAGCTAATTTGACCCGCAAATGTTTACTTTAATAGAAAAGTCTATATAAATTCTTTCAATCACGAGAAAGAGCGCGAATAAGTATGAGTTTAGCGAAACCATAACTTTCTTTTTTAGAACAAATTTTTGCAGTACATTTAGGTACATTTATATGATGAAAAAGCCAAAATGAAAAATATTAAAACTTAATGCTGTTTGTCTTTAGTTTTGTGTTCATTTAATTGTTTAATTAAAGTTCCACTTACTTAAAGTTCCAAGGCTGTGTTACTGATTTTGTACATTTATTCATTTTACTTGGATTTTTTTCAACTTTTCTTTTTGCAAAATGTAATTAACTACAAGTATTTTAATGTTATTTTCTTTTTCACGTTATTCAGCGGCACTTTTAGTTCTTCACACAAGTTTTTTCGCACAATTTCTAAAAACAAAAACAAACAATCAAATAAAAAGAAAATCTAATATTATAAATTAGATAGCTCTACCTCTACCATATGGAAAAAGTATGATAAGGTTCTAGCTTTTGTGTGCTTGCTTAGCCTGCGATGGAACTACACAAAGTAGAGATTTTTTTTGGTATTTGTTTAGTATGAGGAATAACGTTTGATTAAAATTAGATTAATTAAATACACAGAATTAAATTTACCACAATTCAGCAATAAATGTTGTTGCATTCATACCAAGGTAAATTTTTTTATTTTGGTTTTTACTATGAAAAGGTTTCTTTTTTTTTTTTTTGTTTATTTCTTATAAGGATTTTTCAATGACGAACAACTAATTAACCAAGCGGTGCTATTTTGATTGTTAAATAAATATTTGTTTAATTCACGAATGGTTTTTATTACACGTAAACTCAAGAAACGCAAAAATTGAACTGAACAAATTAAATTTGTTGAAGTTTTCTTGAACTTTAACGAAATGGAAGTGAAAACAGAAGAACACTGACAGATGTCAAATGAATGACATTTGAAATGTAATAGACTTTAATAGATTGTAGTAGATTTGATATGGGTTGAAACACAATGAGCGCGATGAAGAGATTGTAGATTGACCGTTGGATATTGCAAACGTGCACATCGATCCTTGAAATGAAAATTTAAAAAACAAATGAAAATAAGTTTTAAAGTAAAAAAATCTATTGTAAAATGCAAGTTCTTTTTATGAAAGTTACGCTGTTAGATATTTGTTTATTTGTTTATTTACTATACAAGTGAAAAATAAGGTGTTGGTCATTAGATTATATCAACAATTGGGCTTTCCAGGACCCATGTTTTGTATCTTGGTCGAAACATTTTTCATTCGATTGAAGGTGGAACACAATATTCAACAGTTTTTCTATCTTGGAAAATAAACTATGTCTATAACACAATGCGAAAACATATGCCTGCAAGAAAATTATAGTTTCCAGTTTCCAATGGAAGGAGGAATCAACAGGGCTTTTTAGGTAACAACGATATATCTTTCCCGTTTGCAGAGCAGGGTCAAAATCAGCAGTACGTGGATGACAGCTGAATTTTTTTTTGTATCATTGTTGGCAAACTGATTGAAAACAAAAGCGGAAATGTTAATGTTGTGCACGAAATTTTTGAAAAGTGTATTATTGAACTTTTAAGTCACTGAAATCTCAAATTTAACAGGAAAAAGAGCGCGCTTTAAAATTATTTACAAAATGATTTTACAAGAATAAACATTTTTATTGCAAACAGTCAATGATATTTATATATTAATAAAAACTTTAAAAAACAAAAATGGAGTTCATATTTTAACTTGCAAGTTAAACCCAAAAAAATTCGCCTCAATAAAAAAAAACTTCAAATGTGCTTACATATGTATAAGAGTCAACTATTTCTCTTGCCTTCCTTAGAGATCCTTTGATTTTTCTATGGATAAATACAATAATTAACTTATAATAATACAACACAAATCAATTTCGAACAAATTACCTTTTGTTTATTTTCTCCCATTCTTTCTAAAAAATAAATTCAACTTTAATATTTTCTCACTTGGTTTAGAGTGTTCAATTTATTTTGACAGATAAAGGGCCAACCATAATAGTCGTAAGCAAACGAAAGCTAATGTCATAGTTCTACGTCAAGTTTCCTTAAGTTCCGCCATTACCTTCAGTCGACCATAATGGTCGAACGCACACGCAAGCCAATTTCACATGTATTCGGCTGGCTGTCAGATTTACCTACGTAAACTGCGCTCTGGAGCGCTCTTTACGTACGGAGGCAAAAGTGAACGAAAACTTGCCGAAACTGAGCAATCCGACATTATGTGCGCACTATACAAATTCCTTGTTCTCGCTAATTTCGTACGGCACCGTACGTACCAATAATTCTTCTATTATGGTTCTGCCTTAAACCAAATAAATATTTCGACTTCAGAGTTACAGACACAGTTTTATTTCCATTTTCCCAGTATTTCCAATAATTTAATTTCATGTTGTTCTTGGTCGAGTGAAAACAAGTTACAGAAACAGTTGATTGTTAAATGACTGACCATGTAAAGGTCACTAAAGTAAGTAGAGTACACAGGTTATCAACTTGTACTCCTCCGTCTCCTCCCGTAGAAACAAATTTGTACACGAGCTTTTCTAAACGTGAATAAGTGTGAACAGCTAAATGCAAAATTGTAAAAATGTATGGTCTAGCTGAATTTGACAGTCCCATTTGAAATGGACGGGCACGCATAAAGAGTTTAACCTCTGCAGTTTTGATAGCCTCCTGAGATGATGTTCTATTTATTTACTATTTTATTGTAGAGTAGCCAGCTGACTTTTGCTGTGCGGCCACAGGTCATCAACTCGTACTCCTTCGTCTCCTCCCGTAGAAACAAATTTTTACACTCGCTTTTCTATGAACAGTCCAATTCGAAATGCACGCGGGCACGCATACAGGGTTAAAACTTTGCAGTTTTGAAATTGTATTTTGAAAGATTCTGTAAATATGATGTAAAAGAGGAATCGTTTGGGTACCAAAAAAACAATCAGAATTTTGTAAAAAGAATTTCGTACCCAACTTTTCTCAAATTTGAAATTACATTCGGTTTTGCTAATTAAGACCTGCGTAGATTGTGTTTGTGTCTTATATCATGTTCCCACAGACCTGATTTAACTAAATGAATGAACATGGTATTACGATAATCATATGACTAACCATATTTTACTCATTTCTTAGTCTAGTTAAATTATGTTCCATTACGGGAAATAATAAATAAATAAGAGACAAAAATAATAATCAGGCCGCAACTGGGAGAAGCGATCGCCTTGCAATGTTATATTTTGTCCTCATTATTTTTATATGAGGACAAGGAAGAGAAGCTAACAAAGACCTCTACACAAGGTTGTTCTAACTGGACAAAGCAAAAGGCAAAACATTTAACTCTAACATGGAAAATGTTCTGCTTCAAACCTTCAACAAACTTATTTCAGGTACAAAATAATTGGAATCTTTGGCAACAAACTTTTGTCTTTACAAAGTAAAATCACTGCTAGGATTTGCCAAAAGGATACTACTATCAACAGAACAAAGAAAACATGGTGATGAATTGATAATAAAGTAAAGCTGTAGGTAAATAGCTGTGAAAAAAACGTTTTTCAAAGCTTAATGGTCAATTTCACTGTCTCATAACTTAGATTAAAAAGCACAAACTTTCCAAGAAAAAAGCAAAGGAAGAGTGTGGTGTCCAACTCGAATCAAAGTGTACGGAGAACCTGTATGGGAAGTTGGAAAAAATATATGCATCGGCTGTTGATGTAAACTACTTTTTTCAGTATCTGCAACATGTTAATATTAACAAAAGAGCATCTACCTTAAGTTCCCGCTCAGATAAGGAGAAATGCTTAAGTTAAGTTGATGTAGCTATCATAAGATCCTTCATCCCTGCAACGATCACCTGATGTATGATAGGACGTGGGTAATGGGTATCGCACTAGCTCGATCGAATTAGAATGAAGAGGACCTCAAGAGGCCTTAATGTCAAAAATAACATTATGGACAAAATACAGCACGAAACTGCGATCAACTCAACTGATGGTCTTGTATTGTTATATAGCATTAGGTTTCAAAAGTTTATAACAAAAAAACATAAAAAGTACGTATACGCCCGAGTGTGTATATTTATTTTTTTTTTCTTGTCAGGCATTAACCAAACTTAAAGTCTTACATACCATTTATACATTATTCAATACTATTGAAATATAATGTATTGTATAATGTAATGATATTTTGTCAAGGCTGCTTAGAAGCATAATAGGCTTTGTGTTAACATAATCACTACTTCAAAGCTATAAAATCGTACAATCTTATCAATAGCTAAAATTACATAATATTCCTAAGGCATTCACATTTATGAATCCTCTTCAATTTCTAAATAAATATTTAAACAGAACGCGTAATGAATATTTTCTTGCACAAACATTAACATCAATTAATTTAATTCTTATTAAAATTCTTTTTCTTCTTAACTCATTACCGTGAATCTCTTTGAACCATGACTTAACTATATTAAATCACTAGCCATAACGATAAATCCACTACTGCGTCATCATAAGCTACCTGATTTTAAAACAACAATAAATTATTGTTTATATTTTGATCACGCAATCTGCAGGCGATATGCATTAATCGATTCTACCACTACAAACAAAGAGAAGTGCACGTATTTTCCTTAGAATCATAAAAACAAAGCAATAACATTAAAAATTAAAAAAAGTATATTATTAACTTTGTTGACAATATTCATGCACTGCAACAATGCACTCAAACTCGTCTGCCTCTATTATGAGTGTTGGGTTTTCCTTATTTCATGGAGTAATGTTGCCAACTGAAACAAAAATTAAATATTTCAGATTAAAAAATTATTTATTTTTATGAATGAAAAAATCAACAGAAAGCCATCATCTATAACTACAATCGTACGTGAAACATACCCAAAATTGCAAGTAACCAGTTGGAAACTAATTTCGGATTTTAAGCCATGTGTGGGTATTCTAGTAGAGAGGCGTTCGAGTCGACTGACTTAAAATTATTTTAAAACTAGTTTGGAACTGTTTTCATATAATAGTATTCGACTCAAGATCTTAGTTGCAGTTGAGTATAATCTGTATAAGTGTAAAAAAACAATTGAGACATGCTATGTGCTTGCAACTTAAGTTTCAAAATAGTCGAATCATTTGAAAAGTACTGTAGACTCTTGTAGAAGTCGACTGATTTTCAACTTATGTTCCAAACTAAACTGGCACCACATGCAACTATTTTTTGACCCTTCCTGGAGAGAAGTAAATGAGTCGACCGACCCTCAATTTGTTTTAAACTGATAGTCACTTTTTAATCGCATGCGATTATAGTTGCGTGATTATATCTAATTTTGACATTAGTTATTGTTTGTTTTCTATCGAGTTTTGAATTTTTTTCGCAATTTTCTAGTCCTTGAGAAATTTTAGTGAAAATTGATCCCTGGGTAATGAAGAAGAAGGCCTTAGATATAAAAACATATTTAAAAATGAAACAATATTCGTTATAAGCAAAAAATGGTGTACGATTTGACTAAACTGTTCACTACAGTGAAGTATGCTCACGTAAATTTGTTCCACAGCAAATTATCTACCACAGTGAATTTTCCACCACAGTGAACTGTCATTGCATTGAGTTGTCCCCACACTAAAGTGTTCACTTTAGTAAATTTTCAACTACTATTAATTATTCATAGTGAATAATTCTCAGCCATAATACATACTTTTCAAAGAGCATGGAATCAAAATGTTCTTTCTGTTTTACCGTGACTCTTATAATGATTTTTTTGATTTTAAACCAGTTTCGGTGACGTGAAATCAAATGATTTGCAACGGGTTCAAACTTGTAACTCAAAAATAAAGCCATTTTCGCTACTGCTTCTTTAGATTAATATTATCTTTATCCTCCATGTAATATCTGAAAATTTGAATTAAAAAAATGTCAGATTAGTTGGCAACCGTACTCCTTGAAATTACTTTGTTTCTGTGTTTGTTGTTTGTATGAGTTACCTGCCCATGATTTGATTTCGCTTTCGTGTGATCATCACAATAACAAAAAAAAAAAATAAAAAAAAAAATGTTGTTTACCCCACACACAGCCGCACAAAAATCAACTTATTTTGTTGTTTTTGTAGATAAGAAGTATTCTAAGCACCCAAACGAGTCGATGAGTTAACTTCACCCACTGTCTATCGATTCAGTTTGAAAGTTAAGCTCACAGCACTCAGATACCACCATGTCTACCATCCAAAGGCAGTTCCAGTTTCCAGTAAGTTCTCCAAGGCGTATGCCTTGCAAGCATTGGCAGCAGTTCCCAATTGGAGGCTTTGCAGATTGTTTGGAGAATTTCTGCGACAAGTGTGGCTGTAATTTGGCTCAATATAATTTAGAGTTGGAAAAACGTAGTTTGGAATATCAGCACGAGAAGCATTTCTATGAGTTCATTCATCGGAGACCGAAGGCTCCTCATTGTGAATGTGATCCAAATTGAAGTTAGACATGGATGACCGTACAAAGAAGAAGAGAAGCTGTGTCAATTTTCTTTTAACTGTTAAGTTTATAATGTTAAACGTTACAAGTGAACTTTTGTGATAATTAATTATAATAATATGTTTTGTATCAATTAGATATTTTTTGTATTAAATAAGTTTAGTGTAACGTTAATAGAAAATAAGATTACCTAATAAAATGTGTGTAAAAGTTTATAATACAAAATGATGTTCTACTTCATGGACTTTGCTATTTTTCATATTTTGTTCTTACCAAATGTGTATACTTGCGGAACTAGTTTAACTGGTGACATTGTAATTTAATAAACAAAGTCGCATTAGGTTACAATTGAGTCAGCTACTGAATTTGCTTGCGTTAAAACTTCCTGTGCACATTGAAACCTTGGGAGTATCTTATAACACGTTTTCAGAGAGGTCAATATACACTTGGATCGAAATATAGCTGATATCGTACAATATCGGTTTTCAATAGACGTATTCATAATTTTAGATTCTCGCTACTTTGTTGAAAGATTGTGTTTAAATTGCATTTTATTTACGTCAAGAAAATGGGAATTTTCGAAAAGACAATAAATGACATTAATTATTTCGATGAATGGTCAGAGATAATTTTAAATGTTGATCCAATTAGACAATATAAAAATTATAAATATGGGGATCTTCGAAAATACTCACCACTTAATGCTTCTTTTCAAATATGTAATTACATATATTCAAAATTAAATAACATATTTTCATAACTTTTGTATGTTTTATTTTGACCCTTAAGTTATAAGTTGGACGTTGTCATCGTTAATGGCTGTCAGTCATTTTGGCGAGCACTTAGCACTTAGTCGGATATTCATTTTAAGAGTTTCCAGAGTCTATTGCTTATTCTCACTATTACCATAACGAAAAACTGGGCTAGGGCTACCCGGAGACAAATCCCTAAAAATATCTAGGTTGTGCCGTCATGTTGGACTTACATACATGACTAAAATGAAAATCTTAAAAAGTTAAAAATGACAGTTCAAACGGAACGCCAAAAATGCGATTTGGTCTTTTACATATGTAAGTAATATGTCAAATATGATTTCCTCGATCAATTGATCATATGTGGTCATTTGAAATGACCCTAGTCCAAAATATTTTATATCAATTTTGCTGGTTGTTCATTGATTTGACAAATATTTGGCTCGTTCTTGGTGTTCTGGATTGGATGCAAAATGGCTTCACCGTGTAAAGGTTAACGATGTTTCTCGCGGTGTTTTCGAAAAAAAAAACATGATGGGCCGACATCCTTGACGTAAATGACGTACCGCACGCAGTGACCATCATAGATGTACAAAGGCTCCTTGTTTGTGAAAGATAAGGCGTTTTTCTTTTTTTTTTACTCTGAGCGCTCGGAAAGAGCTTGGACTGTCAAACAAAAATCTCTGTTTCTTTTTTAGCTCGGAGTGCTCTAAGATTTGAATCTGTGTTTAATTTTTCGCTCAGAGTTAGCTCAGAGTGTGCTCTGTGAGCTCTCAGCAAATAAGCAGAGCACAAAGAGCAAAATGAGTTTGACATGTTTAGAAAAAAAAAAAATAAAATACTTCAAACAGTTAAAATGGCCGAGGGAGTTTGTTTTTCTGGTGGCAAAGGTAATTCATTTGTTAAGAATAAATTACTAATTCAAAAATTTCGTTTTAAAATAATAAATAACAGAAATTGCTCAAATGTGTTTATTTTTTTAACTCAGAGCACTCAAAGCATACTCTGCTCAGAGCAGCTCAGAGCGTGATCTTTGGGCTCGAGCTCTGCTCTGTGCTCTGCTCAGAGTTAAAAAAGAAAAACGCCTATACCAAAGTGGATTCTAGTTCGTCAAAAGCACACTTTTAATTTGTTACGTATTCGTGTAGGTGGAAAAGGGTTTTGTAGCTTATAACTCATACTTTGATAATCATATTTGATTAATTTCTAGTTGCACCAAAATACTCTATAAAGCATTTCACTTAACGGTGTTAAAAAAATTTATGTGCATTTTAACTTTAAGTGGGTTGTACAAACATTGGGAGGTGAGTTTTTAAAATGGTGAAACTTGGAGCCAACCATGGATTTTTATTCACCACACTTTTCATTAGAATACATGAGAGGAGAGCATATCAATCGAACAATTTAAACGTTCTCTTTGATGTCTTGAATTTTTAAGACGCCTTTAGACGCCTTTATGAGCTTACCGTTAATTTTAATGTTAAGTTTAATTAATACTTTAATTGGTTTACACACATTCTTGTCCGTTAAAACAAATAAAATTTCTTCAATATAATTTGTAAATTGATCAATTTATTTGTTTAATCGGGAATGAACGAATTCCCCCCAAGAATAAGAAATATAAACACACGTGTGAAGTCATACATTCAAGCATGATTTTGTTCAGTCCCTCAGACTCTTATTAACCTTTGGATTGACCTTCTTTAATAATCCTCATAGCAAATACGGTTTTAATTCCGTTTTAATAAACTATTTTTAAAATGATCAGTATCGAAGTACACTTACGTACTGATTTAGGTGTATTAGCAAACAAAGCTTATCGGTTTTGTATTATCAAAAAAAAATACACAATTTGGAACATACGACACTTTAGATTAAGTTTTAATTGTTCCCCACACACAATATAGCATTATAATCTAAAAATTTGTTTTATCAAAAAAACTGATGAAAATATTGGGGATTTTTAGTAATGATTGGATTTGCCCTATATACGTTAATGTATATATATTTTGTTCTTTTGTTCAAATAAAATGAGATAATTATTAAAAATTAGGAACAATATTTGTAATCAATGTGTATCATCTTGAGTCGTCGTTATAATAAAAATTGCTTTCCTAAAACTAAATTTTGGACAAAGCATGTCATTGTTGTGATGATCTTATGCTCTGGCATCTGGCTGTTCAAACTGTTTTTTATTTAACATCTTGATTCCTCTATGTGTATAAACTCAATGATACTATCTATTTAGAAATTATCCTCAAATTACGCAGAACAAAATTATAATGTAAAAAAAAATATAAATTTTGGGCTGATGGTAATTTAATCCTGCGTAATTTTTTCAATGCACCGTTAATTAAATGTACAAATATAAAAAAAAAATTAAGTTTTGTTCTCAATAAAAAAAAAGCTCAAATTACGCAACATTAGCAAAAAATCAATCACTTCCAAATTTATAAAAATTGATTGTAATTTTTAAGAGAAAAATTTGATTTTCTGTAGCGTTTATATGACAGATACCGTACCATAAGTAAATTGGTTTTGAAAAAGAAAATCTAACGAACAACTTCATTATTGGCAAAAAATCAGTCACCCGAAATCTTATCAAAATCGATCGTACTTTTTACGAGAAAATTGGATTATTTTTAACGTTACCAGAAACCGTTAATATGTAAAATTATTCTGAAAACATGAAAAATATAACCTTTGGCTACAAATCTATTATACGAAATTTTATCAAAATCAATTGCATTTTTTACGAGAATGGCAGGTACTGTTAAAAGCAATTTCTTAAAAAAAATGTTTTGACGAAAAACATCACCGTTGGCAAAAAATCAATCATACGAAATTCTATCAAAATCTATCGTATTTTTTTCGAAGAAAATTGATTTATCTGTTACGCTTATATGGCAGGTACCGTTATTTTCAAACCTAGGATAAAAATCAAAAATAAGCCTGGGAATTACTCTAAAAATACAGAGGATGTAGGTGTCGATACATCCAGACTTACAGACGGACAGATTGATGGACAGAATTGTCGGACCTACTTTTTTCGTGTTCTCTATCATCGTTATGTCATGTTCGATTTTTATCTCAAAACTTTTTTTCTTTACGAATGCAAAACTTGCCTTTATAGTACCTATAAGAGCAAGTAAAAAATTGATGTTTTCCAAATAACTTAAAAAAAATTGAGTTTGTTACTTTTAGGAACTGGTATACCGTTATTTTTAGACCTAGCATTCCGATTAAAAAAAAAACGTCCGTAGGTTACTCTTAAGACCCCTTCAAATACCAAGTTTGCTTGTACATACATATAGACTGACGACTGACAGATATACAGAATTTTCAGACTCACTTTTTTAAACTGATAGCAATCATCGATGATAGCGATCATTGTTATGCCATGTTTAATTGTTATGTAATTTTGTACTTGCTCAATATGTATATTCGGATGTCTGTGCACTGACCTGCAGATTAAACGGTTTGACGGACTTAGTTCGAATTTTGCATATAGCACTTTCTGGTGATTTTCAGAGACCTAAAGGATAAATTCGAATTTCTAGAAAGTCTTAGCCCGGTTATAAAGAGTATACCTGCCTGCCATATAACGGTTTTTGTTTTTTCTAAATTTTCTCGAAAACGGCTCTACAGAATTTGATAAAACTTGGTGTACGTTATATTTACAGTAGTTTCAATATAACTGCATTTCAAGTTTCTTTTTTTTTTTTTTTTGCTAAAAATGCTCACAACGGAGATTTGGTGTTAACGGTTCATACAAATTTGGCCATAACTTGATAACGACTAAGTCGATTCCTTTCAAATTCGGTATAGATTTTCAACTACCTATACGTTAAGCGTAAGATGACATTCACAGTTTTTTTTCTGCTAAGAAACTGTTTAATCACAACTGTCATACAACTTAATCTCACGTTTAAGCCATTTTTTAATATTTTTCGAACTTTCTTCAGAATTTATGATATTTAAATTTTGCTGAAAGAGCAAATTTGTACGACCCAGTAGTGCCATAACTTGACTTATAGTTAGTTATAATGTATTTTATTGGCTCTAAAATCCATATTTCCTTGACAAGAGTCGTAAACAAAACAAAAATCATATATGTTTACGACTGTTGTCAGGGTTACAGAATAGACAACTAGTTAATGCACGAACCTAAAAATGTGTTATCACAAATTTCTTAAGATGGCCAGGCGGTGATTATTCGGCATGAAAATACTATAGAAATGTATATACAATGATTTGATATAGACTGTATATAAAGATAATTGAAATACGTTATTAATTCGATAGTCAAAATATAATAAATTTTATATTTTTACAACCACGTATTAAATCGTTGTCAACAAATTTCGAACAATATTACTAGGTATAAAAGAAAACGATTATATGTATATATTTACCAACCAAAATAACTGCGCAATATCTTATCATTTAGAATTCAATAACAAAGATAGCCAGATATTTTATTTTACCTTTTTTATTAAAAAAAAAAAAAACCGACGAAACCAGAAATTTGATAAAAACAAAAATACAATTCCTCCCAAAAAAAATGTGTAATAAATTGTACACAAATACAAGTAAACTTATAACGTGAAAGTCGAGCCCTCAAAACATATACTCGCATGTAAATTGTATCTAACGATTCGTTGTATAGTTTGAAATCTACTTTTGCGTAAATGAATTAATGAAGCGAAGCAGAAAATCAAGTTTCACTCATAAACATATATATTTAAAACGTGTGTATCTTTAAGCTGCTTATGTACTTAAAATTATAGAATAAAATAATCATCACATTCAGGGAATATCTCATTAATGTACTCGAACCCCACACTATGGATACTTAAATAATTAAAACAAAAATACATATGATGATTTCTCATTTAGCAACTTGGGTAAATATTTACAAAACTCGTCTCATTTTATTCAGATATCAACGACGAAGAGCTCTTGCATTTCTTTGTCTGGAATTATATTTATTTGTATTAACATCAAAATAAAAATAAAAAAAAAAAACAAAGTAAAATTTTATTTACAATCTTTAACTTGGGTAGATATCTTTTTTTTTTGTTATTTTTCTGTGGCGAGAGGCACACAGCCGGGCCTGTATCGTCTGGAATAAATATTTCCAACTTCAGTTTGCATCGTGTTATCGAATGAGAGAAGTTGAATACCGAAGAATCTCCTGAATGAGATACCAAAAATTCGAAGTTTCTTAAGAAGTTTGCCTAATAGTATTTTTTTTATACGTGAAAAATAAATATTAGATACAAAATGCCATTTCCAACAACACCACCTTCACCCAAGATGCCATGTCCTCATTGGATTCACTTCCCGATTCGTCCACAAGTTTCACTGGATTGTCCACCATCACCGGACGTTTCTTACACGCCATATTGTGAACAGTGTCGAGCTCAGGAGAAAATGCAGATTCCAACAAAGAAGATCTAAATTTAAGTCAAATCAACTGAGATAATATTTTTAATCATTTATTTTATAATCAAAAGTATTTTTATGTATTTCATATATATATTTTTTTTTTAATTTCATAAATTCATTTTTATACACAAAAAGTTCCAAATATAGATTTATTCAAAAATATACTTTGTTGTGTTTGTTTTGTTTTCTGTTTATGTTGTTTCAACGTTTTGCAGACTTTGATATTTTTGGCATCACACAATGATGATTATGATGATGACGTTGGTATTCAAATCAGGTTTTGACTTTTGAGTTCATAATAAAATAAGGTGTACGGTTAGGTTGAATGTAGTTGTATGTAAATAATTGAAAAAAAATGAAAAATTTTGTATGGTCTCCTATGTTAAAAAATACGAAAAAGATTTCTTTTTTATCTCGTATTTTATTTTTATCTATTAAAAAATATTGCTTCTTATTGGAAAAAAAAAAATTAATTAATTTTTTAGAGGTTTTTGAGGTAAGACCAGTTGGAATCAACCAAAACTAACGCAATGCAAGCGTCCGCCTTAAAAGAGTAAGATTCAGATGCATTTCATATGTTAATATAAAAATTAAAAACCCTCGCAAACTCTATTCAAAATTTGTCAAGAATATTATAATACGAAACTTGACTGTTCAGTTTTGAAGAGACATTTAAGATATATTAAAGTTACATGTTTTTATTTCACTTAAATTTTGACATTCTAAAATGATGGTAAGATAAATATCAACAGCCTTCAAACTTTGCAAGACTAATCAAATTATTTTGAGACATTTTTTTTTATAAAGAATTAAACTTGCCTTATATTATTATGTTGTTGTTCCTTTATACCTACGAATTTCGTAACCTCAGACTAGCACGTAAAAACGATGAAGTTGGTTGTTTGTTGTCAGTGGGAGGTTGAATAGATTTACAGGTGTGTTTATCTGATCAAAATTCTGTGTATGTTTCTATAAAACACACAGTAACACACTATTGAGGAAGGGGGTTTTCTTGTTTATTGTTTTTTTTTTATTTAAAAAAATATTTAGTATTTTTTTGAACCAATGACAGACATGAGTTGAAAATTGAAAAAAGTACTTAAATTTTGGCAGGAAGCGACGATGATGGCAGGGCCTGATGTTTATCTTCAGAATCTTTTGATTTACGTACTTTGAACAAAACATAAAAACAAAAGTTAGATTTCATTTGAAAATTAATTAATAGATAAACAATCTTCTCTAATTTACAGATAAAATTAGGCAACTGAAAGATAATTTGAAAAGAAACAATTACTATATACTTCTTTTTTAAAGTCAGACTTCGGAGATAACAGGATCTATTTATATGTATATCCTTGAAAAATAACACATTTCATAAAAAATAGCAATAGTTAAAAAAATCACTAAAAACTTTTTTTCAGTAAATTTGTTGTAATTAGTTTTTTTTCAGAGCAGAGATAGGTGGAGGAAAAGCTTATGAATTATGATAAAGAAGACAGGTTAAATCAATTGTAGTGGTCGATTGATTTGATTTCATTTATGATGATTCTACAATCGATGGAAATTTCTATGTCCCCGACAATAATTTGAAACCATTGCATTCATTTAATCTGATTTTTGTTCGATATGAATATCTCTTAAGAAAAAGTCATTTGCGGGTTAGGCCATTGATTTATTAGTCCCCTGGTGAGGGTTTACATAAAAAAAAATCAATATAAGCAGATAATATTTTAGTGTTATTATAATATAGGCTTAGTAAAACTATTATACAATTTCTTCCATTTATTTTTTCGAATGATACTCAAGTTTGATTTTTTTTTACTTTTAAAGTGTCCCCTGGTAACAATGTATCAGTCCTCTGACCAACTGTTTGTTTCAAAAAATGCCATAAAATTCGCTTTTTCTTTATTTTTTTGACTGGCAGCTTCCAATATAAGAGAACATTCTAACATGTAACTTGAACTAATTTGTACGTATTTTCTCAATCCGCATCATGAAGCTTTTCGTATACGTAACTCTTCGCAGCACTCCTCGAATGATTTTTAAAAGTAAAATACTTAAAATGATTAACATATTTATTAAGATAAGGATAATACTATGTCGAAAAAACACCTTTGAATATAAGATAGGTGCACACAAAATATTATTTTAAGCCATCTTTGAAGTGAAACTATTTAACAGAGAGAGATTTGTTTCAACAACTATTTATTTAAATAAATAAATAATTAAATAATTAAATAAGTAAATTATTAAATTGTTCAATAGGTAAGCAATTAGACAACTAAATAAATAAAAAAGAAAACAATTAAATAGTTCAATAATTTAATAATTAAAAAAAAATAAATAATAAAATAATTAAATAATTAAATAATTAAATAATAAAATAATTAAAAAACTATAGAACTAAGTTATTAAATAGTCAAACTAAATAATTAAACCATTCAATAATTAAATATTTAAAATAATAATATATTAATTCACTAAATATTTAATTATTTAATTATTTATTTATTTAATTATTTAACTATTTAGCTTTTAAATAATTTTACTATTTATGTTTGTATTATTAAATTGTATACTTATGTAATTGTATAATTGTGTATAATTACATAATTGTTTAATTAAGCACTTCATAAATAATTTATTTAAGTAACTTAATTATTTTATTAATTAATTATTAAATTATTAAGTTATTTAATTTTTTAATTATTTGATTATTTAATTATTTAATTATATAGTTATGTAATTATTTAATTATTTAATTATTTAATTATTTAATTATGAAATTATTTAATTATTAAATTATTAAATTATTTAGTTATTTAATTATCTTATTATTTAATTATTTAATTATTTAATTATTTAATTATTTAATTATTTAATTATTTAATTATTTAATTATTTAATTATTTAATTATTTAATTATTTAATTATTTAATTATTTAATTATTTAATTATTTAATTTTTTAATTATTTAATTATTTAATTATTTAATTATTTAATAATTGAATTATTTAATTATTTAATTATTTTATTATTCAATTATTTAATTATTTAATTATTTAATTATTTAATAATTTAATTTTAATTATTTAATTATTTAATTATTCAATTATTTAATTATTTAATTATTTAATTATTTAATTATTTAATTATTTAAATATTTAATTATTTAATTATTTAATTATTTAATTATTTAATTATTTAATTATTTAATTATTTAATTTTTTAATTATTTAATTATTTATTTATTTAAATATTTAATTATTTAATTATTTAAATATTTAATTACATAATTATTTAATTATTTATTTATTTAATTATTTAGTTATTTAATTATTTAATTATTTAATAATTTAATTATTTAATTATTAAATTATTTAATTATTTAATTATTTAATTATTTAATTATTTAATTATTTAATTATTTAATTATTAAATTATTAAATTATTAAATTATTAAATTATTTAATTATTTAATTATTTAATTATTTAATTATTTAATTATTTAATTATTTAATTATTTAATTATTTAATTATTTAATTATTTAATTATTTAATTATTTAATTATTTAATTATTTAATTATTAAATTATTTAATTATTTAATTATTAAATTATTTATTTATTTAATTATTTAATTATTTAATTATTTAATTATTTAATTATTTAATTATATAATTTAATTATTTAATTATTTAACTATTTGATTATATAATTATTATGTCTGTGTGTGGATTCTCCCCGTCTTCCTTAAATTGTGTTTTGTTATTGAACCCGGAATGAGCTGCGTTACCAAACCTCATTGATCATTCCACAACAATAATATACATAATACTATTTCTCTTGATTTTTGTTAAGGAGGATTCACTTTTGTCTTTTCTTTAATAAACTTTTGAACGCTCAATCAAATATGTTATAAAAATTACTCTTCTAATTTTGCAGTGAGTACTAAAATCGTTAAACCAGATGTGAAAAAAAAATCTTTTGCTGGATATCTAATGCCAGATATTTTGATGTTAACATGGGCTACAAATCCCTGAAAAGAATCAAATTTTAACAATTGAAACAGAATTTTAAAAGTCGTCCCATTGCTTGAGGTAGAAGTTTATAAAAAAAAGGTTTGTTTTCGAAAATTTTACGTTCGGATACCCTGTATTCGTCTACAAACCTCGAAGCCTAATGAAACAACTATTTTGGGTATAACTTAATACAAATGCACTTAATTTACAAACAAATATTTTGACTTGTATTTCATGTTTGATTATTCGATGTATTTCGTTGTTCAACAATTAAACATTTTTTCATGCGACAAAAAATTTGAACGAATGAAATTATAATTCTCATTTTATTTTCAATTCTTTAGATTGTTTTGTTTGCTATTTACTCAACTAAATCCATCTCCAAAGTCCTATTTGCATTATTCAATATTCTTAAATTATTTGTTTTGAATAAATATTTATGCACTGATATAAGGCTTGTATAAATGCATAACCTGTTCTTTGTCGTGACACAAGCTATATTAATTCTACTTTATGGAACTTGATTTATTGTGTCAAATAAAGTTGCATCATAAAAATTATATAGTTTAAATGCATACATGCAATCGCAACTTAATGTTACATTAAGTTGCGATTGCAAATGCAATCAGTCTGATATTTCTCAGACAGATAAGAATTTGTGTTCTGTTTATTGGTCTCTTAAAAAAAAAAGTAAACCACTTTAAAATACTGATATCAAAACAGCGCACCAAGCGCTAATTGGGTTTTATTCTAGCAGAATAGCCACCATTCTTACTTAAATAGTGAAGTGCTATAAATAGAATATAAAATAAGATCGATAACGCACTAAAGTGAGTTCTATCATTTTGGGGCTTACATATTGTTGTTATGAATTATCTTATCTTATCTTTAAACGATGTAACTTGTTACTAAAACACAATTTTTTTTTATTTATTAAAACTTTTATTGTGTAAAAGTATAAAACTAAAAACTACAATATACTTTCATGAACATAATGTTACCCTATTTTATGTACAAACTTCAAGTTCTTTATAACATTCATTTAAAAAAGAAATCAAACACAATTACAATAAATTAATCAAAATTATATTGTGTAAGTTTTTAAAATAAAACTATAAAATATTTTAACCTCATCGCCTTACCCTAGAGTTTATATGCACCGTCATTGTTTAAATTTCTAACTTAAATAGGAATTTTTGACATTATATTCTAAATCTACATAGTTTGTCATGAAAGTATATTTAAATTTATAATTAACACTTATCTTAAATGAACAATTCACCTGGATGCCTTTTATTTTTCTTAAATAATGTTTTCTTATTATTTAACTTATTTACGTAATTTAAATAATTTTGTTCCTTTTTTAACTATACAGTCTCCAAATTTTCTTAAATAATAAATGTAAAAAAAATTATACTAAACATAAATTCTTACATGAAAATTATTAATGTTTTTTTTTTGTAATTTAAGTTAATGTTTCGTTCCTAAGGACTAGGGATCACTTTTCATCTAATAATTTCGTGAATATTTTTTATTTTGAGCAATCGTTAATTTAAGTTTTGTTTTTTTTTTTAATAAATAAATTTTGTACAAGGCCTAAAATATTAATAACTAAGAACATTTACAAGCAATATATTTTTACCCACTAAGACTTATCAAACTGGGCTGCTGAATAGCTTGTGGTGAAAATGCTGACTGCACTGATTTCGCTGCACCCTGTTGAAAGAAATTGTTAATTAGATGATATTAATTTATTTTGATTTTTTCCAATCTAATTAAATAATATAAATATTAACAAACAAATGCAGTTATTGCAAAATTGTGGTTTCCGCTCTATAAAATTTTGTTAAAAAAATTATGTCTTTGTTTGCCCCTTCTGGCAACTCTGCAATAAAACAAAGACACTTAATTAAAATTACTAACGCTGAAGATGAATTTTGTATTTTTAAATATAATGTTGAAAACAAATACGAAACAAATTTTATTGTAAACATGAAAAATCCATGTAAAAAAGATAATTCAAAAAGTAATGGTAAAAGATGAATTCATTTATCATTTTACGATAACGAATTACACCAAATAATGTTAATTTCATTTGTCAAAGGTCATGCCTACATTTAACTTCGTAGATTTTTTCTTAATTAAATAAATATTTAAAATAAATAGACCGACTTGATGCAGTACGTATTATTTCTAAAAAAAACACTATAAAAGTTTGTTTTAGTGTTATATCATTATTTTAGTTTTTTATCACTTTTTATTTAAACTTTATTGTCAGTCATTGTAATACTTATACAAGTCATTCTTTTTGTTTGCTCCTTATTAATAACAGAGTTTAAAACAAGGGCGTCGCGTCGCTCTATAATCATTCGAATGTGGTCATGTGCACATTTGATTTATTCAACTGATTTATTGTGTCGTCTATGAACCACGCGTCTCTCTTTCGTTATAGTTGTTTTTTTTTTTCAAGTCATAGGATTTGTTTTGACATTTACCTGCTTTTTTGACATTTGTGTTTTATCTAATATTTTTAAGTTTTAACAAATTTTCTCAATTTTGATTCGGGATTTCCGTTAAGCATGAGTCTGTAAATTGTAAGCTTGCAGGATCATTTGTGTCTGAACACGAATGATTGGACTTAAAGCGACCTTTACACGGTCAGTCATTTCACATCAATCTGTAATATAGTGTTTGTAAAAATAAGTCTGTATGCGTGACGAAAAATCAAAACTCTTTTGATTTTGCCTGATGACTGATTATATGTAACTGACTGATTGTGTAAAGGTCGCTTAACGTTAAAATAAATCGGTTGAGTGAAACCAATGTGAACACAGCCTTTAGCAGAACTATTTTTAATCTATGTATAATATTTTACTTACTTGAATATAAAACAAAAATAAATCAAACAAGTTATAGATTAAGTATATTTGCTCCGAAAACAAATGTTGGCAATTAAAAATAAGAAAACAGAGTTAACATAAAAAGAAAGAAATGGAAGTAATAAACAAAAAAATAAACGAACGCAGTATCAAATATTTATTTTGCATTTTATTTAATCTCTTTATTGATAACAGCGCTCTCTAGTTGTCAGCCTGACAATGTCTACATATAGTATTTGGTTTCTGGGCCAACATTCATAATTGTTGTTCCTTTATGTTTTATAGGTTATAAAGAATTGTTAATAGTAGTGATAGTTTGTTTGAGAATTTCAAAATTGAAGTTGACGAGACGAAATAAAATGTATTTTATTTTTATATTTGTACGTTATTTGTGTCTTATGAAATTTGTTTAAATGAATTTTATTCTGCAAATACATGTCTGAGCAGCCTTCTAAGCTATTAGCGCATAAAAGGTAGATAAGGTATTCCCAAAATGTATATTATATAGCAATATGTTAAGTGTGTGTCATATGTCTGGTTACCACTGTATTTATTGCAAAATCAACTATAAAATACAAATATTTTTAACTAAAAATAGTAAACAATAAAAATAAAAAAAAACAGGTTCTTCCAGTAAAACATAAAACAAAAAAATTATATAAGAAAAACAAAATAATAATTTAAAATTAAAACTAAGTTTGAAGTCTAAGACCTGGCTTTGGTTAAAATGAAAATGGCTGATAATAAAATGTGGAAGTTAGTTTTTTTTTAATATAAATTCAAATAAAGTAAGATGTTCTGTGAATTCAACGTTTTGTTTATTACAGTGACAGCACTGTTTCAGTTGTCATTTTATGTCAGTTGGTTAAACTTTCTACCCACATCAGAATTTAGGCGCTTTCTATACGTTATCCGCAGAATCTCTTTGAACCTAGACTAGACGCTAATGGAGCAAACTTATGAATCACAGTTAACCATGAACAACAAAATCTACAAACTGTTTCAATTATTGTCTGTTCTTACTTTCTATTTTTCATACTGTGTCGTCTTGTCTGAAGTTACTACAAGTAATGGAAATGGCGGTAACTGTCAGTTTTATTTATAAATTTTCTCCTCAAAAACTTGAAATATTCTCAACAAAAGTACTAGAACAACATGTAACAAAAGAGCCCCTAGAGTGCTCTTTCCGAGAATAATGTCGCCGCAGTTGCTGAGGAAAGAGAATGCCGCGTATGAGCCGTCATCTTGTGTCGACTAAACGACTTAATAGTTTAATCAGTCAAGTCGTATAGAATATATGTACATGTGAAACGGTTCAAAATGGTACCATGTGGTACTGATGGTTGGAACTTGATCAGTTGCAACCATGTTGATTTCTGTGCTAAGGATACACGATTTTTCTGAATTGAATTTAACTGTCAAAGTGACATAAGTTGTCAAACAAGAAAAAATGATATTATGAAACCTCAAAACTATCTGCGTCACCAAGGGACAAAAAAGCTCCCTTATCTTTTTCAAGTGAATTTCTTTTTTTGCGACAAAAGAGAATGAGTAGGAAAGCAAATCGAGAACAATTTTCAGCTCCATTTTTTACAGCACAACATTATCAAATCAAGTGAGCAAATCTGTTGACATAAGTCTCCAATGAGCGCTCTGAGCGCACAGTAGAAAGTGTAAAGAAAAATCTGTTGAAAATAAAAAAAAATCAACCAGCCAGGTCTTTCTTTGTATGCTAACTATAAAATTCGTACTTGCGTGTTTGTGTGTGTGTGTGTTTGCGTGTGAATCTTCATCCTTTATCAACACTCACCTGGAATGCAGCTCCCAAAAACTGTGATACAGCTCTTGTAACACCAAAGGCCGCTGTTAGTAAACCATTGCCCTGTCCGAAGTTTGTATTTTGAGGATATTGTAAATCAGCATACTCTCCACCCTACAAGGTTCATATGAGGATTTGTTTTTTTTTTTGGTTTAGGTTTTGCAGGGTTTTTAAAAATAATAATGTTTTTTTTTCTATAAAATTTTACTAACTACGAAAGCTGCAGAAATTATAGCGGGTTAGTGCATCTAAATTTAATCATAAAGCATTGTGGTTTGGCGATGAGGATAGTTGTTTGTTTTTTTTTTTTTTGCAAAAGCTACACCTACAAGGAAGGATATATTTAAAGGTTAAAAGCGGATGAAAAAAAAGGGATGAAAGTAGCGTTTTTTAAATGGCATGCTCAGAAAGCAGGCATAGAGCTTCAGCATTCAATACCAACT
Organism: Baccha elongata; assembly: GCA_951217065.1. Taxonomy (NCBI): domain Eukaryota; kingdom Metazoa; phylum Arthropoda; class Insecta; order Diptera; family Syrphidae; genus Baccha; species Baccha elongata. Next base: position 48,431,870 of record OX578274.1, read on the forward strand.
TACTTCGTTGGAGGTCGTGGTTGGTTGTGGTGGTGCATCTCCACCAAATGCTCCAACTAAGAGCGGGCTTTCGAGTCTTGTCGAAGCTGATGCTGTTGGTTGTCGGTTATTTTTTGACACACGGTTCCCTGGTGCTGCTGTATCTTGCCATGTTCGCCACAGCCATGCCAAACCATCCAGCACTGGTCTACGTTGTGGTGGTGGTGGAGGTGGTGGACGAGTTGGACGGTATGGCATCTGCGTATGTCCTTGGGAAAATAGGTCCTGAAAAAAAGATTTGAGTGAAATTTTCAATTTCTTTGAATTTAATAAAAATTACATTTATTGGAAGATTATTGTGTGTTGGGCCGATGCCTCTCTGCTTTAGAACAGCTGCCAATACTGCGTCATTAGACTGCCCATAGATGTTAAGATGTTCTGGTGAACCCAAAGATTGGTCCTTCAATAGTTCAATTACTTCTTCCTGGCTGAGTGGAGTTTGTGATTGTACACTAGCAATTGGTCTTGGTCGGTTCGTTGTTGTGGTCTTATATGGCGCTGGAGTGATGAGATTTACTTTCGCCCCAGATGCAGTTCCTTTAGGTTTTCGTCCAGATCTTAGTTCTTGCATTATGAGTGGCAGTTCGTTTAGTGATACCGGACGACCCAAGAGTGATGATAGGAGATTGAGATTTTTCTCGATCTCCGCTATCTCATCTCTTGTCATGGGCTTTGGTGTCGTAGTTGTTGTTGTCCTGGTCGTTCTAGGAGTTGTTGTTGTTGTAGTAGTTCTTCTTGGTGCAGGAGCTGGTTTTGCCTGATTTCCACCAAATTGTTGTGTTATTTTTGGAAGATCAGCAATTGTTATTCTCCTTCCTAACAAGGTTGACAAAAGCGTCAGATCAGCTGACAAAGAAGCTTGATCTTGACGGTGTTTTTCGATTTCATTTGATGGTAATAGCTGGGGTATTTTAACTTCTGGCATTCGAACAAATGGCGGTACTGTTGTGCTAATATAAACCGGCGATGTAGGATTTACTGGACGATTTTTCAAAGCAAGTTCGATGATACGGTTGGCAAATGTTGTCGGTGCGGAAGTTGTTACCTGAATCTTGCCGATTTCACGCTAAAAATGGAAATAAATTTCATATAAAATGTATTTAAGTGGATGAAATTTCAAATATGTAAAAAGATTCATGAAGCATCGTGTAAATGCAGGCTTTGATCTTCGGTAATTCTACAGTTCTACTTGAGCAAATATACTAATTGTCATTTTACTGAGCACACGAATTTATAAATAAAGAGCCAAATAACAAACTTCATAAAATTTTTCTATTTGGTCGGGAGAAGGGGTACTGGTCACCTGACAAACTAATTTGCTTGTTTATGACAAGTTAGCTTGTAAATATCAATTAACGCATTGAATTACGGCAAGATGGCTAAATATTCGAGTACATGGTTATAAATATTCACCAATATTTTTTTTGATCCCATAAAATACTTACCAGAGAATTAAGGAACTCAATGTCTTCTTGATTTCTTGGCCTTGGTGTTGTTGAAGTAAATGATGGAGTTGAAAAGCTATTTAACAAATCTTGTAGATTTTGAGGGGATATTGTTATTGGTTTTATGGTTGTTGTTGTTGTGGTCGTAGGTGTTGGTGTGGTAGTAGTAGTTGTTGATGAGGTTGATGGCATTTTTGTTGCTAGCTCTTGATTCAACAACAATTGACGCTGAAGTTTAATTAATAAAATGTTAAAAACTCTTCCTATCAGTAATGAGTTACAAAATGTACTTACCAATTGGTTTATAAATTGTTCATCGTCAGCGTTTGATGCTGAAAGTATTTTTGTTGGTGATTCTGTTGCTGTCGTTGTAGTAGATGTTGTTGTAGATGGGGTTGATGAAGTTGTTGAACTTGTACTTGTTTTTGGTTTTAATGAAGCTTGCAGTTGCAAGAGCTGCTCCAACAATTTGATATTTTTCTCCAATTCACTAGTAGCACCAACCAAAGCAATATTGGGCTGAGATATACCTTGAGTACTTGCGATTGTACTAGATGTTGTGACAGGGGCTTTGAAAAGAATGGTAGGTCTTGGAGTTGTTGTAACTTCTATAGTTGTTGGAATTGGTGTAGTAGTTGTTGTCGTTGTCGTTGTTGTTGTTGTTGTTACTAACGTTGTAATAGGAGTTGTAGTTGTGGTTGTTCTTGATGGAGTTGTTGTACTAGTTCTTGTACTAGGTGTTGTACTAGTTGTTGATGCAGTTGTTGTTATTGGTATTTCCGTTGTGGTCATCATTGATGCTGGAGTCACCACATAAATGGTTGGTGTTGCTTTGTTAACTTGTTTTGATTCTGTGATGGTATTTATGGAATTTTGTAAATTATCATTAACAAAAGTATTTCCTAGAGAACTTATTGTATTAGATTCTTGATACATGTTGTGTTGTTGTATAGTGTATTGTGTATCTGAGTGTTTTTGATTGTGTGCTTCAATGTTTTGAATTATATTGTGTGTAACTTCTGATGGAGTGAGATTTTGAGCCCATGATTCTTCATAAAATTCAGGTGATTTCTGAGGGGTTTTTCTTATGGGTATGGTCTTATATTGGTCTTGGACAGAATTGGAATCGGAAGTTTTTTCTTTAGGATGTGGGTTTGGTTTTTCTGAGGCAGAAATATTAGTTGATTCGGACATAATTGAGTTGATGGTTTGAGCATTAGCTAAAGCATTAGCAGACATTTGATAAACTATATTCGAAGTACTTGGTGGTTTAAATTCTGATTTCTTCATCATTGTTTGAAGATTTATTTTGGAATTGTCTAGAAGGTTTTGAGGAGTATTTTGGATGCTTCTTATTGCAAGAGCTGGATCTAGAGTATCTTGGAGAAGATCCAATTGATCAAGGGGTGCTAAGTTGTCTTTTATGAGGGATTCTGACTTAAGGTCTTTAAAATTAATATTTCTATCTGAAGTAGCAGATTTTTTTTCTAAAGAACCACTAGGAGAATTTGAGTGATTAGAAGTTTCTGCTGAGTTTTGAATGTTTGATTCAATAAGAAGTACTTCTTCAAGCTTTTCTTCCAAAGGTTTGACAAGATTGGAGGTCTTGTTAAAGCTCTTGTTAAAACTTTCTTTTAAAACCTTCACCTCATTTTCAACTTTTTCAATAGTTGACTTCAACATTTTCAAGTTAAACTGATAAGTCTTGTGGAACACATTTTCCGTTGTTGTCGAAGGGCTTGGAGTCGTTGCAGGAGGAATATAGTCTGGAGTCACATTATTTGATATAAAGTGACTGAAAACTTCTCCCAGTGAAGATTCTGCATTGAAAACTGGTCCCGTAATTACATGTGTCTTAACAGTTGGCCTAATTTTTGCTAGCAAGTCCTGTGGAACTCCACCAGGCACGAACTTTTGTTCTGTTTGTGGATAGTTAGAGTTGCGTATTTGATTCGAATACGCCGAAGGTTCGGTTATGGATATTTGAGTTGTTGGCATAAATTCTATTGGCACCCCTCCTGGTACAAAAATGGGAATCTGTTTAGATTCATTATCATTGGTTGGAGTTGTTGTTGTTTCTAATGCTGCACTAACTGTTGTTCTATAACTTGATGATTCTTCAAAATATGACGGAGGATATATTGGCTTAAGGGGAGTATTAAACTCTCGTTCTTTTGGTGACTTAACCTGATTTGACTTCACTTTTGGTAAGGGTTCTTGAAGGTTTTTCTTACTCGAAGACTTAAAGTCTAACAACGGTTTGTGAAGTATTTCTTCTGTGTACTTTTTATGGAAGTTTCCAGGCAAAGCCATATTAAGCTTGGGCATAGAATCTTTTGGGAAGATCATTGCAACGTGATCTGGTTCCGTAGAACTTTCAAGGATGGATTGCATACTTGTTGGCATAACAATGGCAGCAGCCTTGCGTTCTGGTAAAGCTTGCAATGTTGTAAGAGAATTGATTGGGTAAAAAACTTCTTGAAGTTTAGAGAATTTTCCATTACTGGGTGTTACTGGTGGAAAAAGAGAAGGCATTGTTGGAAAAGAGAATAAACTTTTGATTGGTAGCTCATCCATAATGGGTTTTACAGTTTTGGTAAGACTTTCTAAGCTTTCCTTGACAAAATTTGTTAATGATTGTTCTTGTCGGACACCAAGCGATGATGGTTCAGTAGAAACGTTATTTTTGTTGCTTTCTGATTCGACATTAGTATTATCAATGTTCTTTTTAGAATCATCGGTTAATACTTCCGATTTTTGTTCCAAGTTTTTCAATTGATTTTGACTGTCTTTGTTAGGTAATTGGATATTCAAAAAGGATGAATTATCAGTTGTTGAAATACTGTTCGTGGTATAATTGGGCATAGTCGACTTTGTTACCAAATTATCACTGGAACCGATCGAAGCATTTTTATCACTTAGAGATTTAATAGTATCGGAATGGCCTAGACTCATATATTCAGACTTATTTAGCAGTTCAAGGATCAATTTTGAGACCTTTTCCTTGTCAGCTTTTGAAGTAGCTGAGTTTTCGGAGGAAGTGTCAATGTTTTGATCAGAACCTTGAAACTTTGGAATTTTACTTGAATTTTTGATAAGAGGCACGTCGGCTTCAAAGCTCGATTCGAAGTCATTTCTCTCAGTAGAATAACTAGAGAAGTCTTGTACCTGTATTTTTTCAGAGCCTGAAATTAAATTAGTTGTTGACTTTGTCAGTTCCTCAGGATATACGCCTAAGGGAGTTTGTAAAGAATCTCCATCAGATTTATAATTCGGAATTGCTGTGAAATATTTTTGCACAGATTTGATATTTAAATCTTTAAAATTATCATGAGGAAGATTTATATCAAGGCTTGGTTTAGTGAAATCAAGTTGGCTTATGTTCGGTTCAATCGAAGAAATATCAAAATTCGTTTTACCATTGTTTTTGTGACTTAAATTCGTGTTTTCATCTTCTTTAAGAATTGATTTGATAGGACTCAACGAACTAGAATTCTCTTTTGGAATTTCTAACTTATCTTCTGAAACAAAAGTGTTGAAACCGTTGCCTTTTATTTGGCTATAAGAACTGAGAGGTTCTTGAGGTTGATCATGAGGTATGTTTGGCAATATCAAATGGTGTTTGGTGTCATCTTTTTTCTGATTGGAATTTGTAAAATCCGACGCTAATAACACTTCCCTATTAACAAAGGATGAGCCATTTTCTGAAATGGCAGAATCTCCATCAAGAGGAACAAAAGTTGTTTCAACTTCTTCAGTTGAGTTTAGAGACACACCTTTTCTTGGAACTACATGTTGGTTAGTTTCTAGATCAATATCTGTACTTCCACCAGCAAAACTGATATTTAAAGTTCTAATCAAAGAATCTAAGAATATCGGGTTGGAAGAATTGCTATTTGTTGCATTTAAAGATTCTTCTAGGTGTACTACTGAGTAAGAGTCTGTTGTTGTTTTGGGTATTGGATTAATTTTCAAAACAGAATCAAATTGTGATTTGATGAAAGCAGGAATAGTATTTTCAATAACAGAGGAAGAAACATTTTCATTGGAATAGTTTTCCAGGTTCGAACTGTTTGAAACGTTATCAGTAGTTTTGCTCAAAAACGTAAATCGATTAGGAAGACTTAATTTGTCATCAACTTTTTTAGAAAGACTCAAATTCGTCAGGGAATGGTTTTTGGTGTTTTGTACGATGCTGGTATCAATCAAACGATGATCTGATATTTCATTTAAAGGTGTTTCAGTTGAGTTACTTTTGTCAATAATTTTTGATGTAATTGACGAATTCCAGACATTTTCTGAAGAATTAATTTTGAATTCTAATTTTTCTGATCCATTTTCAGAACTGAACGTACTTTTAAGATCCGTACTCTGGCCTGAATCAGATCCTGTTATAATGTTTGAGTTGGTTTCATTAATGAAATTCATATTTTCTTTAGGTTCGTTATACGGAATATGTTCGTCTGATACTTCTGTAATAATGTTTCCAAACTGATCTTTTTTGAATGTTTGAATTTCAATTGTACCAGGGTATTCTTTTGGCGAAGGATTCATAAACTCAATTTTCTTAGTTGGTTCAAGACCATTTTGATCTATATTAACAGTGTCTTGAATTATTTGATTGATTTTGATAGAATTTTTCTTGTTTTCAGCAGGAAAATCTATTTCTACTTGAGGATTTGTATATATTGAACTGTTACCGATTACATCTGGAATTGAATTTATTGTTTTTCGATGGAATTCTCCGTTAAGAGATGTTTCCGTAAAGTAAGAAGTTTCTGTGGGTAAGTGTTGATTGAGATTCCTGTCATTAGACGAACTTTGCACTGATTCTTCGTTGAAGTTAGGTTTACTACTCATGTTTTTACTAGATTCAGTATGTTCTAATACTGGTCGTTTGTCAATTGTTGTATATTCAGGAATACCAGATATTTTTATTTGATCAGAAGCACTATTATCAGAAACGTCCAATCCAGAATACTCTCGAATTTTAAACTTATCATTTGTAGATTTTTCTAATAGATGTTGGTAGGATTCAGTACGGTCTGAATTCGAGACTCCTCTGTGTGAACTTTCATCGTTTGTAGCATTAAATTTGGTCAAATCTCTTACGGAAGAACTATTTGAGTGCTGGGAACCATCTGATGATTCCTTAAATACTACTTCAGTTGATTTAGAATCGCTTGAATTCATAAACCCTGTTTCCTCAGATCCAAATACATAATTTATTTCGGTAAAGGATTTGTTAAAAGAGGTGCTTTGTTCTGAATTGGAATCCATGGAACTAGGATTATTTGATGTTTCATTTTTCGATCTAATTAAAAGATCCAAAGTTTTAAAACTTTCTTTAGAGTGTTTAAGATCGTTTGTCTTCTCGAAATTCTTCCTAGCATTACTGATTTCTCTTTCTGTTGTGGAATTCAAAAGACCTGACAAATTATCATTAAGTATTCCAGGACCTGATATCCAGGTGATTAAAGGTTTTGTTGTAGTTTGAAGTATTACGCCAGGAGATAAATTTTCGTTCAGTAGATTTGGTTGTTCAATATTTGCAATGTTTTCCAACAAAACATGATCAACCACTGTTTCATTGTAATTGCCATAATTTTCTGCGGAATAGTTCGAATTAGTATCAGAAAATTTGAAAGAAGATCCATCAATTCCGATGGATTCAGTGATAATACTTGAATTGGGTTTTAATACTTCTTGCTCTTCAAATTGGGTCAAGAAATCATCAACGCTAAGAGTTCTGTAGCCAGTATCAGAACCATTATTTTCTGATTGCTCGTTTTCAAATTGATTAGATTCTTTTAAAGTTAAAACTTCATCGTTCTTAGAATCAGGAGTTATATTGCTTTGGTCAAGAGTTTTGATTGAATTAACACCTTGAGTGGAATTTACTTGTGGGATCTCTATTGGCAGATAAAATTCATCTCCAAGTTTTTCCGATATTTTAAATTCATCATCAGAAGTTGCATCATTTGAAGAAATATGAAGTAAATTCTTGTCATTTGGATGTGCGGCAGAATTTAAAGCTTCAAAAGATTCAGATTTTGTAACAAAATTCTGAATGTCTAACTGATTTCTTATGCCAGAGTTTATTTCATAGAAAGCAATTTCTTCATCTGTTGAAGTTAAGGATCCTCCAGTTGATTTGTTACTTTTTACAGATTCTACTGCAATTTCTGTGGAAACGAAATTGCTTGCAAAAGATTTGTTATTTTTTTCATCAAGACTCGAAGTGACCAATACTTTTTCAATTACTGGTCTGATTGGTTCTGTGTTATTTAAAGTTAATGAAAAATTGTTGCTTTCCTTTAAATTTTTGTTGAATTCGTTGAAATCAAAGTCATTCTTGTTAGAAAGTTGTTCATTTTCAATTGATTCAGCTGAATGTTTAAAAACATTTTCTACATTATCAATAATATCAGTATTTTCTTCGGTTTCTGTTTGATAAACTTGGTCTTCTTTCAGTGAGATGATCTTTACAAAATCTTTATCTGTGGCTATATTTATATCAGTGTCTTTTGGGGCCACTGTAAAACTCAAAAATTGATCATTAGACGTAGGAATAATGTTTTGAGATTCAACGTCCTTCTGGACAATAGGAAAACCTTCAGAAATATTTTCAGTATTTTCTTTATCACTTTGATTGTTTGAGTTCTTTGTAGAAAAAAGAATTTCATCTAATCCAGAAACTATTGGTGAAAACGTGTTTGAATTACTATCTTGAAGCTTAGTAACTTTTTCAACTGAACTTGTTTTAGTTAAATTCAAAACTTCAGTGGATTTATTCTGAGATGTTGAATGTGTTGATACTTCGTCAAATGTCTTAGAATCTGGAAATAAAGTTCTCATTTCGTCAATCGTTTGATCAGACGATTTCAAATCAGTATCAGAAGAATTAAAGTTAAACGTTGATACACCATCATGTATCCGAGGATGCGGAGAATATTTTCTGATTCCATCTTTCGCCGGATCCAATGAAGATGTCGACACATTGTTAAAAGTATTAGATATAAAAATGGGTAGTCCGCCTGCATCAGAATCTGGAGAACTTTCATTCAAGGCTACTGAATCCCAAGAAGATGTAGTCAAAGTTTCCGAAGGATTAGAGTTAGCAGTTAATAATCGGTTCATTGTCACAGAACCCAAAGATGAATTAAGATTTACTTTTATAGATACAGGATCAATAGAAGATGTTGGAAAATTGACAGTAACGTTGGAGCCCTCTGTCTGATCTTTGTCCAATACTCCGCCCAATATATTTGAATCTAGAGAGGACACAAGTGTTTCATTCTGTTGTATCAAATTAAAGAAAGATGTATCCAAAGTTTCCGAAGCAGTGGAATTAAATGACGGCAATTTGTATAATATTTCGGAATCCGGATAAAAAATCGGAACTCTGTCTAAATCTAGTGAGTCAGAAAAAGAGGGTGTGAAATTTTTCGCTTTGGAGCTAAACTCCCCAACGTTTTCGAATTGAAAATTTCTATTTCCGACGTTGTTTTTCTCATAATACAAATCAGAATTGTTTTCAGAATTAAAATTATTGGCTAAACTAAAACCTTTTAATACTTTTGTACCAGCATTTACTGAAGTTTTGATTTCAGCACTATTGGCTTGAGTAAACACTTTGTTAGAACCATTGCTCCCAGTTGAAATAACAACACCTGAAGAATCAACATAAATCTCAGGAACAAAATGGGACTTGGTTTGTTCACTTGCACCATTAAGCATGGAAGATTGATCTTCAACATTGGTACTTATTTCAGAATAATTTGAAGCAGTAGATGTTCCCAATGTTTCAAAGGGATATCTATTGAAAGTGTTTTGATCAAAATGTTCAGTACTAATAAGAGTGTCATTTGAAGAATCATTCTGAGCAGTCTTAGATTCTGATAACATACTCTTCGTTTTCTGCTGGTTTTCATCTGAAGGTTGAGAAGTCGTTGAAGGATTAGATTCATTGAAAAAAGGTAAAGAATCGTTATTTGATTTTTCAGAATTTACTGATTCAGATAATTGCTTAGAGGCAGAATTTTGAACAAAATGCTTATTATCGCTAAAATTGTTTAATATTGAAGAATTTTCGGAAACAAAACTTTGGAGAGAATCAAGGTCGTCAGACATTTTGGAATCAGAATCGATGAAGCCTTCCGAATTCATCTCAAATTGAGAACCATTCGCAGAAATTTTCTTGGAAATATTAAGTAATTTTTCGCTAGATAAGTTGTAACTTCCATTTTCAAACCGAACCCCTCCTGCTTCTACAGAATATTCAGAAATATTGTTGCCCTTATCAGAAGCCACATTGTTAGTTGACACTGTGTAGTCATGTAACGACAAATTTCTCTTGGCAGTGTCTTTGTCTATGAAAGGACTCAAGGTAGTTGAAAGATCAGAATTACTTTCTCCGATTTCTTCAATATTTTTATATTGAGTTTGCTTTGTATGTCCATTAATATTTAAAGACGGAATTAAATTTTCTTCCTCAAACAGAGAAGATGTATTAATTGAAGGAGAAACTGTCGTATAAATGTCAGTAAATTTCTCAGAAGTATCTAAAGCACCCTCTGGAAAGACAATATGAATGAAAGGCAATTCTGCGTTTTTACTGTCAGAATCAGTTAACATAGTTGAAGTCTCGTAATTGACATTAAGAGTATCAATATCTTCTTTGAAAGCATTTTTCTTAATTCCCACAGTTGTGTTAATTGTATTCTGAACATTGATGGATGCATTTGAATTGACATCACGATCAGTTGTTATTGTCTCGTAGAAATCAGACTTTATTTGATGACTACCCAAATTACCAATGCCTTTTAACTTTTTAAGCAACTCACCACCATCATCGTCATTATGATCCCCACTACCCTCACCACTTTCAAAATCAAACCCATCATCAATTATTTTCAAACGATCCTCAGGATCCATAAAATAATCGCCATTTGCTTCCGAATCGATTTCCGATTCCAAAATACCAAAATCAATTAATTTCGACGCCCCTTCTCGCTTTGGCGTTGCCGTTTCCAACCATTTATCAGGATTTTCAACAGCAAAACCATGCGTACGATTCACTCCCTCAGCTAATAATTCCCCTTGAACATCAGCATGATATTCTTTGTTCAATATGGACGATGAATATGTGTGGTGTATGGGAAAGAGTTTTGTTGATGTATTTTGAATGGCCATCTCATACTTAATTGGATACAATTTGGTACGTTGTGAGATATCAAGTTTTCTACCTTTATTTCCTGCAAATATGCTACCAATACCAACATTGGCATATGATGTGTCAAATTGTTTCGAAATGACATTTTCATAATCGTTGTTGGTGTTATGTTGATTTGGTATCACTGAACCTTTTGACAGATTGAAGAGATCTTCTGCTGAGTCTTTTTTCTGCAAATAAATCAATTTTTTTAGTGAAATTTTAATGGTTTTTAAAATTCAAACTTACATTCTCTTCACTTGAGTCGAATAGAGTATTTTCCGAAACGTCTTCTTCCTTGTTTGACTGTAGTGAACTTTCTTCGATAATATTTCTTGCAGTGGTCAAACTTACCACATTATTTGATGACGACTTTGTTGGTACATCTGACTTAATGTACTTTCTTTTAAGTAAATCCAATAAAACGGCGTTTTCCTAGATTATTATTATTGTTAGTTAAATTAGAATATCTTTACAGTTAGAAATATGTAAATCAATAATTTGATTTAATTAAGCATGCTAATTTGGGTATTACAAAATAATTTATAATAAAATTTATTTTAATGAATTGGTTAGATCTGATTTGTTAATTTGTTTTTGAAATTTTGGAATATATTACAATTTGTACAAGTATTTTTATTTAAATGTCAGTTTTGGTGAAATGAAACTGTTTTTTGTTTTATTTAAATATAACGTCTTTTTAATTCAAATGTGAAGTGGTTTGTGTATTTGAATCGGTAATGGAGATATACCGATTCAGGCATTTCATGCACGAATCAGTTATTACAGACAACAACCAGAGTTGGGGTTAATGGTTGCCATCCAATGCAAATAAACAGACTATTATTATAATTCAACGTTATATAGATTAGTTCAAAAATGTTATTAATTTTTTTTTAATATAGGTTTATACATACCTGAGCTTTAAGAGGTAAGAGTGTAAGACAAATGTATCAAATGGAATTATCATTGATATTAATGAGAGGTTAATTAAAAAGAGAGGTTGTATAAATAAATAAATAAATATACATACAAAAAAATATAAAAAAATAAATACCCAGCTTAAATATCTTTTGTTCATTATGCAGGATATTGAAATGTAAGTAGTTGTTTTAAATAGTTTTTAAACGTTGCTCGTTCTTGAACAAAGTCATGATAAAAATGAAAGCATTGATTGATGTTTTGATTTTGACAAATCATAAAATAAAATATAAATAGATATGTGTCAAAAAAAGTTTGTTGATTATAAAACTGATCAAAGCCCTGGATATCATAAGTTGGAAGAATAACTATCTTAAGCTGGTTTCAGCATTCGTGTTCTTATAAAAAATGACGAATATAATTTATTTTGTTACTATTGCCCTAAGCTGAGGTGAAGTTTCTAGAAAACTGCTGATATGACAGTTGTATCATATTGATAAAATTGCCACCTGTCATAAAGATGCAACGGAAAACAGAATGAGAGAAGGAATGGCAAAATCTGATCATAATATAAACAAGAAAATCGCGGCCAACTTCATGTAATTTTTATGTTATTTGACAGATTGAGAGTTGATTTCTACTGATATGATAATTTATTTAGTTACTATTGCCCTAAGCTGAGGTGAAGTTTCTAGAAAACTGCTGATATGACAGTTGTATCATATTGATAAAATTGGCACCTGTCTAAAAGATGCAACGGAAAACAGAATGAGAGAAGGAATGGCAAAATCTGATCATAATATAAACAAGAAAATCGCGGCCAACTTTATGTAATTTTTATGTTATTTGACAGATTGAGAGTTGATTTCTACTGATATGACAGATCGCTCGGAGCGTACTCTGCTCAGAGCTTATTCGAAAAGTTCAGGCTCTACACTATGCTCTGCTCAGAGCTACAAAAAGAAATCGCCTATAATTGACAATCGCCATTGACCAAGCATGTTTTATTGCCAAAACTAACACAGTTCTGTCATGTTTAAAAAAAAAACATCCTGAGTATGGTGCCAAATTTAAAAAATGTATAATTTATTGATTTACTACAAAGTTCTTTCCAACTGTACTACAGCTGTCAAATTTACATGGATCAGAGACCGAGAAAAAAAATTAACATTTTGTAGTTTGACAGATCTGCACGAATTCAGTTTTGAGAATAGATGAATATTCAATAAACGAGTTTATATTTCTAAGCGCTCACCTGAGCTAGCGAACCTAAAAAATTTCAGGCTCAATTTTTTGACAGCAATAGTGTAAAATTTTACAGAGAAATTGTGTTTATATTTCTGAGCATACGGAGATCTTGGAGATCTTAGAAATGTAAACTGGGGTAATAAAAACTGTTTTAAGTAGGCAACATATTGCTGTTTGACACTTTGTAGTTTGACAGTTTTGGAAGAACTTGATTTTGACGTTTGCGAAACAGTCGATGTAAATTTTCGGACTGCCTGGTAATCGCTGGTCTGGTTGTTTTATAAAAATGGGAAAAAAGATGTCTTATAAAAATATGTCAAAAAAAATAGAGAGAGGAACAGTGAAACGATGATCGTTCAATCGTTTTAATTCTACGCGATCTACACCCAACCTTTAGGTGACCCAAAATTTTTTGTTTGCTAATACATATAAACTTTGTATGTAGAATTCTCAAATGAGAATACCCAAACGAATTATCCATGTCATTAAAACACAAAAAGAATCTATTTGGGTTCAAAAACTGCAATCTTATTTTCTAGGAAATCATGGATATTTCTTGACGAATTTGCAATGGAAATTTGTTTAAACAGTTTATTAAAAGGTATTCAATTTTCCTGTCAAATCATTTAAACATCAATGATTCTTTGGCTGTCAATTCACAGTTTCATTTCACTAAAATCTGACACACTTAAACTATTTACCCTGCAATAAGAAAATTATAAAATAAATAAACTTAATCAATCCATACCGTATTAGACTCAACTAGACTAGTGGAATTCAATATATTATCCTCATTTTCACTTAGCCATTGTATAAGATTCTCGTCATCAGTGTTAGTAGTTAAAGTTGAATCAGTATTACCACTTTCTGTTGTTTCCTTAATACTATTTCCACTTCGACCACTACCAATGGCAGAAGAAGGCAACTCTGTACTCGAACTCGAAAGAATATGATTACTCTCAATCAACCTATGAGAGGTCGTACTACGATGTGTGGTTAGTAGCAAGCTGCTTTGACTGGTTCGATATAATTCACTAAACGGATTGAAAAGCATTTTCGGATCGATATCGATCACTTCCACATCCTCCGATGAATCAACTATCGTCAGTGTTCCATTTGGATACTTCCGTACCACAGTTTGATTTGGCAAAATTCCGTATACCGTGATGCCAATGTCAAGATTACGTGACACTTGTGGAGGCCTTTTTCTGACAACCGTATTATTTGGCAAAATGCCATAGACAGAGAAATCTTGAATGAGTGTTTGTTCTGGTGTTGTTGTTGTGACATTTGACACTTGTTGTTGTTGTTTATTTTCAGGTAACACTTGAGTGACAGTTGTAGTTCTTGTTGTTTCTGATGAAACAGGTGTTTTTGTGGAAGTTGTTTGAGTTATGGTTGATATCTTACGAGTAGTGCTTTGAATAGATCCAGCGGGAAGAATTGGTATCCGTCTGTTGCCAAAACGAGATCGTATTGTAGTTGTGATGTCTGTTTGAACTGTTTTGAATGGGCTGGTTTGATCGTATTTCTGTGTGGAACCTAAGATACTATTCAAGTGGATTGGTAAGGATTGGGTTCGAATGGATTGTGGAGAAGTTGTGTAATCAAGAGTAGTTGTATCTTGTTCAAGTGTTGAAGTGGATGGCATGGCTGTATCTGTGGTCACACCACCGGTCACTTGTTCTTCCTGGATGGTACTTGGAGAATCCTTGGTAGGATTAGTTGATGTACTTCGAGTAACAGAGATTGAGGGATACGTCTGTGTGCCGAAGAATGTTTTTAAATTCACTGGGCGACCAGTTGTTTGCTTCGGTTGTTCACCAGCAGGAGTGGTTGTCGGTTCGGGTCCTTTGTAAATCGGATGCACTTCGACAGTTGGTTCTGTATTTTGACTAACTTTCTTCGCTTGAATTGTAAAGAGATCAAGAAATGATATCGTGACCGGTGGCGATCCCGTAGACGGAGGAGTAAAAGTAGTGGTTATAGGAGGAGTAAGTGTAGTAGAAGCATCTGGAGGAGTACTATTTGTATCCAGTGTTGCTGTTGTTGTGGTATTTTTTGTTGATGTGGCCATTGTGTCAGAAGCATTTTGTACGGAAGTATCCAAAAAGTTACTAATAGCTGAAATTAGTTGCGGCTGTGTTATCAAGCTACTACCAGGAGTTGTTAGTGCATCTGCCAAAAATGGCATTGGAAGACTTGTTGGCGGATTACTTGCTAGTGTAGTTAATTCTAATAGGTTAGTGCTAAGATTAGTAAGGGAGAAATCAGTAAGAGTGGGTTCAGTTGGTGATGAAGAGGGTAAAGCAAGAGTAGTGATATCACTATCTTCATTTGTTATTTGTTCAGTTTGGGATCTAAAAAGCAATGTAGTGTCTGATGTGTATTGAGGGACTGTTATAGGATCAATGGAAAGGTTTGTAGGAGTGATAACTGTTGTGAAAGGATTAATTTCCACACTATTTAGTAAACGCCCATCGCGATCATTATTCGTTATTTCATTAGTAGTAGTAATTGTATTTCCATCATTCACCACATCAGTGATGAGATCATGTGTATTTACAGTGGTTGATGGTATTGAATCAATTTTAAGCTCCGGTACCTGAATTATATCTGGAAGTTCGGTTGTTGATGTTGTGGTAGAAGTTGTAGTCGTTGTTGTAGTTGATGTTGTGGTAGATGGTGTTTTCGAAAGAATATCAGCTAAAGCTTCGAAAATCGAAACTGTTACTGCTGAATGGGGAAGATGTTGTTCGTCACCATTATCGACACTTATTTCACTTCGAGTTAGACCACCAGCAACAGGTTCTACCATATTCCAAACACCAGCCGAATCATCGTACACCACACCTGCGAACTTGCTGCTGGATTTGTTGAGGTCATGAACTTCAAGGTTGTAGGGGGTGACTTGGTCAACTTGAGATGATATCTGCGGGAAAAATAAATGTCAATAAATTGGTGCAAAAGAAAAGCATAGAAGAGTGGGGAAGAATATGTGGTGTACCTACCATGATTTAATAAGATAAAGGTAGAATTTAATTGAGCTATTTATTTATTTATTATATATTCGAAAATTCTCTCCAGTTTTTTGGAAACATAATAATACAACTACGTATTATATTTTGTTGTTATAGTGCTTTCATAACATCATTTAACTGCTCACAATTTACGCCATAGGGGGAGCTATAATCGCTTTATTTTTCTGGTGTTTTGGATGAAATATGTTATGCTTGTCAAACAAAGTTAGTTTAGGAATTTGTGTTTGTCTGTCAATCTGCATTGGAAAGTGTCATTTGAATTGTATATGACAATTCTTGTGTGTAAAACAGAATTAAAATTAATTTGAACAAGCAATGAGAATTTAAATATACTCTTTTTATTTTTTGTAACATCGGAGAATTATCCACAGTAGTTTGCACATAGTGAATAAGCCTATTCCTATCCGTAAAATATGAAATATGGTAGAGTAAAAAAAAAAAACAGTTCAGAGCAATATGTGCATTATGAGACGTCCTAATATAAAAATGTATCTATTAGTTTCAGGTATTAGGGCAATCAATCTATTATTTGGATTTACTTCAAAGCTATACAGATATTGTACTGCATATCTCGCTATACTCCGAATAATAAGCTTTATTTCTGACTTTCCAAACTAAGCATCTTCCAATTCCATAGAATTAGAAGATAAAACCAACATTGGGTCTTAGTTACAACATTCCAAATACTATGTGGAATGTCATTTTTGACATTTCAATAAAAAAATTAATTTTGGCTTTTGACATTTTCAATAAAAAAAATAAACATATGAACAAAAAAAATTGCCACGACAAAGTCAAGGCTGTTCTACAGTAAGGTCGCACGTCAAAATCCGGTTGGCAGCACTGTGTTCAATAGGGAACTTTATCATGTTGTCAAAAAATTAATTAAAAAAGCGCGATAATATGTATCGCGCTTTTTTCTAACTTTCAAACTCAACATCTTGTAAAAGTATTTTTTAAATAATTTTAAAAAACGCTCTTTTTCCTGTGAAATTTGATATTTCCGTGACTTAAAAGTTTAATAATACATTATTTACAATTTTTGAGCACAACATTAAAATGTCCGCTCTTGTTTTTAGTCAATTTGTCAACAATTGTAAAAAAAATTTATCTGTCATCCGCGTACTGCTGATTTGGACACTGCTCTGCAAATGAGAAAGATATATATTGTTGTTACCCAAAAAGCCCTATGACATCATTTGTGTAGAATGTCACTTTTGACATTTCAATATAAAATATAAAAAAAAGAGGTAATACAAAATTAACCTGGCATCAACCTGAAATGTGTATAGAAGGCTTTACACGACTCATTTTCTACCGTTTGTCGATGTCGACACTTGAAAATTACACACATGTAAAATTTAATTTGACAGACCACAGGCGCAAGAAATTGAGTGTGTCAAAAGTATATGAAGTTTTTTTTTGTTCATAAATTTCTATAAAAAGGCTTCTTAAAAAAATTAAAGAGCTTAATAAATTTGACAGCAGCTTTTGTGTGGGGGCAGATCGCGTAAAATAAAAACGATTGAAATATCGTCGTTTCGCTGATGCTCTCTCTATCTTTTTATGAAGATATGATAGGGACAGAATCTTTAAAACGATCACGATCACGATCGTTCGATCGTTTTTATTTTACGTGATCTGCCCCCCGCTTTCAACTATTAAAATTCACCCTTAAGACGGAACTATAATGGACGTTACAAAAATCATACCTTGTCTATAAAAGCGAATTGTTGTGTTTCGTCAAGTTTCAATAAATTTAAGTTGTTAAATTTTCTTACATTTGCATCCGATTATTAAAAACTAATGTAGAAATACAATGTTAGCTTACGCTTTTATCCGCCCTATCTCCCACCCACTTAAATATTTGCCATTTATCAACAATTTTATTAACTCGCTAATTTTCTTTCATGGATGGCGCCCGCCAGTGTGGGCCAAGTTTTCTCTAACTCATTGTGTTATATTTCGCATGCATACGAAATCCAAACTTCGCATTTATAAAAAATAATTGAAATATTTGTACTGATCGCCAAAGTTTATTGATTGGAAACCAAACATTAGTGTTCCCATTCTATCTATTCATTGAGCACACTATTAAACATCTTTAGTCTCATTTCATGTTTTATTTAAAAAAAAAAAACTTTTTAGAAACATATGATTGTATATTAAAATATGTTTATATTCTTAAATATTTATATAAATATAAAATAATGCTGAGAAACGTTTATGTATAAATTAAATAAAAAGATGAAAACTACAATATAAATGTTAATAACAAAACCATCCACCAGTATTAAATACACAAAAGATAGGTTCGTACGTAAAAATTAAATTGCAAAACAAATAAATTAAATTAAACAAAACAAAACAAAACAGAACCCTTTCTCTTATCGCCCTATTTTCCACCAATGCTACTGCGTTTATTGCTCCAATTTGTTTGAATCAACGACAACGAGGACCAAATTTCATTGAGATCGTGTGGTATCTCCGTAGTTGTAGCTGGTGTCACGAATCGCCTTTGGAGCTCTGTCGTTTTTATCAAACTCTTATGCAGTGCATAAGATGTGGCATGCTGGACCGGATTTCGATGTGGTAATGATGCTGTTGGTGGTTGCGGCGGCAGAGGCACTTGAATGTGATTGCTGATCGCTGGCGACTTAAGAATGCTGTGTCTCCTAAGTTTCTGCAATTGAGGTGATTGATGGAAGATGTATGTATCTGACGGGGTGTTTCTTTCCTGGTAACTGGGTCCCATTAATGGTGGATGGCTTATTGACCATTCCCATATAAAAGCCTTTAAAAAGCATTCTGATGGATTTCAATTGTCATAGGAAATTGAAATGTTAATGTAGAGTATGCAGTATATTATGTAGAAGAAAAATAGTATGGTTTGTATGGCCAATAAAACAATGTTGTGTGGCATGCAATTGGCAACACTTTTTCTCCATTGTCTTTGTGTCAATAGTGTCAATTTTGTTATAACAACCAGAATAATGTTAAAGGTGAAAAGACATTGAATAAAGATTATTTAGTCTTTTTAAACATTTCAAATGATCATCTTCTTTCAAACTTAAAATCAGAAGACTTATTTTAAGTGTATAAAAATTCTCTTCTATAATAGGTTTTTGCAATTCACTGTTTAACACTGCAGCTTGCAGTTTTACTATACATTTTTTGATTTGTATTTTTTTTTAACATTTTCTATTAATGTCTAGCAAAATATTTGAATATTTTTTTTAGTTAAATATGTTTTTATTTGAAATAATATGTAGAAAAATATAGTAAAGGGTCAATTAATTGCTCAGCAATTTTTGTATGATTATCTTAGCAAATGATTACAGGGATGAGGAATATAAATAGTAATTGATTAAATAATAGTAAAGCTAACAATTTTTCCGGGTTATACGAGTATGTGTCAAGAATCTAATCAACATTTACGAACAAGAAAATTTCATGTCAACAAATTGATTCACTTATTTCTTAATTTGTTTGTGGGATTAAATAAAATCAGAGCAAGTAAATGTCAGAGAAAAATCTGTTAACAATTATGCAAAACCGAAATCCTTACGACCACAATCAACATGAGTTAAATTAGCTAATGTTAAAACCATAAACGAAAAGCAATGCCCAAAGAAAAAATGTCCACAATTACTTCTGTCCATTAAGCAAATAACCAAATTTCAGAACAGCGGCATACTGTCAAATTTGACATTTCTTTACGAAATAATTTATTTTTGTTGTTCTCATTTAAGTTTTTTAAAGTTACCGAAACTGAACGAAAAGGAGAAAAGCAGTTATTATGAGCATTGGTATAAGAGATTATGTTATTTCCTCTGTTTTAAGAATACAAAAGACTCTGTAGTTGGACCTTAAGAAATCTGTTCAACTGAAGATTATAATACAAAGTTGACATTCGAAAAAGGTCGACATAAAACTCGTCAGCCTATCGGAAGTTTTATAACTTTTGGAAATGGTGACAACTTTCAGTTTTCCTGAAGTTTCAAAAATTTGTTTACTATATTTTTATACGTTATTATTCGTCAGTGATTTGTGCTTGTTCTTGCGAAAATATCACTACCGTTGATAGAGATGCCGCGAACAGGCCTTCAATTTTGCCATCTCAACGGGAATGCAACCAAACAAATTGTGTTTTTTTTTTCTTGGACCACCCTGTATTTGTTCTGTATGTGAACATTATTTAAATGGAGGGTTATCGCAGAGTACAGTTTAAACTACCCTTTCACATCCTTTGCTTCGTTTTGTATTTTTTTAAAAGCTTATTTGCCGCATCGATCCGCTAAGGTATGTCTAGGTTGATTTGTATATCAGATGAATGTTCCCACTTTTTGAATTGTTCACTACTGAGTCAGATTGACAGCAGTTATTATACAACGTGGCGCAAAATTCATCACTCCATCATAAGATGTTTGTTAATGGTCTCAAATGGCATTTCTTTTTTGACATTTGTGAAGTAAGGAAATTATTGGTAAAGTCATCCAGAAAAGTCATCCATCGTACCCTATCAGAACTTGCTATAATTTTTTCAAATATAAAATGAATTGACATTTGCCGCCATTAGCAAGCATTATAGTAAATTCCGTTTTACTTCACAAATGGGAAAGAGTAGAATTGACATTTACCGCCATTTACAAAAAGTTATAGCAACTTCCGATAGGTTAATTAGAGAAGACCTTTGCTCCACGTTGAAAATTAAAATAAGTTTGCTGACTGTTTTGGATTTTGACAATAAATTTAGTTGTTTTCTGTTTTACACAAAGTTTAAAATACTAAACCATAAAAACAAATATGTATTCCTACCATCACCCATAAAAATAAATATTTATCTAAACACATATGTATTTTAAACATGTAAAGCCAACTAAGCTAATGAATTTAGGTCCATTATGTTCTTTGTCCCGTCAAAGTCAAGTGTTACCAATTTATTGAGTTACATAAAACAAACAAACAAAAATTAAATTTGTGTACATGTTCGAGTAAATTTTTGTTCATTTAAGTTAAAAGTATGAAATGTCAATATAATGAGAGCATGATGGTGCGGTTTTTTTGAATAAAGTAATGTTGACAACTAATGTTTGGCTTAAAAAAAATAATTTTTATTTGGAAAATTTTGATGATTTTCGAGTTCTTTTGGACAGCTTTTTAGGATATAGATAGAGAAATATATAATATAAGAGTTAAGAGGATACTTACTGGTTCTGTGGTCAAGGCTGGAATAGTTGGAGTGTAAATAGGCTTCGATGGTTCAGTTTTTTGTTGGTAACGACTGAAGGCATCCCCTCGATATCGTGAGCTGAACTTTTGTGGCTTGGACTGCGGAATACAAATAAATAAGAAACTGTGAATTTAATTAACAAAACACACATACTGACCTTTGACCTAGTGTCTACTACTGGCCTATCTAAGGCTAAATTTCTCGACTTTGTTATCTGTAGAGGCCTCACTGGTTGCTCAGCTGGTCTAGTATGAACGATTTCGTTGTCATCTTTAATATATTCTTCCGAAGTTGATGAAGTTTTACTTTTCAAAGAAGGAAACTGCAGTCGGCTATTTAAACGGTTCTTGAATTTCGCCCGAGCTTCAAGAGCTTCTGGCTTTTTTATAGGCTTTGAAGTTGTTGTGGGACGTTGTGTTGTGGTTTTGGCCTTCGGTCGATATGGCTCAGCTCTTCGAGGTAGAAATAAAGATTTTGATGATTTTGTAGCTTGCTCAATTTCATTTGGCTTAGCTTCCGGCTCGTTGTGTTCTGTGGAAGTTTCAGTCCTTCTGTCAGGTTTCGATTGTAATTTTCTGATGTCTTCATTTGAGTCTTCCTTCTTTCTTGATTTAAATGGAACTTTATTTGTCTTGACTTGAGATCTTAATTTGTGAACATCACCACGTCCTGCTTTCAATGGTTCGTCAATATTTTCCTCAATACGCCTTGTTTTCAAAGCAGCTCTTGCAGTGTCTTCACGTTTGAGCTCTACTCGAAGAACTTTGGGAACTGCGCGAGAAACCTGAAGAATCTCATCGCTTGTCTCCTCATTCGGTTGTTCCAATCGACGAAGTCTTGCTTGCACTTTTGGAGCTTCATATATTTCATTGAACTTTGAATAGCTTGGATCTTCTTGCACCGCATGTTTTGGATAATTTTTCGGAAGTAGAGCCGGATCGGGTTGTTGCTTCTTCAAAAGCAACTTAAAATGCTCCGGATAGTTTTCATCTTCCAACTGATCCTCAACCAGAGATTTTGATTTTCTTCCACTAAACTTTGCTCTTGCCGCACCTCTTTTGTTTGCAACATTCCTCCAATTGCTATTCGTCGTTGCAACAGTCAAAGGCATCTCAGATGAATAAACCTCATCAGTTGGCTTCGTCACACTTCGTGATGTAAAAGTTCTTACACTTCGAATACTTTCAGTCGGAGCATCTGATGGGATATCAGATCTTCTTCGAAGTTTGGCTGGTGGTGGAGAACTAGTTGTTGATACAGATGGCTCTGGCCTACTTTTACTTCTTCTGATGATATTTGTTCGATCTGCAGTGGACGTTGGGAGTTGAACTTTAGTGGGTTGGTCATTTACAGTTAGAATTGGATTCACACGTTTTCGTGAACGTGTTACTGGAATGGCTTCAGTTGCTTCTGCAGTTAGTTTACGAGAAGAACGATCATTTGAACGACTTCGACTTCCACGTGACGGTGCGGCACGAGGAGACTCTTTATTTTCTTCTATTGTTACTGGTATGGCAGGTTGGTTGGCAGTTCGAAAACGACTTGATGCTCTTGGTGCAGGTGATGCTCGAACTTGACTAACTGATGGAGAAACTACTTCAAGACTGGAGTTTGTGTCGAGTTCATCTTTTTGTATGGACATGCCAAATTTCACCCGGCCTCGTTGTTGTGCCTGGAAAATAATAGAAAAACGTTTTTGTTAGATCGAATTGGAATTTATAATAAAAACTGAGAAAGCTTTACTTTCTTGATAATGACTAAGGTGAGATGCAATTTTTATGACAATGATACTCTTTGGGGGATTTGTCACTTCCTCGCAAGAGGCAATGTCCCTGAAAAAAACATTAGGTGTTGTCAAAGCTGATGGGCTCGAACCTAGACCTCCGGCATTATAGTCCGAAATACTAACCACTACGCCACGGGGCACTACAATCGATTTTAGACTCCATAATTCAATCTGAGGGCGGCCGTGTTTCTAGTTAGGAGTGTTTCACTTCACGTTCTATCTTAGGGTATTGACGTTCTGGATTCTAACGACTTTCTCTTCTGTTATCGGATAATCCATAAAACATATGGATCATGCAAGATTCTTAGCAAATTCCTGGTATTCCAGTATTGCTTAATCTAATCTAACACTTAAATCTGAAATAGAATCGAAAGGTACTACGCCTCTAGTAACAAAAACACGGAAAGCCTAAAACAATCTGGCAAGTAAAACGCTTCCGGTGGTACTAGCAGACAAATCGCTAGGGTACATTAAGGATACATCAACGCCCCTCGGTGGCATCCAAACAGCAGGCTTATGGTATTCTGGTATTGGTAGATCAGCTCAGCAAGTAAAAAAGCTTCTGGTGGCAAATAGGACGTTTGTCTTCCAACTAGGACTCATTGTCCTTACCATACTGCTGGGGGAAGTTTTAATAGAAATTAGGAAATAGCTGTACGAGCTCACGTCACCTACCCAAACTTTACTTGATTCGAAAGCCGTTATTACTAGCCAGGAGAAGTTTCGAAAAGGTTAATGAAAGTAAATGACCGAAATGATTTTACAACATGCCAAAGGGTGAATGTCGTCTATCCGAGTAGGTCCCTCGTGTAATTTTCTGTAAAAACTTAATGTGAACTGTATGATGAAGAGTGAAAATCATAATAGGCGTGTTTCGGCGTGAATAAGTGTTTCCGCAGCAAACAATAAAACGGATATGTTGACTTTTAACTCATTTTTAGTTTTGAAAATATGCTTATCAGGGACAATACCAAATCTGTATTTTGTATTTTAGATAATTTAGCGATGAAAATATGTTCGAAGTATGATTTAGTTATGTCCAGAGTTCATATAACAGATATTAAATTCATCGGCATTTTAATTTTGTATTTGTTATATGCCAACGAAAAAAAATAGCAAACTATGGATGTGGATCTTGGATACTAGAATTTTTCGTTACAATAAATGAAAGGATAACATAATAGATTAAACACTTGTCATGTTCTCCCTGTCTTGTATTTTGAATTCTTAAAGCCAACTGCATTTCAAAGTATTTGGAGAAACTGGGCATTATAAATGCATAAAATTATGACTTCTATATATCGAAGGTTTATCTATACCCTTAAACTTCAACTTTAATAAATTAAAACTAGATAATTTATGCAACCTTAACAGGTTTAAACTTATACTTAGACTATCTTATTATTTTGCAATATTAATACCTATTAATCTAGTTTTTATATTTCGCAACTATCAATTAACTTCATAATAGCTATATACTCAATCTATAAATAAAATAAAATCAATGCAGCTTTAGATTTTCAATGGCAAAGCCTTTATATTACTACCTCAACCTCTCAAACCTTGGACTTCAGATAAATAAACCAATACTGATTCTGTAATCAACTATAACTAATTTAAAATCTATTTTC
Source organism: Baccha elongata (assembly GCA_951217065.1). Taxonomy (NCBI): domain Eukaryota; kingdom Metazoa; phylum Arthropoda; class Insecta; order Diptera; family Syrphidae; genus Baccha; species Baccha elongata. The sequence goes on from OX578274.1 coordinate 48,456,428, forward strand.
ATTTACAACATTCTGCACTTGTTTCTAAATCTATAGGTAGTGTAGCTAATAGTCAATTTGTAATTAGATTTTTTTAATTAAAAAAAAAAAAAAAAAAAACAGAACTAGTAACTTGTTGCAAAGAGAAATCTAAAGCCAAGCCCACCCCAATCGGTGTTAAGCATTTTTATAAATTCCCTGTTCTGAAAAGCTGTTTTGAGCTTGAATATATATTCAGACTAATCAGGTTTGTTCCAAACTATAATATTAAGAGTTCATTGGACAATCTTTCGCAACAAATTGCATGCAATATATTTAGTTCCGTATGTGTGCCCCCAATAATTTGTATGAAAATGAATTTGCGGCTATATTTTGTTGAAGACTTTTTTTTTTACTACTTTATGGGGAGCAGTTTTTTGTTCAAGCTTTAAAAGCAATCAGAAGGTTACTCAAGTGCAAAAAAAAAACTTAACTACAACCAGTGTTTTGTTGGTATAGCATTACCAACTATATAGTCCTATACTTAAAAACTAAACTCATTCACTTAAATCACGTAATATGAAGTGAAAAAAATTAAATAATTTTTATGTATTAAACGTCATTTCTTTAAGTTGGTTTAAGTTTTCCTTTCTTATGCTGGTCGAGAGTCGGTAAGTACTGACGACGACGGCAACAGAGTATAGTGAAAGTGGTAAAAACATTCTTTTTTTTTTTTTTTGTCTGTGGCAAACGACCGACGCGACACCGGCACCGGTGACAATTTTTTATTTGTATTTTAACCTTAAACACTTTTCTTTAATATTCAATTATGTTTTCAAATTAAGTCAACAAGAAAAAAAAAAAAAAACAAATTAGCACCTTGTAATTATGATGGAGACTGTGTCAGTTTAATTGAATAATTTATAAACTATTTAAGAAAATATTGTTTAAGTACAAACAAAGTTGGCATCATTTTCTAATTTTTTATAGCATCAAAAATAGAGGAAGAGCGATTTAATTAAATTGAGTTTTATAATTTATTGCAACAATTTTTAATTACATTAGGTAAAAAAAGATCAGTAATTTTGAGTAAGAGTCTGCAGGGTCGCTCAACGTTGCTCTTATGCTAAGGAGTTATAATGCCCTTAGACACCTCTATATGATTCGATATTAATTAAATGCAATGTTTTTGATGCAATGTACTATGTTAAAAAAAAATAAGCTAAGCAGAAACAAGCACCACAATAAGTTGTTAAGCTAATTTAGCGGAAATCCTCTTCGATTCCCGTTCACTCGTCGTCTATATTCTGTTAAAGCCCGGGAGAACTACTTTATCAATTTTAATTTCGAATCTTTCGAATATCAATTTTAATTGAAATGTCACATTTAATATCAAACATTTTTTTGAAAAATTAAAACTAACTTAATAAACAAACAAAATTAAAACAATTGGCATAGTGCCGCTATTTTTTGGAGGTTTCCAAGAAATTTCGGGAACAATTGATTTGAGAAACGCAAAATAACATAAGAAAATTGTTTTTAGGTGTAGTTTTTTTGAAAATTATTGTGTATGTATTTTGAACTGAGTTACCGACGGGGAATGTTTCCCGTCGAACATTTATTTTCAACGAAACGTTCTCCCTGCCGTTTAATAGAATAGAGCTGAACTGATTTTCAGGAAACGTTCCCCACGCCGTTTAACAGAATAGGGCTGTTTTTTTTTCAAAAAAAAAATTTTTTTAAACATACATATGTTTGGAATAAAAAAAAGATTTAAATGAAAGACACCACTTTCGGTCACCATTTTTATCGAAATTAATATTATTTTATTGAGAAAATTAGAATTATCAAAAAAAAAAAACTTTTTCTAAAATTACTTTTTCTCAATTTTTTTTTTCAGAATTATTCAGATTTAGCAGTAGTCTTAGGTTTTAGAAGTTAGAATATTAAAATTCAAAATCGGTGCAGCCGTTCAAAAGGTAGACGGACTAATAAAAAACGGTTCTATTGCAGGTACGTGTTAACAAGCTGATTCTGAAAAAAAAATCCATCACACATCACCTTTGGAAACAAATCACTCATGTAAAATTTTATCGAAATTGATCATATTTTTTTTGGAGAAAATTTGAATTATCGGTTACGCTTAAATGATACCTATAGGTACCGTTATTTGTATACCTAGGTTAAAAAATAAATAAAGTGTACGACTGGGTCGCACGAAAGTTGCATGAACTTTCTCTTGTAGAAAGTTACGACCTTAATAAAAATAAATTTAATAATTTTTTTTAAATTAAAATTATCGGTTTTTCAAAAAAAAAAAAACTTTCAAAAATTATTTTTTTTTCGAATTTTTCTTTGCAGTATTATTTTGGCTTAGCAGTTGTTTGATAATATAAAATTTCTTTAAAATCGGTGCAGCCATTCAAAAGTTAGTCAGTGTAATATAAAAAGGGTACTATGGCAGGTACCGTTAATAAGCTGATTCTGAAAAAAAATTCAAACGAAAGACATCACCATTAGCAACAAATGACTCATGTAAAATTTTATTGAAATTGACCGTATTTTTTTAAAGAAAATTGGAATTATCGGTTATGGCCAAAAAAAAAACTTTTTCAAAAATTACTTAACAAATTTTTTTCAGTTTAGCAGTAGTTTTTGAATATTAAATTTCGTTAAAATCGGTTAAGCCGTTCAAAAGATAGTCGGAGTGATAAAAAACGGTTTTATGGCAGATACCGGTTATAAGCTGATATTGAAAAAAAATTTAGATGATGGAAATCACGATTGGCAACAAATCACTTATATAAAATTTTATCCAAATTTATCGTATTTTTTTCGAGAAAAATAGAATTATCGGTTACGCTTATATGGTAGGTACCGTTATTTTTATGCCTACGTCAAAAATAAAAAAATCGCCCAAGGATATTTCACTAAGAATAGTTTATGCCAAGTTTGAAGAAATTCAGCCCAACCCTTAAGGCTGCAAGTGTCGATACATCCAGAATTGTTGGACCTACTTTTTTCGTCTTCTTTATTATCGTAATATCATGTTTTATTGTTATCTTAAAACTTTTTTTTCACGAATCCTTATAGTACCTATAATCGAAATAAATAAATAGAATATTGAATATTTCATGATTGAAACAAGATATTTATTTAAATGTAGTTAGAAAGGCTCCTAAGCGGAGTTTGGTCGCACTGCTATGTACGACTCGAACACCTCTTGCCACAAATAAAGTTTTATTAAAAACGGTAATACCGCTTATAAGCTGTAACTGGGTTGAAAATAAAATCAAACTTATTTACACGTAATGCAGACCAACGGACAACTTCTTACATACTCAAGTAATAATAATTTTAATATTAAAATATATCTATTTTATTTATTACAAAAAACAACACAATTTAAAATTCACCGTTTAAGCTTTACACTATGATTAAACTAGTTTTATTACAAAGTATTTTTATTAAATTTGCAACGAGATTATCCACGCTTTGCAATCTCATGGACTTATTCTTAATTTAAATTTGTTCGCGAAGCCCGCCCTAAGGCATTTTACGCTACACCTGTACACATTAGCCATTGGCCACATAGTAGTAAAGTAATGTGTAGTTGGTCAGAATAAATGTCTCGTAGGCATTTTGGTCGCATTTATTCAAATTTGTTACAAATAAATGCTAACTACATTTCAGGTTAAATATCATGTAATAATTTATAACATGAAGTCTTTGAGATAGAATGGTGAGTATAATCGAGAATTTAACAAGACGATGTTTTTCTTTTGAAGTTTTTTTGTTTGTCCTTAAATGTATATTTACTTAAATCACATATAATTACAGCAAAAATTTTCAAAGATCTTAATTTAATGTTTCACTTAAGTAATTATTATTATTTTTATTTAAAGATACACTTTTATACGGTGTAACCTATACTGCCGCTAACTTCGTTAAGGCCCTATATGCAAAATGTTATTTTTTGAGTTTATGATATATTTATTGTCAGGGTATTGTTATTATGATGTATTATTATTTTACAAAAAATAAAGCACATCTTGAAATTTAAAACACATATTTTTTTTGTATTTTTCACGTTCTTTATTGCGTTAGGCGAAACAGTTTTTTCTTTTTCATTTTCGAAAAGTTAGCGGCAGTATAATCGTTATGGTAACATTTAGCACGTTGGGTTAGGTAAAATTGTATCGATATGTATTTTTATTAATTGTTGCTATAATTGAACAAAAAAAACTTCATACACGTATTTATAGGTATTTATATTTAGATTAATCTAGACAATGTTACCATTCAAAGTTAATGCATCCAGATCCAATGTATATATATGTATATATTCCCTCACTTGTCCTTCTCAAAAGGTTACCTTGAAATACGAAATACTATTTTAATATTATCTTAACGCATAAAAGTTCCATTCACTATGATTTTAATTAATAGCCCTTGACTTTTATTTACAACTATGAAGAGAAACCTTTTAAAATCCTTCGAAATATGGCCTTGGCATCAGCTATCAAATGAGAATACTTTCAAGTATAATTAAACCTGAAAATCTTTTGCTTATAAATGTTGATCCGTTCATCCCAATAAGTTTAAAAGTCTAAAAGCGAAAGGATACTGGAAAAATGGGTACAAGATCTCCAAGGTCGTTCGGTTTAATATGAGATCGAAAAAAGGGTAAATTCATAAAACAAAATACAATAAGAATTATTGGCTAACAATATGTCTGTTTAGTGTCCATCATGTTCATAAAAATAAAATACATACGCATTCGGTTGCATTTGACTGGTCAGAGTGGTCAGGTCATGTATTAAACTGAGAGATTCTACATTTTAAAATAACTAAAATGTATTAACAAACTAGGCGGTAGTGGTAGACTTAAGCAAAATTCGAATTCTCTTCTATAGGTAAAAATTACTATAAATACAATGTTTAAATTTTGTAACTCGTTTAAGCTGTATTGAACTGACATATTTTAAAGCAGAGCAACCAGCATTTTAACAAATCCAATTTTAACAATGAAGCTTAAAAAGGAAGAGAACCCAATTTAAACAACTGAGCTCTGAATGCTTTTGTATCTTCAAATGGTTCTTAAAATAGTTTTAAGAGCCCTAAGTGGCAACACTACAGGTGAATTTATACCAGTATACTATACTATGCGTTTTTCTTTTTTAGCTCGGAGCAGAGCACGAAGTAGATCCTGATAACATATAAAGCGTTTTTCTTTTTTTAACTCTGTACAGAGCACAGAGCAGAGCCCGATCACACAGATCATGTTCTGAGGTGCTCTGAGTTAAAAAGAAAAACTCCTATAGACCCTGATTAGACCAGTAGTTTGTCCTCTTTATAAGTCTTTTTGACATTTTGGGTGAGGGGTGTAAAAACGAAGGAATCAAGTAACGAAAGCACGTGTGAAAATTTTAAGACTTTTTCTGCTTAAAACTTTTTACCAAAAAAAAATCTGGCATAATTTCCGGGACCCGGTATTGAGTATTAACATAATTGATTATGAATTTTTTCTCGAAACAAATTTTTCGATTTTGATAAAATTTCGTATGAGAATGAAATTTGTTGTCAAGGATTCAATCTTTCAATGGATTTTTTTTTCTTCAAAATAACAGTTAAAATAAAGAGCACGACTGGGTCGTACGAACTTGCTCTTGTGGCATTTCATTGGGACTTTAAAAAAAAATTCTATTTTCTATAATTAAATAAAAAAAAAATAACCATTTCGTCTAGATCGGTGATTAAGTTTAAAAGATAGTCTGTTTAAAAAAAAAAACAGTTTCTATAGGAAGGGATGTACCGTTTGAAACCATTTTTTTCTATGACAAATAACGTTGATAATGAATTACTCCTATAATTTTTTATCAGAAATCAGAATGGACATAATTTTGTTGAGAAAAGCGGAATTACAAATACATACTTAAAAAAATAAAGTGCACAACTGACCGAACGAACTTATTGCTCTAGTGGCAAGTTTAATAAAAAATAAATTTAATAATTTTTACTTGCGATTATAGTCAATTATTTTTGCAAGTTATTTATTTAGTTTTTAATTATTGCGTTTTCTTTTTTTATTTGAAAGAATTTACAAAATTATTTCATATACAAAAATTGAAAGACTACAACACGTTTGAGTAGTACGCGAGGCCCATTTATATATTTTTTGTGCGACCCAGCCGTGCGTTTTATTTTTACTTGCTCAATAGGACAAGTATTGGTTTCGTGTAAAAAATTTTTTTCGAGGTTTTAATCAAACCTGACATAACGATGATAGAAAAGCCTAAAAAAGTAGGTTTTGTCATGCCGTCCGTCGGGCTGTCTGTGCGGATGTGCGTATGTGCGTATGTGTGTATGTGCGTATTAGCGGGTGTGCGTATGTTCGGTTGTCTGTTCACTGAGCTACAGCCTAAACGGATTCACGCATTTTCTTCAAACTTCATGTCTAGCAATTTTTGGTAATTCCCTAGAGGAGGAATTCGAATTTTTGTTTTAGCCCGGCTATAACGGGTATCTCCCATATAACGGTTTTAGTTTTTTTTAATTTTCTCGAAAATGGCTCTAACGATTTCGATAAAACTTTCTGTATGTGATATTTTCATTAGTTCAAATATAATTACATTTCAGGTTTTTGTCTAAAAATGCACATAACGAAGATTTGGTGTTAACAGTTTTTAACAAATTTGGCCATAAATTGATAACGGCATACCTGATTTCATTTAAATTTAATATGGTATATAATCTTAACATTCAACATAACATGGCATTAAAAGTTTTTGGCTAAGCCGCCATTTAATGATAGTTACCATACAACTTCACCTCACATTTAGGCCACTTTTCACTTTTCCAAAATAGTCCAGCAAATTAAATTTCTCCAATCCAATAGTTTGCCAAAATCTAAGTATGCAGAAAATTTTGTTGCCTGAATATAAGTTTACTAAAAAAATAATTCCAAAATCGTAAGAAAAGTTTTTAAATAAATCGATGTGTCCTACTTAACAATTTGTTTAAAACAATTATTTTACGCATTCTAAGTACCCCAATTTCAAGTGCTATATGTATAGTTTGCATTTTATGCTCGTATTCCGAATATTTATTTTACAAAAAAAAAAATTAAAAACACAATTAAAATTAAAATTAAGTACTTTTACAAAATGTTGGTGCTAAATTTTATTCAAATCATCTAGATCTTTTTTTTTTTTTTGTATATCTTATATTTAACTAAGTTAAAATCGACTACCCATTTAACCCGATAGCTTAAGATAAAAATAACGGTTGTATGGGAGGTATTGTTAATAAACTTGACTTTTGTTCTATTAAGAGCTCTCAAAACTATGTATGTCCTATTTGATGATTTCTTTATATCACCCTCATAACAAATTATTACTTACAACCTAATTATGAATGAATGATTGGAGTCATACCGTTTGATTTAAGCTTACTGTTCATAAATATTTTTTTATTTTTTTTTGTAAAAATATCTATTGTTCCCAGTTCAATAGCCTCTATAATCCACGATTGTAACACAAACCTCATAACCCAGTGTCCAACTAACACACAGTATTATTATATTATAGTATTATCGAATTAACAAGTTTCCTATTGTCAGTCAGTCGTTTTTTTTTTTAATTGTATACCCCACATAACGAAACCTAAGGCTTTTTCTGTTTAAATTAATTAAATAATCATTACAAATGGATTTCTTTGCACAGCCACCATAGGTGAAAAGCAAAATTGTATCTATTACTTTTTCAATGGATTAACTTACTTCAATGATTTTAAAGTACCTTTAACAAATTTTTGTTTGAACAAATAAGAAAAATATGAAAGAAATGCACGCAATTTTTATAGCCAATGGCTATACAATCACTACCGCATTTCAAATAACGATTGGAAGCTCATATAGATACAACTTCATACTTGCAGATATTTTACCTTAGGTATAGATAAATTAATTCAAAACTTTACCACGCCACAATCATCATCGGAGCGGTTGGCGCGCGTGTGTATTGCAACGCGTCTCACGAAATTCAAAAAGTGATTTACGCAATTCCAACGGGTTATTCGGCTAATCTTTTGCCTTTCGTTTGGTTGTTTAGTATAATGTTAAACCAGACTTAAACATTGTGGACGTTTTAACCGACATTTCGTTGTAGGAATGTGTTTAAATAAAGAAAAGAGATATAACACTTCACTTCAAAAGTGAATGAACTCTTTGAAAGTGAAGATATATGTGCATGCGCACTATACTGGGTTTTCTTTTTTAACTTTATTTGGGGGGGTCTAATTAAAATAAATTAACATACCGCTACTAAAAAGCGAGTGTTAAAGTTGATCTTAATGAGCAATTAAAACGTTTCGTTTGTCAGAACAAATTCTGTTGACGAACAATGCAATTCATATAAAAGAAAGTTGTTGCGTGCAAAAATTCAATTTACGACTTTTTTTTATATTTTGGTTAACCTTGTGGTGAGTGACCGGCTTGTTGATTTTTTGTGGCTTCAGGAAGTCTAAAGTAATTTTAATTGGTGAAGGGAGCAGCATACAAAAGTTTTATCGGTCAGTGTGATGAGTGGTGTTCCCAATTGAAAGTGAAACCGGTCGCTAGTAACTTCCTCTTCCCTCGTCTCTAAAAACCATACAAATGATGGGGAACCAACATCAATTAAGGCACGCCGCGTCGTCGCTACTATGATCTGTCACCAAGGATCCAAATCTTTTTTGTGCGGCTAAATCAATAGACAGGTTCTGTATTTTTTTTGTTTTCATTAATCAATTTGGTTATTGGGTTTGTTGCCGGTAACGATTTGCAAAAACACAGTGGGTTCCTTGAAGAAAAAACACGGCATTATTTTTTTCTTCAGAAATTAGGTTTTGAAATTTAGTAATATGGCGGATCTCTGAGTAAGAGGAACATTTTTTTGTATTCAAATTTTTCAAATTAATTTGAAATCGAGTAAAACACACCTAAAGTCAGTTACTTGCTGTGTAAGGTGATGTTTAAGTGATTTTACTGAAAGCACCGACGACGACACACACCGACTTTGTGGAAATAGTTACGGCGAAAGCCGTCGTCAATACTTTATGTTTTGCCACTCGTTTCTAAAGAAAACTTGAATCTATTACAATGGGTTTTTAGCGTGAAGTGATTAACAAGCTTAGCAAAACCCAGAAGTTGAGATTAATAAGCCAGCAATCAGGAGTGAACATAAAGTTGAAATAAATGTGTAAAATCTTGTAGTAGAGACGGTGTTGTAAACGAGTTGGAAAAAAAATCGCACTGTGTTTGTTTTTGAATTCAAGTATTTTACAGTTTGCCTCCCATCAAAAGTTAAGTCGAATCCCTCTTTCCGTATCTTTCAATTTTTAATTTTCTCTGTGTTAATATTATGTATGTATGTTGAAATACGACGGCACGATTGGTCGGCTGGGTACTCGAAAAAGTCAAGTTCTTTCATGTCCAACCACAATGTGTCAGAATGCAGTTTAAATGTTAATGGTTAATTAAATTGTATTTTGACACTTTGTGGTTCAACATAATAGTATTATAAAAGAAATTGGGGTTTTCGATTATTAAGAACAACCTGTCATACTTGCACATTTAAACAGCATCTATTATTCAAACAAAAATTTTATTGAAAGAGGCAAGAGGGGTTCGATTCGAGTAGTACAAAGCAGTGCGACTTGTTTCTTAGGAACGAATATTTTTTTCTTTAACTCGTTTTAACCGCCATCTCTACTTCATCATTTTACATATTAAAAATTAGTTAAAAGTGAACCTTTTTTATTATGAACTGCGTAAGCACTTTATGCAACACTTGTTCAGTCCAAGAAAGATAGCTTCATTCACTGGGGACTTCTTTGGTTAAGAGGAAACCGCCACCAATTTTCAAAAACAAGCAAGCCGCTGCCGCTACTTCTGTGCTTATGTACTCCCCTGTGGACCCACGCGGGCAACAATGGAGCCCAAATAGGGGGAAGGTTTTTGTGATTGCTGAGCAGAGTCTACAAGAAGAACTGGCAAGATCCCCCCTTTTTCGAGCATAGAACAAACAACAAACGTGCTGTCATCGCAACTTTCTTTACTATATTAAACTACATTCCTTTGTTGAATCAAACTCGGAACAATTGTTTTCAAAATTAAATCCTATTGCAAGACAGCTTCATGACTAAGTCAATATAACCTGTGTTTTCTCATTCTAAAGGACTGAATCAGACATATGTAAGTATACATTTCTTCCAAATTCAAAAGACTGAGAAGAGCTGCACTTAAATAAATATATTATTCTTGGAGCATAAATCACTTCCTCGCAATGTTTTTTTTTTATCGAAAACTTCTCCAAAGATTTTTATTTTATGGTTGCAAACAATTTTTTCGTGAACAACGTTCCCGATTTTAGCCAACAAAAAATAAATTTTCTGGAAAGGCTTAAGTGACTTGATGAAATTTATTTAATTTATATTTTTGTAAATTTATTATTTATTTGGAATATGCTTTAATTGATTTTTTTTTATTTTTCATAAATTACCTATATGCAAATTCTCTACAATAAATCAACAAAATACATAGTAAATATTACAATAAAAAAAAATACTGTATGCAGCCTTCAACCCCACTGTATTAGTGATCTATTTTTTAATTGTATATGCTTCAACTATCGTTTATGTTTGTATATTTCACTTCACTGTGTCCCAACTTCAATTTGCTCGCCTTTTGGCCTAAAACGTGAAATGTGCATATTAAGCCACTATAAAGCAATATATCCCAAACTGAATTGCACTGCACTCAGCGCTGTTATTGCACACCCCTCTGTACTGTGTGGACACAGTCGTGGTACAATCAATTGAACTAAGAGTCAGGAAAACAACTTTCAAAAATATCCTTGAGTTGGGACAGCATGTCGTTTATGTATAATGAAACATTGCCGTATTATAGTAGTGTTTTCTGTTTATACTGTTGCTGTTGTTAAGAGCATAAATTCTGCATCATGATTTTATTTTTATTTTTTTATTAAAACTTAGTTTGTTATCTTTGCAATGTATCTTTGAACACTGGACCAATTTTTTTTTTCTTTCTGCCAATGGATATATATATACAAGTTATTGCAATTTTACTACGAATAACGGGCAGATAATGAAGCATGTGCACTGAGAGTAATACATGAGTTACGTATTATGTACAGTCATTTAAGCTTGTCCGGTGTGGTTGTACAATCACCACCTCCAAAATGATTAACCATGAATTGGAGCGGTTTTCGGCTTCTATATGTTGTTATATTAACAGGATGTATGAAAATTGTGTTAAACAAGAATATATTCAAGCTTGTAATAAATTTATGAGTTTTTTCTAAGTTGTCAATATTTTAAGATAGATTGTTGCCTCAGGAAAATACATAAAATAGTGTGGGAAAAATACATTTTTGGAGGCAAGTGAATCAATTCTAAATTTTGATTTAATTTTGAAGATACGAATATTTTGCTATTTTAAATCTAGCGTTTACCGAATTTAGAACTGAAAAATTATTCGTTGTATAGAGTTGTATACCGAATAAATATATTTTTCATTCGAAGACCTCAAGTCGCCCTACTAAGTCACGCATTAAAAATCATTCTCATATAAATTATATATGGAAGCAAACTCAAACAAGAAAAACTTTTAAAAATATACCATCATGGTCACTGACCCATAACACCCTAAAGCATATGATGATTTACGATTTAAAGAAAGTAGTCAAATCGATTCACATGTTGGTATGTTAACTACCAGAGCAAATAAATCCACCTTCAGATACAAATAACATACCTAGCCAAGTAAAAGTAATAATAATATGTGTAATGTATAAATGTTCGTTTTATGGGACAAATTGATATATTCAATAGAGAAGTCAATAGAGTGCGTCATTTATAAATATAAATGAAATAGAAATTTTCAAAATATTTTGTGGTTAATTATAAATTTTGCACTTTCTACTATCACTTTCTATGACTGGCCAGAAACAAAAAAAATATAATTTTATTTAATTTAGTTAATAATACCACGAAGTACATAAATTCTTTTTATTGTTTTTCAAAGCAATTAACAATTCTTTAAATGGATGGAACCCCAACGAGCATACCAAAGTCAAAACATCGAAAAATAATATGGATTCATATGCCAATTTCATTTCATATTTATGTTTTAAAAATTAAAATTAAATCTTGGTTTCATTTAGAAAACAAATAATTTAGTAACTTTTTACCAAAAGATTGTTTCAAAAATAATCTGAAATTTTATAAGCAATAAACCAAAAAACTCTTTGATTTCATATCAAGTTTTTAGTGGCGACAGACTTTCTATCTTTCTTTCAACGAAAGTAAATCTGTTTAAACAACGCATCTCCCCAAAAGAATCTCATTGACCTCAATCCATATAAATATTTGAACAAAACACAGAAAATAAAAATATCTTCAAGCACCACCTCAATAGAGTGATGCTTTTTTTTCCTGTTAATTTTAACTCATATGAAGGTTAAACACCTAATGAACTTTATTAAATGAACACGATTTATAAAAAAAAAATTTTGCTGCTCAGCTCTTTTGTTTTTTGATGGATTTCGCTTGATTTTGTTATTTATCACAACTTTACGCATATTTTTTTATCAATTAAATTTATAAGTCAGACAAACACTTAAGATTACTTCTTTTTTGTGTATATTTTGTATGTTAAGTAACGGTTTGGTAATCTTTAACATCAAATGAATTTGTATCAAATCATTCGTTTAAAATAAGTGTGCCCTCAATAAAAATACTAAGCAAATGATATTTTCAAAATTTCCCACAGAAAATCATCTGCTTGGGTTGCGATTTGACTAATTAATGGTCCAAATTATAACTGTTTGGATTTATAACAATTAATCATACGGTGTGTTACAAAAATGTCGGCTCGGCCGGTGTGAACTTAACACCAATTATGTAGACTCGTTCTTCATGTTTTTTTTTTCTTTTTTTATATTTATTTTGTTGTCATAGGTAAACCGTGAAAAAATTTGTTCATAGTTGCTTTGATTTTTATGAATGGTCATATTCATCATTTTATATGTTTCGTTTTTGTATAATGTCGGTCGTCAGCAAATTTCGCATCGCAGTTATGATTTCTTGTAATTTATATATAGAGATGGTAATCTATGTACAAAAAAGTGGCTACTTTCGCTACCACCTCTTTGTGAGTCACGTGTGAAACAGACAATTGGAATGAATATTTTTAATTGAGTTACATTTTTTTATGATGTATAATCCGTATTAACAGAAAGTAAAGATGAAATCAAGAGTTGAGCTTGGTTGTTGCTCTTCTTGCATATATTAAACATTTTATTGTAGGTTGGTTATATATGTTTTCAGAGGTAAAATCAAGGCTGTTAACACATCGAACAAAAAAGTAACAAATTGTGTGAATCAGGAAATGAAAATGTACTCTTAAATTGTTTCCTTGATGCAATTTTGGAGCAACCTTGTTTCTCTAGGTCATCCATCTGTTGTCAACGATCAAGCAATCAACGTGGATTTTTTTTTGGAAATGACCCATTTTTTTTTTCAAACGTCAGCATCATCTTTCTAATATAAATCTTAATTACATATTAACAAGTACTTAAAGCTAATATTATCATAGCAAACATTATTGTCATAATATATCTTATTTGCTAAACAACTTGTAAATATTAACAACACTGTACTAAATCACACTCTATTGATGCAACCGTATATATGAAGTGATGATTATACGGGTAAATTATGAGTGGATAAATGTGCAAATTTGCACAAATACTTAATGTCTGCTTAGCCAAGCCATTTAAAGCTTTGAAAGCCGCTTAATATTAAAGCTAATCATGTGAAGTCGCATGTCAATTGCATTGCTGGAGGTAAATTGTTTGAATACAGGGTGACCTAATTATATGGATTGAAAGAATTTATTCATTTTAATTTTTGCAGAAACGTATTTATAAATTTTCCAAAAGTATATATATTTTGTCTATGTTTTTATTGAAATCCTCAGACTGATTATTAATTTTCCGAAATTATTTAATCAAAATATGAAATCCTATATTTGAAAAACTAACTTTGATTGTAGTGAAACCGCTGCCCCAAAATATAAGACACGTCGAAACGTCTTCCTTTGCAAACAAAAACAAATGAAGACACTTAGGCGTGTTCAGTGATACTACAAAGTGCGTCTTTAATGTCTTTAAGATTAAAAACACAACTTACATATTATAGTATCCTCATTTCATATGGATTCGGTTGGAAGTTTTTTTTTTTTTTTTATTTTTAAAAGCGCTTTCACGACATTATGTATAGGAATCGGTTTGGTTCAGAATTTTGCGATCTCTAATAAAAGTTTATTTTGAAATTTTTTTTAGTTTGACAGATTTGCATCAATTTAGTTTTTTTTTAGTTTTCAATGCGAACTCTCATCAGAGGCAAATTTGACATTGGCCCAGTTTGAAAGATTTGTACAAATCCAGTTAAGGAGTTTGTGGAGTGTTCAGTACATACGTATACTGTTATTAGCATCAATAAATTTTAAATGTCAAAATTTGACAGATCTAATATTGACATTTGTGAAGTATTTATAGCAAACTGTTATCAGACGAAATGCGTTATTTGGCACTTTGTAGTTTGACAGATGTAAACAAATCAATTTTTAGGCAGTAAGTACTCAATACAAACGGTCAGGAGCGAAGCAAACAATTTGGCATTCTTCAGTTTAACAGAATTGGTCGAACCTTTTTTTGACGTTTGCGGAGTACAAACTGTCATGTTAAGCAATGAATTTAATATATTTTGTTATTCATAGAAATAAGTTAAAAGATTTTCTAGATATATGTACATACATACGTATTTTCATCAGAGGCAATATTTTACATTTTGTAGTTCGATATATTTAATTGTACAGATTTAATTTTGACATTTTTGTCACAATTTGAAACTTTTTAAATTCGCCTGCTTATAGGTTTTCTTTTGGCAATTTCTGACTTCACTTTATAGGTTGCCAAAAACACGGCTATCCAAAAAATCGCCCAAAAACAAAACGGCCATTTATTATACTATTTGGGTGATTTTTCATAATGAATGATCACCCAAAAAATATACATACATACAAAATAGCCTTAAACAGTTTTATATATTGATATATATGTTTGCGCGATTTCGCATTAACTTTTCGGTTCTTTTTTGCATTATGCAAGTTCATCTAAAATGTTTAGGTTTTGAAAGTTTTGTTTTTTTCGCATAGCCAAAATCAAAGGTACCTTCTCTACCAGAATCGAATAATGCCGGTAATAGCTCTCAGCTGCCTATATACAAAATTTGAAATTGAATTTTTATAAGTAATATGTTTGTTTTCGTACGATTACAATCTCTGACCGAAAGATAGAATAAACATCTATGTAGTTATATAGACAATAATATCATGTGTAGAAACTGTTCCCTAGAAAGTTCTTCAAAATACATTTTTTCCAAATGATGATGCCCAAGACACATCTTTGATCAGCGACACAAAAACACCCTGTATTTTTTCGAACCACTAAAACGACGCCGAACGACGATGGTAATGATGTTAGTATAAAATGACATTACTTGACGGAACCCGTGTGAGTGTTTAATGTTGATTAAGTCTTTAATCTCTTGCATGAATAAATAATAATCAGTTTTTGTTTTAATTCATTATATGACGGTTTAGTAAGAAGGGGTTTATGTTGCTATTTAGAAAATTTAAATTTGTAAAGCGGTTATAATTTTAGGCCATAAGTTTTGTAAATCAGATGGTTTTGTTAAAATTATGCAAAGAAGCAAAACGAAAAGACAGACTCATACAAATATCGTTAATTATTAAAATTAATTTTTGCGACACTGACGCTCATATTAATGGTTAAAATGCGTTACTAATTAGAAAGTTTGTGTGTTTTTTTTTAAATCGAATATTCATGATGCAAACTGTTTGTAAGATTTGTCATATTGTATTTCATAAATCAGGTGTTCAAATTAACACATATTTATGTATATTAATAAGGTTTGCAATGAATCGCATTCAAATTCAAATGATCAAAATCTTCTTCTTTTCTAACGATTTAAATGGGTCAAAGTGGGATCAACACGTTGGTCTCCCGGTCATAGAATTCAAATGATAAAAATAAAAGGAAAATTTTGCAAATTTAAATTTTCTGAAAACAAAAAAAAAAAACAATTTTTAAAAAATCCAATTTATTTAACTATCATAAATTTACACTGCATTTTACACCTTTGCAATGAAATCCATTTAAAGGTGCAAATATAAGAAATAACTACAATTTGTCCAAACTTTATAGCCTAAGTTGCCTTTTTAGTTGTTTTTTTTTTTACAAATCGCTTTAAACAATTAAAAAGATAACAATCTTTAAAAAAAACTAAACGCCCAATCCTTTCATTTTTCAATTGTTCGTGAAAAAAACACTTTTCATATCAAACTTCTGTTGCCGCGTCTTAAGGCCAACCAATGTTCCAATTTATACACAAAAAAAAAGGCTTCATAGTCGATGGATTATTATTTAATCCAAAGCAATAATCGTGACTAACGTGCACCTCAGGTTTTGGCCTAGTGCGTTCTCTCGCCCGAAGTGTATATATAGGTCCGCATAAATGCACTCAACCAAACCCACAGGCTTCACTTCACATGCACCATACACCGTGAGAAGGAACTGCACACCTATATCTAGGAAAGTATACCAATCAATGGCGTGTGCCTTGTCTACAGCTACCTCTGGGTTCTCCCGCTACCACACTGCAGGGAAGGCCTCACAATAAACCTTTTAATGGATGCAAATAGTTCAGCGGCACTGCAGTTTTTTTTTCCTTTTTGGTTGTTTGCACTATTATGCATCATTACCGTGGTCCGTGCACCATTGCAAACATTGCCTAGCTATGGTTAGGGATTGTTGATTCGAAATGCAGACGCCGCTTGCAAGCTGAAAAGTTAGGTAACTCGTCGGCACCAAAGTCTTTACCTATAAAGTTGTATCGTTTCTGCTTGAGTTCGTGCAAAGTGATGCACTTGAAGAGGAGTATACCTACTACCTACACCGAGCGCATGTTTTGAACTTCCTTAAAGTAATTCGTCGACACTCTTTTATTTGATATAAGATGCTAACATGGAGATACAAGATGTTTAACGGTAAAAATTGATATACAAAGTCTGATGAAGATGTCTTCTCTCGAAATCTGCATCCTTAAATGGTGTTGATATACCAACATGAATCTCTGCAGAAAGTGAGGGTTTTGTCGCATTGAGGTAACTAATGACTTAATTTACCATCAATGACAGGTAGAATGACAAAAACTAATGAAGTCTATTTTTTCTTTAATGATACTCGACCTTGGTGTTAAGACTGTATGACTTGGGCATCATTAGCTGTTTCAATTTATTTTTCTTGTTTTGTCAAAGTGGTTACAGTAAACAATTGAGGCAATTTTAAGGTGTTAATGCGCATTGTTAATTTAAGGTCACACATTTTTTTAATTAATCAGTTTATGATGTCTATTTTTTAATAATAGTTTCTTAAATTGATTGTTAATTTAAATCTGGTACTAATAAATGCACTCATTAGTTTGAAGCAGGGGTTTTAGAAATTGAACTTCAAAAGAGTTCCGCTAATATGGGTCGTTAATATTTAATTTTAAATTTTATTGTACTCGCAATAAAAATTGGACATTTAATATTAAAGTATTTCTTAGGTTAAAAAAAAAGCTCTTGAAGGTCGACAACTTTGTTTTAATTGCAAATATTTAACATTCTTCAAGTTTAACAAAAAAAAGTGAATGTTTAATAAATATTTTATTTTGAAATGATTTTGATTATTTATTGTTGAACAATTATTTTTTATTGTATACAGCTTCTACAACGTCTGATTAGGAGTAATTTTAAAACGAAAATTTACAAAAAACCGATAAAAAATATTTTCCTTTTCGGTTTTAACCTAACTTTTTGTTTTGTATCGCATTTTTCTTGATTCACAGTAATTACTTGGATGGCCAACTTGTGCCCCCATAACAGTTGATATTGGTAAGGGGCGTGATGCCTTCATGCAACCCCCTGCCCACTATAGGATTTGGAGTGAGTACGAGTTTGGGTGGGTGCAAGTTTGGGTATGAAAAATTGTGTGCATTTTGTATGAAAAGTGTAACTTCACCCACAAGAGGGAAATAATTTCCATTCAAAAAGTTGAGTTGTTTTTTCCACTCAAAGTGGTGGGAAATAACTTCAACTCAAAAAAGTTGAGTGATTTCCCACTAGTGGTGAAGTTATCCCAGTGAAGTTATTTCACTGTACCAATTATTTTACTACAACATTTTGTTTTTATTCAATAAAATTATTTAAGAAAAATTACAATTTTGAAAAAAAATATGTAAGTTTTAATTTCGATATTTGGGCTTTCGGGATTTTGGGTTTTTTGGGCTTCGGGCTTTTGGGTTTTTGAATTTTTTGGTTTTCGGGTTTTCGGGATTATGTCTAACTCTCGAATCGGACATCAGGGGAGCCAGCTTCCCACTACAAATATTGAGACGCATGTCTATCATGAATTAAGGACAACAAATCATCCAACTTGTCCACATTCAGTTCATTGTCACTCCGACCTGATCATTTTATTAAAAAAACCATCAACAATTAATCCCAGCTAGCACATGTTCTTTTTATTAGCTCATCCACTCAAGTGAAAATGTGTTAAAGTGGGATTGCATGCTTGAAGCTGTCTCAATGCTCTGATAAGATTTCTACGTCTTGTCTTGTCATACTCTTGATGGGAATAAAGAAAAAAATCATCCAAGTAACTATAGGTACTTTGTTCTAAGAAGACAAATTATCTCTTCACGGGAAAATAAAATAAATCCCCACCAAAAAGAGTTATTTATTTCTCACCCTTCTTGGAGGAAATTTACTTCACTAAACAAAAATTCACCCAATAGTAGTGAAATCAATTCCCATGTAAAATTGGTTATCGTGAAGTTTATTCTCTTAACCTGAGTTGATGCAGGGAAAAAAACTTCACGGGAACTTACTTCACATTGGAATTGACTTCACCATCACTGGTGTGAAGTAATTTCACTCTTTTCGGTGAAGTAAATTTCTACTTAGGGTGTGAAATAACCGTGTGAATTTTTTTCCCACCAATAATTTGAAAATGTCAAAAGATTAAAAACTTGTGATATAAAGAAAAAAATAATATAAGTTACTACACTAAGAATAATCACCAACATGTCGTGAGAAATAATTTCACGTGAAAGTGGAATTAATTCCCACAAAATATTTAAAAGACTTATCTCTAGTGGTGTAATCAGTTTTCATGCGAAGTTAGTTTCCGTGAAGTAGTTGCCTGCACTGGAGCAGGCAACAAAGTCACCGGGAAGGGGGGGCTTACCTCACTTTTTACGCCGCGCCCGTAAACTTGAACTACTTTTTTGAGTAGCTTTGCTTTCGAGGTTTTTGTCGTTGGAGATTTACATTTAACCTTTTTATATAGGAAATTAGTTTCCGCTTTTGATTTAAAAATGTGTAGGTACTGATTTCTCATAAGAAAATGAACTTAGTTCTCTTCCAACCTTGCATGGGAACTAATTCCACTTTGAGAAAGAGAAAATAGACTTCGTTCCCACTAAATGGGACTCAGAAAGACGCAAGCTTTCTGTTGTAGGTACATTATTTCTAAGTTAGTCTAAATACAGAAAATAATCAAGGATTGTGCTCTTCTATATCCCTTAAACCACACGTAGATTAAAAAGAAATTTAAATTTATTTAAAGAAAAATAATTGCCAATATTAGTTGTTATTATATTTAAAATGTCAAAGAGTTTTTCAAAACTAAAACCGATTTTTTGACATTAATTGCAGCTTAAAAAATTTAAGATCACCGTAAATACATTTATCTTCTTATTTTTATATCTATTTCAACATCTCCATACAATTTAATCTAACACGATTCCCACATTGTAACAAAATAAACTCAAACGATTATTGTCCGCAATATCTTTTGAAGATGTCCCAAATCCATGGATGAAGATTGCTTGATCCGTGCATGCTAAACCAATGTAACTCCTTTCTAAAATTTTGTTGGAGTTATAGAAGAAGTTAACCAATTCAAAGTTACATAATCCAAAAGAAACTAGTTCTTCTTCAATAATTTCAAAGAGGGTTGTACTACAGCTATACACGCATCTTTATGAAAAGACTGTAGATATAATATTTGCAGGAAAATTCATTCGGTTGGTTAGTAATTAAATTGGCAAATTCAATAGTTTTTTATGTGACAGGACTTTGTGATAACTGCGTTTTGAGTTTGGCATTTGCTAGAGTAATATATTATCATGAGAAAATTTAATTTAAAGGTGGAATTGTGTAATCGGTTATTATTCATAATTGAAGATAGCATTCATGTTATTTATGATGATCGATTAAAGTATTGAGCCTTAGGAGTTGCAAAATGCAGTTATTGCTTTCAAAAAAAAAATTAATTAGCTACAGTAGAGAAGTAGGAGATGTCAAATCTCACTGCTGATAGACTTTCGACTTTCATTCGAGTATAGATCACAATGTTTGTTATTGTTGGTATACGAATAATAAATTCGTGTATATCGATAGGGGTATGTTCGTAAATTTGTTGTGGCTTTGCAAGTTTGATCTTGTTTTATGTTCGATTGCACACAAACATACCTAAATATCGAAACAAATTATCAATTTATTTAAGGAAAATCAAAGGTTTTTTTAAAATTTACACATAGGAGAACATTTTTGCCAATTCCATCCAAAAATGTGGTCTATATACAGGGTGAGTCATGAGCAATGCGACAAAATGCTAGGGCGTGTAGGTTGCGTTGAGACAAGAAAAAAATAGTATGGGAGGGGGGAATCTATTCCCCTCCGTTTAGACGGGAGGGGCAATTTTCGAAAAAACTGACTTAAAATGGGAAAAAAATTATTTAAAATCAACGGCTTCATTCACAATGCTGTGCGATACGTTTTTGAAAAGCCAATAACTTTTTCTTTCATTCTGTGTTTAAATAAATCTATTCTAAGAAATAGTTTTTGAAATATTAATTTTCAAAGTCAAAATTTTGAAAAAAAAAATTGAAAAAAAAATTTCAAATTCATTTTTTTCAAAATTTTACGAAATTAAGTGCTAATTTTAATTTCAAAATTCAATGCTGTTATTAATTTTAAGTCTAAATAAGAAAACCGGATGCAAAAGTTTTATGTCGTTCTCAAGAAATTAAAAAAAAACCAAAACCACCTTTTTCTAAGAAAAACATTTATTTTTATTGTAACGAAGCAATTTATTTATTTATTTAGCATTAATCTTAGTTTTTTTACTTTTTTTTTAATTGGAGTTTTATGAGAACGTCAATCCACACAAAAAAAAAACAAAACAAATCACAACACCGCTTTAGTTGTAATGTTTGGCTTGGTATTGTTGGACACACTGTGATCGGGCCCCGGTTTTTGAATTCCATTATTAATGGAGAATCATACCTGCAATTCCTACGAGACCTTTTACCCGATTTATTAGACAGCGTTCCATTGGTTATAGCAGATACTTTAATCTACCAACAAGATGGTGCTCCAGCACACTACAGCTTACAGGTGAGAAACTGGCTGGATGATCATTTTAGTGACCGTTGGATCGGAAGAAGGGGCCCCACGGAATGGCCGCCTAGGTCACCAGATTTAACTCCCCTAGATTTCTATGCATGGGGATTTATGAAGAATTATGTTTACGAAGTGGAAATAGTATCATTGGAATAACTGAAGGAACGAATTGAAGTCGCTGGAGTCAAATTGCAGGAAAATTTGTCAAGCATAAACTTATGTGAAGCCATTACAAGGAGATATAATCTATGCCTTCTAAACAATGGAGATCATATCGAGAATTTTTTATAAGTACTTCCAATAAAAAACATAGTAAAAATAAAAGGAATAAAAAAAACTAAAAAAACTAAGATTAATGCTTCTTAAATTGCTTCGTTACAATAAAAATAAATGTTTTTCTTAGAAAAAGGTGGTTTTGGTTTTTTTTAATTTCTTGAGAACGACATAAAATTTTTGCATCCGGTTTTCTTATTTAGACTTAAAATTAATAACAGCATTGAATTTTGAAATTAAAATTAGCACTTAATTACGTAAAATTTTGAAAAAAATGAATTTGAAATTTTTTTTTCAATTTTTTTTTTTCAAAATTTTGACTTTGAAAATTAATATTTCAAAAACTATTTCTTAGAATAGATTTATTTAAACACAGAATGAAAGAAAAAGTTATTGGCTTTTCAAAAACGTATCGCACAGCATTGTGAATGAAGCCGTTGATTTTAAATAATTTTTTTCCCATTTTAAGTCAGTTTTTTCGAAAATTGCCCCTCCCGGCTAAACGGAGGGGAATAGACCCCCCCTCCCATACGATTTTTTTCTTATCTCAACGCAATCTACACGCCCTAGCATTTTGTCGCATTTCTCATGACTCACCCTGTATATACAAACAAAAATTAGTATCTTATCAAACCTGACACGTAAGTTCTTTTTTGTTTTAATGTTTTGCTCAGTTTTGCGCTTTGTTACTTTTTGGTTCCACAGATTCGCACGAATTGAATTTTGACGTTTGCTAAGCATTCGGTGTGAACTGTCAGCAAGTTATAGCTTTGACATTTGTTGTTTTCACAGTTTCTTACACATCTAATTCTGACATTTGCACAACATTAATTACGAACTGTCCTCAGAAAAATATATCTTTGAAAATTTCTAGTTTGTCAGGACGTGTGTACAAATTCAATTTTGACATATTCATTGCGAACTATAGGTATCATCAGCAAACAATAGAGGATTAACACTTACTCTTTTGACAGATTTTTATGGCCAAATACGCAAATATTATAACTAAGGCTAAACCACGTTCAACAAATACAATTTTGACATTTGCAGAAGATTAAGTGATAACTGCCATCAGAGGCAATATATTTAACATTTTGTAGTTTGAAAGATGTTAGGATCTAATCTTGAGATTTTCAAATTGCATATTGAGTGCGAACCGTCATCGCAATAAAGCTATATACAAATCGTAAATACGTTTTGGTTTAAAATATGCGTGTTTAATATTTGGTTCCACTAATTATGGAACAGACAATAAAAAACTGAAATTCCAAAAAAAATATATATAAAAGATATTCCAATGGAATTTAAAAAGAGTGTACCCCAGAGTGAATTCATAATATATGTGAAAAACATATCTATTCTACGAACAAATCCCATTTGCTCTTGTGTTTACTTTTGTTGCTGCAAAATTTGCGAATGAAATTTGCCAGGAATTATAACATGAATTATGTTATAAAATTCAAATTTTTGGATTTGTTATTACCACATTTTCTTTTAATATGTGTTTCTCTTCGAAAATCTTCCATGAATTATTTACTTTTTTTTTCATTTTATTCTATCGACAGTTCAGTAGTATCATACAAAAACGCGGCTGCCGATGCGGCTGCGGATGTATGGTATTTCTTTACATTTCATTTCGTGTTTAGAACACCATTCCAAAGCGTAATAAATGTCGTATTGAAGAAACAAATATCTATAGAGTTCTTGAAACAATAACAAATAATAGTTACAAAGTTAAGGTCCGATATGACTTCCTTGGGGGACTCCAAATAAGATGTGGATTGTTAAAAAAATGCAATTTATTAATTTGACGTTTTGTGTTCTGCTCTCTAAGTAGGAATATAAAATATTTCCAAACCAATAGGCATTTCAGAAACTCATTAACTGAGTAAGGCTGCGGTTCCGGTGCCAGCGAATTTTACTCGCACGAACTTAACGAATGTAAGCGGATAAAACTTGCAAACTTCGCGCGAACAGACAACAGAGTGGTTCTGGTGCAAGTGAGTATATTCAAGCGAAGTAAGCAAATTTAGGGGGAACTAATCATTTATCTGCAAGAAGTACTGTAAGGTAAGTAGTCATGTGAAAAGCTTACAAAACATAAATATGTGTACAATGTACATATAATTATATAAGTGGATCTCGCCTCATCAAATCACCTTAAAAAAAAGTCGCTTTTAAACTATAAACATGGTCAGAAATAGACTAAAAGGATGACATCATTAAGTCAGAATTTCACTAAGTGTAAGTCAACTTTTTTGTTAAGTCATTTCCGGTTTAAAAATCATTCCATAAAAATCGGACCACTTGATTTATAGGATCAAAATGACCAAAACATGTTCAATGTAAGTAGAAGCAGCTTAAAATATTATTTTTTATTTTAGAATAAAATCCCATGCTTATTTTGTATATTTCCTCCTTAATTGATTTCCAATTCAAAGCTCCATTTGCCAAAAAAAATCAATTTACTTCAATACAATCATCAATCTTATTTGTTTACGAACTGAAAAGAAATATAAATTAATCAAATAAGGAAGTTTAAACTAACATTTTTGCATCTTATTTAAGAAACCTGCAACATACTTAAATATAATGTTTAAACAAGCCTTGATCCAATTTTAGCGGAATTTAAACTCTCAACATGAGATGCATAATTTATGTTAATTTTCTGCAAATCCACTGCGCAATATTATAAGAATCTGCATTAGGTATATCGTTGCTACCAAATTATGCGAACTAACCATAAAAATATCTCTGTTTTTTAAAAGCTTGAAGGAGATAAATCTTCTAAGTTTATTGCTCACCTCTACCGTGCGCTGCTTGCGTTGGATGAGCATAAAGAGTTACCTTCTATTAAGTTTAAAAAATTGCTACCATTTGTCACTTGAAAAAACAAACCACAAACAAAAACTATACAACAATTCAACGCACAGCGTAAATTGGCTTTTTTTTGGATTTCTGCCCGAGTTGTGTAATTTTTCTTGGTCGCATGCTGTTGCCACTTTTGTTCGAGCACAAGTACCATATTGAGTTAGAGATGAGAAAAAAAAATATAAACTCGTTCCAACTTCCCTCTTTTTGTGTGTGATTGTGATTTGTTTGTTGCGTTCACATTCACTTTCTTGAGAAAAGACATCCGCCAAAAAGACTTAAAGTTAAATCTAAAATCTGTGGCTTCCATTTCAAAGCTGCAAGCCCAACCACAAACACACTAACACTGCTCTCTCGTCCAAGCAACACTTACTCCGATGCTACCATAATAATTATTGTCTTCATTTACAGCTGATGTTTTTTAATTAGCGGTAATAATCGTCGGTGTAAAAAACAGAGAATTCGAAATGAGTATTAAGTGGCGCACGGGAAAAAACCAGCTTTGGTTGTCCGAATTGTCGTTTGATGATGGGATCATTATTGAATTTATAGGGCTGTTTCTGAAATGGGAGGTGTTTTGTATGGACAACATGATGTCCGCTTATTATGAGAATTTCAATTGCTTCCGTATTGATGGTGCAGGATAGGAATTGTACAAATTTTCTAGAGAAAAATTAAACCAGTTTAGGGGCTTGGATATCAAGCAAGTCTGAGATAGTGTTAAATGGAGAAAATGCGTATTGTAACAATGAATAATAAATAATAATTAATGGATTATGTAACAATTGAGATACATTTAATAGGTAGTTCCTTGTGATTTCTGAATTAAGATATATTTATGTAAGTAAGATCGATCTATGTTCAGGATAAGCAAACTTATACTGATGTTATCGTTTTTTTTTCCAGAAATCAATGTTATCTAACTATTAACATATGTTATGTAATTGGAAAATAAATAAATACAATAATGCCACACTGAACTCAGTCAACTCAAAATTAATGTGACATCATTGTATGGAATTTTAAACTCAATGCAAGATTCTATATTCACTGCAATGATCACTGCTGTTTTTTGGGAAATGCGTGAGACTATAGAGAATTTTACCATCTTGTCAAAAGAAAAAATGACAGCTCACACTATACAGATGACAGATTGAAATATGTATCGTAATCAATTTGTCAACAATGATAAAAAAAATTCATACTGTATACTGCTGTTTTTGACAATTCTGTGAGAACGAGAAAGAGATATATCGTTGTTACCTAAAAAGCCCTATTGAAACCACTTCACAATAAGCGTTTTTCCTTTTTTGTTTTAATCAGAGCTCTGAAATACAAAAAAACGCAACTTTTTTTGACTATTCAGGCTCTGAATTAAAAAATAATAACGCATAATAATGTACTAGATTTTTGAATTAAAACCCCTTCAAATGACAGGAGTGTTTCCTGTCATACGAACAAAAATGGTGAATTGATACGATTTCAAATTTAAAGCTGCAAACAAATTTGAGAGAAAAAAAAACAATTTCCAGGAGGTTATTTCTGTAGAAAGACAAATAAGTCGGGATTTCTATATTGACGTTCTAAACATGGGTTGCTAGTAGCCTACTTCAATTACACTATTAGCGGCATAATCTCGTAGTAGTGAAACCATGTACCTACTATGGAATTTGGATTTCCACTTTCTATGATAACGTTTGATTTGCAATGAAAATTTAAGAAAGGTAAAATATTTAATTTTCAAATCAATTTTTAAAAAAAGGTTGTTTTATTTATACTTTAAGAATGTTTTATATGGACCGACATAGAGCTTGTTCGGTGGAATCAAAATGATCCTTGAACAACTAACAAGTTGAGCTTTCAACAGCATCCAAAGAGTTTTTTGTCTACGACAGGCGCTTTGAGAAAATTTAATTTAAATACACTGGCCGTAGAAATTATTTTGGAAGATTTGGTTATAACTATTGTTTAAAATCTACAGTTTTTTTTTTCTAGTGTTTTTATAATGAAAATTTGAAGTTTATAAAAGCAAACGAAAACTTGGAAAGTGAAGAGATTTCATTTCAAATCATTCTTTATATAATCTTTGTTAATTTATAGTTATTTAAAAATCATGGGCATATTAAATAGAAGCTGATTCGTCACTAGTACAACCATGTTTTGGCGCGTTATTATAATTGTAAAAATACATTATTACATCAGTTTTCAATTATAAACAAGAATAAAAACGTGCGTTGTTTACTCTTAACGGATCGCAAACAAAATGTAGACGTGTTGTACTTGTATTACAAATACTTTGTCGATGATAAAAAAATGTATGTAAACTATTGCAATTGCAATCAAGTATAGCAGTCTATATATAAGTAAGGTACCGCTATTAACTCAGTGAATAACACCATTGCTGAGATTCAACAAAAAAAATTTCTTGCCAATATCGCTGTTTGAGCTAAGAAGGCAACTGAAGAGCAAAGCCCTCTCTCGAGCAACTAAAGTGTCCCTTTATAAGACACTTATCATCCCTGTTCTTATTTATATTGCAGAAGAATGGACATTACTAAAGGTAGATGAAAACGCTTTAGGCCTGCTTTGAAAGAAAAATTCTCCGTGTGATTTATGGTACTATCTGCGTAAATGGGGAATGGAGAAGAAGATATAACAACGAACTGTAAGCCCGTACACACTTTTGTGACCTTGTCACAAAAGTGAAAAGCCAAAGACTAAGGTGGCTCGGTCACAGAGAGCAAATGGACAACAATGATCCGGCCCAGATGGCCTTTGAATCCAATCCCGTGGGACGGCGCAGTATAGAAGGACAGCGTAGCAGGTGGCGCACGCAAGTGGAAGAGGACCTCAACCAACTTGGCGTGCGAAACTGGAGGCAGCTAGCTAGAAACCATGCCGGCCGCCTGGAAGAAGCTTGTTGGTTGAGGCCCTGGTCCACCCGGACTGTAGCGCCACCTTAAGTAAGTAAGAAAAGTATATAAGTAAAAAGTCAATGGGGGTATGAAACCCATGAAAAAACCAATCCAGTTTTATAATATTGAAATTTAGTGAGTGAACTTCTACTGGGGTTTCAAACATAGTGTCAGCATGCTTGTGTTTTACAGGAGCAAAATTTCATAGAATACTAGTTAGCATTCTATTGCTCGTAGAGATCGCAAATTATATTCTATGGCAAATTGAATCAATACTTATTATAACTTACTCAGCTCATAATTAGCTATTAATAATGCTGAGCTGTTTATTTCAGATTAACTTAGTATGTTTGCTGACTGAGTACTCAAGCAATTGGAAGGGGACTGCGATTTTTGCAAAAATTCATCATACAACTGATACATCAACGAGCCAAATTGCCGTATTTAAAACGATGCAAATCCACAAGAAGATCCATCATTGCAACAATTGCGTTTTTTTTTTTTTTTTTTTTTTTTTGACTTAGAGAAAGCTTAACAGTATCTAGATTGATAAATTGTTTTGATATCTTAACGAAGACTCATTTACTAGTCACAGTTTTCAAACTTTTAAATAATGCCAATAAATATATTTTTGTCAAAGATTGAATTATAGTTCCTGAAATTATAGTTTACATATTTCATGCTACAATTTGCAACGATTATTTAATTTTCTTGTCACATTTTAATGATGCAATATTGCAAAATTAAAAGTCACACCAAGTTCCGGAAAGTAAATGTTTAAATTGCTCTACAATAAAAGTTAAAGACTTCATAATTATTATTGAAGTTAAACGGTATTTAAGTTCAAATTATGCTGTGTTACTTGAGCCATGCAAATTTCTTCGTAATGGAATAAACTTTTTTAGGTTAACAAACATAAATGGAAATGTTATATTATTTCAAGAACAATTTAATTTAGTTGCATATTTCTTCATCACACCCTAAGGCACTGCTGACGCGTAAATGGTGCTTATGCTTAGATTAAAGGTAGGCCTTTTTGCCTTACATAGTTTATTCTTGCACACTTACTGTACCAGCGTTTCTAGTAAGCGTGGTACATTGCTATTACATTATTTATTTCCTCGAGGGGCGAATATTCTCCTTACGCAATTTAGAGTTGTTTCTTTATGAACGAACATCATGATTATTTGTTGTTATACCAGGGGATCTTATCGGTGGTGACTGGTTTAACCATAAAATGCTACACTTTGATACGGTCAATTAAGTTGTCTTTGAGCAACGAAAAAAAAATATAGTTCATACATATCTTGCAATATTCAAGAGTGAATGTTAAAAAAAATTAATAGCTTTTGCATACACAGATTTATGGGAAATGTTTATTTCCATGGAAGTGGATTGTAGAAAAACCTGAAAATCGGTAAGATAAATCCTGAATAAATAATTACGTTTAAGGAAACAAGGTGGATGCGATACCACTTTCTCAAATAGATATTATACAGGGTGAGTCATGAGCAATGCGACAAAATGCTAGGGCGTGTAGGTTGCGTTGAGACAAGAAAAAAATCGTATGGGAGGGGGGTCTATTCCCCTCCGTTTAGCCGGGAGGGGCAATTTTCGAAAAAACTGACTTAAAATGGGAAAAAAATTATTTAAAATCAACGGCTTCATTCACAATGCTGTGCGATACGTTTTTGAAAAGCCAATAACTTTTTCTTTTATTCTGTGTTTAAATAAATCTATTCTAAGAAATAGTTTTTGAAATATTAATTTTCAAAGTCAAAATTTTGAAAAAAAAAAATTGAAAAAAAAATTTCAAATTCATTTTTTTCAAAATTTTACGTAATTAAGTGCTAATTTTAATTTAAAAATTCAATGCTGTTATTAATTTTTAGTCAAAAACAGAAAACCGGATGTCAAAATGTATCTTAGTTTTTGAGAAATAAAAAAAAAATTAAAAGTAAAACTAGTAAAATAAGTAAAAAGTTAATTCGTTTTTTTTTATTATTTGATTAAAATCGGATGGTATGTAATGAAAAATAAGAAAGGAATAATTCCCTTATTAATAATTGACCTGAGCAGGTCAAATTTGGAAAACCAAAAAAAAAAAAGTGTTTTTCTTGGAAAAAAATACTTCTAGTTTTTCTTATTTTCTCAAAAACTAAGATACATTTTGGCATCCGGTTTTCTGTTTTTGACTAAAAATTAATAACAGCATTGAATTTTGAAATTAAAATTAGCACTTAATTACGTAAAATTTTGAAAAAAATGAATTTGAAATTTTTTTTTCAATTTTTTTTTTCAAAATTTTGACTTTGAAAATTAATATTTCAAAAACTATTTCTTAGAATAAATTTATTTAAACACAGAATGAAAGAAAAAGTTATTGGCTTTTCAAAAACGTATCGCACAACATTGTGAATGAAGCCGTTGATTTTAAATAATTTTTTTCCCATTTTAAGTCAGTTTTTTCGAAAATTGCCCCTCCCGGCTAAACGGAGGGGAATAGACCCCCCCTCCCATACGATTTTTTTCTTGTCTCAACGCAACCTACACGCCCTAGCATTTTGTCGCATTGCTCATGACTCACCCTGTATATCTTTTTTTTTTTTTTTTGATAATATAAAGAGTCATGATCAATGATTATATGGATATATAGATATTGAAGTTTACCAAAGCAACAGCAGAGGTACAAGTTCATTGGTTATACTTATAAATTATGTTATAAATAGAAACGTGTAATAAAATTCAAGTTTAAGTTTCCTTGTTTTTTAGCGAATTAATAATTTTCGTTGTAAGATAAATGAAACTCACTGAGACGTTTTTTTTTTCAAGAAAACAAATTTTACTGTTGCTATTCAAATTGGAGCTAGTTTTTATTGAGAAACGTTGCACATATAGAGGGATTCCAACGTTCAATTGCGAGGGTATATTTTTCAAAAAAAATTAATAAAATTAAAATTATTAAAAAAAATCAAATGATGCTATAATTCTTCAATTTGGTTGAATTTTTTCAATTAATTTTTCAATAAGTTCACCTATGTGATAACACTGGATAACTATGAAAAATTACACTCGAAACTATTAGTTTTTGACTCCACGGAGACTGGCAGCACTTAGTGTGTTTTATTTGATTAATTTCATTACGAGTTTTTTTTTTAATATCTAAACTTTCATTTTAGTTTTTTCAACATACTGAATTAATATTTTTAAGCAAACAATTAAAAGAATTTAAAATATAAGAAATAAGTTAAGTTCGTTGCTCAGCTCTTTTGTTTGTCAGTATATTTATACTTTTAGGCCTCTATTATGACTCACGAATCGAACGTTTGCCTAAAGTTGAACGATTTTGCAAGTTATATTTCTCGTGGTATTAGAAAAGATGAATTAAGATATTCGCCATTGAATTCAATGCTGCCAAAACAAAAAAGGAAAAATGTAATGCCATATTTCAAATGAAACTTCAAATTTTAATGGTCCAAGTGATTATTGCTTAAAGAAATTAAATATTAAATAGTTGAGAAAATTAAATAGGTGTTTTGTCAGAATTGATAAATAAATTTGTGCAAAATCGCCCAAATCGAAACACCAAAAAATTTCAAATTAAAAAATAATGAATTGCCCAAAATGTTTTCCAGGCAATTTGTCATTTTGTACAAATTATGTAAAATGGGTCAAAAATAATATTCATTTTGGAGAATTTGACATATAATGTAAAGTTTGAAAGAATAAATGATTTAGCGAACAAAATAAGGTATGGGGGCTTGCAAACCCCTTTTTGAGCTCATTCTAAGATTTGGGATGAGTGAAAGTTTGGGAACATCCAAAGCTTTTGATACACAAATCATAAAGTGAGCCCAAATGGGCCACTTCCATACATACTTAACTTTTTTCGACCATTTTTTTTTAATTTTTTACTATTTTTGAAAGGGTCAAACCACCTAAAAATGATGTTAAAAATCGCTTTTTATGATAGGTTATGACATCATAACATATATGCACTAATATTCCATGATTAAAATTTACAAAACTTTAAAAAACTTACTGCGATTATATTTTTCTAGAGAACTCTTTGATTAAAGTTAGACATAAGAATGTCCTTGCACAAATTAATAAAATTTAATTTGGCTATTTTCAGTTTTATTGTTGTTTTTAAATTTTCAAACTATTTTCATTTTTAAACAGTTAGGCGTTGTGACAGTTTTAATTTTCGGCGTTTGACAAGAGGTTTGCCCAAAAATATGGAAATGCCAAATTAATTAGCATTTTTGGGTGATTTTAATTTTTTTATATTTTTTAATTTTGGGCGATTTGGTTTTGGAAGATTTGACACACAACTTATTAAAATATTATAATTATTATTATAAAAATAACAGGAGACCAAAATGTTGGTTTGGTGGGCACAGGAAAAGGAGGTACGGGTGGATTTTCTATTATTTTTGTATGTTCGTGAATACCCGTATACTTTAAAATTATATTTATTCTGGATTTGTTATACTGATATTATTTTTGAATTCTATCATAAGTTGTCTGGAAAATTTAATGCTCACATGATATGATGACACCAGTCAAAACAATTACTAAAGAAATAAAAAAACAAATATTGGATCATTGAATTAAACTAATCATTTGATTAAAATAAATAATAAAAAAAAATTATAAAAAATAGATATCATTGAATTTATAGACATTGAGGAATTAAGATAGTTTCAAACTCACCGAAGTAGATGTCGCTATATGAGCATATCGACTAATTATTATTGCCTAATTCATCAATGGGCTTAAAAAATGTAATCCAATGGATGATATAAGCGAAATTGTTTCAACCGTACCCAGTCTTCCCTAGTGTCCTTATATTAAATTCTTTGGTGTTTCTCATCTAAAAACACAAGAATAGCTATGTGCAAGGTGATTTTATTTCAAATGTGAAGCAAGTTGGAGAAATCATTCTTCAATTCTTAATTTGAAGGAAAATCTAAAAAAAAAAAACAGTACTTTTTAAAAAGGCGGAAAATGTTTATTGGTATGTCCTTTCCAACCAACCTATTGCGTTGTGCTTTCTAGAACTCTAGTTCAACTAATATGGTCAGTATTCACTGAATTAAGCAATGATATAAATGCATTGAGGAGTTACACGATAATTCGATTTGTGGCAAGCAGCCATAGATGGGAATCTCACCAATCCTCAACAATAATGTAATATATTAAACCTTAACTGGCGTTTATTTCTATGTTCCCACAAACAAAAAAAAAACGGAAATCCCATGATACCAACACATCCTGAAATGTAACGAGTGTGTCCAAAATCATATTGAAACGTCAACTAGTAATAATGAAATTCTGTCTCGCCGATAGATAGGCGTCACCACAAAACTCAATATGAAAATTTTCCTCTCCACACCATGAAAATTCATTTATATATCTCTTTATAGTTGTTAAGTGATCCAAATAACTTGAAGTCATCTCCTAATAGAGAATTTAGAATTTTTAATTATTTGCTTAGGACAAATCGAGATCTTGTATCATGTAACCACATCCCAACTCGGAACATAATGATTACACAATAAAACAAATTTGGACAACGCGCTATGTCCACACAGTATTACTTCATGGGGACATTCAACATTCAATCAACTGCACAGAAACCTGTAAAGTATAATATATATAACAAACAAGTATAGAAATATTAAAGCAAAGAAACTAGGGAATTGGATAAGTTGCTGTACCTGCACTTCTCATGATTTCAATAAGTTGAACTATATAATATCATATTTTATTTCTTTTTTCTGATCAACACTGATGTCGACAAAGAAAATCACTAGCGTCCAGTGTTGATGGTATAAAGTGAAATTACAACTCTTCCTTTCATTCAATGCACACTTGTACCATAAAACTGATGTAAAATAATGCGCTGACGCCTAAGAGCGAAAGTATATCTAGATTGGCTTCTTTGAGGACAGGGATGTATTTGACATAAGGCCCGGTATAAATTTCAGAAGTGTTTTTTTTAATGTTTAACGTTCTTGTACTTTTTAAATGACTTCAAATTATACTTGACAACTGCCTGTTTTCAAAATACTCCAAAAGGACAAACTAAGAACAAAATTCATAAGATTGTTTGAATTTTTTCAACGCCCCATCTTTATTTTTTCCTTAAGGTCTTCTTCTTGCAAGTCCGCACTCCCACATAATGATACAAATTTCAAAAACGTAACCCCAACAAAAGGCACCGATACACCGGGAAGAAAGGTTCCATTTCGACGCATCTCAAACTGGATTACATGATTTAATAAAAATCAAGTAAAAAGTAGGAACCCAGTGGACACCCTTTGATATAAAGTATCTTGTAATTGTATCTTTCACCTGCTGCAGTATCGGATATCACTTTTCTTCGTGTTCAATTATGACTTCTATTATAAATTCAAAAAAAAAAATATTTACTCATTGAGGATCACTCTCACTTTCGGATTTTTTTTTATAATGAAACGATCAAGTTTTTGATATGCGGATATCGATGATAGATATAGTTTTATACCACTCAACAAAGATATATTGGTATCTTTAAGCATTAAATGCAATTAGATAGGGTTGCACTAGAGCCGCCCGTCACTTACCTGTGCTATCGGTATTATTAGTGTACAACAAATTATCGTTGTAAACAATAAAAATATCCAATCGTGGCATTTCATCGTTCTGGTCGATCCGCACTTTTTTTTTTAAGTTACACACGGCAGCAGTGTTGCTGTCGCAGTCTTGGAGGCGGCGATTGTTTTGGCTTTCACACTTTTAATGGAAATCCAATCTGTAAGGAAATGAATGATATAGTTTTATATTATTGTTGTTGTTGTATTTTTTTATTATTATTATGAAGACACAAAAATGATGATGAATTTGTGAAAAAAAAATTATTATGCAGTTTCAAAAAACAAGTAAAAGGACTGAAAACTGATGTTAAGAAGACAACTGGTTTCTATGGAAGAATTTTACCATCACAATTTTTATGGTTGTCGTAAAAAATACGTAACTGAAAGATTTATAGTTTAGAGTTGAAATATAAAGTTAAATAGTTTTTTTTTTTTTTTGTTGTAATCATAGTTAAGTTAGTGTTTTCACAAAATGTGAGCTTACATCTCGCAATAAGAAACTTCGAAGCCTTTTAACATTATGTTCGTTTAATTGATTACGTAATGAAGTGAATAAATATGATGAGACTATAGCTTCTCAGTAGTTGAAAGTGTAGTAAAAGCTCAACAACTGTTAAAACGTCATTTCTATGTATTGGTGATTCTTCAAAAAGTCGAAATGCTCATAATTTGTGCAAAATTTTGTTTGAAAGCTTTCAGTCGTACAAATTAGTTCTAGTTATATGTTTAAATGTCCTCTAACATTATTGAAAAAAATAAAATATAACAATTTTATGGCAAATTTTTGAAAAAAAGGTTGTCAGGGGACTGAAAAAAATGTCATAAAATATGCCGGCTTATATTGATTTTTTGTATGTAAACACTTACCAGGGGACTGATAAACGGAACGGATAATCAACGACCTCCCTCGCAAATATCTTCTTCTCAAGAGATATTGCCAACAGATGCAATATACAAAAACGATTTTGTTTTAAGAAGACTCGTTACTTGACAGTCCTTGAGATGGAAACTCGATCGATTTCGAAATTACCGATATTTTTTTCATTTTTAATCTTTTAGGCGGGACTGAAGAGAAATGCAGGGGACAAAATTTAGTAAGCAATAAAAAGAATTGCTAATTAAAATTTATCTATTTCATAACAATTCTGTGTTTACAATGATTTTTTAGTGTTAGAACTGAAATAGAAGAGCAGCAATGATTGTTTGATGTTAAAATGGCATTCTGACATGCCAGGGGACTGAGAATTTGACCCTTTAAAGAATTTTTTGAGCAAGAAAAAAAACTGCGATCTGCACGATTTTGGTTTTGCATATAGATTTCGATCAGATTTAAAATTAGAGTGAATGAATGCAATGGTTTCAAATTATTGTTGCGGACATAGAAAGTTTCATCGTTTGTAGAATCACCTATATATCTGAACATGCTTTAACTTTTGGAATGTTTTTTTTTTTGTATTTATGAAGTAAATATAGATGCAGATCGAGCTAGGGATAAGAATGGGAGAAATATTCTGCTAAGAAATAATAGGGAATTTAAAAAAAAAAGATAAACAACTGTTTGGTGGCCCTAAAACCGATCCAGCTTTAATTCAGGAGGATTGGAAGTTTACCTGGAGCCTTGATTATCTCCAAATGCCCCATCTTCAAAATAGACTTTGCTATATAAAGCTGATATGCAACACTTTAATCGGCAACGCTGATGCCCCTGAATGCTGGAAGATTTGCAAAAATGAAGAACTAAAACTGGTTAGGAAAAATCTTTCGACTGACATTTAGTTCTGTGTGAGGGGAACGCCAATAGAAAAGTTTTTAAACCGCGAATTCTATTTCTATAAGCTGTACCAATTATCGGATGTCGTCCAGAAAACCGACGTGTTTTGACTATGCCACATCGGCAACCAATAGTCTTTAATACTCAGTGCAAGAAAGACTTTGAATTCAAAGCCCTCAGGTTCGAGTCGGCAAAAAAAAAAGTTTCAAGTCAAGCTATTGTGAATGGCAGAACGCTTGGTCTGGAGAGAGGACAGAAGCCGGTATTGAAGAGCATTGACTATCGGATGCGCGTGTTACAGTCGGAGATCCTACATGCATCCTAAGCCAGATAAACAAGTGAAATGCTATTACTCCTCAAGTCCGCAGAATACTTTGAAGAATTTTTAGGAAATACTTCGTCATTGATTTCGGTGAATCGTGAATTTTGGCACAGAGATGTACCGCGCTCCTCAGGTTTTTAAAGACACAGGAACAGAACAATTTCGGTTGAAAAATTCATCAAGACGCCATATATATCACTATTGCTAGTGAGAGATAAAATTTTAACAGAAAGGTGCCCCTGCAAATACGGTTTGAGCGAATTATCTTCTCAAGACTACAAAAATTTGTCTTAAAATCTTAAGAAATTAGTAAGTTATAATTTAGCACTATCCAAATGGCTAGTGCCCAATTAGTCGACAGAAAGTGGATGGTTGAAAGTTTTATGACGAAACGATGATGGACTACGAGTATAGTAAGATGAGAAATGATTATAAATCCTCTAGTGGGCATCATAATGGGCCTACATTGACCTGAGATTGTTGGAGCTATTAGTCTTCTCCATATCATCCTTATACCTAACCTAACCTAAGGTATAGATTTTATTTTTTCCCTTTCAATAACAACTCTTTATCTATCTGCAAATAAAGCACATACTTTCAAGTCCATTAATGAACACTATACTAACAATTAATGGCATGCTAACTCAATGAAGTGAAACAAATAATTATAGTCGTTCACATTACTGACGCTAATTAGTTCCTTCAGTACGTTTGGTCGTTTCTTGTGGTAAAACCATACGTTCATATAAAAGCTTTAAATATATCTATATAAACTTTAACTTGAGTTGAGTATACTCAGAGATATAAATAATGAAAATATATACCAACGTTTATCTTTTATTGAATTGGTTCAATGCATCATGCATAAAATCACAAAAACGTAGTCAATAATTTTGTCTGTTTATATAATTTATGGGTATACTATGGAATTGTATACCATAACAACACAGGGTCAGTTTATTAGAGCAAAAGGCTAAAAGATTGCTGTAATTTTAAAAGCAATTGTAAATTTATGTAGATATTCATTTACATTTGCATTAAAGTATTGAAGGTATACCCCACCTTTAGGTTTTGTATAGAAAGTTCACACATTTTTCTTGATTAGGTTTAACGGTTTTGTTGATATAGTTAAGAGTGTTAAAATTTTGGATAAAAAAAAAACAAGGAAGCTAGAAGCTTAAGCTGTTATTTTTTTACAAGAGGCGTTGTTGCCATAGGATTTGTTTTATTTCCTTTTATGAACTTCTACTCAGGCACTAAATTAATATAATATGTTTTTGAAAAACGTGTTTTAAAATAGAATTTAATATTTAGGTAATGATTTATTTAGCGAAAACAGTAGATATCGCTCTATCAAAATCGCATCGATTTAAAAATATTACATTTGTAAAATAGTGGGATTGGACGAAAAAACCACATCAATTGCATCAAAACCAAACAAATATTATCTAATCTAATCCAAGCAAGGAATTAAGTAAACGGTTTTCAATCCATCGACATCTTAGCTATGACGCGGATGACACGGTTTCGATCCACGCGAAAAATCATGATTGCGATGACCGGATCATGGACTGGATGTTGGATTTTGTTGGTTCGATTATCTGATGAGAGGCCGATATTCGTGTCATCGTTGATGTTCAGTGGAGCCACCGGGTAAATGATCGAAAGAGCTGTTAATAAATTTGCTCTTCTTTCCTTATCCATGAAAAGGTGTGCTCATCAGTTAAAGGCCGTTTTATATGTTTCCCATTTGAAATGTACAGAAACAGCGAATTTTGCACGGTCAGTCAGAGGACGTCTGATGATCGTCAAACAAATGCAAGCATACACACTTATTTTTACAAGCAGTATATTACAGATTGATGTCAAATGACTGACCGTATAAAGGTCGCTTAATGTTTTGGTTAGGAAATTCTTTTGGGTATGACAAATGTCAGGCGGTATCATGTTCATTTTAATAAGAGCAAATATTATTTTCTACGTAGAATATTACTGAGCAGAAATATTCCTGGGGGTCAATTCCCAATCTGTGAAACTGTGAAGTGATAAAAAATTTATCATTTTCCAATGATGATCTCTTTCATGAGAAATTTTGTTTCAGAATCAGCTTATTAATTGGTATACCATGTCATGTAACCGTTTGTATTTACACTGACTACCTTTCAAATGGCTGAACTGATTTTAACGAAATTTATTATTTTTAAACTACTGCTAGCCCTTAATAAAACTGAAAAAAAAAAATAAAAAAGTTTATTTTGAAAAAAAAAAATTCTATTTTTCTAAAAAAAAAAATAATTTCGATAAAAGTTCATGTAAATAAATTTTTTCTTAATATATTTTTTTAAGAGAATTTTTTGAAAAAAAAATATTTAAAAATATAAAATACAGAAAATTAAAAAAAACTGATCAAATGAATTTCCAAGATTTTAGCACGAAAGTTACTTGCCACAAGATCAAGTTTATGCTACCCAGTCGTGTCCAATAATCGAGAGAACATTTTAGTCCAGTCACCTTGGTACTAAAAAAGGTCACAAATTACTTACAAGTTGAAACCACTTTCAAAAATTTTCTTTTGTTGAGTAAAAATAGGAAAAAAGTAGCCTACCACATAACAAGCATAAAAAGTTATTAACAAATTACCAAAAATAGGGTTTTTTAAATTTTTTTTAAAGTAAAAGTGGTGTTGCCAAAAAAAATAAATAACCAATAACAACTATTTCAGTGATACATGGTCTACAAATGATATAAGTATAATATTCAAGGCCACACAGAAGAAATTTGCAGTATGTGCAATCTGAGAGAAAGAGAAGTCGTTCTTCATTTCATTGGAAGATGCCCCTTACTTCAGGAAATAAGAAGGGTTTACTGGAACAAATCCGTTCTTCGAGAAGAGAAAACAAGAGAAATTCTTAACGGCCAGTGACTTTTTAAATGCTGAATGTAATCCTATAGTGGTAAGATGATCAGACTTGGGAGACATATTCAAGAAGACGCTGAAAGAAGTTCTGTCAATTTCTTGGACCAGCATTTGACAAAATTAACGTGAGATTAGTTCTACAATGTAACTAATGTTACCAAAATGAGCAAGTTATTTGGGCTATGAGAAAAATTGCCAGAAACAAAACATCAAACTGACAAAATGAAAAACCAAAATATTTTTAGGTGATTTTTGTCATAGTAAGGCAATTGCGCTGATTATCACAACTATCACGATATTTTTCATATTTGCTCCAGTTGATGGTTAAATATTATAAACAGAGGAAATAAATTTTTCAAAATACGTAAATCGTGCAAAGACTGTCAAGAGTGTCAAGGTATTACAACTTAGTAAGCTAAAAATTGCAACATTGACATACATTCTGGAATAAATATCACTTAACGTCTGGAATTTAATCCAAAAATATTTAAATTTTTTTTGTGCTAACTTTATTTACACAGAAATGATCTTAATCACGCGAAATAGCCATCAGCAATATTTTATAATAATTTTACAAACTGATAATTTCATCGCACGTCTTCATTATTTCAGTTGTGAACAGATTTCTTTTTAATTAAGTCTCATATTTTAAAAAATATGAACATAAGTTCTGGGGATGTATTACGTAAGACGATTATCGTTGAAAAACCCTCATTCTCGTTTAAATGCGACTACGTAAAACGATTATCGTTTAGGTTTAATGATATTCGTTTTTTCTTACGACTGCAATTTGGCTGTCGTTTAGCTTTCATTTCGTTAATGATGGTGATGATGTTGATGTGAAGTTAGATGGACTTTAAAAAAAATAGTATTTCTCCTTTTTTTCTTGCAATATTTTGGTATATCCATTCTAGTTTTATATAATCGCTTTGTGTCGTGACTATCGTTTCCTTGACTATCGTTTTTTTGCCGTTCGTTTCGTAATACGTAATACGGGCCCTGCTCAACTCTTTGTTTTATTTTATTTTTAATTGAAAATCGTTCAGTTGTGTTTCTTTTGCACTTATAACTTTAAAACTAGTGGTCACATACATAATATAAAGTTGGTTCATTAATTAAATTCACATATCATAACTTTATTAATAATCTGAAAAAAAATCTCATTAATTAAGTTAACAGGTAATGAATTGTATATATGACAGCAGTCTAAATTCATTGAACCAACATTTATCAATATAGTGCAAGGTCATATAGCACAACAATACGAAAAGAATAAAATAAAACCAATCAGAGATCAAACGTTTCTAAACCTAAATCGTGATCTTGCCTATAGCGGCAAAAAGTCTCTGCAGTAAAAAAAAGTTTATTCCATTCTTGCAACAACATAGTGGATTGGTTTCTGTTGCTATAAGTAAATCCGTTTTGCCAATGATTTACATATAAACATGACCCATTTTAACAGCCTTTAACTAGGTGTGACCCATAGTGAAAGCTTTGAAAAGCTTCATAATATAAAGTCGATAACTTTTTGCAAACAATTCTATGCATTGTTAAGTAGAAAACTAACGAAAATTCTGATAACCGAAAAACAAATACAAAAGAACTGAGGTAAAAACTTTATTTGTTTTTGTTAATAGAAATATGCCATTGTAAAAGGTTATATGAATCAATTCATTACTTTAAAACATGTAATTAGTCTCACTCTC
This sequence comes from Baccha elongata, assembly GCA_951217065.1. Lineage (NCBI taxonomy): Eukaryota > Metazoa > Arthropoda > Insecta > Diptera > Syrphidae > Baccha > Baccha elongata. The sequence continues at coordinate 48,497,460 of OX578274.1, forward strand.
ATGAATTATATACAATCTTGATATTAACTGAAGCATGTTGGTATTATTTCTTATAAAATAAATTAACGTTTACCTCTTTAATCGTGTTGACAATTAAATGACGCTACAACCAGACGACCTTTCTATTGTATTGGACTTCAAAGATAATTGAATGTTTTATTGTTGCATTTTCAGTCAGTTTAAGTGAATTTTAAAACAAAATAGATCAAGTCTTCCGCTGAAGTACGAGATCCATAGAGATAGATTAACTCAATCTGAACACTTTATACGAAAGCTTAAACACCGACATGCTTGCTCACTCAATGATATATATTTTAAGTTACATAAAAAATAAACAACTTTTGAGATTAACAATCAATTCTTTATAATTACTTTACTTTTGATTTTATTACATAAAATCCAGCTGCCGTACTTTGAAAAAAAAAAAAAAAAAACTGACATTATTTAAGTCATAAATTCCTTCTCTTTGGTAATTGTTAATCATTGATCAGACATGTAATCCATTATGTTCAGAGTATGTCAACATGACAATTTTTAGTCTTCTTTTTGGTATTTTGTTGATGAAATTATGTGTCACCAACGAATTCCACCTGTCTTAGAGTTAACTCTCAAAAATATCTGCATAAAATGGAAATGAAAGTAATTTCCTTTCTTAGTTTCCATTTTGCACTTCTTTTAATATTTTTTTAATTACAATCTTTAAGCTAAAGAGTGTTACCTTTCAGAAAATTATGATCAAATCTTATTTATTCAATGTCACTACCCTATACTTATTGCAGCAAATAGAGTGTCAAACGCTTGAGTGATTTTTTTTTTTTTTTCTTTGCAACTTTATTTTCCTATTTATTAATTAATCGTGTTTCGTTCTTTGATTTTATATTAATTTTCTGCTTTATAAATTTATGCAGCAAGAGTGAAAGTTTGACAACTGCAAATGGATATTGAGATCAAGAGTCATTTCTAACCAATTTTAATCGTTTAAGTTTATTGACTTTGTTGGTTGCCAGGAAGTAAGCTTTTTTTTTTATTTTTGATCCAACCCAATGGGAACTCTTTCTTGTTTGAGAATTTTTATTAGATGAATTTATAAAATCGAAAGTGAAATAAAATAATGATATGGGATTTTTATGTTAACACATAAGCCGGGTGTGATGTGTTTAAATATAAATATTCAAAATTGAATTCCAAACTAGTGGAGATCGGTTGAAAGAGATGAAGTTGGGAACATTATTGACCATAGAATATGAATTTATAAACTAACAAATATTATATTCAATTTCCAAGATGGAACCAAGTTAATAGATTTTAAAATAATCAAGTACTTTTTTATATGAAATAACGTTTAGGTTCTACAAGTTGTATGAAGAAGTGTGTCAACCAAGGTGTTTTCTTGTAAAATAATTTAAACAAAAAAAAACTTAAGATTCAAAACAAAATCAAAGTATGCAGACAATTTTGTTGGATAAATGGTTA